>CM062291.1:6842167-8341851 GCA_031216915.1 Pictodentalium vernedei | reverse complement strand
TTTGATAAAAGTGAGATATATGAACACATATGTTTATATGTTTATCAAAAAGACAGGTGAGGCATTGCACTGTGACATCTGGTGAATGATTTCGGCGATAGCTGGATGTCTGTCAAACACTCATTCCACGCACTGAGCTATAGGAGACATGTACGGTCAGTCAGAGAATTTATCACATTCATTCCAAGACCTCAATACCTTGTAAATCCTCCTCAGTTCGCGAGACAAGCGCGGGATCATACGTGGCATACGTCCCATATCAGCTTGAATGATGCTATTCCACCCTTCCTGCAGTGCAGCGGCGAGTTCCTGGACATTGGTGGGGTGGGGGGGGGGGGGGGGGGGGGGGTTGTTGGCATTGTCGTAGGCGCCTGCCAAGCATATCCCAGACATGCACGATTGGTGAATGGTCTGGACTTCGTACTGGCCAAGGAAGTGTAGTGATGTTCTGCTCCTGGAGGAACTCTGTAGCGACACGGGGCCCTGTGTGCTCTTTCTTGCATTGTCATCTTGGAATATGAATCGACGGCCGTCGCGCAAATAGAACCACATGAGCTGCTAACATGTTGTCACGGTAGTACTGCCCTGTGACATGCCCTTGGATGAGACGTAATGCTGTTCTGCTTGTCATGGTTATGCCTCCCCACACCATAACCGATCCACCACCAAAACGATCGTGCTGCCTAACGATTGCGTCGTGGTATCGTTCGTTCCGCCGCAGCCACACTCTGTTTCGCCTGTCGTGGAAGTCGAGAGTGAACCCCGATTCATCGAAAAACATGACGTTGCTCCTCTACGATTGTCCCAGCGCTGTCGTGCTCCACACCAATTACGCCTTGCTGCGATGTGACGTTCAGTCAAGCGAGGAATTATTCGAGGTCGTCGAGCGTACAAATTCCAGCAGTGTAGGCGAGGTTCGGATAGTCTGACCAATGACTCACACATCTGTTGGTCGGTGCAGCTGCTGAGGCAATTTGATGGCGGTTACGTAATGCTGTGGTTCGGATGAAACGATCCTGGTTATCAGTTTGTCGCCCTTGGACGACCTGACCGACGTCTGTCATCAACATTGCCTGTCTGGCAAGTAGCCGTGACCACAACGTGCTAATCACCGATTGAGTAATGTTGAGAATTTGAGCCACTGCAGTCTGTCCTGTTGCCAGCTTCCAAATGCCAACGGCACGTAAACGTTCGTCACGTGGGCAGTCTTCGCATATCTCAAAAGTTGCGTTTCGACCAGAAACTATTGAGGAACGAGTTGTACCAAAAAAAAAAAAGAACGATGAGACGTCCGAAAAAGCCCATCCAGTACAAATGAAAATTTTAAAACGCACCCCACAGACATTAACGCGGCGCTCGTGCAAAAACCTGCACGAAGTTTTCGTGTGCCGGTGACATTCATGATCTTGGTAACATACTGATGTGTCCAATCGCGTGTATCCAATACCATTTTCCGAAAATATCTACATCAGTTTGGGTATACCCTACTTGTTTTTGAACAAGCCAGAAAATAAGCAGACTGTCATCTGCAATATGAGGTCCCCAGAGGGTAATTTGGTGATGCCACCCTGCAGAGCAGGGTAGCATCACTAAATTTACCCTCTGTGAACCTCAATCTGATTTCATGGTCTCAAAACTAAAACAGAAAGAGGTACCCAGAGGATAAATTGGCCCACTGTATGGGATAGCATCATCAAATTCACCCTCTGGGACCTCATTCTGCAAATGTCAGACTGCTTATTTTCAGGCCTAGTTTTGAATAGTATACATTGTCTCCTGGTCTCTGTGCTCGTGAAAAAAAGATAAGAGATCGTCAGGTGCCCCGTCCACGATAAGAGCGATGAAATAGATTGTAAACATGAATATCAGAGAGGCAGCCCCTCTGGGTATTTTAACATTCTTGTAGTTGAACTGCAAATTGCCTTATACGTTTAACCCTTTACCCAACGTAACGTCAAAACCTTCCAGCGCTATTCACAAAAGTCTTCGTTCAAATTTCATTTTTTTTTTCGTCTCAATAACATAGCTCATGACCCTTCATTAGAATGATCTTCCTGAGCTCGTTCCAATGAGAGGTCATAAGCTATGTTTTGGGCGCAAAAATGAACAAATTGTTACTCAAGAATTTTGTTTGCAAGTCGTCGCCTGAGTGCTAGAATGTTCTGTGTCCCATAGGGGGACAGGGTACTCCCATAGGGGACAGAGTACTCCATAGGGGACAGAGTACTCCCATAGGGGACATAGAACATTCTAGAACTCAGGCGACGAAGTGTCGCCTGCATTTCGTGTTGGCTAAGGGGTTAAAAAATTATGAAAAAGATGTAAATGGAAATAATAAAACAGAACTAATGTAGAATGGAATTTATTCTTAAAACAAAATTTTTATTTTCTCCAAAGATGAAATTGGGCTTAGCGAACATTCAGTTGTACACGTAACAAAACATTAAATGTATTTTCAGTCATCATGGTAGACCCTTTCAATAATTATCGTATATTACATAAGCCCTTCCACCGAAAAGGTATCCATTAATGTGTCAAAATCGATGAATACTGTTAATATGTTAAAAATTACAAACGTAAATATATATATATATATATTTCTTGGTTTGTAATACATGTATTTGTTTGTAATTCTTTATTATTGACCGTAAATTTTATTTAAATTATTTTTTTGAATTATATCCTTAGTGAACCATCGGATTCTGATGAATACAAGATGGTGTGACATTCTTTTAAATGCTTTTACACTACGAACAGGAATAATTGTATTAAAAACAATTGAGGCATGGTCCATGACTGCATATGAGGCTTCTAGTAATTGTTAATTGCTGGTCTTTCACTGTCATTCAACATATATTTAACTCCATTATGCTGCTGGCAGATTTTCCTACTAGGACAGACATTTTCTTACCACTGAATTAAGTATAATTTGGGCACATTTAATCAAATTTTCCTCCTGTAAAATGCATCGATTTTTGCAGTAATAGTTCATGATATAAATTTGGACGATTTTTTCATCAGAGCAGCAATAACTTGATTTGCTGAAAAATATCTTAAAAATACTCAGCGGGTAAAGAGTTAACCCACTATGCACTGATGTTATTTTAGGTTAAAAAATATTACTTCACACATTACATTAATGAAAACTAAAACATTAAAAAATGTTGGGGGAAGCTATCCAGAAGCAGTTGTCCATATTTTCAATAACTCAGGGACCGATTGTCTGGGAGGACAACCTTGGGTGGGGGGGGGGGGGGGGCACTCACCCGGAAAGGGCAACGATAAATATGTACATTTATTGTAATAAAATACGAACATATTCCTTCATCTGTGTACAAAAAATGTGGCAATGATAAAAAACTTGAATATGATATCCAGAATCTTGTGGTATCGTTCGTTTTCATTTAGTAACTTTTTATGTTATAATTTTTGTGCTGCAGATAAGGGGATTTTTAACCCAGATGAAAGCCATAAAAAAGCATAGCCGCCCTTAATTACTTATGGAAACTATTTAGGCTATTTAAACAATAAGCTCAGTATGTATGCCACTCATTTTTATATAAGCCATAACCCAGTAAACCGATTATTTGAGGTAGATATAAGGCATAACCTGTTGAGTCGATTATTTGAGTTGATTTAAGCCATAACCGGTTGAGCCAGATAGTTGAGCCATAACCTATTGAGCCAGTCATATGAGGTAGATATAAGCCATAACCTGTTGTGTCGGTTATTTGAGTTGATATAAGCCATAACCGGTTGAGCCAGTAATTTGAGGTAGATATAATTTCATGACCTGTTGTGTTGGTTATTTCAAGTAGATATAAGCCATAACCCGCTAAGCCAGTTATTAGAGGTGGATACAAGCCATATGTAAGCTATAACTTGCTGAGTCAGTTAGATGAGGAAGATATAATCTATAACTTGCTGAGCCAGTTATTTGTGGTAGATATAAGCTATAACTTGCTGAGCCAGTTATTTGTGGTAGATATCAGCTATAACTTGTCGAGCCAGTTATTTGTGGTAGATATAAGCTATAACTTGTCGAGCCGGTTATTTGTGGTAGATATAAGCTATAACTTGTCGAGCCGGTTATTTGTGGTAGATATAAGCTATAACTTGCTGAGCCAGTTATTTGTGGTAGATATCAGCTATAACTTGACGAGCCGGATATTTGTGGTAGATATAAGCTATAACTTGTCGAGCCGGTTATTTGTGGTAGATATAAGCTATAACTTGTGGAGCTGGTTATTTGAGGTAGATATAATCTATAACTTGCTGAGCCAGTTATTTTGAGGTAGATATAACCTATAACTTGCTGAGCCGGTTATTTGAGGTAGATATAATCTATAACTTGCTGAGCCGGTTATTTGAGGTAGATATAATCTATAACTTGCTGAGCCAGTTATTTGTGGTAGATATAAGCTATAACTTGTCGAGCCGGTTATTTGAGGTAGATATAATCCAAAACCTGTTGAGTCGGCTATCTGAGGTAGACATAAGCTATAACTTGTTGAGCCGGTTATTTGAAGTTGATATAATCCATAACCTGTTTTGTCGGTTATTTGGGTCAGATATAAGCTATAACTTGTTAGAGTCTCTTATTTGAGGAAGATATAAGCCGTAACTTGTTGAGCCAGTTATTTGAGGTTGATATAATCCATAACTTGTTGAGCCGGTTATTTGAGGGTGATATAAGCCATAACCTGTGGAGTCTGTTATTTGAGGAAGATATAAACTATAACTTGTTGAGCCAGTTATTTGAGGTAGATATAATTCATAACCTGTTGAGCCGGTTATTTGAGGTAGATTTCAGCTATTACTTCTTGAGCCAGTTATTTCAGTAAGATATAAGCTATAACTTGCTGAGCCAGTCATCTGATGAAGATATAAGCTATAACTTGCTGAGCCAGTTATTTGAGTAAGATATAAGCTATGACTTGCTGAGCCGGTTATTTGAGTAAGATATAAGCTATAACTTGCTGAGCCAGTCATCTGAGGAAGATATAAGCTATAACTTGCTGAGCCAGCCATTTGAGGAAGATATAAGCTATAACTTGTCGAGCCGGTTATTCGAGGTCGATATCATCCATAACCTGTCGAGCCAGTTTATTTGAGGCAGATATAAGCTGTAACTTGTTGAGCCAGTTATTTGAAGTAGATATAAGCTATAACTTGTTGAGCTAATTAGCTGAGGATGATATAATCCATAACCTATTGAGCCAGTTATTTGAGGTTGATATAAGCCATAACCTGTTGAGCCACTTTTCTATGGTAGATATAAGCTATAACATGGGAAGGCAGTTTTTTGTGGTAGATATAAGCTATAACTTATTGATCCAATCATTGAGGTAGATATAAGCTGTTACTTGTTGAGCCAGTTATTTGAGTCAGATATATGCTATAACTTTCTGACCCAGTTATTCGAGGAAGATGTAAGCTATAACTTATTGAGCCAGTTATTTGAGGTAGATATAAGCTGTTACTTGTTGAGCCGGTTATTTGAGTCAGATATTTGCTATAACTTTTTGACCCCAGTTATTTGAGGAAGATATAAACTATAACTTACTGAGCCGTTTACTGGAGGTAGATATCATCCATAACCTGTCGTGCCAGTTATTTGTGGTAGACATATGCTATAACTTATTGAGCTAGTTATTTGAGGTAGATATAAGCTATAACCCTTTGAGTCAGTTATTTGAGGAAGATATAAGCTATAACCTGTTGAGGCAGTTATTTGAGGAAGATATAAGCTATAACTTGCTGAGACGGTTATTTGTGGTGGATATAAGCTATAACTTGTTCAGCCAGTTATTTGAGGAAGATATAAGCTATAACTTGTTGAGCCAGTTATTTGAGGTAGATGTATGCCATAACTTGTTCAGCCGGTTATTTGAGTCAGATCGTGTCATTTTTTTCCAACTGAATTCAAAGTAGGCAAAAGTTGTGTTGCTTGTGGGAGAAAGGCAACAGCTTGTCCTCACGGTATGCTATTACGAATACGGGTCATTTAACACACTTTTCTTCGTTGTGCTTTTAATATCTTTGAATCGCGTCAAAATAATGACGCTCGTCGTCACCACCACGTGTTGCTGACAGTAAACCAGGCTTTTGTGAAAACTTTCAAAAAGCTGTTGTTTGATGTTAGAAGACACACGTCAACTGTTAACAATGTACCTTTACGACTAATTCTATTAACGCTCTAATAAAAAGGCATTTAATTTATTGTAGTTGATATTTCAGGGTATGATTTTTATTGAAATTAATGCCGTGTGACTTGTGTGTTCTCATTGGCTATCACTAAAAAGTGTATACCGAGGCCGAGTCCGAGTCCGAGTTCGGAATTGGTGGAAACAGAAATCAATTATTCAAATACCCCCTTAATGCCGCGGTGTTGGCGAGATATTTTTATCTGTATGTCGTATAACCCCATTTTCTTTCGAATTAGTGAAAGAAAATCTAATTTTTTTTCATTTTTCTGACTTATATCGTGAAAAATGTCTTTCAAACACACAAAAAGATGCAGACAGAGAGACTATTTGGTCACCTGATTTGTCTCTTATTTTGATCAATTATGCAAATTAAACGAACTAAAGTCTTTTCAGTAAGTTTTCAGTAACATTTCGTATGGAAGTGTTGCACATCAGGTAAATAACACATCTATATTATTACTATATTAGGTCGGTTGTTAGCATGGATTTCAATTAGGCTTTTTTTTCCTTAGATGTTTTGTCCTCTACCCACTGAGTTAGCTAATAATTCTAATTATTGCACAACCTCAAACAATGGGTGTGGTCTGTTACAAATCATGTTTAATATACCGACAATATGCATATGAAGAAACATACACAGTCACATTCACTTGAAGGGAACCCAACACGCAAACATATGACTTACACTTAAATGCAACCACACAAAACACATTCATATACAAGTACATACTCTCACGCGTACCCCCCCCCCCCCCCCCTTCACACGCCCACTCAATTAATCCCCCTCCCAATACACAAATATAGCCACGCACCCCCTCACTTGTAATGTGTATCTACCTGGTTTATTTTGCCATAAACCAACAAACAGGTCTCTGCTTTCTGCCGTATCTACATGAATAACGAAAGGTACGTACCGGAATCCGTTTCTGTCAGTGTTTGGGGTTGCTGAATACCGACGAGTACATACATTTCATTGTTTGTAAGTTTTCGTGTGTTGAGTATGACCTTTACGAAAGGGCACACACACAAGACTTCGAACCTTCTAACCGCGCTCGATCTTGACAAACGGGGTGAGCCTATTCGTAATGGCCATACTCAACACACGAAAACTTGAAGAAAAAAACACACGGTGCAACCAGGTACTCTGAAAGACTGGTTCTGATGGCCTTTACTCGGGGTCACCCTGCCGTTCACCACGAGCCCGGTCCAAAGCTTCAAGCCCGGTCCTCGGTATTGACTAACCGACCCTACAAACAGCATCACCATCATATACACACCAGGGTTGCGGCGGAACCGGGGGATGGGGCTAGGGGCTTCAGCCCCTCCACTTTTTGCCGGGCCATGTTTTTTTGTATGCATATATTTTAACACAACAAATGATTGGTGAAACAAGGGGCGGATCCAGAGCCTCCCCAACATTTTCGCCAGCTATGTTTCTCTCGCACTGGTTCAGTTTTGATGGATTTCGGATCATTGTTTTGCAGTAACTGACATCAAACGATAAAATGTATACAGTCTGTTAAAAAATCGGTTAACTGAAGTAGATTGTAATCTTACAGGGATACAAGTACCAAATCCACCCCAGACAATATAATCCACAGACAGTATAATCGCTGTGAACGTCTGGTAAAGCATACAGGTGAGGTCTATTTATCAGCTTTGGTCGTTACGACCAAAGCTGATAAAGAGACCTCACCTGTATGTTTTTCCAAAGTTTTTTAAAGTGTGAAATCTTTCAAATACATCTCCTGAAAAATCTCAAAATATCCACTCAAATGCATGGAAATGGGGATTTTGGGCCCTGCAATATAAAATTTTTATACCGACGACCATCCATCGCCCGATCCAGCCCCCCCCCCCCAACACACACACAATCGTTCCGCCGCCTCTGCACACACACTCGTATGCTCACATACACGTAACACAAACGCCCTCACAGACAAGGACCCCACCCAGCTCACAGATACATATATTGCCTTCGTTGGAAACTTGGAGAGTAATGTAAGTGTCACTCAGTCACCACTGAACCCTTTGAACAATAACGACCGCTTTTCCGGCCAGGAACACGATACGTCATATCGTCATTAAATAGGATGGCTGTTCAGTAATTGTGTGGGGTACACCAATCAATATTTTCAACTTGCAGCCCTTGATTGGTCTACCCCAAAAAATGAATATGGACTCTTCTAATTGCGGCCATTAAAATGGCATGGAAGATACCACTAGAGTTCAAAGGGTTAACTTAGGAGTATAACTGGCCGATGGTAGTAGTTATGGAGCATGGCATATATCACCGAGACGTAATACAAATGAACATCTCTCCATGCTCCATCATTATGTTGAAAGTACGCGCAATGAAGGTGTAGGTTTTCCGTTTCTCTGTTCGCAATAGGTTGGTGTTGTGAGTATTAGAAAGAGCTGTGATGCCTCAAATGACCACAAAGCTGCAGCCATGAGCCACGGACCCTGGTGGCCAGCCGTTTGTTGTATCCAGCCAACTGTATTAGGGTGAATGTTCTCTTTTTCCTGACCGACATTTTGTCATGGAAGGTCCAAACAGAGGTACGTTTCGAAGAATATTAGGAAAGACAAAGCATGGGAGTTCTGCTCCTAGTTACTTGGTTTCAACCCACCATCAAAACTTCATCTAACAATAACTGTTTTGTTCATAATTGGGCGTATGCTGCACCTTTTCACCTGTTGAACTGTTTACGTGATTTAGCTTCAGTCATTGTCTCTGTACTCTTTGATGTTGTAATAACGGTAAAAAGTCTGGCCTTCACACGGAGCCGTGATCAAGTACGCGTGAAACACATTCTTCCTCTCTTGCTATTCTCATTCGCGTTTTATTAACAATGCGCACCTGCCCACGATTACTTCATGCCTTTAATTAGATGTCTCTAAATGGTTGTGGTGCTAACTCGCACATACTGTAAAGAAAAAAAGTTTCTAAATCATCTTAAACATCTTGAAACTTTACCTAACATGTCGGAAACATATAACCAGCGGTTTTCACTGCAATCGCCTTTCATTTTTCATCATTGTTTTTCAATTTTTGCCCTCAAAATAATGCTTATGACTCAAGTAACGAGCTCGTAAAACTAGATTAAATAAGTTAATATCCAATACTTGTATTATGTGAGAAATTTGTAGCACGAAATCTTCTACATCAGTGTGTAGAGGGTTAACAAGGAACCATACGCACCTCCCTCACCCAGGGGCGGCGGAAGCTCTAAAAAAAGTGTGTGTGTGTGTGGGGGGGGGGGGGGGGGGGCACATTTTTTTTTCTAGGTAACTGCAGAGGTGTACACATGCGCACGTTTTATCACAGTCCCAGAGTCCGTAATGTAATTTTTTGTTTTGGTACATTACAGACTTTGGGCCCAAGTTTGGACTAGTTTTACTATTACTATACATGTAGTCTGTGCTTATTGTGGCTAGTTGCGAACTTGCGATGTGCAATATCTCAATATATAAAATGGACAGTGACACCGATAGTATTATGTTGCTAATTTTGATAGAACTATATTTATTTATTTATTGGTGTTTAAGGTCACATACTTATGCACAATGGCTAATCGTGACCGTGACAGTTTTACGGGTGGAGGAAGCCGGAGTACCCGGAGAGAACCACCGAGCAACGACGAGCAGCTGTCAGCTCTCCAACATCGTAACTCTGAACTCTGCACCGCAGCACAGGCAGGGTTAGATTGGTTGAAGACATGCGCACCATCGACGTGCAGTACGCCTCAGTACACAGCGTCATCGTGCCCCCATGTAGGCAATCGGGGTGAAGTGTCTTGCCCAAGGACACAACGCGGTTGCCGCAGGTGGGATTCGAACCGAGGACCTCTCGGCTTGCAGCCTGCACCTCTACAAACTGAGCCACCGCGCCCCCCTGATAGAACTATATAACTATCTCCCACAGTCAATCTGGTCATAGGGGTTGTGTACGTTATGTCAGAATATGTCCTGTTAGGGTACCCATAATTGGTGAAAAAAGTGTGTGTGTGTGTGTGTGGGGGGGGGGGGGGGGGGTCCCCTGTGCCCCCCGGCTCCGCTGCCCCTGCCCTCACCCCTATTTTGCTAACTCAGTTTTGTTCACAACAGCGTAAACGGGGGATTTCTCCAGTATTATCCGTGATATCACATGGGAATTCACTACATCGTGAATGGGGTTTACAGAAATGGATTCTGCCCGTTTTTTTGAATGTACTCGTAACTAACTTACAACGTGGCTTACGTTGTCTAACTTGCTATGTGACATACGTAACGTATAACGTAATTCCTCCTTGCCTTCAAAGTGTGAGACAACAACTCGTCTGAGTTCGTAAACCTGCCTCTCGTTATTTATTTCAAATTTATTCAGTTTCATTCTTTTAATATATCTTTTATACCCCCTCCCCCTCCTTTTGGGTGTTTGATAATTTTGTCGAAATGTTTTAGTCTCATCTTCCTTAAAAAAGTGCAGCCGTTAAAATGAATTCGTTTTTTTAACCCTTTACCTGACGAATCGCCCGCATCCGCCCGCGTAATATGCAAATTCAGCAGTTGAAAAAATATTATATTTCAAAAAATTTCAACAAAACCATATCATGTGACCCCTCGTTGGAACGAGCTCGTCGAGCTCGTTCCAACGAGGGGTCGCATGATATGGTTTTGTTGACTTTTTTGGAAAAATTAAAAAAAAATAATATTTAAAATAATAAATTTTGATATCGTCTGCGTTGGGTAAAGGGTTAAAGGAATATATCTAAAATGTTCCTTTGCCTAACATTAACCGATAACTGTAGGAAAACATTTAGCCCGGATGAGTCGTCATAGACAACACTCTAACCTTCCTTTCCCTAACTTTAACCGATAACTGTAGGAAAACATTTAGCCCGGATGAGTCGTCATGTAAGTGAAAGTAGTTGGACCACACTCTAACCTTCCGTCGAAATTCTAGCCAGGGTGGGAATGAAAGTATTCCGACAACTCTTTAACCTTCCGACAGAATTCTAGTCAGGGTGGGTGTGAAATAGTCCGACAAAACTCTAAGTTTTCAACAAAAATCTAGCCAGGAAAGGGGGGAAAGTAGTCCGACAGCACTCTAACCGTCAGACAGAATTCTAGCTAGGATGGTAGTGAAAGTGGTCTGACAACATTCTAACCTTTCGACAGAATTCTAGTCAGGATGCGAGTAAAAGTAGTCCAACAGCACCTTAAACCTCCGACAGAATTTTAGCCAGTATGGGAATGAAAGTAGCCTGACAGCATTCTAACGTTCCAACGGAATTCTAGTCAGGATGGGAGTGAAAGTAGTCCGACAGCAATCTAACCTTCCGACGGAATTCTATTCAGGATGAGAGTGAAAGTAGTCCGACAGCAGTCCAAACATCTTAGAATTCTAGCCAGGATGGAAGTGAAAATAGTCTGACAACACACTAATCTTCCGACAGAATTCTGAGCAGGATGGGAGTGAAAGTAGCCCAAAAGCACTTTAACCCTCCGACAAAAGTCTAACCAGGATAGGAGTGAAAGTAGTCCGACAACACTCTAAACTTCCGTTATAATTCTAGCCAGGATGGGAGTAAAAGTAGTCCGACAACACTCTAAACTTCCGTTATATTTCTAGCCAGGATGGGAGTGAAAGTAGTCCGACAACATTCTAAACTTCCGTTATAATTCTAGCCAGGATGGGAGTGAAAGTAGTCCGACAACATTCTAAACTTCCGTTATAATTCTAGCCAGGATGGGGGTAAAAGTAGTCCGACAACACTCTAAACTTCCGTTATAATTCTAGCCAGGATGAGAGTGAAAATAGTCCGACAACACTCTAAACTTCCGTTATAATTCTAGCCAGGATGGGAGTGAAAGTAGTCCGACAACATTCTAAACTTCCGTTATAATTCTAGCCAGGATGGGAGTGAAAGTAGTCCGACAACACTCTAAACTTCCGACATAATTCTAGCCAGGATGGGAGTAAAAGTAGTCCGACAATACTCTAAACTTCCGTTATAATTCTAGCCAGGATGGGAGTGAAAGTAGTCCGACAACACTCTAAACTTCCGTTATAATTCTAGCCAGGATGGGAGTGAAAGTAGTCCGACAACATTCTAAACTTCCGTTATAATTCTAGCCAGGATGGGAGTGAAAGTAGTCCGACAACACTCTAAGCTTCCGTTAGAATTCTAGCCAGGATGGGAGTGAAAGTAGTCCAACATTCTAAACTTCTGTTATAATTCTAGCCAGGATGAGAGTGAAAGTAGTCCGACAACACTCTAAACTTCCGACATAATTCTAGCCAGGATGGGAGTAAAAGTAGTAAAAGTAGTCCGCAACACTCTAAACTTCCGTTATAATTCTAGCCAGGATGGGAGTAAAAGTAGTAAAAGTAGTCCGCAACACTCTAAACTTCCGTTATAATTCTAGCCAGGATGGGAGTGAAAGTAGTCCGACAACATTCTAAACTTCCGACATAATTCTAGCCAGGATGGGAGTGAAAGTAGTCCGACAACACTTTAAACTTCCGTTATAATTCTAGCCAGGATGGGAGTAAAAGTAGTCCGACAACACACTAAACTTCCGACATAATTCTAGCCAGGATGGTAGTAAAAGTAGTTCGACAACACTCTAAACTTCCGTTATAATTCTAGCCAGGATGGGAGTGAAAGTAGTCCGACAACACTCTAAACTTCCGTTAGAATTCTAGCCAGGATGGGAGTGAAAGTAATCCGACAACACTCTAAACTTCCGTTATAATTCTAGCCAGTACAGGAGTGAAAGTAGTCCGACAGCACTCTTAACTTCCGTTATAATTCTAATCAGGATGGGAGTGAAAGTAGTCCGACAGCACTCTAAACTTCCATGATAATTCTAGCCAGTACAGGAGTGAAAGTAGTCCGAAAGCACATTAACCCTCCGACAGAATTTTAATCATGATAGGTGTAAATGTTGTCCGACAACACTCTAAACTTTCGACATAATTCTATCCAGAATGGGAGTGAAAGTAGTCCGACAACATTCTAAACTTCCGACATAATTCTAGCCAGGATGGGAGTGAAAATAGTCCGACAACACTCTAAACTTCCGACACAATTCTAGCCTGGATGGGAGTGAAAGTCGGTCCTACTAAACGCCAAGAAGAACCAAGAAGTAAAAAAATAATAAAGATACAATAGCTTTTTAGATACTTTATTTACTTACTATGGATGTTCTAGCCAGGATGGGAGTGAAAATAGTCCGACAACACTCTAAACTTCCGACACAATTCTAGCCTGGATGGGAGTGAAAGTCGGTCCTACTAAACGCCAAGAAGAACCAAGAAGTAAAAAAATAATAAAGATAGAATAGCTTTTTAGATACTTTATTTACTTACTATGGATGTGTACAGAACTATATAATTCATATTTACTTACTATGGATGTGTACTGAACTATATAATTCATATTTACTTACAATGGATGTGTACTGAACTATATAATTCATATTTACTTACTGTGGATGTGTACTGAACTATATAATTCATATACTTACTATGGATGTGTACTGAACTATATAATTCATATTTACTTACTATGGATGTGTACTGAACTATATAATTCATATTTACTTACTATGGATGTGTACTGAACTATATAATTCATATTTACTTACTATGGATGTGTACTGAACTATATAATTCATATTTACTTACTATGGATGTGTACTGAACTATATAATTCATATTTACTTACTATGGATGTGAAGAACTATATATTTCATATTTACTTACTATGGATGTGTACTGAACTATATAATTCATATTTACTTACTATGGATGTGTACTGAACTATATAATTCATATTTACTTACTATGGATGTGTACTGAACTATATAATTCATATTTACTAACTATGGATGTGTACTGAACTATATAATTCATATTTACTTACTATGGATGTGTACTGAACTATATAATTCATATTTAATGACATTTGATGTATAAAAGTCCCAAAATAACGCCTAACATGTAACGCGCGACCCAGGAAATGACTTCTTGGTCTTCAGTAGCTAAGCGATGCAGATTGGTTTACTATTGACAGGGTTATTAAATGGTGTTAATTGGCTTATAATAATAATAATAATAATAATAATAATAATAATAATAATAATAATAATAATAATAATAATAATAATAATAAACATTTTGGTCGGCCCCTGATTTTGGCGGTTCTTGGGCGAGAAGACCTTGGTTACCCCTGTGCTCCCAACTGCCTCCCTATTCCTACGCTTCTTCTCTCCTCCCAACACTTGGAGACGAACTGCTTGATGACATCCCTGGCCCAATTCTTCCCAATCTCTCCGATTAGCATATTAACCCTCTCCTTAGAGTCACTCACTAGCCACATGTCCTTCATTCTCCCATCCTACCTCCCCATTATACTCCCAGTGAATCTTGTTCATTTAGACTGGTATTTTGGGCATTCTAGGAGAAAGAGTTCCAGGGTCTCCACCACGCCTAAATTGCACATTTGGCACTCTTTTTCACTATTTTTCCCAATTTTTCCCTTCAGCTCCAGGGATCGCGACCTTAGCTTGAACAACAGTGACCCCCCAAAGGTGCCATCAAGGAACTCTTCAAAACCAGTCTTCTCTTTATCACGCAGGCCACCCAAAGACCTCTTTGACTTGACCCCCTCTCGCCAATTAAGGTTACCATCCTCCATGACCCTTTCTCTAACGATTTTTTTTCCTGGGTCGCCCCGACGTCTAGGTCCGAGATCTCCACTGAGTAGTTCTCTATTAGTTCCCTCACTTGGACCATCCACCTTGTCTTGATATTTGAGTTGAAAATTCTCAGGAACATTACTTTACACCATCGGCTGTCGGAGAGATTTACCAAATAATTAAGATAACCGAGTTTCAATAAGTCTATCCTGGTCTTGATACTCATCCACCCAAGCTCACCCCTGATTGCTTCTAGTGCTGCGGCATTACTCGATCCCCCCGTTATCCATCCTCCTGCATCGTCCTGCAGGGTTTCCAAGCTCTTCTCAGCCGTTTGGTTTAGTGGTACCACTTGCTATACTTGACAGACCTACCATTTCCCAAATGGTTTTCCCCACGAAAACCTTATTGAAACTGTTTCTCCCTATAAGTTTCATTTGATTAAAGATTCGCCTCCCATTCAGTATCAATTTATTTGTGTGGTTTCGGTAGATGTCTCTTCCTGTGATGTTCATTTTTACCCCAGATACTCGTAGTCACCTGTCTCTTCTACACTAAAGCGTTTGCTGCTACCTTCGGGAATACAAAACTCCCTCACTCTCCACCTTCGAGTGGGGTCCACTTTACGGCCCATGGGTATAACTTTGTTTTTGCTTTCATTTAGTTCGAGTCTCCATTTATTCCCATATTTCACAACAATTTCCAGCATTTTCGCTAGCCCCTCTTCGCTTTCTGACACTAGCACTATATCGTCTGAAAAAATAGCCCTGGGATCTTCAAGTCCCCAATTGCTACCCCCTCGTCGCTACGCAGGAGTTCATCTCTTAAACCTTTGATGTACAATGCAAAAAGAATTGGCGAGAGGACACACCCCTGTTTTAGTTCTTTCTCCATAGGCACACGTTTTGTTGTTATGTTACCCAGGCTGAGTTCACTTTGTACATTTTTGTATAATGCTTTCAGAATTCCAACAAACTCGCCTCCCAAGCCCAGAGCGTCAAGCTTTCGCCACATACCCTTCCTCAATACTCTATCGTACGCATTTTTAACATCCAAAAAGGCCATAAACATCCTTCTCTTTTTAGCTTTCACTGACTCTCTGTTTGTTTCACACCTGATATGCGGTGTCCTGTGTAGTAAAATAAACAACTTCTAAAGGTTCTAAAGGTTGGTTTCCTATAAATATGAGGCAGTCAAGGGAAATTTCAGTCAACATTAATTAAGCTACAGAGAGTTCAAAATCATGCCTTGCGCGTGGCACTATGCAAGCCCACGTGGACTCCAATAAAGGAACTTCATGAGCTAGCAAAAATAGAAACTATCGAAACACGATTAAAAGATCTACAAAACAAAACCCTCAACAGACTCCAAGACAGTGAACTAATGGTTGAGCTGAGCGAACACCGAACACTTACCAGAAAAACAAATACGTTTCGAAAAATTAAAATTTTACAATAGAATTAAATTGCGTGGAGTCAGTGAGGATTGTCTCGCTAATCATTGATAACTTTAGGATTGAGTCTGTGAGGATTGTCTCGCAACTCTGCGGATGGGAAGTGGCCTGTGAAGAAACCCACCACTCGCCCCGGCAAAAGGAACAATCACACAACAGATACAATATACAATAACGGAGTTCTATCTTTCTCCAGTAATGATATGGAGGAGTGGAGTCAGTAAGGATTGCCTCTCTACTCATTAAGAAATCTAGGATCGAGTCTGTAGGCGCTGCCTCGCAACTCTGCGCTTGTGAGGTGGGCTCCGAAGAAACACACCACCGCCACATCCATAGCAGCAATCACACAACAGACATAATATACAATAGTGGATTCTCATCTCTCTCTACCTTTTACTTTTCTAATTGAACACTCGCTAATTTTCTGGCAACTCTCCTAACACTCCTAACACTCCTATCACTCCTAACATTCCTATCACTCCAAACACTCCTAACACTCCTACCACTCCTAACACTCCTATCACTCCTAACACTCCTAACACTCCTAACACTCCTACCACTCCTACCACTCCTATCACTCCTAACACTCCTATCACTCCTAGCACTCCTAACACTCCTACCACTCCTATCACTCCCAACACTCCTAACACTCCTAACACTCCTATCATTCTTATCACTCCTAACACTCCTATCACGCCTATCACACCCAACACTCCTAACACTCCTATCACTCCTAACACTCCTATCACTCCTATCACTCATAACACCCCTAACACTCCTAACACTCCTATCACTCCTATCACGCCTAACACTCCTATCACTCATAACACCCCTAACACTCCTAACACTCCTAACACTCCTATCACTCCCAACACTCCTATCACTCCTAACACTCTTATCACTCCTAACACTCCTATCACTCCTAACACCCCTAACGCTCCTAACACTCCTAACATTCCTATCACTCTTAACACTCCTATCACTCCTATCACTCCTAACACTCCTATCACTCCTAACACTCCTAACACTCCTATCACTCCTAACACTCCTATCACTCCTAACACTCCTAACACCCCTAACACTCCTAACACTCCTAACATTCCTATCACTCTTAACACTCCTATCACTCCTATCACTCCTAACACTCCTATCACTCATAACACCCCTAACACTCCTATCATTCCTAACACTCCTATCACTCCCTACACTCCTATCACTCCTAACACTCTTATCACTCCTAACACTCCTATCACGCCTATCACACCCAACACTCCTAATACTCCTAACACTCCTATCACTCCTATCACTCCTAACACTCCTATCACTCATAACACCCCTAACACTCCTATCATTTCTAACACTCTTATCACTCCCAACACTCCTATCACTCCTAACATTCCTATCACTCCTAACACTCCTATCACTCCTAACACTCCTATCACTCTTAACACTCCTACCACTCCTATCACTGCCAACACTCCTATCACTCCTAACACTCCTATCATTCCTAAGACTCCTAACAATCCTATCACTCCTAACAGCCCTATCACTCCTAACACTCCTATCACTCTTAACACTCCTATCACTCCTATCACTCCTAACACTCCTATCACCCCTAACACTCCTATCACTCCTAACATTCCTATCACTCCTAACACTCCTAACACTCCTATCACTCCTAACACTCCTATCACTCCTAACACTCCTAACACTCCTATCACCCTTAACACTCCTATCACCCCTAACACTCCTAACACTCCTATCACTCCTAACACTCCTATCACTCCTAACACCGCTAACACTCCTATCACTCCTAACACTCCTAACACTCCCATCACTCCTAACACTCCTATCACTCCTAACACTCCTATCACGCCTATCACACCCAACACTCCTAACGCTCCTAACGCTCCTATCACTCCTATCACTCCTAACACTCCTATCACTCATAACACCCCTAACACTCCTATCATTCCTAACACTCCTATCACTCCCAACACTCCTATCACTCCTAACACTCTTATCACTCCTAACACTCCTATCACTCCTAACACTCTTATCACTCCTAACACTCCTATCACTCCTATCACTCCTAACACCCCTAACACTCCTAACACTCCTAACATTCCTATCACTCTTAACACTCCTATCACTCCTATCACTCCTAACACTCCTATCACTCCTAACACTCCTAACACTCCTAACACTCCTATCACCCTTAACACTCCTATCACCCCTAACACTCCTAACACTCCTATCACTCCTAACACTCCTATCACTCCTAACACTCCTATCACTCCTAACACTCTTATCACTCCTAACACTCCTATCACTCCTATCACTCCTAACACCCCTAACACTCCTATCACTCCTAACACTCCTAACACTCCTAACACTCCTATCACCCTTAACACTCCTATCACTCCTAACACTCCTATCACTCCTATCACTCCTAACACTCCTAACACTCCTAACACTCCTAACATTCCTATCACTCTTAACACTCCTATCACTCCTATCACTCCTAACACTCCTATCACTCCTAACACTCCTAACACTCCTAACACTCCTATCACTCTTAACACTCCTATCACTCCTAACACTCCTATCACTCCTATCACTCCTAACACTCCTATCACTCCTAACACTCCTAACACTCCTATCACCCTTAACACTCCTATCACCCCTAACACTCCTAACACTCCTATCACTCCTAACACTCCTATCACTCCTAACACTCCTAACACCCCTAACACTCCTAACACTCCTAACATTCCTATCACTCTTAACACTCCTATCACTCCTATCACTCCTAACACTCCTATCACTCCTAACACTCCTAACACTCCTATCACCCTTAACACTCCTATCACCCCTAACACTCCTAACACTCCTATCACTCCTAACACTCCTATCACTCCTAACACTCCTAACACCCCTAACACTCCTATCACTCCTAACACTCCTATCACTCCTAACACTCCTAACACCCCTAACACTCATATCACTCCTAACACTCCTGACACTCCCATCACTCCTAACACTCCTATCACTCCTAACACTCCTATCACGCCTATCACACCCAACACTCCTAACACTCCTAACACTCCTATCACTCCTATCACTCCTAACACTCCTATCACTCATAACACCCCTAACACTCCTATCATTCCTAACACTCCTATCACTCCCAACACTCCTATCACTCCTTACACTCTTATCACTCCTAACACTCCTATCACTCCTAACACTCCTATCACTCCTAACACTCCTAACACTCCTATCACGCCTAACACTCCTATCACTCCTAACACTCCTATCACTCCTAACATTCGTATCACTCCCAACACTCCTATCACTCCTAACACTCCTAACACTCCTATCATTCCTAACACTCCTATCACTCCTAACACTCCTAACATTTTTATCACTCCTAACACTCCTATCACTCCTAACACTCCTATCACTCCTAACACTCCTAACATTTTTATCACTCCTAACACTCCTGTCACTCCCAACACTCCTATCACTCCTAACACTCCTAACACTCCTATCACTCATAACACCCCTAACACTCCTATCATTCCTAACACTCCTATCACTCCCTACACTCCTATCACTCCTAACACTCTTATCACTCCTAACACTCCTATCACGCCTATCACACCCAACACTCCTAATACTCCTAACACTCCTATCACTCCTATCACTCCTAACACTCCTATCACTCATAACACCCCTAACACTCCTATCATTTCTAACACTCTTATCACTCCCAACACTCCTATCACTCCTAACATTCCTATCACTCCTAACACTCCTATCACTCCTAACACTCCTATCACTCTTAACACTCCTACCACTCCTATCACTGCCAACACTCCTATCACTCCTATCACTCCTAACACTCCTATCACTCATAACACCCCTAACACTCCTATCATTCCTAACACTCCTATCACTCCCTACACTCCTATCACTCCTAACACTCTTATCACTCCTAACACTCCTATCACGCCTATCACACCCAACACTCCTAATACTCCTAACACTCCTATCACTCCTATCACTCCTAACACTCCTATCACTCATAACACCCCTAACACTCCTATCATTTCTAACACTCTTATCACTCCCAACACTCCTATCACTCCTAACATTCCTATCACTCCTAACACTCCTATCACTCCTAACACTCCTATCACTCTTAACACTCCTACCACTCCTATCACTGCCAACACTCCTATCACTCCTAACACTCCTATCATTCCTAAGACTCCTAACAATCCTATCACTCCTAACAGCCCTATCACTCCTAACACTCCTATCACTCTTAACACTCCTATCACTCCTATCACTCCTAACACTCCTATCACCCCTAACACTCCTATCACTCCTAACATTCCTATCACTCCTAACACTCCTAACACTCCTATCACTCCTAACACTCCTATCACTCCTAACACTCCTAACACTCCTATCACCCTTAACACTCCTATCACCCCTAACACTCCTAACACTCCTATCACTCCTAACACTCCTATCACTCCTAACACCGCTAACACTCCTATCACTCCTAACACTCCTAACACTCCCATCACTCCTAACACTCCTATCACTCCTAACACTCCTATCACGCCTATCACACCCAACACTCCTAACGCTCCTAACGCTCCTATCACTCCTATCACTCCTAACACTCCTATCACTCATAACACCCCTAACACTCCTATCATTCCTAACACTCCTATCACTCCCAACACTCCTATCACTCCTAACACTCTTATCACTCCTAACACTCCTATCACTCCTAACACTCTTATCACTCCTAACACTCCTATCACTCCTATCACTCCTAACACCCCTAACACTCCTAACACTCCTAACATTCCTATCACTCTTAACACTCCTATCACTCCTATCACTCCTAACACTCCTATCACTCCTAACACTCCTAACACTCCTAACACTCCTATCACCCTTAACACTCCTATCACCCCTAACACTCCTAACACTCCTATCACTCCTAACACTCCTATCACTCCTAACACTCCTATCACTCCTAACACTCTTATCACTCCTAACACTCCTATCACTCCTATCACTCCTAACACCCCTAACACTCCTATCACTCCTAACACTCCTAACACTCCTAACACTCCTATCACCCTTAACACTCCTATCACTCCTAACACTCCTATCACTCCTATCACTCCTAACACTCCTAACACTCCTAACACTCCTAACATTCCTATCACTCTTAACACTCCTATCACTCCTATCACTCCTAACACTCCTATCACTCCTAACACTCCTAACACTCCTAACACTCCTATCACTCTTAACACTCCTATCACTCCTAACACTCCTATCACTCCTATCACTCCTAACACTCCTATCACTCCTAACACTCCTAACACTCCTATCACCCTTAACACTCCTATCACCCCTAACACTCCTAACACTCCTATCACTCCTAACACTCCTATCACTCCTAACACTCCTAACACCCCTAACACTCCTAACACTCCTAACATTCCTATCACTCTTAACACTCCTATCACTCCTATCACTCCTAACACTCCTATCACTCCTAACACTCCTAACACTCCTATCACCCTTAACACTCCTATCACCCCTAACACTCCTAACACTCCTATCACTCCTAACACTCCTATCACTCCTAACACTCCTAACACCCCTAACACTCCTATCACTCCTAACACTCCTATCACTCCTAACACTCCTAACACCCCTAACACTCATATCACTCCTAACACTCCTGACACTCCCATCACTCCTAACACTCCTATCACTCCTAACACTCCTATCACGCCTATCACACCCAACACTCCTAACACTCCTAACACTCCTATCACTCCTATCACTCCTAACACTCCTATCACTCATAACACCCCTAACACTCCTATCATTCCTAACACTCCTATCACTCCCAACACTCCTATCACTCCTTACACTCTTATCACTCCTAACACTCCTATCAATCCTAACACTCCTATCACTCCCAACACTTCTATCACTCCTAACACCCCCATCACGCCTAACACTCCTATCACTCCCAACACTCCTATCACTCCTAACACTCTTATCACTCCTAACACTCCTATCACTCCTAACACTCCTATCACTCCCAACACTTCTATCACTCCTAACACCCCTAACACTCCTATCATTCCTAACACTCCTATCACTCCCAACACTCCTATCACTCCTAACACTCTTATCACTCCTAACACTCCTATCACTCCTAACACTCCTATCACTCCTAACACTCCTAACACTCCTATCACGCCTAACACTCCTATCACTCCTAACACTCCTATCACTCCTAACACTCTCAACACTCCTAACATTCGTATCACTCCCAACACTCCTATCACTCCTAACACTCCTAACACTCCTATCATTCCTAACACTCCTATCACTCCTAACACTCCTAACATTTTTATCACTCCTAACACTCCTATCACTCCTAACACTCCTATCACTCCTAACACTCCTAACATTTTTATCACTCCTAACACTCCTGTCACTCCCAACACTCCTATCACTCCTAACACTCCTAACACTCCTATCATTCCTAACACTCCTATCACTCCTAACACTCCTAACATTTTTATCACTCCTATCACTCCTAACACTCCTATCACTCCTAACACTCCTATCACTCCTAACACTCCTATCACTCCTAACACTCATATCACTCCCAACACTCCTAACACTCCTATCATTCCTATCACTCCTAACAATCCTGTCACTCCTAACAATCCTGTCACTCCTATCACTCCTAACATTCCTAACTCTCCTAACACTCCTGTCACTCCTAACACTCTTATCACTCCTAGCACTCCTAACACATCACTCCTAACACTCCTATCACTCCTAACACTCATAACACTCCCAACACTCCTATCACACCTAACACTCCTATCACTCCTAACACTCCTATCACCCCTAACACTCCTATCTCTCCTAACACTGCTATCACTCCTATCACTCCTAACACTCTTATCACTCCTAACACTCCTAACACTCCTATCACTCGTAACACTCTTATCACTCCTAACACTCCTAACACATCACTCCTAACACTCCTATGACTCTTAACACCCCTAACACTCCTATCAAACCTAACACTCCTATCACTCCCAACACTCTCATCACTCCTAACACTCCTATCACTCCAAACACTCCTAACACTCCTAACACGTCATTCCTAACACTCCTATCACTCCTAACACTCCTATCACTCCTAACACTCTTATCGCTCATAACACTCCTACCACTCCTACCACTCCTATGACTCCTAACACTCCTATCACTCCCAACACTCCTATCACTCCTAACACTCCTAACACTCCTATCACTCGTAACACTCTTATCACTCCTATCACACCTAACACTCCTATCACTACTATCACTCCTAACACTCTTATCGCTCATAACACTCCTAACACTCCTACCACTTCTACCACTCCTATCACTCCTAACACTCCTATCATTCCAAACACTCTTATCGCTCATAACACTCCTAACACTCCTACCACTCCTACCACTCCTATCACTCCTAACACTCCTATCACTTCCAACACTCCTATCACTCCTAACACTCCTAACACTCCTACCACTCTTATCACTCCTAACACTCCTATCACTCCCAACACTCCTAACACTCCTAACACTCCTAACACGTCATTCCTAACACTCCTATCACTACTAACACTCCAATCACTACTAACACTCCTAACACACCGATCTCTCCTAACAGTCCTAACACTCCTATCACTCCTAACACTCCTATCACTCCTAACACTCCTATCACTCCAAACACTCCTAACACTCCTATCACTCCTAACACTATCACTCCTATCACTCCTAACACTCCTATCACTCCTATCACTCCTAACACTCCTATCACTCCTAACACTCCTATCACTCCAAACACTCCTAACACTCCTATCACTCCTAACACTATCACTCCTATCACTCCTAACACTCCTATCACTCTTATCACTCCTAACACTCCTATCACTCCTAACACTCCTATCACTCCTAACGCTCCTAACACTCCTATCACTCCTATCACTCCTAACACTCCTAACACTCCTATCACTCCTAACACTCCTATCACTCCCAACACTCCTATCACTCCTAACACTCCTACACTCCTATCACTCCTAACACTCCTATCACTCCTAACAAACACTCTTATCACTCCTAACACTCCTATCACTCCTAACACTCCTAACACTCCTAACACATCACTCCTATCACTCCTACCACTCCTACCTCTCCTATCACTCCTAACACTCCTATCACTCCAAACACTCTTATCGCTCATAACACTCCTAACACTCCTACCACTCCTACCACTCCTATCACTCCTAACACTCCTATCACTCCCAACACTCCTATCACTCCTAACACTCCTAACACTCCTACCACTCTTATCACTCCTAACACTCCTATCACTCCCAACACTCCTAACACTCCTAACACTCCTAACACGTCATTCCTAACACTCCTATTACTACTAACACTCCTATCACTACTAACACTCCTAACACACCGATCTCTCCTAACAGTCCTAACACTCCTATCACTCCTAACACTCCTATCACTCCTATCACTCCTAACACTCCTATCACTCCTAACACTCCTATCACTCTTAACACTCCTAACACTCCTATCACTCCTAACACTCCTATCACTCCTAACACTCCTATCACTCCAAACACTCCTAACACTCCTATCACTCCTAACACTATCACTCCTATCACTCCTAACACTCCTATCACTCCTATCACTCCTAACACTCCTATCACTCCTAACACTCCTATCACTCCTAACGCTCCTAACACTCCTATCACTCCTATCACTCCTAACACTCCTAACACTCCTATCACTCCTAACACTCCTATCACTCCCAACACTCCTATCACTCCTAACACTCCTACACTCCTATCACTCCTAACACTCCTATCACTCCCAACAAACACTCTTATCACTCCTAACACTCCTATCACTCCTAACACTCCTAACACTCCTAACACATCACTCCTATCACTCCCAACACTTCTAACACTCCTATCACTCCTAACACTCCTAACACTCCTACCACTCCTATCACTCCTATCACTCCCAACACTCCTATCACTCCTATCACTCCTAACACTCCTAACACTCCGATCACTCCTAACACTCCTAACACTCCTATCACTCCGAACACTCCTATCACTCCTCTCACTCCTAACACTCCTATCACTCCTAACACTCAAATCACTCCTAACACTCCTAACACTCCTATCACTCCTAACACTCCTATCACTCCGAACACTCCTATCACTCCTCTCACTCCTAACACTCCTATCACTCCTAATACTCAAATCACTCCTAACACTCCTAACACTCCTATCACTCCTAACACTCCTACCACTCCTAACACTCCTAACACTCCTAACACTCCTATCACTCCTAACACTCCTATCACTCCTAACACTCATATCACCCCTAACACTCTTATCACTCCTAACACTCCTATCACTCCTAAAACTCATATCACTCCTATCACTCTTATCACTCCTAACACTCCAAACACATCACTCCTAACACTCCTAACACACCTAACACTCCTATCACTCCTAACACCCCTAACACTCCTAACATCCCTAACACTCCTAACATCCCTAACACTCCTAACACCCCTAACACTCCTAACACTCCTATCACACCTAACACTCCTATCATTCCTATCACTCCTATCACTTCTAACACTCCTATCACTCCCAACACTCCTACCACTCCTATCACTCCTAACACTCCTATCACTCCTAACACACTCATCACTCCTAACACTCCTAACACTCCTATTACTCCTAACACTCCTATCACTCCTAACACTCCTCCTATCACTCCTAACACTCCTATCACTCCTAACACTCGTAACACTCCTATCACGCCTAACACTCCGATCACTCTTAACACTCACTCTAACACTGCTAACACTCCTATCACGCCTAACACTCCTATCACTCCTATCACTCCTAACACTCCTATCACTCCTAACATTCCTATCATTCCTAACACTCACTCTAACACTGCTAACACTGCTAACACTCCTATCACTCCTATCACTCCTAACACTCCTATCACTCCTAACATTCCTATCATTCCTAACACTCCTATCACTCCTAACACTCCTATCACTCATCACTCTTAACACTCCCATCACTCCTATCACTCCTCACACTACTATCACTCCGAACACTCCTAACACGCCTATCACCCCTAACACTCCTATCACTCCTAACACTCCTATCACTCCTAACACTCCTATCACTCTAAACACTCTTAACACTCCTATCACTCCTAACACCCTATCACTCCTAACATTCCTATCATTCCAAACACTCCTATCACTCCTAACACTCCTATCACTCATCACTCTTAACACTCCTATCACTCCTATCACTCCTCACACTCCTATCACTCCTAACACTCCTAACACTCCTATCACCCCTAACACTCCTATCACCCCAAACACTCCTAACACTCCTATCACTCCTAACACTCCTATCACTCTTAACACTCCTAACACTCCTATCACTCCTAACACTCCTATCTCTCCTAACATTCCTATCATTCCTAACACTCCTATCACCCCTAACACTCCTATCACTCATCACTCTTAACACTCCTATCACTCCTATCACTCCTCACACTCCTATCACTCCTAACACTCCTAACACGCCTATCACCCCTAACACTCCTATCCCCCCTAACACTCCTAACACTCCTATCACTCCTAACACTCCTATCACTCCTAACACTCCTATCACTCTTATCACTCCTAACACTTCTATCACTCCTACCACTCCTATCACTCCTAACACTCCTAACACTCCTATCACCCCTAACACTTCTAACACTCCTATCACTCCTATCACTCCTAACATTCCTATCACCCCTAACACTCCTAACGCTCCTATCACTCCCAACACTCCTATCACTCCTCACACTCCTATCACTCCTAACACCCCTAACACTCCTATCACTCCTACCACTCCTAACACTCCTAACACTCCTATCACCCCTAACACTCCTAACACTCCTATCACTCCTAACACTCCTATCACTCCTATCACTCCTAACACTCCTATCACCCCTAACACTCCTAACACTCCTATCACTCCCAACACTCCTATCACTCCTAACACCCCTATCACCCCTAACACTCCTAACACTCCTATCACTCCTAACACTCCTATCACTACTAACACTCCTATCACTCCTAACACTCCTATCACTCCTAACACTCCTACCACTCCTATCACTCCTAACACTCCTATCACCCCTAACACTCCTAACACTCCTATCACTCCCAACACTCCTATCACTCCTAACACCCCTATCACCCCTAACACTCCTAACACTCCTATCACTCCTAACACTCCTATCACTACTAACACTCCTATCACTCCTAACACTCCTATCACTCCTAACACTCCTAACACTCCTATCACTCCTACCACTCCTATCACTCCTAACACTCCTAACACTCCTATCACTCCTAACACTCCTACCACTCCTATCACTCCTAACACTCCTATCACCCCTAACACTCCTAACACTCCTATCACTCCCAACACTCCTATCACTCCTAACACTCCTAACACCCCTAACTCCCCTAACACTCCTAACACCCCTAACACTCCTAATACCCCTAACGCTCCTAACACTCCTATCACACCTAACACTCCTATCATTCCTAGCACTCCTATCACTCCTAACACTCCTATCACTCCCAACACTCCTACCACTCCTATCACTCCTAACACTCCTATCACTCCTAACACTCTCATCACTCCTAACACTCCTAACACTCCTATTACTCCTAACACTCCTATCACTCCTAACACTCTCATCACTCCTAACACTCCTAACACTCCTATTACTCCTAACACTCCTATCACTCCTAACACTCCTC
Source organism: Pictodentalium vernedei (assembly GCA_031216915.1). Classification (NCBI taxonomy): domain Eukaryota; kingdom Metazoa; phylum Mollusca; class Scaphopoda; order Dentaliida; family Dentaliidae; genus Pictodentalium; species Pictodentalium vernedei. The sequence goes on along the minus strand of CM062291.1, from coordinate 8,313,491 downwards.
CTATCACTCCTAACACTCCTATCACTCCTAACACTCCTAACACTCCTAACACTCCTAACACTCCTATTACTCCTAACACTCCTATCACTCCTAACACTCTCATCACTCCTAACACTCCTAACACTCCTATCACTCCTAACACTCCTAACACTCCTAACACTCCTATCACTCCTAACACTCCTAACACTCCTAACACTCCTAACACTCCTATTACTCCTAACACTCCTATCACTCCTAACACTCTCATCACTCCTAACACTCCTAACACTCCTATTACTCCTAACACTTCTATCACTCCTAACACTCCTCCTATCACTCCTAACACTCCTATCACTCCCAACACTCCTACCACTCCTATCACTCCTATCACTCCTAACACTCTCATCACTCCTAACACTCCTAACACTCCTATTACTCCTAACACTCCTATCACTCCTAACACTCCTCCTATCACTCCTAACACTCCTATCACTCCTAACACTCCTAACACTCCTATCACGCCTAACACTCCGATCACTCCTAACACTCACTCTAACACTGCTAACACTCCTATCACGCCTAACACTCCTATCACTCCTATCACTCCTAACACTCCTATCACTCCTAACATTCCTATCATTCCTAACCCTCACTCTAACACTGCTAACACTCCTAACACTCCTAACACTCCTATCACTCCTATCACTCCTAACACTCCTATCACTCCTAACATTCCTATCATTCCTAACACTCCTATCACTCCTAACACTCCTATCACTCATCACTCTTAACACTCCTATCACTCCTATCACTCCTCACACTCCTATCACTCCTAACACTCCTAACACTCCTATCACCCCTAACACTCCTATCACCCCTAGCACTCCTAACACTCCTATCACTCCTAACACTCCTATCACTCCTAACACTCCTATCACTCTTAACACTCCTAACACTCCTATCACTCCTAACACTCCTATCACTCCTAACATTCCTATCATTCCTAACACTCCATTCACTCCTAACACTCTTATCGCTCATAACACTCCTAACACTCCTACCACTTCTACCACTCCTATCACTCCTAACACTCCTATCATTCCAAACACTCTTATCGCTCTTAACACTCCTATCAATCCTATCACTCCTCACACTCCTATCACTCCTAACACTCCTAACACACCTATCACCCCTAACACTCCTATCACCCCAAACACTCCTAACACTCCTATCACTCCTAACACTCCTATCACTCCTAACACTCCTATCGCTCTTAGCACTCCTAACACTCCTATCACTCCTAACACTCCTATCACTCCTAACACTTCTAACACTCCTATCACTCCTAACACTCCTATCACTCTAAACACTCCTAACACTCCTAACACTCCTATCACTCTTAACACTCCTATCACTCCTAACACTCCTATCACTCTTAACACTCCTAACACTCCTATCACTCCTAACACTCCTAACACTCCTATCACTCCTAACACTCCTATCACTCTTAACACTCCTAACACTCCTATCACTCCTAACACTCCTATCACTCCTATCACTCCTAACACTCCTAACACTCCCATCACTCCTAACACTCCTATCACTCTTAACACACCTAACACTCCTAACACTCCTATCACTCTTAACACTCCTAACACTCCTATCACTCTTAACACTCCTATCACTCCTAACACTCCTATCACTCTTAACACTCCTAACACTCCTATCACTCCTAACACTCCTATCACTCTTAACACTCCTATCACTCCTAACACTCCTATCACCCCTAACACTCCTAACACCCCTAACACTCCTATCACTCCTAACACTCCTATCACTCCTAACACTCCTATCACTCCTAACACTCCTAACACCCCTAACACTCCTATCACTCCTAACACTCCTAACACTCCCATCACTCCTAACACTCCTATCACTCTTAACACTCCTAACACTCCTATCACTCCTAACACTCCTACCACTCCTACCACTCCTATCACTCTTAACACTCCTAACACTCATATCACTCTTAACACTCCTAACACTCCTATCACTCCTAACACTCCTATCACTCTTAACACTCCTAACACTACTATCACTCTTAACACTCCTAACACTCCTATCACTCCTGACACTCCTATCACTCCTAACACTCCTATCACTCCTAACACTCCTAACGCTCCCATCACTCCTAGCACTCCTATCACTCTTAACACTCCTAACACTCCTAACACTCCTATCGCTCTTAACACTCCTAACACTCCTAACACTCCTATCACTTCTAACACTCCTATCACTCTTAACTCTCCTATCACTCCCAACACTCCTATCACTCTTCACACTCCTATCACTCTTAACACTCCTAACACTCCTATCACTTTTAACACTCCTATCACTCCTAACACTCCTATCACCCCTAACACTCCTAACACTCCTATCACTCCTATCACTCCTATCACTCCTAACACTCCTATCACTCCTAACACTCCTAACACCCCTAACACTCCTATCACTCCTAACACTCCTAACACTCCCATCACTCCTAACACTCCTATCACTCTTAACACTCCTAACACTCCTATCACTCCTAACACTCCTACCACTCCTAACACTCCTATCACTCTTAACACTCCTAACACTCCTAACACTCCTAACACTCTTAACACTCCTAACACTCCTATCACTCCTAACACTCCTATCACTCTTAACACTCCTAACACTCCTATCACTCTTAACACTCCTAACACTCCTATCACTCCTAACACTCCTATCACTCCTAACACTGCTATCACTCCTAACACTCCTAACACTCCCATCACTCCTAACACTCCTATCACTCTTAACACTCCTAACACTCCTATCACTCCCAACACTCCTATCACTCCTAACACTCCTATCACTCCTAACACTCCTAACACTTCCATCACTCCTAACACTCCTATCACTCTTAACACTCATAACACTCCTATCAATCTTAACACTCCTAACACTCCTATCACTCCTAACACTCCTATCACTCCCAACACTCCTAACACTCCTATCACGCCTAACACTCCAATCACTCCTAACACTCACTCTAACACTGCTAACACTCCTATCACGCCTAACACACCTATCACTCCTATCACTCCTAACACTCCTATCACTCCTAACATTCCTATCATTCCTAACACTCACTCTAACACTGCTAACACTGCTAACACTCCTAACACTTCTATCACTCCTATCACTCCTAACACTCCTATCACTCCTAACATTCCTATCATTCCTAACAATCCTATCACTCCTATCACTCCTCACACTCCTATCACTCCTAACACTCCTAACACACCTATCACCCCTAACACTCCTATCACCCCAAACACTCCTAACACTCCTATCACTCCTAACACTCCTATCACTCCTAACACTCCTATCACTCTTAACACTCCTATCACTCCTATCACTCCTAACACTCCTATCACTCATAACACCCCTAACACTCCTATCATTCCTAACACTCCTATCACTCCCTACACTCCTATCACTCCTAACACTCTTATCACTCCTAACACTCCTATCACGCCTATCACACCCAACACTCCTAATACTCCTAACACTCCTATCACTCCTATCACTCCTAACACTCCTATCACTCATAACACCCCTAACACTCCTATCATTCCTAACACTCCTATCACTCCCAACACTCCTATCACTCCTAACATTCCTATCACTCCTAACACTCCTATCACTCCTAACACTCCTATCACTCTTAACACTCCTACCACTCCTATCACTCCTAACACTCCTATCACTCCTAACACTCCTATCATTCCTAAGACTCCTAACACTCCTATCACTCCTAACAGCCCTATCACTCCTAACACTCCTATCACTCTTAACACTCCTATCACTCCTATCACTCCTAACACTCCTATCACCCCTAACACTCCTATCACTCCTAACATTCCTATCACTCCTAACTCTCCTAACACTCCTATCACTCCTAACACTCCTATCACTCCTAACACTCCTAACACTCCTATCACCCTTAACACTCCTATCACCCCTAACACTCCTAACACTCCTATCACTCCTAACACTCCTATCACTCCTAACACCGCTAACACTCCTATCACTCCTAACACTCCTAACACTCCCATCACTCCTAACACTCCTATCACTCCTAACTCTCCTATCACGCCTATCACACACAACACTCCTAACACTCCTACCTAACGCTCCTATCACTCCTATCACTCCTAACACTCCTATCACTCATAACACCGCTAACACTCCTATCATTCCTAACACTCCTATCACTCCCAACACTCCTATCACTCCTAACACTCTTATCACTCCTAACACTCCTATCACTCCTAACACTCTTATCACTCCTAACACTCCTATCACTCCTATCACTCCTAACACCCCTAACACTCCTAACACTCCTAACATTCCTGACATTCCTATCACTCTTAACACTCCTATCACTCCTATCACTCCTAACACTCCTATCACTCCTAACACTCCTATCTCTCCTAACATTCCTATCATTCCTAACACTCCTATCACCCCTAACACTCCTATCACTCATCACTCTTAACACTCCTATCACTCCTATCACTCCTCACACTCCTATCACTCCTAACACTCCTAACACGCCTATCACCCCTAACACTCCTATCCCCCCTAACACTCCTAACACTCCTATCACTCCTAACACTCCTATCACTCCTAACACTCCTAACACCCCTAACACTCCTATCACTCCTAACACTCCTAACACTCCCATCACTCCTAACACTCCTATCACTCTTAACACTCCTAACACTCCTATCACTCCTAACACTCCTACCACTCCTACCACTCCTATCACTCTTAACACTCCTAACACTCATATCACTCTTAACACTCCTAACACTCCTATCACTCCTAACACTCCTATCACTCTTAACACTCCTAACACTACTATCACTCTTAACACTCCTAACACTCCTATCACTCCTGACACTCCTATCACTCCTAACACTCCTATCACTCCTAACACTCCTAACGCTCCCATCACTCCTAGCACTCCTATCACTCTTAACACTCCTAACACTCCTAACACTCCTATCGCTCTTAACACTCCTAACACTCCTAACACTCCTATCACTTCTAACACTCCTATCACTCTTAACTCTCCTATCACTCCCAACACTCCTATCACTCTTCACACTCCTATCACTCTTAACACTCCTAACACTCCTATCACTTTTAACACTCCTATCACTCCTAACACTCCTATCACCCCTAACACTCCTAACACTCCTATCACTCCTATCACTCCTAACACTCCTATCACTCCTAACACTCCTAACACCCCTAACACTCCTATCACTCCTAACACTCCTAACACTCCCATCACTCCTAACACTCCTATCACTCTTAACACTCCTAACACTCCTATCACTCCTAACACTCCTACCACTCCTAACACTCCTATCACTCTTAACACTCCTAACACTCCTAACACTCCTAACACTCTTAACACTCCTAACACTCCTATCACTCCTAACACTCCTATCACTCTTAACACTCCTAACACTCCTATCACTCTTAACACTCCTAACACTCCTATCACTCCTAACACTCCTATCACTCCTAACACTGCTATCACTCCTAACACTCCTAACACTCCCATCACTCCTAACACTCCTATCACTCTTAACACTCCTAACACTCCTATCACTCCCAACACTCCTATCACTCCTAACACTCCTATCACTCCTAACACTCCTAACACTTCCATCACTCCTAACACTCCTATCACTCTTAACACTCATAACACTCCTATCAATCTTAACACTCCTAACACTCCTATCACTCCTAACACTCCTATCACTCCCAACACTCCTAACACTCCTATCACGCCTAACACTCCAATCACTCCTAACACTCACTCTAACACTGCTAACACTCCTATCACGCCTAACACACCTATCACTCCTATCACTCCTAACACTCCTATCACTCCTAACATTCCTATCATTCCTAACACTCACTCTAACACTGCTAACACTGCTAACACTCCTAACACTTCTATCACTCCTATCACTCCTAACACTCCTATCACTCCTAACATTCCTATCATTCCTAACAATCCTATCACTCCTATCACTCCTCACACTCCTATCACTCCTAACACTCCTAACACACCTATCACCCCTAACACTCCTATCACCCCAAACACTCCTAACACTCCTATCACTCCTAACACTCCTATCACTCCTAACACTCCTATCACTCTTAACACTCCTATCACTCCTATCACTCCTAACACTCCTATCACTCATAACACCCCTAACACTCCTATCATTCCTAACACTCCTATCACTCCCTACACTCCTATCACTCCTAACACTCTTATCACTCCTAACACTCCTATCACGCCTATCACACCCAACACTCCTAATACTCCTAACACTCCTATCACTCCTATCACTCCTAACACTCCTATCACTCATAACACCCCTAACACTCCTATCATTCCTAACACTCCTATCACTCCCAACACTCCTATCACTCCTAACATTCCTATCACTCCTAACACTCCTATCACTCCTAACACTCCTATCACTCTTAACACTCCTACCACTCCTATCACTCCTAACACTCCTATCACTCCTAACACTCCTATCATTCCTAAGACTCCTAACACTCCTATCACTCCTAACAGCCCTATCACTCCTAACACTCCTATCACTCTTAACACTCCTATCACTCCTATCACTCCTAACACTCCTATCACCCCTAACACTCCTATCACTCCTAACATTCCTATCACTCCTAACTCTCCTAACACTCCTATCACTCCTAACACTCCTATCACTCCTAACACTCCTAACACTCCTATCACCCTTAACACTCCTATCACCCCTAACACTCCTAACACTCCTATCACTCCTAACACTCCTATCACTCCTAACACCGCTAACACTCCTATCACTCCTAACACTCCTAACACTCCCATCACTCCTAACACTCCTATCACTCCTAACTCTCCTATCACGCCTATCACACACAACACTCCTAACACTCCTACCTAACGCTCCTATCACTCCTATCACTCCTAACACTCCTATCACTCATAACACCGCTAACACTCCTATCATTCCTAACACTCCTATCACTCCCAACACTCCTATCACTCCTAACACTCTTATCACTCCTAACACTCCTATCACTCCTAACACTCTTATCACTCCTAACACTCCTATCACTCCTATCACTCCTAACACCCCTAACACTCCTAACACTCCTAACATTCCTAACATTCCTATCACTCTTAACACTCCTATCACTCCTATCACTCCTAACACTCCTATCACTCCTAACACTCCTAACACTCCTAACACTCCTATCACCCTTAACACTCCTATCACTCCTAACACTCCTATCACTCCTATCACTCCTAACACTCCTAACACTCCTAACACTCCTAACATTCCTATCACTCTTAACACTCCTATCACTCCTATCACTCCTAACACTCCTATCACTCCTAACACTCCTAACACTCCTAACACTCCTATCACCCTTAACACTCCTATCACTCCTAACACTCCTATCACTCCTATCACTCCTAACACTCCTATCACTCCTAACACTCCTAACACTCCTATCACCCTTAACACTCCTATCACCCCTAACACTCCTAACACTCCTATCACTCCTAACACTCCTATCACTCCTAACACTCCTAACACCCCTAACACTCCTAACACTCCTAACATTCCTATCACTCTTAACACTCCTATCACTCCTATCACTCCTAACACTCCTATCACTCCTAACACTCCTAACACTCCTATCACCCTTAACACTCCTATCACCCCTAACACTCCGAACACTCCTATCACTCCTAACACTCCTATCACTTCTAACACTCCTAACACCCCTAACACTCCTATCACTCCTAACACTCCTATCACTCCTAACACTCCTAACACCCCTAACACTCATATCACTCCTAACACTCCTGACACTCCCATCACTCCTAACACTCCTATCACTCCTAACACTCCTATCACGCCTATCACACCCAACACTTCTAACACTCCTAACACTCCTATCACTCCTAACACTCCTACCACTCCTAACACTCCTATCACTCTTAACACTCCTAACACTCCTAACACTCCTAACACTCTTAACACTCCTAACACTCCTATCACTCCTAACACTCCTATCACTCTTAACACTCCTAACACTCCTATCACTCTTAACACTCCTAACACTCCTATCACTCCTAACACTCCTATCACTCCTAACACTGCTATCACTCCTAACACTCCTAACACTCCCATCACTCCTAACACTCCTATCACTCTTAACACTCCTAACACTCCTATCACTCCCAACACTCCTATCACTCCTAACACTCCTATCACTCCTAACACTCCTAACACTTCCATCACTCCTAACACTCCTATCACTCTTAACACTCATAACACTCCTATCAATCTTAACACTCCTAACACTCCTATCACTCCTAACACTCCTATCACTCCCAACACTCCTAACACTCCTATCACGCCTAACACTCCAATCACTCCTAACACTCACTCTAACACTGCTAACACTCCTATCACGCCTAACACACCTATCACTCCTATCACTCCTAACACTCCTATCACTCCTAACATTCCTATCATTCCTAACACTCACTCTAACACTGCTAACACTGCTAACACTCCTAACACTTCTATCACTCCTATCACTCCTAACACTCCTATCACTCCTAACATTCCTATCATTCCTAACAATCCTATCACTCCTATCACTCCTCACACTCCTATCACTCCTAACACTCCTAACACACCTATCACCCCTAACACTCCTATCACCCCAAACACTCCTAACACTCCTATCACTCCTAACACTCCTATCACTCCTAACACTCCTATCACTCTTAACACTCCTATCACTCCTATCACTCCTAACACTCCTATCACTCATAACACCCCTAACACTCCTATCATTCCTAACACTCCTATCACTCCCTACACTCCTATCACTCCTAACACTCTTATCACTCCTAACACTCCTATCACGCCTATCACACCCAACACTCCTAATACTCCTAAACTCCTATCACTCCTATCACTCCTAACACTCCTATCACTCATAACACCCCTAACACTCCTATCATTCCTAACACTCCTATCACTCCCAACACTCCTATCACTCCTAACATTCCTATCACTCCTAACACTCCTATCACTCCTAACACTCCTATCACTCTTAACACTCCTACCACTCCTATCACTCCTAACACTCCTATCACTCCTAACACTCCTATCATTCCTAAGACTCCTAACACTCCTATCACTCCTAACAGCCCTATCACTCCTAACACTCCTATCACTCTTAACACTCCTATCACTCCTATCACTCCTAACACTCCTATCACCCCTAACACTCCTATCACTCCTAACATTCCTATCACTCCTAACTCTCCTAACACTCCTATCACTCCTAACACTCCTATCACTCCTAACACTCCTAACACTCCTATCACCCTTAACACTCCTATCACCCCTAACACTCCTAACACTCCTATCACTCCTAACACTCCTATCACTCCTAACACCGCTAACACTCCTATCACTCCTAACACTCCTAACACTCCCATCACTCCTAACACTCCTATCACTCCTAACTCTCCTATCACGCCTATCACACACAACACTCCTAACACTCCTACCTAACGCTCCTATCACTCCTATCACTCCTAACACTCCTATCACTCATAACACCGCTAACACTCCTATCATTCCTAACACTCCTATCACTCCCAACACTCCTATCACTCCTAACACTCTTATCACTCCTAACACTCCTATCACTCCTAACACTCTTATCACTCCTAACACTCCTATCACTCCTATCACTCCTAACACCCCTAACACTCCTAACACTCCTAACATTCCTAACATTCCTATCACTCTTAACACTCCTATCACTCCTATCACTCCTAACACTCCTATCACTCCTAACACTCCTAACACTCCTAACACTCCTATCACCCTTAACACTCCTATCACTCCTAACACTCCTATCACTCCTATCACTCCTAACACTCCTAACACTCCTAACACTCCTAACATTCCTATCACTCTTAACACTCCTATCACTCCTATCACTCCTAACACTCCTATCACTCCTAACACTCCTAACACTCCTAACACTCCTATCACCCTTAACACTCCTATCACTCCTAACACTCCTATCACTCCTATCACTCCTAACACTCCTATCACTCCTAACACTCCTAACACTCCTATCACCCTTAACACTCCTATCACCCCTAACACTCCTAACACTCCTATCACTCCTAACACTCCTATCACTCCTAACACTCCTAACACCCCTAACACTCCTAACACTCCTAACATTCCTATCACTCTTAACACTCCTATCACTCCTATCACTCCTAACACTCCTATCACTCCTAACACTCCTAACACTCCTATCACCCTTAACACTCCTATCACCCCTAACACTCCGAACACTCCTATCACTCCTAACACTCCTATCACTTCTAACACTCCTAACACCCCTAACACTCCTATCACTCCTAACACTCCTATCACTCCTAACACTCCTAACACCCCTAACACTCATATCACTCCTAACACTCCTGACACTCCCATCACTCCTAACACTCCTATCACTCCTAACACTCCTATCACGCCTATCACACCCAACACTTCTAACACTCCTAACACTCCTAACACTCCTATCACTCCTATCACTCCTAACACTCCTATCACTCATAACACCCCTAACACTCCTATCATTCCTAACACTCCTATCACTCCCAACACTCCTATCACTCCTTACACTCTTATCACTCCTAACACTCCTATCACTCCTAACACTCCTTTCACTCCCAACACTTCTATCACTCCTAACACTCCTAACACTCCCATCACGCCTAACACTCCTATCACTCCCAACACTCCTATCACTCCTAACACTCTTATCACTCCTAACACTCCTATCACTCCTAACACTCCTATCACTCCCAACACTTCTATCACTCCTAACACCCCTAACACTCCTATCATTCCTAACACTCCTATCACTCCCAACACTCCTATCACTCCTAACACTCTTATCACTCCTAACACTCCTATCACTCCTAACACTCCTATCACTCCTAACACTCCTAACACTCCTATCACGCCTAACACTCCTATCACTCCTAACACTCCTATCACTCCTAACACTCTCAACACTCCTAACACTCGTATCACTCCCAACACTCCTATCACTCCTAACACTCCTAACACTCGTATCATTCCTAACACCCCTATCACTCCTAACACTCCTAACATTTTTATCACTCCTATCACTCCTAACACTCCTATCACTCCTAACACTCCTATCACTCCTATCACTCCTATCACTCCTAACACTCATATCACTCCCAACACTCCTAACACTCCTATCATTCCTATCACTCCTAACAATCCTGTCACTCCTAACAATCCTGTCACTCCTATCACTCCTAACATTCCTAACTCTCCTAACACTCCTGTCACTCCTAACACTCTTATCACTCCTAGCACTCCTAACACATCACTCCTAACACTCCTATCACTCCTAACACTCATAACACTCCCAACACTCCTATCACACCTAACACTCCTATCACTCCTAACACTCCTATCACCCCTAACACTCTTATCACTCCTAACACTCCTAACACTCCTATCACTCGTAACACTCTTATCACTCCTAACACTCCTAACACATCACTCCTAACACTCCTATGACTCTTAACACTCCTAACACTCCTATCACACCTAACACTCCTATCACTCCCAACACTCCCAACACTCCTAACACTCCTAACACTCCTATCACACCTAACACTCCTATCACTCCCAACACTCCTAACACTCCTAACACTCCTAACACGTCATTCCTAACACTCCTATCACTCCTAACACTCCTATCACTCCTAACACTCTTATCGCTCATAACACTCCTAACACTCCTACCACTCCTACCACTCCTATCACTCCTAACACTCCTATCACTCCCAACACTCCTATCACTCCTAACACTCGTAACACTCCTATCACTCGTAACACTCTTATCACTCCTATCACACCTAACACTCCTATCACTCCTATCACTCCTAACACTCTTATCGCTCATAACACTCCTAACACTCCTACCACTCCTACCACTCCTACCACTCCTATCACTCCTAACACTCCTATCACTCCAAACACTCTTATCGCTCATAACACTCCTAACACTCCTACCACTCCTACCACTCCTATCACTCCTAACACTCCTATCACTCCCAACACTCCTATCACTCCTAACACTCCTAACACTCCTACCACTCTTATCACTCCTAACACTCCTATCACTCCCAACACTCCTAACACTCCTAACACTCCTAACACGTCATTCCTAACACTCCTATCACTACTAACACTCCTATCATTACTAACACTCCTAACACACCGATCTCTCCTAACAGTCCTAACACTCCTATCACTCCTAACACTCCTATCACTCCTATCACTCCTAACACTCCTGTCACTCCTAACACTCCTATCACTCTTAACACTCCTAACACTCCTATCAATCCTAACACTCCTATCACTCCTAACACTCCTATCACTCCAAACACTCCTAACACTCCTATCACTCCTAACACTATCACTCCGATCACTCCTAACACTCCTATCACTCCTATCACTCCTAACACTCCTATCACTCCTAACACTCCTATCACTCCTAACGCTCCTAACACTCCTATCACTCCTAACACTCCTAACACTCCTATCACTCCTAACACTCCTATCACTCCCAACACTCCTATCACTCCTAACACTCCTACACTCCTATCACTCCTAACTCTCCTATCACTCCTAACAAACACTCTTATCACTCCTAACACTCCTATCACTCCTAACACTCCTAACACTCCTAACACATCACTCCTATCACTCCTACCACTCCTACCACTCCTATCACTCCTAACACTCCTATCACTCCAAACACTCTTATCGCTCATAACACTCCTAACACTCCTACCACTCCTACCACTCCTATCACTCCTAACACTCCTATCACTCCCAACACTCCTATCACTCCTAACACTCCTAACACTCCTACCACTCTTATCACTCCTAACACTCCTAACACTCCTAACACGTCATTCCTAACACTCCTATAACTACTAACACTCCTATCACTACTAACACTCCTAACACACCGATCTCTCCTAACAGTCCTAACACTCCTATCACTCCTATCACTCCTAACACTCCTATCACTCCTAACACTCCTATCACTCCTATCACTCCTAACACTCCTATCACTCCTAACACTCCTATCACTCTTAACACTCCTAACACTCCTATCACTCCTAACACTCCTATCACTCCTAACACTCCTATCACTCCAAACACTCCTAACACTCCTATCACTCCTAACACTATCACTCCTATCACTCCTAACACTCCTATCACTCCTATCACTCCTAACACTCCTATCACTCCTAACACTCCTATCACTCCTAACGCTCCTAACACTCCTATCACTCCTATCACTCCGAACACTCCTAACACTCCTATCACTCCTAACACTCCTATCACTCCCAACACTCCTATCACTCCTAACACTCCTACACTCCTATCACTCCTAACACTCCTATCACTCCTAACAAACACTCTTAACACTCCTAACACTCCTATCACTCCTAACACTCCTAACACATCACTCCTATCACTCCCAACACTCCTAACACTCCTATCACTCCTAACACTCCTAACACTCCTACCACTCCTATCACTCCTATCACTCCCAACACTCCTATCACTCCTATCACTCCTAACACTCCTAACACTCCGATCACTCCTAACACTCCTAACACTCCTATCACTCCGAACACTCCTATCACTCCTCTCACTCCCAACACTCCTATCACTCCTAACACTCAAATCACTCCTAACACTCCTAACACTCCTATCACTCCTAACACTCCTAACACTCCTATCACTCCTAACACTCTTATCACTCCTAACACTCCTAACACTCCTAACGCTACTAACACTCCTATCACACCTAACACTCCTATCACTCCTAACACTCATATCACCCCTAACACTCTTATCACTCCTAACACTCCTATCACTCCTAAAACTCATATCACTCCTATCACTCTTAACACTCTTATCACTCCTAACACTCCAAACACATCACTCCTAACACTCCTAACACACCTAACACTCCTATCACTCCTAACACCCCTAACACTCCTAACATCCCTAACACTCCTAACACCCCTAACACTCCTAACACTCCTATCACACCTAACACTCCTATCATTCCTATCACTCCTATCACTCCTAACACTCCTATCACTCCCAACACTCCTACCACTCCTATCACTCCTAACACTCCTATCACTCCTAACACACTCATCACTCCTAACACTCCTAACACTCCTATTACTCCTAACACTCCTATCACTCCTAACACTCCTCCAATCACTCCTAACACTCCTATCACTCCTAACACTCGTAACACTCCTATCACGCCTAACACTCCGATCACACTTAACACTCACTCTAACACTGCTAACACTCCTATCACGCCTAACACTCCTATCACTCCTATCACTCCTAACACTCCTATCACTCCTAACATTCCTATCATTCCTAACACTCACTCTAACACTGCTAACACTCCTAACACTCCTATCACTCCTATCACTCCTAACACTCCTATCACTCCTAACATTCCTATCATTCCTAACACTCCTATCACTCCTAACACTCCTATCACTCATCACTCTTAACACTCCTATCACTCCTCACACTCCTATCACTCCGAACACTCCTAACACGCCTATCACCCCTAACACTCCTATCACTCCTAACACTCCTATCACTCCTAACACTCCTATCACTCTAAACACTCTTAACACTCCTATCACTCCTAACACCCTATCACTCCTAACATTCCTATCATTCCAAACACTCCTATCACTCCTAACACTCCTATCACTCATCACTCTTAACACTCCTATCACTCCTATCACTCCTCACACTCCTATCACTCCTAACACTCCTAACACTCCTATCACCCATAACACTCCTATCACCTCAAACACTCCTAACACTCCTATCACTCCTAACACTCCTATCACTCTTAACACTCCTAACACTCCTATCACTCCTAACACTCCTATCACTCCTAACATTCCTATCATTCCTAACACTCCTATCACTCCTAACACTCCTATCACTCATCACTCTTAACACTCCTATCACTCATATCACTCCTCACACTCCTATCACTCCTAACACTCCTAACACACCTATCACCCCTAACACTCCTATCCCCCCTAACACTCCTAACACTCCTATCACTCCTAACACTCCTATCACTCCTATCACTCTTATCACTCCTAACACTTCTATCACTCCTACCACTCCTATCACTCCCAACACTCCTAACACTCCTATCACCCCTAACACTCCTAACACTCCTATCACTCCTATCACTCCTAACATTCCTATCACCCCTAACACTCCTAACGCTCCTATCACTCCCAACACTCCTATCACTCCTCACACTCCTATCACTCCTAACACCCCTAACACTCCTATCACTCCTACCACTCCTATCACTCCTAACACTCCTAACACTCCTATCACCCCTAACACTCCTAACACTCCTATCACTCCTAACACTCCTATCACTCCTATCACTCCTAACACTCCTATCACCCCTAACACTCCTAACACTCCTATCACTCCCAACACTCCTATCACTCCCAACACCCCTAACACTCCTAACACTCCTATCACTCCTAACACTCCTATCACTACTAACACTCCTATCACTCTTAACACTCCTAACACTCCTATCACTCCTACCACTCCTATCACTCCTAACACTCCTAACACTCCTATAACTCCTAACACTCCTACCACTCCTATCACTCCTAACACTCCTATCACCCCTAACACTCCTAACACTCCTATCACTCCCAACACTCCTATCACTCCTCACACTCCTAACACCCCTAACTCCCCTAACACTCCTAACACCCCTAACACTCCTAACACCCCTAACGCTCCTAACACTCCTATCACACCTAACACTCCTATCATTCCTAGCACTCCTATCACTCCTAACACTCCTATCACTCCCAACACTCCTACCACTCCTATCACTCCTAACACTCCTATCACTCCTAACACTCTCATCACTCCTAACACTCCTAACACTCCTATTACTACTAACACTCCTATCACTCCTAACACTCCTATCACTCCCAACACTTCTACCACTCCTATCACTCCTAACACTCCTATCACTCCTAACACTCTCATCACTCCTAACACTCCTAACACTCCTATTACTCCTAACACTCCTATCACTCCTAACACTCCCCCTATCACTCCTAACACTCCTATCACTCCTAACACTCCTAACACTCCTATCACGCCTAACACTCCGATCACTCCTAACACTCACTCTAACACTGCTAACACTCCTATCACGCCTAACACTCCTATCACTCCTATCACTCCTAACACTCCTATCACTCCTAACATTCCTATCATTCCTAACCCTCACTCTAACACTGCTAACACTCCTATCATTCCTAACACTCCTATCACTCCTATCACTCCTCACACTCCTATCACTCCTAACACTCCTAACATTCCTATCACCCCTGACACTCCTATCACCCCTAGCACTCCTAACACTCCTATCACTCCTAACACTCCTATCACTCCTAACACTCCTATCACTCTTAACACTCCTAACACTCCTATCACTCCTAACACTCCTATCACTCCTAACATTCCTATCATTCCTAACACTCCATTCACTCCTAACACTCCTATCACTCCTAACACTATCACTCCTATCACTCCTAACACTCCTATCACTCCTATCACTCCTAACACTCCTATCACTCCTAACACTCCTATCACTCCTAACGCTCCCAACACTCCTATCACTCCTAACACTCCTAACACTCCTATCACTCCTAACACTTCTATCACTCCCAACACTCCTATCAGTCCTAACACTCCTACACTCCTATCACTCCTAACACTCCTATCACTCCTAACAAACACTCTTATCACTCCTAACACTCCTATCACTCCTAACACTCCTAACACTCCTAACACATCACTCCTATCACTCCTACCACTCCTACCACTCCTATCACTCCTAACACTCCTATCACTCCAAACACTCTTATCGCTCATAACACTCCTAACACTCCTACCACTCCTACCACTCCTATCACTTCTAACACTCCTATCACTCCCAACACTCCTATCACTCCTAACTCTCCTAACACTCCTACCGCTCTTATCACTCCTAACACTCCTATCACTCCCAACACTCCTAACACTCCTAACACTCCTAACACGTCATTCCTAACACTCCTATCACTACTAACACTCCTATCATTACTAACACTCCTAACACACCGATCTCTCCTAACAGTCCTAACACTCCTATCACTCCTAACACTCCTATCACTCCTATCACTCCTAACACTCCTATCACTCCTAACACTCCCATCACTCTTAACACTCCTAACACTCCTATCACTCCTAACACTCCTATCACTCCTAACACTCCTATCACTCCAAACACTCCTAACACTCCTATCACTCCTAACACTATCACTCCTATCACTCCTAACACTCCTATCACTCCTATCACTCCTAACACTCCTATCACTCCTAACACTCCTATCACTCCTAACGCTCCTAACACTCCTATCACTCCTAACACTCCTAACACTCCTATCACGCCTAACACTCCTATCACTCCCAACACTCCTATCACTCCTAACACTCCTACACTCCTATCACTCCTATGACTCCTAACAAACACTCTTATCACTCCTAACACTCCTATCACTCCTAACACTCCTAACACTCCTAACACATCACTCCAATCACTCCCAACACTCCTAACACTCCTATCACTCCTAACACTCCTAACACTCCTACCACTCCTATCACTCCTATCACTCCCAACACTCCTATCACTCCTATCACTCCTAACACTCCTAACACTCCGATCACTCCTAACACTCCTAACACTCCTATCACTCCGAACACTCCTATCACTCCTCTCACGCCTAACACTCCTATCACTCATAACACTCAAATCACTCCTAACACTCCTAACACTCCTATCACTCCTAACACTCCTATCACTCCTAACACTCTTATCACTCCTAACACTCCTAACACACCATTCCTAACACTCCTAACACTCCTAACGCTACTAACACTCCTATCACACCTAACACTCCTATCACTCCTAACACCCATATCACCCCTAACACTCTTATCACTCCTAACACTCCTATCACTCCTAAAACTCATATCACTCCTATCACTCTTAACACTCTTATCACTCCTAACACTCCAAACACATCACTCCTAACACTCCTAACACACCTAACACTCCTATCACTCCTAACACCCCTAACACTCCTAACATCCCTAACACTCCTAACACCCCTAACACTCCTAACACTCCTATCACACCTAACACTCCTATCATTCCTATCACTCCTATCACTCCTAACACTCCTATCACTCCCAACACTCCTACCACTCCTATCACTCCTAACACTCCTATCACTCCTAACACACTCATCACACCTAACACTCCTAACACTCCTATTACTCCTAAAACTCCTATCACTCCTAACACTCCTCCTACCACTCCTAACACTCCTATCACTCCTAACACTCGTAACACTCCTATCACGCCTAACACTCCGATCACTCTTAACACTCACTCTAACACTGCTAACACTCCTATCACGTCTAACACTCCTATCACTCCTATCACTCCTAACACTCCTATCACTCCTAACATTCCTATCATTCCTAACACTCACTCTAACACTGCTAACACTCCTAACACTCCTATCACTCCTATCACTCCTAACACTCCTATCACTCCTAACATTCCTATCATTCCTAACACTCCTATCACTCCTAACACTCCTATCACTCATCACTCTTAACACTCCTATCACTCCTATCACTCCTCACACTCCTATCACTCCGAACACTCCTAACACGCCTATCACCCCTAACACTCCTATCACTCCTAACACTCCTATCACTCCTAACACTCCAATCACTCTAAACACTCTTAACACTCCTATCACTCCTAACACCCTATCACTCCTAACATTCCTATCATTCCAAACACTCCTATCACTCCTAACACTCCTATCACTCATCACTCTTAACACTCCTATCACTCCTATCACTAATCACACTCCTATCACTCCTAACACTCCTAACACTCCTATCACCCCTAACACTCCTATCACCCCAAACACTCCTAACACTCCTATCACTCCTAACACTCCTATCACTCTTAACACTCCTAACACTCCTATCACTCCTAACACTCCTATCACTCCTAACATTCCTATCATTCCTAACACTCCTATCACTCCTAACACTCCTATCACTCATCACTCTTAACACTCCTATCACTGCTATCACTCCTCACACTCCTATCACTCATAACACTCCTAACACACCTATCACCCCCAGCACTCCTATCACCCCTAACACTCCTAACACTCCTATCACTCCTAACACTCCTATCACTCCTAACACTCCTATCACTCTTATCACTCCTAACACTTCTATCACTCCTACCACTCCTATCACTCCTAACACTCCTAACACTCCTATCACCCCTAACACTCCTAACACTCCTATCACTCCTATCACTCCTAACTTTCCTATCACCCCTAACACTCCTAACGCTCCTATCACTCCTAACACCCATATCACCCCTAACACTCTTATCACTCCTAACACTCCTATCACTCCTAAAACTCATATCACTCCTATCACTCTTAACACTCTTATCACTCCTAACACTCCAAACACATCACTCCTAACACTCCTAACACACCTAACACTCCTATCACTCCTAACACCCCTAACACTCCTAACATCCCTAACACTCCTAACACCCCTAACACTCCTAACACTCCTATCACACCTAACACTCCTATCATTCCTATCACTCCTATCACTCCTAACACTCCTATCACTCCCAACACTCCTACCACTCCTATCACTCCTAACACTCCTATCACTCCTAACACACTCATCACACCTAACACTCCTAACACTCCTATTACTCCTAAAACTCCTATCACTCCTAACACTCCTCCTACCACTCCTAACACTCCTATCACTCCTAACACTCGTAACACTCCTATCACGCCTAACACTCCGATCACTCTTAACACTCACTCTAACACTGCTAACACTCCTATCACGTCTAACACTCCTATCACTCCTATCACTCCTAACACTCCTATCACTCCTAACATTCCTATCATTCCTAACACTCACTCTAACACTGCTAACACTGCTAACACTCCTATCACTCCTATCACTCCTAACACTCCTATCACTCCTAACATTCCTATCATTCCTAACACTCCTATCACTCCTAACACTCCTATCACTCATCACTCTTAACACTCCTATCACTCCTATCACTCCTCACACTCCTATCACTCCGAACACTCCTAACACGCCTATCACCCCTAACACTCCTATCACTCCTAACACTCCTATCACTCCTAACACTCCTATCACTCTAAACACTCTTAACACTCCTATCACTCCTAACACCCTATCACTCCTAACATTCCTATCATTCCAAACACTCCTATCACTCCTAACACTCCTATCACTCATCACTCTTAACACTCCTATCACTCCTATCACTAATCACACTCCTATCACTCCTAACACTCCTAACACTCCTATCACCCCTAACACTCCTATCACCCCAAACACTCCTAACACTCCTATCACTCCTAACACTCCTATCACTCTTAACACTCCTAACACTCCTATCACTCCTAACACTCCTATCACTCCTAACATTCCTATCATTCCTAACACTCCTATCACTCCTAACACTCCTATCACTCATCACTCTTAACACTCCTATCACTGCTATCACTCCTCACACTCCTATCACTCATAACACTCCTAACACACCTATCACCCCCAACACTCCTATCACCCCTAACACTCCTAACACTCCTATCACTCCTAACACTCCTATCACTCCTAACACTCCTATCACTCCTAACACTCCTATCACTCTTATCACTCCTAACACTTCTATCACTCCTACCACTCCTATCACTCCTAACACTCCTAACACTCCTATCACCCCTAACACTCCTAACACTCCTATCACTCCTATCACTCCTAACTTTCCTATCACCCCTAACACTCCTAACGCTCCTATCACTCCCAACACTCCTATCACTCCTCACACTCCTATCACTCCTAACACCCCTAACACTCCTATCACTCCTACCACTCCTATCACTCCTAACACTCCTAACACTCCTATCACCCCTAACACTCCTAACACTCCTATCACTCCTAACACTCCTATCACTCCTATCACTCCTAACACTCCTATCACCCCTAACACTCCTAACACTCCTATCACTCCCAACACTCCTATCACTCCTAACACCCCTATCACCCCTAACACTCCTAACACTCCTATCACTCCTAACACTCCTATCACTACTAACACTCCTATCACTCTTAACACTCCTAACACTCCTATCACTCCTACCACTCCTATCACTCCTAACACTCCTAACACTCCTATCACTCCTAACACTCCTACCACTCCTATCACTCCTAACACTCCTATCACCCCTAACACTCCTAACACTCCTATCACTCCCAACACTCCTATCACTCCTCACACTCCTAACACCCGTAACTCCCCTAACACTCCTAACACCCCTAACACTCCTAACACCCCTAACGCTCCTAACACTCCTATCACACCTAACACTCCGATCATTCCTAGCACTCCTATCACTCCTAACACTCCTATCACTCCCAACACTCCTACCACTCCTATCACTCCTAACACTCCTATCACTCCTAACACTCTCATCACTCCTAACACTCCTAACACTCCTATTACTCCTAACACTCCTATCACTCCTAACACTCCTATCACTCCCAACACTCCTACCACTCCTATCACTCCTAACACTCCTATCACTCCTAACACTCTCATCACTCCTAACACTCCTAACACTCCTATTACTCGTAACACTCCTATCACTCCTAACACTCCTCCTATCACTCCTAACACTCCTATCACTCCTAACACTCCTAACACTCCTATCACGCCTAACACTCCGATCACTCCTAACACTCACTCTAACACTGCTAACACTCCTATCACGCCTAACACTCCTATCACTCCTATCACTCCTAACACTCCTATCACTCCTAACATTCCTATCATTCCTAACCCTCACTCTAACACTGCTAACACTCCTAACACTCCTAACACTCCTATCACTCCTATCACTCCTAACACTCCTATCACTCCTAACATTCCTATCATTCCTAACACTCCTATCACTCCTAACACTCCTATCACTCATCACTCTTAACACTCCTATCACTCCTATCACTCCTCACACTCCTCTCACTCCTAACACTCCTAACACTCCTATCACTCCTCACACTCCTATCACACCTAACACTCCTAACACTCCTATCACCCCTAACACTCCTATCACCCCTAGCACTCCTAACACTCCTATCACTCCTAACACTCCTATCACTCCTAACACTCCTATCACTTTTAACACTCCTAACACTCCTATCACTCCTAACACTCCTATCACTCCTAACATTCCTATCATTCCTAACACTCCATTCACTCCTAACACTCCTATCACTCACCACTCTTAACACTCCTAACAATCCTATCACTCCTCACACTCCTATCACTCCTAACACTCCTAACACACCTATCACCCCTAACACTCCTATCACCCCAAACACTCCTAACACTCCTATCACTCCTAACACTCCTATCACTCCTAACACTCCTATCACTCTTAGCACTCCTAACACACCTATCACCCCTAACACTCCTATCACTCCTAACACTTCTAACACTCCTATCACTCCTAACACTCCTATCACTCTAAACACTCCTAACACTCCTATCACTCCTAACACTCCTATCACTCTTAACACTCCTATCACTCCTAACACTCCTATCACTCTTAACACTCCTAACACTCCTATCACTCCTAACACTCCTAACACTCCTATCACTCCTAACACTCCTATCACTCTTAACACCCCTAACACTCCTATCACTCCTAACACTCCTAACACTCCTATCACTCCTAACACTCCTATCACTCCTATCATTCCTGACACTCCTAGCACTCCCATCACTCCTAACACTCCTATCACTCTTAACACACCTAACACTCCTAACACTCCTATCACTCTTAACACTCCTAACACTCCTATCACTCTTAACACTCCTATCACTCCTAACACTCCTATCACTCTTAACACTCCTATCACTCCTAACACTCCTATCACCCCTAACACTCCTAACACCCCTAACACTCCTATCACTCCTAACACTCCTATCACTCCTAACACTCCTATCACTCCTAACACTCCTAACACCCCTAACACTCCTATCACTCCTAACACTCCTAACACTCCCATCACTCCTAACACTCCTATCACTCTTAACACTCCTAACACTCCTATCACTCCTAACACTCCTACCACTCCTACCACTCCTATCACTCTTAACACTCCTAACACTCCTATCACTCCTAACACTCCTATCACTCCTAACACTCCTATCACTCTTAACACTCCTAACACTCCTATCACTCCTAACACTCCTATCACTCCTAACACTCCTAACACTCCTATCACTCCTAACACTCCTATCACTCTTAACACTCCTAACACTCCTATCACTCCTAACACTCCTAACATTCCTAACACTAACACTCCTAACACTCCTATCACTCCTAACACCCTAACACTCCTAAAACTCCTATCACTCCTATCACTCCTAACACTCCTATCACTCCTAACACTCCTAACACTCCTATCACTCCTATCACTCCTAACACTCCTATCACTCCTAACACTCCTAACACTCCTAACACCCCTAACACTCCTAACCCCCCTAACACTCCTAACACCCCTAACACTCCTATCACACCTAACACTCCTATCCTTTCTATCACTCCTATCACTCCTAACACTCCTATCACTCCTAGCACTCCTAACATTCCTAACACTAACACTCCTAACACTCCTATCACTCCCAACACTCCTATCACTCCTAACACTCCTATCACTCTTAACACTCCTAACACTCCTATCACTCCTAACACTCCTATCACTCCTAACACTCCTAACACTGCTATCACTCCTAACACTCATATCACTCTTAACACTCCTAACACTCCTATCGCTCCTAACATTCCTAACACTAACGCTCCTAACACTCCTCTCACTCCTAACACTCCTAACACTCCTATCACTCCTCACACTCCTATCACTCTTAACACTCCTAACACTCCTATCACTCCTAACACCCCTAACACTCCTATCACTCCTACCACTCCTATCACTCCTAACACTCCTAACACTCCTATCACCCCTAACACTCCTAACACTCCTATCACTCCTAACACTCCTATCACTCCTATCACTCCTAACACTCCTATCACCCCTAACACTCCTAACACTCCTATCACTCCCAACACTCCTATCACTCCTAACACCCCTATCACCCCTAACACTCCTAACACTCCTATCACTCCTAACACTCCTATCACTACTAACACTCCTATCACTCTTAACACTCCTAACACTCCTATCACTCCTACCACTCCTATCACTCCTAACACTCCTAACACTCCTATCACTCCTAACACTCCTACCACTCCTATCACTCCTAACACTCCTATCACCCCTAACACTCCTAACACTCCTATCACTCCCAACACTCCTATCACTCCTCACACTCCTAACACCCCTAACTCCCCTAACACTCCTAACACCCCTAACACTCCTAACACCCCTAACGCTCCTAACACTCCTATCACACCTAACACTCCTATCATTCCTAGCACTCCTATCACTCCTAACACTCCTATCACTCCCAACACTCCTACCACTCCTATCACTCCTAACACTCCTATCACTCCTAACACTCTCATCACTCCTAACACTCCTAACACTCCTATTACTCCTAACACTCCTATCACTCCTAACACTCCTATCACTCCCAACACTTCTACCACTCCTACCACTCCTAACACTCCTATCACTCCTAACACTCTCATCACTCCTAACACTCCTAACACTCCTATTACTCCTAACATTCCTATCACTCCTAACACTCCCCCTATCACTCCTAACACTCCTATCACTCCTAACACTCCTAACACTCCTATCACGCCTAACACTCCGATCACTCCTAACACTCACTCTAACACTGCTAACACTCCTATCACGCCTAACACTCCTATCACTCCTATCACTCCTAACACTCCTATCACTCCTAACATTCCTATCATTCCTAACCCTCACTCTAACACTGCTAACACTCCTATCATTCCTAACACTCCTATCACTCCTATCACTCCTCACACTCCTATCACTCCTAACACTCCTAACACTCCTATCACCCCTAACACTCCTATCACCCCTAGCACTCCTAACACTCCTATCACTCCTAACACTCCTATCACTCCTAACACTCCTATCACTCTTAACACTCCTAACACTCCTATCACTCCTAACACTATCACTCCTATCACTCCTAACACTCCTATCACTCCTAACACTCCTATCACTCCTAACACTCCTATCACTCCTAACGCTCCTAACACTCCTATCACTCCTATCACTCCTAACACTCCTAACACTCCTATCATTCCTAACACTTCTATCACTCCCAACACTCCTATCACTCCTAACACTCCTACACTCCTATCACTCCTAACACTCCTATCACTCCTAACAAACACTCTTATCACTCCTAACACTCCTATCACTCCTAACACTCCTAACACTCCTAGCACATCACTCCTATCACTCCTACCACTCCTACCACTCCTATCACTCCTAACACTCCTATCACTCCAAACACTCTTATCGCTCATAACACTCCTAACACTCCTACCACTCCTATCACTTCTAACACTCCTATCACTCCCAACACTCCTATCACTCCTAACTCTCCTAACACTCCTACCGCTCTTATCACTCCTAACACTCCTATCACTCCCAACACTCCTAACACTCCTAACACTCCTAACACGTCATTCCTAACACTCCTATCACTACTAACACTCCTATCATTACTAACACTCCTAACACACCGATCTCTCCTAACAGTCCTAACACTCCTATCACTCCTAACACTCCTATCACTCCTATCACTCCTAACACTCCTATCACTCCTAACACTCCCATCACTCTTAACACTCCTAACACTCCTATCACTCCTAACACTCCTATCACTCCTAACACTCCTATCACTCCAAACACTCCTAACACTCCTATCACTCCTAACACTATCACTCCTATCACTCCTAACACTCCTATCACTCCTATCACTCCTAACACTCCTAACACTCCTATCACTCCTATCACTCCTAACACTCCTAACACTCCTATCACGCCTAACACTCCTATCACTCCCAACACTCCTATCACTCCTAACACTCCTACACTCCTATCACTCCTAACACTCCTATGACTCCTAACAAACACTCTTATCACTCCTAACACTCCTATCACTCCTAACACTCCTAACACTCCTAACACATCACTCCAATCACTCCCAACACTCCTAACACTCCTATCACTCCTAACACTCCTAACACTCCTACCACTCCTATCACTCCTATCACTCCCAACACTCCTATCACTCCTATCACTCCTAACACTCCTAACACTCCGATCACTCCTAACACTCCTAACACTCCTATCACTCCGAACACTCCTATCACTCCTCTCACTCCTAACACTCCTATCACTCCTAACACTCAAATCACTCCTAACACTCCTAACACTCCTATCACTCCTAACACTCCTATCACTCCTAACACTCTTATCACTCCTAACACTCCTAACACACCATTCCTAACACTCCTAACACTCCTAACGCTACTAACACTCCTATCACACCTAACACCTCTATCACTCCTAAAGCTCATATCACTCCTATCACTCTTAACACTCTTATCACTCCTAACACTCCAAACACATCACTCCTAACACTCCTAACACACCTAACACTCCTATCACTCCTAACACCCCTAACACTCCTAACATCCCTAACACTCCTAACACCCCTAACACTCCTAACACTCCTATCACACCTAACACTCCTATCATTCCTATCACTCCTATCACTCCTAACACTCCTATCACTCCCAACACTCCTACCACTCCTATCACTCCTAACACTCCTATCACTCCTAACACACTCATCACACCTAACACTCCTAACACTCCTATTACTCCTAAAACTCCTATCACTCCTAACACTCCTCCTACCACTCCTAACACTCCTATCACTCCTAACACTCGTAACACTCCTATCACGCCTAACACTCCGATCACTCTTAACACTCACTCTAACACTGCTAACACTCCTATCACGTCTAACACTCCTATCACTCCTATCACTCCTAACACTCCTATCACTCCTAACATTCCTATCATTCCTAACACTCACTCTAACACTGCTAACACTCCTAACACTCCTATCACTCCTATCACTCCTAACACTCCTATCACTCCTAACATTCCTATCATTCCTAACACTCCTATCACTCCTAACACTCCTATCACTCATCACTCTTAACACTCCTATCACTCCTATCACTCCTCACACTCCTATCACTCCGAACACTCCTAACACGCCTATCACCCCTAACACTCCTATCACTCCTAACACTCCTATCACTCCTAACACTCCTATCACTCTAAACACTCTTAACACTCCTATCACTCCTAACACCCTATCACTCCTAACATTCCTATCATTCCAAACACTCCTATCACTCCTAACACTCCTATCACTCATCACTCTTAACACTCCTGTCACTCCTATCACTAATCACACTCCTATCACTCCTAACACTCCTAACCCTCCTATCACCCCTAACACTCCTATCACCCCAAACACTCCTAACACTCCTATCACTCCTAACACTCCTATCACTCTTAACACTCCTAACACTCCTATCACTCCTAACACTCCTATCACTCCTAACATTCCTATCATTCCTAACACTCCTATCACTCCTAACACTCCTATCACTCATCACTCTTAACACTCCTATCACTCCTATCACTCCTCACACTCCTATCACTCCTAACACTCCTAACACACCTATCACCCCTAACACTCCTATCACCCCTAGCACTCCTAACACTCCTATCACTCCTAACACTCCTATCACTCCTAACACTCCTATCACTCTTAACACTCCTAACACTCCTATCACTCCTAACACTATCACTCCTATCACTCCTAACACTCCTATCACTCCTAACACTCCTATCACTCCTAACACTCCTATCACTCCTAACGCTCCTAACACTCCTATCACTCCTATCACTCCTAACACTCCTAACACTCCTATCATTCCTAACACTTCTATCACTCCCAACACTCCTATCACTCCTAACACTCCTACACTCCTATCACTCCTAACACTCCTATCACTCCTAACAAACACTCTTATCACTCCTAACACTCCTATCACTCCTAACACTCCTAACACTCCTAACACATCACTCCTATCACTCCTACCACTCCTACCACTCCTATCACTCCTAACACTCCTATCACTCCAAACACTCTTATCGCTCATAACACTCCTAACACTCCTACCACTCCTACCACTCCTATCACTTCTAACACTCCTATCACTCCCAACACTCCTATCACTCCTAACTCTCCTAACACTCCTACCGCTCTTATCACTCCTAACACTCCTATCACTCCCAACACTCCTAACACTCCTAACACTCCTAACACGTCATTCCTAACACTCCTATCACTACTAACACTCCTATCATTACTAACACTCCTAACACACCGATCTCTCCTAACAGTCCTAACACTCCTATCACTCCTAACACTCCTAACACTCCTATCACTCCTAACACTCCTATCACTCCTAACGCTCCTAACACTCCTATCACTCCTATCACTCCTAACACTCCTAACACTCCTATCACGCCTAACACTCCTATCACTCCCAACACTCCTATCACTCCTAACACTACTACACTCCTATCACTCCTAACACTCCTATGACTCCTAACAAACACTCTTATCACTCCTAACACTCCTATCACTCCTAACACTCCCATCACTCTTAACACTCCTAACACTCCTATCACTCCTAACACTCCTATCACTCCTAACACTCCTATCACTCCAAACACTCCTAACACTCCTATCACTCCTAACACTATCACTCCTATCACTCCTAACACTCCTATCACTCCTATCACTCCTAACACTCCTATCACTCCTAACACTCCTATCACTCCTAACGCTCCTAACACTCCTATCACTCCTATCACTCCTAACACTCCTAACACTCCTATCACGCCTAACACTCCTATCACTCCCAACACTCCTATCACTCCTAACACTACTACACTCCTATCACTCCTAACACTCCTATGACTCCTAACAAACACTCTTATCACTCCTAACACTCCTATCACTCCTAACACTCCTAACACTCCTAACACATCACTCCAATCACTCCCAACACTCCTAACACTCCTATCACTCCTAACACTCCTAACACTCCTACCACTCCTATCACTCCTATCACTCCCAACACTCCTATCACTCCTATCACTCCTAACACTCCTAACACTCCGATCACTCCTAACACTCCTAACACTCCTATCACTCCGAACACTCCTATCACTCCTCTCACTCCTAACACTCCTATCACTCCTAACACTCAAATCACTCCTAACACTCCTAACACTCCTAACACTCCTATCACTCCTAACACTCCTATCACTCCTAACACTCTTATCACTCCTAACACTCCTAACACACCATTCCTAACACTCCTAACACTCCTAACGCTACTAACACTCCTATCACACCTAACACCTCTATCACTCCTAAAACTCATATCACTCCTATCACTCTTAACACTCTTATCACTCCTAACACTCCAAACACATCACTCCTAACACTCCTAACACACCTAACACTCCTATCACTCCTAACACCCCTAACACTCCTAACATCCCTAACACTCCTAACACCCCTAACACTCCTAACACTCCTATCACACCTAACACTCCTATCATTCCTATCACTCCTATCACTCCTAACACTCCTATCACTCCCAACACTCCTACCACTCCTATCACTCCTAACACTCCTATCACTCCTAACACACTCATCACACCTAACACTCCTAACACTCCTATTACTCCTAAAACTCCTATCACTCCTAACACTCCTCCTACCACTCCTAACACTCCTATCACTCCTAACACTCGTAACACTCCTATCACGCCTAACACTCCGATCACTCTTAACACTCACTCTAACACTGCTAACACTCCTATCACGTCTAACACTCCTATCACTCCTATCACTCCTAACACTCCTATCACTCCTAACATTCCTATCATTCCTAACACTCACTCTAACACTGCTAACACTCCTAACACTCCTATCACTCCTATCACTCCTAACACTCCTATCACTCCTAACATTCCTATCATTCCTAACACTCCTATCACTCCTAACACTCCTATCACTCATCACTCTTAACACTCCTATCACTCCTATCACTCCTCACACTCCTATCACTCCGAACACTCCTAACACGCCTATCAC
Source organism: Pictodentalium vernedei (assembly GCA_031216915.1). Taxonomy (NCBI): domain Eukaryota; kingdom Metazoa; phylum Mollusca; class Scaphopoda; order Dentaliida; family Dentaliidae; genus Pictodentalium; species Pictodentalium vernedei. The sequence goes on along the minus strand of CM062291.1, from coordinate 8,282,660 downwards.
CCCTAACACTCCTATCACTCCTAACACTCCTATCACTCCTAACACTCCTATCACTCTAAACACTCTTAACACTCCTATCACTCCTAACACCCTATCACTCCTAACATTCCTATCATTCCAAACACTCCTATCACTCCTAACACTCCTATCACTCATCACTCTTAACACTCCTATCACTCCTATCACTAATCACACTCCTATCACTCATAACACTCCTAACACTCCTATCACCCCTAACACTCCTATCACCCCAAACACTCCTAACACTCCTATCACTCCTAACACTCCTATCACTCTTAACACTCCTAACACTCCTATCACTCCTAACACTCCTATCACTCCTAACATTCCTATCATTCCTAACACTCCTATCACTCCTAACACTCCTATCACTCATCACTCTTAACACTCCTATCACTGCTATCACTCCTCACACTCCTATCACTCATAACACTCCTAACACACCTATCACCCCCAACACTCCTATCCCCCCTAACACTCCTAACACTCCTATCACTCCTAACACTCCTATCACTCCTAACACTCCTATCACTCTTATCACTCCTAACACTTCTATCACTCCTACCACTCCTATCACTCCTAACACTCCTAACACTCCTATCACCCCTAACACTCCTAACACTCCTATCACTCCTATCACTCCTAACTTTCCTATCACCCCTAACACCCCTAACGCTCCTATCACTCCCAACACTCCTATCACTCCTCACACTCCTATCACTCCTAACACCCCTAACACTCCTATCACTCCTACCACTCCTATCACTCCTAACACTCCTAACACTCCTATCACCCCTAACACTCCTAACACTCCTATCACTCCTAACACTCCTATCACTCCTATCACTCCTAACACTCCTATCACCCCTAACACTCCTAACACTCCTAAAACTCCCAACACTCCTATCACTCCTAACACCCCTATCACCCCTAACACTCCTAACACTCCTATCACTCCTAACACTCCTATCACTACTAACACTCCTATCACTCTTAACATTCCTAACACTCCTATCACTCCTACCACTCCTATCACTCCTAACACTCCTAACACTCCTATCACTCCTACCACTCCTACCACTCCTATCACTCCTAACACTCCTATCACCCCTAACACTCCTAACACTCCTATCACTCCCAACACTCCTATCACTCCTCACACTCCTAACACCCCTAACTCCCCTAACACTCCTAACACCCCTAACACTCCTAACACCCCTAACGCTCCTAACACTCCTATCACACCTAACACTCCGATCATTCCTAGCACTCCTATCACTCCTAACACTCCTATCACTCCCAACACTCCTACCACTCCTATCACTCCTAACACTCCTATCACTCCTAACACTCTCATCACTCCTAACACTCCTAACACTCCTATTACTCCTAACACTCCTATCACTCCTAACACTCCTATCACTCCCAACACTCCTACCACTCCTATCACTCCTAACACTCCTATCACTCCTAACACTCTCATCACTCCTAACACTCCTACACTCCTATTACTCGTAACACTCCTATCACTCCTAACACTCCTCCTATCACTCCTAACACTCCTATCACTCCTAACACTCCTAACACTCCTATCACGCCTAACACTCCGATCACTCCTAACACTCACTCTAACACTGCTAACACTCCTATCACGCCTAACACTCCTATCACTCCTAACACTCCTATCACTCCTAACATTCCTATCATTCCTAACCCTCACTCTAACACTGCTAACACTCCTAACACTCCTAACACTCCTATCACTCCTATCACTCCTAACACTCCTATCACTCCTAACATTCCTATCATTCCTAACACTCCTATCACTCCTAACACTCCTATCACTCATCACTCTTAACACTCCTATCACTCCTATCACTCCTCACACTCCTATCACTCCTAACACTCCTAACACTCCTATCACTCCTCACACTCCTATCACACCTAACACTCCTATCACCCCTAACACTCCTATCACCCCTAGCACTCCTAACACTCCTATCACTCCTAACACTCCTATCACTCCTAACACTCCTATCACTCTTAACACTCCTAACACTCCTATCACTCCTAACACTCCTATCACTCCTAACATTCCTATCATTCCTAACACTCCATTCACTCCTAACACTCCTATCACTCACCACTCTTAACACTCCTATCAATCCTATCACTCCTCACACTCCTATCACTCCTAACACTCGTAACACACCTATCACCCCTAACACTCCTATCACCCCAAACACTCCTAACACTCCTATCACTCCTAACACTCCTATCACTCCTAACACTCCTAACACTCCTATCACTCCTAACACTCCTATCACTCCTAACACTCCTAACACTCCTAACACTCCTATCACTCCTAACACTCCTATCACTCCTAACACTCCTATCACTCCTAACACACCTATCACCCCTAACACTCCTATCACTCCTAACACTTCTAACACTCCTATCACTCCTAACACTCCTATCACTCTAAACACTCCTAACACTCCTATCACTCCTAACACTCCTATCACTCTTAACACTCCTATCACTCCTAACACTCCTATCACTCTTAACACTCCTAACACTCCTATCACTCCTAACACTCCTATCACTCTTAACACTCCTAACACTCCTATCACTCCTAACACTCCTAACACTCCTATCACTCCTAACACTCCTATCACTCTTAACACTCCTAACACTCCTATCACTCCTAACACTCCTATCACTCCTATCATTCCTGACACTCCTAGCACTCCCATCACTCCTAACACTCCTATCACTGTTAACACACCTAACACTCCTAACACTCCTATCACTCTTAACACTCCTAACACTCCTATCACTCTTAACACTCCTATCACTCCTAACACTCCTATCACTCTTAACACTCCTATCACTCCTAACACTCCTATCACCCCTAACACTCCTAACACCCCTAACACTCCTATCACTCCTAACACTCCTATCACTCCTAACACTCCTATCACTCCTAACACTCCTAACACCCCTAACACTCCTATCACTCCTAACACTCCTAACACTCCCATCACTCCTAACACTCCTATCACTCTTAACACTCCTAACACTCCTATCACTCCTAACACTCCTACCACTCCTACCACTCCTATCACTCTTAACACTCCTAACACTCCTATCACTCCTAACACTCCTATCACTCCTAACACTCCTATCACTCTTAACACTCCTAACACTCCTATCACTCCTAACACTCCTATCACTCCTAACACTCCTAACACTCCTATCACTCCTAACACTCCTATCACTCTTAACACTCCTAACACTCCTATCACTCCTAACACTCCTAACATTCCTAACACTAACACTCCTAACACTCCTATCACTCCTAACACCCTAACACTCCTAAAACTCCTATCACTCCTATCACTCCTAACACTCCTATCACTCCTAACACTCCTATCACTCCTAACACTCCTAACACTCCTATCACTCCTATCACTCCTAACACTCCTATCACTCCTAACACTCCTAACACTCCTAACACCCCTAACACTCCTAACCCCCCTAACACTCCTATCACACCTAACACTCCTATCCTTTCTATCACTCCTATCACTCCTAACACTCCTATCACTCCTAGCACTCCTAACATTCCTAACACTAACACTCCTAACACTCCTATCACTCCCAACACTCCTATCACTCCTAACACTCCTATCACTCTTAACACTCCTAACACTCCTATCACTCCTAACACTCCTATCACTCCTAACACTCCTAACACTGCTATCACTCCTAACACTCCTATCACTCTTAACACTCCTAACACTCCTATCGCTCCTAACATTCCTAACACTAACGCTCCTAACACTCCTATCACTCCTAACACTCCTAACACTCCTATCACTCCTCACACTCCTATCACTCTTAACACTCCTAACACTCCTATCACTCCTAACACTCCTATCACTCCTAACATTCCTATCATTCCTAACACTCCTATCACTCCTATCTCTCATCACTCTTAACACTCCTATCACTCCTATCACTCCTCACACTCCTGTCACTCCTAACACTCCTAACACACCTATCACCCCTAACACTCCTATCACCCCTAACACTCCTAACACTCCTATCACTCCAAACACTCCTATCACTCCTAACACTCCTATCACTCTTAACACTCCTAACACTCCTAACACTCCTGTCACTCCTAACACTCCTAACACTCCTATCACTCCTAACACTCCTATCACTCTTAACACTCCTAACACTCCTATCACTCCTAACACTCCTATCACTCTTAACACTCCTAACACTCCTATCACTCCTAACACTCCTATCACTCTTAACACTCCTATCACTCTTAACACTCCTAACACTCCTACCACTCCTAACACTCCTATCACTCTTAACACTCCTAACACTCCTAACACTCCTATCACTCTTAACACTCCTAACACTCCTATCACTCCTAACACTCCTAACACTCCCATAACTCCTATCACTCCTATCACCCCTAACACTCCTATCACTCTTAACACTCCTATCAGTCCTAATACTCCTAACACTCCTATCACTCCTAACACTCCTATCACTCTTAACACTCCTAACACTCCTATCACTCCTCACACTCCTATCACTCCTAACACCCCTAACACTCCTATCACTCCTAACACTCCTATCACCCCTAACACTCCTATCACTCTTAACACTCCTAACACTCCTATCACTCCTATCACTCCTAACACTCCTATCACTCCTAACACTCCTAACACTCCTATCACTCCTAACACTCCTATCACTCTTAACACTCCTAACACTCCTATCACTCCTAACACTCCTATCACTCCTAACACTCCTATCACTCTTAACACTCCTAACACTCCTATCACTCCTAACACTCCTATCACTCTTAACACTCCTACCACTCTTAACACTCCTAACACTCCTACCACTCCTAACACTCCTATCACTCTTAACACTCCTAACACTCCTATCACTCCTAATACTCCTAACACTCCCATCACTCCTATCACTCTTAACACTCCTAACACTCCTATCACTCTTAACACTCCTATCACTCCTAACACTCCTAACACTCCTATCACTCCTCACACTCCTATCACTCTTAACACTCCTAACACTCCTATCACTCCTAACACTCCTATCACTCTTAACACTCCTAACACTCCTATCACTCCTAACACTCCTATCACTCCTAACACTCCTAACACTCCTAACACTCCTATCACTCCTATCACTCTTAACACTCCTAACACTCCTATCACTCCTAACACTCCTATCACTCTTAAGACTCCTAACACTCCTATCACTCCTAACACTCCTATCACTCCTAACACTCCTAACACTCCTATCACTCCTATCACTTCTAACACTCCTATCACTCCTAACACTCCTAACACTCCTAACACTCCTATCACTCCTAACACTCCTATCACTCCTAACATTCCTATCATTCCTAACACTCCTATCACTCCTAACACTCCTATCACTCATCACTCTTAACACTCCTATCACTCCTATCACTCCTCACACTCCTATCACTCCTAACACTCCTAACACACCTATCACCCCTAACACTCCTATCACCCCTAACACTCCTAACACTCCTATCACTCCTAACACTCCTATCACTTCTAACACTCCTATCACTCTTAACACTCCTAACACTCCTATCACTCCTAACACTCCTATCACTCTTAACACTCCTATCACTCTTAACACTCCTAACACTCCTATCACTCCTAACACTCCTATCACTCTTAACACTCCTAACACTCCTATCACTCCTCTAGAACTCCTAACACTCCTAACACTCCTATCACTCTTAACACTCCTATCAGTCCTAACACTCCTAACACTCCTATCACTCCTAACACTCCTATCACTCCTAACACTCCTAACACTCCTATCACTCCTATCACTCCTAACACTCCTATCACTCCTAACACTCCTAACACTCCTATCACTCCTAACACTCCTAACACCCATAACACTCCTATCACTCCTATCACTCCTAACACTCCTATCACTCCTATCACACCTAACACTCCTATCACTCCTAACACTCCTAACACTGCTATCACTGCTATCACTCCTAACACTCCTAACTCTCCTAACACTCCTAACACCCCTAACACTCCTAACACCCCTAACACTCCTAACACCCCTAACACCCCTAACACTCCTATCACACCTAACACTCCTATCATTTCTATCACTCCTAACACTCCTATCACTCCTAACACTCCTAACATTCCTAACACTAACACTCCTAACACTCCTATCACTCCTAACACTCCTAACACTCCTATCACTCCTATCACTCCTAACACTCCTATCACTCCTAACACCCCTAACACTCCTAACACCCCTAACACCCCTAACACTCCTATCACACCTAACACTCCTATCATTTCTATCACTCCTATCACTCCTAACACTCCTATCACTCCTATCACTCCTATCACTCCTAACACTCCTAACAGTCCTAACACTAACACTCCTAACACTCCTATCACTCCTAACACTCCTATCACTCCTAACACTCCTATCACTCCTAACACTCCTAACACTCCTATCACTCCTAACACTCCTATCACTCTTAACACTCCTAACACTCCTATCACTCCTAACACTCCTATCACTCTTAACACTCCTAACACTCCTATCACTCCTAACACTCCTATCACTCTTAGCACTCCTAACACTCCTATCACTCCTAACACTCCTATCACTCTTAACACTCCTAACACTCCTATCACTCCTAACACTCCTAACATAACACTCCTAACACTCCTAACACTCCTATCACTCCTATCACTCCTAACACTCCTATCACTCCTAACACTCCTAACACTCCTAACACTCCTATCACTCCTAACACCCCTAACACTCCTATCACTCCTATCACTCCTAACACTCCTATCACTCCTATCACTCCTAACACTCCTATCACTCCTAACACTCCTAACACTCCTAACACTCCTATCACTCCTAACACTCCTAACACTCCTAACACCCCTGACACTCCTAACACCCCTAACACTCCTAACACCCCTAACACCCCTAACACTCCTATCACATCTAACACTCCTATCATTTCTATCACTCCTATCACTCCTAACACTCCTATCACTCCTAACACTCCTAACATTCCTAACACTAACACTCCTAACACTCCTATCACTCCTAACACTCCTATCACTCCTAACACTCCTATCACTCCTAACACTCCTATCACTCCTAACACTCTCATCACTCTTAACACTCCTAACACTCCTATCACTCCTAACACTCCTATCACTCTTAACACTCCTAACACTCCTATCACTCCTAACACTTCTATCACTCCTATCACTCCTAACACTCCTAACACTCCTATCACTCCTATCACTCCTAACACTCCTAACACTCCTAACACTCCTATCACTCCTAACACCCCTAACACTCCTATCACTCCTATCACTCCTAACACTCCTATCACTCCTATCACTCCTAACACTCCTATCACTCCTAACACTCCTAACACTCCTATCACTCCTAACACTCCTAACACTGCTAACACTCCTAACACCCCTGACACTCCTAACACCCCTAACACTCCTAACACCCCTAACACCCCTAACACTACTATCACATCTAACACTCCTATCATTTCTATCACTCCTATCACTCCTAACACTCCTATCACTCCTAACACTCCTAACATTCCTAACACTAACACTCCTAACACTCCTATCACTCCTAACACTCCTAACACTCCTATCACTCCTATCACTCCTAACACCCCTAACACTCCTAACACCCCTAACACCCCTATCACTCTTAACACTCCTAACACTCCTATCACTCCTAACACTCCTAACATTCCTAACACTAACACTCCTAACACTCCTATCACTCCTAACACTCCTATCACTCTTAACACTCCTAACACTCCTATCACTCCTAACACTCATACCACTCTTAACACTCCTAACACTCCTATCACTCCTAACACTCCTAACATTCCTAACACTAACACTCCTAACACTCCTATCACTCCTAACACTCCTAACACTCCTAAAACTCCTATCACTCCTATCACTCCTAACACTCCTATCACTCCTATCACTCCTAACACTCCTATCACTCCTAACACTCCTTACACTCCTATCACCCCTAACACTCCTAACACTAACACTCCTAACACTCCCATCACTCCTAACACTCCTAACACTCCTATCACTCCTAACACTCCTATCACTCCTTACATTCCTAAGACTCCTATCACTCCTAACACTCCTATCACTCCTAACACTCCTAACACTCCTCTCACTCCTATCACCCCTAACGTGCGTGCGTGCGTGTGTTCGTGCGTGTGTTTTTTTTTTGTTGTTTTTTTGTTTTTGTTTTTTTTTGGGGGGGTGGGATGTTTGTTTTTTGTTCTGTTTTTTTTTTCCTCCCATCACCCCGTCATGTGTTCCCCTGAAGGCAAACCAGATGGCCAAGGCTCAGCATCCACTCTGCCTAATAGGCAGATGGATGACTCCCAGCTTTCAAAAACACATATTGGTGGATTTTTCCCTTTTTGTAACCGTTAAGGACAATATGCCGTTTGGGTTTCTTTTTCTTTTTCCTAAAATAACCATCAAACTGTGATTTCAGTATTACCAAAATTATGCCCACTTCTCTAAGCAAACACGGAGCAGAATTCTTGTAGTTATGCAAAATACCTAGTCATCTTCCAGTTTGAGGTTCTCGGGGATCTCAACCCACTACCCTAGCTAGTGCGCACACTCAAACTAGATAAGATTATTGGCTCTCACTTCCGACTCTCGTTGATTCATATGCAAATACAGCTATAAAGCAAATAGAGTTATTCGGGTCGCAAGGGATTTCAATCCCACATCGTCCCTGAGCATCTTTGGCGCGCTGAAAGTTTTCATTCATTCAAATTTCAGTCTGATCTTTGATCTGATTACAACGCGACTTAAACGTCAGCCATGTCGTCAAATCTTTGTGCATGTGGTGTTTGTGGGGAGCATTGTCATAATATCCACAGTATAAGCTGTGTAAAAGATGGTTCCATCTTGATTGCGAGTTTCTGAAGATGAGGGACTTTCTGTGGAAAATCTTCCTTGGGCTTCTAGTGTTCAATTTGTTTGTTTCCTTCTTGTTTATACGATTGGGATCAAGCTATCTACCGATTGAAGGATGCAGCAAACAAAGGAATGGTCCCGAGGCAGCAAGAAGAGAACAAATATTTTTGCGCCTCGAGAAACCGATCCGTGTAGGGGAGATCCACCATTACTACCCGATGAGGCCTTACGTCAGGGATAATCAGGCGTACCTCCACGGCAAAAACTGGTCTGATTCAGTTCCTGTTGCTTCAAGAGATGATGGTAGTTGCTTGTTTAACTCGATTTCTGTTGCTCTTTTCGGTGATCAAAGCAAGTCTACGGAACTGCGCGATCGCCCATGCTTGGAGTTGTCTGGGAACAAAGGCTCATCAACATTCTCAAATTCCTCTCATTAGTCCAGCTCTGGACGAAGACATTATTGCCTGTGCCAATTCTGGTGGGGGTCGAAGTTCTTATTCTTCAGCTTGGACTATGCATGGCGTTTCCTCGGTTATAGGTCGGCCCGTCAAATCTGCGTATTCGACAACGAATGGGCCCCAAGGATATGCACATAGGCATATTAAATACAATTTTCAATCCCCGGTTCCACTTCTGCCGACCATGTCAGTGCACGATGCCATCCATGTAGTTCGAGATGATGAGATGGCATGGAGAACGGACGAGTGTTCGAGTTCTGTCGATTGTCCGTTGTCTGTTAGTGGTGCTGAAGATTGAAAAAGTTCACTTGGTTCTGTCGACTGAGTTGCCTGCTAGTGGTCCTGGAGATTCAGATAGTTCATTTGGTTCTGTCGATTGTGAGTTGTCTGCTAGAAGTCCTGGAGATTCAGATAGATCACTTGGTTCTGTCGATTGTGAGTTGTCTGCTAGTTGTCCTGGAGACTCAGAAAGAACAGTTGGTTCTGTCGATTGTGAGTTGTCTGCTAGTTGTCCTGAAGACTCAGATAGTTCAGTTCGTTCTGTCGCCTGTGAGTTGTCTGCTAGTAGTCCCGGAGACTCAGATAGATCAGTTGGTTCTGTCGATTGTGAGTTGTCTGCTAGTTGTCCTGGAGACTCAGACAGATCAGTTGGTTCTGTTGATTGTGAGTTGTCTGCTAGTTGTCCTGGAGACTCAGAGAGTTCAGTTGGTTCTGTCGATTGTGAGTTGTCCGCTAGTTGTCCCGGAGACTCAGATAGATCAGTTGGTTCTGTCGATTGTGAGTTGTCTGCAAGTTGGCCTGGAGACTCAGATAGTTCAGTTGGTTCTGTCGCCTGTGAGTTGTCTGCTAGTAGTCCTGGAGACTCAGATAGATCAGTTGGTTCTGTCTATTGTGAGTTGTCTGCTAGTTTTCCTGAAGACTCAGATAGTTCAGTTGGTTCTGCTGACTGTGAGTTGTCTGCTAGTAGTCCTGGAGATTCAGATAGTTCAGTTGGTTCTGGCGACTCTGTCGATGATACAAGTCTTCTTGAACCAGGGAATGTGACAAAGTTATCTGAACTTGTTGGTCATCCATACAAAAATCCAGAACAAAATGGCTTGAATTTTTAGTCCTTATTCAAACCTATGTAGTATGTCAGGTGGTTTAATAAAATAACTACAAGTTTGAGCGATTATTGTATATTACCGTATGGGCTATTAACCAGGCGACATGAATACAAACATAACGTGGGGGTTCAACCTGGGGTGTCAAACATGAATACAAACATAACCTGGGGGTTCCCCTTGGGGGTTCCCCTTGGGGGTTCCACCTGGGGGTTCCACCTGGGATGTCAAATAATGATTATCAAATGGATTACAGTCTAAAAGGTGTTAATCCAATCAATTAATTAACCTACTAAAAGAAGTAAACCAGGCTGCAGCGCTAACCTACTAAAGACCAACAAGTCATTTTCTGGATTACATGTTAGGTGGTATTTCGGAACTTTTATACATCAAATGTCATTAAATGTGAATTATATAGTTAGGGGCACACCCATAGTAAGTAAATAAAGCTTTAAAAAGTATTGTATTTTTATTGTTTCACTTCTTGGTTCTTCTTGGTGTTTAGTATGACCTCCGTGAAAGTAGTCTGACAGAACTCTATTATTTCAGTCAAAATTCTAGCCAGGATGGGAGTGGAAGGAGTCCGACAACTCTCTGAACTTCCGACATAATTCTAGTTAGGATGGCTGGGGTTATTTCGGGTGCGACCACCTTTCGGCTTTCATATATTTAAGGCACAACGCGAATTGATCGATAGAAAACTAAAGTTTGATGTGAATGCATAAGATGACAGGTGTTAGTATAATATCATATCGTAGCAATATTATCTCACCCTTTGATCAAAGAGTTTATTGAATAACTCTCGCCTTGTAAGCATTTCATGTTACGCCATTTAACGGGTTCCCATTGACTTTCTCACAATGCCCAGTATAAATAATTTACAAATTCAGTTTGTGTGTGTGACTTGCAGCTGTCAGCGTGCTACCACCAAACATTTGAGACAGCCGAAAGCAAAGACGCGGTGGCTATTAATGTTATATAAATGAAATAAATAAATTGGATTCAATAGGATTTATTTGAGTAATTATGATTTACCCGTGGCAACGATGAACCATACTGCTATATTATTTCTGTTAATTATGTTCTAATTTATTGAGAGAAATATTTCTTCTGCTAATTGCAATCAATCAATGCCCAGCGCTGTAAAACTCACTTAAATATTGAAATATATCTCTACACTCTGAGCGCTGGTGCGTGCGTGCATGGTGGCAGCGTCCATGCGTATGTGTGTGTGTATGGATATGTGCTTTCAAATACATTTTGTTTTCTGCGTTCAAATAAGAGTACACCCTTCCGGTCATAAGCTATGTTTTGGAGGGAGGTGTAAATTGGAAAAAATAATAAAATTTGTACTCGCCATTTTTATGAAGAGGGTTGGAACGATATGTCCGGTATAGCAGGTAATAAGTTAATTGCTTGCAAAATGTCATCAGTATGCTTTAATCTCTCATGTCAAAAAAAAAACAAATCCCTGGAAAAGGTGCGTGTGTATGTTGGGGGCGGGCGGCTCGCCTGAAGAGTTTCTCCTGTGTTTGCGTCTCAGTGCTCAATCGACTGTAGGGCAAAATCCCCATTGAACAAAATCCCCGTAGTATACAATCCCCCAACGATCCTATTAAGACATTATCCCATCACTTCAGTTTTTGAGGTAGACATAATTTCCTCAATTTAGAATACAATAATTAAAAGTTAAATTTACATTAAATTTAATTTAATAATTTAAAGTTAATTCATGGTATAACTACTGGTGAAACAGACTTTATACCAATTTTAGCCGATGACTGAGGGAAAGAGTGCAGCAATCGAATGGTTTTTGCTGAAAATCCAGCTTTTCTTCTCATGTGTAGCTGAAGTTTATGGTTTATTTTTCTGAACGATTTCAAAATTTATTATTTTAAATATCATTTTTTAAATTTTTTCAAAAAATTTCAACAAAACCATATCATATGACCCCTCTTTGGAACGGGCTCGACGTGCTCGTTCCAAAGAGGGGTCACGTGATATGGTTTTGTTGAAAATTTTCGAAAAATAATATTTTTTCAGCTGCTGAATTTGCATATTACTCGTGTGGATGTGGGCGATTCGTTGGGTAAAGGGTTCACCGCAGACAGTTTACTGGTTTTGGTGACAGTTTGTAATAGTCATGATTATACACGACTTCACGAAAAATATGTAAGGGACTTTGAGAAAGCCATCACAGACTCTCTGATATCTGTCTCTGCAAATAATGTTACGCTTCGGGATATTTTCCCATCTGAAAATTATAGTGAGGAGATTATGTCCAATGGGGATGGGGGGGGGGGGGGGGTCCAAATGGATCCATTCTAAAGAATTTTTCCAAAGTGGGATTTTGGCTGGTTACCACTCAATGACATTCTTTTTTTTCGAAATGCTGCGGTCGCACTGACTCGCTCCCATTTGAGCAGGTTGCGGGGAACCACTCCAGAACGACAACTCAGGAGCTGACAATCTTTCGGAGCTGGTCTACACTTACGTCGATAACAAAATCAACGGGCGATAGGTCTTATAGAACCACTGTGCCATCTAGTTGCGATGGACAACACAGATGTCGATGACAAAATCAACGGGCGATAGGTCTTATAGAACCACTGTACCATCTAGTTGCGATGGACTACACAGATGTCGATAACAAAATCAACGGGCGATAGGTCTTATAGAACCACTGTACCATCTAGTTGCGATGAAATACTGGCAGCGTCCTTTTAAAGCCAGCCTTCATTGTGTTTGCAACAAAGGAAAAAACACACGGGTGTGTGAATGGATACCAAGGGAAGCTACTCTGCATTCAGCGACGGTCAATGTTTTCACAAAGGCGCACCACCACAGTGATGAGACTTATTGTTTACTGCTCAAAACAAATTTTTTTTTGCTTTTAGGATTTCCCAAACCCACTTTGGTAAAGACTCTTGTAATTCTTTTTCAAAAATTTTTCTTAATTTAATTTTAGTAATTCTTATTTTTCTCAAAAATGCTCTGGACGATATGGCTGAAACTTTCCTGGTATTTGTAGCACAAGCCACTGCATCTGGCGACATAGGCGGCATTACACACGTTGACCCTATGTTGTAACAAACTTCCTCCAAATATGCATTTTTGGCAAAAATGGCAAATTTTCACATGCGATTTCTTTGCACTGCATCCACATTTTCTCAAAACACGTCCCAGACGATTGGGCATTCAACCAGATACAATTCTGCTGTTATATGTTATATTCAAAGTTTTAACCTTCACCCAATTTTCGGGCCTTAAATTGGAGGACCCTCCAATTCTTCATAAAATTGGCTCTTTTTGAGTTCACATTTCTGCCACTTTGAATGGAATATCGAAAAATGATTTGTATGCCCATTTTCACAGTTACCTACCGAGCATATTTGCTGTTGAAAGTTTTGTTCTAAAGTTTAACCCTATGCCCATCTAGTTACATAAAGATAGGCGCCATCCCCCCAAAACTCGTTTTTTCAGAATTTGGTAAGTTCAAGTGACAGTTTCCTTTATTTCAAATTGACTGACCGCTGGATATTTTCTGTGGATGCATGCAGCAGTCAAAGTATGACAACTTTTGTTCTATATGTTAGTATTAAATGTTTAACCATTGGCAGATTTGAAAGTTCCCATAAGGTTATTGTAGGAATAATTGTTATTTTCGCCAATTTTCGCACGCGATTCCCCAGTACTGGAGCCAAATTGTATAAAAACATTGACCACGAGAAGCCGTATGCCAGCAAGGGGTTGCACATACCCAATCAGAAAAATGTGTCCCAGAACAGAATTCTCTAATATCGAATAGCGATATTTTGAATAAGCCTTTTTCGAAACTGCCATCTATGCAAGGTCACGGGTCGCGAAATGTAAACATTTCAAGAAAACACGCTGTGAGCAATGGAGGAAGAGAGCGGGTGAAGTGCTTCGGACCCCATTACGTTCGTTCATTAGTGAGAATTAAAAAAAAAACCCATTTAGCCAAGGTTATCATTTGTTTAAGGCAATAGCAATATTATATGAGAACTTTCATTATTTTGAATTGAGTTCCTATCGACATTTATTGTTAGTTTGAATACACGCTGTGTCATTACTCTGTGGCTTTGGGCACTGTATTCAATAACTTTCGTGGAATTCCCAAGCCGAGAAACTCCGTGCAACACGTGCCCTTGTTGCCATTCAAAACAAGTCCTCGCTTCTGTAAAAAAAAATCTGTAAACCTGCGATATTCCATCGTTTAACATCTTTTTGGGTTGCCCCTTCAGTTAATTCGAATGATGACATCGGTTTTACGAATTTAAACTTGATTTTTCACAAAACTAGTTGATTTGGATGACACAGAACTCAACGTGATGAACATGGAAATCGCTTTGTTTACACCCCCGCGACCTGTGACCTTGCATAGATTAAAGTCCAAGATGGCAGTTTCGAAAAAGGCTTATTGTACAGAAAATTTCAGGGAAAAAATCACGTGACTTTCGGTTCACAATTGCCGATACATTTGCAATCGGCTTATCCCCACTTGGGCCGATATCAACAATCAAACAAAATGTCAAACGCATTCGTTTTCTGTTGCAACCCAACTCGCATCACAGCTTTATGTGATATTTACATATCTACACATCACTCGTATTCTGTCCTTTTAGAGGTTTTTCAATACGCTCAGCAAATAATATTGTTATTTCAGATCGAACTCTCCTGATTTCGTTGTAATTTGTCCCATTCGGCGAATACATGATGCACCTTCATCGAAAAATCGCTGATATAACCGGCGATCTTGTTGATTATATTGGTGCGATTTCATAAAGATATGCATGGACACGTAGCTAGCGAAGTTCAAGAAGAATCAAAACGAAGTGCAGTTTTTGAATTATCCTAATATTAATAATATTAAGGGGTAATAAATAGTAATGAAAAGATTGCTTGAAAATAGGTGATACAGTGCTGATAAGTTGCTCCTGGGTCGTTTCGCCTTAATACCCGTCGCCCATCGAGTCGTTCGCCCCAATCCTCATTCGCCCGGGTCATTTCTTCCGACAGATGGAGGTGGGTGGTTTCACCCCTAAATTTAAATTATATTTAGGTAATGCAATGTAATTGTTTCCTTTAGTACTTTAGTATTTTTTCCCCAAAGGATTTGCCGAAGTAAACAATTTCCATTAAAATTTTCATAATTGTTACTAAATTGAATAAATTGAAAAATTTTACCGTATCTGCATTGATCGATACGTGAAATCAGACAAATAGAGAGGGTTTTGGTGGTATGTCAATGAGGTATAGATTAAATAAAAACAGACAAATAGAGAAGGTTTTGGTGGTATGTCAATGAGGTATGGATTAAATAAAAACAGACAAATAGAGAGGGTTTTGGTGGTATGTCAATGAGGTATGGATTAAATAAAAACAGACAAATAGAGAAGGTTTTGGTGGTATGTCAATGAGGTATGGATTAAATAAAAACAGACAAATAGAGAAGGTTTTGGTGGTATGTCAATGAGGTATGGATTAAATAAAAACAGACAAATAGAGAGGGTTTTGGTGGTATGTCAATGAGGTATGGATTAAATAAAAACAGACAAATAGAGAGGGTTTTGGTGGTATGTCAATGAGGTATGGATTAAATAAAAACAGACAAATAGAGAGGGTTTTGGTGGTATGTCAATGAGGTATGGATTAAATAAAAACAGACAAATAGAGAGGATTTTGTGGTATGTCAATGAGGTATGGATTAAATAAAAACAGACAAATGGAGAGGATTTTGTGGTATGTCAATGAGGTATGGATTAAATAAAAACAGAACTTGCAGTGATATTATATTTTATTCCTGCTTTACTTATGTATTTATTTATATTTTTACAGTTTAACATTCAGAAGCACAACTTTTGACATTTGAGTATAATTTGTACGTTTTACTGGTAAAATAGGACCCAGTGACCAATGCTTGGGAGGTGCAAGTTTTATCCTCTCTAAAATGGGCAACATGGCTTATTAACGCTCACCCCTGGTCTTGATTTGATACTCATGTTGTGGTCATGATTAGCCATTGTGCAAAAATATGTGACCTTAAACGTCAATAAATAAATAAATAAATAAATAAATAAATAAATAAATAAATAAATAAATAAATAAATAATAATTTGTACTTTTATATAACATTCGTAACAATGCATTACAATTATCAATCGGCCTGTACCGTTTCTCTTCTGTGGGTCTCCATATACGTTTCCACCACGTTTGTGTCATTCATTCATCTCAATGCTACCAATGAGAAACTGCTTTCAAACTTTTGTAATAATACCAATACATTCATCCAATGCAACAGGTAGTGGATTTTAATTTTCTCCCGTTGTTAAAAACTTGTTTTCAAGATGGTGTGTTGTGTCCGTATTAGTTTTAGGCATTATAATGTTACTTGATGGTGGAAAAGTACTTTAAACCATTAAAACAATTTAATGATAAAATCATTGCCATTTCGGCCCCTCATACTTGAGTCATTTTGTCCTAATATAGGGGGCGAGACGAACCGCGGCGAAACAACACGTCATCCTGGGTGAAGAATAGTTGGGATAAAACGACCCGATATCGCTTTATCGCTAGGTTACTTTTTCAGTCCAGTCAGAAATCAAAACAAAGTACTTTGTGATGTCCATCTTTATTTATGAACAATGGTTTGTAGTTTTGACCCCCCCCCACCTCTTAAAAAAAAAAAAAAAAAACCGGAAAACTATGGAATTCCTGGACCGACATTCGAGATACGAGATACGAGATAAAATTGCAACGGTCACACTAAAATGTGTACTTCCGCGTTGGAAAAAAAGTGTAGTCGGGTATTAAATTATCGTTTTCTCATTTATTTGTTGATTGTTTTCTGTGAAATTTGGAAAGTATACTCAGGGGGCTATACGAAATATATATGCGAAAAGACAAGTTTGTACGATGTTATTTTACTATGTTAGAAGACATTTTCGCTTTCAAACACACTAAAAAGTGTAGCTGACTCGGTTCACCTAAAATTCCAGAACCGCACAGAACCCCCAGAACCCCCTCTAAATTACATATTTGCGCAGTGTTTTGCGATGAAATATGTTTATTTTATGTAATAATCGTTACAGTAATAATCGTTACATCCCTTCGGTCGTTAGATAAACAGTATTTTGTTTGGTGACATATCGTCCACCGAGTTCCAATGTGTTCTACGTGCCTACCGGCACATAGAACACATTGAAACTCAGGGGTCGATATTTGCTCTTATTTTATTTTTCTCAAGTTATTTCATTCAATTATTGGACTATTTAATTTATAACAGCATATTTGCGCAGTGTTTTGCGATGACTCGGTTCACCTAAAATTCCAGAACCGCACAGAACCCCCAGAACCCCCTCTAAATTACATATTTGCGCAGTGTTTTGCGATGAAATATGTTTATTTTATGTAATAATCGTTACAGTAATAATCGTTACATCCCTTCGGTCGTTAGATAAACAGTATTTTGTTTGGTGACATATCGTCCGCCGAGTTCCAATGTGTTCTACGTGCCTACCGGCACATAGAACACATTGAAACTCAGGGGTCGATATTTGCTCTTATTTTATTTTTCTCAAGTTATTTCATTCAATTATTGGACTATTTAATTTATAACAGCAAAATATGATTGATTACAGTCAACATCTTGCTTGGTGAGGTGATCACTTAAGGGCGGGGTGTTTATGTATAGGTTGCCCGCAAGTTGTGTTTACGGTAACAGGTCGATCCGGCCTCAAAGACGATCCGTCCCCAGCGATCAGCCAAGCGCCAAGCAAATGCCGACACAGATCATGGGGTGCAAGACACTCCCCCCTAACAATCCCCCCCCCGTCACTTCCCCCAAATTGGTCATTTCCCCCAAAGTAGCCCCCCCCCGCCAAAAAAGTAGTAATTTCCCCCCAAAGTAGTCACCCCTCCCCCCAAAAAAGTAGTCCTCCCTCATGTTTTTTTTTTCATTCTTTCTTAAAAAAAAACACGTCTGCAATGTTTGTTTGCAGCATGTAAATTCTAGAAGGGTTAAATGATTAAACATTATTTAATTAAATTACTGCACAGAAAGCCGTGTGGAAAAGTGTTCGGGAATGGACAAATTGGTGGGGGTGGGGATGGGGATGGCCACGTCTTTGTAAGATTGTGACCGGGAATAACAAATTTGGGGGGAAATGACCAATTTGGGGGGGGGGGGGGGGGGGGGGGTAACAGGTGAAAGTGTCTGACATTCAGACCATGTATGAATTTGGATGCTAAAAGAAACTGAAAATGGAATATTTTTCCCCGGCAGCGGCGTGCAAATGTCATTTAAAGGGTGGGTTTAGCGAATTTTGAGCGGTTCTGGGAGGTTCTGGTTTTTAGGAGAAAAATACTAAATCCCAGAACCCCCCAGAGCCGCCAAGACAAAGGCAACTATAAGAATGAATTTGCTTCTCTTCTTCTTTCCTGTTACGATTATTGCATAAAATGAACGTATTTCATCGTAAAACACTGCGCAAGTGTAATTTAGAAGGGGGTTCTAGGCGGGGAGGGGAGGGGGGGTCTGGTGGGTTCTGGTATTTAGGAACTTACGCTGTGTTGACACAGCGAGGCGGGCTGATTATCCTAATAACTTATTACATTGTGTACAGTTTAAAATGTGAATAATATTACAGTAACAACCGACCGTGGAGGGTGAATAAGAACTAAATGTGTGTGGTGTGGGGGGGTGGGGGGTGGGGGGAGTAGATTTTCCACCAGGCCAGGTGTGGCGGGACTTAAACTTCTACCATCGCCGAGCCCAAACCAACGGGAGCCCTCTCTGTCTGTCTCTCTCTCTTGTAGTCTCCATCGCACTGAGGCATTGATTATTGACGAACGGAAATGGTTTTAGCGCCCCGAAAGGGGCAGAGGCGGGACGCGGGACCAACGCTCGCCTCCCTTGAAGTGGGTGACCACTTCTAGGGATGGATCGGAGGATATTCAGGATCCATAGAGGTGACTGTTTCCATAACAGTTCTAGTTTCCATAGAGGTTATTGGGGTGCTAGTCATTAAAAAGAAAGCATGTCTGTGTACCTGCTAAAAGAAGAAGGCAGAATTAGTTTGGTATACAGAGAATTAAAAATTTTGAGATTTACCATTTACCTCTTACCAGTATTAATTATTTGATTATTTTTAGGCGGTCAGTTATTAATGTTTTTAGCGGAGTTGGTGAGGACAGCCCTTCCTAGTAGAAGGTCAGTAGTATGTAATGTTCTTTTGAGCCATCATTTAGGGGACCCCGGTTGGGGACCCCGGAAGTGACGTCATGTCACGTGACCCAGTGGCGCCATGTTGTGTTGTCATGGTAACCCGCGTCAGCGACCATGTTGTGACGTCATCCCCATAGTGATACGTGATGTTAGTGCGCATGCGCAGTGCGTGTTGTTAATGTGATACATGCTTCCGTCGTCCATTTTGTATACTGGAGGCCGCCATCTTGGTTTCTATGGTAGCACGTGGTTGCTATGTTACCCGATTTTTTTGCAATGGGACGGGGTATGTTCAGAGGGTATGTTCGATTGAATCGGAGTAAATCTAATCACCACAAACAACCCGAAAATCCCTCCAAATCACTAAAATCCACCCCAAATCACCGAAATTGACTTTATTTGAAACGGATTTCCCATTTTATCGGCTTAGCACGTAGTGCTACAGTACCGAGGGATCCCCTGGGGGTGTGTTCGATTGAATCGGAGTATCAGGAATTACCACAAACAACCCAACAAGTTTTACTATTTCGAATTCTTTCAGAATTCTCTGCTTCTATCTATATATGCAAGAGTTTACGTCTACCTGACCATGTTCCTTTGTCCTGGAGTAAACTCCAGTAGCGTAGAAGAGCCTATAGGTTGGAACAGTTTACCTTTTTATTACTATATTTAGCTATTCAGGTCTATTATTGTTAGTTCTGGCCCTATTCCAAGTACTCTTGTTGTTTTATTTATCTAGATCATTTATATAACTAACCAATCAGATTGCTTGATTTCCCATAATCGTACAGAGTTTATCTCCCTTCTATATAATAAAAGCCTATATCCAATGGAAATATACCCGGGGATCCCAAAATATAGGTATCCTCAAAACACGGAATCCAAATTTTACAGAGTCGGATAGGAATCCCATTTTACAGAATCCCTTTTTAAGAATCCCTTTTTCGAAAACGCCTATGGAATCCCTTTTTGGTCGTATGTGCCTATGTGCTAGGGCAGATTGTGTCACATTGTGCTTTTTCACATAAGCACAGATGACAAAAAGGGATTCTCCAGAAGGTATCTTAGATAGGTATCCTCAAATAATACAATACCAGGCCATAGGTATTCTCAAATACCCGTATGTGCCTATGTGCTAGGGCACATTGTGTCACATTGTGCTTTTTCACATAAGCACATATAACAAAAAAGGGGTGTCGAAGGTCATATGTTTTTCAAAAAAGGGGTGTCGAAACTGGGATGCCCGGAGATATGATTGCCATTGGATATAGGCTTTTATTATACAGAAGGGAGATAACTCTGTACGATTATGGGAAATCAAGCAATCTGATTGGTTAGTTATATAAATGATCTAGATAAATAAAACAACAAGAGTACTTGGAACAGGGTCAGAACTAAAAAGAATAGAGCAGAATAGCTAAATATAGTAATGATAAGGTAAACTGTTCAAACTGATAGGCTCTTCTACGCTATTGGAGTATACTCCAGGACAAACGAACATGGTCATGTAGATGTAAACTATTGCACATATAGATAGAAGCAGAGAATTATGAAAGAATTCGAAATAGTACAACTTGTCGGGTTGATTGTGGTAATTCGTGATACTCGGATTCAATCGAACACACCCCAGGGGACCCCTCGGTACTATAGCACTACGCGCTAAGCCGATAAAATGGGAAATCCGTATCAAATAAAGTCAATTTCGGTGATTTCGGGTGGATTTTGGTGATTTGGGGGATTTTCGGGTTGTTTGTGGTGATTAGATCTAATTCGATTCAATCGAATATACCCTCCGAACATACCCCGTCCTATTGCAGAAAAATTGGGTAACATAGCAACCAAGTGCTACCATAGAAACCAAGATGGCGGCCTCCAGTATACAAAATGAACGACGGAAACACGTATCACCTTAAGAACATGCGCACTAACACCACGTATCACTATGGGGATGACGTCACAACATGGCCACTCACGTGGGTTACCATGACAACACAACATGGCGCCACTGGGTCGCGTGACATGACGTCACTTCCGGGGTCCCCCACCGGGGTCCTCCGAATGATGGCTCAAAACCACATTACATACTACTACGATCACAGCTTTCGCCGTTTTCACTGCCTATTAGTTCACCTTCCCTTTACCATTATTCTCGGTTCATGGGTACTGGATCTTGCTGACTTTCATATTTTAGGACGTTTAATTTTTAGTGTTTTCGTAGAGTTTGTAAAGACAGCCCTTCCTGGTAGAAGGTCACAGCTTTCGCCGTTTTCACTGATTGTGAGTTCACCTTCTCCTTCCCGGTTTGAATTTTAGTATTTTCGGTTTTTGAAAATTTGGGCTGCATTGGTGGACTTTAAGAATTGGTCATTGTCGAGTTTTTAGGTTTTTGGCGGCTGCCGCAGGTGACCTTGAGTTCGGATAGTAGCTGGCTGTGGGGTAGCCTGATGTGGATTTAGCAGCGAGAGAGTGGAGGCGCTCTTTCATTATTGGAATATCCTTTCTTTCATGGAGTGTTTTGATGGGAGTATCCTACGGGGCTCGGAGAGCGGCAATATGCGCGTGATTTGGGACTTTTTGGATCTTGGAGTTTTCCCACATTAGTTTGGTTAATGTCAGTTAAGATTATGGCCCCATACTCGAGTACTGGGCGTATAAAAAAACTTTGTATAGATTAAGTAGGATACTCTGGTTGGCTCCCCAGGATGTTCCTCGAATCATTTTTAGCTCAACTTCGGCGAAGCCAAATTTGAGCTTATGCCATGGCCAGTCGTCCGTCTGTTCGTCCGTCTGTCCGTCAACAATTCAATACTGCTCGGGCTAGAGGCCGTATTTATGAACCGATCTTTACGAAACTTCTTGGGCACCTTTGGCATCACCGTGGGATGAGAACGGGTGTGTTTGGGTGTGGTCCGAAATTCAAGATGGCCACCAGCAGCCATTTTGTACCAAAATTAGTGCAATCAGTCTTTTGTACAGAACTTCTGTATGAAAGTTCTGATTTGAATAAATTTTCGTATGAATGTTTAGTAACATGGAATACATCACATATAGTACGGGTTTTTTTCTCGTGCAGAAATTATGCAAATTAGATGAACTTTGATTTATTCAGTGCTACTTATACACTGTAAGTGCACATGTCAATACGGCTCGGGCAAGAGGCTGTATTTATCAACCGATCTTCACGAAACTTCTTGGGTACCTTTGTTATCACCTTGGGACGAGAACGAGTGTTTCTGGGTGTGGTCCAAAATTCAAGATGGCTGCCAGTGGCCATTTTGTACCGAAATTAGGTCCAATCAGGTTTTTGTCACAACTTCTATACAGCTCGTATTTATGAACTGATCTTCACGAAACTTCTTGGGTACCTTTGTTTTCACCTTGGGACAGGAACGAGTGTGTTTTGGGGTGCCTTTGTTATCACTGTGTTATGAGAACAAATATTTTGGGGTTCAGTCAGACCCACTCTGGAACTCAAAGATTTTTTTTCTAGTTTAGCATCTGACACTCACCCACCTTTACAATACTTTACCTATACATTTGTTACAGGCTACGGTCAGTATTTATGTACAGACCGTTACAATACTTTATATGACCTTTGTTATCAGGTCATTACCAAGATGTTTGTCATTGCTGTGTCACATACTATAAATGTACATGTCTTAACAAGTTGAGCTACAGTGTCAATGACACTTTCATTATTAAGTTAATGCGTTTTGTCACTTTGTTGGCAATGTCGCTGGTGTGTTTATTAAAGGCTAGGTTTTGGTCGATGGTGAGTTCGGGGAGGATTTTGTCCTTTAGTTTTAGATTGAAATCGCGATTCTTTTTCTTGCGCGTGAACGTTATTCTTTAGGTTTTGCTGACGTTCAGGTTGATTCTCCATTTGGCACACCATACCTCAATGTCGTCCAGGGCGCGTTGGGGTGGGGGGGGGGGGGGCGTGGGGGGGAGGGGTGGGGGTTGAAACTAAGTTGGCGGTATTGGTAGAGTTAGGTTAAACATATTTTTATTTGCCAAACAAATAAGTTGCAAATTGGGATTGGAGGGCAAGTGCTTTCCACTTAGTAGTGCTTCCACTTAGTAGTGCTTTCCACTAAGTTGGTTGAGTCCCAGAGGCCCTTATCGTCCGCTAACTAAGAGATTTGAACGCGATCCTCTGAGATTGTGAGATCATTAACGTAGATGATGTATAGTAGGGGGGGGGGGGGGCTTAAGACGGATCCTTGAGGTGCCCGCTTCCAGTGGGACGCTGTCGGACATTTCGCTGTTTACTCTGACTTTTATTTCTCGGTCGTTGAGGAAAGAGGAGATTAATCTCAATAGTTTTATTGGGAGTTTCATTTTGGATAGCTTGTAGCTCATTCCACTGTGCCACACGGAATCGAACTCTTTTTCTATCTCTAATAAGACTGCCGCTCCAATTTGTTGATTGTTTATCGCGGCTTTCATTTGGTGGACTAGGCGGTAGACATGTTCAATGCCTTTTTTGCGGTTTCTATATGCTCTTTGCCATTTATTGAAGAAGTCAGTTTCTTCGAGGTGATCCCTGAGTCGATTGGAAATGATTCTTTCGAATACCTTGTCAATGTAACTGAGACGACTGATTGGGCGGTAGCTTGCCGGATCGGAAATGTCTTTGTCTGGTTTCGGTATCATGACACCGATGGCTCTTTTCCAGCATTTTGGAAAGTGACAATAGGTGATGCATACATTGAATAGCTTGTTGAGTTTATGAATTAAAGAGTTTGGGCTCTGTTTAAGAATTTTGTAATTGACTTGTCTTCTCCGGGTGAAGAGTAATTTTTGCATTTTCTGATAACATTGATGATTTCGTCATTTGAGATGGGGTGACGAGGTCATCATCGTTCTCTTCTTCTGGATCGGTATCAAATTTGGGATCACGGTAGATATCAGGTGTGTGTAGGTTTTCTGTTGTTGTTTTTTTTTTTTTTGGGGGGGGGGGGGTCCCCCTCTAATCACCCCGTCATCTGTTCCCCCTGAAGGCAGACCAGATGGCCAATACTCAGCAGCCATTCTCCCTTATAGGCTGATGGATGACTCCCAGCTTTCAAAAACACATATTGGTGGTTCCTTTTTGTAACCGTTAAGGGTAATATGCTGGGGCTAATCCCAAACCAGCAATTGTTTAGGTTTCTTTTTCTTTTTTTCTAAAATAACCACAAAACTGCGGTTTCAGTATTACCATAAATTTGCCCACTTCTCTTAGCAAACACAGAGCAGAACTCTTGTAATTATGCAAATTCCTAGCAACTTTTCAGTTCGAAGTTCTCGGAGATCTCAACCCACTATCCTACTGCCAGTCGCACACTCAAACTTAATAAGATTATTTGCTCTCACCCCCGATTCTCGTGGATTTATAAGTAAATAATGCTACAAAACAAATAAAGTTATTAGACTCGCAAGGAATTTCAATCCCACATCGCCCCTGTCCGTCTTCGGCGCGCAGAAACTTTTCATTCTTCAACTTTAAATTAATACTCGTACAAATGACATAATGTCGGACTGCCAAATTGTTCGACGTGGTAGAGGTACATGCACACATTTTACCATTGTCCATTTACCATTGTCCAAGCTTGGACCCAAAGTCCGTAATATAATTTTTGGGTTTGGTACCGTCGTACAAAGGAATTTTTTTCGAGTTCATTCACAATAAACTATGAATTTCAGGTAATCGTTTTATATTTCTTTTCCTTCAAAATACCTCCTGATACACATTTTTGCAGAAAAACCCTAAAAATAAATGGGTTATATAGTAATTTTAATAAAATTCGTCCTGTTGGGATTCGGCTTGTTGGGATGACCATTTTCGAAATTCGTATTGTTGGGATTCGGCCAGTTTGGGAATAAACCGTTTTCACGAGTTCGTGCAGCCTCAGCATAAGATTTTGGACTGCTGCCCTCTTCTGATGCTGTAGCTACAGAAAAATGCCTTCAGAGGGAGCTAGGACCTTTGTTGGGCGGTCAGCTTTGTTGGCTGGGACAGAGTGAATTTCTGCCACGGCTTGAATCTCTTTAGCTGGAGACCCAGGAGATAGCGGAGATGGCATAGAAAAAGAGTTTCTGACCTTTGACCTTCAACGTTTCCTTCATCTCAGCATCTTTGGCCTTTAACTCTCCCCTTAGCTCAGCAATCTGTGCTATTAATCCCCCTAACTGCTTTAAGAATGATTCATTAATCCCCTCCGATTCCTTATTCATCCCCCCCCCCCCCCACCCCCGAACTTTTATTAAGACTGCCAGCACTAACCTTATTTCCCGTAGATTATCTTCTTGCAGCTTTCTCTCTCTCCTTTTTATTTTTTCTTTCTTTTCCTCTCTTTTCTTTTCCTGAATGCTAAGGGTGGATGACTTCATCCCTTATAAAAAGTACCATGGTAAACCATGGTAAATCCCAAAATACACCAGGGTATTTTGGGATTTACCATGGTTTACCATGGTACTTTTTTATAAGGGATATATTGCGACATTTTTATTTCCTGGGTGATTTAATATTAGTGCTAATGTGTTTATGTGTTTGACTCTTTTTAATTTTCCAGAATATGATAGTAATCACTTTCCTGGAAAAACTGATGAAAATCTTAAGTTGTTGACTAGTTGACGGCAAGGTGCTAATTGACCAGTAACCAGAACCAGAACAATTATTGACAGTCTATCAATCCCAATTTATACAACAGGAAACCGTAACCGCACTCTCACCCCTTCTGTCTGAATGTGAGGCAATAGGAAACTAGGTCTATGTGATGCAAGTAAAATAAAATAAAGTTAACCGGGTCGCAAGGGATTTTGAAATCCCACATCGTCCCTGCGCGCCTTCGGTGCGCTAAAACCTTTCATTCATTCATTCTTTCATTCATCGCAACCGATTTGTGAAACAGAGAGTGAAATTGGGAGGGCGCACGGGAGAGAGAGAGAGAGAGAGAGAGAGAGAGAGAGAGAGAGAGAGAGAGAGAGAGAGAGAGAGGGTATGTGAACGTGTAACTACCCACCACGGACATTTAACATAATCTTATGTGAAATAATTTTATTATTCTCTTACTCTTGTACTTTACTCCCTATACATGGAAAAAAAGTAATGCAAGAAAATCTATCAATCAAATCTACACTCCACAAATCTCCCTCCTCATAATCATAAAAAGAACCAAGACAATCAGCCCGCCAAGCTGTGTCAACACAGCGAAAGCCAATTAATAAGCTAACACGGCACCGAGTCAGCTACACTTTTTAGTGTGTTTGAAAGAGAAAATGTCTTTTAACATCCTAAAATAACATTGTACAAACTTCTCTTTTGGCATATATATTTCGTATCATCCATTAAGTATACTTTACAAATTTCATAGAAAACAACCAACAAATAAATGAGAAAATAATAATTTAATTCCCGACTACACTTTTTTCTCCGACACGGACTACACTTTTTAGATTTCTCGTATCTCGTATGCCATATCTCGTATCTCGTATGTCATATCTCGTATGTCGTATGTCATATCTCGTATCTAGTATGTCGTATGTCGGTTCGTGTCCCGTATCTCGTATCTCGAATGTCGGGCCAAGATTTCCATAGAAAACTAATAATCTTTTTAGATTTTTAACGCCATCGAAAATAACATGTCATCGTTTTTCGGGAAGATGAAGATTCGTCGGTCTAGGGAAAACTCGGCCTTGGTAGATTCATCCCAAAGAAAAGCAATACAGTTATACATCTGTGAGATATTTTAGATACCCTACAATATATTTTTTTTCACTCCTAAAAAATAATAAAAATTGTATAATTATCTCTACGATAATCCACGCAGCTCAGTAGGTAGAGGTGCAAGTTGTGAGGTCCTCTGTTCGAATCCCATCTGCGGCAACCACATTGTGTCTTTGGGCAAGATACTGCACCCCCATTGCTGAGGCGTACAGTACGTTGATGGTGCACTTGTCTTCAACCATTGCTAACCCTGCTCGTGTGGAGTTAGTATGTTGGGGGCCTGGCAGTTTCTCGGTGGTTCTCTCCGGGTATTCCAACTTCCTCCACCCATACAACTGTCTGACACGAGGGGACCCCGACCGTCAAAAGTGTTGTTAAAAATAAATAAATCCACGTTCCATGTGTTCTATAATATACTGTCACCAGTGAGGATTGCATCCAAACAGCAATTTGACCCAAACCGGCAGCTAATTTAAACCAAATTATCCTATGGCAATTTGATCCAAACCAAACCACCCCCCAGAAAAGGGTCCTACTAAACACCGAGGTATACCGAGAGATACCGAGGTGAAAAGAAAAAAAGTAAGTCAGGGTTGTTTAAAATGGTTTAAATGTTATTGTAGACATTTAATTGATTATTTCGAAGCAATATAGTGATATTGTAAGAAAGAAAATTACCATGCATATGATGTGTGCACACATACCTATTAGTATATATGTATATACTTACATATATATGTGTGTGGGTGTGTGCACATCTCTGATGTGTGGAGGCGAATTAGTCGCTTTGTTATGGAAAATATTAAATTTCTATGTGGTGGCCTTAAGATCTTGCACACATTACTGAGAGTTATAAAAGTGGGTCAAAATTCGTGTTGTATAGTTGATTTGAACTAGCTCGTGCCGCAATCGATATGATCCTGCACGAATTTTTGGTGAGCTGAGAGATGATATAATCTGGTTTGAATTTTGATTCTGATGAGAACATTTTGGATCTTCTTCGGGGTAAGTTGTTTTATTTGTTGCTCTCCTTCGGATTAACTCCCCGCCGGGGCCGGTCATTTTAACATGGACTTTTGATCCTCGTCCTGTGCCTGGATATTTACGATTAGTTCCGATGTCTCGGTCTAATCGATGAATTTCGGTATGCGACGGGTTTCGGTGGGTCGTTAAATTTGGAACCCCCCCCCCCCCCCCCTCCGTTTCCATCTGATAACATTATGGAATTTTACAATTATAGTAAATAGTATATTTTACCCTTCAATAAGTTATTTAAGGGGGTAGAATAGGAAATATGACAGTCAGATTGTTCGATACAACAACCTAATTGATGCGTTATGAGCGTTGTCAGGGCAAAGCCAGCCTAAATATAGGGGCAAGGGGCCTCATATGTAAAGATATTGTAAGTTCAAAATATATTCCGCATCAAGGCGAAAAACCCACGTGAATTTCACTTCTCTGTAAAGCTGGACGTAGAAAAAACACACGTGGTGTATATCCAGCTTTAGCGCAGGGACCCAGGGGAGAAACGGTATGTTAGATAAGGTCTAATCTCGTTTAGTTTCTACAGTAGTCGGAGTCTTACGAGACGTAATCGGTTTTCGTCACGGCTAATTGAGAAACGAGATTCTAAAAGATAGAAATGTCGTGTCATCGTTAGTTATAGCAATGCGTGTCAGGAACGAATCACCGTTAAGTCACGCGTGAGAGGACTTGTATTGATTCTGCCTCGATATACGTCATCTCCCACCGTTTTGACAGGTGGACAGATGAGCGTCGGTCCACCTGACAGTTTAGGGTAAAAAGTATATATATACCTGGAAGAGCAGAGCATTAGACACACACTTGGGGTCACACACACGTTGGTGAAGTCCAGGACAGGCGGACTCTGTTTCCTGGCATAAGGGTACCTTCGATCACAGGACCCTGAAACGGCTGGAATCGCCAGAGAGGGCATTCCATGATTGATTTAGCTTAAAGTTGATAGGCGGCTACGGGGCCGAATTCGTGAGAAGGAACACCCCAGGTGGAACGTTAAAGTTTAGATTGTCGAGTAGCAGGTATCGGCCTGCAATAGTCAGAAGTGTAGGTTAATTGTATTGTGCGTATTAACCCTTTGAAGCGTCAGACTGATTGCGTTCTGAGTAGTTTATTTTGCTGTCGAAGCATCGTAATACCGACTGTAGATCGGTGTGACAATTTCGCCCTAGCACAAAAAGGGGCATTTGTGAATCGTGAATTCAACCAGGAACGGTGAATATTTCAATAGGACTTTCACGGAGGACTTTCAAAAGGCACATAAGGTATGAGTAGACAATATCTGACCCAAATCAGAAGTATGGTGTCTTTATAGATGACGAATATTGCTGGTCGGAACCCTCCGACAGCCAGAGGTACAGTTACGCGCAGACGTTGACATTTGAGCCTAAGCGGGTGAAGCTCTTATGGCGAGCTCACAGTAATAACATTTCAGATTTGTGAAGCTCTTATGGCGAGCTCAAGGTAGTAACATTTCCAGTGTGTAGACTATAGTGCCAGTACAGGGCTATAGAATGACTATATGATTGTTTAGAATTATTTAACCGTAGTGACCCATTTTCTGTGAAAAGAATTGAATTGTTGATTGTTGAAATATTGAAACGGATTTATTTTTATGTGTAAATAAAAGAATCGTTGTTACTTTAAATCATTCTTTCCATTATACAGCCTGAAGTGATTAGGAATCACACCTAACGGAAATCGAACCTATTT
Organism: Pictodentalium vernedei; assembly: GCA_031216915.1. Classification (NCBI taxonomy): domain Eukaryota; kingdom Metazoa; phylum Mollusca; class Scaphopoda; order Dentaliida; family Dentaliidae; genus Pictodentalium; species Pictodentalium vernedei. Next base: position 8,252,286 of record CM062291.1, on the reverse strand, counting down.
CAGGCCAATTTGGCAGAGAAGGAATCACGGCATCGGTCTAACTCAGCTCCCTGCGCCGAGTTCGCGACACTTGGATTCCGACCCTCCACGTTGGTCTAATTTTCCCGCAACTTCATCAGCGGGACTAAATAACCCCACGTCAGCCCAGGCCTTACGGGGCCTTAGGTGTCCCTGACATTGATTGGCGAGCGCTACCAGGATATTTCTAAAAGGTAAAAAATGGCTATATGGAAATTTTGTTTTATTTTAACGGCGGTTCTGTTTAGGTTTTGACGCGTTCGGTCAGTTGATGCCGTTCAAGGGTTTAATATGGCAATACAGTAGTCCCCAAAAGAATACTTAATAGCCACTATAACTGCGGTAGGTTTCAGAATATTTGGTGCGTTTAATTACGTTAAATTACAGAGGTAAATTAGGATCAATTGCCATATTTTTTTTTTCTTTCTTTCTTTTCCTTCTTCATTCTTTCTGACGAGTGTTGAAGATAGAAAGAAAAAATCAAAATGGATGTTGTTACACCCCTCGCCCAACTGGTATCATTAGGCAAGGAAATGGGCCTTGAGGGAGCTGAACTTCAGAAGTTCGTTAAAGATGAGCAGAAACGTGAGGCCAAGGAGATTGCCTTACGCAATGACGCAAGGGAGAGAGAAGCCCAATTAGAACGAGAGCGTGAGAAAGACGCAAGAGAGGCGAAAGAGAGAGAGATTCAATTAACAAACGAGGCGAGGGAGAGAGAAGCCCAATTAGAACGAGAGCGTGAGAAAGACGCAAGAGAGGCGAAAGAGAGAGAGATTCAATTAGCAAATGAGGCGAGAGAGAGGGAAGCCCAATTAGCAAGGGTGGCAAGGGAGGCAGAACGGGAGCTCGAACAACAGAGGCACGAGAGAGAATTAGAGCTCCTCAGAGCAAGGGCCGATGTGGAGAATGAAAGTCGGCGCTCAGGGGATGGGAGTGCGGGGGTAGCAATTCATGCCCCACGCCCCCATCTCGCTCATTTCAATGAAAACACAGATGACTTGGACTCGTACTTGGAGAGGTTCGAGCGTTTTGCCTCCAGTCAAATGTGGCCAGAAGACACATGGGCTATGTGCTTGAGCCCTCTGTTGTCAGGTAAAGCCCTCGAGGCTTATACCAGTATGCCTCCTGCACTTCTTAACGACTACGGTGAGCTGAAGAATGCCATCCTTCGGAGATACCAGCTCACTGAAGAAGGATTCCGGACCAAGTTCCGAGAGATTAAGCAGGAGAAGGGAGAAACAGTGCCTCAGTATTTTACCCGAGCTAGGCGGTACTTTGACCGCTGGACTGATCTCGCAGAAGTAAATGAGTCATATGGAGGCCTGCGAGATCTATTTCTCCGGGAGCAGTTTTTAACTACATGCTCCAAGGAGTTGGGCCTGTTCATCAAGGAAAGGGGTCCGCCCACCTATGATGAGATGGCAACTGTGGCAGAACGCTACATCGAGGCCCATGGTGGGAGTGTGAACGCACCCAAATCGACTAGGGGTGGGGCAAACGGGTTGGCAATGGCACCCGTAAGGCAACACCACCCCGATCCTCCTGCGTCGCAGACCAGCCGGAAGGGGAGCGCTCCCAAGGACACCACTTGTTTTATCTGCAACAAGCGGGGTCATATTGCCAGGGACTGCTGGCAGAAGCAGGTAAGGACCACTGGGAACATTAGACCACCTCAGCAGGAGGCCGGGAACGCAGCGCCAAGGGGTTGGAAGCAAGGTGACCGCGTAGATCCAGGGCCCAGTAGGCAGACGGCAGCGTTCTGTCAAACTATCGGTCCAGAACACAGTCCCCTCCGGGAATGTATACAAGAGGGAGAATTAAGGCTGGAAGGTGGGAAGGTTGTCCCGATGATAAGTGGCATGTGTGAAAGGCTCACAACTTCGCAGGAGAAGGTTGATATGCCAGTGTACCCAGGGTATGTGGGACAAAGGGAGATTCGTCTGCTCCGGGATTCTGGGTGCTCCTCTGCAGCGGTTAGAAAGCAACTGGTTGACGACAAGCAATTGTTGGGGCGCGACCATTTGTGTATTTTGATAGATGGGACCGTTAGAAGGTTCCCCATCGCGAGGATAACTGTGGATACCCCATTTTATTGTGGCGAAGTGGAAGCCATGTGCATTGAATCACCTGTGTATGACCTGGTCATAGGTAATATCCCAGGGGTGAGGGCAAGCCCTGATGAGTTATGGTCCAGGGATAGGGGGCCAAGTGAAGGCCCAACGAGTAATGAAGGGAAGGTTCCCAGGGGGAACCAATCCGATGGTCCAGGGGATGGCCCCTACACGACGAAATGTCGGGAAGTTTCAGGAGGGACGACTCCCGTCCTATTAGGGAGAAGGGGCCGCAGGCGGTCCAGGCGAAACGCCAAACAGCGAGGGAACCCAATGGGATCATTGGGGAAAGACCCTCAAGCAAATTTATGTGGGGGAGTTGAGCGCTCCAAGAAGTCGGTGTCACCCGTGTGGAGAGGGGAGGCCAGACCCACGCAAATGGCTGGGCAAACTTCCCCAGAATTGAGAGGGCACGGGTCAACACAAGTTGAGTATGTTAAAGTGGATGGGACCGCTAAGGTGGGCGCCCAGGGGACCGAGAAAAGGGTCCACAAATCAAAGGAGAAGCATCCTAGGTGGCGGAGACCACGTAGAGAGTGCCGGGGGCGCACAGCGCCCAATGTGCGCAAGAAGTCGTCGCAATGGACCGGGGGGTCGACGGCACAAGGGCCAAGGACGGCCAGTGTCGTTCGAACGACGGTAATCGCCGGGACGAGTGAGCCTGGGGGATATAGCGCCAAGGGAAGCTCTTGGGAATGCGACAACGACAGGGTATGGGGACCCTGGTGGAATACCCGTAGAAATGACGGGGCGAGAAGTAGGGGTGTGTCAGGGTTACCCAAGGGGATACTGGGAACCGGGCCCCTACCAATGGTCGGTGGTTATAAAGAAGCAATAGTTGGGTGGCTGTGGGCCTGGTGTCTGGGACGGGGGCTCCAGTCGCAAATATTTTTGTGGGTGAGGTGATGGGCTTCGTAAACTCGGTGTTAAGGCCCGGAAGGAATTTTCTTATTTTAGTATTATTATTGCTCTAACTGCTGACTAGAGTTGGTTGTGAGTGCGAATGTGAGATACACTGCCCTGTCTGTCGCGTGTGCGTGGACGGGGAGCCTGTGTGTCGAGTTTTGTAAGTATGGGGTGCACAAACCCGGTGTTAAGGCCCGGGGAAACCGCGCTTGTTTTTATTGACGAGAGTTTGTTGTGAGTGTGAGGCACACTAACCCCGTCTGTCGCAAAGGCGCGGTCGGGAAATCTGTGTGTTGAATGTGTGAGTGTGTGAGGCACAATTTTAATCCCCTGGTTGAGCTTTGCGAGGGTGAGGCTCAACATAATGCACGGGTCGTTTGCCCCTTCACAAGTCATAGGGGAATGGGAGACGAAGTTACACTCCGTTGGAATTAACCCATCTGACGCAAAGGCGCGGACGGTGTTACTCGTCGGAGTGAGTGCCAAGTGAACTGTTTGCAAAATGGGCGAACGTGTATAAAAATGTGTGTGTTTAGGTGTAAATATATAGTATTACAGAGAGAGAGAGAGAGTGCTGCAAATCTGAGGATAAGGCTACTCCCCATATCATATGTAAACCCGCAAGACGGGAGCATGTGGTAGCGTGTGTGTCGTGGGAATCGGTATGGCCGACGCATGAGCCCGGTCATGAACCCCACGACCACTAGGGCACAGTTTTGTAGTCTTAAACATGATGGGTAGATTGTAAAAGGGTGTGAGAGGCGAGCGTGCGTGGCTTTGCCCCTTGTGTTTTAAGAGATACACAGGGTGTTTCTCTCGGGAAGGGAGTTGTCAGGGCAAAGCCAGCCTAAATATAGGGGCAAGGGGCCTCATATGTAAAGATATTGTAAGTTCAAAATATATTCCGCATCAAGGCGAAAAACCCACGTGAATTTCACTTCTCTGTAAAGCTGGACGTAGAAAAAACACACGTGGTGTATATCCAGCTTTAGCGCAGGGACCCAGGGGAGAAACGGTATGTTAGATAAGGTCTAATCTCGTTTAGTTTCTACAGTAGTCGGAGTCTTACGAGACGTAATCGGTTTTCGTCACGGCTAATTGAGAAACGAGATTCTAAAAGATAGAAATGTCGTGTCATCGTTAGTTATAGCAATGCGTGTCAGGAACGAATCACCGTTAAGTCACGCGTGAGAGGACTTGTATTGATTCTGCCTCGATATACGTCATCTCCCACCGTTTTGACAGGTGGACAGATGAGCGTCGGTCCACCTGACAGTTTAGGGTAAAAAGTATATATATACCTGGAAGAGCAGAGCATTAGACACACACTTGGGGTCACACACACGTTGGTGAAGTCCAGGACAGGCGGACTCTGTTTCCTGGCATAAGGGTACCTTCGATCACAGGACCCTGAAACGGCTGGAATCGCCAGAGAGGGCATTCCATGATTGATTTAGCTTAAAGTTGATAGGCGGCTACGGGGCCGAATTCGTGAGAAGGAACACCCCAGGTGGAACGTTAAAGTTTAGTTGTCGAGTAGCAGGTATCGGCCTGCAATAGTCAGAAGTGTAGGTTAATTGTATTGTGCGTATTAACCCTTTGAAGCGTCAGACTGATTGCGTTCTGAGTAGTTTATTTTGCTGTCGGAACATCGTAATACCGACTGGAGATCGGTGTGACAATTTCGCCCTAGCACAAAAAGGGGCATTTGTGAATCGTGAATTCAACCAGGAACGGTGAATATTTCAATAGGACTTTCACGGAGGACTTTCAAAAGGCACATAAGGTATGAGTAGACAATATCTGACCCAAATCAGAAGTATGGTGTCTTTATAGATGACGAATATTGCTGGTCGGAACCCTCCGACAGCCAGAGGTACAGTTACGCGCAGACGTTGACATTTGAGCCTAAGCGGGTGAAGCTCTTATGGCGAGCTCACAGTAATAACATTTCAGATTTGTGAAGCTCTTATGGCGAGCTCAAGGTAGTAACATTTCCAGTGTGTAGACTATAGTGCCAGTACAGGGCTATAGAATGACTATATGATTGTTTAGAATTATTTAACCGTAGTGACCCATTTTCTGTGAAAAGAATTGAATTGTTGATTGTTGAAATATTGAAACGGATTTATTTTTATGTGTAAATAAAAGAATCGTTGTTACTTTAAATCATTCTTTCCATTATACAGCCTGAAGTGATTAGGAATCACACCTAACGGAAATCGAACCTATTTCAGGCCAATTTGGCAGAGAAGGAATCACGGCATCGGTCTAACTCAGCTCCCTGCGCCGAGTTCGCGACACTTGGATTCCGACCCTCCACGTTGGTTTAATTTTCCCGCAACTTCATCAGCGGGACTAAATAACCCCACGTCAGCCCAGGCCTTACGGGGCCTTAGGTGTCCCTGACAAGCGTGAGGGATTTAGAATGAATATCCACTGATTCGGAAATATGTGTTATACGATTGTTAACGTAACCCTTTCGCCGGTAGTTTCGTTTGGTAGGACTTTTGGTACCGACTTATGAAGAGCTCCCCTTCTTTAGCCAAGGGTAGTAGCCTTGTGAAGAATTGTAAGTATTGTTGTTGAGCAATTCTTCTGAATTTTTGAAGGATTGGAACCCGGATTTCGACTTAGGAGAGCTTCTCCCCCCCCCCCCCCTCTTTAAATAAGGCGCGGTAGCACCCGATTTATATTTATATAATAAGACTAAATGTTGGTATATAAGTCCTTTGCCGGGGAAAAAGGGATTTGATGAGCGAATTGGTGGTTATGGCTTGTAGAGCTAATATTATCAAAGTGATATGTTGTTTTCACTTGTAAAGTGAAACAGTTGATGTAAAAGAGAAATATCAATTATGTGTAAGTAGAATTCCATATACGTCATCCAATGTAGAATGTAAAGAAGGGGAAGAAAACTTTTGTAAAATAAAATCATTAATACATTCAATTAATTCGTTCAACATTTGTGATGATTCCTTTTGTATCTTCTAACCCTTACAACAAGCCTTTTTGAATATTCATGAATCCTGCCCTTTTAAAATTTACCGATGTTTAGGACTTGCCTATGGATAACTTTTGCGGCTTGGCTGTTGGCCCGAACTCATTCCTTGTAATTGGGTCCGGTCCGGGAGCAACGGCGCAAAAAAGGGTGTCAGGGCCGTGTTGGCATTTGTGAAAGATTTTAGGTGATTAATTTAATCAATTTCTCTTTAAACGAACCTGTAGAAACCCCTCGACAACAAGTTTGTATACGGCTGGATCTTGTTTGACTTCTGCGGTGAGGCTGTCGACTGGAACTCATTTTTAGTGAGTTCGCGCCGAGAGTGCCTGCGCAGCAAGACCTAGGCGGGGTTAGATCAGTGTCGTTACAATATTACTTGATTTATTTGAGTAAATGCAAGATATATATACATGTAGACCGAGTTGGTACCGAAAACTACCCCTTCGTATGTAGTAGATAGCTTGGTTATTAATGGGCAACGTCTATGCGTGGATGAAGGGCTAACGTGGCAACTGGGTATCATAAAGCAGATCACTGTAATATTTGATAAAAATAAAACTCCCATCAGATTTTATCTGGGCCTTGGGCCGGCCAAACCTTTCAGTTTCGGCAGCTCTAAAGTTTTTGGGTTTTTTAATTTTCATTTATTAATTTTTTGTTTATTGTTTTCCCGTTGTTGGCTTTATGTTATTAGGATTTTGTGGCGTACTGTGATAAGTATCGCTTGGCAGTACACCCAAAGCTACAGCTTGTATTAGGTATATGTGCAGTACATGGGGAGTGGATTGCAGCAAAATCACCCGTAGAGTGGAGTTATCACCCAAAGTATCACTTACAAATTCTGTACAGACAGACAAACAACACAAGCAATGTTTCAGCCAGTGGAGTCAATGGACCTTCAGGTTTAACCCAGAGAGCTTAACTTGTGCTTGTTATGCTTTGCAATAAATTTGGAATTGTTTGGGTGAAATCTCCACTGTGTGGGTGATTTGGTGATAATACACTCTGTACCACTGTATATATACAGTATACTTTTTAGCCCTTTCGCCTGTGATAACGGTACTAATTTATGGCGATTTGTTGACACTTTTTTGTTTTCAAGGTTCTCACCTCTTTTTGTGACCAGTTGTTTTGCAATTGTCGTCGTTTTATAGAATTGTAGAAAACTTAAGTCCGTATCCTTTTAATCGTCGGTCCCGTTGGTCAGCTATGAGTGCTGACCACATCTCTAGTCTTACAGCAATTTTATTTCATCATTGGCGACTGAAAAATTACCACTTCCGAAAAATACTGTTTGTCATGTGATGATATTCGTCGATAACAATTTTTCTGTGATAACAAAGAAGACAATTGCCGGCAGCCACAAAGAGAACTAATTAAAAAGTCACTACGTGATTAAAAATTCACACTGTTGCTTACTGAGGTGCAGTCGCTTTAAATACCATTATTACCAAGCTACCTACTAAATACAAAAAGGAAGATTTTCAGTGCACTCTATTACTTTAGCACCCATAATTCTCAAATATGGCATTAAAACCATGCACATACTGCTTAAATCTATTTACATAATCAGAATGTACCACCAGGTGGCACAGTAGTTAGAGGTGCAGTCTGCAAGCCGAGAGGTCCTCGGTTCGAATCCCACCTGCGGCAACAGCTTTGTGTCCTTGGGCAAGACACTTCACCCCCATTGCCCATGTGGGGGCAAGGTATGCTGTGTACTAAGTCATACTGCATGTTCTTGGTGCACCTGTCTTCGAACAAGGCTAACCCTGCTTGTATGTTGGGGAGCTGACAGTTGCTCGCCGTTGCTCGGTGGTTCTTTCCAGGAACTCTGGCTTGCTCCACCCGTAAAGCTGCCGTGGTCATGATTAGCTGTTGTGCAGAAATATGTGACCTTAAACACCAACAAATAAATAATAAAAAGAACACACCACCCCATACCCGTTCCACTCCTGCTTTCAGTCACCTTGGTATCCCTCAGTGTTTAGTATGCCCGCTAGAAAAGGAGTGATTTTTTTTCTCAAATAGCAAAACAAGAAACAGTAATTTTTAACAGTTAGTAACAAAATAATTTTCACGAAGCACAGAACTTTATGTTAGTTAATAGCTGAAAAAACGCAGGGTGATATTTGCAAATCTTATTTTATTACTGGTACCAGGTACTGGTTATGGAAATTGTTGTTTTTTCATCAATACTTGATCAAGTTTCCGACAAAGCACATTATACTACCCCAATGTTAGCTACTGGACATAAACGCACAATTTGATGTTAGTTTAGAAATATTGTAACGAAAAGTGTATATATTTTTTATTTAATTATATCTTTAATAATTTAAGAACAGAAATTAAGATTTTATTTGTGTTTGACATTATTTTTAAGCTTTTGAATACGATAACCGTTATTATTGGTAAAAGAGGAAATTTTTCAATTTGCCAAAAAGTGGACGGAGCGAACTAGTATGGGTTCAATATCGAGTCTGAGAATCATTACTGTTAATTACAGCTTGACAATGCCTTCTCATGCTCCCAATCAGGTTCCGGGTGGCCTTTGTGGAATGTTTTTCCAGTCTTGGACCAGCATGTCACCAAGCTCCTGGACGGTTCTTGGCTGGACTGGATGGGCTGAAATTGCAAGCTGCAACTCAGTCCAGCCATGTTCGATTGGATTGAGATCAAGGGATCTTGCTGGCCAGTCCATACGCTCAATCCCCTCCCTCTGTCGGTACTACCCGACAGCATGGGCAACATGAAGACGGGCATTATCGTCCATCAGAATGAATCTATCACCCACTGCACCTGCATACAATCTGACGTGGACATCCAGGATCTCATCAATATACCGCTGTGCAGGCAATGTACCACGTTCAAGGACACATAGCTCTGTACGTCCATCCCTGCTTATGCCGCCCAGACTATGATTGATCCTCCACCATAGCGGTCATACTCAGCAATGTTGGCTGCATGTAATCGCTCTCCTGATCTTCTCCATACCCTAGAACGTCTATCTGTGTGGTCTAGGCAGTACCTTGACTGATCTGTAAAAAGGACAGGTCGCCAATCATCTCTGGTCGATCCAACGTGATCCATGGCCCATTCACATCGTGCCTGGCAGTGGTTCTGGGACAGCGGAATGCGAATACATGGTCTTCTCGATTGGAGACCACCTTCGTGCAACCTTGCCCGGATAGTCTGCGTCGATACATTTACCCCGGATGCATTCTGAACGTCACAGCAAAGCTGGGTTGCTGTGGCAAGGCGGTTCCTACGGGCCTGAATGATCAAAAACCGGTCTACAGCTGCAGATTTTGCCCTGTCTCTGCTACCACCACGTCGTCTGCTGAAATCTTGCCCAGGCTCTGGTGATCACCGTATGGTGCACACCAAGGGCTTCACCAATCCGACAATGGGTAGCCCCTTGTTAAAATCTTGCCCAGGCTCTGGTGATCACCATATGGTGCATACCAAGGGCTTCACCAACCTGACGATGGGTAGCCCCTTGCTCCACCATCCATACAGCCCACCACATTGCTGCTTCAGACAAATGTCTTCTTACATTTGCCATATTCAATCATTAAATCGCAAGGGTTTGCGTTGAAATGAAGACTGAATACCCTACACATGTCAAGTACATGTAGGCAGTACACGAAAACATCATGAAAATCAAGAGGTATATGCTTTTCATGACTGTCACGAAAGTCTGCCAGTCAAGCGAGCTAATGTAAACACACGGGACCATCTCAATACATTCCTCAATCATATCCACCAAAAATATCACAATATGTCACAAGTAAATTTCACAATGATGCCCCCCCCCTCCCCCCCCCCCCCAGAACCCATGCCTACAGTACGGCCGCAGTGGGCTGGGTGACGGGTTGGCAATATTTCCACGGACGCAATGATATTAGATTTCAAACCCTGTTAACAGCAACATTCATCGAAAATTTAATTAAGGGGTCGTCCAACCCAACTTTGGTCAATTTTTTGACATTTTTCCCAATGCCCCAGAAACAGATAAGAGAAGTAAGGAAAGGCAAATTATATATCAAAATAATGAGTAAAGTGCATAGAAAAGGTACATATAATTTTTTTTCAGGAAAAAAAGTGAATTTTATTATTTTGAAGAAGATTAATTTGCCAATGGCATAAGTAACCAATCGGTAAAACCACAAAATAATCGGTAATTCGAAATCCTTGTCCTCAATATAATGATAACATACTACAGACTCGGAGAAAGCATTTTTTGACACACACTCTGGTGGGTTTTGATGTTTGAATGTAATAACACCAACACAAATTTTGGATGTTCCGGATGTGGCCATATTTCAATGATGTTTATTCCGGTCATGTGATTACGATGTGGTTCTTGCAGAAATACTCAATTTGGGAAATCGTAAGAATGCAAGGACGTGATCACGCCCTTTATTTGTTCGAGACAATGTATGAGCGGATTTGCAAACAGGTGACAGCAAATACTTGAGCTGTTAATGTCATAACTGCAAAATATGGTTCGAAATTCCCTCTCGTGTTTACAGGCCGTCTGAACATTTTTGTTGACAAAAAATCTGAATTATTGCGCACTAGAAAGACAACATGAACCACTTGTAAAAAAAGTAACCGAGTGTATAAAATCGGGACGATACACATAAAATAAGACAATATTCATAACAATGTAAGCAGAATGCTTCAGAAATTACTTTTTCACGAAGTATATTCCAAGTGACCTGGAACTATATTGAGCGTGTTGATTTCCCCCAGATGTTGTGAAGTTATTTACTTCCTAGTAACCATGGAATTTGAGGCGGGTATGTTTGATGTCTGCAAAGTACCGATTGAAGGTGGGTTGAAAATGATGCATTCGTGCTTTTAAATAAGGTGCGCTTGGACGATGCTGAGAATTTAGTTTTTTCTTGCAACCAACCATACTAACACAAGCGTCGATCAGTGTCTTTAATGATCGTTTTACACTGACAAATGTGACAAATCTCCTCACCGGAAACCACCCCCCAATTTGCATATCACAATAAACATAACCGCTGTCACTGAGTGTCAGCGTGGCCGTGTGGTCAAAACCGAAACGAATTATCGAATGCACGGTCAATATTAGCTGCAATTGGCTTTTAAACAAATGAAATACACGAAATATTCGCAATTTCTTCATTATTCATGCCGAGTTACTTTTTAACCAGACCACATGCGTTCAGTTTCGTTTGTCGGCATCAAACTGATATTGTTGGTGGTAATTAAATAGTACGAGAAGGCGAAGGAAGCCAAATATTTTCCATCATCTATTAATTAATTCAAATTGATAATTTCTTTTATTTTACTGAAATTATGAATTGATAAGGTGGGTGTGTTGCGATTATTATGCCCCAGACCTGGAAGTTGGAAAATCAAAGGTGCATCTAGGGCCGTGCAGTGGTGACCCCTGTCCTCTTAATCTTAGTCTTACCCATTCATCATTACATGTACCAACATTCTCCCTTGTATCTCAACCATTGCTACTCCAATTTGAAGGATATTTGGTGTTGTGATCGAGCATCATGGGGAAACAATGCATGTGTTTCTTCCCACATTTTTTCAGAGTTGTGGTACTTTTTCACTCTTTTGAGTTAGAAAAATTTGTTTATAACTAGTTGATTTGTTACAATTTGTTGCAAAGTGCCTGCTAATACCCTCAATTGTATTGCTACAGAATTTTCTGGTGAAGATTTTGTTCCTATTACTTATCAAGCATCAACCTAATGAATATTCTGTATAAAGCCACCAATCTGATGTTTGACACTTTTATCGGAGATGTTTTGAAGGCTTATGGAAATCTAAATGTTGATTATGGCAGGAATTTTCTATTCACCCATTAATCGATAAATTAAGTGTTATAGCTGGAAGTAAGAAGCATGAAAGGTCCAGAACGAAAAGTCTAAAAAGAATGTTTTGCAATGTAACATGATTTTTGCAGGTACACTTATTTGGAGGGTTACCTGTCTTATAGTGTTTGGAACATGTGTGGCCAGGATCTTTAAAACGAACAAAAGAGTTAAACTTTGAGAAAAAAGGCATATGCCTTGAGTGCCGGAGGTAGCGTCATACAAGGAAGAGAGCCCCCTCCGGGAAATTTTTTGTGTCAAATGGAGCTCACCTGTCACCTTTTGGGGATTGCTTTGTGTACTGCGTTCTTGAAAAAAATATGTGAGACCCTCTGGATGTGCCCTTCTGATCTCAATGTGCCAATAAGCCTCCTTGGGGAAAGTACATGCAATAATGGTTATGTAAGGTTGATTTGATGTGTTTTGAATAACAGTGTACTTTTAAGTACATTAGATGGTTTATTGTAGTGACAGGTTACAGTTACCCTCATTTCTTCCCCCAACAGATATCATGAGTGTATTGGTGTCCAAGAGTAAACAAAGCTATTATACTTATTGATAAACCAGACAAATTTAACAATTTAATCACTATCAAATTGATGCATGGGGTTACAGTGCAAGGGGTTTGTAAATGTATTTATTCAACTACAATGTATGACTTAAAGTCTTTGCAATGCATTCTACACAGGAGAATATCATAGTTTCTTTCCAAACTACCACAGTGACACATACATCTTTATATTGGGAGACACTCTTTTGTCCTTCCATACTTCTTCTGCTGGACTCCTTCAAGTTGACCTTTGTTGAACTCCCCAAATCAAAACATAAACAAAAGAAAATGTCTGCCTTCAATCAGTGAGCACTCCACTTATAACATTTGGTCTCAATCTTTATTACTTTCATGGATTAGGAAAAGATTTCTTCGAGTATGTTCTTCAATGTTTATAGAATGCAGCTGTTATTTTATTTTGAGGTATTTTATTGTGAAAATTTTGTTCTCTTACTTATGCCACAGCAGACTTTCAGGTGGTGCTATTTACACATGGCAGCAGTTCCATGGCAAATTTCAGTTCCCACATGTTCTATGTTTCATTCCAAGCATTTTGGTATATAATTTATTGGGGTTATTCATTTTGGGCCTTTTTTAGACTTGAAAGAAAATTGCATGAAATTTGACCAAAGTTAGGTTGGACGTCCCCTTAATGAAGCACAGGGTACAATTAATTAAAATTTTATTGATGATGATTTTCTATTACCTGGTCAAAGCATGCATGGACATCACTGACCACCAGTCCTCGGCAACTGTACTCTGTCTGCGCCACTGCTATGAGCAGGAACTATTTCTAAATGGGTGGGTGTGTCTAATATTAATATTTTTTAACACCTGATAACAAAGTAATATAAGTTTATGAACAGCCATACAACTGACTTTTAATTACAATACTCCTAATTCCTAATAAACATACATTACTTTTGTGGAATTTTCACGCTGTGTTGGAGTTCTTGAAATCAGTCTACACTGGATTGTTTGGTATTCTTTTGTGTAAACGATGTTTTCATTGTAATAATCTTGATGCATGAGACCCCAAAAAATAGATCTGTTTCCGGGCCATGTTTTGTAAAATTTTATTTTTTATTTTTATAATTATTTCTTTGCCATTAAAAGTTCATATTCCTGGTTTGTTTTAGACCTCATAATCTACACAATAGCATGGGTGGTGGTGTATTCCATCCCTTGAGTACAAGAAGGCTTTATAATGCTATGGCATGAGCCTTGTTGCACACCAGAGACACATTTTTCAATTTTAATACAATGGGTAAAATATCGGACATGAGAACCATTTAACATTTTTTTAGCTCACCTTGTCAAAGTCAAGCTGTGCTTATCTAATCACTCTCCGTCCATTGTCCATCCATCTGTCATCCATAAACACCATGTTTTGGTCTTCTCCCCCAAAACCACTGGGCCAATTCAAGTGAAAGTTTGTGTGAGTGATAGTCCCAAAATGAGTATTGTATTTTTGTTCACTCAACATGCTCAGCCCCATAGAGAGGGAGTGGGGGAAAATGATCCAAAATATTTTTAAAATCTTCTCATGAACCAGTGGGTACAGTGACTTGACATTTGTTATGGAGCTTCCTTTTGAGGTGTAGAATCCAGTTTGTTCAAACACAGTTCGTGAAGCAATATTTGGCTTTGTAATGGGAGGGGTTAGATTTTTGGCACATCCAAAATTTCTATTTTCTGAACCGATGGTCCGATTTGAACGCAATTCAGTATGTGGTGTATTTGGGTCATAAGTACTTGACGTATGCAACCACACGGAACATAGAACTGTGATATGGTATGAAGCATCCTTAGGACCAGTAGAATTAAATGGTAAAAAATATTGCCACCTGTTATGTTTGGGAGTTCTTCAGAGGGCATCGAAATAATGCTGAGTCAGCATATTTGCAAACATTTTAGAAAATCTTTTCTCTCGAATCAATGGTCAGAATCTTTTGGTATTTGGTATACAGCATCCACAGAGGGATCAGATACAAGTTTGTTAAAATGAAGCCCATTAGTTAATATTTGGACTCAATGCAGGAGCCCCAATTTTTTATCTTGGAGCAATATGGGGAATTTTCTTTAAAATCTTCTTCAGTACCTTTCAGTCAGAATCTTTTAATGTTTGGTATACATCGTTGTTATGAGGGTCAGATTCAAGATTGTTCAAACCAAATCCCTAGGTTAATATTTGGGCCTCCTATGGTAGCCCAAATTTTGACTTTTAACTTTGGGCAATATGAGGAAGTTTCTTTAAAAATCTTCTTCTTAAGATCCACCAGTCAGAATACTTTCATATTTGGTATACAACATCTCGGGTGTGTGTTTGTGTGTGTGTGGGGGGGGGGGGGGGGGGGGGGGGGGATTCAAATTTGTTCAAATCGGGTCTGTGGGTTAAAATGTGGGCTCGCTATGGTAACCCAAATTTTAACATAGTGCAATATGAGGAAATTTCTTTAAAAATTTTCTTCTTCAGATCCATCAGGCAGAATGCTTTCATATTTGGTATACAACATCACTAAGGAGGTCAGATTGAACTTTGTTCAAATCGAGTGTCTGGTTAATAATTGGGCTCTCTATGGGAGCCGAAATTGGCCATGTAGCTGAAGAATTATAAATTTTTTATTCAGTACCCTCTAGAGGTGTGTAACTAAGATTAATCTACATAGGTTGTATCAAGGGGCTTCAGAGGGGAGCTCCACATTTTACATTGTGATCAACGGAAGAAAAGCCATGATGCTTGGACTGTTTTTGTCACTCCTTAGGTTCTCAAGGATTGAGAGTGTATCCCATGGAGATGCATTGCTTAATGTAGATTCATTCTTGGACTCTGTTTGTAGCGTATTCTGTTCAAGGCGAGCCATCAGGCCACGTGGGGCCTTTTGTTCATTTATTTATAGGGTTTTAACAACACTTTCGACAGCCAACAGTTACAAGTTTCTTCTCTCCTTGAACCAAGTCTCTCGCCCAGCTGCAGCACTCATGGTCCACTGAGTTTTTAGCTCACCTGACTTTTAGTCAAGGTAAACTATAGTGATCCCTTACCGTCCATCGTCCGTGAACATGGTGTTTGCGTCTTCTCCTCCAAAACTGCTGAACCGATTTCAGTGAAATTCGAGATGGTTGTTTGTTATGACATCGCAATTTGATTTTGTTCAAATCAAGTTGCCTCGCCCCTTGGTAGGGCCACGCCCAAAGAGTGAGCCTAAATTTTTGAAAAATCTTCTTCTCATGAACCATCAATAGCAGGGACTTGATATTTGGTCGCTTTGAAACTTGATGTGCTTGTTTGGGGTGGGATGGGAGCTATCAATTTCATCCATTTCTGTCAAAAAACATCAACATTGGCAACAAACTTCAAACTTAATTTAGCCAGGCATCAATATATTATGGCATGCCCGACAAGGCACATTTATGATAGAATCACTTTGAAACCTGGTACGCGTGTTTGGGGTGACCTCTGGATGTGAGCTGTTGATTTTTAGCTCGCCTGACTTTCAGTCAGGGGCGCTAAAGTGATCACTCACCATCTATCGTCCATGAACATGGTGTTTGCGTCTTCTCCAAAAATGCAGGACCAATTTAAGTGAAATTTGAAATAATAGTTTGTTATGACATCGCATTTTCAAATCAAGTTGCCTCGTCCCTCGGTAGGGCCACGCCCAAAAAGTGTGCTTAAATCTTAACAATCTTCTCATGAACCATCAGTAGCAGAGACTTGTTTGCTGTGCAGCTTCCTTTTGAGGTGTAAACTCAGATTTGTTCAGGAGAAGTTTGTGGGGCTATATTTTCCTTCGTTAGGGGAGGAGCAAGAATTTTCGTCCCGCCCAAAATTTCTATTTTCCAAACCAAGAGGCCGGTTTGAACCAAATTTAATATGACGGCTTATTGGGTCATAAATACTTTAAATTTAAAATGCCCATATCTCCAAAACTACTCGGCACTGAGAACTATTATTTGGGGTTAAGCCTCCTTAGGGCAAACAGAATGGAATGGTCCAAAAAATTTGCCATTGGTTTTGTCATAGGGTAGTTTTCCAGGAATTTCAACAAATGCTGAGTCATAATTTTTTTACACTCTGAGTAATGGGAAAAACATTAAAGAATCTTCTTCTTCCATACCACTACTCCAAAGGCTTTCATATTTCGCATATAACATCTTTGGAAGAATGTTTCTTCAAATCAAATCCCTGGGCCCATATTTGGGCTCTCTTTGATCAGATTAATGCAATTTGTGACATGCAGATGAGCAAACAGAGCTAGCTGCAAAGGTGCTCATGAATATTAAGCAAGAAATAAGGCCCCTAGTGAGTGTTCTTAATCCCCTGCAAGCAGCTAGCTCGACCGGTGAAGCGGTTACTCCGTCCGTAGGAGCCGTGACACCAGGTATGTCTGTTGAGGTCGAAGGAAGTGTAGATTTGGGTAGAGCGAGCACCTCAAAATCAAAAGCTCACCCAGCGATGACGGAAATGGAGAGGAAGTCAGTAAGTTTCTTTTCGGGGGGGGGGGGGGGGGGGGGGGGCTCGGCGAGGTCTGACAAGGCCACGAGCGGGAGAGGCCCCTCTCTAACCCAACAACATTTGGGGCCAAATGTTGTTTCAAGAAACTTGCACCAGCCGGAGCATACGTCCACACCTGCCTCTCGGGATGCTCCGTCTAGACAGCAGCCGCGGTCAGCTAAAGTCACGGTTTCCTCCACTGCATAACAAAAACACACATGACCGCATGCTAGCTACCCGACTTCGGATATCCAGCCAGCTGTACGAAGATGGAGCCAGTCTTCGCTCGTGAAGTTGAACCATCAGGTAGCTAACGATCCGAGGCTTCGATAAATAGGACATTCGGAGAAGAGATTCATCTCTGGATATTCATCCCAGGAGCAGCAAGCGGCGATAAAACAGAAGACCACTGCTCCTCAAGCCTCGGTAATGGACCTAAAGGGTAGCATAGATCTAAAGGACAGCTTCCCATAGACTCTGGTGGTGAGCTGTCGGATGGTGCTGGTCAGTCCAGTCATCTTCATACGCAGATGGGATGGACCGAACGTCACAGCTGAATCAGTCGGATGGTGCACAAGATGAGGATTACCCTTCCCTTTTGGAACAATATATGGTAGCGATGGATTTTATTCATCAATACTATCCTGAATGCTGCGACTACTAGAGAGAAACCGCTATCGTCTTCAGACGCAGACTTCATGCGGAGGAAAGAGGATTTTCTTTTCTTCCCAATACAGTCTGGACAGGTGTCACAGACCTTCGGCCATGTTGGCGACGCCATATTCAACCTCTCTAGTGCTAAGAGGAAAGGCGGTTTCTTATCGACATCTTCCATAAATATACAGTTCCCTGGACCACGTTCATTTAAAACGGTTGGAGAAGATGTCCAGAAAGCTCTTCTGTGTTTAGATGAGCAGGCCGGGGATTAAGATATGTCCGTACCTGGTTCATTCAATATACGCTCGGATGTGATTCAAGTCTCAAAATTGTTTACAGTTTTTACCTCCAGTTTTCCACACATTTAGAGCATAATATGATATATCAAAATCACCACACAAATATTTCAAAATAAACCCCTGATGGCCTAAAATGACACGAATATGGCATTTTTTCTTCAAAATTGACAAACTTCAAGGGCTCATGCCAGTGTGAAAGAGTACAGTCGGTACAGTTGTCCATACAGACCGTCCTGCATGATGCTCGCTGAACAAATCTTGTGTTGTAAATTTTTCTCTATGGCTAAACTCAACATAACTTAGCTTTGGCCACTTAAAGAATAGTACAGTCTGAAATATTGTGATTTTCAGTGAATTTTGCAGTATCATGCGCTCATTTTCTCCAAAACCAAAAGTGCATAGCTCAGTGTGCTTTCTATACAATACAATCTAGTTAGGCTTTCCCAAACCAAGTTTGGGAAAGACTCTTGTTATTCATTCTCAAAATTTTTCTTCTCTATTTTTTTTTCTGCCATGAATTTTGTCTGTTGCACTGATCAAAAACAAGCTGTACGATTTTGACCAAATTTGGCATACGTATGTAATATCAGAAAATCTAGTGAAATGCGTTATCGTCATGTCTGTGAAAACGCGCATTTTCAAAATATTCTGTCAAAACCATCAAAATTTCACCATTTTTCAAATGTCCCAAAATTGTTTACAGTTATTAAGCTCAGATTGTCCACACATTTAGAGCATAATATGATATACCACAATCACCACTCAAATCTTTCAACATTAACCCCCATTGCCCCAAAATGACATGAATGTAGCTTTTTTCTTCAAAATTGACCAATTTCAAGGGCACATTTCTCAAATTGCAAGGTTGTTGTAACAATTATTTTGGTGTGGATAGATGAAACAATGATTGTGGAAGAAAGTCACGGTTTACTTTTTAATCTCAGATTTAATTTTATTACTATTTTTTTTCTTCAATTTTGTCTGTTGCACTGCCCCAAAACAAGCTGTATCATTTCAACCAAATTTGGCATACTTACATAATGCCATAAAATCTAGTGAAATGCGGTATCGCCATATATGTGAAAACGCTTATTTTCAAAATATCCTGCCAAAACCTTCAAAATTTCACCATTTTTCAACATAGCTCAAGAACAAGCTGTACGATTTCAACCAAATTTGTCAAACTTACGTCCTGTCACAAATTCTAGTGAAATAAGATATCGTCATATTCGTGAAAATGCTTATTTTTAAAATTTTCGGACAAAATTATTAAAATTTCACCATTCTTCAAAAATCTCAAAATTGTTTACAGTTATCTAGCTCAAATTTTGCAAACATTTAGAGCATAATATGATACACCAAAAGCACCACACAAATATTTCAAAATTAAACCCTATTAGCTCAAAATGATACGAATATAGAATTTTTATTTTTGCCTTCAAAATTTACCAACTTCAAGGGCAAATTTCTCTAATTACAAGATTGCGGTAACATTTTTTGGTACGGATAGATGCAACTATGATTGAAGAAGACAGTTACTATTTATTTTTTAAACTTAGGTTTAACACTCCAGCACAATGAGGGAAAGAGTGCCGTTTGAAAATGCCAAAAATTAAACAATTTGGGTTGCTTTTTTCTATCATTTTGTTATGGGTTAAATTCAAACACTTTGCATGTCCGTATTCACAATTGACTATCGAGCATATTTGCTGTTGTAAGTGTGGTTCTAAAGCTTAACCCTATGCCCATTCTGGTTGCATAAATGTAGGTACCGTCCAAAAAACCCTTTTCAGAATTTGATAAGTTTAAGTGACAATTTACTCTATTTCTAATTGATTGACCACTGAATGTTTTTTAATGCTGCACGCATCAGTAAAAGTATGACAAATTTTGTTTTATATGTTCTAATTAAAAGTTTAACCCTTGACAGATTTGAGACTTTCCACAAGGGTTTTGTCAGAATAATTATTTTTCGTCAACTTTTACATTCCCTTTCTCAGCACTGGATCCATATTTTCTCAAAATGTCTCCCCATGAGAAGATAGAGCATTCATCCAAGAACAATTTTGCTTTATATGTTTCATTCAAAGTTTTAGCCCTCACTCAGTTTTCAGGCCTTGAATTGGAGTACCCCCAACTTGTACATGTTCATTCAAATTCCAAGATTCACGATTCCTCCATGTCTCTTATTAGCCACTCAGTCTGCGATTGATGTCCACACATTTACAGCATAATATTATGCACCAAAATCACCACACCAATATTTCAAAATTAACCCATAAGGGCTAAAACAAATACGAATTTCAAAATTGTCTAACTTCATGGGCAAATTTGTCAAATTGCAAGGCTGTTATAACAATTATTTTGGTATGGATAGAGGCAACAATGATTGCAGCAGAAAGTTTCTGTTTACTTTTTAACCTCAGATTTAATCCCCAAGCACTTTGGGGCAAGAATAAGAATGTCATTTTAACATATCAAAATTAGTCAATTTTGGTTTCTCTTTTCCGTCATTTTGGAAAGGGTTAATTTCAAACACATCGCTTTGTTATATGCAAACATGATTAATGGACACATCCGCTTTTGTGAGTTATGCTCTTAACTCACCACTTGAAGAATAGTACCATCCGAAGAAAAAAAGATTTTTAGTGAATTTTGCAAATTTCTGTACTCATTTGAGCAAAAACAAAAATGAAAGAACTCATTGTGCTTTTCATAACTGCATTAAAAATCATAAGGGAACAAATTTTGTGTAAAATGTGTCCTGCTTTATCCAGTACCAATTTTGGCCAAATATCAGTCCTGTTATACAAAATTCATTTTCTGATTAATTTCATACTACATAAATTGACCAAATTCAAGGGTAAATTTCTGTATTTGCAGGGTTGTTGTAACAATTATTTTGGTATGGATAGAGGCACCGATGATTGCAGAAGAAAGTTACTGTTTATTTTCTAATCTCAGAGTTAACCCCCAAGCACAATGTGGTCGAGAATAAGAATGTTGTTTGAAAATGCCGAAATTCTCCAACTTTGGCTGCTCTTTTCTATCATTTTGGAAAGGGTTAATTTCAAACACTTTGCATGTCCGTATTCACAATTGAGTACCGAGCATATTTGCTTTATGTAAGTTTGGTTGTAAAGTTTAACCCAATGGCCATTCTGGTTGCATAAATGTAGGTACCATCCAAACAACAGCCATTTTTCAGAATTTGATACATCTAAGTGACAGTTTACTCCATTTCTAATTTATTGAGCTCTGAATGTTTTCTATGGCAGCATGCAGCACTCAAAGTATGACATATTTTGTTTTATATGTTATTATTAAAAGTTTAACCCCTGGCAGATTTGAGACTTCCCATAAGGGTGCTGTCAGAATAACTGTTATTTTTGCCAACGTTTACATCCGATTTCTCAGCACTGAAGCCATATTTTCTCGAAACGTTCCACATGAAAAGATGGGGCATTTATCCAAGAACAATTTTGCTGTTATATGTTCAATTCAGAGTTTTAACCCTCATCCACCTGTCAGGCCTTGAACTGGAGTACCCTCACTTGCACATCTTCATTCAAATACCAAGATTCAAGAATCCTCCATGTCTCTTATCAGACACTCACTCCGTGATTGATGTCCACACATTTAGAGCATCATATGATACACGAAAATCACCACACAAATAGTTCAAAATTAACCCCTAAAAACAAAATTGATTTGAATTTCAAAATTGACTAACTTCATGGGCAAATTTGTCTAATTGCAAGGCTGTTATAACAATTATTTTGGTGAGGATAGATGCAACAATGATTGCACACGAAAGTTACTGTTTACTTTTAACCTTAGATTTAACCCTAAAACACAATGATGGAGAGAACGAGAGTACCATTTGAAAATGCCAAAAGTAGTCAAAAGTAGCCAACTTTGTTGCTTGTTTCCAACATTTTGGAAAGGGTTAAATTCAAACACTTTGCTGTGTTATATGTAGAGAGGTTTGAACAAATTCGCTGTGGTATGTTATGCTCTGGGGCTTATGCTTTGGCCACTTGAAGAATAGTACATTCAGAATAAAATGGATTTTTAATAAATTTTGCAAATTTCTGCATGTCCAGAAACAAGAAAGAAATAGCACATTGTGCTTTCATAACTGCATCAAAACTCAATGGCGAACATATTTTGTGTTATAGGTTTTTGTGTCCCGCCATATTCAATACTAGTTTTGGCTGTACAAACATGAGTACCGTCAGACAAAATTTATTTTCCGATTAACTTCGTCCTTTTCTGTAACCAGTTTCCGTGGGCGGGACTGGAATAGTATATTCTTTGGCCTATGTGCATTTTGTGTTATAGGGAAATAAATTTTCTGTGATAAGTTTTGGTGTCTTACATAGTCCAACACATGTTTTAATAGCATTATCCAGAAAAACCCTTTCATTTTCATGAATTTTACTGCATTCTACATGTATACTCATTTCTCCTGTCATTGAATCCAAACCTGCACAACTTTTCTTCCACTGAAATGACTATTAAAGTAACTAACTCTTTGCCAAAAAATGTTTTGCACATTTAGAGGAACATTACTGTTCATGTTTTAGTCACACTCTAGGACACTGATGGCTATAAAAAGAGTATCATTTGAAAATGTCAAACTTCGCCAACTCTGAGTATCTTTTTTCTATCATTTAGGATAGGGTTATTTTCATTTTTTATGCCATCAATATTGTCTGTTGCACTGCTCAAAGGCAAACTGTACGATTTTAACCAAATTTGGCATACTTATGTAATGCCATAAAGTCAAGTAAAATGAAGTATTGTCATGTCTGTGAGAATGGTTATTTTCAAAATATTATGCTAAAACCTTCAAAATTTCACTATTTTTCGGCATAGCTCAAAAACAAGCTGCACGATTTAAACCAAATTTGACAAACTTATGTATTGTCACAGAGTCTAGTGAAACGAGGTATCGTCATATTCATGGAAATGCTTATTTTCAAATTCTTCTGCCCAAACCAGGAAGTATCAAAATTGTTTACAGTTGCCTAGCTCAAACTTTCCACACATTTAGAGTATAATATGATATACCAAATTACCACACAAATATTTCAAAAGTAACCCCCATTGGCCAAAAATGATATGAATACAGAATTTTTGTCTTCAAAATTGACCAACTTCAAGGGCAAATTTCACTAATTGCAAGGTTGTTGTAACAATTTTTTTGGTATGGATAGATGCAACAATGATGACAGAAGAGTTACTGTTTACTTTTTTATCTCAAATTTAACCTAAGGAGAACCATTTGAAAATGTCAAAATTAAACAACTGTGGTTGCTTTTTCCTATCATTTTGGAAGTGGATAAATTCAAACACTTTGCATGTCCGTATTCACAATTGACTACCAAGCATTTTTACTGTTGTAAGTTTGAGTGTAAAGTTTAACCATATGCACATTCTGTTTGCATAAAAGTAGGTACCATCCAAAAAGACTCCATTTCTTGCGGACCAAATTTCGTGCAACATTGCCCCGATTTACCCCGGATGCATTCTGAAGGTCACTGCAAAGCTGGGTTGCTGTGGCAAAGCGGTTCCTATGGGCCTGAATGATCAAAATCTGGTCTTCAGCTGCAGATGCTGCCCTGTCTCTGTCACCACGATGCCGTCTTATTGGTGTGCCATACTGCTGAAATCTTGCCCAGGTTTTGGTGATCACCATATGGTGCACACCAAGGGCTTCACCACCAACCTGACGGTGGGTAGCCCCTTGCTCTACCATCCCTGCAGACCGGCACATTTCTGCTTCAGACAAATGTCTTCTTACATTTGCATTTGCCATATTCAATCATTAAATCACAGGGACATGTGTTGAAATGAAGATTGAATACCCTGCACATGTCATGTACATGAATGCCAAGGGGTACATGCTTTCCATGACTGTCACGAAAAATCTGCCTGTCAAGAGAGCTAATGCAAACACTAGGGACCATCTTAATATATTCCTCAATCATATCCACGAAAAATATCGCAAATATGTCACAAGCAAATTTCACAATGTGTCAAATATGTGGTGCTTAGCAAACTTTGAGTAGAAAATTATTTGGATGGAATACATTTGGCATTGAATCTTTGGGAGAGATCTTCCAATGATTAGTGTTCGGTACACATATTATTAGTATGGAAATTGTATAACATTGAACATTGGAGAGAGAGCGTCACGATACTTTGTATCAGGGCTCATATTATTAGAAAAGAATACATCTGACATTAAACCTTTGGGAGAGACATTCCCACTGATTAGTGTCTGGTGCACATATTATTAGTATGGACATTGTATAACACTGAATGTCGAACAGAGAGCTTCACGATGCTTTCTACCAGGGATCATGTTATTAGTATACAATTCGTCTGGCATTAAACCTTTGGCAGAGACATTCCCACTGATAAGAGGCTGTGTACATATTAATATAGAATACAGCTAGCACTGAATCTTGGAAAAAGAGCTTTCCAATGATTAGTGTCTGCTGAACAAATTAGTATGGAATACATCTGCATTCAACCTTGGGGAGAGAGCTTCCCTGTGATTGGTCTCTGGTCCACATATTATTAGTATGGATTACGTCTGACATAGAAACTTCGGAAAGACCTTCCCTGTGATTAGGGTCTGCTCCATATATTATTAGTGTGACATAGGAGATTGGGGAGAAAGGTTCTCAGTGATCGGTGTCCAGCACACATTAATAGTATGGAATATGCCTTGGCATTAAACCTTGGGCCGAGACCTTCCAGTGATTAGTGTCTGGTGTTCATGTTAGTAGTATGGAATACGTCTGACAGACTCTTGGGAAAAGAGCTTCCCGATATTGGTGTCTGGTCCACATTAATATGGAATACATCAGACATAAAATCTTGAGGAAAGAGCTTCCCCGTGATTAATCTTTGGTCCACTTATTACCTTGGGGAAAGAGCTTCCCAATGATTAATATCTAGTCCACATATTATTAGTACGGGATATATCTGACATAGAATCTTTGGAAGAGAGCTTCCATGTGCTTTGTGCCAGGGCACATATTATCAGGATGGAACAGTCTGACAAAGAACCTTGTGGAAAGAGCTTCCCAGTGATTAGTGTCTGACTCACATGTTATTTGTATGGAATATGTCCGACATAGAACCTTTACAGAGGTTAGTGTCTGGTGCATATATTATTAGTATGGAATTCGACTCACATTGAACCCTGGGGAGAAAGCGTCCCAGTGGTTAGTATTCCATACTAATAATATGTGCCCTGATATTAATCACTGCGAGGCTCTCTCCATAAGGTTCAATGTAAGGCATATTCCATACTATTAATGTGTACTGGACACCAATTACGAGGAAGCTGTCTTCCTACGGTTCTGTGTCAGGCGTATTCCTTACTAATAAGTGGATCGGACACTAATCATTGGGAAGCTCCTTCCCCAAGGTTGAATGTCAGGCATATTCCAGACTAATATGTGGGCCAAACACTAATCACTGGGAAACTCTCTCTCCAAAAGGTTCTATGCCAGACATATTCCATACTAAAAATGTGTGGAACAGATACTAATCACTGGGAAGCTGTTTCCCCAAGGTTTTTTGTCAGACATATTCAATACTAATATGTGCACCGGACATTAATCACTAGGAAGCCCTTTCCCAAAGGTTCTATGTGAGACATATTCCGAACTAATGTGGACCAGACACAAATTATTTAATATTTAAATTAATGATTTATTTATTTATTGGTGCTTAAGGTCACATACTTATGAACAATGGCTAATCATGACCGTGACAGTTTTACAGGTGGAGGAAGCCAGAGTACCCGGAGAGAACCACCGAGCAACAACGAGCTGCTTCCAGCTCCCCAACACCGTAACTCAGAACTGCAGCACAGGCAGGGTTAGACTGGTTGAAGACATTCGCACCATCGATGTGCAGTATGCCTTAGTACACAGCGTCATTGTGCCCCCATGTGCCCAAGGACACAACTCGGGAGTCCGAATCGATCGCTCACACCAGACACTAATAGCTGGGAAGCTCTTTCCCCAATGTTCAATGTCAGGCGTATTCCATACTAATAATATGTGGACCAGACACGCATCACTGGAAAGCTCTCTGCCCAATGTTGAATGCCAGATGAGTTCCACACTAATGCTCCCTGATACTAATCACTGTGAGGCCCCCAACCTGAAGTTCAATGTCAGACATACTCCATACTATTAATGTGTATTGGACACTGATTACTGGGAAGATGTGTTCCCAAGGTTCTGTGTCATGCGTATTCCGTAATAATAATTGGATCAGAAACTAATCATTGGGAAAGTTCTCTCCCAAACGTTCAACGTTACACTATTCCAAACTGATAATGATAATAAACATTGGGGAGCTCTCTCTCTCCTAAGTTCAATGTCAGACTATTCCATACTAAAAATATGTGCTCCACACACTAACAACTGGGAAGCTCTCTCTCTCTCCAAGGTTTTATGTCATACGTATTCCATCCTAATAATGTGCACCGGGCACTAATCATGGATCTTTCTCCTAGGTTCTATGTCAGACTTAATCCATACGAATATGTGCACCAGACACAAATCACTTGGTATCTCTGACTCCAAAATTTTGTGTAAGACGTATTCTAATTCCATACTAATATGTTCCCATACCCCAATGACTGGGAAGGTCCCTCTCCAAGATTCAATGTCAGATTACTCTATACTAATATATGCCCCGATACTAATCGCTGATAAGCTCTCCCCAAGGTTCAATGTCAAGACAAATTCCATACTAATGTGCCCTGATACTAATCTATTTAGTTATTGGTGTTTAAGGTCACATATTTTTGCACAATGGCTAATCATGACCACAGCATGAGTATCAACTCAAGACCAGGGGTGAGCGTTAATAAGCCATGTTGCCCATTTTAGAGAGGGTTTGCACCTCCCAAGCATTGGTGACTGGGTCCTATTTTACCAGTAAAACAGAGCCCGTTTACCGCAGTAAACGGGCACTGCTTCACTTCCCGGGTTTCCCGCGGGGAACCTGATACTAATCACTGGAAATCTTTCTCTCCAAAGTACAATGTCATACGATTTCCATACTAATAATACATGCACCAGATACAAATAACTTGGAAGCTCTCTCTTCTCCCAAGGTTCAATTTCAGACGTATTCCATACTAATATGTTCCCCTTACACTAATCATTGGGAAGCTCTCTCCAAAGTTCAATTTCATACGATTTCCATACTAATGTATTCACCAGACACAAATCGCTATGAAGCTCTTTCCCCCAAGGGTCAATTTCACACGAAAACCATACTAATGTGCCCCCGATACCAATCACTGGGAGGCTCTCTCCCAAAGATAATATCAGATATATTCTGTACTATTAAAGTGTACGCGACACTGATCACTGGGAAGCTCTCTTCCAAAGGTTGTGTCAGGCGTATTCCACACTAACATGTGGTGCAGACACTAATCACTGGGAAGTTCTCCCCACAAGGTTCAATGTCAGAGGTATTCCATACCAATAATATGTGGACAGACACTAATCACTGAGAACCCCCCCCCCCCCCCCCCCCTCAAGGTTCAATGTCAGACATATTCCACAGTAATATGCGGACCAGACACTAATCACTGAAAAGCTCTCTCCCCAAAGTTGGGAAGCTCTTCCAAAAGGTTCTATGTCGGCTGTATTCCATACTAAACTGTGAACAAGAGTCTCGGGAAGCTCTCCCCCCGAGGTTAAATGTCAAGACATATTCTATACCAATAATGTGTGGACCAGAGACCAAGCACTTATTAGCGCTCTCCCCAAGGTGCAATGTCAGATATATTCTATACTATTAATGTGTTGTGGACACTGATCACTGTGAAACTGTGTTCCCAAGATTCGGTGTCGGGTGGATTCCATACTAATAAGTGGACCAGACACTAATCACGGGAAGTTTCTGTATCAGACGCATTACATACCGATAATGTAGACCGGACACTAATCAGAGGGAAGCACTCTCCCCAAGGTTCAATGTCAGACATATTACATATTAATATGTGGACCAGACACAAATCACTGGGGAGCTCTTTTGCCAAGGTTAAATGTCAGACATATTACACACTAATAAAATGTGGACCATGCACTGATCACCGAGCAGCTCCTTCTGCAAGGCTTTACTAACTGGACCAGCAACTAATAATGTCGACCACACACTAATATCAGGAAAGCTCTATTCCCAAGGTTCTATGTCAGATGTATTCCATAATAAGAATATGTACACCAGACACTAATCACCGGGACTCTCTCTCCCCAAGGTTTATTATCAGACGTATTCCATAATATTGATGTGTGCTGGACACCGATCATTGCTAAGCTCTCTTCCCAAGGCTCCATGTCCGACTTACCCCATACTAATAATATATGGACCAGACACTAATCACTGGGAAGCTTTCCCAAAGGTTCTATGTCAAGTGTATTACATGCTAATATGTGGCCCAGACACTAATCACTGGGAAGCTCTTTAAGGAAGGTTCTATGTCAGACTCATTACATACTAATACAGGGTTCATACAAAAATTTGCTCACAAGGTTCAAGGGTTTTCAAGGGTTTTTCAAGGGCTTTTTTTTTTAAGGGCTACATATACTATTCAGCTTGTTGTATGAGTTCTAAAAATCTAAGATTCATGCGACACGGATCGGACTTTGGAAGTCAGGAAGTACTGTACCCAAAGTGTGATCTGTGTTACAGTAATCTTGGTAAAACGTTCCATTCTTTTTTATGTTTTTTTTTAACTGAGCGCAACAAACAAGTGAAAGGCGAGTACACATATTTACAATGCCCAGGAAATAGCTTGATATTCAAGGGTTTTTCAAGAGATTTCTGAAAGTTCAAGGGTTTCTCAAGGGCTAATTTCAAATTCCAGGGTTTTTCAAGAAAAAACTCATTTTCAAGGGTTTTTCAAGAGCTGTATGAACCCTGTAATATGTGGATAGACACTAATCATTGAGAACCTCTCTCCCCAAGGTTCAATGTAAGACGGATTCCACACTGATGGTATGTGGATCAATGCGAAGCTCTTTCCCCAAGGTTGTATGTCAGACATATTCCATACTAATTTGAGGACCAGACACTAATGACTGGGAAGCTTTTTCCCCAAAATTCAATGGCAGACGTTTTCCATACTAATAATATGTTGACTAGACTCTAATTGCTTGGAAGCGCTCTCCCAAGGTTCATTTTCAGAGGTATTCCATACGAATATGTGCCTTGATACTAATCACTGGGAAGCTATCTCTCCAAGGTTCATTTACAAATTCCATACTATTTATTATTTATTTATTTTTTGGTGTTTAAGGTCACAAATTTATGCACAATGGCTAATCATGACCGTGACAGTTTTACGGGTGGAGGAAGCCAGAGTACCCAGAGAGAACCACCGAGCAACAATGAGCAGCTGCCAGCTCCCCAACATCGTAACCCTGCACTGCAGCACAGGCAGGGTTAGATTTGTGAAGACATGCGCACCATCGGCGTGCAATTTGCCTTAGTACAAGGCGTCATCGTGCCCACATGTGGACAGTCGGGGTTAAGTGCCTTGCCCAAGGACACAACGTGGGAGTCCAAATCGATCGCTCAGATGGTCACCGATCCGAGGAGTAACCGGGCTCGACATTACTCAACTTCGGTGATCTGACAAGAACCGGTTACCGCAACACCACTGCGCCCCACTCCATACTAATATGTGCCTTGATACTAATCACTGGGAAGCTCTCTGCCCAAGGTTCATTTTCAGACAAATTCCATACTAATATCTGCCCCGATTCTAATCACTGGGAAGATCTCTCCCAAATGTTCTTTGTCAGACATATTCCATACTATTAACGTGTGCGGGACACTGATCACTGGGAAGCTCTCTCGCCAAGGTTTTTGTGTCATGTGTATTCGATGTTAATAAGATGATCAGACATAAATCATTGGGAAGCTCTAGCCTCAAGGTTCAATGTCAGGCATATTCTATACTAATAAGTGGACCAGACACTAATCACTGGGAAGTTCTTTTCCCAAGGTTCTACGCCAGACATATTCTATACTAATAACGTGTGGACCAGACACTAATCGAAGGCGAGCTCTCTCTCCAAGGTCCAATGTCAAACATATTACAGAATAATAATTTGTGGATCAGGCACCTCTCATGGGGAAGCTGTTTACCAAAGGTTCTATGTCAGACGTATTCCATGATAACAAAATCTGGACCAGACACGAAACACTGGAAAACTCTTTCCCCAAGGTTCAATGTCAGACGTAATACACACTAATATGCAGACCAGACACTAAGCTCTGGGAAGCTCTCTCCTTAAGGTTCTATGTCAGACATATTCCATACTAATATTTGTCCTGATACTAATAATTGGAAAGCTGTCTCCCCAAGGTTCAATGTCAGACATATTCCATACTAATATGTGTCCTGATACTAATAACTGGAAAGCTCTCTCCCCAAGGTTCAATGTCAGGCATATTCCACACTAATATGTGTCCTGATACTAATAATTTGAAAGCTCTCTCCCCAAGGTTCAATGTCAGACATATTCCATACTAATATGTGACCTGATACTAATAACTGGAAAGCTCTCTCCCCAAGGTTCAATGTCAGACATATTCCATACTAATATGCGTCCTGATACTAATAACTGGAAAGGTCTCTCCCCAAGGTTCAATGTCAGACATATTCCATACTAATATGTGTCCTGATACTAATAACTGGAAAGCTCTCTCTCCAAGGTTCAATGTCAGACATATTCCATACTAATATGTGTCCTGATACTAATAATTGGAAAGCTCTCTCCCCAAGGTTCAATGTCAGACATATTCCATATTAATGTGTCCTGATACTAATAACTGGAAAGCTCTCTCCCCAAGGTTCAATGTCAGACATATTCCATACTAATATGTGTCCTGATACTAATAATTGGAAAGCTCTCTCCCCAAGGTTCAATGTCGGGCATATTCCATACTAATATGTGTCCTGATACTAATAATTGGAAAGCTCTCTCCCCAAGGTTCAATGTCAAGACGAAGTCAATACTAATAATAATATGTCAGAAGTATTCTATACTAATATGTGGACAAGACACTAATCAATGGGAAACTCTCTCGCAAGGTTCAATGTCAGACGAATTCCCGACACTAATCACTGGGAAGCTCTCTCCTGAAGGTTCCAATGTCGGATGTATTCCGCCCTAAAAATATGTGCCCAGACACTGGGGGGCACTCTCCCAAAGGTTCAATGTTGGACGTATTCCATACTAATATGTGCCCTGATACTAATCAATGGGAAGCCCCCCACCCACAAGGTTCAACGTTAGAAGTATTCCATACAAATATGTGCTAATTTCTACTTATGTGCCGTGATACTAATCACCGTGAGGCTCTCTCCCCAAGGTTCAATGTCGGACATATTCCATACTATTAATGTATATTGGACACTGATCACTTCCATACTAATAATATGTGGACCAGAAACTAATCGCTGGGAAGTTCTTTCCCTAAGGTTCTATGTCAGACGTATTCCGTACTAATGCGGATCAGACACTAATAGCTGGGAAGCCCTCTCCCCAAGGTTCAATGTCGACATATTAATGTGTACTGGACACTGATCACTGAGAAACTGTCTTCCCCCATGATTCTGTGTCAGGCGTATTCCATACTAGTAAGTGGACCAGACACTAATCATTGAGAAGCTCCCTCCCCAATGTTCAATGTCAGGCGTATTCCATACTAATAATATGTGGACCTGACACTAATCACTGGGAAGCTCTTGGTCCAAAGATGAATGTCAGATGAATTCCATACTAATATGTTCCCTGATACTAATCACTGTGAGGCTCTCCCCCAAGGTCCAATGTCAGACATATTCCATGCTATGAATGTGCACTGGACACTGACCATTGGGAAGCTGTGTTCCTAAGGTCCTGTGTCAGGCGTATTCCATACTAATAATTGGTCAAGACATTAATCACTGGGATGCTCTCTCCCAAATGTTCTATGTCAGACATATTCCATACTATTAATGTGTACTGGACACTGATCACAGGGAAGCTCTTTTCCCAAGGTTTGGTGTCAGGCGTATTCCATTCTAATAATTTGTGAACCAGACACTAATCATGGGGACACTCTTTCCCCTAGGTTCTGTCATTCATATTCCATACTAACAATATGTGGACCAGACATGAAGCACCGAGAAGCTCCTTCTCCAAGGTTCTATGTCAGAAAATTTATTTATTCATTTATTGGTGTTTAAGGTCACATATTTTTGCACAATAGCTAATCATGACCACAACATGAGTATCAACTCAAGACCAGGGGTGAGTGTTAATAAGCCATGTTGCCCATTTTAGAGGGTTTGCACCTCCCAAGCATTGGTGACTGGGTCCTATTTTACCAGTAAAACAGAGCCAGTTTACCGCAGTGAACAGGCACTGCTTCACTTCCAGGGGTTCCCGCAGGGAATTCTTTGTCAGAAGTATTCCATACTAATATGTGGATGATACACTAATCAATGGGAAGTTCTCTCCCCAAGGTTCAATGTTAGATGTATTCCATACTAATATGTCGACGGGACACTAGTCACTGGCACGGAAACTCTTTCCTTAAGATTCAATGTCAGATGTATTCCATACTAATATGTCGACAGGACACTAGTCACCGGCTGGGAAGCTCTTTCCCCAAGGTTCAATGTCAGATGTATTCCATACTGATGTGTGGACGGGTCACTGGTCACTGGCTGGGAAGCTCTTTCCCTAATGTTTGTTGGTGGTTAACGTCACATATTTATGCACCATGGCTAATCGTGACACAACATGGAGATGAAGTCAAGTTTAGTCAATCGTTGATCAACATGTTGCCCATTTTAGAGGACTTTCACCCCAAGCATTGGTGACTGGGTCCTATTTTACTAGTAAAGCGGAACTGGTTTACCACAGTAAACAAGTGCTGCTTACTTCCCGGGGTTCCCACGGGGAGCTCTTTCCCTAAGGTTCAGTGTCAGATGTATTCCATACTAATATGTGGACGGGACACAAGGTCACTGGCTGGGAAGCTCATTCCCTAAGGTTCAATGTCAGACATTCCTTACTAAAATTCTGAGCCAAAAAGAAGTGTAGTAGTATCTATAGTGAAAAGGAGTAAATTGATGGTTCTATTGCGTGCATTAGGAAACAATGGACAATGAAGAAGGAAGTGTTCTGAAGTCTCAAGTTCACCACACAGACAAAAAAGACTAGGTGCGAGATGATTATCATATAAATGGGCATTAAGGCTGCTGCAGTGTAACCGCAGTCTACAGTGGTAAATTTGAGCTGTGCGAGATTTCGCGCCATTGTAAAATGACGGGGGTCGGAGTTTGCCACCATTCAAGAAGGTCTTGAAAATACTCAGTGACGAATTCTCGCGAACAGATAAAGGCAGGTTATCCCACTGATCAGTTACATTAGGAATGAAAGAGGATTGGTGTAACTGTGTGCGACAAAATGGAACTCTGTGATTTTGGCGCGTTCGAATATTGAGTGATGGGTTTATTGAGGATATGAGAGGTGGAACTTTATTGGCAATATGAGGAGGTGTTAAGTGGTGATGCATTTTAAAAAAACTGCACGAGCTTATGTTTTCGGCATCTTTCTTGTAAAGTGTCCCAACATGTTTCGGAGTATAATGAATATTTACTAGCACTAATTGTTGCCCCTGTAACTATTCTTGCTGCACCGATCTGGATTTTTTCCAAGTCGGCTACTTGTCCTGACGAGCAATTATCCAAACAGTATCACCATATTCCAGTAAAGGTCTGACAAAGGCAAAGTATATCTTTTCTAAAACATATCTAT
This sequence comes from Pictodentalium vernedei, assembly GCA_031216915.1. Taxonomy (NCBI): domain Eukaryota; kingdom Metazoa; phylum Mollusca; class Scaphopoda; order Dentaliida; family Dentaliidae; genus Pictodentalium; species Pictodentalium vernedei. The sequence continues at coordinate 8,218,501 of CM062291.1, read as the reverse complement.
CAAGCTCGAATTTGTGTTTCCGCAGTAAGTCTAATCGAGATCAGGCTTTGGAACAGATATATTCAATGTGATTAGTTCAAGTACATGTTGTATTTAGTACAACCCCTAGGTGCTTATGAGAATTGACTTCACTTGAGCACCACCTAAAAATAAGGATGGATGGGCAGTTGGGTTCATTTTGCGCGATATAACCATACTCTCAGTTTTTTGGGGATTAAATTCGACTAACCATGTTTTTGCCCATTGCTCAATTAAAGCTAGATCATGGTTAATTAAATTCGAGGCTTGGTTTGGATTTTCTACAATTAGATATAACGAAGTTTCATCTGCAAAAAGGCGTATGCTACTGAGTAAATTTTCGGTTATGTCGTTAATGTAGATAAGAGATAGTAAGGGTCCTAGTATAGAAACTTGAGGGGCTCCGGCATTTATAGGTGGCCACGGGGAAGCCTCTGATCCCACAACTACGCGTTGGGATCTATCTGAGAGGTACGATTTTAAGAACAGCAACAAATCACCCGAGACACCAATACTTTCCAATTTATGAACGAGACCAACATGCCATACCTTGTCGAAGGCCTCACTGACATCACAAAACACAACCCTAACTTCTTTTCTTTCATCGAGCGCTTTACAGAATTCATCATATATATCAGTTAGCTGGAGGACCGTAGAATCACCTGGTGTAAAACCTGACTGAAATTGGCTAAGAGCGCTCGAGTCTTCCAGGAATTGCCATAATCGTTTAGATACATTTTTCAAAGACTTTACCAAGGCAACTAATCCGAGATATGGGACGATAGTTACGGACTAGGTTCGCGGGTTGTTTTTTTAAAACTGGTGAAACATTAGCCCTTTTCCACAATGAAGGAAAATACGAATTTAGCAATATATTGAATAAAATCGATAGTGGTTCGCATAAAGAGACCTTACATTCTTTAAGAAGACGTGGGCTGACAAGATCAGGACCCGATGCTTTGGACACCTTCAGTGACTGCAGTGTTTCGTACACCTCGCTGCAGTGAAGGGTTATATCATCAATTGTTCGTGTAGGATGGGCTATGACTTCTGGCAAGGAAACGTTTGAGTCGTCAACTGTTGAGATTGAACAAAAGTATTCATTAAGCACTTCGGCTTTTTCGACATTCGAGGTGCATACTGCATTCATGTAATTAATAACAGGAATCTCTGCTTGGTGACGGCCACTGAAAAATGTTTGTAACGTTTTCCACCACTGTCAGCTTGGGGTTTCGTCACTTTTTAAAATGGACTGAACTTTGGATAAGTATAAAGTTTTTGCCTTCCTGATAGCTGATACAACTTCATTCCTTTTAGTTTTATACTTTGCCCATGCATTCGGATGGCCAGTCCGTTTGGCTGTGCGATGTAGCCTTCTTCTTTGTCTTATCAGTAGTCGTATTTGGTTATGCATCCATTTCGGCTGATTCGACCTCGAAGTAATACATTTGTTTGGTATGTGTTCGGATGCAATGTCGAGTAAATTGTCAGTGAATTTTGAGACTTTTGTATCAAAACATGAAATATCAAAAAGAGCATTCCAATCTTCGCAAGAGAGTGCAGCATTTAATGCATCATAATTGCCTTGGGAATACAGCCAAATCCGTCTCTTAACAGTGCGGGATCGTGGCACAATAAGATCGACTTCCAATGCAATTGGGAAGTGGTAGCGGATCATGTCAGGGATAATCGGTTCTAAGACCTCACAAGTTTTTACGTTGACTGTACTGCTGACTGCAAAGAGATCTATCAACGAGGCAGATGACTCAGCGAAGCATGTTGGCTCACCCACAAGCTGTCTAAGATTAAAATAACTGATTATTTCAGAAAAGGTACTTCTTGCGTGGCCCAGCTGGTTATCGTTAAAATCGCCGGTAACTATTATGTCTTCAAACTCGAGTGTCCCTTGCTCTTTCAGTGGAGGACGATATGGCATCCCAAGTGTTTTGAGGACTGATGGGTGGATGATAGAATACCCCGAACAATAACGACCTATTACGTTTTATGAATACTTCGGCCCACAGACACTCAGTATTCGGCGTCTCAAGGTCTGGTCTGTGTCGGAATGAAATGCCCTCTCTAATGTACAAGGCCACCCCACCACCTCTCGTTGGACGGTCATAACGCAGTGGTTCATGGAACCCATGAATTATGATATCTGTTGTAGAGTCATTGTTTTGTAGCCAAGTCTCGGTGAGAGCAAGACTATAGTGATAAAGATTCACATTGGACAAGATCTATTTTGGGTTACAAACTCTGAATATTGACATGGAGAAACCTGAAGGTGTTCTGGTCGTGCTCAGAATTAACAGAGTTAGGACCCGGATTTATTTCAATGTCACCTGACAATAATAACTAGAGTGATGTCACACATGCAGCCCGACAGTCCCAGGAATGCCAAAGCTTATACGCAAAATAGTCAGAGCCATTTTTTGTTAACAGTTTACCTAACGAATCTGCTATATCTGCACTCATGATATACAAAATTTGCTATTCAAATTTTATTTTTTTATTTCTCTACTTCAAAACATACATCATGACCTATTAATGGAACAAACTTGATGAGCTTGTTCCAATAAGGAGTAATAAGCCATGGTTAGAAGTAAATAAAAGAAAAAATCTGATGTTTCAGAAAAATAATTTGTACTGTTGGCTTCAACTTGTGTCAGGTAAAGGATTGAAGATGCAGTACATAAAGTAATGTTGGGCTATATGAGTCAATTTTCTTTTTTGCATGTAATAACTCCCAACCCTTCAAAATGCATTTTGGGAATAATTGCCTAAGTGACACGTTTGTGTGTGTGTGTTGGTGGGAGTTGTGGAACCTATATTGAAACCTGGCCTGTATTCCCATCGCTGGAAAATACACATATCAAGTTTGTTTGAAAACAAATAATCCAAACTGGAGTTATCAGTCGGAAACCAATTGTTTACAGACAGACAGATGGATGGACTGACAGATGGATGGACGAAAGTCATGACTTTTATCCTGACTATGAACAGTCAGGCTAAAAATGCATTTTGTACCAAAGAAAAAATATTGCATGAATGGCCCTGGGTGAGGAGGAGTCCATTTTTTTCCACATGTGGTCAGTCTAAATCCTTCAGAATGCATTTTGAGCACAGAAAAAATAAAATACCTAACTGGCACCATGGGGGTGAAGGTGGGGGTGGGGGTGGTGTTTGTCTGGGTTTTTAACCACAAACTTTAACCAAAACTGTAAAAAAACATTTGACAAAAGAAAAAAAAGGTGCCTAATTGGCCCCCTTGGGGTGGGGGTGGAGGGGGTGTGTGGGAGGATTTTGTTATGTGAGTTCAAAAAAAGGTTCCGCATGTAGTGACTGTAAATAGTTCAAAATGCATATTCGAGGAAAGAAAAAAAAATGCCTAAGGGGGGGGGGGGGGGGGGGAGGGGGGGTCTTGGTGATAATTTCTGTCTGGATTTTTAACCACAAAACTGTAAACAAGCATTTTTGACAAAAGGAACAAAAAGGTTCTGCATGTAGTGACTGTAAATAGGTGGGGTGGGTGGGGGGGGGGGGGGGGGTGGTGTTTGTCTGGGTTTTTAACCAAAACTGTAAACAAGCATTTTTTTTGACAAAAGAAAAAAACAGTGCCTAATTGGCCCCCAGCGGAGGGGGGGGGGGAGGGGGTTACGTCATGTAGCGACTGTAAATAGTTCAAAATGCATATTGGAGAAAAGAAAAAAAAAAGCCTAATTGGGTGTGGGGGTGGAAGGGGGGGGGGGGGGTTGTCTGGGTTTTTAACCACAAACTTGGAGTCATCCTACCAAGCTACAATGAAATCCCTTCATAATTATGGCCTGCGGAATATTCTAAAGGTTTTCGGGCTTCGGGCCTCTGTTGCAGTCACAGTTGCTCAAAAGGGGACGTTCTCATCTAGACATTATATGAAGTCAACCTATCAAGTTACAATGAAATCCCTCCATAAATATGACCTGTAGACTGTGCTAAAGGTTTTCGGGCTTCGGCAGCCATCATGGTTGAATGATCACAACCAAAAGGGGACATTCTTATCTGGGCATCATGTGGATTGATTCTATGAAGTTACAATGAAATCCCTTCAAAAATATGACCTGTTGACTGTGCTGAAGGTTTTCGGGCTTCGGGCACCTGTAGCCATCACAGTTGCCAATCACGTCCAAAAGGGGACTTTCTCATGTAGATATTATATGAAGTCAATCTATCAAGTTACAATGAAATCCCTCCATAAATATGACCTGTAGACTGTGCTAAAGGTTTTGGGGTTTTGGGCTCAGGCAGTCGTGACGGTTGATAGATCACGATAGATCATGGGGAAATTCTCATGTAGACATCATACGGAGTCATCGTATCAAGTTACAATGGAATCCGTCCATATTAAACATGACCTGCAGACTGTGCTAAAAGTTTTTGGGTTTCGGGTTTGGGCAGCCATTACGGTTGACAGATCATGCTCAAACGTGGACGTTCTCATCTAGGCATTATACAGAGGCATTCTATGAAGTTGCAATGAAATCCCTTCATAAATACGATCTGTAGACTGTGATAATGGTTTTCGGGTTTTGGGCTCGGGCAGCCATAGCGGTTGACCGATCACGACCAAAAGGGGACGTTCTCATGTAGACATGACCTAAAACCAGCATATGAACTTTTGTGACGATCAGACAAGAACTACCAGGTGTAGCCTGTACTTGAAGGTTGAATAAAAAACTTTAACCACAAACTTTAACCAAAATCCAAATGTAAAACTAAACAGGGAAAAAAACAAACAACAAAAAAAAAAACAAAAACACTTGAACCTTCAGTAAAAAACTTTAATCACAAACTATAACCAAAACTCTAAAAGTTAACAGACGGACATACGGATGGACGGACGGACAAAAGTCATTACTATAGCCCTCACTGTAAACAGTCGGGCTAATAATACAGATAAGTAAAAAATGAATAGAATTACCACAGAGGTTGAAAATGATTTTTTTTGCGAGAAATTGACATTCAGGGCTTTGGGCTTGTTAGATGGATACTGCTCGACTTTTACACAACTTACCATTCGATGGTTATAAAGTGGCCAATTACAACTTGAGTCGAGAGATACGATGTATTGACAAAGAAACAATGCAACCATAATAGTGAAACTTTCGCAGATAACTGAAAACACAGATAGATTGGTCTTTCAAGAGCCTAAACTTTAAGCTGCAAGTATAGACTTTTGTGCTAAAAGTACCTATCCGAGCACGGCATAACTCAAGGCAACACATCAAGTAATCTGTGAGTGATATGAAAAACTTGCTGCTCGTATATAGGTGCTATTCAAGATCACATTTAGCAACATGGGTTCATAATGAAAGCAAAAGGCATCTAGAATGCTCACGTAGTATGATGCGGGCCGGTGGTGCGCTTGTTCAAGATCAGAGACTCAACCAGATTCATTGGCCCGCTAGTGCTCACCCCCTTGGGCTGCGATATACATGTTTCACCTGTTACTACCTATCATTGCCATCAGCTTTACGAAAAGTTCTATAAAACGTAGGAGATGACTCACATAAGCCTAAGGCTTCCTGTCGAATCCTATTTTCTCTGTAAATCTAATTATCACTGTTGCTGTTATCTCATATACTGCTAGCAAAACTTCTTTTTTTCTGTTTTTTTTTGGTTAATATATTGTACTGCTAATATCTGGACCTGACACTACACACTGGGAAGCTCTCCTCTGAAGGTTCAAGGTCAGACATATTCCATACTAATAATATGTGGACCATACACTAATTACTGGGAAGCCCTTTCGCCAAGGTTTTGTCAGACGTATTTCATACTAATAACATGTGGACCAGAGAAATATCAAGGAAGCTCTTTTCCCAAGGTTCTATGTCAGACGTATTCGATACTACTAATATGAACACCAGACACTAATCACTGGGAAGATCTCTCCCCAAGGTTTAATGCCAAGGCATATTCCATACTATTAATGTGTGCTGGACATCAATCACTGGGAATCTCTCTCCCCAATGTTCTATGTCAGACGTATTCCATACTAATAATATATGGACCAGACACTAATCACAGGAAAGTTCTTTCCCCGAAGCTCAATTTCAGATGTATTCCAGACTAATATGTGGACCAGACACTAATCACGGGGAAGCTCTTTTTTCAAGGTTCAATGTCAGACATAATACACACTAATATGCAGACCAGCCACTTAGCTCTGGGAAGCTCTCTCCTCAAGGTTCCATATCAGACATATTCCATACTAATATGTGTCCTGATACTAATAATTGGAAAGCTTTCTCCCCAAGGTTCAACGTCAAGACGAAGACTGTACTGATAATATGTGTCCAAATACCTACCACTGGGAAGCTCTCTCTCCCCAAGGTTCAGTGTTCTAGGTTAAATGTCAGACGTGTTCCACAGTAATATGTGCACCAGACACTGATATTGTGAAGCTCTCCGATTCGCATGAAAATGATAAATTTTGAAGGAAATAAAATTGTTTCAGTAACAAGAGTCCCCATAGGGCCTGAAGCACTCGCTGGGCCTAAGCTGAAGGATTTAATTACCATATACAGCTAGTTAACACAACTTAACACAACAGAGGAATGAAGTTATTGCTAAGGATGCTAACACAGAAATAATGCCCAGATTTTCAGTAATGGGAAACTAGGGAGTCAAAATATCAACCTAGGGACTTGACTGGAACTTGAAGGATGTATACCGCTTATCAAAGGATTTGGACTGGTGATTATGGAGAGCATTTTGAGTATATTACCAATTTTTAAATATGTTAAAATTTGCTTCACCCCCTTCCCCATAAGGAACACAAATATCAACCCATGGACTTCATTTGAACAAACTGAATCTAAACTTTGAAAGGATACCGATTGGTGAATCTGAATATTTTTAAAGATTATCCCTCATATTCCACTAAGTTCAAATTTGGTCTTCCATACGAAGCTCAAATATTAATTGAGGAACTTGATGTGAACAATCTTGAATCTGACCCACCTAGAAATATTGTATACCAAACATGAAACGATTCTGACTGGCGTTTCTGAAGATGAATTTTAAAGATTATCCCCCACTGTGCCCTAAGTTAAAAATTGGAGCTCCTAGATTGAGCCCGAAAATGAACTAAGGGGCTTCATTTTAACAAACTTGTATTTGCCTCCCCCCCCCCAATTTTAACAAACTTGTATTTGTCCCCCCCCCCCCACCCCCCTCCCATGAATACTGTATACCAAATATCAAAAGATTCTGACCAGTGGTTCTGGAGAGTTTTTTTTATCAATTTTTGCATATATGCTGACAGAGCATTTTTTTATTCATGTGTTAGTACAGAATACCCTAACAAAACTGACTGCAATTTTTCTTTCACCATTCAATTCTACTGGTCCTAAGGATGCTTCACACCATATAACAGTTCTCTGTTCCGTGTGTTTTGTGAAATATGGGCGTTCGAAAAAAATTATACTTTTAGATCCTGGGATTACCATGGGGTTACGAAAACATTTTTTTGCATAAAGTACTTATGATCCAATAATACCACACACACAATTTGGTTCAAATCGGACCATCCATTCAGAAAATAGACAAAATGGGCGGGGCCAACAATCCTGCCCCTCCACTTACAAAGGCAAATATTGCTCCATGAACTTCGTTTGGACAAACTGAATTCTGTGTCTTAATAGGAAGCTCCATACCAAATATCAAGTCATTGTACCCAGTGGTTCATGAGAATATTTCTGAAGAATTTTGGAGCATCCCCCCCCCCCCTCCCTATAGGGCTGGGGTCGTCAATTTCAATAAAAACAAAATGTGATGTAAGAATAGGCACCCGCCTCAAATTTAAATGAAACTGGTTCAGCAGTTTAGGAGGAGGCGGTGCAAAGACCATGTTCACAGCTGACAGTCGACGGACGGTGAGTGATCACTATAGTTCATACTGACTTTCAGTCAGGTGAGCTAATAAAAAAGTCTTTTTTTGTACATTATCACACGAAACATTTTAATTTGGGGGAAAAAACATGCAGTCCATAGTTTGCATCCAGATGAGAGAGAAACAGTGAAATTTGTAATTTTGAAATGATATTTGTCCATAAAACATGAAATACAAACTTGTGCAATATAACAATTATTAGTTTTATGATCATTTAATTTCATCAGTTGAACTACTTGGTACTTGAATACACAAAGCAGTATATAAACCTTGTAATATCTGACATTCACGTTCATTAGACGATGAGTGAAAGCTTGACACATCATCATTTCTGTTCTCTGTAGTTTCAGTCCCGGTACTACTCAACTCTGAAAATGGAATATCAGTAATCTGAGAAAGAAAACTGTCATTAATTTTACTACTGATTTCTTCCATCTCTTCAGAAGTAAGAAATCCCTCGTTTTCAATAATTTCTGTAATGTTTGTTTCTGAAGTATCACAATGGGTCAAATTCACATCTTGTGAAATAACAGTTTTAGAACTGCTGCTGCTGCTACACCTTTGTGTAATTTTGTTCTCTTGACTATTCACATGTGAAGAAATCATTTTCTTCATCAAATCATCATCAGAATTTTGCTCTTTTTTTGAAATCGCATGGTGTGTACTCAAATTATTTGAGTTTTGAACTGTGATAGAATTGTCATACAAACTTGCTGATGTTGTGATAACTGGAGTGGATATGATCTGTTGTTTGGTAATCTGATTTAAGCATCTGCTGGAATGAGTGGATCCATTAGGTGAAGTCGTAACTGGATGACACGGGGGACTAATTACTGATGAATGCATTTCATCTTTTGTGGAATTTTTTCTTGGAACATACCCCTCAAAAATCTTCCCTTTTTTAGAAGTGTACCTTCTGGGTGAAGACATGGCCGGGTTAGTTGAAAAGTACATGTGTGATTTTTTATTAAGCAAAAGGTTTCCTAATTTTAGCAAAGGTTTCTTGGCCTCCGGTGCTGCTAGAGATTTACTTGAGTTTCTCTTTGCTTTATTATGAGTTTTAATATTGCACTTTTTCTCCCTGTTGTCAGTTTTTATAGCTTCTACTTCATTATTACATCGAGATCTTCTACACTGTAAGTGTGTAACTTTCCTCAGTAACTGAAGATTACCAGGTGGCTTTGGACACACAACTTTATCTGTCTTTTGCATATGTTTCAAAGAATCACCAGATGTCCTAAAATCAGATGTTTGCGCCAATGGTATCGACAAATTTTCCAAAGACTGAGACTGTGTCTTCAAAAGAATGCTCTGAACTGTTCGAAAATTTTCAAACAGAGCATTACCAACAACACTAGAGTTTGGAGGCAGTTGAGTTACTGATTTTCCTTCAGAAATGGCGACCTGGTGTGGTACCTTCAATGGAATGTTAGACACAGCTGATTCAGAAACACCTTTAACTGCATTTTGGACATTTGGCACTGTTGAATACTGAGAAATGGAGTTTGATAATGGCTTGTCAGATTTCTCCCACATCACAATATGGATCTGTTTTGGCTGAAATGTTGGCTTCCTGTTTTGCAGCTGACAAAAGGGAGACTTAAGGTCATCGCATTCCATCCAGGCAGATTCTGGAAATAAAAATAAAAGTGAATTAAACAAGAAAATAGTGTCAGATGCTACGTAAATAAAATATGACAGGGCAATTATCATTTATAATAAAATGGAGAGAAACTCAATCAAGCGCAGCTGTCAAAATTTCCATGAAAATAGAATTATGTGCATGCCTGAAACAGAATAATGTACATGCCTGAAATAGAATTATGTACTTGCCTGAAAAAGAAGTATGTACATGCCTCCTGAAAATAGTTTATTGATTTGGTTGATCTCATGACAGGTGGACAGTCTTCCAAGTTATAACCTTGGATCACTCGAATCATGGGCGGGTAATGTGTGAAGTATGAACAAGGTCATGACATACTCTCGTATCATGAACAGGTAATGTGTTAAGTATGAATATGACCTGTCCACAAAAGCTTTTTTTAAATACCTGACAAGTTACATTTTCATAGCCAATGCTCTTGACCTTGGAGTTATAATCTTGTGTGAAGGTCATAACGCACCTTTGTGTCGTGAGCAAGCATTGTAAACTGTAAATAATAATAATAATTCTTTATTTCAGAAACAGTGGTCCATAGAACACACAAAAGAACATAAAAATAAAAAAAAAATCTATATATATATATAAATATATATGTTTACAATGGTAGCATCACACACATACGCGGTAATGTACATGAGGGTAACCGCTTATGACGGGACTTCAACATAGACAGTCATGTCTTTAACCTGCAACTCCAAATAATATGGGAAAAGCTTTAGCGGGTGTCAGGCGTGAAACTTAATTCAATTAGTAGTACAGTAGGGAGATCCAAACGTTGACTAAAGCCGATAAGTACCCGAGGTCTGAGCGTAACAAGGATTGCGTGATTTTGTTTTCGAGAGAGAAAATACGTTGTCGGAAACTATACATGTAAAGTCTAACAAGATCTGCCCAATAAATCATTTTTTTTGTGAAATGGACCAAGACAGAATGGATGAACGATCAAGTCACATAAACCTGTCAATGTACTATCTTTCAGTTTTGACTTTAGATCAAGGTCATGGCACTGTTGTTAGTGATGAGCAATCATTGTGTTTAGTATGAACAAAAAAGGGGTCCATTATATCAAGGTCATGGCACTGTTGTTAGTGATGAGCAATCATTGTGTTTAGTATGAACAAAAAAGGGGTCCATTATATCAAATGGGAAAAGCTAAATACTTTACTACACAATTCAAAGAAGAAATACAAAGTATCAATATCAATGACTTAACTAAGGTATTCCTTAATTTATTCAACATAGTACCAATACCCGTATTCCTTATTCAACAAAGTATCAATATCAATGACTTAACAAAGGTATTCCTTATTCAACAAAGTATCAATATCAATGGATTAACTTAAGTATTCCTTATTCAACATAGTACCAATACCCGTATTCCTTATTCCACAAAGTATCAATATCAATGGATTAACTAAGGTATTCCTCATTCAACAAAGTATCAATATCAATGGATTAACTTAAGTATTCCTTATTCAACATAGTACCAATTCCGGTGGCTTAACTAAGGTATTCCTTATTCAACAAAGTATCAATATCCATGACTTAACTAAGGTATTCCTTATTCAACATAGTATCACTATCCATGGCTTAGCTAAGGTATCCCTTATTCAACAAAGTATCAATATCCATCGCTTAACTAAGGTATTCCTTATTCTACAACGCATCAATACCAATGGCTTAACTTGGGTATTCCTCATTCCACAAAGTATCAATATCAATTGGCTTAACTAAGGCATTCCTCATTCTACAAAACAAAGTATCAATATCAAATAAACCACGTGACTTGGATGGCGGGCTAGTGAGTTTCTTTGTTCTTCTAGCAAAACTTCGGAATTTTCTGAAAATTGATGGTTTATAGTGCGATACTTTTTATGAATAAGTTGAGGGAGGTATTTGAAATTAATTTTCTGTTGTTTCTATAGTATTTGTAGTATTTCGCTTGTTATACTCACAGGAAGGCCTCCGATCATCAGACTTTACTATCACCTGTTTCCTTGGTCTGGGCCAAACATATTACTGATGAACTGATGATTAACTTGGTGAAGGGTCTTCGCTAGTGTATTGATGGAAGAGAAAGACGACGTTCATCCGATACTAGTGTTTCCGCATTGCATGTTTAAAAAAAAAACAAAGGACTTGTTAGGATCTGACTCAAAATTTGAGGTTGAGACGAATGTAGATTGTTCTTCTACAACAATGGCAGATGTAACTAGACTTTATGATTCTGGAGAATCATGGCTTTTCCCGGTGAGATTCCATGATTTTTCATGACCCCACAGTGTCTGATGATTTTTTTTTTAACTGTCTCACTGCAGTTCTTTCATTGATGTTATGAGAAAGGTGAGTATAGTAATCTCAGATGACTCAGTTTGATAAACAAATTGTTTAGGTAAAAACCATCATTAACGGTGGAGTGGGTTGATGTCAATATCGTCGTCCAACACGTCAATGACGATAAAAGGAGTTATGTTTGTTTGACACATACCCACTGAGTGCTGTGGCTATTTGAAAATGGTCCATTTTATCTCAAATGTATCCAAAATATTGATGACTGGCAGCTTGTAGAGGGTTAACAAGTGCTAACAGGAATTTTAATTAATGCAACTTGTAATGTCACACCAAGAACTGCGAATGGCCATTTTTTCTTTAAAATCTACAAAATGTTTTCAGAGGAATCCAGGGAGAACATGAATTTTAAGCTTTTCATGGGTATCGTTGTTTATCCAGCCCAAAACGAGTTAAGTGTTGTTTTTGGAATACTCGTATTACTTCCAAAAATAATTCTCAGTGAATTCTACTTCCACTTATTTCGATCTCTCCTCTCAACTTCGGTTGCTGTGGGTACGCAAACACAGCCCATTTTATCAACATTTTGATATTTGAGAACCTGCTTAGGGTTAACAAATGCTTACTGGAATATTTTGTACATGCGACTTGTAATTTCACACAAAAATCGGAGAATGGCCATTTTTTCTTAAAAATCTACGAGATGTTTTTCAAGAAATCCTCGGATAACATGAATTTTTAACCTTTTGAGGGGTATCGGTCTGTAACCAGCCCTAAAGGGTTAATGCTTGGTTTTGTGAATACCTTCATTACTTACAAAAACGATCGTCGGTAAATTCCACTTCCAATGAAGGAGGTTATGTTTATCTTGCGGGTACACATTTGGTGTTATGGTTGCCCAAGAATAGCCCATTTTCTCCAAATGTCTATCCTTGGCAGCCTCTGGAGGGTTAACAAATGCTAACCGAAATATTTTGTCCATGCAGCTTGTAATGTCACTCCAAGACCTGCGAATGGTCAATTTTGCTTGAAATTTTTTTTTTAGAAATCCAGAGAAAACTGCAATTTTAAGCTTTTAAGGGATATATCTCCTTAACTGGTCAAAAATGGTTTAAGACCTCGATTTTTGAAGACACTTACTACTCACAAAAATGTTTCCCTGTCAGTTTTGCGTCCGGTAAAAGAAGTTATATTCCTCTATTGCATTCCCATTTGATGTTGTGGGTGTCCAAAAACAGACTATTTTTTCAAAATTTTGACATTTAGCAGCCGATGGGGGGTTAACAAATGCTTAGCGGAATAATTTATCCAATCATCTGGTAATGTGACACCAAGATCTATCAATGGCCATTTTTTCTTGAAAACCCTACCAGATGTTTGTAATGAAATCCAGGGAAAACATACATTTTTAAGCTTTTGATGGGTATCACTATTAACAACAACAAAAGGGGTTAACGCTTGGTTTTTGGAATACCCTTATTACTTACAAAAATGGTCCTCAGTGAATTCCACTTCCAACAAAGGAGATTATGTTTATTTCTCAGGTATACGTCGGGTGCCGTGCGTGTCCGAAAACAGCCCATTTCAACAAAATTATGATGCTTGGCAGCTTGCAGAGGGTTAATGAACGCTCACCGGAATATTTTGTCCATGCAACTTGTAATGTCACACTAAGACCTGCGAGTAGTCAATTTTTCTTGAAAACCTACAGGATGTTTTAAGAGAAATCCTCAGAAAATGGGAAATTTAAGATTTTAGGGGGTCTCTCTTTAGCCTGCCCAAAATGGGTTAAGACTTCGACTTTTGAATACCCTTACTACTTACAAAAATGTTTGCGTATAGATTGTGCGCTCGATAAATGAAGGCACTTTTCTTTGTGGCATACCTGTTGGGTGCTGTTGGCATCCAAAAACAGCCCATTTTATCACAATTTTGAGTTTTTGGCAGCCTGTGGAGGGTTAACAAATGCTCATCGCAGTATTTTGTCCATGCAACTTCTATTGTCACATCAAGGCCTGGGAGTGACAATTTTTTCTTGAAAATCTACAAGACGCGTTTAGAGAAATCCATGGAAAACATGAATTTTTTAACTTTATGGGGGTATTGCTGTTTAACCAGTCCAAAACGGGTTAACACTTAGTTTTTTGAACACCCTTATTACTTACAAAAATGATCTCCGGTGAAATCTACTTCCAATAAAGGAAGCTATGTTTATCTCTCATGTATCGTTTGGGTGCTCTGGGGGCCTGAAACCATCCCTTTTCATCAAAATTTCGATGTTTGGCAGCCTGTGGAGGGTTACCATATGCATCGCCTGATATGTCGTGTGTATCAAAGGTCGTGTCACAGACAGGTCTATCAGTGATGAATGTTTAAAAAAAAATCTACAAGACCTGTTTTGAGAAAGTGCCGATAAACCCCAATTTTGACAGTTTTTTGCCAATTCGGACGAAATAAGGGTTAAATCGAAAATTCCGCTTCGGTACATTTTTAGATTTTGTGCCCCTCTATGCGTGTGCAAAATTTTGTGAAAATCGGTCCGAAAATGGCTTCGGAATCGTGCGGACAAAATGTGTGGAAAAAAAAAAAAAAAAAAACCCACAGTGTATGATGAATTGCTTTTGACTGTCTCACTGAAGTTCCTTCATTGCTGTCATGAAAAGGGTGAGAACAGAAGTCTCAAATGACTCAGTTTGATAAAAAAAATTGTTTTGATAAAAAAAATTTCTCCTCTTAACTTTGGGTGCTGCGGGTATGCAAACACAGCCCACTTTTTCAACATTTTGATGTTTGAGAACCAGCATAGGGTTAACAAATGCTTACTGGAATATTTTGTACATGCAACTTGTATTTCACACTAAGATCTGAGAATGGCCAATTTTTCTTGAAAATCTACGTGATGTTTTTAGAGAAATCCTCAAATAAAATGAATTTTTAACCTTTTGGGGGGTATCACCCTGTAACCAGCTCTAAACAGGTTAATGCTTGGTTTTATGAATACCTTCATTACTTACAAAAATGATCCTCGGTGAATCCCACTTCCAATGAAGGAGGTTATGTTCATCTCGCAGGTACACATTGGGTGTAATGGGTGGCCAAGTACAGCCCATTTTCTCAAAATTTGCTGCCTCTGGAGGGTTAACAAATGCTTACCGGAATCGTTTGTTCATGCAACTTGTAATTCACTCCAAGACCTGCAAATGGTCAATTTCTCTTGAATACTTACTAGATTTTATTGAGAAATCCACAGAAAATGGGAATTTTAAGCTTTTAAGCTGTACATCTCCTTAACCGGGTAAAATGGGTTAAGACCTCAATTTTTGAATACCCTTACTACTTACTAAAAATTTTCCCTATCAGTTTTGCGGCCGTTAAAAGAAGTTATGTTTCTTTGCAACATTCCCATTTGATTGTGTTGGTGTCCAAAAACAGACTAATTTTTTTCGAAATTTTGACATTTAGCAGCTCATGGAGGGATAATAAATGCTTATCTGAATATTTTATCCGTGCAACTGGTAATGTGACTCTAAGACCTATCAACGGCCATTTTCTCTTGAAACCCTACGAGACGTTTGTAAAGAAATTCAGGGAAAATATGATTTTTTAAGCTTTTGATGGGTATTGCTATTAACCATCCCAAAAGGGGTTAATGCTTGGTTTTTTGAATATCCTTATTACTAACAAATTTGGTCCTCGGTGAATTCCACTTCCAACAAAGTAGATTATGTTTATCTCTCGGGTATGCATTGGGTGCTGTGCGCGTCTGAAAACAGCCTATTTCAACAAAATTACGATGCTTAGCAGCCTGTAGAGGGTTAATAAATGCTCACCGGAATATTTTGTCCATGCAACTTGTAATGTCACATTTTAACCAGTCCAAAATGGGTTAAGACTTCGACTTTTGAATACCCTTACCACTATAAAAAATGTTTCCCCATCAATTTTGCGTCCGATAAAAGAAGGAACCTTTCTCAGTGGTACACCAAGTGGGTGCTGTTGGTGTCCAAAAACAGCCCATTTTATCACAATTTTGACATTTAGCAGCCCGTGGAAGGTTAACAAATACTCAGTATTTTGTCCATGCAACTTCTATTGTCACACCAAGGCCTGGGAGTGACAAATTTTTCTTGAAAATCTACAAGACTCGTTTAGAGAAATCCACGGAAAATACGAATTTTTGAGCTTTATGGGGGATATTGCTGTTTAACCAGCCCAAAACGGGTTAACGCTTGGTTTTGTGAACACCCTTATTACTGACAAAAATGATCCTAGGTGAATTCCACTCCCAATAAAGGAAGTTATGTTTATCTCTCGTGTATTGTTTGGGTGCAGTGGGGGCCTGAAACCGGCCTATTTCATCAAAATTTCGATGTTTGGCAGCCTGTGGAGGGTTACCATATGCATCGCCTGATATGTCGTGTGTATCAAAGGGCGTGTCGCGGACAGGTCTAGCAATGACGAATGTATAAAAAAAATCTACAAGACGTGATTCGAGAAAGTGCCGATAAACCCCAATTTCGGCAGTTTTTTGCCAATTGTGACTAAATAAGGGTTAAATCGAAAATTCCGCTTAGGTACATTTTTAGATTTTGTGCCCCTCTATGCATGTGCAAAATTTCGTGAACATCGGTTCGAAAATGGCTTCTGAAACCCACTCCTTTTCTTTGTGGCGTACCCATTGGGTGCT
Source organism: Pictodentalium vernedei (assembly GCA_031216915.1). Taxonomy (NCBI): domain Eukaryota; kingdom Metazoa; phylum Mollusca; class Scaphopoda; order Dentaliida; family Dentaliidae; genus Pictodentalium; species Pictodentalium vernedei. Next base: position 8,201,911 of record CM062291.1, on the reverse strand, counting down.
GTTGGCGTCCAAAAACAGCCCATTTTATCACAATTTTGACTTTTAGCACCCCGTGGAGGGTTAACAAATGTTCACCGCAGTAGTTTGTCCATGTAACTTCTATTGTCACCCCAAGGCCTGGGAGTGACAAATTTTTCTTGAAAATCTACAAGACTCGTTTAGAGAAATCCACGAAAAACATGGATGTTTGAGCTTTATGGGGGTATTGCTGTTTAACCAGCCCAAACCCAGTTAACGCTTGGTTTTTTGAACACCCTTATTACTTACAAAAATGATCCTCCGTGAATTCCACTTCCAATAAAGGAAGTTATGTTTACTTCTCCGGTATCGTTTGGGTGCTGTGGGGGTCTGAAACCGGCTCATTTCATCAAAATTTCGATGTTTGGCAGTCTGTGGAGGGTTACCATATGCATCGCCTAATATGTCGTGTGTATCAAAGGTCGTGTCATGGGCAGGTCTAGCAATGATGAATGTTTAAAAAAAATCTATAAGACGTGTTTCGAGAAAGTGCCGATAAACCCCAATTTGGCAGTTTTTTTTGCCAATTCTGGCGAAATAAGGGTTAAATCGAAAAATCCGCTTCAGTACATTTTTAGATTTTTTGCCCCTCTATGCGGGTGCCAAATTGTGTGAAAATCGGTTCGAAAATGGCTTCTGAATCGCACGGACAAAAATGTGTGGAAACCCCCCCCCCCCCCCCCCCCCCCCAAAAAAAAAAAAAAAAAAATAATAATAATAATCCGTAGAAAAACAATAGTCTTTTCCAGAGGGAAAAGCCTAAAAAAAAAAAAAAAAAAAAAAAAAAATACTAATCCTTAGAAAAAGAATAGTCTTTTCCAGAGGGAAAAGCCTAAAAAACAAAAAATAATAATCCGTAGAAAAACTAGGCTTTTCCAGAGGGAAAAGCCTAATAATCCGTAGAATAACAAGAGTCGTTTCCAGAGGGAAAAGCCTAATTAACGGAAACAGTGACATGGAGCTAACTAACAAATTATGCGGTGCTTTAACCCATCCCAAGGTATTAACTGTGTTCAAGGACTTGACCTTGTCGACAATCACTGAGAAAATTTCAGAGCTGACCATTCGGGTGGAAGAACCCAGAGAGCGCCAAAGATGAAAAGATAAGATGATTGATTAGAGAATAAGCTCGATGAAATGAAACAGTACAGTATGAGAAACAACCTTAGAATATCTGGTATTCAGGAAACAAATGGAGAGAGTACCGATGAGATTGTGATTAACATTACTGGAAAAATGGACCTGCCCCTCCATTTGAACGAAACTGAGCGGAGTCATCGATCAGGAGCACGGGTAACTGGTAGTAACCAAGATCCATCCTTGTGAAATTGTCAAGCTACAGAGTTCGAGACAGGATTAAAAGAGCGCGCAAAAAGCTGAAATCTGTCCCAAATAGTGAAGTGTAATTATCAATGAACATTTGACGTCTACAAGAGCACATCTAGAAAGAAGGAGTCGAACCAAGTCAAAAATAAACTAGACTTTATGATTCTGGAGAATCATGGCTTTTCCCGATGAGATTCCATGATTTTTCATGACCCCACAGTGTCTGATGAATTGTTTTTAACTGCCTCACTGAAGTTCCTTCATTGATGTTATGAGAAAAGTGAAGATAGTAGTCTCAAATGACACAGTTTGATAAAAAATTGTTTAGGTAAAAACCATCATTAACGGTGGAGTGAGTTAAGGTCAATATCGTCGTCCAACAAGTCAATGACCGACAAAAGGAGTTATGTTTGTTTGACACATACTCACTGAGTGCTGTGTCAATTTAAAAATGGTCCATTTTATCTCAAATGTATCCAAAATATTGATGTCTGGCAGCTTGTATAGGGTTAACAAGTGCCAACAGGAATATTTATTCATGCAACTTGTAATGTCACACCAAGAACTGTGAATGGCTATTTTTTCTTTGAAATCTACAAGATGTTTTCAGAGAAATCCAGGGAGAACAGGAATTTTAAGCTTTTGATGGGTATCATTGTTTTTCCAGCCCAAAACGGGATAAGTGTTGTTTTTGGAATACTCTTATTACTTCCAAAAATAATTCTCAGTGAATTCTACTTCCACTTATTTTGATCTCTCCTCCCAACTTCGGGTGCTGTGGGTACGCAAACAAAGCCTATTTTATCAACATTTTGATGTTTGAGAACCTGCATAGGGTTAACAAATGTTTACAGGAATATTCTGTACATGCAACTTGTAATGTTACACTAAGATATGAGAATGGCCATTTTTTCCTGAAAATCTACGGGATGTTTTTAAAGAAATCCTCAGATAACATGAATTTTTAACCTTTTGAGGGGTGTCTCTCTTTAACCAGCTCTAAAGGGTTAATGCTTGGTTTTGTGAATATCTTCATTACTTACAAAAATGATCGACGGTGAATTCCACTTCCAATGAAGGAGGTTATGTTTATCTCGTAGGTACACATTTGGTGTTATGGTTGCCCAAGAACAGCCCATTTTCTCCAAATGTCAATGCTTGGCAGCCTCTGGGGGGTTAACAAATGGTTACCGGAACATTTTGTTCATGCAACTTGTAATGTCACTCGAAGACCTGCGAATGGTTAATTGCTCTTGAATTTTTTTTTTTGAGAAATCCACAGAAAACTGGAATTTTAAGCTTTTAAGGGGTATATCTCCTTAACCAGTTAAAAATGGGTTAAGACCTCGATTTTTGAATACATTTACTACTTACAAAAATGTTTCACTGTCAGTTTTGCGCCCGGTAAAAGAAGTTACGTTTCTCTGTTGTATTCCCATTTGATGTTGTTGTTGTTCAAAAACAGACTATTTTTTCAAAATTTTGACATTTAGCAGCCCATGGAGGGTTAACAAATGCTTACCGGAATAATTTATCCAATCAATTGGTAATGTGACACCATGACCTATCAATGGCCATTTTCTCTTGAAAACCCTACCAGATGTTTGTAAAGAAATCCAGGGAAAACATAAATTTTTAAGCCTTTGATGGGTATCACTATTAACAACCACAAAATGGGTTAACGATTGATTTTTTTGAATACCCTTATTACTTACAAAAATGGTCTTTGGTGAATTCCACTTCCAACAAAGGAGATTATGTTTATTTCTCAGGTACACGTTGGGTGATGTGCGTGCCTGAAAACATCCCATTTCAACAAAATTACGATGCTTGGCAGCCTCTAGAGGGTTAATAAACGCTCACCGGAATATTTTGTCCATGCAACTTGAAATATCACACAAAGACCTGCGAGTAGTCAATTTTTCTTGAAAACCTACAGGATGTTTTTAGAGAAATCCACAGAAAATGGGAATTTTAAGATTTTAAGGGGTCTCTCTCTTTAGCCTGTCCAAAATGGGTTAAGACTTCGACTTTTGAATACCCTTACTACTTACAAAAATGTTTGCGTATAGATTGTGCGCTCGATAAAAGAAAGCACGTTTCTTTGAGGCGTACCCATTGGGTGCTGTTGGCGTCCAAAAACAGCCCATTTTATCACAATTTTGACTTTTAGCAGCCCGTGGAGGGTTAACATATGCTCACCGCAGTATTTTGTCCATGCAGCTTCTATTGTCACACCAAGGCCTGGGAGTGACAGGTTTTTCTTGAAAATCTACAAGACTCGTTTAGAGAAATCCATGGAAAATACAAATTTTTGAGCTTTATGGGGGTATTGCTGTTTAACCAGCCCAAAACGGGTTAACGCTTGGTTTTTTGAACACCCTTATTACTGACAAAAATGATCCTCGGTGAATTCCACTCCCAGCAAAGAAAGTTATATTTATCTCTCGTGTATTGTTTGGGTGCGGTGGGGGCCTGAAACTGGCCTATTTCATCAAAATTTCGATGTTTGGCAGCCTGTGGAGGGTTACCATATGCATCGCCTGATATGTCGTGTGTATCAAAGGGCGTGTCACAGACAGGTCTAGCAATGACGAATGTATAAAAAAAATCTACAAGACGTGTTTCGAGAAAGTGCCGATAAACCCCAATTTTGGCAGTTTTTTGCCAATTCTGAGAAAATAAGGGTTAAATCGAAAATTCCGCTTGGGTACATTTTTAGATTTTGTGCCCCTCTATGCATGTGCAAAATTTCGTGAAGATCGGTTCGAAAATGGCTTCTGAATCGTACGGACAAAATGTGTGGAAGAAAAAAAAAAAAAAAAAAAAACCCCCCCAAAAAACCCCCCAAAAAAATAATAATCCGTAGAAAAACAATAGTCTTTTCCAGAGGGAAAAGCCTAAAAAAAAACTCAACCAAACCTGGACACATGATGGAGTGTTATTCGCAAAACTCAAAGATGATTCTGTAAGGCGTTTATCAACCCCCCAGTACGTCGACGCACTGGAGAATGAATTAGGACATCAGAACTCAGAGTGGCCTATATGATCCAGTTAGATAATAAAAATCATATCTGTAATACAGTGGAGCCCACTTGACTGTATATTCTTCAATCAAATATCTCTGTTAATTGAATATAATTACCAAAACACAAAAACATCTATCATACCTACAGTGAAAATTTGTCCTGTTTTGTGACCTGTTATGTGCACACGCGTTATATATGTTATCGAGTCCACTCCTACTGGATGAGTGAGAGTATCGAATTACTTGAACATTTGCCATGATAGGCATTGAATTTCCTATATATATTATCCAATTTGTCCCCAGTACACCCAAATCAGGCATCTAATTCCAATTCAGACATTTAGTCTCTCTTATATTTTGCTCGATAGAGCCCAAGGACCTCTGTCAGGCAGGATATGAGAGGGACAAAAATGCTCAACTTATGTCTAGGGTCTGACGGTTACTTGCCGCTGTTGAGTGGTTCTCTTTGGATGTGCACTGTGTATTTGCTTTGGGTGATATGCCACTAGTTTACCGCTATAGCATTATACTGTACATAGAATACTCAAACCCTCCGGATCAGCACTGCAATATATCTCCCAGGGCATACAGTCCTTCCCAATTCTCACCCACCAGGTATCCAATACCAATTCAGGCATTTGATCTCTCTTATATCTTGTTTGACGGAGCTCATGGTCAAGGACCTGTGTCAGGGAGGATATGATTGAGAAAAAAAGCTCAACTTTTGTCTATAATCTGGTAGTTACTTGCTGCTGGGTGGTTCTCTCTGTGCTCACCGTGGAGTTGCTTGGAGTGACATGACACTAGTTTCCCGCTATAGAATTTATTATACTGTACATGGAATAATTACGTTCTCCAGACCAGCACTGCAATATAGCTCCTAGTGCATTTATAATAAACTATCATACCTGAGCCCTTCTTAATTCTCACCCATCAGTTATCCAATTCCAATTCAGGCATTTAATCCCCCTTTATACCTTGCTCGACAGAACTTAAGAACCTTTGTAAGGCAGAATATGATAGAGAAAAAGGCTCAACTTATATCCAGAGTGTAGATAGTTACTTGTCGTTGCTGGGTGGTTCCCTCTAGGTGCTCACTGTGGAGTTGCTTGGACCAATATCAAACTAGATTCCGGCTATAGTATTCATTATACTGTACACTATATACTTAAGTTCCCCGGATCGGCACAGCCACATGTCTTCCAGTGCATACATGACAAGCTATCATACACGAGTCCTTCCCAATTCTCACCCACCAGGCACCCAATTCCAATTCAGGCAGTTAATCTCTCTTATATCTTGCTTGACAGGGCTCAATGACCTCTGTATATAGAATACCTAAGTACATAGAATACCTAAGTCCTTTGGGCCAGGACTGCAATATAGCCCCCAAAGTATACATGATAAACTTTCATACTCAAGTCCTTCCTTATTCTTGCCCACCTGGCATTCAATTCCATACTCAAGTCCTTCCTTATTCTTGCCCACCTGGCATTCAATTCCATACTCAAGTCCTTCCTTATTCTTGCCCACCTGGCATTCAATTCCATACTCAAGTCCTTCCTTATTCTTGCCCACATGGCATTCAATTCCATACTCAAGTCCTTCCTTATTCTTGCCCACCTGGCATTCAATTCCATACTCAAGTCCTTCCTTATTCTTGCCCACATGGCATTCAATTCCATACTCAAGTCCTTCCTTATTCTTGCCCACCTGGCATTCAATTCCATACTCAAGTCCTTCCTTATTCTTGCCCACCTGGCATTCAATTCCATACTCAAGTCCTTCCTTATTCTTGCCCACCTGGCATTCAATTCCATACTCAAGTCCTTCCTTATTCTTGCCCACCTGGCATTCAATTCCATACTCAAGTCCTTCCTTATTCTTGCCCACCTGGCATTCAATTCCATACTCAAGTCCTTCCTTATTCTTGCCCACCTGGCATTCAATTCCATACTCAAGTCCTTCCTTATTCTTGCCCACATGGCATTCAATTCCATACTCAAGTCCTTCCTTATTCTTGCCCACCTGGCATTCAATTCCATACTCAAGTCCTTCCTTATTCTTGCCCACCTGGCATTCAATTCCATACTCAAGTCCTTTCTTATTCTTGCCCACCTGGCATTCAATTCCATACTCAAGTCCTTCCTTATTCTTGCCCACCTGGCATTCAATTCCATACTCAAGTCCTTCCTTATTCTTGCCCACCTGGCATTCAATTCCATACTCAAGTCCTTCCTTATTCTTGCCCACCTGGCATTCAATTCCATACTCAAGTCCTTCCTTATTCTTGCCCACATGGCATTCAATTCCATACTCAAGTCCTTCCTTATTCTTGCCCACCTGGCATTCAATTCCATACTCAAGTCCTTCCTTATTCTTGCCCACCTGGCATTCAATTCCATACTCAAGTCCTTCCTTATTCTTGCCCACCTGGCATTCAATTCCATACTCAAGTCCTTCCTTATTCTTGCCCACCTGGCATTCAATTCCAACTCAGGCATTTAACCGCTTTTATATCTTGCTTGTCGGAGCTCAAAGACCTCTCTCAGGTAAAATATGACACAGACAAAAATGCTCAACTAATGTGTAGAGTCATGCAGTTACTTGTCGCTGCTGGGTAGTTCTCTCTGGGTGCCCACTATGGGGATGCTTGGAGTGACATGTCACTAGTCTCCCGCTACAGTATTTATTATACTGTACAAAGAGTATTTAAGGACGGGCCCTGCATTATAGCTCCCAGTGCATACATATATAATAAATAAATTACAACTCTCTTGTCCGTCTTAATTCTCGCCCATCAAGTATCCAATTAGAATTCAATGGCTCGAGGATCTCTGTCAGACGGGATATAACAGTGAAAAAATGAAAGAAAAAAATGCCCAATGTAGTTGCTTGGAATGATATGACAGTAGTTTCCCGCTACATTATTTGTTATACTGTGCATAAGAATGCTTAAGTTCTTCGGCATCCAATTCCAATTCATGTATTTAATCTCTCTTGTATCTTGCTGGACAAATCTCAAGGACTGTCAAGCCAGATTTGATAGAGAAAAAATGCCCAAAGAATGTCTAGAGTTTGGCAGCTACTTGCCGCTGCTGTGTGGTTCTCTCTGGGTGCTTACTTTGGAGTTGCTTGGAGTGATGTGAAACTAGTTTCTCACCATAGTATTTATTATATTGTACATAGAGTACTTACGTTCTCCGGATCAACACTGTAATATATCTTCTAGTGCATGCATTGCAAACTATCATATTCCCACCCATTTTGTTTACTTATAATCACCACATTCATTTCCTTTAGATGCAAGGTCGCCCTGCTACATAATTTGCAAAAGAATGTCTCTCGTGGATATAGCGTTAATTTCATACCATGAACTCTCAGTATTTCATGATTTTAAATCTGTAATTCCTAATACAGGTAATCCGAATGTTATGGATTGTCCAGCACAGTGAGTCTATAAACCAGTAAATATTTCCATTAACTGGTAGAGTGCTGAATTATTTACAGTCATCAAAATTTGTTCACATAACTTTGCCTTGTTACAATTTATGGGAGAGTGCCAATAGGCACGCCGAGAGACACGCCAATAGGCACTCTCCCATAAATTGTAACAAGGCAAATCCAAACAGACTAAATAATTTCACTTCAAAGGTGATATGTAGAACATCCACTGAATACGAAGCCTTTAAGTTGCGGTACCGACACTTCAGAATAAAGCCCAAATATGGGCTTCCAGCACTCTACCAGTTAATGGCAACAAGTATAAAGCCGCAGAATTCAATTTAATGATATAAATTAGTGTGCAAATTCGCACCAGTCAATCGATCATTGAAAATCATACAATAATCCACCTTCTTCTTGCAGAAATTGTCATCCCAGTGACAACTTCTCAGATCGCTCACCGATCGGTAAAGTGGTGTGCACCATAATTATCAAACAACAGCACTTGAAGTTAATCAACTGTTCGCTCTTGATCCTCATTCTTCTGACCCACTAACCACTCACCTGATCGAAAGTTTGTGAACGGACCACATCAGCTTCTGTGTCATTTGTCTGGATTTGAATTATGTGAAAGTCGGGTTGAAAAAAAGGTCCCGTTATATTCTTATTTGGCTCTCATTTGGAGCCATGTCGGCATTCTTCCAACGGGACGCGTTGAAATAATATTACTCTCCTTTAATGTATTTTATGTGATGCACACCCTCACCAAAAAGACAAACTTACAACCCCTTCTGTGAAAACACGCTTACTGTACATAAGTACAGGGCACTTTAGTTCAATGATTTCTCATCCAGTCCACAAAACCTTACACACACTGAGACAAGCCCATTGAGGTAACCTGTGAGTGTGTGAGGAATTCTGGCCTCGAGAGAACAACAGCAATAAGAAATCGGCCTCACAATAAATGTCCCTAATATTCATATCCATGACACCTCAGATTGTAAGGATGTTAGCTACTTGTATTCACTGAAATGGCTGATGAGGTTAGACTGCGGAATTATGATCATATCTTCCCTCGGCTTACACAAGTCTCCTTACCCTAACCCTTTACCCAACACGAAAGGCAGGCGACACCTGTAAACTAAATTCATAAATAACACTATTTATTTTCCCTGTTGATGCTTTGCTGCGGAGGCAGGGCGTGTGATCCCTCTCTGGAATGAGCTCGTTGAGACCGTTGCAGAGAGGGGTTGTTTGACGCAAAACGTACAAATAATAGTGAAGGGTGTTATTTCCGACTAGCGCTAGCCGATTTTGGCTGTTAAGTCGGGTAAAGGGTTAAAATTAGGGCTGAAACGGTTGGCGCATTTTCACAACCGACTAACCGAGAGCTATAACCGGTTAATATCCAGTTATCCGAAGCCATTATTTCACCGAATATGAGATCAGAACTGTAGGAATTGGAAAGTAGTTTTCTCATAAACTGTTCCGTGGAGTTCATATAAACGAACGTTGTCGGGTACTCAACAACGTCCGTTTGCATACACACTACGGAATAGTTTCTGCGGTTACTCAGTACTCACCGAAATTGTCGATCATTAACGAAGTCTTTAAGTCGAAGTCAATTATTTCTCAAAATATACAACGCGGCTTCGAGATATAATCTATCCCAAAGGAGAAACTGCAGATTTACTCAGTTTTAACCGTGGAATGACGATCACTATCGATATTTCGGATAACCGGTTGACGTATTTTTCAAATCGGTTACGGAGGTAACCCTCTCAAATCGATTATCCGGTTACCATTTCAGTACTAGTTAAATACGCCCAAACCTAGGGTATATTATTCTACAAAACAACCATCTTCCTAAATGTGTAGCATAAGCTTTTAAAGTTTGGCTAGAGATAATTACTGTATAGCAGGAAAAGAAATCTGCAACACATTTTCCTCCTATATTTTTTAACCTTTCCCATGGTCATCCTGTTGCCCCAAGAATACGAAACATTGGAGAAAGGCATCCTTATGTGTAGCACAACGTACCTTTTCCTTGTAATTAACTGGTAGAATGCTGGAAGCCCATATTTGGGCTTTACTCTAAAGTTCTGATACTACAACCCAATGGCTTCAAACTATGTGGATGTCATTCATATTACCTTTCAATCGAAATTTTTTAGTGTAAATAGATTTCCCTTGTTACAATTTATGGGAGAGTGCCCAAAGGCACTCTCCCATAAATTGTAACATGACAAAGATTTGTGAACAAATTTTAATGACTAAAAATAATTCAGCACTCTACCAGTTAACCGTCCCATATTAAAACAAAACCCTTCCGTTAGGATGTACATGTATACAGGAGACCCTACATTTTATAGAAACATTAAAACTGGTGATCAGCTACTGAGTAATGTCGGGTAACATTTGCTTGGACGAGGTCCAGACTAACACAGAGTATGATTTTGTAAGTATTTACAATGAGAAGGCACGTACAATGCCCGAAGAGTAGTCCCATTTTAAGAACTCCACCAAATGCAAATATTACGAACCAGATGACCTTAAAACGACACTGAATGACTTGAACATCACGTTTTCATTGTTTCATATAAACTGTCAAAGCCTAGGTGCTACTGGGACTCCCTAAACCATCTATTGTCCGAAATGCAAACTAACGAGGATGCATTTGACTTGATTGGCCTTAAGGGGTCGTCCAACCTAACTTTGGTCAATTTTGTGACTTTTTTCCCAATGCCCCGGAAACAGATAAGAGAAGTAAGGAAAGGCAAATTATATATCAAAATAATGAGTAGAGTGCATAGAAAAGGTACATATAATTTTTTTCAGGAAAAAAGTGAATTTTAGGATTTTGAAGAAGATTAATTTGCAAATGGCGTAAGTAACGGACCGGTAAAACCACAAAATAATCGGTAATTCGAAAGCCTTGTCCTCAATATAATGATAACATACTACAGACTCGGAGAAAGCATTTTTTTGACACACACTCTAGTGGGTTTTGACGTTTGAATGTAATAACACCAACACAAATTTTGAATGTTTCGGATGTGGCCATGTTTCAAGGGACACACTAACAAGTCTAGTCCGTGTCCGTGTCCGTGTCGGAGAAAAAGTGTAGTCGGGAATTAAATTATCATTTTCTCCTTTATTTGTTGGTTGTTTTCTATGAAATTTGGAAAGTATACTCAGGGGACGATACGAAATATATATGCCAAAAGAGAAGTTTGTACGATGTTATTTTACGATGTTAGAAGACATTTTCTCTTTCAAACACACTAAAAAGTGTAGCTGACTCGGCGCCGTGTTATCTAATTAATTGGTTTACGCTGTGTTGACACAGCGAGGCGGGCTGGTAATCCTGGTTCTTTTTATGATTATGAGGAGATTAACTTGGGGTGTGGGTGAAAGAAACAACGAATAATTTAATGTTCAGTATTTTATTGGATAAATACAGGCCATAAAGGTTAGGATATAGCATAGCACAAAGATATAGAGATACAGCACAAACATGAACAAATAACAAACATATATATAACAAGCAAAAGTAAATTTAGTTGGTATGTCGTTCCGATTGTTTTGTGGTTGGATTCCCTTCGACAGTTGATAAAGGTGTCGATCGTGTTTTAAAACCAGACGAAATAAGAACAAGATTTTTTTTTCACCTAATTATTTATAATTCCAAAATTTGACATCATTTCTTGGGAAAGTCTCAAGCACAGAGACCTACCTTACAAATCATGTCAAGTGTCGCGATTACCAACAAACACGTGGAGTACGGTGGTAACGTTCGCTTGCATGGTTGCTGCTTAGTTTTGGCATTACCGTGCGGTCTCTCAAGATGAAGTGTTTCATTGCCTATATAGTGAACTAGGGCAAGTTGTGTTAATGTTGAATAATATACTAATCTTCGAAGTAGGTCGTCCCCATTTTTGTCGCCAACGTAAGTTTTCATCTGTGAAAAGAGATGAAAAATGAATTTCGTAAATTTATACAGATGATTTTTGGGGTTATATGGGGGATATACTTCAGTGTAGGCATAGCCGTACGGGCCAAGGGGGGCAGGGCGGGCTGAACTCCCCTTGAGTCGGGCGAGGCATATATTTTGGGCATTCAATGAGTAAATGTTCCAGGGTCTCCACTACTCCACAATTTTACAAATTCCAACACCTGACATAATATCTTTGGAAGATTTCCACGAGAGCTCCAAATAAATAATGTCAAGTGTTGGAATTATCAGTTTATTGTTTCTGTCTCCGTCCACTTCATTCTTCACTCAATGTGTAGCGCCCTATACTTTATTTCAATGTTTGTTTCTCCGCCCCCATTTTGGTGGAAAATATGTTAATTATTGATTTAGCAAAAAACCCCTTTAAGGGGTAATTAATTTTTTTTGTCGGGGGTGTGGGGGGGGGGGTATTTGAAATTCCAGACGGATAACCAGATATCACATATATCCCCCCCCCCCCCCCCCGTATCCTATCTCCCTGAAGGCTTGATGGATGACTCCCGGTTATTCAAAACTATACTGGCGGAGCTTTCTCCACTCCTTTTTTGTAACCGCTATGGTCAATATGCTGTTTGGTTTTCTTTTCTTCTCTGTCAGTCCAAGTTACATTCATTCATTCATCGCAACCAATTTGTGAAACAGAGTGAGACTGAGAGGGCGCATGAGAGAGAGAGAGAGAGAGAGAGAGAGAGAGAGAGGACGTGAACGTGTAACGACCCACCACGGACATTTAACATAATCTTATATGAAATAATCTTATTATACTCTTACTCTTGTACTTTACTTCATGTAAATGGAAAAAAAGTAATGAAAGAAAATCTATCAATCCAATCAACACCCCACTAATCTCCTCATAATCATGTGTCAACACAGCGTAAACCAATTACTCAGCTAACACGGCGCCGAGACAGCTACACTTTTTAGTGTGTTTGAAAGAGAAAATGTCTTCTAACACCGTAAAATAACATCGTACAAACTTCTCTTTTGGCATATATATTTGGTATCGTCCCCTGAGTATACTTTCCAAATTTCATAGAAAACAACCAACAAATACAGGAGAAAATGATAATTTATTTCCCGACTACACTTTTTCTCCGACACGGACACGGACTATACTTTTTAGTGTGTCCCTGTTTCAATGATGTTTTTCCGGTCATGTGATTACGATGTGGTTCTTGCAGAAATACTCAATTTGGGCAATCGTAAGAATGCAAGGACGTGATCACGCCCTTTATTTGTTCGAGACCATGTATGAACGGATTTGCAAACAGGTGACAGCAAATACTTGAGCTGTTAATGTCATAACTGCAAAATATGGTTCGAAATTCCCTCTCGTGTTTACAGGCCGTCTGAACTTTTTTGTTGACAAAAAATCTGAATTATTGCGCACAAGAAAGACAACATGAACCATTGAAAATAACCGAGTGTATAAAATCGGGACAATACACATAAAATAAGGCAATATTCATAACAAAGTAAGCAGAATGCTTCAGAAATTACTTTTTCACGAAGTTTATTCCAAGTGACCTGGAACTATATTGAGCGTGTTGATTTCCCCCAGATGTTGTGAAGTTATTTACTTCCTAGTAACCATGGAATTTGAGGCGGGTATGTTTGATGTCTGCAAAGTACCGATTGAAGGTGGGTTGAAAATGATGCATTCGTGCTTTTAAATAAGGTGCGCTTGGACGATGCTGAGAATTTAGTTTTTTCTTGCAACCAACCATAGTAATACAAGCGTCGATCAGTGACTTTTATGATCGTTTTACACTGACAAATCTCCTTCACCGGAAACCACCCCCCAATTTGCATATCACAATAAACATAACCGCTGTCACTGAGTGTCAGCGTGGCCGTGTGGTCAAAACCGAAACGAATTATCGAATGCACGGTCAATATTAGCTGCAATTGGCTTTTAAACAAATGAAATACACGAAATATTCGCAATTTCTTCATTATTCATGCCGAGTTACTTTTTAACCAGACCACATGCGTTCAGTTTCGTTTGTCGGCATAAAACTGATATTGTTTGTGGTAATTAAATAGTACGAGAAGGCGAAGGAAGCCAAATATTTTCCATCATCTATTAATTAATTCAAATTGATAATTACTTTTATTTTACTGAAATTATGAACTGATAAGGTGGGTGTGTTGCGATTATTATGCCCCAGACCTAGAAGTTGGAGAATCAAAGGTGCATATAGGGCCGTGCAGTGGTGACCTCTGTCCTCTTAGTCTTACCCATTCATCATTACATGTGTAACAGGAGGAGAGACAAGTGCGGGAGCCGGGGTTCAAACCGTCGACCTCTAGCACACAAAGCGACCGATTTACCACGAGACTAAGAGATCCGGACCAACCAGGCTGGTTGGTAAATGGCCTTTATACCTCGACCGCTACACATGTACCAACATTCTCCCTTGTATCTCAACCATTGCTACTCCAATTTGAAGGATATTTGGTGTTGTGATTGAGCATCATGGGGAAACAATGCCTGTGTAGCTGCTGTAGCATGTGTTTCTTCCCACATTTTTTCAGAGTTGTGGTACTTTTTCACTCTTTTGAGTTAGAAAATTTTGTTTATAACTAGTTGATTTGTTACAATTTGTTGCAAAGTGCCTGCTGATACCCTCAAATGTATTGCTACAAAATATTTCTGGTGAAGATTTTGTTCCTATTACTTATCAAGCAACAACCTAATGAATATTCTGTATAAAGCCACCAATCTGATGTTTGACACTTTTATCGGAGCTGTTTTGAAGGCCTATGGAACTCAAAATGTTGATTATGGCAGGACTTTTCTATTCACCCATTAATCGATAAATTAAGTGTTATAGTTGGAAGTAAGAAGCATGAAAGGTCCAGAACTAAAAGTCTAAAAAGAATGTTTTGCAATGTAACATGATTTTTGAAGGTACACTTATTTGGAGGGTTACCTGTCTTATAGTGTTTGGAACATGTGTGGCCAGGATCTTTAAAACGAACAAAAAAGTTAAACTTTGAGAAAAAAAAGGCATATGCCTTGAGTGCCGGAGGTAGAGTCATACAAGGAAGCGACCCCCCCTCCCCCCCAGGAAATTTTTTGTGTCAAATGGAGCTCACTTGTCAACTTTTTGGGATTGCTTTGTGTACTGCGTTCTTGAAAAAAATATGTGAGCCCCTCTGGATGTGCCCTTCTGATCTCAATATGTCAATAAGCCTCCTTGGGGAAAGTACATGCAATAATGGTTATGTAAGGTTGATTTGATGTGTTTTGAATAACAATGTACTTTTAAGTACATTAGATGGTTTATTGCAGTGACAGGTTACAGTTACCCTTATTTCTTCTCCAACAGATATCATGAGTGTATTGGTGTCCCAGAGTTAAACAAAGCTATTATACTTATTGATAAACCAGACAAATTTAACAATTTAATCACTATCAAATTGATGCATGGGATAAAAGGGGTTACAGTGCAAGGGGTTTGTAAATATATTTATTCAACTACAATGTATGACTTTGCAGTGCATTCTACATAGGAGAATATCATATTTTCTTTCCAAACCATTACAGTAACACATACATCTTTATATTGGGAGACACTCTTTTGTCCTTCCATACTTCTTCTGCTGGACTCCTTCAAGTTGACCTTTGTTGAACTCCCCAAATCAAAACATAAACAAAAGAAAATGTCTGCCTTCAATCAGTGAGCACTCCACTTATAACATTTGGGCTCACTGTTTATTACTTTCATGAATTAGGAAAAGATTTCTTCGAGTATGTACTTAAATGTTTATAGAATACAGCTGTTATTTTATTTTGAGGTATTTTATTGTAAAAATTTTGTTCTCTTACTTATGCCACAGCAGACTTTCAGGTGGTGCTATTTACAGATGGCAGCAGTTCCATGGCAAATTTCAGTTTCCACATGTTCTATGTTTCATTCCAAGCATTTTGGTATATAATTTATTGGGGTTATTCATTTTGGGACGTTTTTAGACTTGAAAAGAAAATTACATGAAATTTTACCAAAGTTCGGTTGGACGTCCCCTTAAAGGGATTTTCAAGATTCCTTATAATCACCCATATACCTTGAATGTGTATGACCCATTGCTCTACAAATATAGACCAGAAAATGACGATGGGCACGGAGGTGTAGGCCTCTTCATAAATAGTGGGTTAACATATAGAATGCGAGATGATTTATCTATATTTATCCCACATGTATTAGAATCTCTGTTCCCTGAAATTGATATCAACAACTGTTCAAAAATTGTAGGTGTGATTCATAGACCTAATACGCAGCCCAAAGCAGACATTAATCTTTTCCCGACAAAGATGAACGAAATATTAGATATACTAAATAACGAGAAAAAAAGTTTATATTATGGGAGACTTAAATATAGATTTGTTGAAGGCGTCTAATCACTCTAAGAGTGATAATTTTATTGATCTAATGTTTAGTGCTGGATTTTTACCACAAATAACTAAGCCTACAAGAGTAACTAATCACTCAGCAACCCTTATTGATCATATTTTCTCAAATAACACAAATGTTCCCTTGATTTCAGGAACCATATTGACTGACGTATCCGATCACTCTGGAATATTTCACGCGGAAATATCTCAATCCAAACCAATTCGTGATAATTATGTTATGACAAGAAAGATTAATTCCCAAAGCATTGCCGAATTCAAATCACTTCTGCCCGATATTGATTTTTCTTCTTGGTTATGGAGACAGAATGCCCAGACGAAGCATATAATTGTTTTATAAACATTTACCTTAAAGCTTACGAAATTGCATTCCCACTGAAAAAAAATTAGGCAAAGTAAAAAATATATCAAAAGACAACCCTGGATGACGATGGGACTTCTTGTATCGTCAAACAATAAAAGCCCAACCACACAAAATTGAAAGCTCCCATCACCCAAGAAAATATTCTAAAATATATAGGATACTATAACATATTTAATAAAGTCAAGACGGAATGTAAAGTTTTGTACTATGACAACGTGTTTGCTGAAAACAGAAACAATGTGCGAAAAACATTGCAAATTGTAAATTCGACAATCAACAAAACTCGTCCTGATAGTAAACTCCCGTCTTTTATCATCCATAATAATAAGCAAATTAATAATCCAATTGAAATTGCCGAAGAGTTCAATAATTTCTTTGCTGAAATAGGACATCAAAAGAGAATACAACTACCCATGGCCCATAAAACTTTCACGGACGATTTGAAAAATGATTTCCCGAACACTTTTTATATAACACCAACTACACCCCCCGAAGTAATCCGTACTGTCAAATTGATGGCTGCTAAGACAAGTAAGGACTGTGATAATATTACCCTAAGTCTGCTCAAACAGACAATTGATTCTGTAGCCATTCCTCTTGCCCACAAAATAAACAACTCCTTCATGCAAGGTGAGGTCCCAAAAACAATGAAAACAGCAAAAGTTATTCCGATACATAAAGCAGAAGACAAGCATCTCTTCACTAATTATAGACCAATTAGCTTATTGCCCAATTTTCAAAAGTCATAGAAAAACTAATGTCAACCAGATTAACAAGTTTTCTGGATAACTTCAATGCTCTATACTGCCACCAATATGGTTTCAGGAAAAAACATAGAACTACCCATCCCATAATGCCACTTTTACAAAATATACCCCTAGGAAATAATAAGCAAAGTAAAAATGAAACAATGACATTATTTTTGGACCTATCAAAACCCTTTGACACTCTAAATCACGAAATTCTACTACGAAAACTTGAAAATTACGACATCAGGGGAACTGGTTACAACTGGTTCAAAAGCTATCTAGCAGATAGAGTACAGTATGTCCAATACAGCGACCACCAATCATCTCTAGTCTCACTTACATGTGGCGTTCCACAAGGTTCAATACTTGGCCCCTTACTGTTCCTGATATACATAAATGATATCAAAAATTCAACCTCATTGAATCTGCTGTCATTTGCTGATGATACAACCGCGTACTCCTCAGCAGCAACCACCGAACTCCTTAGTGGTTATTTTAATAGAGAATTACCTAACCTTTTCGAGTGGTGTTGTGCAAAATGCGAATAAAACCAAGTACATGGTTATTAACTCAAGCTGTAAGACCAGAGTAACGTATCAACAAATAAGTATTAACAATGAAACAGTGAAACAATTGGTCATGGTGAAGAAGAACAAACCTTAAAATTTCTCGGTTTATACATAGATGATAATCTGTCGTATAAAACCCATGTATCTAAAATATGTTGTAAAATATCACATGCGAATTTTATTCTTAACAGAGTAAAAAGAATACTGCCCCATAAAGTCTTAAAAACACTCTATTACACACTAATCCAAAGCCATTTGTTGTATGGAATACTTTTCTGGGGTAACTCAAGAGCCGTCGCCAGAGTCCCTACTCTACAAAAACGCTCATTCAGAATTATAAACAATAGAAAATATAATGCTCATACCGACCCACTCTTTAAAAAAGATAGAGTACTCCAGGCTAACGATCTGTTCACGCTGCATGCCTCCCTATTCATGTTAGACTGGTGTAATGGTCAACTACCGTCATCATTTGAATATATGTTCTCCACTAGAACTACGAGTGTAAGGACCAGACAATCTCACCTTTTATACATACCCCGTACACGAAACAAATCACTGGATAATCTACCCATCTTTCACTTCCCCAAAATATGGAAGGAATTGGAACAAGAACTGCGGAGTATAAGGAACAGAAATATATTTATAAAAACATTCAAGACAAGAGCTCTGGATTCTTACTCCTCCCAGGTTAGTTGTAATAATCCTTATTGTCCCGATTGTACGTTATAGACAACAGAATGAACACAGCCCTCCCAATATAGTGATGAAATATATTGGCTTTAATGCACAAGACAACAGAATGCAAAAGTGGGCCGATTAGAGTCTGGACACCTCGTCCTTTGTTTTCTCTCCAGGGCACATGATGTCGGTTTTTATCACTAAATATTCCGTCGTCTTGATATTTTGCATGTAAAATTAGAATAGGTAGCTCTTGAGAGAGGTGTTGCTTGCCATGGTTCTTTTCTGATCACCAGTTATTAGTTATCAGTTATTCGACCCTCATTTAAAGTTGTCTCTACTCAGTGCACCCTGGAACGGCATCGAAAGTTTCTCTCCAATTATTTTCCTTCCAATGGGGTATGACAGGTAGACAGCCAATCTGGCTATGCCACCCCCCAATGGTATACATTCTATATTTACAAACAAAAAACATTACAAATAAACAGTCATTCATTACTGATTGTGTTCAAATTGTGTATATTGTGGCTTAGTTTGGATGTAATTGAATGATTTATATATGTATATTCCTTTTGAATGTCTACTGTTGAATAAAGAATCTAATCTAATCAATATCAATGGCTTAACTAAGGTATTCCCCATTCCACAAAGTATCAATATCAATGGCTTAACTAAGGTATTCCTTATTCTACAAAGTAGCAATATCAATGGCTTAACTAAGGTATTCCTTATTCCACAAAGTATCAATATCAATGGCTTAACTAAGGTATTCCTCATTCCACAAAGTATCAATATCAATGGCTTAACTAAGGTATTCCTTATTCCACAAAGTATCAATATCAATGGCTTAACTAAGGTATTCCTTATTCTACAAAGTAGCAATATCAATGGCTTAACTAAGGTATTTCTCATTCCACAAAGTATCAATATCCATGGCTTAACTAAGGTATTCCTCATTCTACAAAATATCAATATCAATGGCTTAACTAAGGTATTCCTTATTCTACAAAGTAGCAATATCAATGGCTTAACTAAGGTATTCCTCATTCTACAAAATATCAATATCAATGGCTTAACTAAGGTATTCCTCATTCTACAAAGTATCAATATCAACGGCTTAACTAAGGTATTCCTTATTCTACAAAGTAGCAATATCAATGGCTTAACTAAGGTATTTCTCATTCCACAAAGTATCAATATCAATGGCTTAACTAAGGTATTTCTCATTCCACAAAGTATCAATATCAATGGCTTAACTAAGGTATTTCTCATTCCACAAAGTATCAATATCAATGGCTTAACTAAGGTATTCCTTATTCTACAAAGTATCAATATCAATGGCTTAACTAAGGTATTCCTCATTCCACAAAGTATCAATATCAATGGCTTAACTAAGGTATTCCTCATTCCACAAAGTATCAATATCAATGGCTTAACTGAGGTATTTCTCATTCCACAAAGTATCAATATCAATGGCTTAACTTGGGTATTCCTCATTCCACAAAGTATCAATATCAATGGCTTAACTAAGGTATTTCTCATTCCACAAAGTATCAATATCAATGGCTTAACTAAGGTATTCCTCATTCCACAAAGTATCAATATCAATGGCTTAACTAAGGTATTCCTCATTCCACAAAGTATCAATATCAATGGCTTAACTAAGGTATTCCTTATTCTACAAAGTATCAATATCAATGGCTTAACTAAGGTATTCCTCATTCCACAAAGTATCAATATCAATGGCTTAACTAAGGTATTCCTCATTCCACAAAGTATCAATATCAATGGCTTAACTGAGGTATTTCTCATTCCACAAAGTATCAATATCAATGGCTTAACTTGGGTATTCCTCATTCCACAAAGTATCAATATCAATGGCTTAACTAAGGTATTTCTCATTCCACAAAGTATCAATATCAATGGCTTAACTAAGGTATTCCTCATTCCACAAAGTATCAATATCAATGGCTCAACTAAGGTATTCCTCATTCCACAAAGTATCAATATCAATGGCTTAACTAAGGTATTTCTCATTCCACAAAGTATCAATATCAATGGCTTAACTAAGGTATTCCTCATTCTACAAAGTATCAATATCAATGGCTTAAGGTATTCCTCATTTCACAAAGTATCAATATCAATGGCTTAACTAAGGTATTCCTTATTCTACAAAGTATCAATATCAATGGCTTAACTTGGGTATTCCTCATTCCACAAAGTATCAATATCAATGGCTTAACTAAGGTATTTCTCATTCCACAAAGTATCAATATCAATGGCTTAACTAAGGTATTTCTCATTCCACAAAGTATCAATATCAATGGCTTAACTAAGGTATTCCTCATTCCACAAAGTATCAATATCAATGGCTTAACTAAGGTATTCCTTATTCTACAAAGTATCAATATCAATGGCTTAACTAAGGTATTTCTCATTCCAAAAAGTATCAATATCAATGGCTTAACTTGAGTATTCCTCATTCCACAAAGTATCAATATCAATGGCTTAACTGAGGTATTTCTCATTCCACAAAGTATCAATATCAATGGCTTAACTTGGGTATTCCTCATTCCACAAAGTATCAATATCAATGGCTTAACTAAGGTATTTCTCATTCCACAAAGTATCAATATCAATGGCTTAACTAAGGTATTCCTCATTCCACAAAGTATCAATATCAATTACAAAGTATCAATATCAATGGCTTAACTTGGGTATTCCTCATTCCACAAAGTATCAATATCAATGGCTTAACTGAGGTATTTCTCATTCCACAAAGTATCAATATCAATGGCTTAACTTGGGTATTCCTCATTCCACAAAGTATCAATATCAATGGCTTAACTGAGGTTTCCTTATTCTACAAAGTATCAATATCAATGGCTTAACTAAGGTATTCCTTATTCCACAAAGTATCAATATCAATGGCTTAACTAAGGTATTCCTTATTCCACAAAGTATCAATATCAATGGCTTAACTAAGGTATTCCTCATTCCACAAAGTATCAATATCAATGGCTTAACTAAGGTATTCCTTATTCCACAAAGTATCAATATCAATGGCTTAACTAAGGTATTCCTTATTCCACAAAGTATCAATATCAATGGCTTAACTAAGGTATTCCTTATTCCACAAAGTATCAATATCAACGGCTTAACTAAGGTATTCCTTATTCCACAAAGTATCAATATCAATGGCTTAACTAAGGTATTCCTTATTCCATAAAGTATCAATATCAACGGCTTAACTAAGGTATTCCTTATTCCACAAAGTATCAATATCAATGGCTTAACTGAGGTATTCCTTATTCTACAAAGTATCAATATCAATGGCTTAACTAAGATATTCCTCATTCCACAAAGTATCAATATCAATGGCTTAACTAAGGTATTCCTTATTCTACAAAGTATCAATATCAATGGCTTAACTAAGGTATTCCTTATTCCACAAAGTATCAATATCAATGGCTTAACTAAGGTATTCCTTATTCCACAAAGTATCAATATCAACGGCTTAACTAAGGTATTCCTTATTCCACAAAGTATCAATATCAATGGCTTAACTAAGGTATTCCTTATTCCATAAAGTATCAATATCAACGGCTTAACTAAGGTATTCCTTATTCCACAAAGTATCAATATCAATGGCTTAACTGAGGTATTCCTTATTCTACAAAGTATCAATATCAATGGCTTAACTAAGGTATTCCTCATTCCACAAAGTATCAATATCAATGGCTTAACTAAGGTATTCCTTATTCTACAAAGTATCAATATCAATGGCTTAACTAAGGTATTTCTCATTCCACAAAGTATCAATATCAATGGCTTAACTTGGGTATTTCTCATTCCACAAAGTATCAATATCAATGGCTTAACTAAGGTATTTCTCATTCCACAAAGTATCAATATCAATGGCTTAACTAAGGTATTCCTTATTCTACAAAGTATCAATATCCATGGCTTAACTGAGGTTTCCTTATTCTACAAAGTATCAATATCAATGGCTTAACTAAGGTATTCCTTATTCTACAAAGTATCAATATCAATGACTTAACTTGGGTATTCCTCATTCCACAAAGTATCAATATCAATGGCTTAACTAAGGTATTCCTTATTCTACAAAGTATCAATATCAATGGCTTAACTAAGGTATTCCTCATTCCACAAAGTATCAATATCAATGGCTTAACTAAGGTATTCCTTATTCTACAAAGTATCAATATCAATGGCTTAACTTGGGTATTCCTTATTCTACAAAGTATCAATATCAATGGCTTAACTAAGGTATTCCTCATTCCACAAAGTATCAATATCAATGGCTTAACTGAGGTATTCCTTATTCTACAAAGTATCAATATCAATGGCTTAACTTGGGTATTCCTTATTCTACAAAGTATCAATATCAATGGCTTAACTAAGGTATTCCTCATTCCACAAAGTATCAATATCAATGGCTTAACTTGGGTATTCCTTATTCTACAAAGTATCAATATCAATGGCTTAACTAAGGTATTCCTCATTCCACAAAGTATCAATATCAATGGCTTAACTAAGGTATTCCTCATTCCACAAAGTATCAATATCAATGGCTTAACTAAGGTATTCCTTATTCTACAAAGTATCAATATCAATGGCTTAACTTGGGTATTCCTTATTCTACAAAGTATCAATATCAATGGCTTAACTAAGGTATTTCTCATTCCACAAAGTATCAATATCAATGGCTTAACTGAGGTATTCCTTATTCTACAAAGTATCAATATCAATGGCTTAACTTGGGTATTCCTCATTCTACAAAGTATCAATATCAATGGCTTAACTAAGGTATTTCTCATTCCACAAAGTATCAATATCAATGGCTTAACTAAGGTATTCCTCATTCTACAAAGTATCAATATCAATGGCTTAACTAAGATATTCCTCATTCCACAAAGTATCAATATCAATGGCTTAACTAAGGTATTCCTTATTCCACAAAGTATCAATATCAATGGCTTAACTGAGGTATTCCTTATTCTACAAAGTATCAATATCAATGGCTTAACTAAGATATTCCTCATTCCACAAAGTATCAATATCAATGGCTTAACTAAGATATTCCTCATTCCACAAAGTATCAATATCAATGGCTTAACTGAGGTATTCCTTATTCTACAAAGTATCAATATCAATGGCTTAACTTGGGTATTCCTTATTCTACAAAGTATCAATATCAATGGCTTAACTTGGGTATTCCTTATTCTACAAAGTATCAATATCAATGGCTTAACTTGGGTATTCCTTATTCTACAAAGTATCAATATCAATGGCTTAACTAAGGTATTCCTCATTCCACAAAGTATCAATATCAATGGCTTAACTAAGGTATTTCTCATTCCACAAAGTATCAATATCAATGGCTTAACTAAGGTATTCCTCATTCCACAAAGTATCAATATCAATGGCTTAACTGAGGTATTCCTTATTCTACAAAGTATCAATATCAATGGCTTAACTAAGATATTCCTCATTCCACAAAGTATCAATATCAATGGCTTAACTTGGGTATTCCTTATTCTACAAAGTATCAATATCAATGGCTTAACTAAGGTATTCCTCATTCCACAAAGTATCAATATCAATGGCTTAACTGAGGTATTCCTTATTCTACAAAGTATCAATATCAATGGCTTAACTAAGATATTCCTCATTCCACAAAGTATCAATATCAATGGCTTAACTAAGATATTCCTCATTCCACAAAGTATCAATATCAATGGCTTAACTAAGATATTCCTCATTCTACAAAGTATCAATATCAATGGCTTAACTTGGGTATTCCTTATTCTACAAAGTATCAATATCAATGGCTTAACTTAGGTATTCCTCATTCCACAAAGTATCAATATCAATGGCTTAACTTGGGTATTCCTCATTCCACAAAGTATCAATATCAATGGCTTAACTAAGGTATTCCTCATTCCACAAAGTATCAATATCAATGGCTTAACTAAGGTATGTGAAAAATTGTCATTTTTTTATGATTAAAGACCCATAACTCCAAAATGACAAACTTAAAAATTGTAAAAATTGAAAGTGGGGCGATGCCTTTACTGATTACAGCAGTGCTACAAAATGTCAAGAGATTTGGTGAAAGCATTATTGAGTTATCATACATGTAAAAAATTGAGAAATTTTTGAAGATTCAAGTCCCATAACTTTGGAAAGAAAAACACAGAAAACCGTTGATCAATTACAATATTGTGTATAAATATTGAGAATTGGTCAAAGAAAACTTGGACAGATGGACAAAACGATTACTGTAGGGCTTCTGCCAAAAGTCGGCAGGGCCCTAATTATCTATAGACCAAACATAGGCCAGCTATTATAGTTGGTAGTTGGAGTGATCAATGCTACAATAGTTGGTAAGTGGAACTACCAGTAGACCAAACATAGGCCAGCTGCAATAGTTGGTAGGTGGAGTGATCTATGCTGTAATAGTTGGTAGGTTGAATTATCTATAGACCATAGGCCAGCTACTATAGTTGGTAGGTAGAATTACATATAGACCAAACATAGGCCAGCTACAATAGCTGGTAGTTGGAGTGATCTATGCTGCAATATTGGTAGGTAGAATTATCTATAGACCATAGGCCAGCTACTATAGTTGGTAGGTAGAATTACCTATAGACCAAACATTGGCCAGCAACGATTGTTGGTAGTTGGAATTATCTATGCTAGAGTTGGTAGGTGGAATTATTTGTAGACCCAACATAGGATAGCTGCAATAGTTGGTAAATGGAATTATCAATAGACCAAACACAGGCTAGCTACAATAGTTGGTAAATGGAATTATCAATAGACCAAACATAAATGGAGTGATCAATGCTACAATAGCTGGTAGGTGGAATTATCTATAGAACAAACATTGGCCAGCTACGACAGTTGGTAGTTAGGTATCTATGCTACAATAGGTGGGTGGAATTATCAAGAGACCAAACATTGGTCAGCTACTATAGTGGTAGTTGGAGTGATCAATGCTACAATAGCTGGTAGGTGGAATTATATATAGACCAAAGATTGGCCTGCTGCGGCAGTTGGTAGTTAGGCTTTGTTACAACCGAAAATTATCAACTGATAAAACTAAAAAGCAACACTAGGGAGCAATACAAATAAGGTTGGAACCAAAATAATTTATGTCTGATGAAATACTGAAAATTAACAACTATATCTGAAAGCTGATATCAATTTTGAATGTTACTGAGGGAAAGTACAGAAAACATACAGTTTGCAACAAAGTAAAGAATTTTTCAACAAGAATGAACATTGTGCACAAGAATGGGTGGGCCTACAGAGTTAAAGTAATGAGAATTATTTGATAAGATATAAAAATAGAGCATCTTACTTATACGAATGTAAATGAACAACATCTGTTACTTGTTAGTCAAAGTGAAGAATCATCAAAGAACATATTTTCAAAATGTTCTGACCTGAGAAAAGGGTCATGCAACAAACAAAGAACAAGAAGTACGCCAGCGCCCAATAGCTCACCAACTTTCCTCTTTGATAGTAACTTTGGCAAACACAAGAACTGCATCAAACAGGCTCATAACATGCGACAAAGCTGACCTAAACACAACCTCTTAAAAGTAAAACACAGAAACTGACAAACACTAAGGTAAACATGAAATTCTGAGCTAAACAGAAAATTAAAAGTAAGTAAAAAATAAATAAAAAAAAGTTAAGAGAACGGTAAAAAACACATAGGGTGGGGGTTAAATAGTGGTAGAATGATAATAAGCACCATATAGAAGCAAATGGAAGAAAAAATTTAAGAAATCAACTGGACAAGGGTTAAACCATGGTAGAATGATAATGAAGAAGATGTATGATGAATATAAGCACCATGGTAAGAGAAGGAACACAGCAGGTGAGCTAAACACTAAGTTAAACATGAAATTTTGAGCTAAACAGAAAACTAAATGCAACTAAAAATGTCAAGAAAAATGTTTAAAATGCAGAGTATGAGGGTTAAATCATCGTAGAATGATAATAACCATCAGATAATAACCATCATATTGCAGCATTATAAAGGCCATGATATGGAAATAGGGCGAGTAAGTGACCTAAACAGAAACTTTAATATTATTGGACACCTACGCCGACTGATCAAGATGCCATAAGCTCACACACCTAAAGTTGTTGAGCTAAAAATAAATAAAAAAGTTAAGAGAACGGTTTAAAACACATAGGGTGAGGGTTAAATAGTGGTAGAATGATAATAAGCACCATATAGAAGCAATATAAAGGCCATGGGATGAAAAGAGTGTTGGCAGCTGCCCTGAATAGAAACGTAAACACACTGAAAATGTCCAAGTATGAGCTAAACACAAAACTCAACGTTCAAAAGTTGAAGAGAAATTTGAATTGAAATTCAGTAGACAAGGGTGAAACCATGGTACAATGATAATGAAGAACACTTATAAGGAATATAAGCACCATGGGAAGAGAAGGAACGCAGCAGGTGACCTAAACACCAAGTTAAACATGAAATTCTGAGCTAAACAGAAAAGTAAACGTAACTAAACAAGAAAGACGCCAACGCCCTATAGCTCACCAACATTCCTCTTTGATAGTAACTTTGGCAAACACAAGAACTCCATCAAACAGGCTCATAACATGCGACAAAGCTGACCTAAACACAACCTCTTAAAAGTAAAACACAGAAACTAACATAAACAATAAGTTAAACATGAAATTCTGAGCTAAACAGAAAACTAAACGTCAGTAAAAAATAAATAAAAAGTTAAGAGAACGGTTTAAAACACATAGAACGAGGGTTAAATAGTGGTAGAATGATAATAAGCACCATATAGAAACAATACAAAGGCCATGGGATGAAAAGAGTGTCGGCAGCTGCCCTGAATAGAAACGTTAACACACTGAAACTGTCTAAGTGTGAGCTTAACAGAAAACTCAACGTTCAAAAGTTGAAGAGAAATTTGAATTGAAATTCAGTGGACAAGGGTGAAACCATGGTACAATGATAATGAAGAACACATATGAGGAATATATGCACCATGGGAAGAGAAGGAACACAGCAGGTGATCTAAACACTAAGTTAAAAATTCTGAGCTAAACAGAAACCCAAACGGAACTAAAAATGTCAAGAAAAATGTTGACAATGTAGAATATGAGGGGTTAAATCATCGTAGAATGATAATAATCACCATATAGTAGCATTATGAAGGCCATGATATGGAAATAGTGCGAGTAAGTGACCTAAACAGAAACTTTAACATTATTGGACACCTACGCCGACGCCAAACGATCGAGCCATGCCATAAGCTCACACAACTAAAGTTGGCGAGCTAAAAACTGAAAGGAAGGGAAGTATGGGTCACATGCACATATTTTTCAGGGGATTCCCTACAAAAAAACACACCAAAAGTCAATTGTATTTTTTAGATCAAAAAGTCATCAAATCACCCTCTTTATTTATCTGGAATATTCAACAATAATGCAAGATGTCAATAGAAAGTTTCAAATGTTTAGTGAAACAATATATTTTCCCAAGGCTGCCTATTTTTAGAGTTTGCATCATTTCCGAGTGCAACATTTCAAGGAGGGGTAACTCTAATCCAAATATTTAGTTCAGTGATACCTATAGTGAATCCTTCTCGTACAGACTCCTGCAAGGAACGGTTGGAGGACTAATTATAATTTAGGGGGCTGCCATTTTTCTTGTGTTTGTTTAGCTTCTATGAAGTTCAACAAGGGTCAGATCCACAAAGTTCCTTTCAAGTATGGAGTCATGAGAGAGTGCATCAATGTAAAATAAAGAATGTCTAATGTGGCTTTTGTCAGTCTGCAGTGATCACACCCCCACAATTCTGTGCCTTTTTGCGTGAGACTTGTGTCAAATTGGCAAAAACGAAGAGATTAATACACCAAAAGAGGTCAAATTACCTAACTTCCCAAATTGGTACTATCTATGACCATTTCTGGTGTTGCATGATCGCAATGGCAGCTGCCAAGAGTGCAATGTGAATGCTCAAGTATGGCCAAACAAAAATTAATGTGTCAATGGCACTGTAGCTCAACTTGACAAACTTTAAATGGGAAAGTTATTAGTGAAATGGCAAAATTGAAGATCATTGCTTCCAATGTTATTTGAAACTTCAACATAACTGCATTGTGTGCAGAACGTCAGAGCAGTCCATGCATTTTTCAATGTAAACTAAGGGGCTGGCTAAAGGAAGAATGTTGATACATCATACACAAATGCAGTAAGTTTAAAGGTCATTGTAAATGGCAACTTTTTGTCACAGAAATTAATGCTAATCTATATCTAGAGGTATCGCGTGATGAGCACACCAAGTTAAAAAAAAAAAAACCCTATAATTAATGTGCTCTGTCCGCCATGTCAAAGAAGAATGTTGATGCACAAATGCACTAAATTCAAAGGTCATCGCTAACAGCAAGTTTTTGATGGCAATGAAAAGAAAATCAATAGCTCCTATCCTGGTCACCCTGAATAAGCATACCAAGTTTCAAAACAACCCGATAATGAATGGTGCATGCACAAATGTACTAAGTTTGAAGGTCGTTGCTAGTGGCAATGTTTTTTTCTTGACGGAAATTCATAAATATGCCCTGTGTGGATTGCAAACGTTCAAAGATTAATGCTAACGACGGGTTTTTGATGGAAATGAAAGAAAATCAATAGCTCCCATCTAGAGGTCACCCCAAACATGCATCCAAGTTACAAAGCAATATATTTGTAAAAGTGTCTGAGAGTGTGCTAAATGAATATGTTCATGCACAAATGCATCATGTTCAGAGGCCGTTGCTACAACCTTTTCTTGATGAACTTGAAAGAAGTTTCAAAGCAACCCATTCATAAATGTACCCTATAGGGCATGGCAAAGAAATATGTTGATGTGCGAATGCAATGAATTCAAAGTTCATTGCTAATGGCAACATTCAGCAATGTTTTTTGAGAAAATGAAACAGACAAACAAGCACCCCATGTTTCAAAGTGATCGAATCATAAACATGAACAGTGCATTGTTCCAAAGAAAAATGGTGACAGACAAAAAGTTGAAGGTCGTTGATAAGGGAAACATTTTTTGACGGAAATAAAAAATCTATAGCTCTCATCTAGAAATCAACCAAAACATGGATACCAAGTTTCCAACCAATCCATTCATAAATGCACCCCGCAGTGAGTGCCGAATAAGAATTTTGATGCAAAAAATGGCAAAGTTCAATGCTAACAGCAACATTTCTCGGCAGAAATTAAAGAAAATCAATAGCTCACATACCTCACATCTAAATGTTGTGCCAAACTGGCACACTAAGATGCCAAGCGATCAGATCATGTGACCTGAGCAATGTGCCAAAGGAAACCGTCAATGCACAAAAGGGCAAAGTTGAAGGTTGATGCTAATGGCGACTGTTTGGAGAGGAATAAAATAAGAGGCCCCAGGGGGCCTTTAGGCGCTCACCTGACATGGTAGTCTAAATATCAAACCAGGGACTTGACTTGAATAAGCTGCATACGTCCCTCCTAAGAAAAGCATATACCAACTAGACGAAGCTATTGTGCCCATACAATACACAGGATTTTACTTCTATTTTCAGTTCCTGCACTTGTGCGTCCCAAAATTGAGATAAACGCATAAAAAACAGATTTTTTAAAATTTTTGTTCGGAAATTTTCGAAGTCCCAAAGAAAATTTTTTCAGACTAAATTTTTTTTTTTCATCTTTTTAAAATGGACCAAAACGCATAAAAAACCAAAGAACTAATTTCCGGATTTTGGTCCAAAATGTAGTCCCACCCGGCCTCCAAATTTTCAGTGTAAAAATGATGTTTTTTTGTCTAAAGAACTGGGTGAATGACATTTTTGGAACCCGTATTGGTGAGGGTATAAAATATTAAACCTATCGAGGAAACCAGTTAGTCTCGCCTCCACGAGTTGTTCCATTACTTTTGAGAATACCGAAAGTATACTGATAGGTCTGTAATTTGTAAACCAGTGCTCGTCACCCGCTTTAAATAACTTCGCGATCTTCACCCTGTCTGGTACTTTGCCATTTAGGAAAGAGCTGCTAATTATATGTATTCGAGGTTCTAATACATCGTTTATCATATGTTTAAGAAGACAGGTTGTGATATCATCGGGGTCTTTAGATAATTTTGGCTTCATTTTATTTACTACTCGGTTGACTTTTGTAGTATTTGTGTGTATTAAGTAAAGATTATTGGATACATTGTTGTCCATGTGGTCTAAGTATGACTTATTCGCTTTCTGAATCTATTCGGATGTGTTTAAGTAAAGATTATTGGATACATTGTTGTCCATGTAGTCTAAGTATGACTTATTCGCTTTCTGAATCTATTCGGATGTGTTTAAGTAAAGATTATTGGATACATTGTTGTCCATGTAGTCTAAGTATGACTTATTCGCTTTCTGAATCTATTCGGATGTGTTTAAGTAAAGATTATTGGATACATTGTTGTCCATGTAGTCTAAGTATGACTTATTCGCTTTCTGAATCTATTCGGATGTGTTTAAGTAAAGATTATTGGATACATTGTTGTCCATGTAGTCTAAGTATGACTTATTCGCTTTCTGAATCTATTCGGATGTGTTTAAGTAAAGATTATTGGATACATTGTTGTCCATGTAGTCTAAGTATGACTTATTCGGTTTCTGAATCTATTCGGATGTGTTTTTTCCAATGTTGATAAAGAAATTGTTGAATTCTTCTGCGATGGCATGGGACTCGCTTAACTCGATGTTGTCCTGGATGAAGAACGATGGTAATCTAGCTTCACGTTTTCCTTTATTGATGGCTTCGTTTAAAATCTACCACGTTCTTCGCATATTATTTTTGTTTTCGTTTAGAATATCTCTATAATAGGTAGCTTTACATTGTTTTTTTACCTTGTTGAAAATTCTACAGTAGTTTTTATAGTTTTGTGAGTTCCTTTAAGTAGGAGCTTTAAATGAGTGTTTTCTTGTAGAATTTTTCTTTATTGTTGGGAGATATTACAAGCCCCCTTGTCATCCAGGGTTGTTTTTTAATAAATTTTTTGTTCTGGCGAACACGTTTGAGAGGGAATGCTATTTCATAAGCTTTCATATAGATGTTTAGAAAGGTTTCATATGACTCATTAGGACAATTCGATTGCATTACAGGGTTAAAATCACATTCCGAACAAAGTGTTTTGAATTCCAACAATTCTTTCTGCATTTATAATTCTTTTTCGTGTCAAGTGTGGTCTGTCTTTTGGTTCGGGTTTTTCTTCAATATAAAAAACATCAAAATGACGTGACACGCCAGATATGACTATTCCAGGTAGTGCTGTTCGTTAAACGTTATTAGAGAAGATATGATCTATCAGACTAGCAGAACGACGGGTTACTCTCGTTGGCTTGATGGTATAAGGCAGAAAGCCCTGACTGAACATGAGATCGACAAATTCTTCCGCCTTTGAGTGTGTAGTTGCATTTCGAAGGTCTTGGTATATTTATTTATTGGTGTTTAAGATCACATACTTATGTGCAATGTCTAATCATGACCGTGACAGTTTTACGGGTGGAGGAGGCCGGAGTACCCGGAGAGAACCACCGAGCAACTGCCGGCTCCTCAACATCGCACCACTGACGTGTAGTACGCCTTAGTACACGGCATCATCATATCCCCATTAGGACAATCGGGGTTAAGTGCCTTACCCAAAGACACAATGCGGGAGTCCAAATCGATCCGAATGTCTAGGTTAAGATCCCCCACAATATAAACTTTTTTTTATTTTCGGCATTCAGAACATTCGTTATTTCATTTAATTTTGATAAGAAGAGGTTGATGTCGGCTTCAGGAGGAGTGTTGAGTCTATAGTTGACTCAAATAATTCTGGTTTGGTATTTATCTTAAATTTTAACAAATAGAGATTCGAAAACATGGGGAATAAAGAACGAAATATCATTGCCAACTCTATAGGGTGTTCCTTCTTTTTATATATAGATGAAGTTCTTTCCTGTTTGTAGATAGAACATGTTTTGAAAGGAATCCCAAATGGGCCTTCATGCTTTGGCAATTGAGATGGAAAATTGAGAATTTTGCGTCTATTTTACAAGCCGTTGACTGAAAGTCACTAGGTGAAAAGTAGTTGCAGTCAGTTGCGAGGTTTTTATATGGGGATTCAACATTTTCTATCAAGGAACATACTTTCTCATTTCAGAGCTATATAAAGTCGTACAAAGTGCGTCTACCTGCACCTTGTCGAGTGGAATGTTACCCACCATTATTCGCCAACATACTACCATCCTTTCTCGCTGGACAAATATACATGACACAAATAGAATATATTATTCCAAGATGAAGATAAAAGGAGGTTAATGTCCAGACATTGTTGAACTGCTGGGGAGGTTGAGACGATATTTCTTTTCATTTCTAGTCACAGTCTGTTGCAATAATAGTCTGTAATTGGGAGTTTGGGAGTTTGTTTGGAAACAAGATTACTCTGCACAAGCAGTTTACTGCAACTAACTAACCAATCAGATTGCTTGATTTCCCATAACCTGTATGCAGAGTTACAACAAAGGCCAAAATGATTCTCATCATCTTTGTATTTAACAGCCATGTCCCATGGAATCCCTTTTGGAAATTCAAAATGTCTGGCCTTCGGCACCCCTTTTTCTGAAATGAGGCCATGAAGGCCATGAGAAATTCCTCAATGAGGTCGAATTTACTGTCCCTCTTAGCCTCATTTCGGTCGAGACCATGAGGGCCATGAAAAAATCCCTCAAGGAGGTCTAATTTACTATCCCTCTTAGCTTCATATATAACAGCCATGTCCCATGGAATCCCCATTTAAGAATCCCTTTTTGGAAAATCTCTGGTCTTCAGCACCCTTTTTTCTGAAATGAGGCGGATCCAATTTTACGGAGTCAGATAAGAATCAAATTTACGGAATGCCTTTCATACCCTTTTATAGATGTTTTACATTGAACATTTTATAAAATGGTATATGTTGGGGGAATGAAACAATCTAATTGAACATTTTGAAGGCCTAACTGAAAGAATAGCTAGAAAGTATACCACCCCAAGTTTGCTAAGCACCAAGTATATCCAACTACCTGTTTTACGTTTCAGTTGAAATATTGTTGTGAAAAGTGTATATCTTTTATATTTCATTATATCTTTAATGATTTAAGCACAGAAATTAAGGTTTTGTTTGTGTCTGACATTATTTTTTAGCTTTTGAATATGATAACCATGGAAAATGGATATTATTGGTAAAAGAGGAAATTTTTCAAATTAGCCAAAAAGTTGACGGAGCAAATTGATAAGGGTTCAATATCGAGTATGAGACCCATTATTGTTAATTACAGCTGGACCGCCTTCTCATGCTCCCAATCAGGTTCCAGATTGTCCTTTGTGGGATGTTGTTCCATTCTTGGACCAGCCTGGCACCAAGCTCCTGAACACTTCTTGGTTGGACTGGACGGACAGAAATTGCAAGCTGCAACTCATTCCAGACATGTTCGATTGGATTGAGGTCAGGGGATCTTGGTGGCCAGTGGCGGCACCAGAGTTACAGAAGTGAGGGTGTACAGTTGGGCATTGCCCGTCGCGCGTAAGGTTGAGAACATTTCTAAAACTTACGTTGTAAATGGTGTTCTCTGGAGCATTCTCAGACAATTAAATTAAAACAGTGTTATTCTTTTGAAACTTATTGGTTAGGTCTTTCAGTTATAGAAAACGTCGTACATGGTGACATTTTAACGGAGGAACGCTGTTGTAAAGTACGAGCACAAAGCACCAAACGACACTATTTATTTATGTATTTATTTATTGGTGTTTAAGGTCACAGGTTTATGCACAATGGCTAATCATGACCGTGACAGTTTTACGGGTGGAGGAAGCCGGAGTACCCGGAGAGAACCACCGAGCAATGGCGAGCAACTGTCAACTCCCCAACATACTAACTCCACACAAGCAGGGTTAGCATTGGTTGAAGACAAGTGCACGATCGAAGGGCAGTACGCCTTTCTACACAATGCCACCGAGCCCCCACGCGGGCAATGTAGATGAAATGTCTTGCCCAAGGACACAACGCGATTGCCGCAGGTGGGTTTCGAACCGAGGACCTCTCGGCTTGCAGCCTGCACCTCTACCTACTAAGCCACCGCGTTTCCACCAAATGACACTCAAATCGAAAATGAAAGTAGGCTGCATTCCAAACGGACGCTCTCGATTCTGGCATTCCTCGCATACTCTTAAGCAGTATGTTTCAGACCGTTTGAACCCGGCACGCCTTGTTGCAATTTGGGCCCTCGACTCTTGTTTGTTGTTTGCTGCTAATGTGTGTGTGTGGGGGTGGGGGGGGGGGAGGCACACAAACATAATTTAAAAACTTCTCTGATTTCGTGCACTTGTGAATATGACATTAAGCATACCCACCATTACACCGCAACGTTCAATACAAAAACTAAAATGATAGTATTTTTTTACTACGCTTGGCAAAAGAATTGGAGGGGTAAGTACACCCCCCCCAGCCCCCCCCCCCCCCATACCGCCGCCACTGTTGGTGGACAGTCCATACGCTCAATTCCCTCCCTCTGTCGGTAATCCCAGACAGCTTGGGCAACATGAGGACGGGCATTATCGTCCGTCAGAATGAATCTATCACCCACTGCACCTGCATACAATCTGACGTGGACATCCAGGATCTCATCAATGTACCGCTATACAGTCAATGTACCACAGTCAATGACACAGAGCTATGTACCCAGGCCTGGCATTCTGAAAAATGCAGGAGGGCAAAAAATCGCTCTCCTCAATCAGCTTAGGAGAGCAATTAGCTTTACTAATAAATTAATAAAAAAAAAAAATGAAACTCGTGGATCTGAATAAAAATTTTGAAGAAATTACCTTAGATTGTACGAAGTTAAAATTTGGGCTCCCACACAGGGGGTGGGGGGGGGGGGGGGTTGGGGGGTAGGGGGTGGTCACCAAATATTTGCAAGACGTGACGTGGGGGTGGGTGGGTCTCTTTAGTGCGCCAAAAATGTGCATTTCCAACTTGCGCAATTTTTTGAATTTTTTAAAAATATATCAATATATCAGCTAATATATACCATCATTTGTGTTTCAAACCTTAAAGATGATGTTGTACATCACACTCTTAACATAAATACAACATCAGGAGGCTTTATATGTGAAAATATTGGGCTCAATCTGGGAAAATGTCACACTTAGTAGGGGGTGGGTGTCTTGTTCGAAATGTAGAAAATGTGCAGACAATATTTTGAGAAAATTCTCTCTGATGCACTAAATTCAACCAAAGTTATTTATTTATTAATAGAATTTGTATGGATAGAAGAGGAAAGTAGCAAACACCTGAGAATACTGACAGAACAATTCAAATGAAAATTTGTTCCCGTATATGTACACCTGCTCTGGCCAAGCCTGATAATGAACAGCTTGTCATTTGTAGATTGGGGCCCACAGCAGCCCACAGAGGTTTAAATTGGTGGTACCAGTTTAAGAACTTTATGAAACCCCCCTAAAGACAGCTGTGCCTACTAAGTTTATTTTGGATTTTAATGAGAGAGTGAGGGTGGGTGTCTGAGAATGGTAGTAGAAAATTTGCACGTAGGGGTGGTTGGGTGGGTGTAAAAAAGAGCTGAATAAAAAATAGGACGTCACGTCTTGCAAATTTTTAGTGCCCCCCCCCCCCCCCCCCCGACCCACAGGCAAGAGTTAACGTTTGAAATTTGATGAAAAATTTAAAAGCGTTAAATCATAGAACAATGATACTGAGGAACTTGTATGATGAACATAAGTGCCATGGGAAGAGAAGGAGCACAGTAGCTTACCTAATCACGAAGTTAAACATGAAATTCTGAGCTAAACAGAAAAGTAAACGTAACTAAATTAATGTTAAGAGAAACGTTTAAAACGCACTGGGTGAGGGTTAAATAGTGGTAGAATGATAATAAGCACCATATCGGAGCATTATAAAGGCCATGGGATGAAGAGGGTGTCAGCAGTCGATGTAAACAAAAAATGTAACCCACTGAAAATGTCGAAGTGTGAGCTAAACAGAAACTAAACGTTCAAAATTGGAAGAAAAATTTCAAGAAATTCACTGGTTAAGGGTTAAACCATGGTAAAATGATAATGAAGAAGATATATGATGAATATAAGCACCATGGGAAGAGAAGGAACACAACAGGTGAGCTTAAAACTAAGTTAAACATGAAATTCTGAGCTAAACAGAAAAGTAAATACAACTAGAAAATGTTAAGAGAAAGGTTTAAAACACACTGGGAGAGGATTAAATAATGGTAGAATGATAATAAGCATCACATAGAAGCAATATAAAGGCCATTGGATGAAAATGGTGTCGGCAATTGACCTAAACAGAAACTTCAACACACTGAAAGTGTGTAAGTGTGAGTGTTAAAAATGTGATGAACAATTTGAACAATTTGAAGAACTTCAGTGGACCAGGGTTAAATGATGCTAGAATGATAATGAAGAACATGTATGTGGAATATAAGCACCACGAGAAGAGAAGGAACACAGCAGCAAACCTGAACACAAAGTTTAACCTAAAATCTGAGCTAAACAGAAAAGTAAACGTTGCAAAAAATGATAAGAAAAAGGTTTAGAATGCACTGGGCGAGTGCTA
Source organism: Pictodentalium vernedei (assembly GCA_031216915.1). Classification (NCBI taxonomy): domain Eukaryota; kingdom Metazoa; phylum Mollusca; class Scaphopoda; order Dentaliida; family Dentaliidae; genus Pictodentalium; species Pictodentalium vernedei. The sequence continues at coordinate 8,164,602 of CM062291.1, read as the reverse complement.
AATAATGATAGAATGATAATAAGCAACATATAGAAGCAATATAAGGGCCATGGGATGAAAAGCTGAACTAAAAAAAAACTTTAACACACTGAAAATATGTGAGTGTGAGCTGAACAGAAAACTTAACATTCAAAATTTGAAGAAATTCACTGAAGAAGGGTTAAATCATGGAACAACAATGATAATGAGGAATATGTATGAGGAATATAAGTGCTGTAGGAAGAGAAGGAACACAGCAAATGACCTAAACACTAAGTTGAACATGAAATACTGAGCTGAACAGAAAAAAAAAACGCAACTAAAAATGTCAAGATAAATGTTTAAAATGCTGAGAATGAGGGGTTAGATCATGCTAGAATGATAATGAAAGTGTCAATGACACTGTACTGACTGTAGCTCAACTTTGAATATGACATTAATTAGTATTTGCTGTGACCAGGTCAACAATAATGAATATGACAGGAATCAGTATTTGTTGTGACCAAGTCAACAACAAGAGGCCCCAGGGGGCCTGAGGGCGCTCACCTGACATGGTAGTCTAAATATCAAACCAGGGACTTGACTTGAATAAGCTGCATATGCCCCTCCTAAGAAAAGCATATACCAACTAGATGAAGCGATTGTGCCCACACAATACACAGGATTTTCGTTCTATTTTCAGTTCCTGCACTTTAACGTCCCAAAATTGAGATAAACACATAAAAAACAGATTTTTTTCCCAAACAAAATACTTTCAGCCTAAATTTTTTTCTTCTTAAAACGCATAAAAAACGCTAAAACTAATTTCCGGATTTTGGTCCAAAATTTTCTAAGTCCCACCCGGACCCCAAATTTTTGGTGTAAAAAAAAAAAAGTTTTTTTTTTTGTCTTAAAATTGACAGAAACGCATAAAAAACAAAAAACAAAAAAATTATGGATTTTGGTCCAAAATTTTTTAAGTCCCACCCAGACCCCAAATTTTCAGGGTAAAAAAATTTTTTTATTTTTCTCTTAAAATTGACCAAAACGCAGAAAAAACAAAAAAATTTTTTTTTCGGATTTTGGTCCAAAATTTTCCAAGTCCCACCCGGACCCAAAATTTTCAGGGAAAAATTTTTTTTTTTTTTTTTGTCTTAAAATTGACAGAAATGCATAAAAAACAAAAAAATTTTTTTTTCGGATTTTCGTCCCACCCGGACCCCAAATTTTTGGTGTAAAAAAAAAATGTTTTTATTTGTCTTAAAATTGACAGAAACGCATAAAAAACAAAAAACAAAAAAATTATGGATTTTGGTCCAAAATTTTCGAAGTCCCACCCGGACCCCAAATATTCAGGGTAAAAAAAAACAAAAACAAAAATTTCCGGATTTTGGTCCAAAATTTTCAAAGTCCCACCCGGACCCCAAATTTTCGGTGTAAAAAAAAAAATTTCTTTTTGTCTTAGAATTGACAGAAACGCATAAAAAACACAAAAAAATTACAGATTTTGGTCCCACCGGACCCCAAATTTTCAGGGTAAAAAAAAATAAAATTTTTTTTGTCTTAAAATTGACAGAAATGCATAAAAAACAAAAAAACAAAAATTCCAGATTTTGGTCCCAAATTTTCGTAGTCCCACCCAGACCCCAAATTTTCAGGGTAAAAAAAAAATTGTTTTTTTTTTTTGTCTTAAAATTGACAGAAATGCATAAAAAACCAAAAAAAAAAAAAAAATTCTGGATTTTGGTCCAAAATTTCCCAAGTCCCACCCGGACCCAAAATTTTCAGGAAAAAATTTTTTTTTTTTTTTTGTCTTAAAATTGACAGAAATGCATAAAAAACCAAAAAAAAAAAAAAAATTCTGGATTTTGGTCCAAAATTTCCCAAGTCCCACCCGGACCCAAAATTTTCAGGAAAAAATTTTTTTTTTTTTTTTGTCTTAAAATTGACAGAAATGCATAAAAAAACAAAAAAAATTTTTTTTCGGATTTTCGTCCCACCCGGACCCCAAATTTTCAGGGGGAAAAAAAATAATTTTTTTTTGTCTTAAAATTGACAGAAATGCATAAAAAACCCAAAAATTTCTTTTCGGATTTTGGTCCAAAATTTTCCAAGTCCCACCCCGACCCCAAATTTTCAGAGGAAAAATTTTTTTTTTTTTTTTTTTCTCTTAAAATTGACAGAAATGCATAAAAAACAAAAAAAATTTTTTTAGGATTTTCGTCCAAAATTTTCTAAGTCCCACCCGGACCCCAAATTTTCAGGGTGAAAAAAAATATTTTTTTTTCTCTTAAAATTGACAGAAATGCATAAAAAACAAAAAAAATTTTTTTTAGGATTTTCGTCCAAAATTTTCTAAGTCCCACCCGGACCCCAAATTTTCAGGGTGAAAAAAAATATTTTTTTTTCTCTTAAAATTGACAGAAATGCATAAAAAACAAAAAAAAAATTTTTTTCGGATTTTGGTCCAAAATTTTCCAAGTCCCACCCGCACCCAAATTTTGAGGGGAAAAAAATTTTTTTTTTTTCGTCTTAAAATTGACCGAAAGGCATAAAAAACAAAAAAATTTTTTTTTTTGATTTTGGTCCAAAATTTCAAAGTTCGCAACGAGACCCCAAATTTTCAGCCTAAATATGAACCCAGGGATTTGGCTTCAACAAACTTGAATCTCACCCCCCCCCCCCCCCCAAGGATGCTGCATACCAAATATCAAAACATTCTTATTGCTAGATCTGAAGAAGAAGATTTTTCAAAAATACTCCTCATACTGCACTATTTTAAACATTTGGGCTCCCTTAGAGAGCCCAAATATCGACCCAGGCAATTGATTTCAATAAACATGTGAAACAATCTTACAAAGATGTTATATGTGAAATTTTAAAGCTTTTGGAGCAGTGGTTTCCGAGAAAAGTAGTCTTATGTTTTTACCATTACCCACAGTGTTAAAAAATGCTGACTCAGCACTTTTTCAAACTCCCCAAAAAGTACCCCATGATAAAACCGATGGCAATTTTTTTTTGATCATTCCATTCTGTTGGTCCTAAGGAAGCTTCACAACAAATAAGAATTCTCAGTGCCGTGCAGTTTTGGAGATATGGGCGTTTTCATTTTTTTCTGTTTTTTAGCTCCTGTGGTTCCCACGGGGCTATGGAGAAAAAAAATTCGGCATAAATTAGGTACTTATGACCCAATAAGCACTCATGTAAAATTTGGTTCAAATCAGCCTCGCAGTTTGGAAAATAGAAATTTGGGGTGGGGCCAAAATTTTTGCCCCTCCTTTAACATAGTCAAATATAGCCCCTCCAACTTCTCTTGAACAAACTTGAGTCTACACCTCAAAAGGAAGCTGCATACCAAATATCAAGTCTCTGCTATTGCTGGTTCTTGAGAAGATTTTTTAAGAATTGGAGCATTTTTGCCCCATCCCTCTGCTCAATGTGAGCCGAAACCTAATTTGACAAAAAATCAAAGTCCGCAGACACAACCCCCTCTCACATGAAATTTCATTAATATGCGGCCAGTGGTTTGGGAGAAAAAGCCCAAACACCACCTTCACGACGGACGAAAAGTGATCAGAATAGCTCACCCTGACTTTCAGTCAGGTGAGCTAATAATGAATAAGAGAAAAAGGAGTTTTGTTGTGACCACGTCAACCATAGTAAATCAATTACAAGGTGACTGCAATGGTCTAATGAATAGGGCATATGTATTATATGTGATGCATCCCATGTTAGTAAACATTCACACAAAATTTATTCAAATCAGAGCTTTCATGTAGAAGTTCTGAGCAAAAACCTGATTGCACAAAATTTTGTACAAAATGGCTGCTGGTGGTGAATTTTGGACCGGACCCTAAAACACTTGCTCTCGTCCCACGGTGATAACAAAGATATCCAAGAAGTTTCGTAAATACGGCTTCGAGCCCGAGCCGTATTGGCATTTGCAGTTACAGTGCTGAACGTAACACTAAATAGATCAAAGTTAGTCTAATTGGCATAATTTATGCACGAGAAAAAACCTGTATTATATGTGATGTATCCCATGGTACTAAACATTCACACAAAAAATTATTCAAATCAGCGCTTTCATATGGAAGTTCTGCGCAAAAATCTGATTGCACCTAATTTTGTACAAAATGGCTGCCAGCGGCCATCTTGAATTTCAGACCGGACCCAAAACACCCGTTCTCGTCCCACGGTGATAACAAAGGTACCTAAGAAGTTTCGTAAAGATCGGTTCATAAATACGGCCTCTAGCCCGAGCCGTGCTGACACTACCGACAGACAGACAGACGGATGACGGGCCATGACAACACCTCAAATTTGGGTTCGCCAAAGTTGAGCTAATAATCATCATATAGCAGCATTATAAATGCCATGATATGGAAATAGGGCGAATAATTGACCTAAACAGAAACTTTAACATTATTGGACACGTACGCAGACGCCGACTGATCAAGCCATGCCATAAGCTCCCACAACTAAAGTTTGTGAGCTAAAAAGAATCGATATGATTTGAGCAAACTTGAATCTGAGCAGCAATCATTCAATGAGTCATTAATCATTTTTTCAACCAGTTTGAACTTTTATAACATTTTTCTCAAGAATGTCAGTAGTTGTGACATCCAATATTTATCTTCCAAGACAGGAAACAGGTACTCAAAATTAATGAAAGTCATTGATAGATAGGATAGGTACTCAAAACTAATGAAAGTCATTCATAGTTAACTTATAATACAGATAGGTACTCAAATTAATGAGTCATTGATAGTTGACTGATAATATGGGTAGGTAATCAAAACTAATGAAAATCATTGGTAGTTAACTGACAATGTTTGTTTGTTTGTTTGTTGGTGGTTAACGTCACATATTTATGCACCATGGCTAATCATGACACAACATGGAGATGAAGTCAAGTTTAGTCAATCGTTGATCAACATGTTGCCCATTTTAGAGGACTTTCACCCCAAGCATTGGTGACTGGGTCCTATTTTACTAGTAAAGCGGAACTGGTTTACCACAGTAAACAAGAACTGATAATGTATAGATATTCAAAATTAATTTGTCATTAATAGTTAGGATGGGTACTCAAAATCATCTAGACAAAGTCATCCTACCAAGTTACAATGAAATCCCTTCAAACATACCTGTAGACTGTGCTAAAGGTTTTTGGGTTTCGAGCCAACACAGTCATCACAGTTTGACCAATCATCATCACAAGGGGACATTCTCACCTAGACAAAATATGGAGTCATCGTACCAAGTTACAATGAAATCCCGTCATAAATACGATCTGTAGACTGTACTAAAGGTTTTGGGGTTTGGGGTTTTAAGCTTGTGTAGAAATCATGGTTGACTGATCATGACCAAAAGGGGACATTCTCATCTAGACATGACCTCGAACCTGCATATGTTTCGTGATGATCGGACAAGAACTATGGGGCAATAGATTATCTTTACTATGTCAAGCAAAGCTAGAAACTCACTACAATGTTCTAGTCACAAAATACCTAAAAAACACTCTTCCATTGGAATAATGAACTGAAAGTGTCAATGACACTAGCTTAACTTGATGTGTGTAATGTTTGATGAAAAGGATAATGTTCAATGTTTATGAAAGGATAAGAAATAAGACAATACTGTGACAATTGAGAATATGTTAATTTCGTCCCCTGTATGCTGTGATTTCAATAAAAATTATTTAAGTGTAGACTGTACTAAAGAATTTAGACCTGGGTTGATGTGACCCTGGCTGTTAACATATGTCAACCAAAGTTACCAAGTTACAGTAAAATCATTCCAAAGCAAGTCATCCTACCAAGCTACAATGAAATCCCTTCATAAATAAATATAACTCAGTAGACTTTGCTAAAGGAATCTAGTCATGTGACGGTTAGGCAGTCACGGTTGACCAATCATGACCAAAATAGGAGAGTCTCATCGAGATGTCACACAAAGTTATCCTTCCAAGTTACAATGAAATTGCTTCATAAATATGAACTGTGGACATCATGACCAAAAGGGCACATTGCCATCTAGACATTACACAAAGTCAATCTACAAAGTTACAATGAAATCCCTTGATAAATACCACCTGTAGATTGTGCTAAAGATGTTTGGGCTCTTGCAGCCGATACGGTTGACTGATTTCGACGAAAAGGGCACGTTCCCGTCTAGACATTACACAGAGTCATCCTACAAAGTTACAATGAAATCCCTTGATAAATACCACCTATAGACTGTGCTAAAGGTGTTTGGGCTCTAGCCGATACGGTTGACCGATTTCGACCAAAAGGGGACATTCTCATCTAGACATTACACAGAGTCATCCTACAAAGTTACAATGAAATCCCTTGATAAATACCACCTGTAGACTGTGCTAAAGATGTTTGGGCTCTTGCAGCCGATACGGTTGACTGATTTCGACCAAAAGGGGACGTTCTCATCTAGACATTACACAGTCATCCTACAAAATTACAATGAAATCCCTTGATAAATACCACCGAGATAGAATGAAAAATATAGTGAGAAGAGCCAGAAGGTTGTCAAACAGAAAACGTAACGGCCAAAACCGGCCAGCGCTATTCACAACAAGAGGGATGTTACATCCCAACGCTCACCTACATCTGTGCTTGATAATGTCGTTCCAATGTAACTTGCCTAATATTTAGTTAATATAAATCATTAACTAGACATCAAATGATTAATGTGGTTTATGTGATGGCTTTGGAAAGTCTATATTTCTGCATTTATTATATATCAGTTCAACATAGAATCATTGGATATAAAAGCATTTTTTTCTTTTAGAAATGTTTATGATTAAGAATATGAATCGTGAGGCCAGATATTAAATCATAAATGAGAATTTGGAAAGGCTTTCATAAATTTATTTTTTACAAAATAAAAATACATCAGATCAAAAAAAAAATAAAATAGGAGGTGCAAAATGGCATTATGTAATGAAGAATCACTGAAATTGTAATTGAAGTACATTCATTGGTTAAAGAGGAGTTGCGGAAAAACATTCGTTCAAGAACGTGACTATAAGTCCCAACAAAAATACATCACATCAACAACTAAAATAAGCCTTAATCTTACTAGTAACAAGTATGAGAAAGTATTAAATAAAAAAAAAGTTGAAAAATTTTTTTTTTTAAAGAAAATGAATATAAGTCCCAAAAATCCCCCTCAAATTCCTCAAATATGCATGTAATGAGGGCGCAACGTTACCGCAGTGTAGTTCAGTAACCCATGTACAATATCAATTGCCTGGAAAGACACATAGAATCAGAACTCACCTTAACACAAACTTTTAGAACTTAAAATTGAGGAAGTCAGAGAAAAACGTGAACATTGTGACTGAAAAAGAGAGAAGAAATCAGTTAAATTTCTGCATACAGTAGGGTTAATACCTACAGTTGTTATTGAAATGAGAAAATAAACAGTAATGAGAGGTGAAGGCACCACAATCTGCACAAAAGCTGACTTAACGCAAATTCTTACAACACCTAAACGCTAATTCTTACAAGTTTTGGCAGAAAATCAGCCTCAAATTCCTCAAATATGCATGTAATGAGGGTTAAATATTACTGTAATGGAGTTCAGTAACCCAAGTGTAGAATATTAATCGCCTGGAAAGACACATAGAAACACAACTCACTTAAACACAAAGTTTAAACTTAAAATTTACTAAGTCCGAGAAAAACATGAAAATTTTGACTGAAAAAAAAGAAAATTTCCGTTAAATTTCTGCATACAGTCGGGTTAATACCTACAGTTGTTATTGAAATATGAAAATCAACAGTAATGAGAAGTTAAAGCAGCACAATCTGCACAAAAGCTGACTTTAACGCAAATTCTTACAACACCTAAATGCAAATTCTTAAAAGTTTTGGTAGAAATGTTAGGTGAAATTTGGAAAAAAGTTGTAGTATCAGGGTTAAATACTGTTCCGATAGTCCCCTACAACCTACATATGCAATATCAAAGACCTGAGCCCACTGAGCTTTGAGAAGTTAACCTTAACATTAAATCATACAATATTGGACACGCAGAGATGCCGACGCCCGAGGTCATGGCAATAGCTCACCACTTCTAATAGAAGTAGGTGAGCTAAAAATCGGCAGTTAATTTTCATTATTTTTTCATTTTTATGTCTCAAAAACATAGGTTATGATCCCTCATAGGAACGAACTCGTTAACTTCAGTCTCTAAAACATGCTGTATAGTCTTTCCAACTGTTTCTCATCATCTGAGGGGGGTTCAGTATGGGAGGAGGAGGAGGACTTGGTTCAAGGAGAATATTTCACAATTGTTTCTGTAGTTTTGTGCTGTAACATGGGTACAATGACAGTACTAGACTACTATATATGCCATTCATTCACATTTGTTATTTTTTTCCACTGTTGAACACCCCCCCCCCCCCCCCCCCCCCCCCCCCCACCACCAAATTCTTTATGAACAAAGACTTCTAAATAACAATGAACAGAAGTGCAAAATAGATTTTCTGGCTCAGTGTTTGGATGGAGATTTGGGAGGGGATGGAAGATCTGAATCCCTGTCTGTCCCTAGCAGTATGGAGGGAACGATGTTTTAAATAAATGTGCTAATAGGGTACAATAGGCTGTTATTTGGCATTTGCAAGAGATTACAGAGTACTTCTGGATTCTACACTTGCTCAAGATATCAATTTGCTTGCATTAACTGCCTTATTTTTGACAATATATAGCCTTTAATGCTGACCGTGACAAAAATATTTTCAAAACAATAAAACAGTATTGTAAGGTGTGTGGTCCCCTGATGAATTCTTAAATGTGAATTAATCTCCAAAAATAATAAATCAGGTTTGGAAGGCAAAAAATGTATTTCCGAAAGGCATCACTGTCCTGAATGTTTTCACATAGGCAACCATTATAACATTCAGGCAAAACAAATATGATCGCATCACTTTAATTTTCGCATCCCTGGCCTTTTGTTTTCAAACATTTTGCGAAACCCATTTATCGTTCACCTGGTCTGAACTTTGGTGACTTTTCGTTCATTCCCTTCTATTTGATTCAGGTCACCAATTAACCCTCAGCACACTGGTATCAAAATCTCAAAATTTCAAGTTTCATATTTCCCATAATGCATCCAGGAATTTTACCAATTCAGTCTTATTTGACAAGAGCTCAGTGAGCTCTGTCAAACAAGACTGAGTTTGTTAAAATTGTAGTTGATGTATGTGCAAAAATTGCTACGTGAAATTTCAGTATTTTGACCTCAGTTTGCAGAGAGTTAAGTAACCTAAATATATATGTGTTGCAACTATGCTGATATATGAACTGTTGTATCATAGCCAAGTTCTTGCTCCTATGGACAATATCCTGATGAATAGAGATGAATCCTTACGAACAATATCCTGATGAATAGAGATGAATCCTTAGGAACAATAATAAGACTGTGTTGTAATAATTCAGATACAAATTAGTTGCAATTATAGCCTAAACATGGTACGGGCTAGCATGCTGAAGAAGAGTATGACATCCATAATCACTATTTGCGTCAAATCGACAGGCATGCATTCAAATATCTTTGTCAAGTATAGCCCTTCAGACAACTTTTTTGACCCGAAAACAGAAGGGTCATGCACAAGTGAGAGAGAAAAACTGACAGGAAGGGAAGTACAGTCACATGCACATATTTTTCAGGGAATTCCCTACAAAAAAACACACCAAAAATCTTTTGGATTTTTAGGTCCCAAAAGTCATCAAGTCACCTCCCTTTATTTATCTGGAATATTCAACGAGAATGCAAGATGTCGGCAGAATGCTTCAAAAGTTTACTGAAACAATACATTTTACCAGGGCTGCTTAGTTTCAGAGATTGCATCATTTCCGACAGTAACTTTTCAAGGTGGGTAACTCTAATTCAAATATTTACTACAGACATGACATGACACAAACAGAATTTCCAGTCATTTGGTCATGTAACCATCAAGATCAAGTGTTTTGTGATGCTTGTAATACACTACAAGTATAGGCTCAAGATCAAATGTTTTGTGATGCTTGTAATACATAAGTATAGCCTCAAGATCAAGTGTTTTGTGGATGCTTGTAATAAATACCCTACGAGTATAGGCTCAAGATCAAATGTTTTGTGATGCTTGTAATACACGAGTATAGGCTCAAGATCAAGTGTTTTGTGATGCTTGTAATACACTATGAGTATAGGCTCAAGATCAAGCATTTTGTGATGCTTGTAATACACTACGAGTATAGGCTCAAGATCAAATGTTTTGTGGATGCTCGTAATACCCTAAGAGTATAGGCTCAAGATCAAGTGTTTTGTGATGCTTGTAATACCCTACAAGTATAGTCTCGAGGTCAAGTGTTTTGTGATGCTTGTAATACACTATGAGTATAGGCTCAAGATCAAGCATTTTATGATGCTTGTAATACACTACGAGTATAGGCTCAAGATCAAATGTTTTGTGATGCTTGTAATACCCTATGAGTATAGCCTCGAGGTCAAGTGTTTTGTGGATGCTTGTAATAAATACACTATGAGTATAGGCTCAAGATCAAGCATTTTATGATGCTTGTAATACACTACCAGTATAGGCTCAAGATCAAATGTTTTGTGATGCTTGTAATACACTACGAGTATAGGCTCAAGATCAAATGTTTTGTGGATGCTCGTAATACCCTAAGAGTATAGGCTCAAGATCAAGTGTTTTGTGATGCTTGTAATACCCTACGACTATAGCCTCGAGGTCAAGTGTTTTGTGGTGTTTGTAATACCCTGCGAGTATAGCCTCGAGGTCAAGTGTTTTGTGGATGCCCATAATACCCTACGAGTATAGGCTCAAGATCAAGTGTTTTGTGGTGCTTGTAATACCCTACGAGTATGGCCTCCAGGTCAAGTGTTTTGTGGATGCTCGTAATACCCTACAAGTATAGGCTCAAGATCAAATGTTTTATGATGCTTGTAATACCCTATGAGTATAGCCTCGAGGTCAAGTGTTTTGTGGTGTTTGTAATACCCTACAAGTACAGCCTCGAGGTCAAGTGTTTTGTGGATACTCGTAATACCCTATGAGTATTGGCTCAAGATCAAGTGTTTTGTGGTGCTTGTGATACCCTACAAGTATAGTCTCGAGGTCAAGTGTTTTATGATGTTTGTAATACCCTACGAGTATAGCCTCGAGGTCGTGTTTTGTGGATGCTCGTAATACCCTACCAGTATAGTCTCGAGGTCAAGTGTTTTGTGATATTTGTAATACCCTATGAGTATAGCCTCGAGGTCAAGGGTTTTGTGGATGCTCGTAATACCCTACCAGTATAGGCTCAAGATCAAGTGTTTTGTGATGTTTGCAATACCCTATGAGTATAGCCTCGAGGTCAAGTGTTTTGTGATGTTTGTAATACCCTACGAGTATAGTCTCGAGGTCAAGTGTTTTGTGGATGCTCGTAATACCCTACCAGTGTAGGCTCAAGATCAAGTGTTTTGTGATGTTTGTAATACCCTACGAGTATAGCCTCGAGGTCAAGTGTTTTGTGATGTTTGTAATACCCTACGAGTATAGCCTTGAGGTCAAGTGTTTTGTGGATGCTCATAATACCCTACCAGTATAGGCTCAAGATCAAGTGTTTTGTGGTGTTTGTAATACCCTACAAGTATAGTCTCGAGGTCAAGTGTTTTATGATGTTTGTAATACCCTACGAGTATAGCCTCGAGGGCGTGTTTTGGATGCTTGTAATACACTACTAGTATAGACTCAAGATCAAATGTTGTGTGGATGCTTGTAATACTCAAGGAGTATACGCCCAAGATCAAGTGTTTTCTGGACGCTTGTAATACTCGCGGAGTATAGACTCAAGGGCGAGTGTTTTGTGGATTCTTGTAATATACTACTAGTTTTGGATCAAGATCAAGTGTCTTGTGGACACTTGAAATACTCGAGGAGTATACACCCAAGATCAAGTGTTTTGTGGATGCTTGTAATACTCGAGGAGTATAGGCTGAAGATCAACTGTTTTGTGGATGCTTGTAATACTACAGGTGTATAGGCTCAAGATCAAGTGTTCTGTGGACATGACTTGTGTGTCTGTACGTTATTCAGAGATAGTTATCAGTCTAAAGACTTCAACAATTTATATTTTACATATAAATAACTAGAGCACCGCCTGGCGGGGCAACATACGCCCGTCAAAATTGGAACATGCACAAGTTTCTCTGGGGTAAAGTTTGAAATTTTTGTTGACTCGACTATGTCTGTCCCCTCTCCAATCATTGCCAATTCCCTTGCCCTGTCTGGGGTAAAGGGTAATTCACCTATTTTCACATTTTCATATTAAGCGATCCGAGGGCTTCACAAAATTAAAAAAATGGTAGCATCCATTTTATTCATAAGATAACTTCTAAAGGGCTGTAAGGCTGCTGTAGAAGATTTTTCTCGCCGTTTACAATGGTAGCATCCATTCATTGACAGGATAACTTCATTGATAATGACTGATGATAGGTGGTGCCAAGGAAAAGGACATTTTGAGGATCATAACAGCTATAAACAGTGAGGATTCTCGGCGTTTAAAAATAAAATGGTGTTATCTGCTCCTGTCATATGCACAACGACAATTGATGATCAACATGGTGCAAAGTTTGAACAATAAAGAAAGTAAAATGTTGGAGTAGGCGACACAATAGTGTAATGTTTCAAGTAACTAAACGGGAGCATAACTCTGGAAATACAAAACGGAGTTACCTGCTCGACACATGCACAATGGCAATTGGTGATCAACACATGTGCAAAGTTTGAACAATATAGCATGTAAAATGTTGAAGGAGAAGGCGACACAATACTGTAATGCTTTAAGTACTAAAAGGGGGCATAACTCTGGAAATACAAAACAGAGTTACCTGCACTAGTCACATGCACAATGACATTTACTGATGAAAACGTGTGCAAAGTTTGAACAATGTAGCCTGTAAACCTTTGGAGGAGTAGGCGACACAAAAATTGTTTACAGACAGACAGACAACGCCATAACAAAATACGTCAGTCAGAAAATGACGGGCGTATAAAAATGAATTTTAAATAAAATTAAAACTAGATGTGTCAATAGGACATGTATGCACCTGCGGTGCAAAACCTCCATGAAAGTTCATGGTCAGTAACTTGGCAAAGGAGTGTCAATGACACTGTAGCTCAACTTGACAAACTTGAACTTGGTAAGTTATAAGTGAAATGGCAAAACTGAAAATCATTGGTTCCAATGTTATCTGTTGAAACTTAAACATAACAGCATTGTGTGTACACATCAGAGTAATCTGTGCATTTTTCAATTTAAACTGTAGGGGCTGACTAAAGGAAGTATGCCGATACACAAATGCAGTAAGTTTAAAGGTCATTGTAAATGGCAACTTTTTCACAGAAATGAATGCTATTCGACAGCTCTTATCTGGGGGTCTCCCTTAAACAGCACAGAGTTCTAAAACAATCCTATGATAAATGTGTCCATTAGGGCACGTCAAAGAAAAATGTTGATGCAAAAATGCACTAAATTCAAAGGTCGTTACTAACAGCAACACTTTTTGATGGATATTAAAAGAAATTGATAGCTCCTATCTTGGTCACCCTGAATAAGCATACCAAGTTTAAAAACAACCCAACAATGAATGAGCCATCTGAGGTGTGTCAAAGGACGATGTTAATCCACAAATGTATTAAGTTTGAAGATTGTTGCTAGTGGCAATGTTTTTGGGTCTTTATTTGATGTCAATTCAAAAATATTGCCTGCAGGGAGAGCAAAAGGGATATTACTGAACAAATGTACTAGTTCAAAGGTTGGCGTTTTTTGACGGAAATGAGAGAAAATAAAGAGAAAATAGATAGCTCACATCTGGAGGTCACCCCAAACAAGCATACCAAGTATCAAAGCAACCCGATCATAAATGTGCCCTGCAGGGTGTGCCAAAGGGAAATAAATATTGATGCTCAATTAAACTAAGTTCAAAGGTCATTGCCAACGGCAACGTTTTCAGACAGAAATGGAAGCTTCCATCTTGAGGTCACCCCAAACAGGTATACCCAGTTTCAAAGCCATCCGGTCATAAATGTGCCGTGTAGGGCATGTCAAAGGAATATATATGTTGCCAATGGCAACATTTTTTGGTGGAAATGGAAGAAAATCAATAGCTGCCATTAAGAGGTCACCCTAAAGAAGCATAACAGGTTTCAAAGTTATTTATTTATTTATTGGTGTTTAAGGCCACATACTTGTGCACAATGGCTAATCATGACCATGACAGTTTTACAAGTGGAGGAAGCCGGAGTACCCGGTGAGAACCACCGAGCAATGAAGAGCAGCTGCCAGCTCCCCAACATCGTAACTCTGCACTGCAGCACAGGCAGGTTTACATTGGTTGAAGACATGTGCACCATCAACGTGCAGTACGCCTTAGTACACAGCGTCATTGTGCCCCCATGTGTACAATCGGTGTTAAGTGCCTTGCCCAAGGACATAAGACGGGAGTCAGAATCAATCACTCTGATGGTCACCCATCCAAGGACTAACTGGGCTCAAAGTTGCTTAACTTCGGTGATCTGACGTAAAGCGGTTACTGCAATGCCACTGCGCCCCCTGGTTTCAAAGCAATCTGAACATAAATGTACAATTTGGTGTCTGCCAAAAGGAAATACTGATGCCCAGCTGCACTAAGTTCATCAAAGGTCATACCCAACAGCAACTGTTTGTGACGTAAATGGAATAAAATCAATAGCTCTAAAGGTCACCTCAAACAAGCATACAAGGTTTCAAAGTGATATGATGATAAATGTGCCCTGTAAGGTGTGTCAAAGGGAAATTTTGATGCCCAACTAAACTAAGTTCAAAGGTCATTGCCAACAGCAACATTTTTTGATGGAATTGAAAGAAAATCGTTAGCTCCCATCTAGAGGTCACTCCAAACGAGCATGCTAGGTCTCAAAACGATCCGATCATAAATGTGCCCTGTAGGGCGTGTCATAGGAATATATTGGTGCCTGACTAAACTAAGTTCAAAGGCCATTTCCAACAGTATCAATTTTTGCCGGAAATGAAAGAAAATCGATAGCTCCCATCTAAGAGGTCACCCTAAACAAGCATACCAGGTTTTAAAGCGATCCAATCATAAATGTGCCCTGTAGGGAGTATCAAGGGGAAATATAGATGCCTAACTAAATGAAGTTCAAAGGCTGTTGCCCACGGCAACATTTTTTGCTGGAAATTGAAGAAAATCGAATGCTTCCATCTAGAGGCCACTCCAAACAAGCATCCCAGGTTTCAAAGCGATCCGATCATAAAGGCACCCTAAAGGTTGTGCCAAAAGGAAATACTGATACCTAACTAAACCAGGTTCAATGTCCATTGCCTGTGGAAACAATTTTTGCCAGAAATAAAAGAAAATCAATAGCCCTCATCCAGAGATCATCCCAAACAGGCACACAAAGTTTCAAAGTGATCTAATCATAAATGTGACCTGCACGGTGTGCCAAAGGAAATTGTGGACGCACGCCGATAGTCAAGAAGTGACGGCAGTAGATCAGTTTAACTTCGTCAAGTTGAGCTAAAAAACATCCTTCCAGAATCAAACTCGGAACTCGATTTGTAGATACCCCCTGACAAAGCCACATACGATGAAATAGGCCAATTATCTGAACAAATAGGGAAAAAAAAGTCTGGAAAACTAATTCTCTGAGGGTAACACTAGATGCCTCCAACCATTTATGAGAGAGGCACAAGAAAAGTTACGACGATAAATTTGGAAGAAGCCAAGTTGTGAAAAAGAGAAAGATTGGAACTGTCGACGGCATTGGCTGAATCTTTGTGACTTACTTTTGTCAAAAGATATGAACCTCAATAATAACCTCTGTACAAGAATTCTCAGAAGCGTTATAATCTACCCCCAACTGATAGATCTTAGTGATGCCAGGACTAAAAAGTATGCCGACAAGAAAATGCAAATTTTAATTGACACTCACTTGAAAGAAGATTATGCGAATCAAAACATAAATGTCAATCTAGACTTGAAATCAGCCGAACCCATAGATCTGACTATGCAGCCACAAAAAATCATACCAATAATTACTGCAGGTATCTGAGCGAACTCTGAACAGTCTGAAGTATAACTGATAAATAAATAACTTAAAGTGACAATGACACTGCAGCTCAACTTGACCAAGAAAGGTCTAAACTAAATAGAAAGATCCAATAATACCAAGTCATTCACTCAAGTTTCTACAGAAAAGACATCACACCAAAGCTACAAATGAAATCTGAAAAAAATCGGGTGATGAATGTGGCCTGTAGGGTAAACTAATGGAATTGTTGACAATTTACATGTCAAATACAAGATGGCAAGTGGTGACCATCTTTTTCAACAAAATGTGAAAAAAATTGATACCTCCCATGTAGACATCACACCAAAGCTACACATGAAATTTCAAAAAGATCGGGTGAGAGGTGTGGCCTGTAGGGTCTGTTAATGGAACTGTTGATGATCTATATGGCAAATCCAAGATGACCACTGCCAGCCATGTTTCTCAATTTAGACAAATTTGATAACTCCCAATTAGACATCACACCAAAGCTACATATGAAATTTCAAAAAGATCGGGTGAGAGGTGTGGCCTGTAGGGTCTGTTAATGGAACTGTTGATGATCTATATGGCAAATCCAAGATGACCACTGCCAGCCATGTTTCTCAATTTAGACAAATTTGATAACTCCCAATTAGACATCACACCAAAGCTACATATGAAATTTCAAAAAGATCGGGTGAGAGGTGTGGCCTGTAGGGTCTGTTAATGGAACTGTTGATGATCTATATGGCAAATCCAAGATGACCACTGCCAGCCATGTTTCTCAATTTAGACAAATTTGATAACTCCCAATTAGACATCACACCAAAGCTACATATGAAATTTCAAAAAGATCGGGTGAGAGGTGTGGCCTGTAGGGTCTGTTAATGGAACTGTTGATGATCTATATGGCAAATCCAAGATGACCACTGCCAGCCATGTTTCTCAATTTAGACAAATTTGATAACTCCCAATTAGACATCACACCAAAGCTACATATGAAATTTCGAAAAAGATGGGGTGAGGGATGTGGCCTGTAGGTTGTGCTAATGGACTTGACAATTTTATTTATATGCCAAATCCAAGATGGCTACTGGCGACCATTTTTTAAGACAAAATTCAGAAAAAATTGATAGCTCCCATCTAGACATCATACCAAAGCTACATATGAAATTTGAGAAAGATTTGGGTAAGAGAAGCAGCCTGTAGGGTCTGCTAATGGAATTGTTGACAATTTATATGCAAAATCCAAGATTGGGTAAGAGAAGCAGCCTGTAGGGTCTGCTAATGGAATTGTTGACAATTTATATGCAAAATCCAAGATTGGGTAAGAGAAGCAGCCTGTAGGGTCTGCTAATGGAATTGTTGACAATTTATATGCAAAATCCAAGATTGGGTAAGAGAAGCAGCCTGTAGGGTCTGCTAATGGAATTGTTGACAATTTATATGCAAAATCCAAGATTGGGTAAGAGAAGCAGCCTGTAGGGTCTGCTAATGGAATTGTTGACAATTTATATGCAAAATCCAAGATTGGGTAAGAGAAGCAGCCTGTAGGGTCTGCTAATGGAATTGTTGACAATTTATATGCAAAATCCAAGATTGGGTAAGAGAAGCAGCCTGTAGGGTCTGCTAATGGAATTGTTGACAATTTATATGCAAAATCCAAGATTGGGTAAGAGAAGCAGCCTGTAGGGTCTGCTAATGGAATTGTTGACAATTTATATGCAAAATCCAAGATTGGGTAAGAGAAGCAGCCTGTAGGGTCTGCTAATGGAATTGTTGACAATTTATATGCAAAATCCAAGATTGGGTAAGAGAAGCAGCCTGTAGGGTCTGCTAATGGAATTGTTGACAATTTATATGCAAAATCCAAGATTGGGTAAGAGAAGCAGCCTGTAGGGTCTGCTAATGGAATTGTTGACAATTTATATGCAAAATCCAAGATTGGGTAAGAGAAGCAGCCTGTAGGGTCTGCTAAATGGAATTGTTGACAATTTATATGCAAAATCCAAGATTGGGTAAGAGAAGCAGCCTGTAGGGTCTGCTAATGGAATTGTTGACAATTTATATGCAAAATCCAAGATTGGGTAAGAGAAGCAGCCTGTAGGGTCTGCTAATGGAATTGTTGACAATTTATATGCAAAATCCAAGATTGGGTAAGAGAAGCAGCCTGTAGGGTCTGCTAATGGAATTGTTGACAATTTATATGCAAAATCCAAGATTGGGTAAGAGAAGCAGCCTGTAGGGTCTGCTAATGGAATTGTTGACAATTTATATGCAAAATCCAAGATTGGGTAAGAGAAGCAGCCTGTAGGGTCTGCTAATGGAATTGTTGACAATTTATATGCAAAATCGAAGATGGCTGATGGTGGCCACGTTTTTCAACAAAATACGGATAATTTCGATAGATCCAATCTAGACATTGCCCCAACGCTACATATGAAATTTGGGACTGATCGGGTGAACACTGCAGCCTGTAGGGTGTGCTAAAGGAATTATTGGACAATTTATATCCATATCCAAGATGGCCACTAGCGACCATGTTTTTCAACGAAATTAAAAAAAAATTGATAGTTCCCAAAGTCACATATGAAATTTGGAACTGATCGCGTGAGAGTTGTGGCCTATAGTGTGTGCTGAGGGAATTGTGGATGGAGGGATGTATGTATGGACGGACAAAGGACCGCAACCTATCCCAATAGCTCGTACCTGACTTTGTCAAGTTGACCTAATAAATGGAGAGAGCATTATATCAATAAAATCATGAATTCGGAATTGAATGCTAAACTAAATAAGATATCGTATCTACCCAAACCAAAGGATTCCAAAGATGCAGTGTCTAAGATATATATTTACACTAAAGAACAAAATCGATACGATGGCCAAGTATGAAAATAAGAATGATTTGGATAAGATCATTAATAAATTGAAAATCGAGGAAAGAGATTCAGAATAGACGATGGTCAATAAAGGATATGTCAATTCTGCCCTGTCAAATTCTCAGACCTGATGGGAGTCTGGAATCAACATGAATGGTCAAAAACTATTCAGTCTCAAGACTGACCCAGAATTCAGATAGAATGCTGAAGGCAGACTATGTGAATGGCACTGAAGATTGATACTCTGTTAAGATGGACGGTGTGCTAGACATGGGAATAATCAATCTACCAGATCCATCATATGGAAGACACCTGCAATCTGATATCTGGTGATAAGATGGATGGTGTGCTAGACATGGGAATAATCAATCTACCAGATCCATACATATGACAGACACAAGCAATCTGATATCTGGTGATAAGATGTATGGCGTGCTAGACATGGGAATAATCAATCTACCAGATCCATCATATGGCAGACACCTGCAATCTGATATCTGGTGATAAGATGGATGGTGTGCTAGACATGGGAATAGTCAATTTACCAGATCCATACATATGACAGACACAAGCAATCTGATATCTGGTGATAAGATGGATGGTGTGCTAGACATGGGAATAGTCAATCTACCAGATCCATACAGTTGTCAGACACCTGCAATTTGATGTCTGGTGATAAGATGGATGGTGTCCTAGACATGGGAATAATCAATCTACCAGATCCATACATATGACAGACACAAGCAATCTGATATCTGGTGATAAGATGGATGGTGTGCTAGACATGGGAATAGTCAATCTACCAGATCCATACAGTTGTCAGACACCTGCAATTTGATGTCTGTTTGTTTGTTTGTTTGTTGGTGGTTAACGTCACATATTTATGCACCATGGCTAATCGTGACACAACATGAAGATGAAGTCAAGTTTAGTCAATCGTTGATCAACATGTTGCCCATTTTAGAGGACTTTCACCCCAAGCATTGGTGACTGGGTCCTATTTTACTAGTAAAGCGGAACTGGTTTACCACAGTAAACAAGTGCTGCTTACTTCCCGGGGTTCCCACGGGAAAATTTGATGTCTGGAGATAAGATGGATGGTGTGCTAGACATGGGAATAATCAATCTACCAGATCCATACATATGACAGACACCAACAATCTGATATCTGGTGATAAGATGTATGGCGTGCTAGACATGGGAATAATCAATCTACCAGATCCATACATATGACAGACACCAGCAATCTGATATTCTGTTGATAAGATGGATGGTGTGCTAGGCATGGGAATAATCATTCTACAAGATCCATACATATGACAGACACCTGCACTCTGATATCTGGTGATAAGATGGATAGTGTGCTAGACATGGGAATAATCAGTCTACCAGATCCATACCTATGACAGTGATCTAGTGATAAGAGGGATGGTGTGTTAGATATGGGAATAATTAATCTACCAGATCCATAAATATGAGATAAAATTCACAGGGTGCTAGACATGTAAAAAATGAGGATAGGCTCACCGATCCAATGTCGAGTTGTGACAGCACAAAAGTGGGTTTAATCATTATCAACTTATCGTCCAGAAAAGTTTCATGAATGTGGGTCAAACCATTATCAAGTTATCATCCGGAAACCAATGGCTTACGATTTACTATGTTGACGGTCACTGTGACCTTAACCTTTCACCTAGCGAGTAAAAAATAAATACGGTTCTTCCTCTCACTTATGCCAACCAACCTCTGGAGATTCTTGAAAGTGGGTCAAACTATTATAAAGTTATCATCCGGAAACCAATTGTTTTGATTTACTATGTTCAGGGTCTCTGTGTCCTTGAACTCTGACCTAGTGAGTCAAAAACAATTAGGGTTCTTCCCCTCAAGAAGGCCAACCTACATATGAAGTTTCATGAATGTGGGTTGAACCAGTCAAGTTATCATCCAGAAACAATTTTTATGACTATGTTCAAGGTCACTGTGACCATGACCTTTGACCTAGAGCATCTAAAATAAATAGGGTACTTTCTCTCACCGATGCCAACCTACCTGTGAAGTCACGACTTTGTCACAACTCGACTAATAATCAATCTACCAAATCCATACATATGACAGTGATCTGGTGATAAGATGGATGGTGTGTTAGATATGGGAATGATCAATCTACCAGATCCATACTAGGGCTGTTACGACTATCAATTTTCATAGTCGACTAATCGCCAGCATTAGTCAATGGTTAGTCGATTAATAGTCATTTCCTATGAATTCAACAATCTCTAATATACTTACAAAATAAATTTAAAACTGACAATGTTTGAATATGTACCTTTCTGCATCGAGATAAAAAAGAAATTTAAATTTTATAGTAAATTTCCTTTCTTATTATACCTACCACAATTGTTTACTACAAGCTTGCACTACAGTGGAAGACCCTAACTCGGAAAATATACTCTCTATTTTGATCTTTCCCAAGCGTTTTGGAAAAGAAAAGTGGTGCAAAAGAACCAAGAAAAAAATAAGCCAAAACTGGGTTGAGCGCAGTCGGCACACACCAAGTAGGGAACACTCTTCTCTTAGTACAAATCCACGACTTCCGGGAACCAGTAGGCAGGCAGTAACTAATGAATCATTCTTTTGAATCTGCCAACACTGGAGTTATGTGATGAGTGGGGAGGAAGGATTCTTACCCAAATAAGAAGACGAGATGGCCCCCATGTAAACAATTGTGGTAGGCATAATAAGAAAGGAAATTTACTATAAAATTTAAATTTCTTATCAACCTGCCTTACAATTGTTTACTACAGGCTGAATAGACAAGAGGATGGAGGGAATCACATAACCAACCCCCACATAATCCAATAGCACTGGAACCGTGGACAGAGGAAGAGGTCCCTAGGCCTATCAAAACATAGCATCACAATCATTAGTAAAAAACGAGAGATGAGGCGTATGGTTCTGTGCGACACACAGACAGAAAGGGCAGTAACAGCACAGAGCTGGAACTGACCTTGTAAGAAGCCTAATGGCTAGGGTAGACAACAGCCTGAGCAGAAGAAAGAGGGCCCATAGAAAAAGGTCCTCTGACTGCTCCTGCAACTGACGCAGGTAGGTGGAGAAAGTAGCATTTCTCCAGTAGGCTGCCTGCATAACATCCGACAACATGACGGAGTTAGTATAAGCCCAAGAGGTAGACAATGCACACACCTCATGGGCAGAAATACGATTGGCAATACAATCATCAGTCGCTAGTCGACTAAGCCGTGCGAATAGCAAGACAAATCCATCCAGAAATGGATTGAGAAGAGATCCTCTGTCCACCAGGAATAAGAGACAGAACTAGAGCGCAGTCACAGTGATGAAGCTACGATGATTAGTCCAATGCCAATGGTGTTTTAAAACTCTGACAAAAAAACTCGCTGGTGACAAAAAAACTCGTTGGTGACTGACAAGTCCATAAATGTGACAGAAATTATCTGAATGACATGCATTATTGAGAGGGTGAAGACATTATGAAGAGACACTTGCATACCATTATTGTCATTCCATCAAGTATTTTAGGAGTTATGTTTTAAAACTAGTTGGTTACAAAACAAGAGGCCCTCGGGGGCCTGAAGGCACTCACCTGACATGGTAGTCTAAATATCAAACAAGGGACTTGACTTGAATAAGCTGCATACGCCCCTCCTAAGAAAAGCATATACCAACTAGATGAAGCGATTGCGCCCACACAATACACAGGATTTTCCTTCTATTTTCAGTTCCTGCACTTTTACGTCCCAAAATTGAGATAAACGCATAAAAACAAATTTTTTTTTAAATATTTTCAGCCTAAATTTTTATTTTCTTCTTAAAACGCATAAAAAACCAAAAAAACAATTTCCGGATTTTGGTCCCACCCGGACTCCAAATTTTCAGTGTAAAAAAAAAATAATTGTTTTTATCTTAAAATTAACCGAAACGCATAAAAAACCCCCCCAAAAATACGGATTTTGGTCCAAAATTTTCCAAGTCCCACCTGGACCCCAAATTTTCAGTGTAAAAAAAAATAAATTTTGTCTTAAAATTGATCGAAACACATAAAAAAATAAACAAAAAAAAAATTCCGCATTTTGGTCCAAAATTTCTAAGTCTGGAATCGGCTCCAAATTTTCAGCCAAAATATGAACCCAGGGACTTGGCTTAAACAAACTTGAATCTCACCCCCCTAAGGATGCTGCAAACCAAATATCAAAAGATTCTTATTGGTAGATCTGAAGAAGAAGATTTTTAAAGAATATTCCTCATACTGCACTAATTTAAACATTTGGGCTCCCATAGAGAGCCCAAATATGGACCCAGGGAATTGATTTCAATAAACATGTGAAACAATCTTCCAAAAAAGTTATATGTGAAATTTGAAAGCTTTTGGGGCAGTGGTTTGGGAGAAAAGTAGTCTTACATGTTTTTCCCCATTACCACAGTGGTTAAAAATGCTGACTCAGCACTTTTTCAAGTCCCCCAAAAAGTACCCCATGATAAAACCAATAGCAATTTTTTTTGACCATTCCATTTTGTTGGTCCTAAGGAAGCTTCACATCAAATAAGAATTATCAGTGCCATGTAGTTTTGGAGATATGGGCGTTTTAATTTTTTTCTATTTTTAGCTCCTGCAGTTCCCATGGGGCGACAGGAAAAAAAATTTGGGCATAAATTAAGTACTTATGACCCAATAAGCCCTCATATCAAATTTGGTTCAAATCTGCCTCTCGGTTTGGAAAATAGAAATTTTGGGACTGGCAAAAATTCTTGCCCCTCCCATAACGAAGGCAAATAACCCCCAACAAACTTCTCTTGAACAAACTTGATTCTAAACCTCAAAAGGACTCTGTATACCACATATTAAGTCTCTGCTACTCGTGGTTCATTTGAAGAAGATTTTCAAAAATTTGGCCATTTTTTCCCCACACCTCTGCTCAATATGAGCCGAAACCTAATTTGCATAAAAATCAAAATGCCCCTATATAACCACTACTTACATGAAATTTAATTAAAATGTGGCCAGTGGTTTAGGAGAAAGAGGCTCAAACACCACCTTTACATAGGACGACGAACGACAGACGACGGACGGACGACAGATGAAGAGTGAGAAGAAAAGCTCACCCTGACTTTCAGTCAGGTGAGCTAAAAAAAAACTTGTTGGTGACAAAAAAACTTGTTGGTGACAAGTCCATAAATGTGACAGAAATTATCTGAATGATATGCACTGTTGAGAGGGTGTAGACATCATGAAGATGCACTTGCATACCAAGTATGGTGTCATTCCATCAAGTATTTTAGGAGTTGTGGTGTTTTTTAAACTCGTTGGTGACAGACCGACCGACATTGCCACATATAGAGCTGCTCGTTGCAGCTAAAAAATCGTTTCCTACCTTTCTTTATGAACTGCGTCCGATTGAGATAAATGCGAATTGCACAAACTGGACAGAGCAAAGGGTGGTTACCTTCAGCAGAAGGAAGAGCCCTGATACTGATAGGAGGTGGAGTAGTTTCTGGTATCTGATTCTTGGTCAGAAAGGAGCAATCAGTGGTAAACGTAACACTGTTGGAGAGCTCCTGAAAAAGGCCGCGTCAACCGAGAGGGCGTGATGCTCATTAACACGTCTGGATGAAAAGCCATCAGAAAAGCCATCTTGTATGTGAGAAAACGCATATCAACCTGGGATAAAGGTTCAAACGGAGCCCCCCACTCACCCCCCCCCCCCCCCTCAAGCAAAGCAGCACCCAAGAAAGATTCCATCTTGGGATAAGCTGCAACGTCATAGGCCTTCTCAAGGAAAAGTGCCAAACAAGCTTGGAGAGGTATGGATTAGTGCCGATACGACGTTGTCCCACATACGAAAAGGTCTCCGAAAGCATGGACCTGTACCCTTTGATGATAACAGGCTTGAGATCATGAAAATCAAACAGATATACCAGAAAACTCCACAATCTGCGAAATCGGATTGGCATAATCAACAGAATGATCGGCACTCCATCAACAGAAGACGTTCCACTTAGCCGCATAGGCTAAACCAGTGGACTGCCTCCTTGAAGAAGAAATGCATTCCACTGCTCATCTCGAAAAAACCTCTACGGAGGAGACAGGACCTGACAAAAAAATATGCGTGAAGGCAAAATGAAGCCAGGTCGACGTGAAACCTCCTTGGGTGACCTTGTCAAAGAAGGTCCTGACATAGAGGGAGACGTGCCGGAACAACTGCCAACGGAGAGTGGAGCTGATTGATCCATGCCCACTGAGGCGACAGGGGAGCGATCAAAATGATTTGACAACTGCAGGTTCGTGTTAGAACCTCAGGCAAAATTGGAACCGGCGGGAAGGCATAGCCGAAAAGATTGTTCCAATCGAGTGACAGAGCGTAAACGGCGAACACCAAAGCATCTGGACACAGGGACACGAAAGTGTCCACCTGATGGTTACAACAGGTCGCAAAGAGATCGATGTGGGGACGACCCCAGAGATCGCAAAGCGACTGGAACACCGCCCTGTGGAACATCCACTCAGGGGAAATGACCCTGCCCCATCGGGACAGGAAGTCGACTAGAACGTTCAGACGACCAGAAATGTGACAAACCACCACTCCGGCGTTGACATCCTGAGCGAACAGTAGAAGATCCCAAGCCAATTCGTACATGGGAACAGAGTGCGCACCGCCCTGGTTCCGAATGTAAGCAACCACCGTTGAATTGTCGGACAACAGAAGGACCTAGCTATTCGAAAGGTGGGGGATCCACTGCAAGAAGCTCCTTCTGGTTGATGTGAAGAGCTGCTTGATCCTGGTCCCCGTAAAGGGAAAGACCCAGAGGATCCAACGTCTCACCCCATCCGAGATCGCTGGCAACTGCCATCAGAACATGATCGGACGTGGGTAAGTCCAACGGAACTCCCTACATAATCCACTGAACATCCATCCAGGGGAGAAGGTGCAAAAGATTCTCACTGAAGATGATTTTCAAAGATTATTCCTCATATTGCACCAAGTTAAAATTCAGGCTCCCTTAGAGAGTCCAGTTATCAACCAATTGACAATTGTATAGCAAATATGAAAAGATTCTGACTGGTGATTCTGAGGAAGATGATGTTTAAAGATTATCCCCTATACTGCACTAAGTTCCAAAATATTAACCCAGGGATCTGATTTGAACAAACTTGAATCAGATACTCCCCCCCCCCCCCCACTCCCTAGAGATGTTCTACACCAAATATTAACTCAGGGACCTGATTTGAACAAACTTGAATCAGCCCCCCCACCCCCCTCCCCCAAGAGAGGTTGTATACCAAATATCTAAAAATCGGACTGTTGGATCTGAAGAAGAATCAGACTTTTTGATCTGAAGATGATTTTTAAAGCTTATTTCCCAGATTGCACCAAGTGAATTATTCAAGCTCCTGTATTGAGCCCAAATAGTAACCCGAAGGGCTCAATTTGAACACACTTGTATCTGAACCCCTATGGATGCTGTATACCAATTATAAAAAGATTCTAATCAGTGGTTCTGAAGAAAAATTGTAAAAAATTTTTTGCAAATATGCTCAACATTTTTTTGATGCCACGTATAAAACACCAGAACACAAACGATGACAATTTTTTTATGATTCCATTCTACTGGTCCTGAGGATGCTTCAAACCAAATGAGTTCTCTCTCTGTTTTGTGTGGTTTGGGAAATATGGGGGTTTTAATTTTTTCTATTTTTAGCCCCCGGGGTTTCCACAGGTCTGTAAGAAAATTTTTTCGGGCATCAATCACTTAGGACCCACTTATACTACATGCCAAATTTGGTTCAAATCGGCCTACTGGTTCTTGAAATACAAATTTGGGCAGCGAGAGCCCAAATATTGACCCACCAACTTCCTTCCCTTGAACAAACTTTAATCTTCAACACCAAAGGATGCTCCATACTAAATATCAAGGCATTCTCTCTGATGGTTCAGGACCCTGACAGCCATCGTGGATTTTATAAAAATAATGTACTTTTTCTATATCTTTCTTGTTTATACTAATTTTAATTGTTATTTTTAACTTTATTTATTTTTATATAATAAAAATTAGTATTATATTTTTACTGCATATATGTATACTTCATTAAATAAAATCTTTCAACACCTCAAATTGAAAACATTTCAAAATCTTTCAAAACGTTTTATGCAGAAATTGTTACACCAGTTTCACCACAGCTTTTATTAATAGAACAATTTTAGAAGTCTTCAATACTGATATTATTTATATGTTTGTGTTCTTCAATACCAATATTATTTATGTTTGTGTCGTTATAAGTCTTCAATTGTGATATTATTTATATGTTTGTATTAGTGTTGTTATAAGTCTTCAATACTGATGTTATTTATATGTTTGTGTTAATGTTGTTATAAGTCTTCAATACTGATATTACTTATATGTTTGTGTTAGTGTTGTTATAAGTCTTCAATACTGATATTATTTATATGTTTGTATTAGTGTTGTTATAAGTCTTCAATACTGATGTTATTTATATGTTTGTGTTAGTGTTGTTATAAGTCTTCAATACTGATATTATTTATATGTTTGTGTTAGTGTTGTTATAAGTCTTCAATACTGATATTATTTATGTTGGTGTTAGTGTTGTTATAAGTCTTCAATACTGATATTATTTATATGTTTGTGTTAGTGTTGTTATAAGTCTTCAATACTGATATTATTTATATGTTTGTATTAGTGTTGTTATAAGTCTTCAATACTGATATTATTTATATGTTTGTGTTAGTGTTGTTATAAGTCTTCAATACTGATATTATTTATATGTTTGTGTTAGTGTTGTTATAAGTCTTCAATACTGATATTATTTATATGTTTGTGTTAGTGTTGTTATAAGTCTTCAATACTGATATTATTTATATGTTTGTGTTAGTGTTGTTATAAGTCTTCAATACTGATATTATTTATATGTTTGTGTTAGTGTTGTTATAAGTCTTCAATACTGATATTATTTATATGTTTGTGTTAGTGTTGTTATAAGTCTTCAATACTGATATTATTTATATGTTTGTGTTAGTGTTGTTATAAGTCTTCAATACTGATATTATTTATATGTTTGTGTTAGTGTTGTTATAAGTCTTCAATACTGATATTATTTATATGTTTGTGTTAGTGTTGTTATGTCTTCAATACTGATATTATTATCCCCGCATTTTCAAATATAGGCTGATTAAATCGTCAGATGTGTACCCATACGCGCAACTAGAATAAAGCTGTTATTATCTCAGGACCAATTTTGTCAAAGAAATGGATACAGACAGACAGATGGATGGATGGACAAAGGATGGACAATCTGGACAGACAGATGGATGGACGGACAAAGGATGGACAAATGATGGAGGGCCACCCCGGATGCCGACATTATGTACACCATACATGGTATGGGTACATATAGAAATGGATTGGAAGAGTGCCTAATTTGATAGATAAAGAATTAATATCTCTGGATCAAATTATCAGATTTACATAAACCAGATTAACACCAAAATCTATACAGCTCGGCACATCGGAAACCTGACCACACATATGAAATAACAAGGCAACCTAATCAACATTTTTTAGGTTACTGCATGCCAAAGAAATGGATTGGAGTAATGCTTAATTTGATGGATAAAGGGTTAGTATCTCAGGATCGAATCATCAGATTTACATAAATGAAAGTGTCAATGACACTGTAGCTCAACTTGACAAACTTGAACTTGGTAAGTTATAAATGAAATGGCAAAATTGAAGATCATTGGTACCAATGTCATTTTTTTTGCCAGTGGCAACATTTTTTGACAGAAACCGAAGAAAATCGATAGCTCCCATCTAGAGGCCTCCCCAAACAAGCATGCCAGGTTTCAACGCAATCCGATCATAAATGTGCCCTGTAGGGTGTATAAAAGGGAAATATTGTGGTCTGACTAGACTAAATTCTAAGAATGTTGGCTGCGGCAACATTTTTTGATGGAAATTGAAGAAAATCGATAGCTCCCATCTAAATGTCACCCCAAACAAGCATGAAAGGTTTCAAAGCAATCCGATCATAAATGTGCCCTGTAGGGTGTGCCAAAGGGAAATATTGAGTCTTCTGACTAAACTAAGTTCTAAGAACGTTGGCCGCGGCAACATTTTTTGACAGAAATTGAAGAAAATCGATAGCACCCATCTAGAGGTCCCCCCAAACAAGCATACCAGGTTTCAAAGCAATCTGATCATAAATGTGCCCTGTAGGGTGTACCATAGGGAAATATTGAGGTCTGACTAAACCAAGTTCTACGAACGTTGGCCGTGGCAACATTTTTTGCCGGAAATTGAAGAAAATCGATAGCTCCCATCTAGAGGTCACCCTAAATAAGCATACCAGGTTTCAAAGCAATCTGATCATAAATGTGCCCTATAGGGTGTGCCAAAGGGAAATATTGAGGTCTGACTAAACTAAGTTCTACGAACGTTGGCCGCGGCAACATTTTTTGCCAGAAATTGAAGAAAATCGATAGCTCCCATCTAGAGGTCACCCCAAACAAGCATGCCCAGTTTCAAAGTAATCTGATCATAAATGCGACCTGTGAGGTGTGCCAAAGGAAATTGTGGACGTACGTACTAACATACTAACGTACTAACGTACTAACGTACGTACGTACGTACGCTGACGGACGAGAAGTGATGGCAATAGCTCAGCTTGACTTTGTCAAGTTGAGCTAAAAACTATACAGCTCGGCACATCAGTTACCTGAACATATCCATCAAGTAAGATGACAATTGGATTGATATTTTATTAGTTATCGCATGCCAAAGAAATGGATTGGAATAATACTTAATTGGATGGGTAAAGGGTTAATATCTCAGTATTGAAGAATCAGATTTACACCAAAAACTATACAGCTCGGCGCATTAGTAACCTGAACACAAATATAAAGTATCATGACAATCTAAGCAATAGTTTTCAAGTTATCGAATGCCAAAGAAATGAATATGGATGCCGGATGGACGGACAGACAAAGGATGGGCGAACGATGGAGGGCCACCCTGGATGCCGGCATTATGTGTACCATACATGGTATGGGTACAAATAAAAATGCAGGGATAGAGTCATGATCTCCGTCCATACATACGTCCTAACGTACGTCACACCCTGAAAGGCTTGTAGGGTATTCAATTTGAAACATTTAAACTATGCTACAGTGTTCAGGTAGCCACCCTAGATGTGCATGAAGGTTTCGGAATTTCCAGTGGAACCACTTGTATTGTTGGAAAATCAGTTTTCATCGAAAGGCTTCTACGGTTTTTAATTCGAAACGTTAAAACTATGCTAAGGTGTTCAGGTAACATCTCTAGATGTGCATAAAGGTTTCGAAATTTTGATCTGCCCCAAGTGGTTCCGGTGGAAAATCAGTTTTCATTGAAAGGCTCCTAGGGTATTTAATTCGAAACGTTAAAACACTGCTAATGTGTTCATGTAATATCTCTAGATGTGCATAATGGTTTCAGAATTTTGATTTGGCCCAAAGTGGTTCTGGTGGAACCACTTTTATCGTTGGAAAATTAGTTTTCATCAAAAGGCTCCTAGGGTATTTAATTCGAACCATTTAAACTAATGTGTTCAGGTAACAACTCTACATGTGCACGAAGGTTTTGGAATTTTGATTTGGCTCCAGGTGGTTCCAGTGGAACCACTTTCATCGTTGAAAAATCAGTTTTCAATGGAAGGCTCCTAGGGTATTTAATTTGAAACGTTAAAACTGTGCTAATGTGTTCAGGTAGCATCTCTAGATGTACATGAAGGTTTCAGAATTTTGATAAAACCACTTTTATCGCTGGAAAATTAGTTTTCATGGAAAGGCACCTAGGGTATTTAATTCTCAACATTTAAACTATGCTAATGTGTTCAGGTAACATCTCTACATGTGCATGAAGGTTTTGGAATTTTGATTTGGCCCCAAGTGGTTCCAGTGGAACCACTTTTATCATTAGAAAATCTGTTTTCATTGAAAGGCTCCTAGGGTATTTAATTCAAAATGTTTAAACTATTCTGTGAGGTGTTCAGGTACCATCTGTAGATGTGTATAAAGGTTTCAGAATTTTGATTTGGCCCCAAGTGGTTCCAGTGGAACCACTTTTATTGTTAGCGAATCGGTTTGCATTAAAACGATCCATAGGTATATAATTCAAAATGCTCAATGTATGCTAAGGTGCTCAGGTAGCATCTCTTAAGATGCGCTAAATGTTTCAGAATTTTGGTTTTGCTCCAAGTAGTTCTCGTGGAACTACTGTATTGGTAAGAAATCTGTTTCCAGTAAAAGTCTCCTCATGTATTTAATTCAAAATGTTTATGCTGTGCAAATTGTTATGTAGCATTAACAGTAAACTAAACTTTTGTTTATTGTTAGTTATCATGTAATAATAGGTTACTATTGTTGGTATGCAGCCTTCTTATTGGTTGTTACCATTTCTTGAACTAAACAGACACACACATGTAAGAGTCATATAGAGCATTTCAGCCTTTATAATTTAAATATATTTCCTCCGTAACAGTTATAAAAAGGATTTCAGCCTTTATAATTTAAATATATTTCCTCCATAACAGTTATAAAAAGAATTTCAGCCTTTATAATTTAAATATATTTCCTCCATAACAGTTATAAAAAGGATTTCAGCCTTTATAATTTAAATATATTTCCTCCATAACAGTTATAAAAAGGATTTCAGCCTTTATAATTTAAATATATTTCCTCCATAACAGTTATAAAAAGGATTTCAGCCTTTATAATTTAAATATATTTCCTCCATAGCTCATTCTCTTGAAACATCTAAAGTGTATCAGAAATTCTTGAAATGTTGTAACTACTTGCCTTGGGATATTAATGATTCTATAACAATTCATTTACATACAGGATACAGAAAAAAATATTTTTGGTTGGTGAGTTGATTCTTTAGGTCTGGAAATACACAGAATCAATATTTTGCCACTTTTACTTCTTTCTTGAAACACAGAGTTACAAATGTATTTTTCATTGTTATAGAGTAATTTTCATGGAAGCAACAGTAACTTTGGGAGTTAATAGACTACGAGTACTTAGATATCACATAATGGTTTTTCCAGTGGTATGAAATGTAATACTGTTATAACAGCTTATTGCATCTCTACCAGTAATGTAATGTTATTGGTCATACCATTCCATTTTAAATTAAGCATAAATAACTGAACAATCCTTTACAAACTTATTTGAAAATAAAGTTGAAAATTAAAAAAAATTGTTCCTTTAATGAAAGCTAAAATTTTATAATACTAACTGTTGACTACCATTTTATAATACTAACTGCTGAATTAGTTTTTTAAAACTCTTACATAAGGTGACATAATCTGCATTAAGTATACAAGATCTGTACAACTTATATAGCAAACTCTAGTTGGAGGATTGAATGGGGTTGGTTAAACAATAATTGTAATAATTGTCTTAATAATTATGTGAAATTCATGTTTATTAATCCTTTTATCTGCAGGTATGTCGTGAATAAATTTTATTACCTTGAACATTACACTTTGATTCAAAACTAAAGCAATTTTAGTTTCAAGTATTTATTTCAGTGTTACTGCAAGAGTTGATGATTAATACGGTGAAGGGTTCACTCAATTGATATATATGATGCATTCACAAGTACTGCCTGTTCTTATTAGTCTTTTTTTTTTGAGGGGGGGGGGGGGGGGGTTGGGGGTAGGGGTAAAATTATAGTCTGAATTATTTTGGAATTTCTATGATCAAACATTTTGATTCAAACTAGTCTGTTAATTTCACACTGTTCAAAATGTTTTTCCGAATTGAATAATGTTTAATACCCTTGACATAACAGAGTGGTCTAAACAGCCAGAAAATTAATCTTAAACAGTTCTGTATAACACATAAATATGGATCATTAGAACAGGTTAGTTGACTTCATTCAAATGATAACCATACTTATATGGTTGGGATTTTCTTTTGAAAAATGTTGAATTTGATTTGTTTTTTTGAACACCCGTGTTAGATAAAGGATTAAATAATGGCAAAAGGCATATAATAGGCACCGGCAGTATTATTATATTTTACTTCTTAATATTAACAACAACATATGTATGTCCCAATACACTGGGAAAAAAATGAAATTGTCTAAGAATTATAGTAACATGTCAGAAACCTGAAAATTGAGCCAATTGAAAGGAGTAAATAAAAATTTAATCTGAGGATTAAGAAAGTTGTTTCCAATAATGTAACATAATATGTATAATTTAATGAAGCATCTTAAATGTAGATGATCCATTCTATCTGTCTTTAACAAAAGTACTTTATTGGCAATGGCTGGTAGGAATCACATGGAGTTTCGCTTAAGTGGAAAGAACCTGTGGAAGATGTCTCGTATGTTACAAAGATAAAGGTAAAGATCACATAAATATTACACATCAGATTTTACATTTTTAGCTTAAGTGTGAGCTATTCTTATGGGTTGGGTGTGGTCATCCATTTGTCCATACTTCCATCCGTCTGTCCGTCCCAAATAAACTGTGGCACACCCTACAGGCTGCATCTCTCACCCGATCCTCTTGAAACTCGGTAGGCTGACTTGGTATGATAAGTAGATGGGAACATCTCTTTTGGTCACTATCCTATAGACATTTTAGCTACCACGAGTGCAAATCCAAAAATTCCTTGGCACACCTTGAAGGCCACACATATGAATAGTTTTCTTCAAAACTTGACTGTATGACTCGGTATGGTAAGTAGATGGGAACGTCCCTTTTTGATCTCTGTCTTGTGAACACTTTAGCTGCCACGGCCGTGAAGCCAAATTTCTTTGGCACACCCTACAGGCCATATTTATGCATGGATTTCTTCAAAACTCCACAGTATGTATGATTCAGTGTGGTAAATAGATGGGAACTTACCCCTCCTGTCACTGTAATAGTAACACTTTGGCTGCCATGGACGCGAAGCCATATTTCTACATCTTGCAAACCTTATTTATGCATGGATTTCTTCAAACCTACACAGAATTCAGTATGGTAAGTAGATGAGATTTTTACTTCATGGAGAAAGGGAGGTAACCCTAAATTTTTGAATTTCTCAATGCTTTTGTTAAGTATATTAACCCTTTATCTTTGTGCCACATGCTAACCATACGTTCTTTTTTCTCCATTCCACATTTTCACTATACTTTTAATGAATCTTCTTATAACCCTATACCCAACACAGCTTTTCCCAAAAATATACTAAATTCATGAGCAGATTTCAATAAAAGTTTTACAAAAATGGTTCCTTTTGGAGCAGAACTTTTATATGCACCTTTGTTATCAGGTCCTTACCTAGATGTGTGCACTGCTGTGTCACATACTATACATGTACATGTCTTACTCAAGCTGAGCTACAGTGTCATAGACACTTTCATTTATAGCTTAGGAAGGCCTAAAAAAAATAAAAAATCTGTTTCTCAGGCCCTCCCGCATGGTCCTTTTGGCTGCCGCATGCTCTCTTTTTATAACCAATTTAAACTTAAAAAAAATAAAAATTCAATGGTTTATGTCCGATATTTTACCCAAGTTAAAAAAATTGATAAATTTGTCCCTTGAGTGCAAGAAGGCTTTGCAATGCTTTAGCATTGCAAAGCCTTCTTGCACTCAAGGGACAAAGTACAGCACCCATGCTATTCTGCATATTATGAGGCCTAAAACTTGAACCAAGAACATGAACTTTTGATGGCAAAGAAGAAATTACTGAAATAAAAAATAAAATAAAAAACCACTCGCCCGCATGCAATTTCACAAATAATGGCCTGAGAAACAGAAGATCTACTTTGTGTGGCCTAATGAGAAGTTTTTCAAAGTACCAAATGATGATACATTGTTCATGTCACCTCGTTTGTGCCACAAAGTTCAAGGTTACATAGATTTGGAATCTCAAACCAGAGAAACTTTTGTCTTTGTCATTACTTCACAACAATGGGAGTATTGATATGAAAATTCATACAGAAGTAAAGAAAGAAGGTAAATTTTGTCTGTGTAACTGTCTGTTCATCAGTTCTAGTAGTAGTTTATTCATAATAACTCTACAATTGATTGGATAGTAATAAAACTAACCCTTTACCAAACGAATCGCCTGCACCCACCCACGTAATATGCAAATTCAGTAGTTGAAAAAAAAAAAAATTTCCAAAAATTTCAACAAAACCATATCATGTGACCCCTCGTTGGTATGAGCTCATTCCAATGAGGGTCACATGATATGGTTTTGTTGAAATTTTTGGAAAAATTTGAAATAATGGTATTTAAAAAAATAAATTTTGATATTGTCTGCGTTGGGTAAAGGGTTAAACAAGGATGAATATGTAAACATAGAAAATATCTGTCTTGGTTATTTTGGTGTCATTTGATTCTGGACAGTTACACTTGTTTTCTTGATAACCGTAGACCTTATGAACCATTTATTGAAGAAAATGATAGGTATCTCAGTACTGACATGATAAACATCTTGATGGGAAATGCTATCATCAGGAATCCCAAATTTCTGAATAGAAATATTACATCATAGTGATTTATATAAGTTACAATCGGAGGAATCAAAAGACTTCTTTTTTTTTTATTCCTATTCTTATTATTTATAAAGCAACTACAAAGAAAAAAAATGACAACTGTAGTATTCATATTTAGATGTGAAAAGACCAATGCTTTTCTGACTAAAATTTGAGACTTTTAAGCACTGGGTCAATAAAGCTATTTAGGAAGTGCTTCACTAAAATTTGTTATAAACTGCAAACACTGATTTGCCTGTAAATTTTAAAAAAAATTCCATTTACACCATTAGCCGAGTTGCGAAGGTGATCCCTTTGGATTTTTATTTGTATCCTATGGAATCCCAAAATACAGAAAAAAACTTCTGACTTGGAAGCCTCATTAAAAAATCAGTTCCCTATGGTAATTCTCTGGGCTGGAAGGCATATGCCTAATAATAATGACAAAAAATCTCAGAATCAGAGCATGTTTGTGCAACTGTTACAAGATGGCTATTGTGACATTTCCCGAACACATAGCAGGATATTAAAGGAATAACTTGTGTTCTGATTGCATTTTTTAAGTCATATTCAATTTTATAACACATGTACAGAATTAAATTGATTTTTCTCCAAACTTCACAAATGCATATCCACAAAGCTAAGTGAAAAAAATAAGTTATTTCTCAAAATTTATTTATTCGCCTATTCACCCTACCCTACCCTACCCTCTCCCTGACCCCCACCCAAAATCACCCCCAACTCTGAATCCACACCCAAATCAAAACACCACCAACCCCTGCCCCATACCATCTGTGCCACCTCATTCCACAACCCAACACCAGCAATACATAACCCCATTCACATCACCCCACCCCACCCAACCATATATAACCCCCCAGCCCAAATCCAGCTGACCCCCAGCCAAACCTAAACACAACCAACCCCCACCCCGTATCATCCACCCCACCTCATTCCACACCAATGTAAGCCCAGCCAACACAGCCTCATTCACACCACCCCTACGCCACCCTGATCACCATACCCTGACCACCACCCAAGTGCCAACCCCACCCTGCACCCAACCCAACCCACCCTACCACTACACCACCAAGCTCACTCACCCTCACCCCCAATCCATCTCCACCCCATCCCCACCCCTGCCAGCCCCCACCACAACCTACACACCCCTACATATCAGCCACCCCACCCCAACCCACTCCATATGCCATTCCCTAACTTAACCCCATCCTCCGCTTTGACTGACCCTAATACTTTTTGAGTGTTTCTGCAAAACTTTTGACTCAAATATTCTTTTGTGTGATACAGACTATTTTCCTGTTTAACTTGTCACTTGTTAATTGATACTGAGGCCATTGATAGTGAAAGATTTGAAGAGTTTATGGTGCATATGTTTTAGAGAGAATTCTTAGGATTTTTAGAAAGTATCTCAACTAAGATTATTTTATTATCTTTCAAAGAAAAGGTAACTGTTTGGATTTTTTAATTCTTAAAGAAACAAGTGTAATTTTGAATGAAAATTTTTAGAAGATTTAAATTTTTTTTTCACTGTATTTCATGAAGCTATGGATTGGGAACCCCGGAAAATGGAGCAGTGCTTGTTCACTGTAGTAAACAGGCTCCGTTTTTTTACTGGTAAAATAGGACCCAGTAACCAATGCTTGGGAGGTGCAAATCCTCTCTAAAATGGGCAACATGAATTATTAACACTCACCGGTCTTGGGTTGATATTCATGTTGTGGTCACAACTAGCCATTGTGCAAAAATATGTGACCTTAAACACCAATAAATAAATAAATGTAGCTATGGATGATGTTAGGACACAGTCTTTTGAGCAGGTTCTAACTAGAGGTACTGTGAGCAAGCTCACCAAGTGATACCCCCCGCGACTGAAATGTATAAGTTAGATTATCTCCCCTTCGAAATGTCAGAACGGAATTATACTGCTTCATGCACATCTTCATATGGAGTTCTTCATTGTGTAAAGTTTCATGAAAATTCTTCAAATGGTTTAGGAGGAGTTGCGCTTATCAGGATGGACAGACGGACGGACAGGGTGATTCCTATATACCCCCCCCCCCCCCAAACTTTGTTTGCGGGGGGTATAATTATATCTATTTTTATACTTTTGAGACATTTCAATTATGCTGTGTTTGCCTCATTTTGGTTTATATTCTTGTAAACTTTGCAGCATTAGGTAGAGGTTAATTATGTAATATTTGCTAATACTAATTTGTTTACTGTGGAATTAAAAAGCAACTCCTATTGAACTGATACAGAAAATTCCTTAACGTGAAAAAATGTCTGCCAAAATATGTAAAATTGTTCAAGGACTAACAATATTTAAGCCAACAATAAGATACTTTACTGTCATCAACTATTAAAATGTTCAACAGAGATTTAACAGTTTTATTAAATTTTTGTATACAACTATGTGCTTTAACAGTTTTATTAAATTTTTGTATACAACTATGTGCTTCAACAGTTTTATTAAATTTTTGTATACAACTATGTGCTTCAACAGTTTTATTAAATTTTTGTATACAACTATGTGCTTCAACAGTTTTATTAAATTTTTGTATACAACTATGTGCTTCAACAGTTTTATTAAATTTTTGTATACAACTATGTGCTTCAACAGTTATATTAAATTTTTGTATACAACTATGTGCTTCAACAGTTTTATTAAATTTTTGTATACAACTATGTGCTTCAACAGTTTTATTAAATTTTTGTATACAACTATGTGCTTCAACAGTTTTATTAAATTTTTGTATACAACTATGTGCTTCAACAGTTTTATTAAATTTTTGTATACAACTATGTGCTTTAACAGTTTTATTAAATTTTTGTATACAACTATGTGCTTCAACAGTTTTATTAAATTTTTGTATACAACTATGTGCTTCAACAGTTTTATTAAATTTTTGTATACAACTATGTGCTTCAACAGTTTTATTAAATTTTTGTATACAACTATGTGCTTCAACAGTTTTATTAAATTTTTGTATACAACTATGTGCTTCAACAGTTTTATTAAATTTTTGTATACAACTATGTGCTTCAACAGTTTTATTAAATTTTTGTATACAACTATGTGCTTTAACAGTTTTATTAAATTTTTGTATACAACTATGTGCTTTAACAGTTTTATTAAATTTTTGTATACAACTATGTGAATATTGATGTAATTGAAACTGATGGCAACCACACTTGTCTAGTTGTATTCATTAATTTCAAATATTTTTTCAGGTTGTTTAAGCCTTATTACGCCAATATTCATACATTTTGGACACAATATTGGGTTAAAAAAATTTTTTAAATGACAATTGTAATAATTTTTTTTTTATTGAGAATTGGCAAAATATATTAAACTTCATGCTTGTTGGTTTTAGGTGTAGTTTATTGCTTGTTATGTTGGGACAGTGGTTAATGTGGTACTACTGTACTAGCAAAATTTCCAATTACCTTTAGCGTGTTGATTTCACCTAATTATATCAATTTTTAAACATTCTTTGTAGAAAGTGATATGGATGAGAACAAGATACCCGGACCCCAAATTTTCAGTGTAAAAAAAACAAAAATTTGTCTTAAAATTAACCGAAACGCATAAAAAACCCCAAAAGTTAAAAAATTTATAGTAATTTATATATTTTTTATACTTACCAATGACCCAGACTTAGCTGGTGCTAACTCTTAAATATCTAGGGCCAAACGCAAATTTTACCCCCCCCAATCCCCAAAATTTGTATCTAAAACCGAAAATTACATGTCCTATATGGTCCTCCATACTTTTACTCCACTGCGCATGCGCAGTGTCAAGGAGGTCTCAAAATTGGCGCAATTTTCATTTTTACAACCAGTGCCTGGTAAGCGTTATGTACTCAGCAGGGAGGTATGAGTTCCCAACTCATGGGAGGGCCATTCCCGTCTGGGTTATTGGTAAGTATAAAAAATATATAAATTACTATAAATTTTTTAACATTTTTATACTGTACCAATGACCCAGACTTAGCTGAATAGTAAAAAGGTTGGAGGGCCTAGGACATAAAGGAAAATCCAATAGACTCAATTACATATAACAGAACTATTCCGTGAAGGAGAAACTGAGAGATAGGCTTTACATGTATCTTTCTTATTTGTATCAAAAAGAAAGACACAACACCCTTCAGTAATTGAGCGCAATAACATCAATGATCTCTATTAACATCCAGTATAACCCTTTATACTAATATTTTTTAAAGGAAAGCCAATAAAAAAAGGAAGTCCAGCAAAATGAGACTCTATATACTCATTTAAAAGTGTTCGAGGATTGTACATTAATGCCCGATTAATACGTAATATATACACTTGTCTCACACCGAGCAACACTTAAAAAAATATTACATAGATGAGTAAACATTAGCTTTACTTTAAAACCATCCCGGTACCGACTCGGAATTACTGACTCCATGGAGGTATTCCCTTGCTTTACCCTATAAAGCAGGTGACCTAAGGGAACCCCCCCCTCCCCCCCCCCCCCCCTGGATCAAATACTCCAGAGCGAAGAGGGCAGCAGGACAGGACAGAGTCACTGCCGGAACTGAAAGCCTACACATATATAGTTGCCACTGTTTAGTGGACGACATTCTAAGTGAAAAATAAGGGACCTATATCTGCAGAAATGGACTCAATATTTCTCAGATACAAATTCGAGAAAGTGGAGGGCTAAGAACAATATGCAGCCCTCACTAGATCTGTAATAGCAACAATATTAGCGTAAGCCCATGATGTAGAAAAGCTCTTACTTCATGAGCTTAAAACTAAAGCAGACTACTGATTGAAGATATTATCATAAGCAGTGCTGATAGTAAATTGAATCCATCTGACCATAGAATGGACCTAAATGTGGAGGAAGCTTCCACGGCATGTCCCACAACAGACGTCTGAGTAGATTAAATCACGGTCTTTGTGGAGATAGAAATGCTACTAACAGAATTTTGCAATGAGATATATAACTTAAGCAATATATGCTGAATCAACGGCGCTGGAAGATACGTATATCCTATTATTCCGTCTCACGAGATCGATAGAGCGTCTACTGCAAACACTCGAAGATCCAAATATTGTGACACATACTTTGCAACTGATTGTTGAGATGCATCACGAAAAAGCCGATCATATGCCGCTCTCCTTGGTAACAAATCTGATAGAAAACTCGTTTGTTGAAAGTCCTTTCTGGCGTCAACAAGCGGCCCCTCCGTGAAGGGAGTCCGCTAATACATTCAGACGACCCGGAATATGACGGACCGATAGGAGAACTTGATGTTCTAGTACAAACAGAAAGACTCCTTTCATTAACATAAAAACCAGAATGGAATGATTGTCTCCCTAGTTCCGAAAATACGCTAATGCCGTCTAATTGTCGGACAGAATTAGCACATGAGCATAATGAATAACGTTATCCAATAATGTAGCGCAAGCCAAAGTGACATCATTCTTGATGTTAACGTGCTTAATTAGGAACTACGGATCCCAAAGACGCTGGCCCTTCAAATCCGTTGGGCTCAATGATACGACCCAACCTGTTTGACTGGCATCCGTCAAGACTGTAAAACTCAGATCCGGCAATTGCAGTGGAACTCTCTGAGTTAACCACTGAAAACCTGCCCAAGTCTGAATCTCTTATTCACTTGATTGACAAGATGTCCGTATCGAGTGAAAAAATCTTCACCCTCCAATTCTGGATGAGAAGATATTGGAGAGGACAAGTGCGTAACCGCCCCATCGAAATAAAATCACGGCAGCTCCGCACAAATGTATTAGTATCATGAGATCTCTCGCTGAGACTTTGTCTGAGCGAAGACAATAGTGAGCTTAACAACAGATTAATTTCGCTCTGGGTAACGGCAGACGAACGAAAATGTGCGTTTCGAAGCTCATCCCCCAGTGGGTGAATGACTTGGATGATACCAGATCCGACTTCTCCTCGTTTATGAAACCGAGACGTTGGAGCAATAGAAGCAGTTTCTGCACATCGTTCTGAAGCGTTAACTCCTTGCCGTACCTCTAAAGAATGTCGTCCAGGTAGGCCGACGTTATCGCAGACGACTGAGCTTGGAAATGAGTCATTACCAAGTTCATTATTCGAGTGAAAGCCCAGGGGGCTAGATTCAGACCGAAGCACATTGCTCGGAACTGATACACGACTCCTATGATGAGGAAGCGAAGATACTTTCTCAACGCCTGATGTACCCTGACGTGAAAGTACGCATCTTGAGATCTATGCATGTAGCATAGTCGTACACCCGAAAACTCGCTCTGACCGATCGGATGGACTCCATATATAAACTTGGAGCCACGATCAGCTTGTTTATCCAGCTCAGAATAATGAGTGAAAGGAACGAGCCGTCTGGTTTTCGGAACCAGAAAAGGATGGTTGTAGAAACCTGAAAATTCCTGGATTTCTACGATCTTTATCGCGATCATTCCAGAAGAGAGTGGACTTCTGATGGAAGCGAGCCTCTTTCCTGCTGACTTGACGGAAGCTGAGTCAATCTTGGACTCCGAGTTAACAGATGATTTCGTTTGAAGGACAATTAGTCCTTCCGAAATCATCCCTCGAATCCAAGGGCGTCCGTAATCTACTTCCAATTAATTGAGCGACTCGACAGTCTTCCGTTCACTATACATGATAGAGGTTAATACCATTACCTTCTGGTCCTGCGAGGCTTGCAAAAGGAGAAGCCATGTCCTCCACAGCCCGTACCTCACCTCGTCGACCTAGGGGCATCTGACCGGTTGTCTCGGCCAGAATTACGGCCCCTACCTGAGTCGCTACCCTGACGGTCTCTACAGTAAGACCTAGAGGACGTATAGGAACCTCTATAGAAACTTCCTTTGGATGTATTCATCCCAGAAGTGCCTGTCCTACTCTTCTCTGCTGAATCCGACTATATGGAAGCGGATTTGAATAGCAGAGAGTCTGAAGCTTTCTTAGTTATCTGATCATAGACTACGGAAAGCTTGCCATCGAAGAAAACTCTCCGGAGACCAGAGCGATTCTGAAAGAGTTTTTCACCTTACTATCCACACGCGTGGATGTAGCCAGGGCAGCGTCACATCTAACCAACTCCAAATTGACACTAAAAGGACGGAGTTTTACGTGAGGCCCTTGAAAGAACTCTTAAGGAGGTTGTACAACCTAGAATTCTTTT
The DNA here is from genome assembly GCA_031216915.1 of Pictodentalium vernedei. NCBI lineage: Eukaryota > Metazoa > Mollusca > Scaphopoda > Dentaliida > Dentaliidae > Pictodentalium > Pictodentalium vernedei. The sequence continues at coordinate 8,121,901 of CM062291.1, read as the reverse complement.
TCCTTGAGACATTATGATAACGTTCTGGTAAGGTGATCTGCGTACGATGATGCGTCTAAGCTGATCCTGCTAGACGATACTGTCATTTCCAACATCGTGGTTGGAACTGACATAGACGACAGTATAAACAATACTAGGTCCTGACCTGGTCGTCTAGACGCAGAGAACTCTCAAAATGCTCTGTCCTGCCATTTCAAAATATTCCTAGAATTGATGAAAGGCAGATGTAGAGCATTTGCCGATAAGAAACCTGACCTGCCCATTTAGGTAGCAAGTTATATAAATATAGCGTCATTCAACAGATCAAATGTCCGTGAGACATATCTGGACTATATCAGCAACTGAGGGATGATGCCCCTAAACTGATTAAGAATTCTGAGTCCAGTGGCGCTATCAGTCTCTTTTCTAGCAACGCAGCATTTTGGTCCGGAGGAACAACGTCAGATGATAATGCCGGATAACTCTACGGCAATTATGTTGTTCTGAAAGGGAAAATACAACTCATCAGAATCCCTTTCGCCATCCTGACGGACAACTTGTAATTTTTGGTCGTCCGTGCCTGAACCTGCAGTGGAACATACCAACCCAGCTTCGTCTGAATATTCCTGATCCGACAGAGTTGCTGTTGGTTGCTGCAATAATTTGTGCTATCTGTGATAGCATGTCCGTAACAGAGGCCTGTGGAGCTGCGGTCTTAAAGGATTTAGCCGCTGGAAGCTCCTTGGACGTTAATTCCTGCATACTTCTTATATGCGAACGTCAGGAGTATGAAGACCTCATATCCTTGGCTACCGGATGGCATTACCTGATCGCCGTAGAATCCCTGGTTGGCGATGTTGGTTGAATATCATTGGTCACGTAGCCAAGGTGCGGTCGCGTGTGCTGCCGTGAGGATGATGAAGCCGCAAGAGCAGTCTCTCCGGACTGTCTATATAACAGAGCGTCCCGAGCGGTGGACGTATGCTCCGACTGAGGAACGTTTTGTACTACAACATCTGGGTCCAGATGTTGTAGTACGAGAGAGGGACCTCTCTCGCTTGCAGCCCGGATGGACCTGGACGAGCTAGGAACCGGACTAATAGGCTTCCTCCGTACCATCCTCGTATCCGTCGTCACTGGGTGTGCACATTATATTTTATAGTGCTCGCATCACCCAAATCTGCTTCCTGGACCGCAACAGACGAACACGGGTGCTGAGCCATTCGGTGAATGGTCACGACACCGGGCGAGTTAGCAGACGCCAACGCCGTTGATCCTACTTGGGACCAGGGACCAGCCGTGAGGGCGACTAGGGCGATCTTGTAATCGCCCTTCTAAGCCCAAAGTCGCTTAGAAAAATAGTCGGGCGATTACAAGTCACCCTCTAAAAATTGGCCAAAATGAGAAAAGGCTGAACTGAGTGATGCGAGGTTTACATGAAAACGAGTATTTTCAAAAATCGAATGTGCTCGAGTGTGATAAATGGGCATTTTAATTCGTCAAATAAACGTCCATTTATTTGAAATCACACGACAATCAATTGTCCATTGTCGCTTTTGGCGGATTTTTAGCTCATCTTGACAAAGTCAAGCTGAGCTAATCTCATCGCTCTCCGTCCGTCGTCTCTCGTCCGTCGTCTCTCGTCCGTCGTCCGTCAACACCATGTTTTGGTCTTCTCCTCCAAAGCCACTGGGCCAATTCAAGTGAAAGTTTGTGTGAGTGATGGTCCCAAAGGGGCATTTCATTTTTGTTCAACTCAGCATGCCCAGCCCCATAGGGAGGGAGTGGGGGAAAATGCTCCAAAATATTTTAAAAATCTTCTTCTCAAGAACCAGTGTGTACAATGACTTGATATTTGCTATGGAGCTTCCATATGAGGTGTAGAATCAAGTTTGTTCAAACGAAGTTCGTGAAGTAATATTTGGCTTTGTAATAGGAGGGGTAAGATTTTTGGCCCCGCTCAAAATTTCTATTTTCTGAACCGATGGTACGGTATGAACCAAATTTGGTTTGTGGTAGTATTGGGTCATAAGTACTTGACCCATGCAAAAAAAAAAATTCCCGCATCCCCATGGGAACCCTGGGAGCTAAAAATAGAAATATTTTCAAACGCCCATATTTCCCAAACCCCACGGAACAGAGAGCTTTTATTTGGTATGAAGTATCCTTATGACCAGTAGAATTGAATGGTAAAAAAAAATTGCCATCGGTTATGTTAGGGTGTTCTGTAATGGGCATCGAAAAAATGCTGAGTCAGCATATTTGCAAAAATTAAAAAAAATCTTTTCTCCTGAACCAATCATCAGAATCTTTTGATATTTGGTATACAGCATTCATAGGGGGGTCAGATAAAAGTTTGTTGAAATAAAGCTCATTGGTTCATATTTGGGCTCTCTACAGGAGCCCGAAGTTTTAACATAGGGTAATATGGGGAATATTCTTTAAAAATCTTCTTCTTCAGAACCACCAGTCAGAATCTTTTAATATTTGGTATACATCACTGTTATGAGGGTCAGATTCTAGATTTTTCAAACCAAGTCCCTAGGTTAATATTTGGGCTTCCTGTGGAAGCCCATATTTTATCTTTGTTCAATATGGAGGGTAATTTAAAAAAATCTTCTTCTTCAGATCCATCAGTCAGAATGCTTTGATATTTGGTATGCAACATCTCTATGGGGTCAGATTCAAGTTTGTTCAATCAGATCCCTAGGTATATATTTGGGCTCACTATGGTAGCCCAAATTTTTACTTAGTGCAATATGAGGAAATTTCTTTAAAAATCTTCTTCTTCAAATCGACCAGTCGGAATGCTTTTATATTTGGTATACAACATCTCTATGGGGGGGGGGGGGGGGGGGTGGGGGGGGGGGGGGGGGGGGGGGGGGGGGGGGGGGGGGGGGTTGTTGCGTTCCAGTCGGAGCTTCAAGTGTCGAAACGAAAATAGGCGACTTACATGACTCAACAAAACAACCCAGTTTGAAAGAGGTTACGTCGCTTAGGATGCCGAAAATGTATACACAACGGACGTATTTTATAACACATTATTTTCATTTCGAATTGCTGACGACTGTTAACTGTTGGGCTGTCTATTCCCAGAAAACACGAATGGAATTGAAACACATGAAAAAAAGCTTTAGTGATGTCAAGAAAAGCTTTGTACAGGACACAAGTGTGCATGTGGATGATCTTGAAAAAGGTCCTCCAAAACATCGGAATGACATGAAATGACGTGGAATGACACCGGAATGCCATAAAATGATGCGGAATGACATTTCTTTTACAAAATACTCGACCCCAGAATGTATTTTGTTTATTAACTAACAAAGTACCTCCCAAGCAACCTTCTTACATCTGGTCCTGTTCACACCCACTTTCAGACTTAGGAAATTATTAGCTTAGTAGACTTTGTTGAAAGGCAGCCACAGGAGGGTGATGGGGGATTGGCACGAAGAAGAGGTGAGGGGTCATGAAGGAGAAGGTAGCAGTGGGGGATTTTCAGTCAATAATTACATTGTGATTTTTTAACCTGGCACAGATGCATCATAGACAACTGGACCTGGAATATTTGTACGTTAATGGAGGACCACAAATTGAAAATATGAAGGGGCGGCGGGGGTGGTACATGATATTCTTAATTTTCCCCACTTGCCTATGAAGTCTCCCTACATGACTCTGCAAGGTCCTCCCTATTTTTTTCTGGAGGAGACTTGAAGTCTCCCTAAAATTCCCCCCTAGGCTGGTCCCTGCTTGGGACCTCTTAGGCAGTGACGTATCTGCATGAGCACTTTTTACCGCTAGCACACTTTACGCAGACATCACGGTAACATCACCTTGGTTATGTTACTCAATGAGACCTGTGGAGCCGCGGTCCTACGTAAATATCCGCTGGAAGCTCCAGGGACCTTCATTCCTTTATTTATATAATATGCGAACGTCCCAACTGGAAAGGCCTCATGTCCTTGGCTAGTAGATGGAGTGACCTGGTCGACGTGTAGTCTGTGGTCGGCAAAGCAGGAGCACCAGGGATGTTCAATCCTGCATTTATATACTATGCGAATGTCCTCTGGAAATCTGTGGTCATGTAGCCAAAGTGTGGTTGTGTGTGTGTCGTGAGGATGAGGAAGCCAATTTTACAGCCGCGACGGACTGTGTATGCAACAGAGCATCCAAAGCAGGAGGAGTCGACGTAAGCTCAGACTAACGAACGAACATACAACATCGCGGCGCAGATGTTGATGCAAGAGAGAGGGGGCCTCTCTTGTTCTCAATCTGGGTGGACCTGGACGAGCTAGCTACCGGACTGACAGGCTTCCTCCATACTATCCTCGGATCCGTCGTTGCTGGGTGTGCACATCTGATGTTTTATAGTGCTCGCATCACCCAATCTGCTTTCCTGGACCGCGAAGAATGAACCCGGGTGCTGAGCCATTCGGGGAATGGTCGCGACACCGGGCGGACTAGCGGGCGACAATGCCTTCGATCGAACCAGCGAACTCCCAGCAATTGTCGTAATACCTTGAGCACTTCCCGCTAGCCCTACTATTGCAACGACAGAGACAGACTGGTTGAAGACATCACATAAACATCACTCTGAATTCTGAAAAAGAAAATGATAGTATAGAGTGACCCTGCAGAGAGGGGACCGTAATGGCCCCTAACCGCTAACAAAATACCGTGACACACGTCTCCCAACGTTGTCATACCAATTAACACACACAGAGCAAGAATACACTGACTATAAGAGACACAATGAAAATTAGAGGAAGATATCCTCGAATTTCAATTTAAACAATATTTTTTCAACATGAAAAAATATACACAGTCATTACTCGCACTAACCCTTGAAACAAAAATACATAATATATTATAATCCATTATAAAATTTCAAAAGAAAATAATTTCCAAAAAAAAAATTTTTGGAAAAAATTTTCAGAAGAGCCCAAGTTCCCAATGGGAACAATGAGCCCAAATGGATCCCAAAAAAGCCTAATTGTGGACAAAAATTTTAAATTATTTCAAAAAATTAATGTAACACTTACGGACAATATTAATGTCTTTTACTATGAACTGAACTAAGCAGAGGACAAGTAATAACTATAAGAAGTAACCGTTGTCAACATAGACAAAAAGTGTAAACAAACCAGAAACATGACTTCAGGCACTGATAAACCTGGCCTGAAATCAGTTACCAATTTAAACACTATCTGATGCAAAACAGAGACTTCCAGAGAAGAAACTGCAGAACATCAGATGGTAGATGCAGACCAAAACGCCTAACCACCCAAGGGTGAGGACGTAAACATGGGGAAAACAACAGAAAATAATTCTGTTTCCAAGCCAAAACTCCCAAGAAATTTTAGTAATAAACATTACAAAAAATAAGCCAAAAGCATGGGAGAATAGCTAGGGGGGAATAAAGGAAAGGGAGAGAGGAAACACTGATTAAACAATGGAACATTCATAGCAAGAATGACAACAAGGTCATGCCTCGAAAATAGGTAACATGAATAATTTCGTAAAATAATTATAAGTTACAGCCCTGAACATTTGTTTCCACTGTTTTTTCCTCTCCTCCTTCTATTTCCTCCTTATATCCACCATTTCTCTCATAATTATGTGTCTGGCACCCTTAAAATTGAGATTTACAAGCACAAATAACAGAGAAGTGTAACTCTATTGAGGGCCAAACAAAGAATGAAAATTGCGCCAATTTCGAGACCTTCTTGACACTGCGCATGCGCAGTGGAGTAAAAGTATGGAGGACCATATAGGACATGTAATTTTCGGTTTTAGATGCAAATTTTGGGGATTGGGGGGGTAAAATTTGCGTTTGGCCCTAGATATTTAAGAGTTAGCACCAGCTAAGTCTGGGTCATTGGTACAGTATAAAAATACTCATTTCCGGATTTTGGTCCAAAATTTCTAAGTATGGACTGGGACCCCAAATTTTCAGCCTAAATATGAACCCAGGGATTTGGCTTGAACAAACTTGAATCTCACCTCTCTAAGCATGCTGCATACCAAATATCAAAAGATTCTTATTGGTAGATCTGAAGAAGAAGATTTTTAAAGAATATTCCTCATACTGCACTAATTTAAACATTTGGGCTCCATAAATATGGACCCAGGGAATTGATTTCAATAAACTTGTAAAACAATCTTCCAAAGATGTTATATGTAAAGTATGAAAGCTTTTGGAGCAGTGGCTTGGAAGCAAACGATTCTTTAATTTTTTCCCATTGCCCACAGTGTTAAAAAATGCTGACTCAGCATTTTTTCAAAAGTCCCGAAAAAGTACCTTATGACAAAACCGATGCCAATTTTTTTTTACCATTCCTTTCTGTTGGTCCCAAGGAAGCCTCACACCGCCATGCAGTTTTGGAGATATGGACATTTTCTTTTTTTCTATTTTTGGCTCCTGAGGTTCCCACGGGGCTGCAGCAAATTTTTTGTGTGCATAAATCAAATACTTATAAACCAATAATACCTCATATTAAATTCGGTTCAAATTGGCCTCTCGGTTCAGAAAATAGAAATTCTGGGCAGGGCAAAAATTCTTGCCCCTCCCAGAACAAAGGCAAATATTGCCTGTCAAACTTCTCTTGAACAAACTTGAGTTTATACCTCAAATGGAAGCTGCATACCAAATATCAAGTCTCTGCTACGGCTGGTTCATGAGAAGATTTTTAAAAATTTTGTGCATTTTGGCCCCACCCCCCATCTTCAATATGAGCAGAAACCCAATTTGAAGAAAAACACAAATGCCCCTTTAAAACCACTACTCATGTGAATTTTCATTGAACTGCAGCCAGTGGCTTGGGAAAAAAAGACCCAAACACCACCTTCACGACATACGACAGACAAAAAAAGATCAGAAAACTTCACCCTGACTTACAGTCAGGTGAGCTAATGACTGATAAAGATAAAGAAACAAAAAAGGCAGAAGAGAAAAAAGGAGTGGGTGATTAGAAAAGAAAGTACTCATCACAGAAACAATTGTCTCTAAAGTAAAAAGATTTGGAAAGAAACAGTTAGAAAAAGTCTACTGCAAATTTGAAAAAAAGAAACAAAAATGGCAAAAGAAAGAAAAAGAGTGGGTGATTTTATAAGTAAGTGCTCATTAACTAAAAGATAAAGATATCCAAAGAAAAAGGAAGGAATGGTCTAATCAATATTTGTCTTCTGAGCAAAAAATTAAACTGACAAATGACAATAATTTACGTAAAATGAAATGGAGATGAAAAGAGAAGCGGACTATGTATGGTGAGGAGAGGCATATTAAATTACGTAAGAGTGCAGTCCTCATGGAAAAGTATGCCTGTAGAGCAAAAAGCTTCATCTGAAAAATAAGAACAGAAGTAGAAAAAAGCAACAGCGACATCTTAAGATACAAAATTCACAAGTCATTGGAACCAAATATAATCCTAACTGGTGATTTCAATGTTGACTTTCTAACTGATCCTGACTCCCTGCTTGCTAAATTTTTTCATGAAGCAGGATTTAAAAAAGAAACAAATTTTTCTACTAATGTGTTTGGTCCTTCTCTAGATCAAATATACGTTAAAAGAGATTTATCAGTTTTGAAATCTGGATTGATACCAGTTTATTATTCTGATCATGATGTTGTGTTTGTTGTGATATCACCAGAAGTAACTTGTGAACTTGAAGGAGTCGACAAAATGTCAATAATCAAGCAAGACGATAATCAACACATCAATCTGACATCGAGTAACAAGAAACATGTAACTGTAGGTAAAGGTTGTTATGCTGAAGGTGCATGTAAATTCAACACACAGAAATCCCCTAAATCCACAAAGCCGGACACTGTTGCATTTGTACAGATATCCATTCAGTCCACTAAGCCTGCTGCTGTTTCACCTATACAGAAATCCATTCAGTCCACTAAGCCTACTGCTGTTTCACCTATACAGAAATCCATTCAGTCCACTAAGCCTGCTGCTGTTTCACCTATACAGAAATCCGTTCAGTCCACTAAGCCCACTGCTGTTTCACCTATACAGAAATCCATTCAGTCCACTAAGCCCACTGCTGTTTCACCTATACAGAAATCCATTCAGTCCACTAAGCCTGCTGCTGTTTCACCTATACAGAAATCGGTTCAGTCCACTAAGCCTGCTGCTGTTTCACCTATACAGAAATCCATTCAGTCCACTAAGCCTACTGCTGTTTCACCTATACAGAAATCCATTCAGTCCACTAAGCCTGCTGCTGTTTCACCTATACAGAAATCCATTCAGTCCACTAAGCCTGCTGCTGTTTCACCTATACAGAAATCGGTTCAGTCCACTAAGCCAGCCATTGTCCCACCTATACAGAAATACATTCAGTCCACTAAACCTGCCGCTGGTTCGTCTGTACAAAAATTCCATAGATCCACTCAGCCTACTGCTGTCCCATCAGTTCAAATAACTGGATACACACCCCCATCATGCCTCAGTTGAAGAAAAATTACGAGTAGCGACTCATTTATATGTACCATTAAAAGTGACTCAATTCGATATGCTGAATTGTATGACGCACTATACTCACTTGTACTACAGTTGCTACGCCGTAAAACACGGAATGTTCAAATTGACCTGATAGGTGATGGTAATTGCTTTTTGAGAGCAATTTGCAAGGAACTTTTAGGATCAGAAAAGTACCATTATAGATTCAGAACAGAATTATGCAACTTCATTGAAACCCACCCACTCACTTTTGAAAACTGGACTGATGTGGAAATAACACAGTATGTGTCACATATGTGGAAAAGAAGAACATGGGCCACAGAACTGGAAATAATTGCAACAAGTACTTTTTTCCAAACCAGTACCTACCAAAAGTGGATGGCAGTGGATACAAATTCCACCTGTTGATATTCACTCTTTTGAATCAGGTTCTGGTGGTATACCCCTATAAGAGGAAACATATATGTATACCTGAATCACACTTGGGGAAAACATTTTGACAGAACAGTAGCAGTGTAGCAGAAGTATGAGTAATGATGTACATATGTAAAATATATGTGAGTATAATTAATCAATTGATTTATTGCAGAAGAAAAGTTGAAATAGCTTGAAAGGCACTTCAGTGCCTATACATATAAATTGTTTATACAGTTTCTCTACCCATGATCCACCTGTTACTGTTAATTAGAAAGTATTATTTTCTCTGTATATTGGAAAGGCTTATACATACTCTCCAGTAATCAGAAACAATATAATACTTATGTGTAAGAGTTATTTTTGTGTATATCATCTGTAGTATATCATTCATTATAAAATATATTAAAAAATAATGTTTGTTAAGAAAAGGTGAAACACTAGCTGTAAATATTATAAATTTACAGTAATTTGGATATTTTTATTCTTACCAATGGCCCAGACTAGCTGATGCTTAACTCAAAGTTATTAAGGGCCAAACACAATTTTGAACCCCCCAATCCCCCAAATTTGCTTGCAAAACCGAAAATTAAAAGTCCTATCTGGCCCTCCATACATTTACTCTCTGCGTATGTGCAGACGTCCGGAAGTGACCGGAATTGGTGCCAACATCATTCTTTGTAGAAGAGAGTACTACATAAAAATTCAGTGGGGAGGTATGAGTGCCCACTCATGGGAGGGCCATCTCCACCTGGGCCATTGGTAAGTATAAAAATATACAAATTACTGTGATTTTATATTTTTACACTGTAAACCAATGGTCCAGACTAGCTGAATTGTAAAAAGGTGGAGGGCCTAGGACTTCAGAATTAGTAGATCAACAAATTTCCAATCCTGTAATCCAAGAAGAAAGGAAAATAAAATTATTATTAGGAATTACATATATGTCTCTCTATACAGTAATAGAGAAGACATATCATACAAAAGGAGCCTAATTCAAGTAATTCTGTATACTTAGCATGAAGACTATGCTAATTGGATTTAACAAGTTCGCAATTTTTAAGGTTAGCCCGGACTAAGCCCCCAAAATTAGGATGGCATATTTGAGAATGAGAGAATATTCCCCACAAACATACGCCATACACAATAAAACTCAAGCTGTATGCAGGATATAATTATGGACAAAACAGCTTCCCTCATAGTTACATACCTATCAAGACAGAGGAGAGGTAAAAAAAATACCCCCCCCCCCCCCCTTTTCTTTTGAAGGAATCTTCAAAAAGAAAGAGGGAGCGCTCTGGAATCAGTAAAAGCGGGTACCAAAAAACAATATAAATATTCGTCGAATGGGCACTCAGGTATTAATTTATTATTAATAAATGGTGCTTAATGCCACTTCAGAAGTTAAAGCTATAGCGATGATCCCGGTAATTAATGTTGCCCACAATATAACATTCACCGCAGACTTCGTACACAGATAGGTCAAAAACCAGTGATATAATATATAACATACACGTCCCGAACAATCTCGGGAGAGTAAACACACTTCCGAGGTAACCTGCAGGCGACCCCATTCAAGTGTACAAAAAATTCCAGCAACATCACTCTCCGTGTACTACCGATAGCTATGACACTATAATGTGGGAAGATACGAGATGAGTACGGACATTTAATAGAAACCTGGATCTAGAAATGAAAGTAGGTATGATTAACAGGCTCCGACACAGACCACCCCCGAAATAATTAATAATTTCAAAGGTCCATAATATACAATAAAGCGTCAGCCTAATAATTTTTATGCGTGTGAGTATTAAAATCCCGCATGTAATCATCTGAATACCAGTTAACTGGTAATGCAGCCTCCTAGGTACCCACAGGGTTCTTACACTTTTTTGGCCAAAAATTTCCATACTTTTTCCATACCTTTCCCAGACCTGACGTACCATTTTTCCAGACTCAAATCGCATCATTTACCATCATGCCAAAGGCACAGGCACCGTCTCAAGTGGAATCTAGGGCCCGCAACCCTTGAAAGTTCATTACTACATGTACATATATGCTAACAAAGTGGTACTGGTAGCTAAACTGGCAGTGATTCTACATGCTGATTAGCTGCAAACATGTATGTATTCAGCCACTGAAAATGTACAATCCCTACAGCTGAAAATCTGTTTTCATACGGTGTTCAGCGTACATCTATAAGGAATGTGTCCCACCCATATAACAATAAAGCAAGTTCTCTCTTAGAGAGCACTTGGTTTGTTGTTATATGAATGGGTAGTTCTGGACAACATATGGACTTCAAGATTAAATAAAAATTTCTTGACATTGTTTTATCATAAAAAAAATAGGGAGCAATTCCAAATGTTGTAAGATAGCGTGATTTTGTCTCTGAACAAGAAAATTTTGAAGCAATCTGACTATCAGGAAACATGAGGCAAAATACATCAGAAACACCCTGACAACTCTTGTAAGAATGGTGTTTTTCCATCATATTCAAAGTCCAGTAAATTTCTGCTGTTAAAACACTCTTGTCGGTAACAAAGTCTCCAAGGGTTGAAACGCCCCCAGTGCAAGTGGCTCCATGACTATGTTCGTGAGACACTTCCAATGCGTCAAGTTTTTGTTTTGAAGAAACACCGTGAAGATCATTGCCAGGTGTCAGATGAGTCTTACCTATTCTCGTAGCTTCGGAAAAAAATCCTTCCATATGATTTTGTTGTTGTTTCATTTTCACTAAGACAGCATGTTTTTTACCTGCCATGTGACTTAGAAGGGCCGCTTCGCCCATATTCGATACGTCAAATGATTTTCTGCATATTGTGCACATTGCCTTTTTATTCGAAGTTTTGTCCTGAGAAATCCATTGTTTGAATCTAGGGTCTGTTTCACATTTCGGTGAAAAAACACACTTCCCCATGATAAACAAATACAAAAATAACAAATGACCTTTACGTTGGAAATTAAAGACAATAAAACACAGTGCGCATGTGACTTGACCTTCGGAATTCTCCGTAATTCCGAGCTGCATTCGGCTTTGAAACACCTGTGATACCTCGGTTGTATTCCATTGAAAATGCGCAAAGTTTTCCGATCCGAATTTTTCTGTTATCGAATGCGGGGCGTTGACGAATAATAAATCTTGTATGCTGGTTATTTTTACTCAGAATGATTACACCTTTGTTAAAAACAGTAATTTCCATACTTTTTCAAGACCCCAAGGCTTGACACACATATTTTCAAACCTTTTCCAGACCTTTTCCAAACCGCCCCAAATTTCCATACTTTTTCCAGTTTTCCAGACCCACGTACGAACCCTGTACCCAAAGACTAGCAATTTAATTATGATGAAATATGCGCTCGTATATTACATTTTGATGAATAATCACAGGAAACCAATCCAACTAAAAAATGGATGTTGTGTCCATGAGGTCGCCATAGAACATGACCCAGCCGCCAATCGAAAAGTGAAGAAATGCATGTATGTATTTAAACTTATACAAGGCTTGCGGGAAGAAAACTACGTCTTGCCTGGTAACCGCCTCTAAACACATCGGCAGTGTGTGTGTGTGTGTGTGTGTGGGGGGGGGGGGGGGGGGTGGTTGAAGTCATATTGAACCCTCCTCACCCGCATTATTTAATCGTTCTTGTGTTAGTCATAAAATAATATTGGAAACGCAATGGTTACCTCATGTCTAACCGACTCCATATGCCACTAAGGGCAGAGAAGGACGTGAGGAGTAAAACTTCTCCCGATAAAGATGGTCCTCTCGTGGAGGAAGCTTCTGGGGAACGTCCCATAACAGACACTTGAGAAGACTGATCCAAGGTTTCTGTGACGACAGAGGTGCTACTAGTAGGATTCACAACGAGACTGTTTGATCTTAAACGTAATCTACTGAATCAAATGAACTGGAGGATACACGTATCCTATCACTGTCCCCATGAGATCGGCCGAGCGTCTACTGCATGTGCTCAATGGTCTGGGCATGGCAACACAAACAACGGTAACTGATTGTTCCGGTGCGTCGCAAACGGATCTATCATGGGGCGATCCCTCTGGTAGAAAACTGTCCAAATACTTGCTTGTTGAGCGTCCATTCCAATTGCAACAGTCGACCTTTCCGAGAGAGCGAGCCTGCTAGTACGTTCAGACGACCCCTTATATGACGGATAAAAAGATGAACATGATGATTCATGACGTATTAGGAAAATCTTTTCCGTTAGTTGGCATAACGGAAATGAATGGGTGCCGCCCTGTTCCTGATGTAGGCTACTACTGTGGAGTTGTCTGACCAAACTGAGCACGGACGTCCGTAATTATGGAATCCAATGTTGTAGCGCTAACTAATTAACATCATCTTGTTGATGTTTATGCGTCTCTCATGAAACCGAGGGTCCCTGAGTTAACCACTGAATATCTGCCCAATTGAACCCTTGTTTCACAAGGTCCGTTAAATCAACACTGGTTCAAGCGAAAGCGTCTTCACACTCCAGTTCTGAGTAAAGAATATCTGGAGGGGACGTGCGTGCAGGCGCCCATCGGAATGAGATCCACAGCCACTCCATACAACTCCAACAGTCGCATTAATTCCCACACTATTAGTGCGTCTGAGTGTTGACAAAAGCGAGCATAACAACTGACTAATTTCGTTCTGGGTAACGGTAGGTGAACCAGATTGTTGTGAGTCTCAAAGCTCAATCCCAAGTGAATAGACGACTTCACGGAGCTAGATCCGACTTTTTCTCGTTTACAATGAAACAGAGATGTCTGAGTAATGGAAGCAGATTCTGAACATCGTTCTGAAGAATAATTCTGTTGCCATATCCCTATAAAAGGTCGTCCAAGTAAGCCAACGTTACTGCAGACAAATGAGCACGTAAGTAAGACATTACCGAGTTCATTATTCGAGTGAAATGCGCAGGGGCCAGATTCAGACCAAAGCATATTGTTCTGAACTGGTACACCTTCCCTTGTGCAGTGGACCACAGGTACTTTTAGAATGCTGGATGTACCAAGACATGAAAGTACGGATCCTTCGATCTAGGCTTGCCACATAGTCGCGAACGCTCGCATATACCGACTGAATGATTTCCATAAATAGACTTTTTGAGCCATGAAAAACTTGTTATCCAGCTCAAGTCTATAATCGATCAGAATGAGCCGTCTGGCTTTGGTACGAGGAACAGGTGATTGTAAAAATCTTGAGATAGTTGATTCTCCATGACCTGTATTGCTTCCTTGATAAGAGAATTTATAACTCCATTAGGAGAAACTCTCTTATGCAAGAATTAATGGAAGATTTGTCCCACGCGGACTAGTTAGTGTGGTTTTACTCGGAATGATAGCCGTAAGCCGTCCGAGACTACACTTCTCACCCACTGAACTTACGTGATTGTTATCCAGTTTTTTGCGGAGCTTGATAACCTTCAGCCAACTGGCCAGCAATAGAGGTCTAAACCATTACCTGCATGACCTGCACGGCTTACGGGAGGAGGAACCACATCCTTCCCACGAAAAACCTCGTCTTGTCCGCCTAGGGGCATCTGATCTATAGTCCCGATCAGACCTGTGCCCCTTTTCGGAGTCGCTATACTGACGACCTGCAGAGTAATTATAAATGGGTTTCTTGTACCCTCGTGGGGAGTTTAATTTTGACGATTTTTGTCTGGAACACCCTCCTTTACTCTTCTGCTGAAGCGGGTCGTTGATACACCAACTTCAAAAGCAGAGCACTAGATGCTTTCTTAGTAGCCTGTTCATAGAGTAACGAAAGCTAGTCGTCGAAAATAAAATGTCCAGAAATCGAAGCGACTCGGAGAGAGCTTTTCACCTTGTCATCTTATCAGTGATGACGACGCAAGGAGATGATTACGTCTGATTAACTCCAGATAAGCCACTGTTAGGGCTGAGTTATACGTGGTATACATAATTGCCCTGGAAGGAACTCTAAGAGAGGTACGAACGTCCTCAAAATCCTTTCCCTTGAGACGTTGTACCATAGCTCTTGAAAGGTGATCTGCTTAAGACTTAACGTCCAAATTCGCTCTATTTGAAGAAACTGCCATCTCAATTGCGACTGAGCGAATAGTGAATGATACAGGTAAAGATACCTCCGGCCTGCTCATCCAAACTCTCTCAACATCTTCCCCAACCATTTTTAAATGAACGTGGTCCAAAAAACGGTATGTATACGGAAGATGAAGATAAGAAACTGCCTTCTTCCTCGCACTCAAGAGGATAAATATGGTGTCGTCTATATGGCCGAAGGCCTGCAACACCTGCATAAACTGAACCAGAAAAGAAAGGATTTCCTCCTTTGTCCGGATAAAGTCTGCGCCTAGCGATGCCAGCGCTTTCTCTCGTCATCGCAACATTCTGATTTGGCAGAACAAAAGCAGGGCAGTATTGATGGATCAAAGCCATCGAAACCATGTACTGTTCAAAAGGGAAGGGTAATCCTCTTCCTGATCCCTTTTACCATCTGAGAGAATCAGTCCATTGCATCTGCGTGAACAGACGACTGGACCGACCCAGCACCGTCCGACAGCTCAGATTCTGAGTCTGAAGGAGGCAGCATCTGCACTTAGCTTCACAATCTGCAACAGCAAGTCCGTCATCGAGGCCTGAGGAGCAGCAAATTTCCGTTCCTTAGCCGCATGCTGCTCCTGGGACGGTGTGTCGGAAACGGATCCTTTCTCCGAGCGTCCCGATGATCAAGGCCTCGTCTCCATAGCTACCGGATGGTCCGACTTCACGGGCGAAGAGTGGTTCCTTCTTCGTGCAGTAGGCTGGATATCCGAAGTCGGGTAGCTAGGATGCGGTCGTGTGTGCTTAAATAACGTAGTGACTGAAGCTGACCCCGGCTGCAGACTAGACGGAGCATCCCGAGTGGCGGGCGGACATATGCTCTGTCTCATGCAAGTTTCCAACCAGAAAACTTCATTTCGGCCTTGTGAAACGTATCGGAGGAAGCCTTGACTGAAGCCGACCCCGGCTACAGACTAAACAGAGCGTCCCGAGTGGAGGGTGGACATATGCAAGTTTCTCAAAACAACATCTGACCCCAGACATTGCTACATTAGAGAGGGGGGGCCTCTCCCGCTCGCAGTCTATCAGACCTCAGCGAGTACAAGAACTTGCAGACTTCCTCCCTAATTTCTTCCCTATTTCCGTCGTCGCTGGGTGAGCTATTTATATTATAGTGCTCGCTCTACCCAATCCACCTCTTAAGACCACAACGAACTTACCCGGCGTCACGGCACCCACGGACGGAGAACCGCTTTACCAGTTGAGCTTGCTGCTTGCAAGAGATTAAAACCTTTACCCAAAGGCTCTAACTCTTGCAATAAATAATGAGCAGTGCAGCTAGCTCTATGGAGGGCCAGATAGGACTTTTAATTTTTGGTTTTGCAAGCAAATTTGGGGGATTGGGGGGGGGGGGGAGGGGGTTCAAAATTTGTGTTTGGCCCTTAATAACCTTGGCTAGTCTGGGCCATTGGTTTACAGTGAAAAAATACCGTAATTTCTAACATTTCTGACATGTTATTATAATTAACAGGTAGAATGATGAAAGCCCATATTTGGGCATTATGAAAAAGTGATGGAAGCCCATTTTGGGCTTTACAACTCACATAAGCCTTTACTTTTTATTTCGTGTGAAAGTTTTAAGATGAACATTGGGGAATGCCTGTAAGTAGTAGATTGTAAAGGGTGAATTTATTTATTTATTTAATGGTGTTTAAGGTCACATACGTATGCACAATGGCTAATCATGACCGTGGCAGTTTTACGGGTGGAGGGAGCCGGAGTACCCAGAGAGAACCACTGAGCAACGACGATCAGCTGTCAGCTCCCCAACATCATAACTCCGCACTGCAGCACAGGCAGGTTAGATTGGTTGAAGACATGCGCACCATTGATGTGCTGTATGCCTTAGTACACGGCGTCATCGTGCCCCCATGTGGACAATCGGGGTAAAGTGCCTTGCAAATTGACACAACGCAGGAGTCCGAATCGATCGCTCAGACGGTCACCCATCCAAGGATTAACCGGGCTCGATGTTGCTTAACTTCGGTGATCTGACGAGAACCGGTTACCGTAAAGGGTGAAAACCACTGATTATTGGAGGCAAGATTATACCACGAGTGAGGTGCTATTTGGCTATTATGTCAGTTCTGAGTTCACATTCATGAACAATGAGAATAAATGAGAGAAAGAATTTTCTACAACGATAACTTTTACTGCTATTTGTGGCTGTGTATATATCTTCTTGTCCATTTTATGATTTTGTGAAGAGTGTCATATTTCAAATCCAATACCTTTACAGAGTGGATTTGAAATTTATTGATCACCATTCGAAATTGGAATGTACTATGGACTTAACATTTTCAAATATGTGTAGTTAAGATGAGTAATGACTATAGTGAAAACCGGTGGGAAAAAGGTCAAAATATTTGCCAGTTTGTGTACTGGAAGTGACTTTTCTGTCTTTACACTTTACTTGGCATTTAATCAGTAGTACTTCGTCCACATACAGTCTCCACTCATACATATTATATTGTTTCAGTTTACTGGGATGCTCATAGGTCCTAAATGGAAAGAATATAATATTATATACAACAGTAATCATAATAGTAGATCATTCACTTTGCAGTGTGAAAATTGAGCAATCAAATTGTTTAAGTATATTTAATTATTCTCATCACCAAAGCTTATTGTAATAGATTATATTAGCACATCACCTAACATATAAACCTCCATCTACACAACAAAAGTCATTGTTTTCACATTAATTATCTTTTGATCTGCTTATCATAGGTTCACTAGAGTTTGCCTATTGTTTTCTTGTGGGTATTTTTTTTTTTTGGGGGGGGGGGGGGGGATTATTTTTTCTTCAAAATGAATTGAAAGGCCAAAAGAAGAAAAATCTAGAATTGACTGAAATAAAGCAGATACTGACATGATTTTTTGGAATGTTCTCAGTAAAATCAAACAATTATGGATGTTATTGGAATAATCTCAATGAGCTGATTACAATAACACTCATATTTTTATTGACAAACAGAAGATTTTCACCAAAATATATTTTTCTATTGGAGCAAGTTTTTTTTTACAGATTTTGCAATATATGTCATGGGATGAGTAAAATCTGTAAAAAAAAAACTTGCTCCAATAGCAAAAATATATTTTGGTGAAAATCTTCTGTTTGTCAATAAAAATATGAGTGTTATTGTAATCAGCTCATTGAGATTATTCCAATAACATCCATAATTGTTTGATTTTACTGAGAACATTCCAAAAAATCATGTCAGTATCTGCTTTATTTCAGTCAATTCTAGATTTTTCTTCTTTTGGCCTTTCAATTCATTTATTGACATATTGTTTCCATTATCTGATTGATCTTGATTAACTAATATTTATATAACCAGGATGTTATCTGATTGATCTTAATTAACTAATATTTATATAATCAGGATTAACTAATATTTATATAACCAGGATGTTATCTGATTGATCTTAATTAACTAATATTTATATAATCAGGATGTTATCTGATTGATCTTGATTAACTAATATTTATATAACCAGGATGTTATCTGATTGATCTTGATTAACTAATATTTATATAATCAGGATGTTATCTGATTGATCTTGATTAACTAATATTTATATAACCAGGATGTTATCTGATTGATCTTAATTAACTAATATTTATATAATCAGGATGTTATTTGATTGATCTTAATTAACTAATATTTATATAATCAGGATGTTATCTGATTGATCTTAACTAATATTTATATAATCAGGATGTTATCTGATTGATCTTAACTAATATTTATATAATCAGGATGTTATCTGATTGATCTTAATTAACTAATATTTATATAACCAGGATGTTATCTGATTGATCTTAATTAACTAATATTTATATAATCAGGATGTTATTTGATTGATCTTAATTAACTAATATTTATATAATCAGGATGTTATCTGATTGATCTTAACTAATATTTATATAATCAGGATGTTATCTGATTGATCTTAACTAATATTTATATAATCAGGATGTTATCTGATTGATCTTGATTAACTAATATTTATATAATCAGGATGTTATTTGATTGATCTTAATTAACTAATATTTATATAATCAGGATGTTATCTGATTGATCTTGATTAACTAATATTTATATAATCAGGATGTTATTTGATTGATCTTAATTAACTAATATTTATATAATCAGGATGTTATCTGATTGATCTTGATTAACTAATATTTATATAATCAGGATGTTATCTGATTGATCTTAATTAACTAATATTTATATAATCAGGATGTTATCTGATTGATCTTAATTAACTAATATTTATATAATCAGGATGTTATTTGATTGATCTTAATTAACTAATATTTATATAATCAGGATGTTATCTGATTGATCTTAACTAATATTTATATAATCAGGATGTTATCTGATTGATCTTAACTAATATTTATATAATCAGGATGTTCTTTTTTTCCGATTTATCATTTTTAACATGCAAAATAGTATTCTCTTAGCTCTGTATGTCCTATAAGAATCTCATTAACCATTCACCTAACAGCTTTTTAAAAAGTAAACTAAATTACACATTTAAAAAAAAATGGTACGCACAATTTGCCAATAAAAACATACAAATATATTGATATCACCTTCACAAGCAAGATTAGCCAGTTCTTCTGATAGTTTTATTGAAAATGTCTTTGATACCTTTGGCCATTATTGACTTATTTTGGTTATTGTTTTGGCTGCTAATAGCATGATTTGTCTGCAAGTCTTTTGTTTTGTAGCTTTGGATGTATTTTGGTTTTACTCCATTCATCCCAGAAATCTGATTTTTATATATTTCTGTTATAAACAGTAGTATATTTGATTACTTTTTATCAATGAGATGATGTAAGTACGCAATTGGTGTCTTCCCATCTCATCAATTCCCGTTTCATCAACTGCCTCTAAAATTAAATTTTCCCATTTCATCAATTCCCACTTCATCAACCTATTTTTTTTTCAGGTGTGCTTTATAATTACATGTTATACATTTTAAAAATACAATTAGCCAGTTGATGAAAAATCAATATTTCGAGGGTTTATTGTATAACCACTTTCCAGACATTTCTCAGACGAACACACTTTAAATATTTTATTCAGAGCAACTGGATTACTACACATAATAAGTGGGGAAAAGTAACGGATAACATTTAAATATCTATCAGAATGTAACATTTAAAGCACAATACTCTAGTAACATACTCACTATTACTTCAGAATGCCTGTTGGCTTTCTAAATTAATTTGTCTCTTTTGAGTAACAAATTAATTTAGAATGCCTAGTGGCATTCTAAACTAATTTGTTATTCAAAAGAGACAAATTACTTGAGAAGTACAACAGGTTTAATTTCTGTTTAATTTAATATTTTTTATAATTGGTATAAAAATGCATTTACATAAGATTAAAACATATTTTCACTCTGTTGATGAAGTGGGAATTGATAAAATGGGAAAGTATAGTTTTAGAGGCAGTTGATGAAATGAGAATTGATGAAATGGCAATAAACCACTCAATTATTGAATACTATTGGAATACTATTTATATAAGTTAAATCGGTCAAACTCATCATAGTGATACATGATTTGTGTTTATATATTTATTTTATTGAAGATTGATTTGGCACAGATATAGTTACGAACACTGATTTTACTGGTCAGTAGTCATTTAACTCTTTCCCTACTATTGTCAGTTATGGTTGTTGGGGTAACAAATCAAGCAACAGAATTGCTTCATGTCAAGGTATGAGCAATTTAAAGTTTGAAATCTGCAGCCTTCAGGCAAGATTTTTTTTTTTGCTCACACTTTTTTTCTGATTATAGACTTTTCCCAGCACCAATTAAAATATCCAGTTTTAAAAAAGTTATTTATCTCTTGTTGTGTAGAACAATGTCCAGTTGCAGAGAATGCTATTTTGAATTTCAGCCAAAATATTAATTTGCAAGGTATTTTCAGCTAAAATGAATTCTGCAAAAATGTTAAAAGACAGGCTTCAGAAACTGGAGAAAACAGCTGCTGAAATAACTTCGGCAGTTTCAGACGTGAGAAACAGTAACCCATCATCAACATCTGCTAAAATTCAGGACCTACAGAGGTCTCTAAAGATACACAAAAGCAGTCTCAAGTCTGTCTCCTCATTTTTAACACATCTAATACTACATGAGAGTGAAGCTGCATTAAATAGCTATGACGTGACCTTATCAGATTTGCAGAAAGCTCAAAAAGACATGGGACACTAAAACCATGGAGGAGTGTTTCCAGAAACTGAATCGGCAGAAAACTGAATTTACAGAAGCAGAAAATTCTCCTCATTCAAGGGTGTCCAGTTTTACAGGAGATGTTTGTGTTTAGAAAGACCCAACCATTGAGTCACTTTTATTAAATTTTCCCCTTCTAATACAATTTCTATCTCATATTGCATACTTAGGTAATGCGTGACTCAGAGAAAGCAGTGAATTTTCCCCAAAAATTTGTTTGTGTATGCTTTAGCTCAACCGTTCTGTTAAACCTTTACCTAACATAGCCAAACTGGCCAGTAAATGACCAACATTTGAGATTTGTCTCATCGAACTGGTTCTACTGATATTCTTGCCTGTGCATTTTTGTTAAAAAACTGAATTGATTTTCTTTTTAAAGAATGCTGTGTTAGGTAAAGGGTTAAAATATTTTCTGATGTTCATTCTAGGAAGTGTTACAAAATGTACCAAAACATATCCCTGTTTTTGCAACAAATATGGAAAAAGCACATAGGAACAAATACAAGTCAGATACCCACAAGCCAGAAAATAAGCAGACTGACATCTGCAAAATGAGGTCCCCAGAGGGTGAAGTTAGTGATGCTACACTGCACAGCAGGGTAGCATCACTAAATTTACCCTCTTTGAACCTCAGTCTGAATCAGGGTCTCAAAACTAAACCAGAAAAAGGTACCCAGAGGATAAATTGACCCACTGTATGGGATAGCATCATCAAATTCACCCTCTGGGGACCTCATTCTACAAATGTGAGACTGCTTATTTTCAGGCCTGGATACTTTTTCAGGCCTGGATACCCAACATCGTATTTAAACAGAAAGCTATTGAAACACATAATTATGCATGATTATTGTCATAACATGAAAACAATTGACCTTAATGGAGTGAAGAAAAAACTATTTGATGCTATTCATTTTTAAAAAAAATTATTACTGTCTAATTAATTTGCAGTTTTGCCTTAAAATATTATATTCATTATTAATTGTTATTGTAATTGTATTGCATAATAATACACTTTATTTCCGATGATTTAGTTCTCTGTGTGTGCACCAAGGGTTGGGATGGTGGCGAATATTAACTCTTTCCCTACCAGTAACAAATATGGTCGTCATGTTTCAAATTATACCAGAGGGCAGCAGACTTCAATTTTTAAAGTGCTCATCCCTTCTTTCTGTGAATGGAATTTCTCTACAACAGATCTATGCATGTATGTATCACACTATTCGAAAGTTCCAGTAGTGAATGAGCTAGACACAGACAGATTATCAATTCTTCTGTCAGTCTGCCTTCCATTGCCTCGCTACTACTGGAGTCTGCAGTGGTCCACGCGAGTAGTGGCGAGGATGAAGCTTTGGATGTAGTTTTTGCAGGTTATGTGATAGCATGACTTCAGTGTTCGAGACAGACATACACCGATTGTGTTTAGATCACACCTGGTTGAATCTAGGTCTGATCTTCAATTACTGGGGTTGAGCATTTGGCCAACCCCCTGGAGAATACAAATCCATTGTATCTGTCCCGGAGTCACATGGGGAGGCTAAAACTCTTTCACCCACACAGTTAAGCATCAATACGTTTATATTAACACTTTACCAATAAGTGGGTATGCTATAATTTGAACTTCTATGAGATAATACTATTTGATGTAGTTCAGATGACACTAAATGATATCAGGGTTCTTACAGTCAACAACCAAAAAAATTCAACGATTTTTCAAGGACTTTTAAAGGACATATCAGCATTTTCCAAGGATGTTTTTTTAAAATGTACATTTGGAATATAACCATTTTTAGAAGCCTTACCTACTTTAACCCTTTACCTTACATGAAAAGCAGATGATACAAAATTCTTGAATAACTAATTTTTTGTCTCAAAAACATATAGGTTATGACCACTCATTGGAACGAGCTCAATGAGGGGTCAGAACCTAGGTTTTTGAGACAAAAATGAAAAAAATAATTGAAATTAATTGGCCATTTTTGAGAATAGCGGTGGCCCGTTTTGACCATTACACTGGGTAAAGGGTTAAAAATGTCTTCTACCTCATCCTTCTAAATTCCAGGAAAACGGTACTTCTAAAATGCTCTGCAACAAAATTATGGTACTTACAGAATGACACCCAGTTAAATAATGCCTGAACTTTAATTCCTCATTTATCGGTTATCCATTATTTATGTTCGTTTTTTTCGTTTTTCAACTGAAACAAGTGCAGAAGAGAGGTTTCAATTGTCCACTATTACACAGGTAATGAAAGTGTCAATGACACTGTAGCTCAACTTGTCAAGACATGTACATGTACAGTATGTGACACAGCAATGACAGACATCTAAGTAATGACCTGATAACAAAGGTACATATAAAGTATTGTAACGGTCTGTATATAAATACTGACCGTAGCCTGTAACAAATGTATAGGTAAAGTATTGTAAAGGTGGGTGACAGTCAGATGCTAAACTAAAAACGAAATCTTTGAGTCCCAGAGTGAGTCTGACTGAACACAAAAATATTTGTTTTCAAAGCACAGTGATAACAAAGGCATCCCAAAACACACTCATTCCTGTCCCAAGGTGAAAACAAAGGTACCCAAGAAGTTTCGTGAAGATCAGTTCATAACTACGAGTTGTTTAGAAGTTGTGACAAAAAACTGATTGGACCTAATTTCGGTACAAAATGGCCACTGGCAGCCATCTTGAATTTTGGACCACACTCAGAAACACTCGTTTTCGTCCCAAGGTGATAACAAAGGTACCCCAAGAAGTTTTGTGAAGATCGGTTAATAAATACAGCCTCTAGCCCGAGCCGTATTGACATGTGCACTTACAGTGTATAAGTAGCACTAAATAAATCAAAATTCATCTAATTTGCATAATTTCTGCACGAGAAAAAAACCCATACTGTATGTGAAGTATTCAATTTTACTAAACATTCATACAAAAATTTATTCAAATCTGAACTTTCATACAGAAGTTCTGTACAAAAGACTGATTGCACTAATTTTGGTACAAAATGGCTGCTGGTGGCCATCTTGAATTTTGGACCAGACCCAAAAACACCCGTTCTTATCCCACGGTGATAACAAAGGTACCCAAGAAGTTTTGTAAAGATCGGTTCATAAATAAGGCCTCTAGCCTGAGCCGTATAGAAATTGTGTACAAAAAACTGATGAGACCTAATTTCGGTACAAAATGGCCACTGGCAGCTCTTGAATTTTGGACCACACTCAGAAACACTCGTTCTCATCCCAAGACGATAACAGAGGTACCCAAGAAGTTTCGTGAAGATCAGTTGATAAATACAGCCTCTAGCCCAAGCCGTATTGCCATGTGTACTTACTGTGTGTAAGTAGCAGTGAAAAAATCAAAGTTCATCTAATTTGGATAATTTCTGCACGAGAAAAAAACCTGTATTATATGTGATGTATCCCATGGTACTAAACATTCATACAAAAAATTTTCAAATCAGCGCTTTCATATGGAAGTTCTGTGCAAAAATCTGATTGCACCTAATTTTGTACAAAATGGCTGCCATCGGCCATCTTGAATTTTGGACCGCCCCCAAAAAACACTCGTTCTTGTCCCACGGTGATACCAAAGGTGCCCAAAAAGTTTTGTAAAGATCGGTTTATAAATACGGCCTCTAGCCCGAGCCGTATTGGCATTTGCACTTACAGTGCTGAAAGTAACACTAAATACATTAAAGTTAGTCTAATTTGCATAATTTTTGTACGAGAAAAAAACCCGTATTATATGTGATGTATCCCATGGTAATAAACATTCATACAAAAAATTATTCAAATCAGCGCTTTCATATGGAAGTTCTGCGCAAAAATCTGATTTCACCCAAGTCTGTACAAAATGGCCACCAGCAGCCAACTTGAATTTCGGATCGGCCCCAAAAACACTCGTTCTCGTCCCACGGTCATAACAAAGGTACCCAAGAAGTTTCGTAAAGATCGGTTCATAAATACGGCCTCTAGCCCGAGCTGTATTGAACTGTTGTCGGACAGACGGACGACTGGCCATGGCATAAGCTCAAATTTGGCTTTGCCAAAGTTGAGCTAAAAATGATATAGGGCAAAATTCAAGGACTTTCAAGGGGTCTGGTGGATTTTCAAGTACTTTTCAAGTACATTTTCTGAATTTTCAAAATTCAAGGAGTAAGATTGAAATTCAAGGACTTTTCAAGGATGTGCACACCCTGGATATGATTAAGATAATGTACCTGACAAGAACATTTGACAATTGAGTAAAATCATTGCTCTGTATTATATATTTATTGACTACTAATAATATTTTGGGATTTTCAGACTCAAACATCCTCTTTTCAGACAGAAGAAACTAGTGAAGTGAATTTATTTAGTGATGATACTGATGACTATTTAATTAAATTTTTGAACAGTTCAGCAGCAGATATTTCTATCTTATTGACTGACATTTCCCAGAAAGATGTTCCTGAAACTAAAGACTGTTAAAATTTCAATTGATTACCTTTTTTGCAGGATATTTGTTATAATCGGTAACTTCATTGATTACTTCTGTTATGCTAATTTTCTCAAATAAATATTTCAGAAATGGAAACAGAACTGTACATACATGTATAACCATTTAACAAAAGTGACCATTTTCTGCAGTTTCTGTTTTAGAGCACATGAGGTGGTGGACTTATATCTGTTTAAAAGCGCATGCTTTTGTTTTTTGTTTCAGTCACAAAGAGGCATAGTTTGTGTTTTCTATGTACTTCTGGCCATATCATTATGGTTCACAAACAGTCACAAACAGGCATAGTTTGTGTTTTCTATGTACTTCTGGCCATATCATTATGGTTCACAAACAGTCACAAAGAGGCATAGTTTGTGTTTTCTATGTACTTCTGGCCATATCATTATGGTTCACAAACAGTCACAAAGAGGCATAGTTTGTGTTTTCTATGTACTTCCGGCCATATCATTATGGTTCACAAACAGTCACAAAGAGGCATAGTTTGTGTTTTCTATGTACTTCCGGCCATATCATTATGGTTCACAAACAGTCACAAAGAGGCATAGTTTGTGTTTTCTATGTACTTCCGGCCATATCATTATGGTTCACAAACAGTCACAAAGAGGCATAGTTTGTGTTTTCTATGTACTTCCGGCCATATCATTATGGTTCACAAACAGTCACAAAGAGGCATAGTTTGTGTTTTCTATGTACTTCTGGCCATATCATTATGGTTCACAAACAGTCACAAACAGGCATAGTTTGTGTTTTCTATGTACTTCCGGCCATATCATTATGGTTCACAAACAGTCCCAAAGAGGCGTAGTTTGTGTTTTCTATGTACTTCCGGCCATATCATTATAGTTCACAAACAGTCACAAAGAGGCATAGTTTGTGTTTTCTATGAACTTTGTGGCCATATCATTATGGTTCACAAACAGTCACAAAGAGGCATAGTTTGTGTTTTCTATGAACTTTGCGGCCATATCATTATGGTTCACAAACAGTCACAAAGAGGCATAGTTTGTGTTTTCTATGTACTTCTGGCCATATCATTAGGGTTCACAAACAGTCACAAAGAGGCATAGTTTGTGTTTTTTATGTACTTCTGGCCATATCATTATGGTTCACAAACAGTCACAAAGAGGCATAGTTTGTGTTTTCTATGAACTTTGTGGCCATATCATTATGGTTCACAAACAGTCACAAAGAGGCATAGTTTGTGTTTTCTATGTACTTCTGGCCATATCATTATGGTTCACAAACAGTCACAAACAGGCATAGTTTGTGTTTTCTATGTACTTCCGGCCATATCATTATGGTTCACAAACAGTCCCAAAGAGGCGTAGTTTGTGTTTTCTAAGTGCTTCCAGCCATATCATTATGGTTCACAAACAGTCACAAAAATATGTTTGTGTTAGTGTTGTTATAAGTCTTCAAAACTGATATTATTTATGTTCGTGTTTGTGCTGTTTAAAAGCCTTCAATACTGATATTATTTATATGTTTGTGTTAGTGTTGTTACAGGTCTTCAATACTGATATTATTTATGTTTGTGTTAGTGTTGTTATAAGTCTTCAATACTGATATTATTATTTATGTTTGTGTTTGTGCTGTTTAAAAGCCTTCAATACTGATGTTATTTATATGTTTGTGTTAGTGTTGTTATAAGTCTTCAATACTGATATTATTTAGGTTTGTGTTAGTGTTGTTATAAGTCTTCACTACTGATATTATTTATGTTTGTGTTAGTGTTGTTTTTAGTCTTCAATACTGATATTATTTATGTTTGCGTTTGTGCTGTCTAAAAGCCTTCAATAATGATGTTATTTATATGTTTGTGTTAGTGTTGTTATAAGCTTTCAATACTGATATTATTTATATGTTTGTGTTTGTGTTGTTATAAGTCTTCAGTACTGATATTATTTATGTTAGTGTTGTTATAAGTCTTCAATACTGATATTGTCAGTGTTGTTTTTAGTCTTCAATACTGATATTATTTATATGTTTGTGTTAGTGTAGTTATAAGTCTTCAATACTGATATTATTTATATGTTTGTGTTTGTGCTGTTTAAAAGCCTCCAATACTGATGTTATTTATATGTTTGTGTTAGCGTTGTTATAAGTCTTCAATACTGATATTATTTATATGTTTGTGTTGTTATAAATCTTCAATACTGATGTTATTTATATGTTTGTGTTTGTGTTGTTATAAGCTTTCAATACTGATATTATTTATATGTTTGTGTTAGTGTTGTTTTAAGTCTTCAATACTGATATTATTTATATGTTTGTGCTGTTTAAAATCCTTCAATACTGATGTTATTTATATGTTTGTGTTAGCGTTGTTATAAGTCTTCAATACTAATATTATTTATGTTTGTGTTTGTGCTGTTTAAAAGCCTTCAATACTGATATTATTTATATGTTTGTGTTAGTGTTGTTATATGTCTTCAATACTGATGTTATTTATATGTTTGTGTTTGTGTTGTTATAAGTCTTCAATACTGATGTTATTTATATGTTTGTGTTTGTGTTGTTATAAGTCTTCAATACTGATGTTATTTATATGTTTGTGTTAGTGTTGTTATAAGTCTTCAATACTGATATTATTATCCCCGCATTTTAAAAAATGCGGGGATATTGTCGTGATCTCCATCCGTCCGTCACACCATGAAAGGCTCCTAGGGTATTCAATTCGAAACGTTTAAACTATGGTAATGTGTTCAGATAACATCTCTAGATGTGCATGAAGGTTTCAGAATTTTGATTCGGCCCTCGGTGGTTCCAGTGCAACCACTTTTATCATAAGAAAATCAGTTTTCATCGAAAGGCTCCTAGGGTATTTAATTCGAAACGCTCAAACTATGCTAATGTGTTCAGGTAACATCTCTAGATGTGCATAAAGGTTTCAGAATTTTTATTTTGCACCCGGAGGTTCCTGTGGTATCACTTTTATCGTTAGAAAATCAGTTTTCATCGAAAGGCTCCTAGGGTATTCAATTCGAAACATTTAAACTATGCTAATGTGTTCAGGTAACATCTCTAGATGTTCCTGAAGGTTTCGTAATTTTGATTTTGCCACCGGTGGTTCCAGTGGAACCACTTTTATTGTCAGAAAATCAGTTTTCATCGAAAGGCTCCTAGGGTATTCAATTCAAAACGTTTAAACTATGCTAATGTGTTCAGGTAACATCTATAGATGTGCATGAAGGTTTCGGAATTTTGATTTTGCCCCCGGTGGTTCCAGTGGAACCACTTTTATCGTTAGAAAATCAGTTTTCATCGAAAGGCTCCTAGGGTATTCAATTCGAAATGCTTAAACTATGCTTATGTGTTCAGGTAACATCTCTAGATGTGCATGAAGGTTTCGGAATTTTGATTTTGCTCCCGGTGGTTCCTCTTTTATCGTTAGAAAATCAGTTTTCATCGAAAGGCTCCTAGGGTATTCAATTTGAAACATTTAAACTATGCTAATGTGTTCAGGTAACATCTCTAGATGTGCATGAAGGTTTCGGAATTTTGATTTTGCCCCCGGTGGTTCCAATGGAACCACTTTTATCGTTAGAAAATCAGATTTCATCGAAAGGCTCCTAGGGTATTCAATTCGAAATGTTTAAACTATGCTAATGTGTTCAGGTAACATCTCTAGATGTGCATGAAGGTTTCAGAACTTTGATTTTGCCCCCGGTGGTTCCAGTGGAACCACTTTTATCATTAGAAAATCAGTTTTCATCGAAAGGCTCCTAGGGTACTCAATTCCAAACGTTTAAACTATGCAAATGTGTTCAGGTAACATCTCTAGATGTGCATGAAGGTTCTGGAATTTTGATTCAGCCCCCGGTGGTTCCAGTGGAACCACTTTTATCGTTAGAGATCAGTTTTCATCGAAAGGCCCCTAGGATACTCAATTCGAAACGTTTAACCTATGCTAATGTGTTCAGGTGACATCTCTAGATGTGCATGAAGGTTTGGGAATTTCGATTTTGCCCCTGGTGGTTCCAGTGGAACCACTTTTATTGTTAGAAAATCAGTTTTCATCGAAAGGCTCCTAGGGCTTTTAATTCAAAACGCTTAAACTATGCTAATGTGTTCAGGTAACATCTCCAGATGTGAAGGAAGGTTTCAGAATTTTGATTTTGCCCCCGGTGGTTCCAGTGGAACCACTTTTAACGTTAGAAAATCAGTTTTCATCGAAAGGCTCCTATGGTATTTAATTTGAAGGGCTTAAGCTATGCTAATGTGTTCAGGTAGCAACTCTAGATGTGCATGAAGGTTTCGGAATTTTGATTCGGCCCCCGGTGGTTCCAGTGGAACCACTTTTATCGTTAGAAAATCAGTTTTCATCAAAAG
This sequence comes from Pictodentalium vernedei, assembly GCA_031216915.1. NCBI lineage: Eukaryota > Metazoa > Mollusca > Scaphopoda > Dentaliida > Dentaliidae > Pictodentalium > Pictodentalium vernedei. Next base: position 8,091,862 of record CM062291.1, on the reverse strand, counting down.
GCTCCTAGGTTATTCAATTCGAAACATTTAAACTATGCTAATGTGTTCAGGTAACATCTCTAGATGTGCATGAAGGTTTCGGAATTTTGATTCGGGCCCCGGTGGTTCCAGTGGAACCACTTTTATCATTAGAAAATCAGTTTTCATCGAAAGGTTCCTAGGGTACTTAATTCCAAACGTTTAAACTATGCAAATGTGTTCAGGTAACATCTCTAGATGTGCATGAAGGTTTTGGAATTTCGATTTTGCCCCCGGTGATTCCAGTGGAACCACTTTTATCGTTAGAAAATCAGTTTTCATCAAAAGGCTCCTAGGGCTTTTAATTCAAAACGCTTAAACTATGCTAATGTGTTCAGGTAACATCTCTAGATGTGCATGAAGGTTTCGGAATTTTGATTCGGCCCCCGGTGGTTCCAGTGGAACCACTTTTATCATTAGACAAGAGGCCTGTCACGCCTACAGAGCACCACTGAGGCCCACTGATCGCATGGGCATGTTTTCTAATACTAATATTGTTACAAACTTTAGCCGAAAAATATTCAGCGGTTCAGAAATTATGGCGTGGACAAACAAATACCAAAAAATATCTTAAGATTTTCTTGATCCTGTGACCTTGACCCTGTGGATTTACAGACCGCAGAATAATTGATGACACACTGTCTATTGATAATACATATTGTTATGAAGTTTGGTGGAAAAATATTCAGCGGTTTAGAAATTATGGCTCGGACAAATAAAATGTTGACGACAGATGGACGGACGGACGACGGACGAATCAGTATAAGAAAAGCTCTCCTGACTTTGTCGGCGGAGCTAAAAATCAGTTTTCATCGAAAGGCTCCTAGGGTACTCAATTCGAAACATTTAAACTATGCTAATGTGTTCAGATAACATTTCTAAATGTGCATGAAGGTTTCGGAATTTCGATTTTGCCCCTGGTGGTTCCAGTGGAACCACTTTTATCGTTAGAAAATCAGTTTCCATCGAAAGGCTCCTAGGGTATTTAATTCGAAATGCTCAAACTATGCTAATGTGATCAGGTAGCAACTCTAGATGTGCATGAAGGTTTCGGAATTTTGATTCGGCCCCTGGTGATTCCAATGGAGCTACTTTTATCGTTAGAAAATCAGTTTTCATCGAAAGGCTCCTAGGGTATTTAATTTGAAACATTGAAACTATGCTAATGTGTTCAGGTAACATCTCCAGATGTGTATGAAGGTTTCGGAATTTTGATTTTGCCCCCGGTGGTTCTAGTGGAACCACTTTTATCGTTAGAAAATCAGTTTTCATTGAAAGGCTCCTAGGGTATTTAATTCAAAACACTTAAAACTATGCTAATGTATTCCGGTAATCTCTCTAGATGTGTATGAAGGTTTCAGAATTTTGATTTTGCCCCCGGTGGTTCCAGTGGAACCACTTTTATCGTTAGAAAATCAGTTTTCATCAAGAGGCTGATAGGGTATTAATTCGAAACGTTAAGACTATGCTAAGGTGTTGCTAAGGAAATGCGGGGATACACCATTGTGTGCTTTGCACACAAATAACTCGATCTAGTTTATGTTTGTGTTAGTTTTGTTATAAGTCTTCAATACTGATGTTATTTATATGTTTGAGTTAGTGTAATTATAAGCCTTCAATACTGATGTTATTTATATGTTTGTGTTAGTGTTGTTATAAGTCTTCAATACTGATATTATTTATATGTTTGTGTTTGTGTTGTTATAAGTCTTCAATACTGATATTATTTATATGTTTGTGTTTGTGCTGTTTAAAAGCCTTCAATACTGATATTATTTATATGTTTGTGTTAGTGTTGTTATAAGTCTTCAATACTGATATTATTTATATGTTTGTGTTAGTGTTGTTATAAGTCTTCAATACTGATATTATATGTAAGTGCTGTTTAAAAGCCTTCAATACTGATATTATTTATATGTTTGTGTTAGTGTTGTTATAAGTCTTCAATACTGATATTATTTATATGTTTGTGCTGTTTAAAAGCCTTCAATACTGATATTATTTATATGTTTGTGTTAGTGTTGTTGGTAACTGTTCTCACAATTTATAATAAATTTGCTTGCATTTCCATCGATGTTTACATTTTGGTGGATGCCATGCCCCCTTTCTGTAACCTGAATGTTCACTTCATTTTGTTCATAAGAATCTTGTTCATGATCAGTATCATGATTATCAGTTAAATCTGCTGAATCAGAGTTTTTATCATTTTCAGTCAAAATCATTAAATATCTCTTGCTTGAATAACAATTAATCTTCTCCCTCCTAATCTCAGAGTACAAATGTTAATTTCTGCTATTGTTTGTTACAAAAATAAGTTTGAAAAATACTAAGGAAATTACTAATCAACTTCTCAAAACTACGTCAAAATACGCTGTGATTTCTTTTAGACATGTGAAGAAACATAGAATCCAATTCTCTGTTTCCTGTCTCCTCAGAAAAGTGAAGGGAACATCTGCATCATGGTGTATATATGAGCCACCTGTTTTGTCAGCATTATTTGACCATGGCAGTGTATGGTAAAGTCGACTTCAATCACCCCTGGTGATGAGAGTTAACAAAGCCGCTATTGCAATATTTACTCAAATAATAGACATGATTACCTGTATCTGATGACATGTCAAATTTGGTTTCGATCGGGACTGATAAAATTTCAATTTCAAGGTAAAAATATATAGCGTTCTTCCTCTCATCATGCTCAACCCACATGCCAAGTTAGGTTTCCATTGGGAAGGCATAATTCTAATAATTAACCCTTTACCCAACGCAGACGATTTCAAAATTTATTTTAAATATCATTTTTTGAAGTTTTTAAAAAAAATTTCAACAAAACCATATCATGTGACCCCTCTTTGGCACGAGCTCAACAAGCTCGTTCCCTAGAGAGGTCACTTGATATGGTTCTCTTGAAATGTTTCGAAAAATATTTTTTCAGCTGCTGAATTTGCATATTGCACAGGCAGGTGTGGGCGATTCGTTGGGTAAAGGGTCAAGCAAGCCAAAACCAGCTCTGATAAAATTTTAAATATATCTCAACCTGCTTTTCAGTGTAAAATGAATCCAACCTGAAGGGAGTAAATAAAAACATATTATTTATATTGCAAGATTGATGTTCTAAGTCACATTAACTGCTGGAATGCTACAATACTTTTATATAAACAAACATATTTTTAAAATTCCATTTTCCTGAGAAAAGCAACCTAAACTACGAATGCCACCAAAAATGTTGACCAAAAAAGTACATTGACGTTTTAAATTTTTCAACCCTGGCACCCTGGAAGATATCATTTTAGTAAATACTGCCAACGGTGAAGTGGGCGAAACAATCGGGGTTTATTGGGAGGTTCAGTAATAATTCAACCCAACAGCTCTGTCAAGCTATTGAATTAAATATTACCGAACCTCACTTCAGATTTCTTGCTCTTTGCATCATCTGCTCGTCTACTACCAGTTTTTGATTCACACAAAATGTCATGCACACAATGCTGAAAGGGTAAAAATACATGTGCTAAACAAACTGTGTTGATTTTCAAAAACAGAAGGTCTCAGTATTGTCATGTTGGCCAATCAGAGACAGGCAGTTTGGTAAAGTACCATATCATTTGGCAAAGTTGTAAGCAGAAAGTAAACATACTACACAAGTCAACAAATGCAAGATTTTACATCACTTTAACAGCATTAGGTGTCGAAAAATGTGATACGGTACTGGTTTATATATTCCCTGCATATACTTGCCATCATTATCCCATGCCAAGGAATACAATTTAGTACATTACCATCAAAGATAGTTACTTGTAGCCATTACCCCCAGGCCCAGGAATACAATACAGTACAGTACCATCTAAGAGAGATACTTGCCATCATCATCCCACACCAAGGAATACAATACAGTATTGTACCATCTAAGAGAGATACTTGCCATCATCATCCCACACCAAGGAATACAATACAGTACAGTACCATCTAAGAGAGATACTTGCCATCATCATCCCACACCAAGGAATACAATACAGTATTGTACCATCTAAGAGAGATACTTGCCATCATCATCCCACACCAAGGAATACAATACAGTACAGTACCATCTAAGAGAGATACTTGCCATCATCATCCCAGGCCAAGGAATACAATACAGTATTGTACCATCTAAGAGAGATACTTGGCATCATCATCCCACACCAAGGAATACAATACAGAACAGTACCATCTAAGAGAGATACTTGCCATCATCATCCCACACCAAGGAATACAATACAGTATTGTACCATCTAAGAGAGATACTTGCCATCATCATCCCACACCAAGGAATACAATACAGTATTGTACCATCTAAGAGAGATACTTGCCATCATCATCCCAGGCCAAGGAATACAATACAGGACAGTACCATCTAAGAGAGATACTTGCCATCATCCCAAGCCAAGGAATACAATACAGTATTGTACCATCTAAGAGAGATACTTGCCATCATCCTAAGCCAAGGAATGCAATACAGTACCATCAAAGAGTTACGATGTTGGGGAGCTGGCAGCAGCTCACCGTTGCTTGGTGGTTCTCTCCAGGTACTCCGGCTTCCTCCACCCATAAAACTGTAACGGACACATTATGACCTTGGCTGTTAAAGTGTCATTAAACCCTAATAAATAAATAAATCAATAAGAGATACATGCCGTCATCACCCCATGACCAACAACATGACATAATACAATGCTATCAAAGACAGATACTTGAAATAATCATCCCATGACCAACAACATGAGATAGTACAGTACTATTAAAGAGACACTTGCCATCATCACCCCATGACCAAAAAGAAGAGATAGTCCAAGTACAATACTATCAAAGAGATTCTTGGGGTGCGCGGTGGCATTGCGGTAACCAGTTCTCCTCAGATCATCGAAATTAAGCAATGTTGAGCCCGCTTAGTCCTTGGATGGGTGACCGTCTGAGCGATTGATTCAGACTCCTGTGTTGTATCCTGGGGCAAGGCACTGAACCCCGATTGTCCACATGGGGGCACGATGACGCCATGTACTAAGGCATATCGATAGGGTGCATGTCTTCAACCAACCTAACCTCGCCTGTGCTGCAGTGTGGATTTACAATGTTGGGGAGCTGGCAGCTGCTCGGTGGTTCTCTCTGGGTACTCCGGCTTCCTCCCCCCTTAAAACTGACACATTATGACCTTGCCTGTTAAAGTGTCATTAAACCCTAATAAACAAATCAATCAATAAGAGACACTTGCCATCATCATCCCATGACCAACAAAATGAAATAGTACAATACTATCAAAGACAGATACTTGCCATCATCATCCCACGGCCAACAACATGGCATAATACAATACTATGACAGATACTTGCCATCATCAGTCCATGACCAACAACATGAGACAGTACAGTACTATCAGAGACAGATACTTGCCATCACAATCCAATCCCAACATAGGATAGTACAGTACTATCAAAGACAGATACTTGCTATCACAATCCAATCCCAACATGGGATAGTACTGTACTATCAAAGACAGATACTTGACATCATTTATCCATGACCAACAACATGAGACAGTACAATACTATCAAAGACAGATACTTGCCATCCTCATCCCATCCCAACAGGAGATAGTACAGTACTATCAAAGGAAGATACTTGCCATCATCCCATTCCCAGGAATACAATACAGTGTCATTTAAGAGAGATACTTGACATCATCATCGCATGATAAGGAATACAATACAGTACAGTACCATCTAAGAAAGATACTTTCCATCATCCCAGGCCAAGGAATACAATACAGTACCATCTAAGAAAGATACTTGCCATCATCATAAGCCAAGGAATACAATACAGTACCATCTAAGAAAGATACTTTCCATCATCCCAGGCCAAGGAATACAATACAGTACCATCTAAGAGAGATACTTGCCATCATCATAAGCCAAGGAATACAATACAGTACCATCTAAGAAAGATACTTTCCATCATCCCAGGCCAAGGAATACAATACAGTACCATCTAAGAGAGATACTTGCCATCATCCCAGGCCAAGGAATACAATACAGTACCATCTAAGAGAGATACTTGCCATCATCATAAGCCAAGGTATACAATACAGTACAGTACCATCTAAGAGAGATACTTGTCATCATCCCAGGCCAAGGAATACAATACAGTACAGTAATATCAAAGACAGATACTTGCCATCATCCCATGACTAATAACATGAGAATGTACTAGAACAATACTATCAAAGAGCTAGTTGCCATCATCATCCCATCACCAACCAGGCTTGTCATTTTAAAAAATTGCAGGAGGGCCATTATGGTTTGCATTAAATCACCCCAGGAGGGCCATTTTGTTTAAGCCTGATGGGTAGAAAACTAATAGTATTTTAAGGTACATGGTTTGTGTAATTATGATGTACGTAACCATGTGATGTATAGATGCAGACTTGAATATTTGAATGCAAGATACCAGGTTACCCATCATACTCACCAACAGTGAGCATTATAGTTATCTTACATCCAAATAACCATGCCTGTATCTGTACATTACATGACTGTAAAAGCCAGTCCACTGTGCTCACCAGCAGATGCCAATAACTTGGAACGAATCAATCAGATCTGGGTGATGAATCGTCACGGCTATGATATTGGGACGACACGTCCCAGGCAACTCGTCAGGGGTCGAACTGGCTTGGGGTGATACATCCCGCAATTGCACGCATCCTGAGAGTTGTTTCAGTCTGATGTACAATGTAATAACTAATTACAACTTTGGAATTGTTGGACCTCACGCTCATATTTGGAAAGTTACTCACTGTCTCTGGGTGACTGCGTTGACGACACGCTACAAACTTCACAAATTGTGCTTATGTTACATGTACCTCCTTCAATGAGGAGGCCGATTTTGAGGTGCCTTCGACTGAATTAATGGGCTGCAGAAATCGGGGTTAGGCGGACATTTACCATCCACAGAATTCTGAACTCAGACGGGCGACTGCGGCCCAGGGCGAGCGCCCACCACAAAATGACAAGAATGCCAAATTACTCGTTTTAGAGTACATTTGTAAATTAAATAACGTGGATGTCTATCACACCCCCTCCTTAGGCCAAGGAGACAACAAAAAGCACCTGAATTAAACCAAATTACTTAGTATATAGGACAGAACAGTACTTTCAAAGAAAGATACTTGCCATCCTCATTCCATTCCAACATGAGATAGTACAGTACTATCAAAGACAGATACTTGCCATAATCATCCCAAGACCAACAACATGAGAAGGTACAGTAACATCAAAGACAGATACTTGCCACCATCATCCCATCCCAACATGATAGTACAGTACTATCAAAGACAGACACTTGCCATCATCACCCCATCCCAACATGAGAGAGTACAATACTATCAATGAGATACACTGCCACCATCCCATGACCAACAACATGAGATAGTACAGTACTATCAAAGACAGATAGTTGGCATCATTATTCCATCCCAACATGACTTAATACAGTACTATCGAAGACACATACTTGCCATCATCATCCCGTGACCAACAACATGAGATAGCACAGTACTATCAAAGTCAGATACTTGCCATCATCATCCCATGACCAACAACATGAGATAGCACAGTACTATCAAAGACGGACACTTGCCATCATCATCCCATCCCAACATGAAATAGTACAGTACTATCAAAGACAGACACTTGCCATCATCATACCATCCCAACATGAGATAGCACAATACTATCAATGAGATACACTTGCCACCATCCCATGACCAACAACATGAGATATTACAGTACTATCAGATAGATACTTGCCATCATCATCCCATGAACAACATGAGATAGTACAGACCTATCAAAGACAGATACTTGTCATCCTCATCCCATCCCAACATGAGATAGTACAGTACTATCAAAGACAGATACTTGTCATCCTCATCCCATCCCAACATGAGATAGTACAGTACTATCAAAGACAGACACCTGCCATCATCATCCCATGTCCAACAACATGAGACAGTACAGTACTATCAAAGACAGATACTTGCCATCATGATCCCATCCCAACATGAGATAGTACAGACCTATCAAAGACAGATACATGCCAGCCCCATCCCATCCCAAAATGAGATAGTACAGTACTATCAAAGACAGACTCCTGCCATAATCATCCCATGTCCAACAACATGAGACAGTACAGTACTATCAAAGACAGATACTTGCCATCATCATCCCACGACCAACATGAGACAGTACAGACAGATCTATCAGATACTTGCCATCATCATCCCATCCCAACATAAGATAGTACAGTACTATCAAAGACAGATACTTGCCATCCTCATCCCATGACCAACAACATGAGATAGTACAGTACTATCAAAGACAGATACTTGCCATCATCACTCCACGACCAACATGAGACAGTACAGACCTATCAGATAAGTGCCATCATCATCCCATCCCAAAATAAGATAGTACAGTACTATTAAAGACAGATACTTGCCATCATCATCCCATGACCAACAACATGACATAGTACAGTACTATCAAAGACAAACACTTGTCATCCTCATCCCATCCCAACATGAGATAGTACAGAACTATCAAAGACAGATACTTGTCATCCTCATCCCATCCCAACATGAGATAGTACAGAACTATCAAAGACAGATACTTGCCATCCTCATCCCATCCCAACATGAGATAGTACAGAACTATCAAAGATAGTACTTGCCATTATCATCCCATCCCAACTGGAGATAGTAGACCTATCAAAGCCAGATTCTTGCCATCCTCATCCCATCCCAACATAACATAGCACAGTACTATCAAAGACAGATACTTGCCATTATCATCCCATGACCAACATGAGATAGTATGGTACTATCAAAGAGAGACACTTACCATCATCATCCCATCCCAACATGAGATAGTACAGACCTATCAAAGACAGATACCTGCCATCCTCATCCCATCCCATCCCAACATAAGATAGTACAGACCTATCAAAGACAGATACCTGCCATCCTCATCCCATCCCAACATGAGATAGTACAGAACTATCAAAGACAGATACTTGCTATCATCATCCCATCCCAACATGAGATAGTACAGACCTATCAAAGACAGATACTTGCTATCATCATCCCATCCCAACATGAGATAGTACAGACCTATCAAAGACAGATACTTGCTATCATCATCCCATCCCAACATTAGATAGTACAGACCTATCAAAGACAGATACTTGCTATCATCATCCCATCCCAACATTAGATAGCACAGACCTATCAAAGACAGATACTTGCTATCATCATCCCATCCCAACATGAGATAGTACAGACCTATCAAAGACAGATACCTGCCATCCTCATCCCATCCCAACATAAGATAGTACAGACCTATCAAAGACAGATACTTGCTATCATCATCCCATCCCAACATTAGATAGTACAGTACTATGAAAGAGAGATACTTGCCATCATCATCCCATGACCAACAACATGAGATAGTACAGTACTATCAAAGAAATACTTGCAATCATCATCATCACGTGCCAACAACATGAGATAGTATGTTACTATCAGAGACAGACACTTGCCATCATCATCCCATGACCAACAACATGAGATAGTACAGTACTATCAAAGACAGATATGGTCATAGTTAGCCATTGTGCAGAAATATGTGACCTTAAACACCAATAAATAAATAAATAAATAAATAAATAAATAAATAAATAAATAAATAAATAAATAAATAAATAAATAAATAAATATCAAAGACAGATACTTGCCATCATCATCCCATGACGAACAACACGAGATAGAACAGTAACATCAAAGACAGATACTTGCCATCATCATCCCATCACCAACAACATGAGATAGTACAGTACTATCAAAGACAGACACCTGCCATCATCATCCCATGTCCAACAACATGAGACAGTACAGTACTATCAAAGACAGGTACTTGCCATCATGATCCCATCCCAACATGAAAAAGTACAGTACTACCAAAGACAGACACTTGCCAACATCATCCCATTAACAACATGAGATACTACAGTACTATCAAAAACAGATACGTGGCATCATCAGCCCATGACCAACAACATGAGATAGTACAGTACTATCAAAGACAGATACTTGGCATCATCATCCCATGACCAACAACATGAGATAGTACAGTACTATCAAAAACATATACTTGCCATCATCACCCCATGACCAACAACATGAGATAGTACAGTACTATCAAAGACATATACTTGCCATCATCATCCCATGACCAACAACATGAGATAGTACAGTACTATCAAAGACATATACTTGCCATCATCAGCCTATGACCAACAACATGAGATAGTACAGTACTATCAAAGACATATACTTGCCATCATCATCCCATGACCAACAACATGAGATAGTACAGTACTATCAAATACAGATACTTGCCATCATCATCCCATGATCAACAACATGAGATAGTACAGTACTATCAAAGACAGACACTTGTCAACATCATCCCATGAACAACAACATGAGATACTACAGTACTATCAAAGAGAGATACTTGCCATCATCATCCCATGACCAACAACATGAGATAGTACAGTACTATCAAAGACAGATACTTGCCATCATCATCCCATGACCAACAACATGAGATAGTACAGTACTATCAAAAGACAGATACTTGCCATCATCATCCCATGACCAACAACATGAGATAGTACAGTACTATCAAAGACAGACACTTGCCATCATCATCCCATGACCATAAACATGAGATAGTACAGTACTATTAAAGAGACACTTGCCATCATCATCCCATGACCAACAACATGGGATAGTACAGTACTATCAAAGACAGATACTTGCCATCATCATCCCATAACCAACAATGTGAGATAGTACAGTACTATCAAAGACAGACACTTGCCATCCTCATCCCATCCCAATATGAGACAGTACAGTACCATCAAAGACAGATACTTGCCATCCTCATCCCATCCCAATATCAGATAGTACAGTGCTATCAAAGACCGACACTTGTCATCATCATCCCATCCCAATATGAGATAGTACAGTACTATCAAAGACCGACACTTACCATCATCATCCCATGACCAACAACATGAGATAGTACAGTACTATCAAAGACAGACACTTGCCATCATAATCCCATCCCAACATGAGATAGTACAGTACTATCAAAGACAGACACTTGCCATCATCATCCCATGACCAACAACATGAGATAGAACAGTAACATCAAAGACATACTTGCCATCATCAACCCATCCCAACATGATAGTACAGCTCCATCAAAGACAGATACTTGGCATCACCATCCCATCCCAACATGTGATAGTACAGTACTATCAAAGACAGATACTTGCTGAACAGTACAATGAAAGATAGATACTTGCCATCATCATTCCTTGCCCAACAACGTGAGATAGTACGTTACTCTCAGACAGATACCTGCCATCACCACCCCATCCCAACATGAGATATTTTTTTCTTCTTTATTAGATTAACAGCCAGGATCATATCATGTCGGTGACAGTTTTACGGGTGGAGGGAGCCAGTGTACCCGGAGAGAACCACCGAGAAACAACGAGCAACTGTCAGCTCTCCAACATCGTAACTCTGCACAGCGGCACTGGCAGGGTTAGATTGGTTGAAGACATGTGCACCATCGACGTGCAGTACACCTTAGTACACAGCATCATCGTGTCCCCATGTAGTCAATCTGGGTTAAGTGCCTTTCCCAAGGACACAATGCAGGAGCACGACCAACATGAGATAGTACAGTACTATCAAAGACAGATATTTGCCATCATCATCCCAAGCCCAACATTTCACAGTACAGTACCATCAAAGACAGATACTTGCCATCATCATCCCATACCTAGCAATATGAAATAGCACATTAACATCAAAGACAGATGCTCGCCGCAGGCTTGGCAATTTCAGGAGAGCGATTTTTTAGCTCTCCTTACTGCCCTCCTGAATGAATTAAGGAGAGCGAAAAATTGCCCTCCTAAATATTTTGATCTGGGATGATTGAGATTACATGTATTATGCTCACATTAAATTTTTGTTGTAAAGCAAAAATGTAATTTAACTTCGAAGTCACATAACATCACGTAATTTCATTTTGAAACTGATTTAGTGGTAAAAGGTAATGGCTGCAACCATACCCAAACACAGTTGCAATCATTTGAAGCAAAATGGGTCACAGCAATATTTTTTTTTCTGTCAGTTTTAAGTTCAACAACTGACATCACAGTTTGAGTGGTAATTATTCAAGGAATACTGACACTATAATATACTACCATTACTACTATCCTGTCACTTGAAGCACTTGCACCAGGATGTGACTGTAGATTCAAGCAGACCTGTTGTCCAAGAAAGTCATACGCCTACCACTACCACCTTCAACCCCCCTTCGGGGGTTGAAGGTGGTAGTGGTAGGCGTATGACTTTCTTGTTGAGTGAGACATCTAGATGTCTGAGAGATTTCGCTTTACCTTAGTAAAGTTAATAAAATCACTGATGTAGTCTGTTGGTTTCAGTTTCAATGAGTTCCTTCAACTGGATACTTAAAATGCTGTGTAAAAGCTAATTGCTCTCCTAAGCTGATTGAGGAGAGCGATTTTTTGCCCTCCTGCATTTTTCAGAATGCCAGGCCTGTCGCTGTCATCATCCCATGACCAACAACATGAGATACTACAGTACTATCACAGACAGATACTTGCCATCATCATCCCATCCCAACATGAGATAGTACAGTACTATCCGACAGATATGTGCCATCATCATCCCATGCCCAACAACATGAAATTGTACAGTAACATCAAAGACATATAATTGCCAACAACATCCCACACCTAACAACATTGGATAGTACAGTACTATACAGGAGAGATACTTACCATCATCATCCAATGGCCAACAACATGAGATAGTACAGTACTATCAAAGACAGATACTTGCCATCATCATCCCATGACCAACAACATAAGATAGTACAGTACTATCAAAGACAGATACTTGCCATCATCATCCCATGACCAACAACATGAGATCGTACAGTACTATCAAAGACAGATACTTGCCATCATCATCCCATGACCAATAACATGAGACAGTACAGTACTATCAAAGACAGATACTTGCCATCATCATCCCATGACCATCAACATGAGATAGTACAGTACTATCAAAGACATACTTGCCATCACCAGCCCATGACCAACAACATGAGATAGTACAGTACTATCGAAGACAGATACCTGGCATCATCATCCCATGACCAATAACATGAGATAGTACAGTACTATCAAAGACAGATACTTGCCATCATCATCCCATGACCAACAACATGAGATAGCACAGTACTATCAAATACAGATACTTGCCATCATCATCCCATGACCAACAACATGAGATAGTACAGTACTATCAAAGACCGACACTTGTCAACATCATCCCATGAACAACAACATGAGATAGTACAGTACTATTAAAGACAGATACTTGGCATCATCATCCCATGACCAGCAACATGAGATAGTACAGTACTATCAAAGACAAGACACTTGCCATCACCAATCAAAACCTAACATGAATTATTATGCCTCACGTCTGTGACATTAACTGTGAATGGTTAATTTGACCCCTTCTAAACGTCATAGTACAGTAGTTTCTGGACAAAACATGGGAACTATCGGAACGCTCTTCCCTGGAGACATGAGAACAAAGAAAATGTAAACTCTACTTCCATTGATCAGCATCAATTACGCATGCGCTAATTGGAATTTCTCAACACCAAACGCACATACCGCATCTATTTAACTTTATCATCACCGATAGACACAAACTTATCTGCAGGCTACAAATATGTCATCTTCAGAGGGTGTGTTTTCAATTTTAATTACAAACAATGAATTTAAAAGAATCAGAAATAGTAACAACAGACCCCACGCGGCCTGAAGTGCTAACCTTGAATAGAACCAATATAAAGTCCCAGAATAAATCTGCACTGAGCAATCCATCTCCATAGGATACATTGTCAATCCGTGAGCGCCTCAGGAGTAATAAAAAATAGTCTGAGCATCATGGCTCTTCTTCAGTTGATCATAATGTAAAATGTAGAGCTTCCCTATTTATCCCGTTGATATAGCCTATGGGGATTAATCTTAATTACACACTTCAAGAGGGTACTGAATACAAAATTTCTAATTCTTCAGCTACATGGCCTATTCCGGCTGGAGGGAGTTCAAATATTAACCCAGGCTCTCAGCTTAAACCAAGTTGAATCTGACTTCCCTAGGGATGTTGTATACCAAATATGAAAGCATTGAATGTTAGATCTGAAGAAGAAAAATTTGGATGAAATTTCTTCATATTGCACTAAGTTAAAATTTGGGCTACCATTGCAAGCCCAAATATTAACCTACGGACCTGATTTGAACAAACTTTAATCTGCACCCTCTAAGAGATGTTAAATATGAAAGCATTCTGACAAGTGGATCTGAAGATGATTTTTAAAGAAATTTCCACATATTGCCCAAAGTTAAAATTTGGGCTACCATATTAACCCAGGGAACCAATTTGAACAAAACTGAATCTGACTCTCCAACCAAGAGATGTTGTAAACCAAATATGAAAGGATTCTGACAGGTGAATCTGAAGAAGATTTTTGAAGAAGTTCCCTCATATTGTACTACATTAAATTACACGTTCCCATATGGAGCTGAAATATTAACCCAGATACTCGAATTGAACAAACTTGAATCTTGAACCATACCAACATGAGATAGTACAGTACTATCAAAGACAGATACGTGCCATAAGCAGCCCATGTACAATGTAATAACTAATTACAACATTGGAACTGGTGGACCTCCCGCTCATATTTGTTAAATTACTTATTGTCTCTGGGTGACTACATTGACGACACACTACAGACGTCACAAATTGCATTTTTGTTACATGTACCTCCTTCAATCCGCGAAAATTGCCATTTGAGCTTGCCGAGTTTGAGGTGCCTTCGACGGTCAATGTCCACCTAACCCCGATTTCTGCAGCCTATTAGGCTGCAGAAATCGGGGTTAGGTGGACATTGACCGTCCACAGAATATTGAACTCAGGAGGGCGACTGCAGCCCGGCGTGATAGCCCGCTTCAAAATGACAAGCCTAACCAACAACATGAGTTAGTTTGGTACTATCAAAGACAGACACTTGCAATCATCATCCCATCTCAACATGAGATAGTACAGTACTATCAAAGACAGATACTTGCCATCATCATCCAAAGACCAACAACATGAGATAGTACAGTACTATCAAAGGCAGATACTTACCATCATCATCCCAAGACAAACAACATGAGATAGTACAGTACTATCAAAGACAGACACTTGCCATCATCATCCCATGACCAATAAAATGAGATAGTACAGTACTATTAAAGAGACACTTGGTATCATCATCCCATGACCAACAACATGAGATAGTACAGTACTATCAAAGACAGACACTTGCCACCATCATCCCATCCCAACATGAGATAGTACAGACCTATCAAAGACAGATACTTGCCATCCTCATCCCATCCCAACATGTGATAGTACAGTACTATCAAAGACAGATACTTGCCATCATCATCCCATGACCAACCATTTGAGATAGTACAGTACTATCAAAAGACAGATACTTGCCATCATCATCCCATGACCAACAACATGAGATAGTACAGTACTATCAAAGACAGACACTTGCCATCATCATCCCATGACCATCAACATCAGATAGTACAGTACTATTAAAGAGACACTTGCCATCATCATCCCATGACCATCAACATGAGACAGTACAGTACTATCAAAGACAGACACTTGCCATCCTCATCCCATGACCAACAACGTGAGGTAGTACAGTACTATCAAAGACAGATACTTGCCATCCTTATCCCGTGACCATCAACATGAGACAGTACAGTACTATCAAAGACAGACACTTGCCATCCTCATCCCATGACCAACAACATGAGATAGTACAGTACTATCAAAGACAGACACTTGCCATCATCATCCCATGACCATCAACATCAGATAGTACAGTACTATTAAAGAGACACTTGCCATCCTCATCCCATGACCATCAACATGAGACAGTATAGTACTATCAAAGACAGACACTTGCCATCCTCATCCCATGACCAACAACGTGAGATAGTACAGTACTATCAAAGACAGACACTTGCCATCATCATCCCATGACCATCAACATGAGATAGTACAGTACTATTAAAGAGACACTTTCCATCATCATCCCATGATCAACAACATGAGATAGTACAGTACTATCAAAGACAGACACTTGCCATCCTCATCCCATGACCAACAACGTGAGATAGTACAGTACTATCAAAGACAGAAACTAGCCATCATCATCCCATCCCAACATGGGATAGTACAGTACTATCAAAGACAGACACTTGCCATCCTCATCCCATCCCAATATGAGACAGTACAGTACTATCAAAGACAGACACTTGCCATCATCATTACATGACCAACAACATGAGATAGTACAGTACTATCAAAGACAGACACTTGCCATCATCATCCCATCCCAACATGAGATAGTGCAGTACCATCAAAGACAGATACTTGCCATCATCAACCCATCCCAACACGATAGTACAGAACCATCAAAGAGATACTTGGCATCATCATCCCATCCCAACATGTGATAGTACAGTACTATCAAAAACAGATACTTGCTGAACAGTACAATGAAAGATAGATACTTGCCATCATCATTCCATGCCCAACAACGTGAGATAGTATGTACAGATACCTGCCATCACCACCCCATCCCAACATGAGATTTTTTTTCTTCTTTATTAGGGTTTCACGACACATTAACAGCCAGGGTTATATCATGTCAGTGACAGTTTTATGGGTGGAGGGAGCCGGTGTACCCAGAGAGAACCACCGAGCAACGATGAGCAGCTGTCAGCTCTCCAACATCGTAACTCTGCACAACGGCACTGGCAGGGTTAGATTGGTTGAAGACATGCACACCATCAACGTGCAGTACGCCTTAGTACACAGCATCATCGTGCCCCCATGTAGGCAATCTGGGTTAAGTGCCTTGCCCAAGGACACAATGCAGGAGCATGACCAACATGAGATAGTACAGTACTATCAAAGACATATATTTGCCATCATCATCCCAAGCCCAACATTTCACAGTGCAGTACCATCAAAGACAGATACTTGTCATCATCATCCCATACCTAGCAATATGAAATAGCACAGTAACATTAAAGACAGATGCTCGTCATCATCATCCCATGGCCAACATGAGATAGTACAGTACTATCCAAGACAGATACTTGCCATCATCATCCCATCCCAACATGAGATAGTACAGTACTATCTGACAGATATGTGCCATCATCATCCCATGCATAACAACATGAAATTGTACAGTAACATCAAAGACATATAATTGCTGACAACATCCCACACCTAACAACATTGGATAGTAGAGTACTATACAAGAGAGATACTTACCATCATCATCCAATGACCAACAACGTGAGATAGTACAGTACTATCAAAGACAGACACTTGCCATCCTCATCCCATCCCAACATGAGATAGTACAGTACTATCGAAGACATATACTTGCCATCATCATCCCATGACCAACAACATGAGATAGTACAGTACTATCAAAGACATATACTTGCCATCATCATCCCATGACCAACAACATGAGATAGTACAGTACTATCAAAGACATATACTTGCCATCATCATCCCATGACCAACAACATGAGATAGTACAGTACTATCAAAGACATATACTTGCCATCATCATCCCATGACCAACAACATGAGATAGTACAGTACTATCAAAGACATATACTTGCCATCATCATCCCATGACCAACAACATGAGACAGTACAGTACTATCAAAGACATATACTTGCCGTCATCATCCCATGACCAACAACATGAGATAGTACAGAACTATCAAATACAGATACTTGCCGTCATCATCCCATGACCAACAACATGAGATAGTACGGACCTATCAAAGACAGATACTTGCCACCATCATCCCATGACCAACAACATGAGATAGTACAGACCTATCAAAGACAGACTTGCCATCATCATCCCATGACCAACAACATGAGATAGTACAGTACTATCAAAGACAGATACTTGCCATCATCAGCCCATGACCAACAACATGAGATAGTACAGACCTATCAAAGTCAGATACTTGCCATCATCATCCCATGACCAACAACATGAGATAGTACAGTACCATCAAAGACAGATACTTGCCATCATCATCCCATGACCAAAAACATGAGATAGTACAGACCTATCAAAGACAGATACTTGCCATCATCATCCCTTCCCAACATGAGATAGTACAGTACTATCAAAGATGATACTTGCCATCATCATCCCATCCCATCCCAACATGAGATAGTACAGTACTATCAAAGATGATACTTGCCATCATCATCCCATCCCAACATGAGATAGTACAGACCTATCAAAGACAGATAATTGCCATCATCATCCCATCCCAACATGAGATAGTACAGTACTATCAAAGATGATACTTGCCATCATCATCCCATGACCAGCAACATAATACAGAACAGTACCATCAAAGGCACATACTTGCCATCATCATCCCATGCCCAGGAACAAAATATGGTACAGTACCATCAACGATAATTTTTTAGCATCAGCATCCTAGGCTCAACATTAGAGAGGACAGTTCTATCAAAGACAGATACTTGGTATCACCATCCGATGACCAACAACATGTGACAGTACAGTACAATCAAAGATAGATACTTGCCCTCATCAACCCATGACCAACAACATGTGACAGTACAGTACAATCAAAGATAGATACTTGCCCTCATCAACCCATGACCAACAACATGTGACAGTACAGTACAATCAAAGATAGATACTTGCCCTCATCAACCCATGACCAACAACATGTGACAGTACAGTACAATCAAAGATAGATATTTGCCCTCATCAACCCATGACCAACAACATGTGACAGTACAGAACCATCCAAGACAAATACTTGCTATCATCATCCCACACCCAACAATAATGGACAGCACAGTACCATCAAAGGCAGATACATGCAATCATCAACCCATGCCTAACAACATGAAATAGTACAGTACTATCGAAGTCAGATACTTGTCATCATCATCCCATACCTAACAACATTGGACAGTACAGTATCATCAGAGACAGATACTTGCCATCATCATCCAATACCTAGCATGAAATAGTACAGTAACACTGAAGGCAGATACTTTCAGTCAACATCCCATGCCCAACAGCATTGGACAGTACAGAACCACCAAGGCCGATACTTGCCATCATCATCCAATACCTAACATGAAATTGTACAGTAACATTGAAGACAGATACTTGCGGTCAACATCCTAGGGCCAATAATATTGGACAGTACAGAAACACGAAGACAGATACTTGCCATCATCATCCCATGCCCAGGAACACAATATAGAACAGTACCTTCAAAGATAGATACTGGCCATCATCTTCCCATGTTCAACATGAGATAGTACAGTACTGTCAAAGACAGATACTTGCCAACATCATCCCATCTGAACATGAGATAGTACCGACCTATCAAAGACAGACACTTGCCATCATCATCCAATACCTGACATGAATTATTATGCCTCACATCTGTGAAATTAACTGTGATTGGTTAATTTGACCCCTTCTAAAAGTCATTGTACTGTAGTTTCTGGACAAAACATGGGAACTATCGGAACGGTCTTCCCTGGAGACATGAGAACAAAGAAAATGTAAACTCTACATTTTGATCAGCATCGATTACGCACGCGCTGATTGGAATTTCTCAACACCAAACGCTCGTACCGCATCTATTTAATTTTTTCATCACCGATAGACACAAACTTATCTGCAGGCTACAAATATGTCATCTTCAGAGGGTGTGTTTTCAATTTTAATTACAAACAATGAATTTAAAAGAATCAGAAATAGTAACAACAGACCCCACGCGGCCTGAAGTGCTAACCTTGAATAGAACCAATATAAAGTCCCAGAATAAATCTGCACTGAGCAATCCATCTCCATAGGATACATTGTCAATCCGTGAGCGCCTCAGGAGTAATAAAAAATAGTCTGAGCATCATGGCTCTTCTTCAGTTGATCATAATGTAAAATGTAGAGCTTCCCTATTTAGCCCGTTGATATAGCCTATGGGAATTAATCTTAATTACACACTCAAGAGGGTACTGAATACAAAATTTCTAATTCATCAGCTACATGGCCTTTTCCGGCTAGAGGGAGTTCAAACATTAACCCAGACTCTCAGTTTAAATCAAGTTGAATCTGACTTCCCTAGGAATGTTGTATACCAATTTGAATGAAATTTCTTCATATTGCACAGTTAAAATTTGGGCTACCATTGTAAGCCCAAATATTAACCTACGGACCTGATTTGAACAAACTTGAATCTGCACCCACTAGAGATGTTAAATATGAAAGCATTCTGACAAGTGGATCTGAAGAAGATTTTTAAAGAAATTTCCTCATATTGCCCAAAGTTAATATTTGGGCTACCATATTAACCCAGGGAACCAATTTGAACAAACTTGAATCTGACTCTCCTAGAGATGTTGTAAACCAAATATGAAAGGATTCTGACAGGTGAATCTGAAGAAGATTTTTGAAGAAATTCCCTCATATTGTACTACGTTAAATTTCACGTCCCCATATGGAGCCCAAATATTAAACCAGACACTCGAACTGAACAAACTTGAATCTTGAACCATACCAACATGAGATAGTACAGTACTATGAAAGACAGATACGTGCCACAATCAGCCCATGCCGAACAACATGAAATAGTACAGTAACATCAAAGACAGATAGATACTTATCATCAAGCAATGCCCATAACAATGGACAGTACAGAGCCACCAAAGACAGATACTGGCAATCAGCATCACATGCTCAACAACATGAGACAGTACTGTACTATTAAAGACATATCGTTCCCATCATCATCCCATTCCCAAAGACATGAGATAGTACGGTAATATGAAAGACAGACACTTGCCATCATCATCCCATGCCCAGAAATCCAAATATAGCACTGTGGGGTGATTCTTCAGAAACATCAACCACTAGGGCAAAAAATAAAAAACACTTTCACTGAAATTTAAATTCATATTATTCTTGACAAAGCCCCGAATCATTCATTTTTACAAGATGTTTCTTGGTGAAGTATGTGAGTTTTGGTTTATAGGTCCTTGAACCTATGGTTAAAAGCAAATTGTTTTTTTCTTGAAATAACCTAGATCTATTACAACACTCTATAATCATTAACTGAAGCAGTATTTTGTCATTAGATTTGATTTAAGGAAAGTATATCTATATAGATCAGAAAGGCTGAATGTATTTTTTGAGTGTTGAACAATTAAGTGAAAAAAAAATTGTTGTTTGTCATCCACTATTTTGTGTAATGCACGTAACGGATATATACCTCTGAGAATATTCATGGATGTATAGAATTATCATCAATTGATATAAACTCCATTTGCAAAGCAAGACGAAGCATGCCATCCATAATCAAAGGACTTTTACCCAGTTCAACTTCATAAAATGAAGAAGTCACGTACTAAAAGTTTGTAACGCACGTAACGTTACTTGCGTTACATTTCATGTATTTTCAATAGGAGTCATACTAGTATGACTGTATTTGGGTTCGATGATCAAGTTTCTGTAGAAAATAAGAACAAATCATGATGTGCATTGATAATCTCCTGATGTAGCTGAATGAGAGCTGTATTGCCATCCTGATAACTGGAAAAAAGAGACCCTACTACTTGGAACATGGCTTTATTTCCTCCCTTGATAAAGGTTGCATCACAGGTATAAATGATTGTCTAAACTTGAATTATATCTGTGTTGCGGTCATAATAAGCCATTGTGCACTACAGGAGAAATATATGATCTTATAAACTAATAAATAAATATATAAATAAATATCTCCCTTGAATCACCATTTATGGAAATTACCCAAATCTCAACAAAACTCCATGGTTTTCAACTTTCCATGAATGAACAATTGAGTCAGAGATGCCAGGTCCCATATGAACTGTACAATGTAGCAGTGTCACTTCACTTGGGCTTCTTCACATTCTGACAATCTGTTGCACATAACTTGCACACATTGTTGCAATGTCAGGTACTGACAGATTTACTAGGTACCCTACTAAACTTGTAAAACTGAATTGAAGAGCTGAGGCTGATAAATATGATATCTGGCCAGCAGTTTAAATTATACTAATTTATCACCAGGCTGTGTGTTGAGGTTTTACAGCAGGTCAGAAATGAGTGTGAAACAAAAGAAAAATTCTAGTGCTGAAAGAGTTAGAAAGTTTCGTTTGAAAAAGAAGAATGATGAAGAATACTGGAAGCGAGAAAATGAAAGGATAAGGCAGTATCGCCAAAAGCAAAGAAATGAAATGAATGCATTGCAGCTTGAAGCTCAGCGAAAAGCCACAGCGGAGCGTGTAAAAAAATACCGTGCCAAGAAGGCAGAAAAGGCAGCTAAGTGTAAAGGGAAGAATAAGTTGGTTGTGAAGATGCCATACAGGAGTCCCCAAGCATTTGGAAAGGTGATAAGCAAAACCAAAAGAGTTCTGCCTTCAGGTCTGGAAATAATTTTTTGGGGTGCATCGGTCATTATGACCGGCTCCATAATGATCGGATCGGTCATACAGTAACCCGGGTCGGTCATATTTTTGGGCTTCCAAATCAAACATTAACTAGGGCAAAACCCGTGTAAATTATGTTGGGCTAACGTCATCTCGATACACAAAATATTAGGGCCTACCTGCGTTCAGTTTTATTGAAATGACACTTAACTTTTATAACATTAAGGGCCTATTTAAGTAATGAAATTTTGTTTATTTTGAAAATTCTCACCTCTGATATTTCTTCAATTCAAATTAAATATACACAAAATGTACATCACAATGAAGATTGAGAAGTATAGAACACGAAAAATACATGAGTAATCAACTCATAGAGTCGACTGTAGACACTGCTGGTTCCTGGAAGTCTGGCGCCGTATTTGTACCAGAACTGATAATTTAATAATATTTCACGAAAACAACTTGTGGCTAAATGTGCTTTACATATCCAAGAACAAAGTTAGGGGATCAAAATTCTTCAAAACACGGCGACAGAGCTGCATAGGGGTAAATTCCAAAGCCTTTGCTTTTGTTTACGTATGAATATACTTTCGATTTCCGGTCGACGTCATCGGACGGAAAAAGCATGTAAAAACAACACCGTCTAAAATCAAATAATGAAAAAGATCACCTTCATACAGAATACTGTTATTAGATAGAGATTGCACAGTTGCCATATTCAATGCAAGGTATCATGATACCTGCTGAAATTTCTTAGAATTACAATTTTGTTTTTCGATGGAAATTTGTGGTATCGAGTGATTTGTGCATATCTGTCGAGCATGGAAAAAATCTTCAATAAAAAATGTAGACAGTGTTGGACCTTTTCCAAAATGCAGTCCTATTGCTGTATTCGAAAGTGTTTTGAATGCCCAGCTTTGTTCTTGGATATATGAAGCACATTTGGCCACAAGTTGTTCTGATGAAATATTATTTTATTATCAGTTCTGGTACGAATACGGTAGACTTCCAGGAACCAGTGGTGCCTGCTGTCAACTCTATGAGTTGATTACATATATGTTTCGTTTTCTATACATCCCAACCTTCATTTTGATGTATAATTTGTGGATATTTAATCTGAATTTAAGGAATATGAGAGGTGAGAATTTCCAAATAATCAAAATTCCATTACTTATATAGCCCCTTAAACTGCATGACGGGGATTGCTTCAGTCCGCAAATCACTTTTTTTTCTTAAAACATAACAACTGGACGCCAATGCGACAATTTCTTTGAAACTGAATGCTGAACATCTTCGCACCTGGAGCTTGGATGTCTCACCATTGGGAAATCTGGCACCTGGTCAAAACCAACCCCATCATTTTCGGCACCAGGTAACCTCGGCACCAAATAAAATTGGCACTTGCACATCTGTCACCTTAGTTAAAACTGGTTATATTTTTCTGGAAGTATTTCTGAATTACTGTAAAGCTTTCTGGAAATGATGACAAATTCTGCTCAAAGTCTTCAAAGAAAGTATATTACACAAAGGAAAGGAAAGAGAGGGGATCATCTGGTTCGATTTGCGAAGAACATACGTGGAAAAAATAGAGTACAAATGAGTTTCAGTTTCGATTGCAAAAAAGGAGCGTCTCTCATTTATAAATCTGTCTTGTGTTTTACGATTTTGTATTTGTATTTATTTTAGAGAATATAAATATATTCGAATGTGGATAATATTCACCCTCAACATCCATAATTAATGATTCAGAACACAAGGTCTCATGTGAAAAATTAATATACTTGGGAGAAAAATGCACCGGTCATTCATGACCGGTTGGATACAGTTAGCGCCGGTCACATCGACGTTTCGTGGTGGTCACTGTCCGTGACCGACCACTTATTTCCAGGCCTGGCCTTGTTCACCATCAAAGCGACTAGCTGTTGTAAGTGGTCTTGCGAAAGAGGTTGGATTGGAAATGTCAAAGTCAATGCATGAAGATCTGGAAGATTGTCAAGGTGGAATGAGTAAGGACTTGGTCGATCTTGTGAAAAATTTCTATTTCAGGGCAGACATAGTGTGCACAATGCCAGGTCTGAAGGATGAAATGACGGTCTGGAAAGATGGGAAGAAAAATAAATATCGGAAACACTATCTCACCATGTTTATTCTCTGTTTAAAGAATGTAACCCCAATGAACTCATATCATTCTCTCAGTTTGCTAAGCTGAGGCCATGCAATGTTTTGCTTCTTGGACACAGTCCTCGTGATCAATGCAAATGCAGGTTACATGAGAATTTCCGCCTCTCACTTAAAGCGCTAAAGATTAACTATGAAGGAGCATGGTGGGGCAATTTTCTGTGTCATTTTGAAGATTATAACTCTGAGTGCTGGAAGGGGGAATGTGCAGTTTGTGGTGGGGGAAAGTTGTTTAAACCTAAAGCATTCAACATCATCAAACCGAATCAGAATGTGTTCTGGTATAAATGGGAGAAAGATAATAAAGGTAGACTGAGAAAGAATGATGCTCATGGAAAAGCAAGTGAATTGGTGGATTCAATCATTGCATTCATACCAGAAATTCAAGAGCATATTCGAGTCAAACATATTCAAAGTGATGCTTTTGAATATGACAAAATGCAAAACCGAGTGTTACAGGTAGACTTTGCCATGGCATACAACTGTGAAGCCCAAAAGGAAGTACAGTCGACCCTTTGGTAAAGGGAATCAGTTCAGCTCTTCACTGGTGCATTGTTTTTCAAAGGTGAATGTCAAACATTTCTCATATGTTCAGATACGAAAGATAAGAATAAAAATACTATTTATGCTTTTATCACACTCATAGATACAAATTACAGTAATAATGAGCAGAATATTAGTGATATCATATTCACAGATGGACCCTCATCTGAATTTAAAAACCGATTCGCCATGAAGTTATTGGCTGATCTTTCCAATGAATATAAAAGAGATATGCACTGGAAATATTTTGCTACTTCGCATGGGAAGGGAGTCATAGATGGAGTTGGTGGTCGTGCAAAATCCCTTGTGCGTCAAAAATGTTTAAGTTTATCAGACAGAGATGCTGTTCAAAGTGCACATGATTTTTATAAAGTGGTTTCTCAGCTTCTTGGGAAAACAACAGTCATATATCTTTCTCAAGACGATATAGATTCTGCAATAAAATCTAAAGACCCATGGTCAGATACAATTGAGGTTTCTGGCATCAGGAAAGTTCATCAGCTGTATTTAGTTATCTTGATCAAACCCTTAGTACCAGCCATGTATGTGGGCAGTCAACACCTGATGCGGTGTTCAGCTTTAGAAAATCTTCCCAGTGTCATGGTGACTGTCATCACAATATTTCTAAAGATGATTGGGTAGTAGTCTGTTATGACGGTGAATAGTTTCCTGGAGAGGTCACTGACATTGTTAACAACAACTTTCAGGTTCCTGTAATGCATCGGTTAGGCAATGCCTGGAAGTGGCCAGCCTGTCAAGATCAAATTTTTTACAAAATAAATGCCATTGTGAAGAAGATTAAACCACCTCAAGTTGTTGGAACATGTGGCCAGTTCCAGTTCCTTGAATTTCCTTGAACATTTATTCAAGATGACTGTTATAACTTTAACATCCTTTAGAATGAAGCCAATTTTGTGACAATTGAATTCTGTTACCTTGTTCGTTTTCATGTTTCTAATTAGTTGGTTCGATCAGAATAAATTTTAGAACATTTTTAAAAGGTGCCAATTAAATATTGTGAGGTTATACCCGTGTATTATTAGTTACACACTGAACTGGTAGTGAACAAGTGATCGGGACAGGATGGTGCTTGATCTATAAATTTTATACCAGGTGAGGCAAACTCGTCTAGTATAGAACTTGCAGACCAGGTACCATCTGGCACAGAGTCTGGCCACTTACCACTATATTGGAAATTTTCCCCATCGATGCCAGAGAATTGGAGAAAAAATAGCTTCCCTTGCAAGCCTGTCGGAATAATAATTTCACGTAACCTGAAAATGGGTCCTGCAAAGTTTTTGCCAGACCAATTATCTTTTTCATTTTTTATAACCTATTTGTATAAAGTCATCATAAGGTCCATTTTTCACTCCTGCAAATTGGATCTTGAGATCAAATTTGCAAGAGTGACAAATGAGTCTCGCGGAGAAATATTTGCTGGAGCTTTGTACATGTATAACCAGAGCAATGGGTTATGCAGTTTTGGCTTCCCTGCACTGAGCATTTATTACTTGAGGTAACTATGTGTTGAGGTGATACCCATAATGTTCATGGCACATCAATCACAAAAATTTTGGGAATCTCCAACAACCTTTTCAAAAGTTGTGTACACTCGGTGACTCTTGATAGTTACATGTTCCTGGTTGTAAAAACAATTGGAGGACTTGAAAAACAAGACAATTTGAAATGTTCTGAAAGAATTATATCCAAATCTTCTTTTGATAAGCTTCAATATTATGAAGAGTTTCTATTGGTTCACACATATAACATTTTCATGTAACCCACGTAACAGAGAAAAATCACTCAATGCATAATAATCGAAGGTTGGATTGTCATTACCCATTTGTAAATTGAAAATGGAATTTATCTATTTTAGTCTATTTATAGTCTAACTGAATGGTAAATAGCCAAATCAGAGGGATGTTCAATCAGAAAAATGTTGGAGAAAAAAATGTTCTGTCTGATGTAACGCACGTAACAAAACTTTATCAAGTATAGCTCTGCAATGTCAAATGATATGAGGCTGGATCAACAACACTTCTCAGGTTTATGGCATTTGCCATAGAAAAACATACTTGGTCCCTCTCCTTAATGTAAAATAGTCGTGTTATACCTCATTGAAGGGTGAAAAAAGTGTGCAAATTTAACGCACGTAACAAAAGAATCGCCCTGTAGTACCATCAAAGATAGATACTTGCAGTCATTATCTCAAGTCCAGGAATACAAAATAGTACTGTACCTTCAGATAGATACTTACCATCATCAACCTATACCCAGGAACACAATATAGTACAGTACCATCAAAGACAGATACTTGTCACCATCAACCTATGCTTGCCATCATCAAAGACACACACTTGCCATCATCATCCCATTCCCAATGACAGATACTTTCCATCATCATCCCATGTCCAACAATATGAGATAGTACAGTTCTATCAAAGACAGATACTTGCCATCATCATAACATTCCAAAGATAAGAAGGGAGTGTGGCGCTTCAGTGGTTATAGCAATGGACTTCATACTGAAAGGTACATGATTCGATCCATGCCAGGGGTATCTATGTAGTGTTTTTGGGTGTGGCACTTCCTGCCGAATGCCGTTTTGGGGATACGGAGGTGGTATGCACAACGCATGTTGATGGTGTGCTTATCTTCAACCAATGCTAACATTGCTTGTATGGAGTACATTTGGGAGTCTGGTAGTTTGTAGATGGTGCCCAGTGGTTCTCTGCACACTCTAGGTTCCTCCAACAGCAAAACTGTCCGACACGAGGTGACCCTGGCTGCCGAAAGTATTGTTAAACTAGAGATTAGCCGATTAGTAAAATGCCCCGTAAGATGAATGCCGATTATTTTAGACAACAATCGGCCGATACCGATGTCAGATGGTTTCTTTATTATTCAAGCTTACTGCAGAAGCTGGCTAATTTACAGTAATCAGAATTTAATTTACCGTACAAACCCGTCAGTAAGCCCACTCTCGTTGGTAAGCACCCCCCCCCCCCCCCCAACTTTTTAGAAAACGTATCACCCCAAAATAAGCCCACCCCATATTTCTCTGAATTAAAGTTTTGACTACCAGTACCGTTCATCACGAAAATGTGCACGAAAATGTCAATTGTTCAATCAAAATAAAATTATGTGAAAGTGTTATGGAGTTGTTTTTTTCTCAATTTAATCTTTTCACATTTTCAGCTAAAAAATAAAATTCCCAAACTACATGCTTTCGTGTTATTTATTACTCTCAGCCCTCATGTTTATCAACTTTTTGTTGAAGAAGAATGGAAAATTCCCAGTTCATAAATTATTAATGACAGCGTGTTCAGACTTCAGTGACCCAAATTGTTCCTTTTTATTACTTTAGAAAATGAGTTGAGAAGTTAAAAAATTTATAGTAATTTATATATTTTTTATACTTACCAATGACCCAGACTTAGCTGGTGCTAACTCTAACAAAACCAGGGCCAAACACAAATTTTGCCCCCCAATCCCCAAAATTTGCATCCAAAACAAAAAGAAATCATGTCCTATAGGACCTCCATACTACGCCCCCACTGCGCATGCGCAGTGTCAAGGACGTCCCGAAACTGGCGCCAATTATCATTCTTACTGGCAGTGCCTGGTCAGCGCTATGTACTCAGCGGGGAGGCAAGAGTTCCCAACTCCAGGGAGGGCCATCCCCGTCTGGGTCATTGGTAAGTATAAAAAATATATAAATTACTATAAATTTTTTAACATTTTTATACTGTACCAATGACCCAGACTTAGCTGAATAGTAAACAGGCTGGAGGGCCTAGGACATAGAGGAAAATCCAATAAGCTCAACTATATAATAAAGAGGTAACCCCTTAAGGAGAAAAGGAGTATTAGGCTTTACATGTATCTTTCTTATTTAATATTAAATTAGAAAGATACAATACCCTTAATAATTGAGCACAATAATATTCATGTTCTCTATTAACATCCAGTATAACCCTTATACTAATTATTTTTAAAGTAAGCCAATAAATAAAGTAGTCCAGAGAATTGAGACTCTTTATAGTCATTTAAAAGTGTCCGAGTATTGTATATTAAAGCCCGTTTGACACTTGACATATACAAATGCTTCACACCGAGCTACACTTTAAAAATAAGACATGAATGAATTTTAACATTAATATTACACTTTAAAACCATCCCGGAAGCAACTCAGAAATACTGACTTGGAGGAGGCATTCCCTTGCTTTTCACTATAAAGCAGGTGACCTAAGGGAACACCCCCCCCCCCCCCCCCCTTCCCCTTGCCCTGGGTCAAATAGCCCAGAGCGAAGAGGGCAGCCGGACGGAGTCACTGCCGGAACAGAAAGCCTGCATAACTATAGTTGCAACTGTTTAGTGGACGACATTCTGAGCAACAGATAACGGACCTAAACAATGCAGGTCTCCAGAAATGGACTCAATATTTCTGAGATAAAAATTCGTGAATGTGGATGGCTGAGACCAATAAGCAGCCTTCATTAAATCTGTAATAGCAACACTATTAGCATAAGCCCAAGAAGTAGCAAGAGCTCTTACTTCATGAGCGGAAATCTTAAGCACAGACTGCTGAGAAGAAGATAAACTCTCATAAGCAGTACGGATAGTTAATTGAATCCATCTAGCAATAGAATGGACCGAAATGTCCTTTCTATTAGGCATCAAAGACGGAAAGAAACGTTTTCGTCCCTTTCTGATAAACTGAGATCTCTGTTTATAGATACGTAACGCTCTAACAGGACAGAGTAAAGGCCTACGCCCGTCTGAAGACGGAAGAGCCTTAATAACAATAGGTTCCGGATATTTATTAGGAGCCTGATTCTTAGCTAAAAAAACCCACATTAGTAGTGAAGGTGATAGTGTTCCCGACACTACGATAGTGAGAATCATCCACCGACAGTGCATGAAGCTCACTGACTCTTCTAGCAGAAGAGAAAGCTAAGAGAAAAGCTGTCTTATAAGATAAGAATTTGAAATCTACTGTCCCAAGAGGTTCAAATGGCTTTTCCTTCAATTTAAGAAGAACCCAAGCTAAATTCCATTTAGGAATTAATCTAAGAGTTCTGGGTCTATTTATCGAGAAGTTTCTAACCAACTTAGATAAAGAGACATTAGATCCAATTTGTAAACTATCATGATGTGCATAGGTATCAGATAACATAGACCTATAACCCTTAATAGTAACAGGCTGCAGTTTGATTTCGTCAAACAAGTATACTAGAAAGTTTGCAATGTCTGGTATAGAGGGATTGAATATATCTACAGAATGATCCCTACACCAACGACGAAAAACCTTCCACTTAGCCGCATAGTTTAGCGAAGAGGAGGTCCTCCTACAGTTAGAAATCGCGTCCACTGCTCGTCCTGTAAAGTGCTTGCCATGCAAGAAGGACCGCACAACGGAAAAACGTGAAGGTTGAGACCTTGCGGGTTGTGATGGAGTTGGCGCGATTTCCCCTGCGAAAGAAGATCCTCCCGTGGAGGAAGCTTTCGCGGTAGGTCCCACAACAGACACCTGAGTAGATTTATCCACGGTCTCTGTGGCGACAGAGATGCTACCAACAGAATCTTGCATTGAGATTGTTTTATCTTTAGCAATACTTGTTGAATTAACGGCGCTGGAGGATACGCATAACCTATCATTCCGTCCCAAGGGATCGACAGAGCGTCTACTGCAAATGCTCTTGGATCCGGACACGGAGACACATACGTCTGCAACTGATTGTTGAGATGTGTCGCAAATAAGTCTATCATTGGCCGTTCCCATTGGTAGCAAATCTGATTGAATACTTGTTTGTTGAGAGTCCACTCCGACGGCAACAAGCGACCCTTTCGTGAAAGGGAGTCTGCTAGCACATTCAGACGACCCGGTATGTGACGGACCGAAAGAAGAGCCTGATGTTCTAGCGCAAACAGAAGGATTCTTTCCGTTAGATTGAACAACGGAACTGAATGAGTGCCTCCCTGATTCCGTATATACGCCAATACTGTCGTATTGTCGGATAGGATTTGGACATGAGCATTGTGAATAATGTCCATCCAATGACGTAACGCAAGCCAAATTGACATCATTTCCTTGATGTTTATGTGCTTGCACAGGAATTGCGGATCCCAAAGACCCTGGCATCTCAAATCCGTTGGGATTAATGATGCACCCCAACCTGTTTGACTGGCATCCGTCATAATGGTAAAACTCGGATCCGGCAACTGCAGCGGAACTCCCTGAGTTAACCACTGAATGTTTGCCCAAGTCTGAATCTCTTGTTTCACTTGATCTGACAAGAGAACATCTACGTCGAGCGAATGAATTTTCACACTCCAATTCTGAGTCAAGAAAATTTGGAGAGGACGTGTACGAAACCGCCCCATCGGAATGAGATCCGCAGCGGCTCCGCACAGACCTATCAGTCTCATAAATTCTCTCGCTGTGACTTTGTCTGCGTGCAGACAATAGCGAGCGTAACAACTGACTAATTTCGCTCTGGTTAACGGCAGACGAACGAGATTGTTGTGCGTCTCGAAGCTCATTCCCAGATGAGTGAATGACTTGGACGGCACCAGATCCGACTTCTCCTCGTTTACTATAAAACCGAGACGTCGGAGCAATAGAAGTAGATTCTGAACATCGTTCTGAAGCGTTAACTCGTTGCCGTACCTCTGAAGAATGTCGTCCAGGTAGGCCAACGTTACCGCAGACGAATGAGCTCGGAAATAGATCATTACCGAGTTCATTACCCGAGTGAAAGCCCAGGGTGCTAGATTCAATCCGAAGCACATCGCCCGGAATTGATACACCACTCCTAGGACTGCGAAGCGTAGATACTTTCGGAATGTCGGATATACCATGACGTGAAAGTACGCATCTTTGAGATCTATGCTTGTTGCATAATCGTTCACCCGAATACTCGCTCTGACCGACCGAATCGTCTCCATATAAAATTTCGGAGCGACGATCAGCTTGTTTATCCAGCTCAAATCTATGACTGGACGGAACGAGCCATCTGGTTTCGGAACCAGAAACAGATGGCTGTAGAATCCCGGAGTCTCCTGGTTTTCTACGACCTCTACCGCGTTCTTCATTAAAAGAGACTGCACCTCTGATAACAGGGCGTCTCTTTTCTGCGGATTTGACGGAAGTTGAGTCCACTTTGGACTTCGAGTTAATGGAAGCTTTCGTTTGAAGGATATCTTTAGACCTTCCGAAGTCACTCCTCTCACCCAAGGGTCGTCCCTAATCGACGCCCATTCTTGTGAAAAGCTCGACAACCTTCCGCCAACCGGTACGCGATAGAGGTTTAAGCCATCACCTCCTGGACCTGTGAGGCCTGCGGTAGGAGAAACCATGTCCTCCACGACCCGCACCTCGCCCCGTCGACCTCGGGGCGTCCGACCGGTTGTCCCGGCCCGAAGGACGTCCCGAACGAGAGTCGCTACCCTGACGGTCTCTCGAATAAGACCAAGAGGACGCACCGGAACCTCTATAGGAACCTCTCTTGGGTGCATTAGACCCAGAAGTGCCTGTCTTATTCTTGTCTGCTGTATCCGACTTCTTAGAAGCAGATTTGAACAACAGAGAATCCGAAGCTTTCTTTGTAATTTTATCATAAATAGCAGAAAGCTTGCCGTCAAAGAGAAGTTCTCCTGAGACCGAAGCGACTCTAAGAGAGTTCTTCACCTTAGAATCCACTAGTGTGGATGTAGCTAGGGCTGCGTCACGTCTAACCAACTCCAGGTTTGCCACTGAAAGGGCGGAGTTACACGTGGAATAAGCTACTGCCCTTGAAAGAAGTCTTAAAGAGGATTGTATATCCTGAAACTCTTTCCCTTGAAGGCGCAGTGATAACGCCTTAGTAAGGTGATCTGTGTAAGATAAGGCATCTAAATTGGCTCTGTTAGACGAAATAGCTGTTTCCAACACCGCGGTTGGAATAGAAGCCGACGACGGTAATGATAGCTCTAAGTCTTCCGCCTCATCGTCCATACGCAGAGGAACTCTCGGGATACCCTATCCTGCCGTGTCGAATTTATTCCTTGCATTAATGAAAGGCAGGTTGAGAGTATTGGCGGACAAGAAACCTGCTTTCCCCGTCTTGGAAGCAAGTTTAAATATAGCGTCGTTCAATAATTCAAATGTTCTTGCAACATTATTGGACTGCGACGGAAATTCGGGAGCGATGTCCCTGAACCGCTCAAAAAATTCAGAGTCCAATGACACTATAATCCTCTTGTCCGGAACCGCAGCAGTCTGGCCCGACGGAACAACTTGAGGGAGAAAGTGCCGGATGAAGTCCACGGCAGCTTTATGTTGTTCCGAAAGGGATAGCTCCAAATCATCCGTATCCCTTTCACCATCCGGTCGGACCTCATGATGCTCCCGGTCGTCCGCCCCCGATGCTTCGGTGGAGCGTACCGACCCAGCGCCGTCGGATAATTCTCGATCCGACACCGTTTCTGTCGGCTGCTGGGATGCTGCGATAAGCTGTGCTATCTGCACAAGAATGTCCGGCGTCGAGACCTGCGGAGGCGCAGTCTTCCGCTGCTTCGCCGAGGGCAGCTCCGCATCAGATGGCTCCCGCATACTTTTTCTATGCGAACGTCCGGAGTCCATCGGTCTTGAATCCCTGGCTGCCGGATGGTGTGACCTGGTTGCCGAAGAATCCTTGATCGGCGAAGCTGGTAAGATATTGGCGGTCACGCAGCCAAGGTGCAGTCGTGTGCGCTGACGAGAAGAAGCCTTAGCAGTCTCCGCGGACTGCCTATACAACGGAGCATCCCGAGCGACGGACGTATGCTCCGCTTGCGACACATTTTGTACCACAACATCTGGTCCCAGATGTTGTTGTACGAGAGAGGGGCCTCTCTCGCTCGCGGCCCGGCTGGACCTGGACGAGCTAGGAACCGGACTCAAAGGCTTCCTCCGTTCTCGCTTACTATCCGCCGTCACTGGGTGTGCACATTGTATGTTTATAGTGCTCGCATCACCCAAAATTTCCTCCTGGACCGCATCGGACGAACCCGGCCGCCGAACCATTCAGTGAATGGACGCTACACCGGGTGAGCTAGCGGACGACATTTGTCTAATCTCCATGAGCACTTTTGCCGCTAGCTCTGAATTCATTTGTGACGACGGACGCGCACTTGTAGAAGATAACATGGAAACATCACCCTGTTCTTGTTCCTCTGAAATAGAAACTGAGAGAGTAGAGTGGCCTTGCGGAGAAAGAGCCGGCATAGCCCTTTCTCCAGAAACAACATACCGTGACACACGTTTCCAATGTTTGTCATCCCAATATTGACATATAGAACAGGGATTAGTGCGAGAACACTGACTACAATTAATACAATGATCATGAAAGTCAGAGGAAGATTTCTTCCCATTACAATTTGAACAATATCCTTTCATTGTGAAAAGTCAACAAGTCCTAGTTACTCGCACAAACCCCTGACACAAAGATACATAATAACATGATCCATTAATAAATGAAAAAACAATTGCAAATCAAAATAATTTTGAAAAAATATTTTTTTCAGCGAAGCCCAAGTTGCTGAAAAGTAACGTTGAGCCCCGATGGATCCGATGGCAAAGTGTGGTCAAAAATTTTAAATTTATATTAAATAATTAATGAGACACTTACGGATAATATAAATGTATCTTATAGTGAGATAAACTACACACCAAAGGCAAACAGCCCCCCTCAAAAAAGGCTGTTGCCAATGTAAACAAACAGTGTAAAACACCAGAAAACATGACTCCAGGCAAAACTGGCCCGAAATCAGTCATCAAAATTACACTCTATCTGATGCGAGACAGAGACTCCCAGGGGAGAATCTGCAGAACATCAGATGGAAGATGCAGAACACAACGTTTATACACCCATGGGTGAAAACGTAACTATGGGGAAAATAACAGAAAACATTCTGTATCCAAGCAACTCTCCCAGGAAAATTTTAGAAATGAACTTTCTCAAAAATATGCCAAAAGCATGGGAGAATTGCAAGGGGGGGACTTTAGAAGGCTAGGGGAGAGGAAACACTGAATAAGCAGTGCAACATTTAGCAAGAATGACAACAAGAGGCCCTCGAAAATAGGCAACTTAACATAATTTCATCAAAAAATTTTAAGTACAGCCCTGATTATTTTTTGTCACTTCTTTTTCCTCTCCTCCTTCTATATCCTCCTTAGAATCACCATTTCTCCAAAAATTACGTGTCTGGCATCCTTTAAACTGAGATTTACAAGCACAAAGATCAGCGAGATGTTGACTGATGAAGGGCCAAACAGAGAATGATAATTGGCGCCAATTTCGGGACGTTCTTGACACTGCGCATGCGCAGTGGGGGCGTAGTATGGAGGTCCTATAGGACATGATTTCTTTTTGTTTTGGATGCAAATTTTGGGGATTGGGGGGCAAAATTTGTGTTTGGCCCTGGTTTTATTAGAGTTAGCACCAGCTAAGTCTGGGTCATTGGTACAGTATAAAAATATTACCTGATGTGATCCCTGCAAAAATAGCTGCTAAAAAATAAATACGAATTAATACCCCCAAGTTGTAATATCCAGTTTGATCGATGCAATATGAAAGTCTGTTTTGAAAACAAAACAAGGGAAAGCCATATCGTTCACAACAATGGGGAAACATTACGTGCACCACGGTGGTCAGTTTAAATATAGATTGTTTATTTATAAAACATGCCCACATGTTTTATCAAATGTGTTGTATGCCAAATATATTCTCATACTGTTGTGGTAATGAGAAATCAAAATTATAAAAACTCAAAATGTAAATTAAATAAAAACATAACCTCTCTAGTATAGTTAGCTTCAGCTGATCTATTATATATACTATTGTTATGGTTCATACCAAATTTATCCGTTTTGTGTAAAAAAAATTATAATTGAAGGTTTGTTGAAAACTGAAAAAAATTCTGTTGTGAGATATCACAAGAATCAAGTTACCTCCCCTTATTTATATAAGAACAGATTCAGAACATGTCCAACTGGGTATTTTGTCTTCATTTTGAAGCAATAGCGTTTTCCACCCACATGCAGAATTCAGTCCCCCCCCCCCCCCCCAGGAGGGGGGTACTCAGACATCCCGTGTTCATCTTACTCTTAGAGAAAGTGAATGCCACAGGTTGGGAGGGCTCAGACGTCCCCTGTTCATCTTGCTCTTGGTGCGGTTTTCCCACAACTTATAACCAATGAAATATGTTGTGTGGTGACCACAAGAAAAATTCTCATTTTTTTCTTCTCTGGCAATAACAGCCAGGTTCAGTGTCGATATGTCAATGTGGGCTGCGAAATACCCCCTGTGGTATCTATTTTTATCACATGCTCCACACAATTCAACACGAGAAAAATTCAGTTGCTTTGTGTTGATAAATCCCACCCCGAATGGCTCGATATTAAACTTATTGCACCCAAACTTCTCACAATTAACATGGATTACTAATATGGAAGAATTATTTATCCAATATGGGAATAAAGAATGCCATTATATATTTAATGAGACGACGAGCGTAGTTGAAAGAAATTTTGCAGAATGCAGTACAGTTTGGGCAGTGAAAAGCGTCTGTATTCACATGAATCATGATGGATAAAAACAATTTGGTACACAGTTACACAATCAAAATCTTTATTCTTTAATATAATATTCTGCCTTTTTTCACGAACCATCAATTACCTGATATCAGTAACAGACGAGTGACGTACCGATCGCTTGCCACTGGTTGTCCCACAAAGGGGAAGAAAGTTCATTACAGATCATCCATAACACTTTCACCGAGTTTCAGACAATCGGCGAGGGCCGATGTTGAACCATGAGTGCCAATGGTGAACCGATGGGCGCTTATCGGCCAAGTGCCGATGTTACACCGATTAATCGTTGCATCTCTATGTAAACCCTTTATTTAATGAATCGCCCACATCTGCCCACGTAATATGCAAATTGAGCAGTTGAAAAAATTAAATTTTTCAAAATATTTCAACAAAACCATATCATGTGACCCCTCATTGGAACAAGCCCAATGAGCTCGTTCCAATGATGGGGTCACATGATATGGTTTTGTGGAAATGTTTTGAAAAATTTTAAAAAATGATATTTAAAATAATAAATTTTGATATTGTCTGCGTTGGGTAAAGGGTTAAACCCCAAAATATAAATAACAACAAAAAACAGTACAGTACTATCAAAAGCAGATACTTGCCCTTATCATCCCATGTCTAACAACATGAGATACAGAGCTTATATTTCATCAAAATTTGGGAGAATCCAATTGGATTCTCGCGAAAAGGGTTGCGAGAATCCATACCTGCTATGAATGTCCCAGGATCCCATGAGGCCACCATGCACCATGGTTGAACACATGTTAACCCTTTACCCAATATAGCTTTATAATTTTTAAAACATTAACTCAGTTTGATAATTTAAAAAAAAATTTTACCAGTAGAACCTTACAAATATCGATGTCATTGGAACCGGTGTAGCAGGATATCTGCCCCCCCACCCCCATCCTAGGTTATCTTCCACACCCCCCCCCACACCCTGGTTATCTTCCCCCCACCTCAAAAATAAAATATGAAAAGAACTGAACAAAAAGATAAAGATAAGGCCATACAAAGTTGATTGTCTGTTTCTCAGGCCATTTTTTCCAAAAAAGTATGTGGGCAGGCGGGTTTTTTTTTTTTTTTTATTTTCTCCCCGAGAGGTTGTTTGTGGTAATTTGACCCCCACCCAAACGCCTGGTAGACCCTGCAAAATTCCGCAAATATATTGGTTATTCACCACAGGGGTGTTGGGTCGTAAATGAAGTGGGTTTGAATGTTTGTTTTTTCAGTGAAACGTGAAAATTATAACCCAGGACGAAAGTCACGTAACACCACGTGGGTGGAACGTCTTGGGTTGAAACGTCTCTGGGACAAATCAAATGTCGAAGTGCCAACTTTCAGAGATTTATTTTACCACCCCAAAAAAATCCTTTCACAAGCTGCCTAATAAAAACGTGAATCACAATTTTTCCCCGTTATATTCAAAATTATCACAACCCATTTGAACGGGCAGTTCATCCATAAATCATACTTTTTTAAATCTGAAAATGAAATACAAAACGAATGTTTGCGTGTTTTTATTAACCAATTCGACCGCACATACCTGCCTATATGCAATTTATTTTCAACTATGACTGTTACTTTTATATCAAGCAACGGTTACTATTAGTTATCCAATTATCCTGCATCTCAAATGCCTTTATTTAAATTAACTGGGAAACTCGTAACGGTTTCAAATAACAGTACACAAATTCCCAATGATGGCCATTTACAATACAAATGTTACTAAAAATAAATGCCAGGAGACTGTGTTCCATTCAACATAGCACCTGACTTTGCAGACTTTCTGAGGGTTGGTGCGAATCAAACATGGTGCGATTCGACCATTCCCCTTTGTGACTGTTTGTTGTCAGACTGAAAGACACCTTCCTTCTTGCTGTCATTATGACTTACCTTTTACAGAATAAAACACTTTCTGTCGTGAATATTGCTAAAACCCACCCACTTTATTAAGGTATGATGTAGAAAAAGCTTGAAGTGTGCTAATTTAAAATTTGCGAACGCATCGATATCGATTTACTGAAATGAGCACAATATCTCAAATTTTTTTGAAGATTTTTTTGGTGTCATAAAAAGGTTGCATGCGCACCAAAAATGACCATGCACGCGGGCCTGAGAAACAGAGGTTCTTTTTTTCATGGCCTAAGAACATTTATTTATAGAATTTTCAATGAAATTAACACAAAAAAGTGGTTCAACTCTTCAATATATACATGACCAGTGAATAGAAAATAGGCAATCACAGAAGCAACTGTTTCACGAATATCAATAGGTTTTTTTACACTGTGGGGCCAACCATAAAGTCCAAACAATGGCTGCAAAGGGTTCTATGAATGTCTGTTGGGAGTTTGCCATGGGTGGGGGAAAGATATGCAGGCCTTGTTAACTCCCCCCCCCCCCCCCACCCATGTCCAAAAAATACAGAACAAATTAAAAACAGTTTCAACTTGGCTTATACCATTGAATAATGACCAGGGAATTGAAAATAGTTAATCTTTGAACCTTTCCAGCAATTTGGGGGACTTTTCTGAACATGAGATGGGGTTGGGGTGGGGGAGATGTCCAACCTGCATATCTTCTGCCTCACCCGTCCAAAAAACATAGCTGCTATCTCAAAAATATCAATAGGTTTTTTGACACCGTGGGGCTCAATGAGCAGGTTCCAATGACAGCTATATTTGTACAATTTTATTGACAAAGTGTCGCGATATTTCAGGTCATGTTTGCCTTATTGGTTAAATTGACTGAATTGTTTTCACGCGAATCCTAGCAGAGGTGCTGTGAGAATCTACACGAATTCTCACTGGTCTTGTTGCGCGAATATTTACGTGAATCGATTCTCGGTTCTCGACGAAATATAAGCCTTGAGATAGTAGAGCACTATCAAAAACAGATACTTGTCATCATCATCCCATGTCCAACAACATGAGATAGTATAGTACTATCAAAGAGATATTTGCCATTATCATTCCATGCCTAATGAAAGTGTCAATGACACTGTAGCTCAACTTGTTTAAGACATGTACATGTATAGTATGTGACACAGCAATGACAAACATCTAGGTAAAGACCTGATAACAAATGTACATGTAAAGTATTGTAACGGTCTGTACATAAATGCTGACCGTAGCCTGTAACAAATGTGTAGGTAAATTATTGTAAAGGTGGGCGACAGTTAGATGCTAAACTAGAAAAGAAATCTTTGAGTCCCAGAGTGGGTCTGACTGAACCCCAGAATATTTCTTCTCATAGCACAGAGATAACAAAGGCACCCAAAAACACTCATTCCTGTCACAAGGTGATAACAAAGGTACCCCAAGAAGTTTCATGAAGATCAGTTCATAAATACAAACTCAAGCCCGAGCCGTATTGACATGTGCACTTACTGTGCATAAGTAGCACTGAACAAATCAAAGTTCATCTAATTTGCATAATTTCTACACGAGAAAAAAACCTGTATTATATGTAATGTATTCCATGTTACTAAACATTCCTACAAAAATTTATTCAAATCAGAACTTTCATACAGAAGTTCTGTACAAAAAACTGATTGCACTAATTTTGGTACAAAAAGATTGCTGGCGGCCATCTTGAATTTTGGACCACACCCAAAAAACACTCATTCTCGTCCCACGGTGATAACAAAGGTACCCAAGAAGTTTCATAAAGATTGGTTCAAAAATACGGCCTGTAGCCTGAGCCGTATAGAAGTTGTGTACAAAAAACTGATTGGACCTAATTTCAGTACAAAATGGCCACTGGCAGTCATCCTGAATTTTGGACCGCACCCAGAAACACTCGTTCTCATCCCAAGGTGATAACAAAGGTACCCAAGAAGTTTCGTGAAGATCGGTTCATAAATAGACTCTAGCCCGAGCTGTATTGACATGAGCACTTACTGTGTATAAGTAGCACTGAATAAATCAAAGTTCATCTAATTTGCATAATTTTTGCACGAGAAAAAACCTGTATTATATGTGATGTATTCCATGTTACTAAACATTCATACAGAAATTTATTCAAATCAGAACTTTCATACAAAAGTTCTGTACAAAAAACTGATTGCACCAATTTTGGTACAAAATGGCTGCCGGCATCCATCTTGAATTTCGGACTACACCCAAAAACACTCATTCTCGTCCCAAGGTGATAACAAAGGTGCCCAAGAAGTTTCGTAAAGATCGGTTCATAAATACGGCCTCTAGCTCGAGCCGTATTGGCATTTGCACTTACAGTGCTGAAAGTAACACTAAATAAATCAAAGTTAGTCTAATTTGCATCATAATTTATGCATGAGAAAAAAACCTGTATTATATGTGATGTATCCCATGGTACTAAACATTCATACAAAAAATTATTCAAATCAGTGCATTCATATGGAAGTTCTGCACAAAAATCTGATTGCACCTAATTTTGTACAAAATGGCTGCCAGTGGTCATCTTGAATTTCAGACCGGACCCAAAAACACTCGTTCTCGTCCCACGGTGATAACAAAGATACCCAAGAAGTTTCGTAAAGATTGTTTCATAAATACAGCCTCTAGCCCGAGCCGTATTGGCATTTGCACTTACAGTGCTGAAAGTAACACTAAATAAATCAAAGTTAGTCTAATTTGCATCATAATTTATGCACGAGAAAAAAACCTGTATTATATGTGATGTATCCCATGGTACTAAACATTCATACAAAAAAAATTATTCAAACTGGAGCTTTCATATGGAAGTTCTGCGCAAAAAATCTGATTGCACCTAATTTTGGTACAAAATGGCTGCCAGCGGCCATCTTAAATTTCGGACCAGACCCAAAAACACTTGTTCTCGTCTCACGGTGACAACAAAGGTATCCAAGAAGTTTCATAAAGATTGGTTCATAAATACGGCCTCTAGCCCAAGCCGTGGGAACAGCACGACGGACAGACGACGTGACATGGCAATACCTCAAATTTGGTTTCGCCCAAGTTGAGATAAAAACACAGGACAGTACAGCACCATCTATGACAGATACTTGCCATCATCATCACATACCCACCATCAAGGGACAGTACAGTGCCGTCAAAGACAGATACTTGCCATCATCCTCACATACCCACCATCAAGGGACAGTACAGAGCCGTCAAAGACAGATACTTGCCATCATCATCCCATCACCAACAACATGAGATAGTACAGTACTATCGAAGACAGATACTTGCCATCATCATCCCATGACCATCAACATGAGATAGTACAGTACTATCAAAGACAGATACTTGCCATCATCATCCCATCCCAACAACATTGGACAAGATAGTACATCCAAAGATAGATACTTGCCATCATCATCCCATGTCCAGGAACACAATATAGTACAGTTCCATCACAAACAGATACTTGCAATTATCATTCCATGCCCAACAACATGAGATGGTACAGTTCAAACAAAAAAAGATACTTTCCATCATCATAACATTCCCAACATGAGATGGGAGTGTGGTGCGTCAGTGGCTATAGCAAGGGACTTAATACCAAAACGTGCATGATTCCATTCACGCCAGGGGTAACAACTGTGTGTCATTGGGAAGGGCATTTCCTCCTGATTGCCCATTGGGGGGACATGGTGGCAATGTGTACTAAGGCACAAGGCACATCAATAATGTGCCTGTCTTCGACCAACACTAACAATGCTTGCATGGAGTCAGTACATTTGGGAGTCTGACAGTTGTTCGACGTTGCTCAATGGTTCTCTGGGTACTCCGGCTTCCTCCACCCGTAAAACTGTCCAACACAAGGTGACCCTAGCTGTCAAAAGTATTGTTAAGCCACAATAAATAAATATAAACAACAACAAAAAACAGTACAGTACTATCAAAAACAGATACTTGCCATCATCACCCCATGTCCAACAACATGGGCAGTATAGTACTATTAAAGACAGATACTTGCCATCATCACCCCATGTCCAACAACATGAGATAGTACAGAACTTTCAAAGACAATACTTGAAACCATCATCCCATGACCAACAACATGAGATAATACAGTACTATCAAAGACAGATACTTGCCATCATCATCCCATGACCAACAACATGAGATAGTACAGTACTATTAAAGACAGATACTTGCCATCATCATCCCATGACCAACAAAATGAGATAGTACAGTACTATCAAAGACAGATACTTGCCATCATCATCCCATGACCAACAAAATGAGATAGTACAGTACTATCAGACAGATAGATGCCATCATCACCTCGCTCCAACCCCCCCCCCCCCCCCCCCCATGATAGTATGATACTATCAAAGACAGATACTTGACATCATCACCCAACAGCCAACAACATGAGATAGTACAGTACTATCAAAGACAGATACTTTAAACCATCATCCCATGGCCAACAACATGAGATAGCACAGTTCTATGAAAGATAGATACTTGCCATCATCAGCCCATGTTCAACAACATGATAGTATGGTACTATCAGACAGATACTTGCCATCACAATGAGCCCAAATATAACCCCAAGGACTTGATTTGAACAACCTTGAATCTGCACCCACCAAATGGATGCTATATACCAATCATTAAAAGATTCTGAGTGGAGGATCTGAAAAAGATTTTTTTTTAAATTGTCCTCGTAGTGGGCAGAATTTGGGTGCCTACAGGCAGACAAATATGAACCCAGGGATGTGATGTGATCCAACTTGAATCTCCTATTACACTAACTATTTGGGCTCCCCAAATATGACTTCATGGACTTGATTTGAACAAACTTCAAGTCAACCCCCTGAAGTTGCACTATCCCAAATATCAAGGGATTTTCTAAGAAGATGATATCTAAATGAATTTCTCCATATTGCACCAAGTTAGAATGCTGGTTCCCATAAGGAGTCTAAATATGAACATATGGATTTATTGCACCAAGTTAGAATGTTGGTTCCCATAGGGAGCCTAAATATGAACATATGGATTTATTGCACCAAGTTAAAATGCTGGTTCCCATAGGGAGCCTAAATATGAACATATGGATTTATTGCACCAAGTTAGAATGCTGGTTCCCATAGGGAGCCTAAAAATGAACATATGGATTTATTGCACCAAGTTAAAATGTTGGTTCCCATAGGGAGCCTAAATATGAACATATGGATTTATTGCACCAAGTTAAAATACTGGTTGAACATATAGATTTATTGCACCAAGTTAAAATGCTGGTTCCCATAAGGAGTCTAAATATGAACATATGGATTTATTGCACGAAGTTAAAATGCTGGTTCCCATAGGGAGCCTAAATATGAACATATGGATTTGTTGCACCAAGTTAAAAT
This sequence comes from Pictodentalium vernedei, assembly GCA_031216915.1. NCBI lineage: Eukaryota > Metazoa > Mollusca > Scaphopoda > Dentaliida > Dentaliidae > Pictodentalium > Pictodentalium vernedei. The sequence goes on along the minus strand of CM062291.1, from coordinate 8,047,360 downwards.
GCTGGTTCCCATAGGGATCCTAAGTATGAACATATGGATTTGTTTCGTAGAAACCTGAATCTGATGTTCTATACCAAGTATCAAAATATGTTTTTTAAGAAAAAATTCTGAGATGTGGCAACAAAATTATGTAACGTGAATTGACATCATAAGGAACACGCACATCAAATTTACTTCAATTGGGCCAAAAAGTTTACGAGAAGTTGATAATTTAAATACTAGTTCACGCTAGCTGGCTGGACAACGCATGGGAAGTGATCACTGAAGCTCCCCTTGAGTTTTACTAAAAAAACAAGAAAAAGCGATGCAAGAAATATTCTGTATCTTATGTTTAACCCTTTGAAGCGGCCACTTTTAATTAAATAGGAACATGATATACGTCATAATTTAATTAAATAGGAACATGATATGTCATAATTTAATTAAATAGGAACATGATACATCATAATTTAATTAAATAGGAACATGTCATAATTTAATTAAATAGGAACATGATACGCCATAATTTAATTAAATAGGAACAATATACTTCATAATTTAATTAAATAGGAACATGATACATCATAATTTAATTAAACAGGAACATGATATGCCATAATTTAATTAAATTGGAATATGATATGTCATAATTTAATTAAACAGGAACATGATACGTCATAATTTAATTAAATAGGAACATGATATGTCATAATTTAATTAAATTGGAACATGATATGCCATAATTTAATTAATTAAGAACAATATACTTCATAATTTAATTAAATAGGAACATGATACATCATAATTTAATTAAATAGGAACATGATACATCTATTTATTTATTTATTTATTGGTGTTTATAGTCATATACCATGACAGTTTTTCGGGTGGAGGAAGCCGGAGTACCCAGAGAGAACCACCGAGAAACGATGAGCAGCTGCCAGCTCCCCAACATCGTAACTCTGTACTGCAGCACAGGCAGGGTTAGATTGGTTGAAGACATGTGTACGTACCATCGACGTGCAGTATGCCTTAGTACACGGCGTCATCGTGTCCCAATGTGGACAATCAGGGTTAAGTGCTTTGCCCAAGGACACAACATGGGAGTCTGAATTGATCGCTCAGATGGTCACCCATCCAATGATTAACTGGGCTCGACATTGCTTAACTTCGGTGATCTGACAAGAACCAGTTACCGAAACGCCACCGGGCACCCAACACGACACATCATAATTTAATTAAATAGGATAGCTGCTGAGTGTATGGGGTAGACCAATTACTATTTCAATGTGCAGCCCCACGGCTGGTCTATCCCAAATAGTGAATATGGGCTCATCCAACTGCTGCCGTTGAACTGACATGGAAGATACCACCAGAGTTCAAGGGTTTAAAATTGCTCCTTATGGATAAGCATGAGAAGCAGATACAGTACGTGGAGAGCGCATTATCACTAAATCACCCACAGAGTGGAGCTTCCCCCAAGCAATAATTTCAAATTTGTTGCAAAGCATAACAACCAGAAGCAAAGTTCGAGTCAATGGACCTCCGGGTTATACCCGGCGGTCCATTGGCTGAAACACTGCTTGTGTTTCTTTGACCAAATGTACAGAATTTGAAAGTGATACTTTGGGTGATAACCCCACTCCCTGGGTGATTTATTTACAATCCACTCTCCACATACTGAATAAGGGTATACGATTTGGCTATATCAACATGAACTCTGTATGGTAAGGTTGATAAAAAGTTACGTTACAGACTGAACTTAATGTTGCATCCAGAACAAGAATCATTGGTATTAGACTAAAAGAATGGCATACGGAGCTAAAAGAACACAGAACAAAATAACTGTCTTCTCTTCTCTGTATGTACATAGTTAAAGTAAACATTTATTTGCACAGAACATACAAAGACAAAATCTGAAGCTCTTCCCTTGAGAGGCCAATTACATTTCAAAAGTCGTGGCCGGAACAGAAATGGTTTCAGAGATGGAAAATTTAAGTACTGGATCATCTGGCAAGAGAGAAGATGAAACGTACTAGCCTCAACTGACAGAGATGTTAAAGAATAGTCTATTAATGAAACACACTCCCCAGTACTGACGATATCTCCAATTATGGAGACATGAATCAAGTCTATCAAACAAGAGAACTACTGGATGGTGGCATCATCATTATATGGCCACTTAATGTAAAAGCACTCATTTTGCATTGCTATATATACACCTCATACATTTTTATGCATCTTTATGTACTACGAGAACAAGAATGAGGAATTGTAAGGCAATTTAATAGCTAGATCCGAGATGAACTTTGCTGGCCATATTTTTTTTAAAGAAAATAAAAAACACTTGATAACTCACCAAAGCTACATATGAAATCTGAAAAAGATCAGGTGAGAGATGTGGCCTGTAGGGTGTGCTAATGGAATTGTTGACAATTTATATACCAAATTCAAGATGGCCACTAGCAGCCATGTTTTCAACGAAATTCAGAAAAGTTTTACAGCATTTGGACATCACACCAACGCTACATTTAAAATTTGAAAAACATCGGGTGAGATGTGCGGCCTGTAGAGTGAGCTAATGGAATTATTGACAATTTATATGCCAAATCCAAGATGGCCACTGCCAGACATGTTTTTCTATGAAATTCAGAAAAGTTCAATTGCCCCCATCTAGACATCACACCACAGCTACATATGAAATTTGAACTAGCCTGAAACATGGCTCTGCTCAGAACATGGACACAGCAGGTTGAAGAATAAATGATGACTTGTTACTCGTACATGTGCTGTGTCTGTAAGACACACATGATGCTCCCATGAGTTCTACCATATATTTAAATTTACACATGTATAGTGGGAGGAGTTAGCTGGACAAGTCAGGTACCCTATATTTTAAATTTCGCAGAAATTGACGAAGTTCAACAAACTGCAATTTTGTGAATGAAAGTGTCATAGCTTAACTTGAATGTGTGTTGGGTTTGATGAAAAGGATAATGTTCAATGTTTATGAAAGGATTAAGAAATACGACAAGAATTGTGATAATTGAGAATACGTTAATTTCAGTTCCCTGTATGCTATGTTTTCAATAAAAATAATTTGAGGTGTAGACTGTACTAAAGAATTGAGAGGTGGGTTGATGTGACCTTCACAGTTAATGCATATCAACCAAAGTTACCAAGTTACAGTACAATTATTCCAAAACGAGTCAACCTATCAAGTTACCATTATTATTATTATTATTATTTATTGATTCTTAATGCCATATCAGCAGCCAAGGCTATATCGTGACAATAAAGGTATGTAATTATAAAAAGACCATTATCCACCATGAAATAATTAAAAACAAAGTCGATGAAATATGAAATGTGAGGTATAAAAATAGGCCGATGAAATCATCAGATGTGTACCCATACATGCAACTAGTAGAAAGCTGTATGACGGAGGGCCACCACTGATGCCAACATTATGTACACCATACATGGTATGGGTACATATAGAAATGGATTGGAGGAGTGTCTGATTTGATGGATAAAGGGTTAATATCTCCGGATCAAATTATCAGATTTACATAAAAAACTATACAGCACAGCACATCAGTGACCTGAATACATATATAAAGTAATATATCAATCGGACTGATATTTTTTGAGTTATCTCATGCCAAAGGGATTGGAGAAATTTTCAATTTGAAGGATAAAGGGTTAATATCTCAGGATCAAATTATCAGATTTACACCAAAAACTATACAGCTCGGCACATCAGTAACCTGAACACAAATATAAAGTAACTTGACAATCTAAACAATATTTTTCAAGTTATCGAATGCCAAAGGGAAGGATACGGATGCCGGATGGACAGACAGACAGACGGACAGATGAACGATGGATGGCCACCCGTATGCCGGCATTATGTGTACCATACATGGTATGGGTACACATAAAAATTTAAAGAATACAGGAATAAAACCTGCACAAGTGAGGAATCAAGAGAATGGAACTGATAATGAAGAAATGAATCTCTATATATTGTGATGTGTGGTATCCTGCAGTATTCAGGGTGACCCATAAATTCCATGAAAGAGGGAGTAATCCAAAAATATTGATGGCAAGTTTCCATTCAAACTACTGCTACCTGTGTGAAGTGTATCCATGATTCCCAAAGAATTATGTTCTACTGCTAACCCGCATGTAGTTTATCCAGGATTCCGTATGAATTATGTTCTACTGCTAACCCGGATTCAGTTTATCCAGGATTTCCTATGAATTATGTTCTACTGCTAACCCGCATGTAGTTTATCCAGGATTTCCTATGAATTATGTTCTACTGCTAACCTGGATTCAGTTTATCCAGGATTCCCTATGAATTATGTTCTACTGCTAACCTGCATGTAGTTTATCCATGATTTCCTATGAATTATGTTCTACTGCTAACCCGGATTCAGTTTATCCAGGATTCCCTATGAATTATGTTCTACTGCTAACCCGCATGTAGTTTATCCAGGATTCCCTATGAATTATGTTCTACTGCTAACCCGGATTCAGTTTATCCAGGATTCCCTATGAATTATGTTCTACAGCTAACCCTGATGTAGTTTATCCAGGATTTCCTATGAATTATGTTCTACTGCTAACCTGCATGTAGTTTATCCAGGATTCCATATGAATTATGTTCTACTGCTAACCCGGATTCAGTTTATCCAGGATTCCCTATGAATTATGTTCTACTGCTAACCCGCACGTAGTTTATCCAGGATTCCCTATGAATTATGTTCTACTGCTAACCCGGATTCAGTTTATCCAGGATTCCCTATGAATTATGTTCTACAGCTAACCCTGATGTAGTTTATCCAGGATTTCCTATGAATTATGTTCTGCTGCTAAACTGTGTGTAATTTATCCAGGATTCCCTATGAATTATGTTCTACTGCTAACCCAGACATAGTTTATCCATGATTCCCTATGAATTATGTTCTACTGCTAACCCAGACATAGTTTATCCATGATTCACTATGAATTATGTTCTACTGCTAACCTGCATGTAGTTTATATAGGATTCCCTATGAATTATGTTGTACTGCTAACCCGGACATAGTTTATCCAGGATTCCCTATGAATTATGTTCTACAGCTAACCCTGATGTAGTTTATCCAGGATTTCCTATGAATTATGTTCTACTTCTAACCTGGATGTAGTTTATCCATGATTCCCTATGAATTATGTTCTACTGCTAAACTGTGTGTAATTTATCCAGGATTCCCTATGAATTATGTTCTACTGCTAAACTGTGTGTAATTTATCCAGGATTCCCTATGAATTATGTTCTACTGCTAACCCAGACATAGTTTATCCATGATTCCCTATGAATTATGTTCTACTGCTAAACTGTGTGTAATTTATCCAGAATTCCCTATGAATTATGTTCTACTGCTAAACTGTGTGTAATTTATCCAGGATTCCCTATGAATTATGTTCTACTGCTAACCCAGACATAGTTTATCCATGATTCCCTATAAATTATGTTCTACTGCTAACCCGGACGTAGTTTATCCAGGATTCCCTATGAATTATGTTCTACTGCTAACCCGGACGTAGTTTATTCAGGAGTCCCTATGAATTATGTTCTACTGCTAACCCTGATGTAGTTTATCCATGATTTCCTATGAATTATGTTCTACTGCTAACCTGGATGTAGTTTATTCATGATTTCCTATGAATTATGTTCTACTGCTAACCCTGATGTAGTTTATCCAGGATTCCCTATAAATTATGTTCTACTGCTAACCCAGACGTAGTTTATCCATGATTCCCTATAAGTTATGTTCTACTGCTAACCTGGACGTAGTTTATCCAGGATTCCCTATGAATTATGTTCTACTGCTAACCCGGACGTAGTTTATCCAGGAGTCCCTATGAATTATGTTCTACTGCTAACCCTGATGTAGTTTATCCAGGATTTCCTATGAATTATGTTCTACTGCTAACCCAGATGTAGTTTATCCAGGATTCCCTATGAATTATGTTCTACTGCTAATAGTGCTGAAAAAAATTCGAATTAGAATAACAAACAGCATTTATTCGAATACAAATTCAGTATTAGAATATTCGTACTTCCATGCTGTTTGTCCAAAATCGTGGAGAGCATCAAACGATCACTAATACTTCGCTCTGTGATCACCTACAAAGGCAGAAATCGACAACAAACTATCAGGAAAGTGGGAATAATTCCCTTTCATCTGAAAGATACAATGCATGTGTCCCTGCTATGTGTTGTTTAATTATAATCCAATGCGGTGAATCACAATCTCACACAAATCAGACTTGCGTAACTAACTTTGTATGAATGAAGCCATGAAAGGTAAATTTTATGGAATAACACTAAGGAATGGATTTGAACAAACCTGAACATAACATGCACCCCCTGCCACCCCTTCACCCTACCAATAGAAAGCCTCAATATTAAGCTGGGGACTCCAATTGAACAAACTTGAATCTCATCCTCTTATGGATGCTGCATACCAAATATCAAAAGCTTCTGATTGGTGGATTGGAAGAAGAAGATTTTTAAAGAATATTCCTCATATTGCACTAATCTGAACATTTGGGCTCCCATAGAGAGCCCAAATATGGACCCAGGGATTTGATTTCAACAAACGTGAATGAATCTTCCAAAGATGCTATATGTGAAATGTAAAAGCCTTTGGAGCAGTAGTATGGGAGAAGATTCTTTTTTAATGTTTTTCTCATTAATCACAGTGTTAAATGAAAGTGTCAATGACACTGTAGCTCAACTTGTCAAGACAAAGACATGTACATGTATAGTGTGTGACACAGCAATGACAAACATCTAGGTAATGACCTGATAACAAAGGTACATATAAAGTATTGTAACGGTCTGTACATAAATACTGAGCGTTGCCTGTAACAAATGTATTTTAGGTAAAGTATTGTAAAGGTGGGTGACAGTCAGATGCTAAACTAGAAAAAAATCTTTGAGTCCCAGAGTGGGTCTGACTGAACCCCAAAATATTTGTTCTCATAGCACAGTGATAACAAAGGCACCCCAAAACACACTCATTCCTGTCCCAAGGTGAAAACAAAGGTACCCAAGAAGTTTCGTGAAGATCAGTTCACAAATATGAGCTGTGTAGAAGTTGTGACAAAAAACTGATTGGACCTGATTTCGGTACAAAATGGCCACTGGCAGCCATCTTGAATTTTGGACCACGCCCAGAAACACTCGTTCTCATCCCAAGGTACAAAGGTACCCAAGAAGTTTTGTGAAGATCAGTTCATAAATACAGCCTCAAGCCCGAGCCGTATTGACATGTGCACTTACAGAGTATAACGTAGCACTGAATAAATTTGCATAATTTCTGCACGAGAAAAAAACCCGTACTATATGTGATGTATTCCATGTTACTAAACATTCATACAAAAATTTATTCAAATCAGAACTTTCATACAGAAGTTCTGTACAAAAGACTGATTGCACTAATTTTGGTACAAAATGGCTGCTGGTGGCCATCTTGAAATTCGGACCACACCCAAAAACACTCGTTCTCATCCCATGGTAATAACAAAGGTACCCATGAAGTTTCGTAAAAATCGGTTCATAAATACGGCATCTAGCCTGAGCCATATAGAAGTTGTGTACAAAAAACTGATTAGACCTAATTTCGATACAAAATGGCCACTGGCAGCCATCTTGAATTTTGGACCGCACCCAGAAACACTCGTTCTCGTCCCAAGGTGATAACAAAGGTACCCAAGACGTTTCATGAAGATCGGTTCATAAATACAGACTCTAGCCCGAGCCGTATTGACATGTGTACTTACTGTGTGTAAGCAGCACTGAAAAAATCAAAGTTCATCTAATTTGCATAATTTCTGCACAAGAAAAAAACCCGTATTATATGTGATGTATCCCATGGTACTAAACATTCACACAAAAAATTATTCAAATCAGCGCTTTCATATGGAAGTTCTGTGCAAAAATCTGATTGCACCAAATTTCGTACAAAATGGCTGCCATCGGCCATCTTGAATTTCGGACCGGACCCCAAAACACTCGTTCTCGTCCCATGGTGATAACAAAGATACCCAAGAAGTTTCGTAAAGATCGGTTCATAAATACGGCCTCTAGCCCGAGCTGTATTGGCATTTGCACTTACAGTGCTGAAAGTAACACCAAAAAACATCAAAGTTAGTCTAATTTGCATAATTTACGCACGAGAAAAAAACCCGTATTATATGTGATGTATCCCATGGTACTAAACATTCATACAAAAAATTATTCAAATCAGAGCTTTCATATGGAAGTTCTGCACAAAAAACAGATTTCTGCATCATCGGTGCAAAATGGCAGCTGGCAGCCATCCTGAATTTCGGACCGCACCCAAAAACACTCGTTCTCGTCCCACAGTCATAACAAAGGTACCCAAGAAGTTTCGTAAAGATCGGCTCATAAATACGGCCTCTAGCCCGAGCCATAGCAGCTTGGCACTTACAGCTCAGAAAGTAACACTTAATAAATCAAAGTCAGTCTAATTTGCACAATTTACGCACGAGAAAAAAAACCCGTATTATATGTGATGTATCCCATGGTACTAAACATTTATACAAAACTTTATTCAAATCAGAACTTTCATACAGAAGTTCTGTACAAAAAACTGATTTTTGCATCATCGGTACAAAATGGCCGCTGGCAGCCATCTTGAATTTCGGAACTCACCTAAGAACACTCGTTCCCGTCCCAGGGTCATAACAAAGGTACACAAGAAGTTTCGTAAAGATTGGTTCATAAATACCCGAGCCATAGCCAATTGTTGACGTACGGACAGACAGATGACGGGCCATGAAAATAGCTCAAATTTGACTTTGTCAAAGTTGAGCTAAAAATGATGTATCAGCATTTTTTCAAAATCCTTTGAAAAGTACCATATGAAAAAAAACGATGGAAGAAAGCTTCACACAAAATAAAAAGTTAAAAAAATTTATAGTAATTTATAGATTTTTTATACTTACCATTGACCCAGACTTAGCTGGTGCTAACTCTAAAATATTTAGGGCCAAACGCAAATTTTACCCCCCAATCCCCAAAATTTGCATCTAAAACCGAAAATTACATGTCCTATATGGTCCTCCATACTTTTTACTCCACTGCACATGCGCAGTGTCAAGGAGGTCTCGAAACTGCCGCCAAAAGTCATTCTTACAACCAGTGCCTGGTAAGCGTTATGTACGCAGTGGGGAGGCAAGAGTTCCCAAGGGCCATCCCCGTCTGGGTCATTGGTAAGTATAAAAAATATATAAATTACTATAAATTTTTTCAACATTTTTATACTGTACCAATGACCCTGACTTAGCTGAATAGTAAAAAGGTTGGAGGGCCTAGGAATAAGGAAAATCCAATATTTTTTAAAGGAAAGCCAATAAATATGGGAGTCTAGCGAAATGAGACTCTATATACTCATTTAAAAGTGTACAAAGAATGTATATTAACGCCCAATTAATCACGTGATATCTACAGATACTTCACACCAATCAACACATAAAAAATATTACACAGATGAGTAAACATAGGCTTTACCCTTTAAAACATCTCGGAACCGACTCGGAATTACTGACTCCAAGGGAGGTATTCCCTTGCTTTACACTATAAAGCAGGTGACCCAAGGGAACACGCCCCCCCCTTGCCCTGGATCAAATACTCCAGAGCAAAGAGGGCAGCAGGACAGAGTCACTGCCGGAACCGAAAGCCTATACACATATAGTTGCCACTGTTTAGTAGACGACATTCTGAATAAAAAATAACGGACCTAAACAAAGTAGATCTGCAGAAAGGATTCAATATTCTCATATACAAAATCGTGAAAATGGAGGGCTAAGACCAATGTGCAGCCCTCATTAGATCTGTAATATCAACATAATTAGCTTAAGCCTATGATGTAGAAGAACTCTTACTTCATGAGCTTAAAACTAATGCACAGACTGCTGAATGAAGATATAATCATTAGCAGAACTGATAGTAGATTGAATCCATCTGACCATAAAATGGACCAAAATGTGGAGGAAGTTTCCACGGCATGTCCCACAACAGACGCCTGAATAAATTAATCCTCAGTCTTTGTGGATCTAGAGAAGCCACCAACAGAATTTGCAATGAAATAATTACATTGAGCAATATCTGTTAAATCAACGGCACTGAAAGATACAAATATCTTATTATTCCGTTCACTCGATCGATAGAGCATTTACTGGAAACGCTCGAAGATCCAAACATAGTGACACATATGTCTGCAACTAATTGTTGAGATGCGTCGCAAAAAAGTCGATCATTGGCTGCTCTTCTTGGTAGCAATCTGATTGAATACTGGTTTGTTGAAAGTCCATTCTGGTGGCAACAAACGGTCCCTCTACATTCAGACGACCCAGAATATGACGGACCAACAGAAGAACTTGATGTTCTAGTACCAACCGAAAGATTCCTTCTGTTAACATGAATAACAGGATGGAATGAGTGCCTCCATAATTCCGAAAATACTCTAATACCGTCGAGTTGTCGGACAGAATTAGCATATGAGCATTCTGAATAACGTTCATCAATAACGTAGCGTAAGCCAAAATGACACCATTCTTGATGATTGTGTGCTTGATAAGGAACTACGGAAACAAAAGACCCTGGCACTTCAAATCCGTTGGGTTTAATGAAACTACCCGAAGTGTTTGACTGACATCCGTCAAAACTGTAAAACTCGGATCCGGCAATTGCAGTGGAACTACATGAGTTAAGCACTGAAAACTTGCCCAAGTCTGAATCTCTTATTCACTTGATTTGACAAGAAGATGTCCGTATCGAGCGAAATAATCTTCACCCTCCAATTCTGAATTAAAAGAAATTTGGAGAGGACAAATGCGTAACCGCCCCATTGGAATAAAATCACGGCAGTTCCGCACAACGTATCAGTCACATGAGATCTCTCGCTGAGACCTTGTCTGAGCGAAGACAACAGCGAGTATAACAACTGATTAATTTCGCTCTGGTTAACAGCAGACGAACGAGAATATTATGCGTCTCGAAGCTCATCCCCCGCTGGGTAAATGACTTGAACGAAACCAGATCCGACTTCTCCTCGTTGACTTATGAAACAGAGACGTCGGATCAATAGAAGCAGAATCTGCACATCGTTCTGCGCTCTGGTTAAGGGGAGACGAACGAGAATTTTATGCGTCTCGAAGCTCATCCCCCGTTGGGTAAATGACTTGGACGAAACCAGATCAGACTTCTCGTTTATTTATGAAACCGAGACGTCGGATCAATAAAAGCAGAATTTGCACATCGATCTGAAGCGTTAACTTGTTGTGAAGAATGTCGTCCAGGAAGGCCGACGCTACAACAGACGAATGAGCTCGAAAATGAGTCATTACCGAGTTCGTTATTCGCGTGAAAGCCCAGGAACTAGATTCAGACCGAAACACATTGGTCAGTGCTGAAACACAATTCCTATGATAAAGAAGCAAAGATACTTTCTGAATGCCTGATGTACCCTGACATGAAAGTATGCAACTAGAAATCTATGCATTTAGCATAGTCGTACACCCGAATACTCGCTCTGACCAATTGGATGGACTCCATATAGAAACTTGGAGCCACGATCAGCTTGTTATCCAGCTCAGAAAATGAGTGGACGGAACGAGCCATTTGGTTTTGGAACCAGAAAAGGATGGTTGTAGAAGCCTGGAAATTCCTGGATTTCTACGATCTCTATCGCGATCATTCCAGAAGAGACTGGACTTCTGATGGAAGCGAGCGTTTATCGTACAGACGGAAGCTGAGTCCAACTTGGACTCCGAGTTAACAAAGGATTTTGTTTGAGCAACAATATAATCCTTCCAAAATCACCCCTTGAATCCAAGGTACGTCTGTAATCTAATCCCAAAACATTGAGAAACTTGACAGTCTTCCGCTCACTAGTACACAATAGAGGTTAAAACCATTACCTCCTGGTCCTGCAAGGCTTGCGGAAGGAGAAGCCATGTCCTCCACTGCCCGCACCTCGCCTCGTCGACCTAGGGGCGTCTGACCGGATGCCTCGGTCAGAATTACGGCCCCTATCTGAGTCGCTACCTTGACGTTCTCTAGAATAAGACCTAGAGGATGCATAGGAACCTCTATAGGAACTTCCCTTGGACGTATTCATCCCAGAAGTGCCTGTCCTACTCTTCTCTGCTGAATCCGACTATATGGAAGTGAATTTTAATAGCAGAGAGTCTAAAGCTTTCTTAGTTAACTGATCATAAACTGCAGAAAGCTTGTCGTCGAAGAAAACTCTTCGGAGACCGGAGCGACTCTGAGAGTTTTTCACCTTACTATCTACACGCGTGGATGTAGCCAGGGCCGCGTCACGTCTAACTCCATATTGCCATTAAAGAATAGAGTTTTACATGAGGCCCTTGAAAGAACTCTTAAGGATATTATCATCCTAGAATTCTTTTCCCTTTGAGACGTAATGATAACGTTCTGGTAAGGTGATCTGCGTACGATGATGTGTCTAAGCTGTCTCTGCTAGACTATATTGTTATTTCCAACATCGTGGTTGGAAATGACAGACGACAGTAAAACAATACTAGTTCCTGACCTGGTCGTCTAGACGCAGATAACTCTCAGAATGCTCTATCCTGCCGTTTCAAAATATTCAATGAAATGATGAAAGGCAGATGTAGAGCATATTGCCGATAAGAAACCTGACCTGCCCATTTAGGTAGCAAGTTATATAAATATAGCGTCATTCAACAGATCAAAAGTCTGTTAAACATATCTGGACTATGTCGAAAACTGAGGGATGATGTTCTTAAACCGATTAAGAACTCGATATCCAGTGGCGGTATCCGTTTCTTATCCAGCAAACGCAGCATTTTGATCCAGAGGAACAATGTCCGATGATAATGCTGGATGCACTCTATGGCAATCATGTTGTTCTGAAAAGGGAAAATACAACTCATCCGTATCCCTTTCACCATCCTGTCAGACCACTTGAAATTCTTGGTCGTCCGTGCCTGAACCTGCAGCGTACTGTCGGTTGCTGCGATAGCATATCCGCAACAGAGGCCTGTGGAGCTTCGGTCTTATAGGATACAGCCGCTGGAAGCTCCTTGGACGTTCACTCCTGCATACCTCTAATATGCAAACGTCCGGAGAATGAAGGCCCCGTATCCTTGGCTACCGGATGGCGTGACCTGGTCGCCGTAGAATCCCTGATCGGCGATGTTGGTTGAATATCACAGGTCACATAGCCAAGGTGTGGTCGCGTGTGTTGCCATGAGGATAAGGAAGTCGAAAGAGCAGTCTCTCCGGACTGTCTATATAACGGAACGTCCCGAGCAGTAGACGTATACTCCGACTGAGGAACGTTTTGTACAACAACATCTGAGCCCAGATGTTGTAATATGAGAGGGACCTCTCTCGCTCGCAGCCTGGATGGACCTGGACGAGCTAGGAACCGGACTAATAGGCTTCCTCCGTACCATCCTCGTATCCGTCGTCACTGGGTGTGCACATTGTATTTTATAGTGCTCGCATCACCCAAATCTCCTTCCTGGACCGCAACGGACGAACCCGGGTGCTGAGCCATTCGGTGAATGGTCGCGACACCGGCCGAGCTAGCGGACGCCAACACCATCTATCATACTAGGGAACTCCAGGCAATTGACGTATCCACATGAGCACTTTTGCCGCTAACTCTTCATTTGACTGTGACAACGGAACCACACTTTACGAAGACATCACGGTAACAATATCTAGTTCATGTTACCCTATGAGACCTGTGGAGACGCGGTCCTACGTGAAATATCCGCTGGAAGCTCCCGGGACGTTCATTTCATAATTTATATAATATGCGAACGTCCCAACTGGAAAGGTCTCGTATCCTTGGCTAGCAGATGGAGTGACCTGGTCGACGTGTATTCCTTGGTCAGCGAAGCAAGAGCACCAGAGACGTTCAATCTTGCATTATATAATATGCAAATGTCCCCTGGAAATCTGTGGTCACATAGCCAAGGTGAGGTCGTGTGTTGACGAGGATGAGGAAGCCAATAAAACAGCTGCGTCGGACAGTCATGCGACGGAGCGTCCCGAACAGGTGGAGTGGATGTAAGCTCCGACTAAGCGAACAACATACAACATCGCAGCGCAGATGTTGATGCAAGAGAGAGGGGGCATCTCTTGCTCGCGGTCCGGGGGATCTGGACGAGCTAGCTATCGGGCTGACAGGCTTCCTCCGTACTATCCTAGGATCGGTCGTTGCTGGGTGTGCACATCTGAAGTTTTATAGTGCTCGCATCACCCAATCTGCTTCCCTGGACCGCAACAGACTAACTCGGGTGCTGTACCATTCTTATTTCCTGGTGAATGGACGTGACAACGCCTTCGATAGAACTAGGTAACTCCCAGCAATTGTCGAAATACCTTGAGCACTTTCCGCTAGCCCTACTATTGCAACGACGGAGACACAGTTATTGAAGACATCACGGAAACATCACTCTGAGTTCTGAAAAAGAAACTGATAATATATAGTGACCCTACGGAGAGAGGACCGTAATGGACCTCTCACCACAACAAAATACCCTGACACACGTCTCCAACATTGTCATATCAATCAACATACACAGAGCAAGAATTAATGCGACTACACTGACTATAAGAAACACAATGAACTTGTGAATTAGAGGAAGATATCCTCGCATTACGACTGAGGAATATTTTTTCAACCAGAAAAAATATACACCATCATATTACTCGCACGAACTCTTGAAATAAATATACATAATATATTATAATTCAATATAACATTTCAAAAGAAAATAATTTTCCAAAAAAAAATTTTTGAAAAAATTTTCAGAAGAGCCCAAGTTCCCAATGGGAACCCTGAGCCCAAATAAGCCTAAGTGTGGACAAAAATTTTAATCATTTTGAAAAAATTAATGTAACATTTTACGGACAATATTAATGTATCTTGCTATAAACTAAATTAAGCAGAAGACAAGTAATAACTGTCAGAAGTAACAGTTGTCAACATTAGCAAAAGTGTCAACAACCCAGAAACATGACTCCAGGCACTGAAACAAACATGGACCAAAATCAGTTACCAATTTAAACATTATCTGATGCAAAACAGAGGCTTCCACGGAAGAAACTGTAGAACATCAGATGGTAGATGCAGACCAAAATGCCTAAACACCCCTAGGGTGAGGACGTAAACATGGGAAAAAAAACAGAAAAAAATTCTGTTTCAAAGCCAAAACTCCCAAGAAATTTTAGTAATAAACATTACAAAAAATAAGCCAAAAGCATGGGAAAATAGCTAGGGGGGGGGGGGGGGGGGGGGGGGGGGGGGGGGAATAAAGGAAAGGGCGAGAGGAAACACTGATTAAACAATGGAAAATTCATAGCAAGAATGACCACAATAAGGTCATGCCACGAAAATAGGTAACATGAATAATTTCGTAAAAAAATTATAAGTTACAGCCCTGAACATTTGTTTCCACTGTTTTTCCCTCTCCACCTTCTATTTCCTCCTTATATCCACCATTTCTCTCATAATTATGTGTCTGGCATCCTTAAAACTG
This sequence comes from Pictodentalium vernedei, assembly GCA_031216915.1. Lineage (NCBI taxonomy): Eukaryota > Metazoa > Mollusca > Scaphopoda > Dentaliida > Dentaliidae > Pictodentalium > Pictodentalium vernedei. Next base: position 8,031,754 of record CM062291.1, on the reverse strand, counting down.
AGATTTACAAGCACAAATAACAGTAAAGTGTAACTGTATTGAGGGCCAAACAAAGAATAACTTTTAGCGCAGTTTCGAGACCTCCTTGACACTGCGCATGCGCACTGGCGTAAAAGTATGGAGGACCATATAGGACATGTAATTTTCAGTTTTAGATGCAAATTTTGGGGACTGGGGGGTAAAATTTGCGTTTGGCCCTAAATATTTTAGAGTTAGCACCAGCTAAGTCTGGTGATTGGTACAGTATAAAAATATTCTCAGTGCCGTGTAGTTTTGAAGATATGGAAGATATGGGTGTTTTAAATTTTTTCTATTTTTAGCTTCTGCAGTTCCAATGGGGTGACGGGAAAAATATTTTTGGCATAAATTAGGAACTTATGACCCAACAAGCCCTCATATCAAATTTGGTTCAAATTGGCCTCTCAGTTTGGAAAATAGAAATTTTGGTACAATTCGGGCTCCCACAGGAAGCCCAAATATTAACCCAGGGACTTGGCTTTAACAAACTTATATCTCTTCTCCCTAAGGATACTGTATACCAAATATCAAAAGATTCTGACTGGTGGATGTGAAGAAGATTTTTGAAGAATATTCCTCATATTGAACTAAAGTTATAATTCAGGCTCCTACAGTGAGCCCAAATATGAACCCAGGTAATTGATTTCAACAAATATGTGAATCAATCTTCCAATAATGTTATATGTGAAATATGAAAGCCTTTGGACCAGTGGTTTGGGAGAGGAAGATTCTTTAATGTTTTCCCCATTACCCACAGTGTTAAAAAATGCTGACTCAGCACTTTTTCAAAGTCCCGAAAAAGTACACCATGATAAAACCGATCTCAATTTTTTTTTTACCATTCCATTCTGTTGGTCCTAAGGAAGCTTCACACCAAACAAAAATTCTCAGTGCCATGCAGTTTTGGAGATGTGGGCGTTTTAATTTTTTTCTATTTTTAGCTCCTGCGGTTCCCATGAGGCAACAGGAAAATTTTTTTTGGCATAAATTAACAACTTATGTTCCAATAAAACCTCATGTCAAATTTGGTTCAAATCAGCCTCTCGGCTTGGAAAGTTAAAAAATTTATAGTAATTTATATATTTTTTATACTTACCAATGACCCAGACTTAGCTGGTGCTAACTCTAACAAAACCAGGGCCAAACACAATTTTTGCCCCCCAATCCCCAAAATTTGCATCCAAAACAAAAAGAAATCATGTCCTAAAGGACCTCCATACTACGCCTCTACTGCGCATGCGCAGTGACGCAGTCGTCCCGAAATTGGCGCCAATTATCATTCTTACTGGCAGTGCCTGGTCAGCGCTATGTACTCAGTGGGGAGGCAAGAGTTCCCAACTCCAGGGAGGGCCATCCCCGTCTGGGTCATTGGTAAGTATAAAAAATATATAAATTACTATAAATTTTTTAACATTTTTATACTGTACCAATGATCCAGACTTAGCTGAATAGTAAACAGGCTGGAGGGCCTAGGACATAGAGGAAAATCCAATAAGCTCAACTATATAGTAAAGAGGTAACCCCTTAAGGAGAAAAGGAGTATTAGGCTTTACATGTATCTTTCTTATTTAATATTAAATTAGAAAGATTTATTTAATATTAAATTAGAAAGATACACTACCCTTAATAATTGAGCACAATAACATTCATGTTCTCTATTAACATCCAGTATAACCCTTATACTAATTATTTTTAAAGCAAGCCAATAAATAAAGTAGTCCAGAGAATTGAGACTCTTTATAATCATTTAAAAGTGTCCGAGTATTGTATATTAAAGCCCATTTGACACTTGACATATACAAATGCTTCACACCGAGCTACACTTTAAAAATAAGACATGAATGAATTTAAACATTAATATTACACTTTAAAACCATCCCGGAAGCGACTCAGAAATACTGACTTGGAGGAGGCATTCCCTTGCTTTTCACTATAAAGCAGGTGACCTAAGGGAACACATGCCCCCCCCCCCCCCCCCCCCCCACCCCCCCCCCCCTTCCCCTTGCCCTGGGTCAAATAGCCCAGAGCGAAGAGGGCAGCCGGACGGAGTCACTGCCGGAACAGAAAACCTGCATAACTATAGTTGCAACTGTTTAGTGGACGACATTCTGAGCAACAGATAACGGACCTAAACAATGCAGGTCTCCAGAAATGGACTCAATATTTCTGAGATAAAAATTCGTAAATGTGGATGGCTGAGACCAATAAGCAGCCTTCATTAAATCTGTAATAGCAACACTATTAGCATAAGCCCAGGAAGTAGAAAGAGCTCTTACTTCATGAGCAGAAATCTTAAGCACAGACTGCTGAGAAGAAGATAAATCTTCATAAGCAGTACGGATAGTTAACTGGATCCATCTAGCAATAGAATGGACTGAAATGTCCTTTCTATTAGGCATCAAAGACGGAAAGAAACGTTTCCGTCCCTTTCTGATAAACTGAGATCTCTGTTTATAGATACGTAGTGCTCTAACAGGACAGAGTAAAGGCCTACGCCTGTCTGAAGACGGAAGAGCCTTAATAACAATAGGTTCCGGATATTTATTAGGAGCCTGATTCTTAGCTAAAAACCCCACATTAGTAGTGAAGGTGATAGTGTTCCCAACACTACGATAATGACAATCATCCACCGATAGTGCATGAAGCTCACTGACTCTTCTGGCAGAAGAGAAAGCTAAGAGAAAAGCTGTCTTATAAGATAAGAATTTGAAATCTACTGTCCCAAGAGGTTCAAATGGCTTTTCCTTCAATTTAAGGAGAACCCAAGCTAAATTCCACTTAGGAATTAATCTAAGAGTTCTGGGTCTATTTATCGAAAAGTTTCTAACCAACTTCGATAAAGAGACATTAGATCCAATTTGTAAACTATCATGATGTGCATAGGTATCAGATAACATAGATCTATAACCCTTTATAGTAACAGGCTGCAGTTTGATTTCGTCAAACAAGTATACTAGAAAGTTTGCAATGTCTGGTATAGAGGGATCAAATATATCTACAGAATGATCCCTACACCAACGACGAAAAACCTTCCACTTAGCCGCATAGTTTAGCGAAGAGGAGGTCCTCCTACAGTTAGAAATCGCGTCCACTGCTCGTCCTGTAAAGTGCTTGCCATGCAAGAAGGACCGCACAACGGAAAAACGTGAAGGTTGAGACCTTGCGGGTTGTGATGGAGTTGGCGCGATTTCCCCTGCGAAAGAAGATCCTCTCGTGGAGGAAGCTTCCGCGGTAGGTCCCACAACAGACACCTGAGTAGATTTATCCACGGTCTCTGTGGCGACAGAGATGCTACCAACACAATCTTGCATTGAGATTGTTTTATCTTTAGCAATACTTGTTGAATTAACGGCGCTGGAGGATACGCATATCCTATAATTCCGTCCCAAGGGATCGACAGAGCGTCTACTGCAAATGCTCTTGGATCCGGACACGGAGACACATACGTCTGCAACTGATTGTTGAGATGTGTCGCAAATAAGTCTATCATTGGCCGTTCCCATTGGTAGCAAATCTGATTGAATACTTGTTTGTTGAGAGTCCACTCCGACGGCAACAAGCGACCCTTCCGTGAAAGGGAGTCTGCTAGCACATTCAGACGACCCGGTATGTGACGGACCGAAAGAAGAACGTGATGTTCTAACGCAAACAGAAGGATTCTTTCCGTTAGATTGAACAACGGAACTGAATGAGTGCCTCCCTGATTCCGTATATACGCCACTACTGTCGTATTGTCGGATAGGATTTGGACATGAGCATCGTGAATAATGTCCATCCAGTGACGTAACGCAAGCCAAATTGACATCATTTCCTTGATGTTTATGTGCTTGCACAGGAATTGCGGATCCCAAAGACCCTGGCATCTCGAATCCGTTGGGATTAATGATGCACCCCAACCTGTTTGACTGGCATCCGTCATAACGGTAAAACTCGGATCCGGCAACTACAGCGGAACTCCTTGAGTTAACCACTGAATGTTTGCCCAAGTCTGAATCTCTTGTTTCACTTGATCTGACAAGAGAACGTCTACATCGAGCGAATGAATTTTCACACTCCAATTCTGAGTCAGGAAAATTTGAAGAGGACGTGTGCGTAGCCGCCCCATCGGAATGAGATCCGCGGCGGCTCCGCACAGACATATCAGTCTCATAAATTCTGTCGCCGTGACTTTGTCTGCGTGCAGACAATAGCGAGCGTAACAACTGACTAATTTCGCTCTGGTTAACGGCAGACGAACGAGATTGTTGTGCGTCTCGAAGCTCATTCCCAGATGAGTGAATGACTTGGACGGCACCAGATCCGACTTCTCCTCGTTTACTATAAAACCGAGACGTCGGAGCAATAGAAGAAGATTCTGAACATCGTTCTGAAGCGTTAACTCGTTGCCGTACCTCTGAAGAATGTCGTCCAGGTAGGCCGACGTTACCGCAGACGAATGAGCTCGGAAGTAGATCATTACCCGAGTGAAAGCCCAGGGTGCTAGATTCAATCCGAAGCACATCGCCCGGAATTGATACACCACTCCCAGGACTGCAAAGCGTAGATACTTTCGGAATGTCGGATGTACCATGACGTGAAAGTACGCATCTTTGAGATCTATGCTCGTTGCATAATCGTTCACCCGAATACTCGCTCTGACCGATCGAATCGTCTCCATATAAAACTTCGGAGCGACGATCAGCTTGTTTATCCAGCTCAAATCTATGACTGGACGGAACGAGCCGTCTGGTTTCGGAACCAGAAACAGATGGCTGTAGAATCCCAGAGATTCCTGGTTTTCTACGACCTCTACCGCGTTCTTCATTAAAAGAGACTGCACCTCTGATAACAGAGCGTCTCTTTTCTGTGGATTTGACGGAAGATGAGTCCACTTTGGACTTCGAGTTAATGGAGGCTTTCGTTTGAAGGATATCTTTAGACCTTCCGAAGTCACTCCTCTCACCCAAGGGTCGTCCGTAATCGACGCCCACTCTTGTGAAAAACTCGACAACCTTCCGCCAACCGAAACACGATAGAGGTTTAAGCCATCACCTCCTGGACCTGCGAGGCCTGCGGTAGGAGAAACCACGTCTTCCACGACCCGCACCTCGCCTCGTCGACCTCGGGGCGTCCGACCGATTGTCCCGGCCTGAAGGACGTCCCGAACGAGAGTCGCTATCCTGACGGTCTCTCGAATAAGACCAAGAGGATGCACCGGAACCTCTATAGGAACCTCTCTTAGGCGCATTAGACCCAGAAGTGCCTGTCTTATTCGTGTCTGCTGTATCCGACTTCTTAGGAGCCGATCTGAACAACAGAGAATCATTAGCTTTCTTTTTAATTTTATCATAAATAGCGGAAAGCTTGCCGTCAAAGAGAAGTTCTCCTGAGACCGAAGCGACTCTAAGAGAGTTCTTCACCTTAGAATCCACTAGTGTGGATGTAGCTAGGGCTGCGTCACGTCTAACCAACTCCAGATTTGCCACTGAAAGGGCGGAGTTACACGTGGAATAAGCTACTGCCCTTGAAAGAAGTCTTAAAGAGGATTGTATATCCTGAAACTCTTCCCCTTGAAGGCGCAGTGATAACGCCTTAGTAAGGTGATCTGCGTAAGATAAGGCATCTAAATTGGCTCTGTTAGACGCAATAGCTGTTTCCAACACCGCGGTTGGAATAGAAGCTGACGATGGTAATGATAGCTCTAAGTCTTCCGCCTCGTCGTCCATACGCAGAGGAACTCTCGGTATACCCTGTCCTGCCGTATCGAATTTATTCCTTGCATTAATGAAAGGCAGGTTGAGAGTATTAGCGGACAAGAAACCTGCTTTCCACGTCCTGGAAGCAAGTTTAAATATAGCGTCGTTCAATAATTCAAATGTTCTAGCAACATTATTGGACTGCGACGGAAACTCGGGAGCGATGGCCCTGAACCGCTCAAACGTCCAATGACGCTATAATTCTCTTGTCCGGAAGCGCAGCAGTCTGGCCCGACGGAACAACTTGAGGGAGAAAGTGCCGGATGAAGTCCACGGCAGCTTTATGTTGTTCCGAAAGGGATAGCTCCAAATCATCCGTATCCCTTTCACCATCCGGTCGGACCTCACGATGTTCCCGGTCGTCCGGCCCCGATGCTTTGCCGGAGCGTACCGACCCAGCGCCGTCGGATAATTCTCGATCCGACACTGTTTCTGTCGGCTGCTGGGATGCTGCGATAAGCTGTGCTATCTGCACAAGAATGTCCGGCGTCGAGACCTGCGGAGGCGCAGTCTTTCGCTGCTTCGCCGAGGGCAGCTCCGCATCAGATGGCTCCCGCATACTTTTCCAATGCGAACGTTCGGAGTCCATCGGTCTCGAATCCCTGGCTGCCGGATGGTGTGACCTGGTCGCCGAAGAATCCTTCATCGGCGAAGCTGGTAATATATCGGCGGTCACGCAGCCAAGGTGCGGTCGTGGGCGCTGACGAGAAGAGGAAGCCTTAACAGTCTCTGCGGACTGCTTATACAACGGAGCGTCCCGAGCGACGGACGTATGCTCTGCTAAAGACACATTTTGTACCACAACATCTGGTCCCAGATGCTGTTGTACGAGAGAGGGACCTCTCTCGCTCGCGGCCCAGCTGGACCTGGACGAGCTAGGAACCGGACTAAAAGGCTTCCTCCGTTCTCGCTTACTATCCGCCGTCACTGGGTGTGCATCTATTATGTTTATAGTGTTCGCATCACCCAAAATTTCCTCTTGGACCGCATCGGACGAACCCGGCTGCCGAACCATTCGGTGAATGGACGCTACACCGGGCGAGCTAGCGGACGACATTTGTCTAATCTCCATGAGCACTTTTGCCGCTAGCTCTGAATTCATTTGTGACGACGGACACACACTTGAAGAAGATAACATGGAAACATCACCCTGTTCTGGTTCCTCTGAAATAGAAACTGAGAGAGTAGAGTGACCTTGCGGAGAAAGAGCCGGCAGCGCTCTTTCTCCAGAAACAACATATCGTGACACACGTTTCCAATGTTTCTCATCCCAATGTTCACATATAGGACAGGGATTAATGCGAGAACACTGACTACAATTAATACAATGATCATGAAAGTCAGAGGAAGATTTCTTCCTATTACAATTTGAACGTCCCTTCATTGTGAAAGAACAACAATAAGTCCTAGTTACTCGCAAAAACCCCTGACACAAAGATACATAATAACATGATCCATTAATAAATGAAAAAACAATTGCAAAACAAAATAATTTTGAAAAAATATTTTTTCAGAGAAGCCCAAGTTGCTGAAAAGTAACGTTGAGCCCCGATGGATCCGATGGCAAAGTGTGGTCAAAAATTTTAAATTTATATAAAATAATTAATGAGACACTTTCGGATAATATAAATGTATCTTATAATGAGATAAACTACCACAAAGGCAAACAGCCCCCCTCAAAAAAGGCTGTTGCCAATGAAAACAAACAGTGTAAACACACAAGAAAACATGACTCCAGGCACTGAAAAAACTGGCCCGGAATCAGTCATCAATTACACTCTATCTGATGCAAAACAGAGACTCCCAGGGGAGAATCTGTAGAACATCAGATGGAAGATGCAGAACACAAACGTTATACACCCATGGGTGAAAACGTAACTATGGGGAAAATAACAGAAAACATTCTGTAACCAAGCAACTCTCCCAGGAAATTTTAGAAATGAAATTTCTCAAAAATATGCCAAAAGCATGGGAGAATTGCCAGGGGGGACTTTAGAAGGCTAGGGGAGAGGAAACACTGAATAAGCAGTGCAACAATTAGCAAGAATGACAACAAGAGGCCCATGCCTCGAAAATAGGCAACTTAACATAATTTCATCAAAAAATTTTAAGTACAGCCCTGATTATTTTTTGCCACTTCTTTTTCCTCTCCTCCTTCTATCCTCCTTAGAATCACATTTTCTCCAAAAATTACGTGTCTGGCATCCTTTAAACTGAGATTTACAAGCACAAAGATCAGTGAGATGTTGACTGATGAAGGGCCAAACAGAGAATGATAATTGGCGCCAATTTCGGGACGACTGCGTCACTGCGCATGCGCAGTAGAGGCGTAGTATGGAGGTCCTTTAGGACATGATTTCTTTTTGTTTTGGATGCAAATTTTGGGGATTGGGGGGCAAAATTTGTGTTTGGCCCTGGTTTTGTTAGAGTTAGCACCAGCTAAGTCTGGGTCATTGGTACAGTATAAAAATATAGAAATTTTGGGCGCCCGAGGCAAAAATGTTTGCCCCCCCCCTCCCATAATGATGGCAAATATAGCCCCTAGAACTTCTCTTGAACAAATCTGAGTCTGCACCTCAAAAGGAAGCTGCACACCTAATATGAAGTCTTTGCTACTGTTGGTTCATGAGAAGAAGATATTTTAAGATTTAGGCTAACTTTTTGGGCGTGGTCCTACCAAGGGGCGGGTCAACTTGATTTGAACAAACTTGAATTGACATATGATAGGGAACATGCACACCAGATTTGGTTCAATTTGGTTAAGTAGTTTGTGAGAAGAAGTCGACAATGTAAAGTTAACGCTGGACGGACGGACAGAGGACGAAAAGCTTCACTCAGGTGAGCTAAAAAAAAATCTGGTGGATCTGAAAAAGATTTTGAAAGATTATTCCCCATTTAGCACCAAGTTAAAATTTGGATTCTCAAGGGGAGTCCAAATATTAACCCAAGGAAACAATTTGAACAAACTTGATAGATAGAAACAGAAATTCAACCGGATCACCTGGCCTTTAAATTCTTCCAAACTAACGACGGTAAATGCTGTGCCCAAATAAGATAACTGCGCCCAAATTATGCGGAGTCTGAAACTTTTTCCAAAGTTTTGCAGTGTTTTGGCAATAAAAAGTTTGGCCAGGTTTCCCTGATGCTTATAATATAGCTTACCTTTGAATCAAACAATGCAACAGATAAATAAATTTTAACCCTTTACCTAACATAAAAACCAGACGACACTTGCAAAAAAAATTCTTGAATAACTATTTTTTTTTATTTTTTGTCTCAAAAACATAGGTTATGACCCCTCATTGGAACGAGCTCGACGAGCTCGTTCCAATGAGGGGTCATAACCTATGTTTTTGAGACAAAAAATGAAAAAATGATAAAAATTAATTGGCGATTTTTGAGAATAGCGCTGGCCGGTTTTGGCCGTTACGTTGGGTAAAGGGTTAAATAAAATAAAATTTAAATAAACCCACAGAGTTCGCCACAGAAAATGGCGATTGCTTTTCTATGGCGAATTCTTTATGACCATGCACTTAAAGCTTGAGATCTATTATATTCATGTTTGTGGCATTCCTCAGGAAACGCCATGCGTAATTTAGCTTACATTCAAATAGGCCTTTGGGTCGACACTGGGAAACTAAGAAGCCTTCTCGATTTAGTTGAGTAAACTTACATGAAAGGATGGTGGGAACCAGCGATAATATAACAATAACATGATTTTGGAGGGCATTATGGTTCATTAGCAGCCCTGCAGCAATGATGAATAGCTCAAGGGTTTATTAAAGGCCGTTAATAAGCCCAAGGGCTGTTCATCCTTGCTGCAGGGCCGCTAATGAATCATGATGCCTGACAACGATCATGTTATTACTATTATTACCACTCCCTGTTACAGCTAACCGCACAAGGGAATTGCTGGAAGAAATAATCACAAAAGTTGGTTCGATATTTCTGTTTCGATTGTGTGTTCGACTTCGGTTCAGAAATACAAAGGGGCATCATCCAATTGGGAGTAACTCATTAGACCATGGAATCTAAAAATAGCCGGGCTGCGGGTTGTTAATGGCTATTTATACCATTATCACCCACGGCCCGGCTCCGTCGAATGACGTCACTGAAATTATGGAGTTTTAACGGCCCTCCAAAATCATGTTAATCAACTAGTAACTTATAGATTGAGTGGTAATAATGGTGAAGACCTATAACACAGGATTGTAAACTATTATTTTAAGATGGGGCCCTAAAACTTAAAACAGACGCCAAGAAGAAGAAAATACCAGTACTTTTTCTCCAACCAAGCAGACCACATCCATATTTGCCATTGTGCCTAAGTTAGACTGATCTAAGGGTCTCCAGATTACAAATTACTGTGAAAAAGTACTGCATGCTGAAGCAGGGCTGTCCACGCAAAAATCTCCAAGGCAGGCTTTTTTTTACACACCTCCCAATTCCCTGATTTTACAAGTAGGAGAAGTCCAATTTACAGGCCATAAAAACGAAATCAAGTGAATTAATGCAACTGACATTCCACTCAACAAATGGGCTGAAATTGGGAACTGGAAAATGTTTATGGGGTTTTTTTTGTATGTGCTTTTATCCAATTGCATAAATTCAATGAGGTAAGCATTATGTATTTAGTTCAACTGAAATATCTTGTGCAACGACTTGTTTATCAGTCAGTCACTTTGTGTAAACTCCTGTTAATAACCTCTAAACCACGCACGCTCCGGTCTTCTCAATTATTATACAATAGGTAAGTATTGTGATATTTATCACTTTGTGTAAACTCCTGTTAATAACCTCTAAACCACAAACGCTCCGGTCTTCTCAATTATTATACAATAGGTAAGTATTGTGATATTTATCACTTTGTGTAAACTCCTGTTAATAACCTCTAAACCACGCAAGCTCCGGTCTTCTCAATTATTATACAATGTTAATAACCTCTAAACCATGCATGCTCCGGTCTTCTAAATTATTATACAATAGATAAATATAGTGATATTTATTTTGTGGAAATATTTTTGGTGGAAAGATATGAGAGCAACTTCATTTATTTATTTTTTTTATATTTCCCACACAGAAATAATTTAATAAAACCAGGAATCTTGAGCTGACGTTTTGACATTGAACATGTGGGGAATGTGTGGTATTCTCTGATGTGCATGACAAACTTGTGTTTCCAGTTCAGACACAGTGACAACGCAGGGGTTCCGCGAGGGGAAAATTTTTGGGTCCGGTATTGGAAAAAAAATAAAATACAGACGCTGAAGGCGTCTGTTGCACGTGCCAAAGGCACGTGCAAATATAGGGGGGTTCTCCCCCCGAGAAAATTTTGATTTCTAGGTGCTCTCTGGTGGCCTCTGGGAGCATTTTTCTCGCAAAAATGCTGAATAATTGAAGATGAAAACATGTATTTTTTTCCTCTGCAATACTCAAAATTTTTACAGAACATACAATACTACGACATTTGGTCCAATTTTTCATAAAAATACAAACGCAAAACAACACGAATCCACGAATTCTGACAGTGACGGCGCCACAGCGACTGCGACCTTGACTTCTTTTTTTACGCAACCCAATATGCTCCAACGTATATAATTGAAAATGCAGAACGAAACGAAATTTGTTTTCGTTTTAAAAGTTTAGTCAAACGAGCATTTTTTTTTCTAAATCGACCCTACTTTGTTGGGGAAAAGTCGTTTGGCAACAAGGTCGTATGGCACCACAGTCTATTCGCCCCATCGGTAGTAATTTTCAACCGTACTGATCTGCCAAAGTAAAATACATTCACACACGCCGCAGGAAATGTCTTCAGGAGATATAAATAAAAAGAGCACCGATTGGCTGATATATTCGTCTATGGTGACGTGAGGTCACCACGATTTTGCCGAACTTTGGGAATATCTTGCGTTCTATAAATACTGGTAGTCGAAGTTACGATCCCGGCAAATAATAAACACATCCCTCTGCTTCTTTGAGGATTCAATAGTAATGCTGATACTAGCCTAGAGAATGACTTTTGTATACGATTTCAACTTTATTGAATACATTTAAGAAAAACGTATAGAGGAAAAAACTCAACTTCTGGGGGAAAAATTGCTGCTTGATTTTGGGGGAATGGGTCCGTTTACCGGACCGAAAAACTGCCCGGCGGAATGCCTGCAACGTAATATAATGTTGTTGTTACATTGTGTGTTTGCAAGGTAGTGGCTAAGGCTTAGAACAGTTAAACAAGTTACAACATAAAATAATTGTTTGTAATGGATATCTGCCCAGATTTCAACATTTCCATGTCAGCTGAAATTTTGGAGGGCTAATGCCCTCCTAGACAAATTAAGGAGGGTGATTTTTAACCTTCCTGCATTTTTTAAATTTCCTGCCCTGCTTAACTGATAGAGTGCTGGAAGCACATATTTGGGCTTTACTCCGTGGTGAAGGTACTGCAACTTGAAGGCTTCATACTTAGTGGATGTGCTTCGTATTATCTTTGACGTAATATTAGTCTGTAAGGACATGTCTTGTTACAATTTATGGGAGAGTGCCTGTAGGCACTGTAACAAGGCAAAGATATGTGAACAAATTTTGATGGCCAAAAATAATTAAGCACTCTACGAGTTAAGTAAAGTTACAAGAAAATATAACAGAGTATTAGCATACTGTTACATAAATACCATTTGCATTGCGGATCCATGTGACAAAATGGTCTGGATTTTTCTTGTATTGTACCACAGCTGTAACACTATAGACAACTCCATTCTCTACAAAATCCAATCTGCTGACATCACTGGATGGTATACCTTCTATAAAGTGTATCATCATGATTTCTGGTACACTGCAGGAAATAAAATGATAGGTAAATCATTGCTTATTTAACACAGAATGGTTGTAAAAATGAAAAATGCAATAGTTCAGACACTGTCGAAAAGTTAGTCAAAGATTCAAGAGCTGGGTAGTATTGAAATATCAAGGTTTGATATTAGTACATGTACAGTAGTCGGAATTTAGTTTACATAGTTCACTGACCTACAGTTAAAACTAGAAGTCCTGTCATGAAATGCGCAAAATAGCATGTTGATCTATGCGTTAATCTACGCGTTATGGCCATAGTAAGGCTATCAAATTCTGTACATATGGCCTGTGCACAAGCAATGTTTCAGCCAATGAACCTCCAGGTAACCCAAAGGTCCATTGGCAAAAACATTACATGTGTTTGCGATGAGTAACCAGGAGAACCGGCCGTGCTTTGGATGCCACTCGAAATGGCAATTGCATGCAATTCCTACGCGAAATTAAGCCTAGATAAGCGCACAGTTTGTGACAGGACTTCTAGTTTTAACTGTATAATACTGTATAGTTTGCTGATTTTTGGTACAGTTTCAGTATCATTTGGATACCGAATACCGTACATGTACCAAGAAATCAAGATGTCACAAATTTTGGTAAATCAGACCTGTTGACTCTCTAAAGTCTGATCATCTAATCTCTCACCATAACGCTCTATTTTATCCTGCACAGACACTTCCCTCCCATAACGCTCTATTTTATCCTGCATTGACACTTCCCTCACCATAACGCTGTATTTTATCCTGCATTGACACTTCCCTCAACATAACGCTGTATTTTATCCTGCATTGACACTTCCCTCACCATAAAGCTCTATTTTATCCTGCATTGACACTTCCCTCACCGTAATGCTGTATTTTATCCTGCATTGACACTTCCCTCACATTAATACTATTTTATCCTGCATTGACACTTCCCTCACCTTAACACTCTATTTTATCCTGCATTGACACTTCCCTCACCATAATGCTGTGTTTTATCCTGCATTGACACTTCCCTTACCATAACGCTGTATTTTATCCTGCATTGACACTTCCCTCACCTTAACACTCTATTTTATCCTGCATTGACACTTCCCTCACCATAACACTGTATTTTATCCTGCATTGACACTTCCCTCACATTAACACTATTTTATCCTGCATTGACACTTCCCTCACCTTAACACTGTATTTTATCCTGCATTGACACTTCCCTCACCGTAACGCTGTATTTTATCCTGCATTGACACTTCCCTCACATTAACACTATTTTATCTTGCATTGACACTTCCCTCACCTTAACAATGTATTTTATCCTGCATTGACACTTCCCTCACCATAACGCTGTATTTTATCCTGCATTGACACTTCCCTCACCATAACGCTGTATTTTATCCTGCATTGACACTTCCCTCACATTAACATTATTTTATCCTGCATTTACACTTCCCTCACCATAACGCTGTATTTTATCCTGCATTGACACTTCCCTCACATTAACACTATTTTATCATGCATTGACACTTCCCTCACCTTAACACTGTATTTTATCCTGCATTGACACTTCCCTCACCATAACGCTGTATTTTATCCTGCATTGACACTTCCCTCACCATAACGCTGTATTTTATCCTGCATTGACACTTCCCTCACCTTAACATTATTTTATCCTGCATTGACACTTCCCTCACCATAACGCTGTATTTTATCCTGCATTGACACTTCCCTCACCTTAACATTATTTTATCCTGCGTTGACACTTCCCTCACCATAACGCTGTATTTTATCCTGCATTGACACTTCCCTCACCTTAACATTATTTTATCCTGCATTGACACTTCTCTCACCATAACGCTGTATTTTATCCTGCATTGACACTTCCCACACCTTAACACTGTATTTTATCCTGCATTGACACTTCCCTCAACGTAACGCTGTATTTTATCCTGCATTGACACTTCCCTCACCATAACACTGTATTTTATCCTGCATTGACACTTCCCTCACCTTAACACTCTATTTTATCCTGCATTGATACTTCCCTCATCATAACGCTGTATTTTATCCTACATTGACACTTCCCTCACATTAACACTATTTTATCCTGCATTGACACTTCGCTCACCTTAACATTATTTTATCCTGCATTGACACTTCCCTCACCATAACCCTGTATTTTATCCTGCATTGACACTTCCCTCACCTTAACACTCTATTTTATCCTGCATTGACACTTCCCTCACCATAACGCCGTATTTTATCCTGCACTGACACTTCCCTCACCATAACGCTGTATTTTATCCTGCATTGACACTTCCCTCACCTTAACACTCTATTTTATCCTGCATTCACACTTCCCTCACCATAACGCTGTATTTTATCCTGCATTGACACTTCCCTCACATTAACACTATTTTATCCTGCATTGACACTTCCCTCACCTTAACACTCTATTTTATCCTGCATTGACACTTCCCTCACCATAACGCCGTATTTTATCCTGCACTGACACTTCCCTCACCATAACGCTGTATTTTATCCTGCACTGACACTTCCCTCACCTTAACACTCTATTTTATCCTGCATTCACACTTCCCTCACCATAACGCTGTATTTTATCCTGTATTGACACTTCCCTCACATTAACACTATTTTATCCTGCATTGACACTTCCCTCATCTTAACACTCTATTTTATCCTGCATTGACACTTCCCTCACCATAACGCTGTATTTTATCCTGCATTGACACTTCCCTCACCTTAACACTCTATTTTATCCTGCATTGACACTTCCCTCACCTTAACATTATTTTATCCTGCATTGACACTTCCCTCATCTTAACACTCTATTTTACCCACATTGACACCTCCCTCACTTTAACATTCTATTTTATCCCACATTGACACTTCCCTCAAAATTATAGTATATTTTATCTCGCAGTGACACCTCCCCCACCGTAACACTGTATTTCATCCAACACTGACACTCTATTTTATCTCACATTGACACTTCACACCTTAACAGTGTATTTTATCCTGGAGTGACACTTCCCTCACCTTAGATTTCCGCTCCAGTTTCATACTTCTGCACAGGAATTAATTTTGAAATAAAAGGCCTATCCTGAATCTGACCCCACATAAATTAGGTCTGTATTTTCAGTATCAGGTATTTGAAAGCATGAGACTATGTGTTGGCAAGTAGACTTTAACGTTTTGGTCATTGGATGGAAGCCTGATGCATAGTTTCATGGCAGCATGGGATTTCTGTGAAACGGTGGCTCAGAAAATACGGCAAACTTTTCAGACGGCATTTTAACATGGAACTGTTTACGGGTGTGTAGCCAAATGAAAGTGTCAACGACACTGTAGCTTAACTTGTCTGTGAGTTGTGTTTGATGAAAAGGATAATGTTCAATGTTTAGGAAAGGATTATGAAATAAGACAAGAATTGTGATGATTGGGAATATGTTCATTTCTGTTCCCTGTATGCTATGTTTTTGATAAAAATAATATGAGGGGTACACTGTACTAAAGATCTGAGGGGTGGGTTAATCCGACCTCACAGTTAGTGTATATGGCCCTCAAAGTTAAGATATATCAACAAAAGTTACCAAGTTACAGTGAAATTATTCCAAAATGAGTCATCCTATCAAGTTACATTGAAATCCCTTCATAAATATGGCCTGTAGACTGTGCTAAAGGTTTTCTGGCTTTGGGCCCCTGTAGCCCACAGTTTCCCAATTGCGTCATCTAGACATTATATGAAGTCAACCTACCAAGTTACAATGAAATCCCTTCATAAATATGACCTGTAGACTGTGCTAAAGGTTTTTGGGCTTTGGGTCTTTGGCAGCCATCATGGTTGAAGGATCGCAACCAAAAGGGGACATTCTCATCTGGGCATCATCTGGAGTGATCCTATGAAGTTACAATGAAATCCTTCATAAATATGACCTGCAGACTGTGCTCAAGGTTTTTGGGCTTCGGGTCCCTGAAGCCGTCACAGTTGACCAATCACGACCAAAAGCGGATGTCATTATCTAGGCATTATATGGAGTCAAACTAACAGGTTACAATGAAATCCTTCCATAAATATGACCTATAGACTATGCTAACGGTTTTGGGGTTTGGGGCTCGGGCAGCCATCAAGGCTGAATGATCGAGTCCAAAAGGGGTCGTTCTCATCTAGACATTATTTGGAGTCATCCTACCAAGGTACAATGAAATCCCTTCATAAATATCACCTGTAGACTGTGCTAAAGGTTTTCGGGCTTCAGGCCCCTGCAGCCATCACAGTTGCCTAATGGTGTCAAAAAGGGGCTGTTCTCATCTAGACATTATATGAAGTATATGAATATCGAAACAGATGACTCGATGACACGTGGTGTTTATCCACAGTTTTCTCGATGATAAATACTGATCATTGGGTAGGTTTTTCTTAATAATTTGACAAGGGAAACACTTAACGGTTATTGAACAAATCGTGAAACCCAGCCAGAATCGCGTCCATGCTGGAATTTCTTGATTGCCGTGTCGTCTCTCGCTCAAGTAAATCGTGCACCAACACGATCGAGATTTTACACATCGTGGAAAAGGCAAAAAAGTCGCTGTCTGTACTGTAGATCTACAGAAGTTCATACTTTTTCAACTCATTCTTGCTTGGGGTAAATACCGCCGTAATAAGGTTGGTCAGAAAACAAAACGTCACATAATGATATTTACATGTACAACTGAATGATGTTTTACAGCTCACACACATTACATATTGCACATACTGACCAAACAAATCACACCATTTGGTCACATGATGTATTTAATATTCAATGAGGCTACTACTAGTATTGTTTATAGTTTGTCTAGCATTTATTGGGGGTTGATTAAGTTATGAAGGTCATGGAACAATCGGTCATCAGAGTATACTTCTTCGGTGTCCTGTCTTCTGCTTTCAAAGTTTTTTAGCACAATAACAAAGTGCAGAAATTTCTTATACTGCAATATAGAAATGAATTTTGCGGGAAAATTTGATTTTGCTTAAAAATATTTGACTGAACTGAATATTCTGGGGCCCATCCTAAGGCTGTCGCAATTAATCGATTGTCAATCGGTCGTGCCGAAATCGATTAGTATTTTTTGCTGTAAAAGAATCGGTAAATTTTATATCGTTTTAAACGTTCAATAATTAAACAAAAATTTGATGAAAAAACTATGGTTTCTGAAGATAAAAGGTCAAGAACGTCGGCGCTAAACCTCAAGAAGCTGTTACAAGCATTTGTCTTTTAGGTACATTCAAAGCTTTGCTGTTCTGAACTTTTGAACCGTCAGTGTAATTATCAAGACCGGTCGGCAGTTGCGAACTTTGCAAGTTCGCAACTGCCGACTGGTCTTGATAATTACAATGTGCCTGAAAGAGGATCGTCTTCGTTATTTGCTTGAGGTAGGTCAACTGACTTGAACTTCATTTTTAACGACTTCAAAGAGAGGGGGGGGGGGGGGGGGGGTCATCTAGGTACAATTAATCAATTATTTGCATTTGCACCGATTAATCGTTTCCTAAATTAAAAAATCGTGACAGCCCTACTCCCTCCTCAATTCCCCTTGGAAATAGGAACACCAAAGATTTGTGATTAGACTAATTTATTTTTTGTGGCACCAGTTGTTTGGTCATAAGGACATGCAGACATCGACTTCTATAATGTCGTGCAGTTAGACTCATTAATTGTGTCGTAATTTGGAAGCCAATCCAGCCAAAGGATTTAGTTAAGACCACAGTTTTGTAGACTTTGTTGCTTAGTTTACCACCTGACATTGCATAATAACCGACTAGTCGATTAATCGCTGACCACTACCCGTTGATTAGTAAAAATCCAAGTGGCATTAATCTTTTCAACGCTACATGTTTGGGGGGAGGGGGTGGGGGGGGGGTGGGGGGGGGGGTAGGGTTCCACACTCACCCTATGTCAACCTAGGTGAGTACATATATTTAAAACTAGAAGTCCTGTCACGAACTGTGCGCTTATCTAGGCTTAATTGCATGTTGGAATTGCGCACAACTGCCATATTGAATGGCATCCAAAGCACGGCAGGTTCTCCTGTTTACTCATAGCAAACACAGGGAATGTTTCTGCCAATGGATCTCCGGGTTACCCGGAGGTCCATTGGCTGAAACATTGCTTGTACACAGGCCATATGTACAGAATTTTATAGCCTTACTATGGTCATAACGCATTGATTAACGTGCAGATCGACATGCTATTTGTGTGCATTTCATGACAAGAATTGTAGTTTTAACTGTAGCAGGGCAAAACAAAAGAGATTTTTTTGTGTGCACGGGTACATGTCAAACAGACGGCTGACACAGACAGACAGACAGACAGACAGACAGACACTGCCAAACTCATTTGCATTATCCGACATGTAAACATTTTCTAAATTGGCTGATACTAGTGAATACAGCCTGATAAGATAAAACTGATACATATAATTGTTGGAGGCATACATGTACATGTAACTGCAGTTAAAACTAGAAGTCCTGTGACAATAAAGTGCCATGACTT
Organism: Pictodentalium vernedei; assembly: GCA_031216915.1. Taxonomy (NCBI): domain Eukaryota; kingdom Metazoa; phylum Mollusca; class Scaphopoda; order Dentaliida; family Dentaliidae; genus Pictodentalium; species Pictodentalium vernedei. Next base: position 8,012,623 of record CM062291.1, on the reverse strand, counting down.
TTTGTTCGAAAAGAATATCCCACAATTCGCCACTGTAGCTGACTGTACATAGTGCTTATTTTTCTTTTGTTCATGAATATTAATTAATACAGCTGTTTTATGGAGTGTGAGAATTTCGCACTCTGCATTTTCCTCTCCATTGTTTGGTTCTTCTTATGACCTATTATATTTGAAGTGTTGATCGATATGGTCAGTGGTGTGTTTGGGGAACAGAGTGTTTGTGTTAGTAATTAATGTCCATTTGAGCGGCAATTATTAATGTCTGAATGCATTATTATTACGGAGACTTCCCTTTCCATTTGTTTCTGTTTCTGTACCGTGTATGTTCAACCTCCCAAAACTTCTGCACCTGATGTGACGAGTGGTTAACACAGTTCTTAAAGGTTTAAAATATAAATACTTTATTCGAATTCGTTATTAATTTCTGAGATAACATCTGTAAAAAAATATTTGAAGTTACAAAAAATAGTTAAGTTTTAGATTGCTGGTTGTCGTTTTAAAACTGGGACGAAAAGTGACAGAGGCGTCTAACCCACACCTTCACTGCCATTGAACAGCTTATTCATATTCATAAGTTAAAGTTAACGATGAGAGCGTTGATGGAAATGTTGATCAACATGGCTTCAAGTTTTATCTGTTTTTGAGAGGAATAGAATGAATATTCAATAATACAAACACTCCTATAATGATTTTGTGAGTAATTTTATTATCCACACGGGGAAACGTCCGAATACATACACAAATGTGTCAAAGTATTCATTCCCTGAATTCGACGCACTCCTGAAATATTCAACTTTCAGTTTCAGATTGGTGGTACATGTATATACTTACTCGTAACTTATGCAGCTCAAGTGCACTGCAAACTGTGTTTCCACTGGTCGAATGAAGATTGATTGGCATGTACTTTATCACAGGAGTTGTCAGTTTTTCCCTAATAATATATTGACTTCAACTTCGATAAAATGATCCAATACCGTATTTTACGATATACCCGTACTTTTAAAACAATACTGGTATTCATCCGGTATCATTCTCAATACCGTAATTATCGGTTTACCGGTATACCCATGCAGCCCTAGTCCTGTCCCGAACTGTGCGCTTATCTAGGCTTAATTGCGCGTATGAATTACGCGCAATTGCCATATCGAATGGCATCAAAAGCATGGCAGGTTCTCCTGGTTATCAGAGAAACACAGGCAATGTTTCTGCCAATGGACCTCCGGGTTACCCGGAGGTCTTTTGGCTGAAACACTGCTTGTGCACAGGCCATATGTACAGAATTTGATAGCCTTTCTATGATCATAACGCGCAGATCGACGTGCTATTTGTGCGCATTTCATGACAGAATTTCTAGTTTTATTTATTGTTTATTTATTGGTGTTTAAGGTCACAGACTTATGCACAATGGCTAATCGTGACCGTGACAGTTTTACGGGTGGAGGAAGCCGGAGAGAACCAACGAGCAACGACGAGCAGCTGTCAGCTCTCCAACATCGTAACTCTGAACTCTGCACCGCAGCTCAGGCAGGGTTAGATTGGTTGAAGACATGCGCACCATCGACGTGCAGTACGCCTCAGTACACAGCATCATCGTGCCCCCATGTAGGCAATCGGGGTGAAGTGTCTTGCCCAAGGACACAACGCGGTTGCCACAGGTGGGATTCGAACCGAGGATCTCTCGGCTTGCAGCCTGCACCTCTACCAACTGAGCCACCACGCCCCCATTTCTAGTTTTAATGGTAACAGTACAACATAAAGCTCCGACCTGAAAATTAGAATGAAAATTGCCAAAAAAGAGCCATTTTGAGGCATTTGGCAGTTACACTACGAGTCGGAAGTAGTTGTAGGAACAACCACGGTATAATCAGGAATCGAAACGCGGTTGTAAACTTTCAATAAATGCGTTTATCGTTTTTTTCCCAGTTATTCTCCAGGATTATCGTTTGACAGTTCGTTTCTGCATTCCTGGTTGTAAACGAAGATAAACGCGTTTATCGCTTTTTTTTCGTGGTTATCCTCCGGGGATATCATGTAACAGTTCGTTTCAGTTTCCGATTGTAAACGAAGATAAACATTCATCCGTTCGGCAAATAACGAGTATTGGCACATGTGCTTCAACTTGAATGTACAAGAGCAAACTTAAAGAAAAGACAGCAGCACAGAAATCGTCTGCATAGCATGTAGCTATTTTATCTCAGAAATTCCCTCCAAACATTTCGCCATATTTACCACTCAACACTATCCCTGCCTCTTACAAAAACCACCACTTTGCAATGTCCCCTCCCAAAAATGCCAATTGCCTACCTGTTAGTTATATTCACGGACGAGGTCACCTGAACCACTTGCTTCGTTCACCGATTGGAATTGAACAATAACACGTTCAAGTGACAGAAAACAGGAGAATTTGTTTCATTTCAATCATTTATTCACAATGATATTGGGGATATGTGGCCAGAGTTTTGATTTTCAAGTGAAATGACAGTGCACAATGAGCAACAAGCAACGCTGAATGTACGAAACAATGCCATTGCTCACCACGTGCTTTGGGAATTGAGGACAACTCGTCCCTACTCAATTTCACCCAGACTTTTCATCGGTTCAAATTGAACATTCGATCGAAATTAATTAAAGCGTCCCTTTTTGCAAACTGTGAAAGAAAATCAAGTGGAACATCCATTAGTAGCATTTTCTGACGGCTCTTTCTGAAGAGTAGGCCTGCCCTTACTTGTACAGCAGTGCACAAAATTCATCGATAATGAATTGAATAAATAAATTTTTCCCTTGATGAGTGATTCCACCCGAACTGCGTCATGTGCATCAAAAACAAATGCAAAATTATGTACTTCATCCAAAGATGTGTACACGGCACTTGTAATAATGGCTATTTGTGTGGCTTCAAATTCCGTCACCCAAGCTGTGACACCTGATGGGTATCCAGACAGGTACCGTATCACTGTAACAGTAATTTGAAATTTTTGATTTTTTTGAAAAATTTATTTTGCAAGTGTCATCTTTAATGTGTGTGACGTGGTTGGAGGGGGTCCACCATTCAGTAGGGTAGGTGTGTGTGTGGGGGGGAGTGGGGTGCTTAAAATTTCCGCTCCCCCAAAATATACACAATTACTAACACATCCCAAAAGGAGACTGGAGGTTTGTGTGTTATTCGAGACAATTTCATGACAAATTTTCTCTCCGTCGTGCTCTAACCGCCTCGACAAATGCGTTTCTTTCTCTTTTCTTTATTCAACGTAATGGCCAAAGCCGCCCAGCACTTTTCACAAAAATCATAATTCATATGTTTTAATATTAGGCTATATAGTTCAGAGGGGGGGGGGGGGGGGGGGGGGGGCGATGGTCATACGCTAGATTTTTTAGACAATGTTCATGTGCATCAAAAACAAATGCAAAATTATGTACTTTATCCACAGATGTGTACACGGCACTTGTAATAATGGCTATTTGTGTGGCTTCAAATTCCGTCACACAAGCTGTGACACCTGATGGGTATCCCGACAGGTACCGTATCACTGTAACAGTAGTTTGAAATTTTTGATTTTTGAAAAATTTATTTTGCAATTGTCATCTTTAATGTGTGCGACGTGGGGGGAGGGGGTCCACCATTCAGTAGAGTAGGTAGGTGTGCTTAAAATTTCCGCTCCCCCAAAATAGGGAGCCTGGAGGTTGTGTGTTATTCAAGACAATTTCATGACAAATTTTCTCTCCGTCGTGCTCTAACCGCCTCGACAAATGCATTTCTTTCTCTTTTCTTTATCCAACGTAATGGCCAAAGCCACCCAGCACTTTTCACAACTAGAGGGGGTATCAGTACCCCGTGGCTCACCAACAGGTGGCCAATGCAAAGGGGTGGCTGGAGTAAAAAAAAAAAGTTCAAAACTTGCACACAAAAGTCCAAAATTAAAGAAAATAAGCAGCTAAAGGGTTAAATAATATAATAATAAACCCCTAAGAAGCATCCTAACATAAAATAGGAACCATGGCAATATGCTACAAGGTAAGTCACCACTTTGAAAAAAAGAAAGACAAACCTCAAAACCTGCACATAAAAGTAAAAAAAGTATCACATTTGTTTCAAAGGGTTTAAAATTTAGAAAAATACCCTGAAAATATTACAATAACCAGCATGGCAATATGCCAGTGAGATAAAACTCCACTCAAAAAAAATATCAAAACCTGCAAACAAAAGTACAAAACCTGCAAAGAAAAGAACAAAATTAAAGTAAATAAGCAGCTAAGGGATAAATAATATAAAAAATAGCCCAAGAAGCATCCTAACATAAAATAGGAACCATGGCAATATGCTACAAGGTAAGTCACCACTTGGAAGAAAAGAAAGACAAACCTCAAAACCTGCACATGAAAGTAAAAAAAAAGTATCACATTTGTTTCAAGGGGTTAAAATTGAGAAAAATACCCTGTCACAGTAACCACAATGGCAATATGCCAGTAAGGTGAAAGTCTACTTGAAAAATATCCACTTGGAAGAAAAGAAAGACAAACCTCAAAACCTGCACATAAAAGTATCACATTTGTTTCAAAGGGTTAAAATTTAGAAAAATACCCTGAAAATGTTACAGTAACCACCATGGCAATATGCCAGTGAGGTAAAAACTCTACTTAAAAAAAAATATCAAAACCTGCACACAAAAGTACAAAACCTGCACACAAAAGTCCAAAATTAAAGTAAATAAGCAGCTAAAGGGTTAAATAATATAATAATAGCCCCAAGAAGCAATCCTAACATAAAATAGGACCATGGCAATATGCTACAAGGTAAGTCACCACTTGGAAGAAAAGAAAGACAAACCTCAAAACCTGCACATAAAAGTAAAAAAACATCAAAACCTGCACACAAACATCAAAATAAGTCCAAAAATTTGATTCAAAGGGTTAAATTAAGATGAAATACCCTGGAAAAGAGTTAAATGTTATCGTGAACCCCCACAGCAATATGCAAAGAAGAAAAACATTTTTTTAAAAGCACAAAAATCCAAACATGTAAACAAAAGAAGTAATTAAGCAGGAAAAGGGTTAAAGAATACAACAGAGCCCTAAGATGCATGTTTACATACAAAAGAAAGCATATACTACAAGGTAAATCTACACTTGGAAGAAAGGAAAAAAAATACATGAAAACCTGCACGCAAACGTCAAAATAAGTCTAAAATTTGATTCAAAGGGTTAAAATTAAGACAAAATACCCTGGAAAAGTGCTAAATGTTTATAGTGAACCACCATAGCAATATGCAGAAACTCTACACTTGGAAGAAAGGAGAAAAAAAACCCCATAAAAACCTGCATGCAAACGTCAAAATAAGTCTAAAAATCTATTCAAAGGGTTAAAAAAATTTTAAAAATGCACTGGAAAGATATCAATGTTATAATAACCACCACTGCAATATGCAGTGAGGTCAACCTCACTTGAAATTGTTTTTTTTTTATCACAACCTGTACATAAAAGTAAGAAGCTGTGAGCCTAAGTCCAAAAGCTGTACATAAAAGTCCAAAATTGAAGTAATTCAGCACGAAAAGGGTTAAATAATACAAACATAGCCCTAAGATGCATGTTTACATACAATAGAAAGCATGGACATATACTGCAAGGTAAATCTCCACTTGGAAGAAAGGAAAAAAAAACATCAAAACCTGCACGCAAACATCAAAATAAGTCTAAAATTTGATTAAAAGGGTTAAAATTAAGACAAAATACCCTGGAAAAGAGTTAAATGTTATAGTGAACCACCATAGCAATATGCGGAAACTCTACACTTGGAAGAAAGGAAAAAGAAATGAAAGTGTCAATGGACACTGTAGCTCAACTTGACAAACTTGAACTTGGTAAGTTATAAATGAAATGGCAAAATTGAAGATCATTGGTACCAATGTCATTTTTTTTTGCCAGTGGCAACATTTTTTGACAGAAACCGAAGAAATCGATAGCTCCCATCTAGAGGCCTCCCCAAACAAGCATGCCAGGTTCAAAGCAATCCGATCATAAATGTGCCCTGTAGGGTGTACAAAAGGGAAATATTGTGGTCTGACTAGACTAAATTCTAAGACGGTTGGCAACATTTTTTTGACGGAAATGGAAGAAAATGGATAGCTCCCATCTAGAGGTCACCGTAAATAAGCATACCAGGTTTCAAAGCAATCTAATCATAAATGTGCCCTGTAGGGTGAGCCAAAGGGAAATATTGTGGTCTGACTAAACTAAGTTCTAAGAATGTTGGCTGCGGCAACATTTTTTGTTGGAAATTGAAGAAAATCGATAGCTCCCATCTAGAGGTCACCCCCAAACAAGCATGCCAGGTTTCAAAGCAATCCGATCATAAATGTACCCTGTAGGGGTGAGCCAAAGGGAAATATTGAGTCTTCTGACTAAACTAAGTTCTAAGAACGTTGGCCAAGCCGAGAGGTCCTCGGTTCGAATCTCACCTTTGGCAACCGCTTTGTGTCCTTGGGCAAGACACTTCACCCCGATTCATTCCATGGGGGCACGATGACGCTGTGTACTGAGGCGTACTGCGCGTCGATGGTGCGCATGTCTTCAACCAATCTAACCCTGCCTGTGCTGTGGTGCAGAGTTCAGAGTTACGATGTTGGAGAGCTGACAGCTGCTCGTCGTTGCTCGGTGGTTCTCTCCGGGTACTCCAGCTTCCTCCACCCGTAAAACTGTCACGGTCACGATTAGCCATTGTGCATAAGTATGTGACCTTAAACACCAATAAATAAATAAATATAAATAGAACGTTGGCCACGGCAACATTTTTTGACAGAAATTGAAGAAAATCGATAGCTCCCATCTAGAGGTCTCCCCAAACAAGCATACCAGGTTTCAAAGCAATCTGATTATAATGTGCCCTGTAGGGTGGTCCAAAGGGAAATATTGAGGTCTGACTAAACTAAGTTCTACGAACATTGGCCGTGGCAACATTTTTTGCCGGAAATTGAAGAAAATCGATAGCTCCCATCTAGAGGTCACCCTAAATAAGCATACCAGGTTTCAAAGCAAACAAATCATAAATGTGCCTTGTAGGGTTTGCCAAGGGAAATATTGTGGTTTGACTAAACTAAGTTCTAAGAACGTTGGCTGCGGCAACATTTTCTGACGGAAATGAAGAAAAATCGATAGCTCCCATCTAGAGGTCACCCCAAACAAGCATACCAGGTTTCAAAGCAATCTGATCATAAATGTACCCTGTAGGGGTGTGCCAAATGGAAATATTGAGTCTTCTGACTAAACTAAGTTCTAAGAAGCGTTGGCCGCGGCAACATTTTTTGACAGAAATTGAAGAAAATCGATAGCTCCCATCTAGACGTCCTCTCCAATTAAGCATACCAGGTTTCAAAGCAATCTGATCATAAATTGCCCTGTAGGGTGTGCCAAAGGGAAATATTGAGGTCTGACTAAACTAAGTTCTAACGAACGTTGGCCGTGGCAACATTTTTTTGCCGGAAATTGAAGAAAATCGATAGCTCCCATCTAGAGGTCACCCTAAATAAGCATACCAGGTTTCAAAGCAATCAAATCATAAATGTGCCCTGTAGGGTGTGCCAAAGGGAAATATTGTGGTTTGACTAAACTAAGTTCTAAGAACGTTGGCCGCTGGCAACATTTTTTGACGGAAATTGAAGAAAATCGATAGCTCCCATCTAGAGGTCACTCAAACAAGCATATCATGTTTCAAAGTAATCTGAATCATAAATGCGACCTGTGAGGTGTGCCAAAGGAAATTGTGGACGTACTAACGTACGTACCTACGTACGCCGACGGACGAGAGAAGTGATGGCAATAGCTCAGCTTGACTTTGTCAAGTTGAGCTAAAAACCATGAAAACCTGCACGCAAACGTCAAAATAAGTCTAAAATCTATTCAAAGGGTTAAAAAAAATTTAAAAATGCACTGGAAAGATATCAATGTTATAATAACCACCACTGCAATATGCAGTGAGGTCAACCTCACTTGAAATTGTTTTTTTTTTATCACAACCTCTACATAAAAGTTGTAAGCCTAAGTCCAAAAGCTGTACATAAAAGTCCAAAATTGAAGTAATTCTGCAGGAAAAGGGTTAAATAATACAAACATTGCCCTAAGATGCATATTTACATACAATAGAAAGCATGGACATATGCTGCAAGGTAAATCTCCACTTGAAGAAGGACAAAAAAACCCATCAAAACCTGCACGCAAACATCAAAATAAGTCTAAAATTTGATTCAAAGGGTTAAAATTAAGACAAAATACCCTGGAAAAGAGTTAAATGTTATAGTGAACCACCATAGCAATATGCAGAAACTAAAAAAATTTTAAAAGCCAAAAAATCAAAACCTGTACACAAAAAGTTCAAAATATTTGAGAAGCGGGACGCCGACGCCGACATGAGGGCTATGCCATAGGCTCACACAACTAACATTGGTGAGCCAAAAATCATAATAAAGTTTTTAATATTAGACTATATAGTTCAGAGGGGGGCTGGGGGGCGATGGTCATATGCTAGATTTTTTAGACAATGTTCAGATCCCCCACCCCCCAAGAAAATTTAGTCCACTCGGAAATTATTGGGGACGCAACTTGAGATTTTTTTGTTGGTTAGTCTAAATGTTATCCACGTTTAGGTAAAAGTGTTTTTTGGGGGGGATTATATTTTAACGACAGAAGAAAGGTCAATAAAAATGTCATTTATTTAAACGTAACGAATCATCTCGTCCGACTGAAATACATGTAGGCCTAGTGGGTAGTTTCAATACAAAACACCCAATCGAAAAAAAAAATAGTAGCCACTCCTACCCTAACTTAACTGCACACCTGGTTCATTACAGGTGTTTGTTTAGTGATCAAACCAGTAAGCAATAAATATCTAATTAGATACTCACTGAAACTGTCCTGTACAGGTGCCAAATTACAGGAGTTTGTTTAGTAATTAAACCAGTGTCAATAAATGTCTAATTAGACACTCGCCGAAATTGGATTAGTGATGGGGACACAAATCAATCAGCTTCCATTGTTCGATTCGTCAAAAGTCATTGAAGAAATGATAAAAGTTAAAATGCTTAATATCTCCCTGGAATTGAAGCATTGTCTGTTTGCTGTTTTTACATGAACATTGTACAATTACAAATTTGGAGCCAAGAGAAGAGATCCCCCAACCCTCACACTTTCTTTATATTTTGTCATTATATTTTCTGTTTTCTCACTGTTAAATAAATACATATAATGTTTCAATGGTATACTTTATTTTCCCATTATATTCTGTCTTGATGGTGTAGATGTGGCGGTTCTCCCGCTCATGATTCACTTCCACACATACACATACCTACGCACTATAACAGCACTCCAGCGAACTTCATGTCAACATGTATGCGCCCGGAATGAAAGTTACCTGCTACAAGCTGCAATACCCATCCCCCCCCCCCCCCACCCCACACAACAAACTATTCTGGAAGAAACATTTTGTTCGGGCAGTTCCATATTTTTTCGGGGCATGTTAGGGATGACAAAATTATGAAAACTCCTCAAAAACTAGCTATTTCGCAATGCAACTTTAGACCTTTACCAAATAGAACTTTTCGACCAAATATTCATCCAGGTACACCTCAAAAAGTAAACGATTACCTCCTCAGTTGTAATGTCGAAAAGACAACTAGCGACTGGATCTCTTAGAATCGGTCTCAGACCATCACATTTTCTAAATTTACTCGGGAGGCCCATCAGATCCCCATCAGCCCTATGCATGTGTGTGTGGGGGGGGGGGGGGGGGGGAGGGAGGGGTAGATTCTCCTAAACCCACCTCGGCGTAACATACAGGGTCTGGATGATGCCTGCAGAATCATTTCACAACCCAAATGTTCCGCTCTACCCACAAAAAAAATGGCCCACACGCCCTCCATGACTACATGCAAGCGATCAAATTATGTCAACAAGATTATTTGCCCCACAAAAGTTAACGACAGACCAAGAATGTAATCGGTATGTACTATCCAGTGGTATTATGAATTGTTTCCATTCTTGGTCTGTAGTTTCCGATTGTAGGACTAATCTGAGACTCAAAGTATTTTGACACTCAGTCAAATTTGCCTGACAAATTTGTATGCGTGGAATTTCCACCCGGTGGATGTTTTCAAATCCACCCACGATCTGTGTACCAGGTCTGCAAGAGGTGCATGTAACCAGGCAACGGAAAGCTAAATATCTATAAAGGTCATCTATGGTGGAGGGGTCGGTGTCCGATTTACATGTAACATGTTGGGGCAAACTGCGATGGGAGAGAAATTGTCTTAAACGTAATTTCTCAGACTTCTCACAAATGTATCATGTGTTCACTTTGACGACTGTGAAATACACATTGTCCTTTTGAAAAAGGGGCGTTTCAAATGTTACTGATGAATAAATACATGAAAAACACTTGCATTGTTCTTTTTCTGTCATTTGAAAAAGCTTCCCTTCATCCAATTCAACTCGATAAATGAATGCGATCTGAATATCGATTCACCGCAAAACCTCCGCCTCTGATGAGCAGACATAATAATCGACCTGCTGACTTCACAGTTCAGGGCTTGCCTTGAGTCGGAGCTGATCAGCCCAGACCCCGAGATCAGCCCCGAGGAGCACTTGCTGGAGGCTTTTTTTCAAGCCCCGACATTTTCCACAAAAAAGCACTAACAATAATGGACAAAATGGAAAATCAGCCCCGAAAAGGCCCCGACCTCAATGTGGGGCACTTTTTTTAGGCCCCGACCATTTTACTAAAGGCAAGCCCTGACAGTTGCTGAGTAAAAGCTGGGAACACAGAAAAAATGATATTTGATAATTTTTTTGGGTCGAACCTCTAGGACTACCTACATTTGTAATAAGAAGGGACCCGGGGTGAAGAGGTTTGATCCCCCAAAAATGTTATCAAAATGTCAATTTTCCGAGTTTTCCACTTGGGTCGAGCATGTGGCTGACTTGTTCTGTTCTGCTGTTCGAGTGAATATATATTTTATTTTGCTGTGAACACAGGGACAATAACAATTACAGAAACGGCTCATGACCAGATAATTCGGGAAAGTAAAAGCTACCTTACTGTCATCAGTTTCCCAACGAATCGAAAAGCACTGGCAAAATTGTGGTGGGGGGAGGGGGGCTGCTAGGCTCTCCCTTTGTGTTGCGCTAGGAGGTGTGTTATTTTTTCTATTTATGGGTATGGAAATAACCCTGTTATTATGTGTGATTTGCACTTAAGATAATCCTTTTTTGGGGGGGGGGGGAGGGGGCAGGTCAATCGGAAATTGTTGAAGAAGTCACATTTCAACTCCATGTTTTGCCTCACAGCATTTTCATAATTTCTTTCCCATCCATAATGTTACGAGGCATACTGTCTCGTTTTTTACTCTCATCACTGGTTTGGCAGAATACCAATACCTTTTTTTATCTTATGCATTTTCATTGCATATTCACAGGGCTTTTAAAACAGCGTGTCAAATTCTGGGCCGACACCATGAACTCGTCTCCGAACTTCGAAGCTGCAGGAATTGTGCAATTCAACTAAACGAAGTAAACGTTCAAAAAACGATTTTTCTGACCAACAACGTGAAAAGCTCTATCGTTTATCTGCGTTTCCCACTCCGGTTGCAAACAATCGGCAAACGCGTTTATCGATTTTACATTTTTTCACAAACGTTACTCGCGTTTATATTTTCGTTTATGACCGCAATTAAAACCGCAAAATAATTGCAGTTTTGCTACAACTACTTCCGACTCGTAGTGTACAAAAGCAGAACTTTCCCAGCTTCAACACCTACCCAGGCCTGGAGAAATATTACTGAAAAGAGAACAAAAAATCTATGTTTCTGTTTCATTTTTATACACATACACATACTTATGCACAATGGCAAATCATGACTGTGACAGTTTTTTACAGGGGGAGGAAGCCTGAGTACCCTGAGAGAACCACCGAGCAACGACGAGCAACTGTCAGCACCCCAACATCGTAACTCTGCACTGCATCACAGACCGGGTTAAATTGGTTGAAGACATGCGAACCATTCACCATAAATATTCACAAATTATACACCAAATGAAGGCTGTGATGTACAGATAGGGTTTCTGCTAGGGGAAAATTTGTGGGTCCGGTAGTTTACAGAAAGTGAAACTCAGACGCCAAAGGCGTCTGTCGCACGTGCCAAAGGTACGCACGCATAGAGGAGGGTTTGGGGGGCTCTCCACCCAAGAAAATTTAGATTTTTAGGTGCTCTCTGGTGGCCTCTGGGGGCATTCTGGTTGCTGAAATGCTGAATAATTGATGTGGAAAATATGTATTTTTTCCTCCTACAATTCTCTAAATTCCCACGGGACACACAATACTACAGTTAAAACTAGAAGTCCTGTCATGAAATGCGCACAAATAGCATGTCGATCTGCGCGTTAATATACGCGTTATGACCACAGCAAGGGTTATCATATTCTGTACATATGGCGGCGATTATGGCCTGTGCACAAGCAATGTTTCAGCCAATGGACCTCCGGGTAACCCGGAGGTCCAGTGGCAGAAACTTTGCCTGTGTTTGCAATGAGTAAACGGGAACGTGCCGTGCTTTGGATGCCATTCGATATGGCAATTGCACGCAATTAAGCCTAGACAAGCGCACAGTTCGTGACAGGACTTCTAGTTTTAACTGTACATCTGGTCGGAGGTTTCATAAAAATACAAACCCAAAACAACACAAAATCCACGAATCCTAACAGTGACTGAGCTTTGTTTACAACCGCTCGCGGTAATATTCGAAAAGAACCATGATGCGGACGTGTGACGTCATGCACATGCAATTACCGTACTGACTTGTGTAGAAGCCCAGGGGGGGATTTGTAAGCATGTTAATCAACACTGCAAACCACCCCCTTGAAAACAGACAAACATAGTCTGTTTAAAAATAGCTGTTTTTTTAAATATGTACATTTTTTATGAATAAAACAAAATATACATGTAGCTTCACACAAACTCAATAAAAAAATTCATAATATGAAGACCAGATAAAATTTACACAGCGAAATATGAAAACAAAATAGTTGCCTCCCTTGGCAACATTCGAAAAATTGATTTTGCACTGAAAGTCATAACTTCACATATTGCAGGGCATGGTGAAATGAAAAATAAGCATGTTTTATTGAACCAATAAGTCATAAATCATATCCCTGGTTATATTGTTATATAATTCTCAAATACCAGAGTTGTAATTATTTTTTATTTTTAATTACCACTTTCTCATTAATTTGTGAACACCTGTTTTTCACAATGAGTGGCAGTGTTCTTTCACAATGAATTGTGCAGCGCTCGAAAGTGGCAGTGTTCAATCATTATCTTTCTGATGATATTGAACCACTGTGAAAACTATATGTTGTGGGCGAGTTTCAGACAACTACTGACAGCAGCCTGCACACTCATTTGAAACAAGTGACAGCTTCCAAAACAAGTACATCATTTATCGCTCAAAATAAAAGCCAGTGATTTCGGACCAAACACGACAATTTGAGTGCGAACTTTTATAGGCGACGTTTAGGATTTGAACTTTGTTTCCCCCTCTCGTCTGGGGGTTATAAGGTATCAGGTTGTCATCGGTAATAGTAGGCATAGTATACAACATAATTATGCCTATATTACGTGGAAACAAAGGATCCAGAGTGTTGTTACGACACAGCATTGTACTCAACATTTTAACCACCAGATTTTCTGATTGATCATAGTATGATCGGCAGGGGGAATGGGGGCGGTAGACGGACCCGCTGCCGGTCTAGCGGAAACCCTGGTACAGAACATGAAAAATATATGCAATCAACTCAGAATTGAAGACCGGCACCATGCCACACCAATGACACAAAGAAGTCTGCAACGATATTTGTACCAAAACTAATAACAAAATAATATTCCAGGCAAACAACTCACGTCCAAATGTGCTTCAGATGTCCAAAAACAAAGCTACATGTAGGACATCAAAAGTCTTCAAATGCAGGGAAGCACAAATATTTACCCGAAGCTATATACATGTATGTCAAATTCGGTTGCTCGTATTTACGTGTTCGGAAGCTATTTCTCTTTTGCAATTGCAAAATTTTTATTTCAGGTCATTTTGATTATAGTACACAGGACATGGATCTTTATTCGCCATTTTAACTCAAGAAAACTTTTAACTCTCATATGGTACACACGGATGGTTACCAAATTCTACTTTCCTTTCTGTAATCAGTAGTTATCAGTTCATGGTGCTCGGCACCTTCACCCCGACCCCCCCCCCCCCCCCACCCAATCTTGGATGATATGGGTTAGTTCTAAGAAATAACACCTGAAACTATAAGTCCTGTCATGAAATGTGCACAAATAGCAGGCTGATATGCGTGTTAATCTGCGTGTTATGACCATCGTAAGGTTATAAAATTATGTACATATGGCCTGTGCACAAGCGAGGTTTCAGCCAATGGACCTCCGGGTTACCCGGAGGTCCATTGGCAGAAACATTGCCTGTGTTTGCTATGAGTAACCAGGAGAACCTGCCATGCTTTGGATGCCATTCGATATGGCAATTGCGCACAATTCCTATGTACAATTAAGCCTAGATAAGCGCACAGTTCATGACAGGACTTCTAGTTTTAACTGTAGTGTCTACTCTACAGTGTCATTTGTAGTCCTGTGATAAAATGATCCAAGAACTTGTTCTGACCTTTCCTAAAGTGATTTTCCATCATGTACTTACTATCAATCAATCTTCCCTAAAATCAGATATCAAATACCATACCGATACCACGGTATCCACCCCCCCCCCCCCTAAAAATACTGAACTCAAAATTCCAATACCGCCCCATCTTTAGTAATCAGTTTATTTTTAGGTCTGTATTAACACTAATTTATACATACCTCTCGTATATTAATCTTTTTTGTTGGCCTGAGAAGTTACACCTGAAGCAGCATTGTTCAAAACCTGGCTCTTGCATGCAGAAGTTGGCAACAGTGCACTGGAATGATGGAAGAGTCTTCTCTAATTTTTCGCTTTGACTAAAGCCACAGTGTTTGCACTCAAATACTGTTCTGTATGTTAACTTAAATAAATGTTCAATATCTTTGTTTTCTTTGAGTAAAATTGGCATTGCAAACACTGGACTGTCGTTCTTACCCTTCACACACTGAAGTTTTGGTTGTACGCACCTGAAAACTTCTTCTCTAATATCATGCAAATATTTCAAAGCAGTGGAATAATGTGGTTCAAGAATAGTCTGACTATAGTTCCCCTGGAGGATCATTTTTGCAATAGATGACCTTATACCAGCTCCAGTTTGAGCCGGTGATGCTCTTTCAGATTTCATTGGGTTGAACCAACTCTTTGATGATCCATGAGAGGCTTGACTACTTCCTTCAGCATTATTACTGTTAAAATTTTCTGCAAAATCTCCTTGACATGAACTGTTCATGTTTATCATTTCAATTGTTTTATTATAAGTCGTAATAAGTTTACCAACAACAGAGTCTGAACATAAATCTCCCGATTTTACAGCAGTTTGTATTGTTCTTGAATGCACAAGCATACACATTACTACATCTAACCAACACATTGCATCACTATTCTGCCATTGTAAGTACACAAAACTAAATAACGGAGACATTTTTGATAAAGTATGAACTTTTTCAACATCGCAGTTTGTCTCTGTCAGATTTAATGAATTGAGACAATCTTGATTGTTCTTCAGTGAATCACAGTGCAGTTTTCCACTGTCTGTATTTACCTTTCTCAGATTACTTGACAAGTCGTGCGGACTGCAAGTCTTCCCACTTGGGTCAAACATTTTCAAGTCACCAAGTAGCACTGGCAATGAGCTGGTATTGGGCTGACCAGTGGAAGAAGTGGCAACTATATTACTCACTAATGATCCTGCAGATAAACTTCCATTAACACAAGTGGTTTTAGAAAGCAAAGTATTGTGAGAAACACACTCTTCATCATTACTGACTTTCACATCAGAACAAACATAATTTTTTACTTTTTCGGTTTGCGAAATAGAAAAACATTCAAATGTTTTATTCTTAGAGGATAATGGCGATTTGAAGTGTGCAGAATTACTACAAGGTTTGGATGTTCCAAACAGACTACAAGATGACACTTCCTTGTTTTTTGCACATGGTTGTTTTTCAGCAACAGGTTTATCAGGAGTATGAACTGATGAACTATTACTAGTATTAGCACATATAGATTCGGTGGGAGACACATAATGTGACTTCTTCGATCGACCGGTTGTCACAGACAGCACATCTCTTTGCACAATCAATTGTTCACAGGTCATACTCTCAAATGGGTAAGTACATTTCTCTGTGGAACACAAATGGACAGCTTCAGTCAAGTTGATTTGAAAGAGTCTCAGGCGGCTCTTGCGACCTGACCTGGCACATATGAAACACATATTTTCATTCATCTGGAGGAGAAAACAATTAAAGTCATGTTTCCCAGTTGAAATACAAAAACTCACGTGGTACACGAAGTTAGGGAATTAATCAAATGACGCTGGTCGGACGTTTGAACGGTTTTTCAACGTTGTTAGTTGGACATCACAATAGATTGCTTTTACTATTTTAAGGTCAAATAATTCTCATAATTGTAGTGATGATGTTTTGAATAAAAAAAAACTGCAGACCATGTGATGAAAAGTTAGAATAAGGATGTTTCACGAGGTTCGTGATACGATTTTTTCTTTCCACCACGCAACACGGCACAATGGCCCAATCCCAGGGTGTGTTTCCGTGAACAGTCTGGATTATTCTGGATTGGTAATCGAGATTGAGAAACAGTTTTTCAAAGGAACGATAACCTTGCAAGCGAAGTTCGGATGAATATGGCCTCAAATAGCGGGGGAGGAATTCGCTAGAATTGTGCACTTGGTGATACCTTCCTGAAATTTGGCATGATGTAAGGGTAGGCATCAGAGATTTCAAAATCGATCGGCTACAAGTTGGCACCATCCTCTAGCCACCACTAGCAGCGAAATCCAAAATGGCCGCCAAGCGGATCGAAAAAAAGCTATTTTCGCCGATCGCACAACTGAAGCTCCAAACCTAACACCATACATGTGCTGTAATTGATGTGAATGATGGAGTGAAGCCCTTGGAACAAGTTGGGGGGAAGATTAATGGATAATGGGATCAGAATTTCCGTCGATGTGTGCGTCTGTGTGTCTGACTGTCAGTATGATCGTCCGTCCGTAGATAAATTAGTGTTGAATGTTTCTCGGGAATGCAATGGTCAAATGAACATGGTATGAGAGATTCCTGTCAACACATGAACAAGGGTACTCGATAGTATGCAGCAGTGGGGATACTTGGACATTTGATAATCCAATTAAAGTGACAGTCTATTCTCAACTTCCGGCATTTTCGATAGATTTATTTTCTAAGAAAATAAAACTATCAAATTTCTAGAGGAGTTCTGGTTCAATCTCAACACCATAGCGACACGTCTGCCAGCAAGGGCAGTGCTGGAATGAACTCGGGATGCATTAGTTCCCGTTGTTAATTATACAATGTTATCTTGCCAGTATAGAACATTGGCAAAATGGGACTAGAAGGGGTGAGTGTATGTTTGCAGTCATTCGAGGTACAGGAATATTTTTTGACTACAAGTAGTATTCTTCATTTTCGGCCAGTTAAGATGTGGTGTGTTCCAAGTCAGGATTAATGTTGCCGACACTTAATGCCCATCCCTCATGGTATGCTACTTTACCAGGGATATAGAGATATAGCCACCACTGGGAGCCAAAACATGACCTTTGATGTCGATGAGTGGTCGAAATGTTTTAGCGAATAACTTATCGAAATATGATCCGGTATGGCAATTTGATACCTTACGTTAGATTTATTAGATCAACTCAGGTATGGATTCATTGAGACATGAGTGCGCTACAAGATGAAGGATTTCCAAGTTGATTTGCTATGGAGTAGGAACTGACTAGTCACATGTGGCCTATGGCCAGAGAAAGACAAGGATACCATAGATGAACACACGGGTGAACGAAGGTATCAACTGTTGTACAGAGGCAAAATAGTTGGGGATATTGTATCATGCTATGCATGAATTAACACCGTCTTGTGCAGTAAATAACAGACTATTTTCCGAAATCTAAAACTGTATTCCTATACCCCGGACAATGTAGCAAGCCACATGGGATGAACATTTGTTAGCAAAATCAACTCAACTAGAAACATGACATGTGTTAACTGGCCGAAAATGGAAAAAAAAATACCAGAATAGGAGATGACTGGTCCTAACATGACAGTATACTACTCAATATTGTTACAACAGCCACCTTCACACTTACACAAAGGTGTGCACCTTAATCCAGCTTTCAAGCATTTGCAATTGCCCTTGCAGGCCTTGGCACAACTACAGTGGAGCATCAGTGCACATGCAGCACTTGCGTCTCCTAGGTGAGTCCAAAATGGGACCAGAATATTGAGACGTGGATTCCACTCCCATCCGTACTGTGATGGGTCTGGCACACATAAGTGTTTCTGCAGAGCACGATGCCAAATGAAAGATGACACAAGAATTACCCTTTTTACATGTTGATACAGAGCTGCTTTGGTGGGCGGGATGTTTTCCATAGACTTAAGGCCATGTGTGAACATATGCCGTCTCGCATCATTGACACGTGTACTGACACAACTGTTACTGTACATCTGTATGGTGAGTTTTTCGATATGCTGCATATGAGGGGAATCCTCTGAAAAGACTTGCGGATTCTCAGTCAATTCTATCATCATTTCAGTTGATGCGGGAAAATTCATCCATGCATTCCATCCTGTCTTCTTCCCAATGCCGAGCATGCTGGATGTTACATCACAACCTGTGAAGGCGTGGAAGAAAGTCAGGGCCTTACAGTAATCAGGTCCAAGTTGTGAAGCTATCTCATGAATTGGCATATCTTTATATGCCTTTCCAATTCCAAACCCAATCCACAGCTCACTGAGTCCAAGGTCACGGAATGTTGCGAAATGGTGCAAAGACAGAATGACGACATCAGAATCAACCGTGCGAAGAAAAGCTATTTTGTGACCTTGTGAGACTGCATGGTTGAGATGAAGCATCATGCGCGTGTCTGCTTCCTCGTGGTTCGATGGAGATATGTCACATAAGCTAACATCCTTATTGCATAGTACATATTCTCCTGATGTCGTTAACAACTGGTACTCGGATGTTGATGTTAATTTCAGCAGTTCAGCAGACAGGAACTTGAAAAATTCGTCTTTATTCTCACTAACTTTCAAGAATGCCTGCCAATTCTTCCCTTTAGGTAAAGGGACGTTCTCGGACACCCGTATCAACCTAACTGCTGTCTCACCGAGGCGTTTTGCTCGCGTCTGATTCTTCAAACTGCCTTCGGGGTAACAGTCATAGATCGCATCAACCCTTGTGGTGTTCGTGTTAATCAGAGATTCGATGTATGGCAATAATTGCAATCGAGCATATTCTCCAAACAGATCCGCTTTCTGTGGTTTGATTACATGGACTACAGCAGGCATATCCAAGATGACAACTGAAGCTTGTCTAGCTGCTGAATTCTTCCCTTGTGCAGGAATAGCTGGTAAACAATTGAGAATTTGAGATTTTGTCCCACTCCGTAGCTTACCTCTATCGGATAATGCTGGCGGATCACGTGCATTCTCGTGCATGAAAAACTCATCCATGTTTGAATCAGGCCGGGCTTGCAGTGAAACGAACATCTGGGTAACTATTGCGGCAGTTGCTTTACTTGACATGAGTTTGTCTCGGCCTTTGTCCAGGTTGGCTGGGGGTGGGTTAAGGAAGGTATATATATTTGCCTTGGGAATAACATCATTCAGGGGTACGGTGCATTCCACAAGCCTTTCCTTCAAGAAAGTGGAATATAAATGCTTGCCCCTTTCGGGTAATGACCGTAAACTCTTACTAACTTCGGGGTCCATATATTCACCAGTATCTAATGTCACCAGCTGACCACTAGTTTCATCATAAGGGTTGATAATGAGTCCCTGATTCACCAGATCGAGGAGAGATTTCAATTGATTCAGAAATTTTTTCTGCTCTGATACCGAACTTTCCGGGTGTTCCGTGTTATCTGATGATGTTGTGTGGAAACTTGCATATTCATACTCATCTATAACACGCAGAACTTCTGACCTTGAAAGCTCAATAACGACTTTCTCTTCAGCCTGGCCATAGAGACCTTTTGGACCACTGTCTTCTTTGAGTAGTTGGATACTATGTTCTTGGCTCTGATCTAAACCCATCATACTGAACTTCCTCTCACTACGCTGGACCACAAAATGGCCTTCCATGAATTTGTTGTGGATTGAAGGATGCCGCCTGGGTAGCTGAGACATGTCTCTCAGAAATACGGGGACCCACCGACAATAATTTGTATGTCCTAGGGCAAAAAAGTAACTGCACAACTCATCGATAGAACACAGTGTACCAGGCCAGTTACCGATTCGTTGGTTCCGAACGAATTGACAGCTTGTCAAGAGAAAGTTCCGAACGATTTCACCCCAATAGCGCGCAGTTGGAGATTGTGAAAGAATCCTCTGTTCCCACATTTCAAATGACTCATGGGGCCCAGTCTGCTGACAGTAAATCTCATAAGCATTCTTTCTGAGGATCTCAAGCCAAGCTAGAGTGAGAAGATATGCCTGTCGCGTCCTCTTGACATGTTTCCCACCAAGTAGGGATGATGCTACACCGGGTGTGAATATCTTTGCGAGGTGAAACATTCGCTCCCAACCAGAACCACCCATAAGCTTACCACCAGCTTCTTGGGTGCACATTTCAAGATGCAGGAATCCAATCATACACACCATTCGATCCTCACCTATCTCCTCTGGGAACAGCCATTGACATTTTTTCTGCCTGGCATACAACGGACAGTCACCTTCAATGACAGGTATCTGGCCGGGGTTTACGAAAGCAGTAGCTTCCCTGACCACATACATAGCATGCTTCTGCATACTGAGTGAGTCCGCTTTCTGCTCACTGAAAACAGGGAATACCCCAATAACTGCACGAGGTTTGACATTGTCTTGATCTTCATGTTTTGAAAAGAAGCCTGAAAAGGTCACAGGGACTTCATCAAGCTGCCAGCTGCCATCAACCTTCCCTTTATTGCTGATCTGTGACACATGAGACAACCAGTCATTCTCTCCCACGTTCAAATCTGCATATTCATTGGGCCGTACATTACATTCATCTGGAGATTCAAGCCTGATGTCCCCACCAAAGTCTTCAACGAAAGGAACAAATGCATAGTCGTCTGGGAGTTCAATTTGTGTGTCTTCTGGAACATCTAAACTCAGTGGTGGGGGATCAGTACCCACATTGTCCCTGCTCAGTTGACCAATGAGTGTGATGGACGTACCATGCATATCAGATCTACCAGATACATCAATGTTATCAGTGGTTCCTATCGAGAAAACATTACGTTTGCAGTTAGCTGGGACTACAACACCTTCGTTCTTGAACCGCAGTGAAACAGCTCTCGCGAAACTCCTGCGAACATCCATTACGCGATCATAAGAGACAGAGAGTCCCATTTGATGAAAATCTCTGATAAGATTTTTCATACGATCATGGGCATGCAACTTCAAACCCACATAAAGAGGCATTGGAGTTTCTCTGTCACGTCTCTGGTGAACATTTTGTGCATGTTCGGAGCGTTTCGCTGAATTGCTGATCAACATCTGTGAAATAGTACAAGCCACTCGAGTCTTGGCATTAACAGTCTCATCATCGCCTAAGTTCTGTATACTACATGTGCCCTCAAGTAGAACTCTAAGAAGAGTCAGGAGTGAGTTGGGTACAGGCTCGCTCAAGCAATAAGATGAAAATGATCCCGTGAAAGGAGCTTGAGATATGAGTATGTGTTTACGCAGAAGAAGACCCACATCAACTATCTTTTTTGCCTCTTCCTCAGACACTATACGAGTTAAAGATTCGGACAACAAGGAGCCAACTCGAAACCTACTTGAAATAAACACATCTCTACCCTGTGTGAAGGCGTCCCAGCCATCGCCCAATTTCTGCAACAAATGTTCTTTGAATCGAGTGGAATGTATTTCTTCACTAAGCCAATCAGAACCGACTTGCTTCAACCTCCGACTGTACAGATTCTTGAGATCGACAAGCTTCATCGCGGAATCGTTGTGTTCAACAAATGTTATGAGCTCTGCCATAACGAGAGGGTCATAGGGCAGGCCTGACGCGGAATGTTCGGCGTTCTTCGACTTTTTAGATTTAGCCGCTCGTGCTTCATTGGCAAGCTTACAATAACAGGTTTTGTGATAGTAAAGATCACTAGCAGCGGAATCAAATGCTCCATTGACCCGAGAAAAAACAACCCAGTTCTCGGCTTCCTTTGCCATAATTTTGAGTTTATTGTTATCAGACATTGATCTGCAAATAGGCTCACTGCTGTCACCTTCGCGTTTGTGACAATAAACACACTGGGGCAGTTTCCTGTCACAGCCAGATTCAAAACTTGTCCGTGTTCTTTTAGGACTCAGCGTGGAGCAGGATGCCACTGCCTCATTTCGCTCTCGCTTGTGTAGCACGCGCTGTACGATGTGAGTCCGAATACTGTCACGGCATGTCTTATGATATATTGCCTTATTCGTCAACAGTGACATCGACATACACTCATCACTCTCTCTCATCAAACAATCAATGGTCAAATTATATGGAAGCTCAACGCCATTATCTAGGAAGCGCGTTATGTCTTCCTCAATAGCTTTATAGGCGTCATGAAAACGAGATTCTCTATACGGACGCATCAATTTCTTGGAACTGTCTTGCTGGCAAAAGCAACAACGTTCCCAGTCAGTACTAGTCCGTACACGAAGAGGATTCTCACTCATTCTGTGAATGATTTTTGTGAACAATCGCGTTCTCGAATTAATTTCGACAGACAAATCAGAATTGCTTGCGGAATTACGCCAAACAAGAGATTGTATGGCAAAGAGACTGCTTCATAAAGAGCGTTGTTTCTCCGGGATCAGCGTCATTCAGGTTTGCCTGAATGACGCTGATCCCGGAGAAACAACGCTCTTTTCAAGTTCCAAGAAATTGATGCGTCCGTATAGAGAATCTCGTTTTATTCTACATCATCTCCCACGTCTGTTTCCAACACGTGCGTGGATCAGAGTTCACTTTCGCGCCCTTACAATCGGATGTATAGTCGGTAGACCGTCGAAAAGGAGGTTCCCTTCAGCCGCTGGCGGCCATTTTGGATTGTGCCGCTACTGGTCGCCACCGGTCGGTGTCAACTTGTAGCCGATCGTTTTTGAGAACCTCATAGCCTACACTAACAGTGTGCCAAATTTCAAGAAGGTATCACCAAGTGCACAATTCACCTGTATGTGACGAATTCCTCCCCCGCTAAAATGAGGAAGTGGTCGTTGCAACCTGAATGGAAGACGGTGACCGGACGTCTCGACCACGGACGTTTCGGCCACGCACGTTTCGGCCTAGGACGTTTTGGCCACGGACGTTTCGGCCAATTGGAGATATTTCTCACAATATATGAGATTTTTCTATTATTATTTTAAATTTATTTTACTTTATTTTTTTTATTTATTTATTTTATTTATTCATTTTTTTTTTCTTTTGAATGTTCATTTTTTTTATTTAAAACATGAAAAGATTTTTCATAGGGATAGTTATAATCATTAACTATTATGTTTTTATAGTAATATTCCTTCAACCTACCTGTCAGCTTACTACATTTTATGTGTGTTTCCATAACTATTTAGCTTCAGCTTTTGATTATTAGCAGAATATGAACTTTGGTAAAACCAAGAAGCGCGCGCAACTCACAGTGTTTTTCAAATTATAATGACATAAACTTAACAAAATTTAAAACAGTGTTTAAGGGGTCGTCCAACAAAACATTTTGCGTTGTGAACATCTACATCTACATCTACATCATACTCCTAGCCTTCAAAGAATTGAAGATTATAAGGAGGCGCATGAGTGATTTTTTTTTTTTTTTTTTTTTTTAAACTGATAAAAGATTTGTTTAGATGAACTAATGCATGTACATGCTGTCTTGTAGATTTATTTCCTCCTAAAACATATCAGACCTACAATATAAAATTGGCCTCGAAACGTATTGTCGAAAATTTATTGTTTTTGTTTCGCTGGGGTGCATACATTGTGGAACGGAACGTCTGTTTTGGAAATGGTAATTCGTGGACGTTTGTCAGACAGTATGTCGCTTCGACATCTTAGGTTCGTAATAACTGAATGAAAACGATCTTTGCCACAATCCGACCTGTGCGTACTTTTAAGTTACAACGAACGGACGTGTTGTTGATGCTTTTCATTTGGTAACTTTGTTCCAATAGCACGCAGTCACAGACTATAGATTAACCAGACCAGCGACGTGCACGTTATTTTTTGAGGTCAAATATGGCGGCCCTGGAGCGCTGGCCCCCTGGCGGCCACGGGTACTCGATCGAATGAGAACGCTGTTGCAAAGTGAGGCGAGAGGCGAAATCAAACCAAAGAAATGCGTTGAAAATCTACGAGTAAACTGTGTGATCGTTGCAAAGAATGGAACGCTCGGTTCAAGATGTAAGAAGAAAGGCAATTTAGATTATTTCGCATCATGCCTTCTTCCCAATTAAAGGTTTAATATCCATTCTGTCGGAGCAAATTTGCTTACTAAATACACAAAACATCACAACGCTGTCAGAGCACTGTCAACATTTTTGCTGAATGCAGGTGAGAAATTATGAAGACGACCACAACAATATTATTCGGCGTTTGTTTTGAGCATACTTTGGTGCCTATCTTTTAAAATTTTCATCCCACTCAAATTCTCAATATTTTTTTTTAGTTTTGCAGGGATGAGATAGTTGAGCTAATAAATTATGCCTAACTGATGCTTGACTAAATAAATTCAATAATTTGTGACTGGAATACAGAAATTTTATTTTCTGTAAATTTACATAATCCAATTGTCATGTAAATTTGTCGAAATAAAATTAGATTTTTAATAAATTCTCTATATACGGTATGTCCTTATTTCATATTTGGGGGGAAAACACATTTTTTACCAATTTTTCAATTAAAATTTAAGAATTTTGGCCGTTTTCGGCTAATGTTCATGCACTGCAGGCTCACACCTGATTTTAGTAAATTGTGACACTCTGTTGATTCAGATTCTCTCAATATTCAATTACTTTTAAAAATTATATGGTGAAATTTAACAAATCGATACCAACAAAACCCCAACATTTGCAATCCTTACTGGTAACTGCCCAATTTAGCGGCCATGTGGCCTGAAATACACTATTTTTTATTTTAACTTATTTGTGTGGTGGGCAAGAAATCTAAACACCAGCATAATGGTACAAGATTTCAATCATCATTTTTGGTTTGGAAAGGGGGGTGGAGGGAATTGGGCTGTTTTGGGAAGGAGATGAAAAGAGCAGCTTACATGATACATATAATTACTTTAGGGAAGAACAGGTGACTTTTTAAACAATGAGATAATACTGATGAGTAAGGTTACAAAACATGTAAGTCTATTCAGTATTCAATATGTTTAGTGAATTTTTTTTATCAATTTAAGAAAATCTCATTAAAAATTAAAATAAACTTTCATGGTCACTGTAGGCTTCTGTCTTGTCTACTTTGTTTTAAAGAGAAAATTAAAAGTTTGAAATTTTAGTTTTTAACTTTCCAGTTCAGTTCTGTTGAGATCATATCTTTTATGGTGCATTATAAATGTGTTTGATCGTGAAAATGTGAAGTTTTTCAACATGGTCTCTTTGCCATAATTATAATTTATTTCACCCTCCAAAGAATTATATCATTGAAATAAAAAAAAGTAAAAAATAATCTCCTTAATATTACTGGAAATATTTCGAAATCGTTATTCGTTAGAATACTTAGCCAAATCACTGGGTACTAGGTATTCACTGTGCTGTAAGTAAGACTTAGTTGTTGATATATTGTAATAATGTTCAGACTAATAATAGGTTGACTTATGAAAGTCCAATATGGGTATTTGGGAATATAACAAATACGATTATACCACAACTAAGATCAAGTTGAATTAATTCCTTTCTTCCGGTCCTAAGGAAGCTTCACACCGTATAAAAATTCTCAGTGCCATGTAGTTCTGGAGATATGTGCATTTAAAAAAAAAAAAAAATTTAGCTCTTGCAGGGGGGACAGACAAAAAAAAAATTTTTTAGCTCCTGCAGGGGGGACAGGAAAACAATTTTCGGTATAAATTAGGTACTTGTGACCCAATAAGCCCTCATATCAAATTTGGTTCAAATCGACCTCTTGGTTTGGAAAATAAAAATTTTGGTATAATTTGGGCTTCCACAGTGAGCCCAAATATGAACCCAGGGATATGGCTTTAACAAACTCCACTCTCAGCCCGCTAAGAATGCTGTACATCAAATATCAAAAGATTTTGACTGGTGGATCTGATTTTTTTTTTTTTTAAAGAATATTCCTCATATTGAACTAAGTTATAATTTGGGCTCCCACAGGGAAACCAAATTTGAGCCAAAGGACTTGACTTGAACAAACTACAATTTCACCTCCCTAAGCATACTGTATACCAAACATCAAAAGATTCTAACCGGTGAATGCGAAGAAGAAGATTTTAAAAGAATATACCTTGTATTGCTCCCAAAGGGAGCCCAAATATGAACTCAGGGACTTGGCTTGAACAAACATGAATCTCACCCCCTCTAAGGATGCTGCATACCAAATATCATAAGATTCTGATTTGTGGATCCGAAAAAGATTTTTGAAGAATATCCCTCATATTGCACTAATTTTGAACATTTGGGTTCCCACAGGGAACCCAAATATGGACCGAGGAATTTGATTTCAACAAATATGTGAATCAATGTTCCAAAGATGTTATATGTAAAATATGAAAGCTTTCGGAGTAGTGGTTTGGAAGAAAACGATTCTTTAATTTTTTTCCCATTGCCCACTGTGTTAAAAAATGCTGACTCAGTGTCCTGAAAAAGTACCCTATGATAAAACCGATAGCAATTTTTTTTACCAATCCTTGCTGTTGGTCCCAAGGAAGTTTCACACCAAATAAAAATTCTCATTGCCGTGCAGTTTTTGAGATATGAGCATTTTAATTTTTTTCTATTTTTAGCTCCTGTGGTTCCCACGGGCCTACGGGAAAAAAATTCTGCATAAATTAGGTACTTATGACCCAATAAGCCCTTACTCAAAATTTGGTTCAAATCGGCCTCTCGGTTTGGAAAATAGAAATTTGGAGTGGGGCTAAAATTTTTGCCCCAGCCATAACATCGCCAAGTATACACCCTCGAACTTCTCTTGAACAAACTTGAGTCTACACGTCAAAAGGAAGCTGCATACCAAATATCAAGTCTCTGATATTGTTGGTTTTTGAGAAGAAGATTTTTTTAGAATTGGAGCATTTTTGCCCCACCCCTCTGTTCAATATGAGCCGAAACCTAATTTGCCCAAAAATCAAAATGCCCCTATATAACCCCTACTCACATGAAATTTCATTAACATGCGGCCAGTTGTTTGGGAGAAAAAGACCCAAACACCACCTTCACGACGGACAAAAAGTGATCAGAAAAGCTTACCCTGACTTTCAGTCGGGTGAGCTAAAAATGTTCTTCACGTCCTCTGGTCAGAATCTTCTGGCCCCCACCACCGAGAGGGTGATGCCCCCTCTCGTGATCTTCCCAAAGAACCACGCAGCGGATTCATTGGAGATGGCAAGAAAAAAATGAGCCCCTGACCAAGGCATCCACCACATCTGGGCCCTGTCGGGAGACAGTCAGAGCATCCTCTGAATCACTGGGGAAAAGAATCGCTAAGAAAAATAGTTTCGGCCTCCCCGCTGGGGGTGACTTTAAAATACACTATGGGAAAAAATCGCACAGGTAAGGGGGAAAGGCTGTGATTCACCGTATCCAGTTGAGCCTGTTAAGGGCAGAAATATTGACGGGGATATGAAGTAGTTACACTATATCTTTGTCCGAAATCAACGCGGGGGGGGGGGGGGGGGGGCATTGTCATAGACCTAATGATTGCAATCTACCCTTTAGCACCCCATCACATTTTAAGACGCCTGTCATTCGATGTCAAGATCACGCAGAAGATAAAATGAGTTTGCCGTTTGTGTAGTAAATGACCAACAGCCCTCTGTGCATGTTGGTCAATGATTTCAATCAAAGCCTGCGCCTGACATTCCTAAAAATGCAGGAGGGCCAAACTTCGCTCCCTTCTCATGCCTAGGAGGGCGATTGGCTTTCCTAAAACCTACAAACGCAAAAAGTGGCAAAATGAAGTCTTCCTGTTAATGAATTCTGCCTTTCATTTTATTGCTGCTAACAACGCCGTCAAAACGAGAGACAGCAAAACTGCCCTCACACCTCCAGAGCAGCCCTCTTATAGAGATCACTAACATAGCAGAAGTCTAAAACACTGCGGATATTAGGAATAGGCCGTTATGGTAATCATTATTTTCTGAGGGCAGGGGGCTAACTTTCGCCCTCCTTAATTTTTGTAAGGCGAGCGAATAAATCGCGCAAGAACGTAAAAATATTGGGGGAGGGGTGAGAGAAGGCATTAACAGAGCACCCATTTTACTAACAGTATGAACTGTGACATGCAGTATGATCCCATCCGTGCGTGGGAGCTGGATAGAAGGCATTCCTTTCTGGTGTGTGTGTCGGGGGAGGGGGTCATTCCACGTGGAAATCTTGAAAGATTGAGGGCCAAATATTTTGTTCTCGGTGGTTCTGGGGCTGCTGTGACCACTTCCCAGGTGAGAATTGCTTATCACTGCAAGTTCGAATTGGTACATGGGTTAATTTTTGGGGTGTGGTGGGCCTAAATATCCATGGGTTGGTTTTGGGGCTTCAGCAAAATGAAAGCCCACCCAAACACATTTTTTTTCATTTTTATAGCGAATAACATGCTACGGGTTCGATTAGTAGCCTAAGCACAGAAAATTTCGTGGCCATAGCTTCAGCCGTTTTTGAGTTATCCAGTCAGATAGAAAATATTAACACTGTGCACAATGGGACTTTTTTTTATTTTGGAAATTTTCTCAAAAGTTATGGGCTCATATCAATGAAAATCATCCATGGACCCATTAAACCTTTACCTAACGCAACGGCCAAAACTGGCCAGCGCTATACGCAAAAATCGCCATTCAGTTTTTTTAATATTTTCATTTTTTACTTCCAAAACATAGGTTGTGCGTCGCGCTCGTTCCACTGAGGAGTCACAACCTATGTTTTGGAAGCAAAAAATGAAAATTTTTAGTTATAAGAGATTTTTTTTACGAGTGTCGTCTGTTACTAGCGTTAGGTAAAGGGGTTAATAAGGAAAGAAAATTTCATGGCCAAAGCTACAGCCATTTTTAAATTACCCGATTGGACAGAACTCCAAAATGTAGAACTGTGGATAATGATGAGAATTTTTTTTTTGGGGGGGGGGGGGGAATTTCCGAAGGTTTGGGTAATAGCGCGCCCGGTGGTGCCATGGGTAAGCACGGAAACTTTCGTGCTCATTGCTTCACCCGTTTTTAGTTACCCTGTCACAGACTGACGGACAGACATTTGCTGAATTATAGCAAGATTCAGTTGTCATTCGTCATGGATGGGCTATTAATTGTGATCATGACTTTTTCCAGTGTTGGCTATTTCTCGAGTGCCCAAACCAGCGGTTTGTGGGGATGGTTGCGAAATCGACACTGCAATATGCAAATTCATTTCACTTAAATCATGGTACTTATTTTTTTTTTTTAAATTATGGTATCAACAAAATGCACCCAGAACTAGCCGAATTTTACCAGTGATTTTAGAAACATTTTTGATCGTTGAAAAATCTTTTTTGAGAAGTTACTCGGTGGACTGGGCGATGTTAGACGTCTGGTCATTTTCGATGGCTTTGAAGACACTTTTTTCCAATTTTAGTAAGTTCAATCTGTTTTCGTTGATTTTTTATGAAAAGGAGATTGAGAATTCATTCATAACTTTATAGTATTATCAGTTTTTGATAGATAAAGCATTTTAATTCACATGAAATGAAGAAAAAATTAACAAAATCTTCGCGATTTTCACTTTGGATCTATTTTTAGCACACGTTAAAACTTTGACAACTGACTCATATAATTTTTGGGGGGAATGGTTTCATCACCGTTCAGTGTTTGCTTCTCCTCTTGGGAAATTGTAAAAACAAAGGCCGGGGTTTTTCTCACTGGAATTTGTGCAGTTAAAAGCACAGCAGCCGTGACCCGGCATTTCTTTTCGCCATTGAATTTGGAATTGTTTTTGTTTTGAGTACCGTTTCCCGCCAGGTGGCAGTATCGCCCTCGCGTACTTCATTTGCTCCCTTACCGTCGCTGGTCTGGTTAATCTATAGTTTGTGACGCAGTGTTGGTTTGAAGTGAACAGCGTTTTGCACTTGCAAATGCAAAACAGATAAATCACGTGACAGAATACTCCGCAGAATCGAACAACAGCGGGATCCCAACAGCCAGCCAGCAGACGATGAAATCCAATGTGCATAGATTCAGATTCAGATTCAGATTCTTTATTCACGGTACACATACATGTAAAATGGTTACAAATAAACATATTGCACAAATGTAATGTGAAGTATACCGTAGGAAGTGGCATAGCCAGATTGGCTGTCTACCTGCCACCCCCTGGAAGAAGATGGGGTGATTGCAAACAGACTGTGACTGAAAGAATGAACTGAGGGCCAATTATGTGACACATGATGGAGAATGACGATCGAATTATTACTTTTCTGATATTAGAGTATTAGTGTTTCATTTTCGTCAGCGGAAAGACGGTGATTCAAGGTAGGCAAGAAGCAACCTGCCTATAGGACTCCCTCCACTACTTATCATAACACATGAGGGCGGCAACAAGTCCCATCGTGAAGTTCGTATCGTTTAGACTGCGACAAGGAGGTTGGTCATGATGTTTGGGTGTGGTGTCTACGTTAGCTGCATCATCATCGTAGGATGACGAGTGTTATTGATTTATTTGTGTAGACTTTTATTTGCAAGTTCTTACTTATATCCATATAGTATTTTACATAGCACCACTGTAAGGAGGAAGCGCGACAGGTTGCACAAGACGAGGATTCCAGATTTAGACGCGGACCACGACTTTGACAATTTACGAAGTTTACGAAGTGCAATCAGGACAGTAGGGATTGTTGCAACTGACATAACTGGAATATGAGGAAATGAATGTGGAAGTTAGCTTGTTCTTAAGCATGCTTCTGTCGCTAATATTACGAGTTGTGTCGTCCAGAGCATTCCATAGTTTCGGGAAGGAGTATAAAGGAAATTTATCCAGAGTTTGGGTCCGTTTTTTTTTCTATGTATAGGAGGCCTGACTGTCTAGTTCTCCTACCAGATGGATTGTCAGTAATTTTAAATATATCATTGAAAGACACCGGTAATCTGCCGTTCTGCCAGTCAAACACGGACAGTAGTGCATGTAGCCTAAACAAATCATCAACCTTGAGTATTTGGTTTTCTTTAAACAGGGGATCTGTATGAGAATTGTACTTTTTGTTATTAATTATTCGTATTGAACGTTTTTGCAGGACAGCTAGTTTTTTGATAGCTCTTGAGTTGCCCCATGCCTGGATTCCGTATACCAAATGGCTATGTATGAGGGCGTAATACAAAGTTTTCATAGCTCCGTGGGGGAGGATATTTTTAACTTTGTTTAGACTATAGTTTGCGCGTGCTATTTTCGAGCATAATCGGGATATGTGAGCCTTGTAGGATAAATGTTCATCAATGCTAATTCCCAAGAATTTAACAGATTTTTCTGTTTCGGTGGCCCCAACTTTGTTAATGTTTTGGTTATTTATTTTTACCTCTTGACAAAGATTATTGTTCCTACCTTTATTTGGATTAAGTATGATGTACGAGGTCTTCTTAGCATTCAGCATTAACTGGTTCACAGAGCACCATTCGAATAGTTTCTGGAGCTCGTCATTGAAATACGATGTAATGGGATTATTATCGGAGCCCGGGCAGTGTGCAGTGGTGTCATCGGCAAATGATAAAAGATTGAGTGATGTTGAGTTACTTATATCATTTATATATAAAAGAAAAAGAATAGGGCCTAAAATCGAGCCCTGTGGTACACCACAACTCTGTTTGGCTAAGTTCGATTTGTGCTCTCCGTACGTGACATATTGAGACCTGTTGGACAAGTAACTTCTAAACCAATTGTTGGTGACACCTCGGATGCCATATTTTTCCAGTTTACCTAATAGTATTTCGTGATTTATGGTGTCAAAAGCCTTTGACAAATCCAGGAACAGTGCTAAGGTGCTGTTTTTTTCTTCTTTATTATTTTCTATTGCAATGCTTTTAAGGAGCTGAAGAACTGGATGAATAGTACTATGTCGCTTTCGGAACCCATATTGGTGAGGGTATAAAATATTAAACCTATTGAGGAAACTCTCTAGCCTCACTTCCATGAGTTTTTCCATTACTTTTGAGAATACCGGAAGTATACTGATAGGTCTGTAATTTGTAAAGCTGTGCTCGTCATCCGCTTTTAATATGGGTATCACCTTCGCGATCTTCATCCTGTCTGGTACTTTGCCGTTTAGGAAAGAGTTGTTAATTACATGTGTTAGAGGATCCAATACTTCGGTTATCGTATGCTTAAGAAGACAGGTTGTGATGTCATCGCAGTCTTTAGATAATTTTGGCTTCATTTTATTTACTACTCGGTTGACTTCTGTGGGATTTGTGGGTATTAAATAGAGATTATTGGAGACATTGTTGTCCATGTAATCTGTGTAGGACTTATTAGTTTTCTGAATCTGTTCGGATGTGTTTTTTCCAATGTTGATAAAGAAATTGTTGAATTCTTCTGCGATGGCATGGGGCTCGCTTAACTCGATGTTGTCCTGGATGAAGAACGATGGTAATCTAGCTTCACGTTTTCCTTTATTGATGGCTTCGTTTAAAATCTACCACGTTCTTCGCATATTATTTTTGTTTTCGTTTAGGATATCTCTATAATAGGTAGCTTTACATTGTTTTTTTACCTTGTTGAAGATTCTACAGTAGTTTTTATAGTTTTCTGAGTTCCTTTCGGTGGGAGCTTGGAGTTTTTTCTTGTAGAATTTTTCTTTGTTGTTGGAGGATATTACAAGCCCCCTTGTCATCCATGGCTGTTTTTTAATAAATTTTTTGTTCTGGCTAACACGTTTGAGAGGGAATGCTCTTTCATAGGCTTCCATATAGATGTTTAGAAAGGTTTCATATGACTCATTGGGACAATTCGACTGCATTACAGGATTAAAATCACTTTGCGAGATAAGTGTTTTAAATTCAACTATTCTTTCTGCATTTATTATTCTTTTTAGTGTAAAGTGTGGTGTATCTTTTGGTTTGGGTTTTTCCTCAATATAGAAAACACCAAAATGATCTGACACGTCAGATATGACTATTCCAGGTAATGCTGCTTGTGAAACATTATTAGAGAAGATATGATCTATCAGAGTAGCAGAACGACAGGTTACTCTCGTGCATATATGGGAACATTTAGCTTTTCGACAATTTCTGTCACTTAGTCAGCAAAGCAAACGACAGGTGAGTTTATTTGGAAAAACTTTAATTTTGAAAAGCATGTTCAATAAATTATTCACAGTCTGCATGGAATGATCTAAGGAGAAATCTCGCATTACACCGTTCGCTTTTTAGGGGGCGTCATTCGATTTGTTCGCTTCTGAAAACGAGAGCTGGGGTTCCCCATGTTTTTACTTCCGGTTTCCGGTTTAGATTGGATGGCATAGCATTCCTTGGTTTTTCCAGTTTCACGTACACGTTGTTTAGTAGGCTTGCTTCAAAGCAGCCCTTCGGGCTGCTTTTGCGCGCGCTAATATTTCATTTAGGCTTCCTCTTTTGTCAGGGAGTGTTTTTACAGCAATTGGACTGGAGTTTTTGAGATCAATGAATTTTTAGGTCTCCTTGTGTTTTTGTAGTTAGAGCAATTGACAAGAAATTGTCCTTTTCTTTATACCTGCCTTATGTGGCTTCAAAGAGGGTTTGTTTTTTTTTATATAAATACTCCATGTTATCATACTCTCCTCATAGCCTCTGGTGTGCTAGGAGTCCTAACATGGAAATCATTACAACAAAAAAAGGTGGGAAAAAACTATGCGTTGAGGGACATATGTACACTGTGAAGTCAAGATCAGACAAGTATAAATCTGTAACATGGCGCTGTGTGAAACGTGACCCCCCTATCAACTGTACAGCTATCTTGAAAACAAATGACAATTATGAATGTCCAGTTTTGACGAAGGAGCATTCTCATTTATCTGACGAAATAGAAGTAGATATTTCTAAATGCAGACAGAACATGAAAGAGATGGCTAGTAAAACAAATGATAAGCCCAACCAGATTTTCACGACAATGCTTTCAACAGTACCTGATGAAGTGAAAGCCCGTCTTCCAAATGCAGATGTAAATAAACGTGTGCTGCGGAGAGCCCGAGCTCTTCATCGACCCAAAGATCCACAAACTCTACAGGAACTCTACAGGAACTTGAAATAACTGGTGAGTGGAGCATGACTACAGGTGACCAGCCTGTTCCATTTTTGTTCAGTGACAATGGTCCTACTGCTGATGAGAGGGTTATTATTTTTGCCACTGAATAACATTTACAGCAGCTAGCAAGCTGTGATACTTGGTGTATGGATGGAACATTTTCAGTTGCCCCAAATATTTTATATCAGTTGTATGTCATACATGGTCGTGTAGATAATGTGTTTTTGCCTTTAGTTTATGCTTTGCTCCAAAGAAAGACCCAAACAAGTTATGAGAGTCTGTTCAACAAATTAGCAGAGGCTGACTGTGATCCTACAACTGTCATTATAGATTTTGAAAGAAGTGTTAAGCTTTCTGTTCATTCTGTCTTTGGTGCTCATGTTAATATTCAGTATTGTTTTTATCATCTCTCCCAGTCAGTTTGGAGAAAAATTCAGTCACTTGGGCTTGCAAATTTATATGAGACTGAAAATGATTTTCGTCTTTATTGTGGACAGATGCTTTAGCATTCCTGCCCTCTTTCCGAAGTTCAGGAAGGTATGGATTATTTGAAAGAGACAATGCCAGAGGAAGCAGAACCTCTTGTTGAATACTTTGACAGCACCTATGTTAGTGGCCAACTCCGCCAGAGGCCAGCAAGAGAGGTTAATGGCATACAAACTGTAAGGTTAAGACGAGTGCCGCCATTATTTTCACCATGTGACTGGAATATGCATGAGGCTACTATTAGTAATCTACCCAGAACAAACAATATTTCAGAGGGCTGGAATAATAAATTACAAGGGCTCGTTGGTCATAGCCACCCTAGCATCTGGAAATTAATTGAGTGTTTACAAGCTGAGTGTGCACGTGTTACAGGTATTCTGTTGCAATTGGAGCGAGGTATCAGACCCAAAAAGAGAACAAAAATGATATATGCTGAATTACAATCACGACTCCAAAACTTGTGTGATGATAGAGTGTGTGGTCGTAAAACAATTGCTGAATTTCTACGTGGTGTAAGTTACAATCTGCGTGGTGGTCAACCGAATATGTAATCTTGAATACAATGAAATGTGACATAATGAACTAAGAAAAATATATTTTTCTCTTATTATAAATGTAGCATAACAAACTGAGAGAACCTGATTTTTGATTGGTCAAATTCAACTAATTTTTTCCTGATTATCAAAAGCTATGAATTCTGTCGGTAAATAGAGTATCAAGTAGTAACGAAGAAGACGGATCTTCTTTCCAGATTATACCTTATGCCGCTC
This sequence comes from Pictodentalium vernedei, assembly GCA_031216915.1. Classification (NCBI taxonomy): domain Eukaryota; kingdom Metazoa; phylum Mollusca; class Scaphopoda; order Dentaliida; family Dentaliidae; genus Pictodentalium; species Pictodentalium vernedei. The sequence goes on along the minus strand of CM062291.1, from coordinate 7,976,733 downwards.
ACTTGAATGAGCTCCTTGAGCTTGTTTAAGTGTTGGTTAAAAGGTATCATTTGGATAGAAGACTCCCCAGGCATCAACAACCATGAATTCTGTCTGTAAATAGAGTGTCAAGTAGTAACGAAGAAGACGGATCTTCTTTCCAGATTATACCTTATGCCGCTCACTTGAATGAGCTCCTTGAGCTTGTTTAAGTGTTGGTTAAAAGGTATCATTTGGATAGAAGACTCCCCAGGCATCAACAACCATGAATTCTGTCTGTAAATAGAGTGTCAAGTAGTAACGAAGAAGACGGATCTTCTTTCCAGATTATACCTTATGCCCCTCACTTGAATGAGCTCCTTGAGCTTGTTTAAGTGTTGGTTAAAAGGTATCATTTGGATAGAAGACACCCCAGGCATCAACAGCCATGAATTCTGTCTGTAAATGTCAAATAACGAAGAAATGGATAGAAGATTCACCCGTCAGTAAAAAATATAACTTGTTTTCTTCAAATACAATAAAAAATAATACATGTAGTGGACATAAGTGAATATTCTCCAAAATTGTGCTTACTTGTGCTATGTATTATAATTGTTTCATTACTTGTTTTTGTTATATTTTTTATGATAACGTTCAATAAATATAAAAAATGGAAATGGTTTTTCTTCATTCCTAAATCACTTCCCCCTCTCCAACTCTTCCAGAGAAAACAAGAAAAAAAAAAATGTCAAAAAGTACCCTCAAATATATTTTGGCCGAAACGTCCACCCTGTCCAATATTTCTGGCCGAAACGTCCGTGGCCGAAACGTCCTAGGCCGAAACGTCCGGGCCGAAACGTTCTACATCCATGGAAGACATTATGAACAGTGACTAATTTATACTGAACTTGTTTTTACACTGATTGAGGAAACCTTTGAAACAGCGAGCTGTTTATTAATCGATATTAAATTAAAAAAAACTGTTTATAAAAACTGATGTTAGTTTTTTTTAAAATTTTCAGTGGAAATCCGGACTGACGACAGTGGCGTATAGTCTGTGTGTTTTTGTTTTTTTATTTTTGTTTTTTATTTCGGGGGGGGGGGGGGGGAGTGGGGCGTTGTTTTGTTTTGTTCTTGGGGGGGGGGGGGGGCATTTTCCCACAGACGCCGACGATATGATTTTTTTTAATTATAAAATTAAATAGACCGCTCTTGGTCATGAAATATAATGATGTAGCAGTGATATTCTCCACAGGCACTCGACGAATTTTATCAATTTTTATAAAATATATATTATCTATACTAGATTTTAGAATGTCTGTATGTGTGTCTGCCTGTCCGCTATAGAAATGAATATGGGGCCATCCAGAGTGCCCCAAATGGGTCTACTAGAGGTACTTTTTATGGCGGGGGTCCCTGTCAGGTTTAAAAAAGTGTGCGGGGTGGGGGCAGGGAGGGGTACCGAAAGTTCTGACCAAATTTTTTTCACCGATGTAGGTCTTCAAAGGGGTCTACTTGGGGTAACTTTTATCAGCAATCTAATGGTGGTGTTTAAAAAAGTGGCGGGGTGGGAGTGGAGTTGGGGAGGGGCAAAATTGATGGATTTCACCAATATAGGTCTACTAGGGGTAACTTTTTACTAGAAATCCAATGGTGGGGGTTTAAAAAGTGACGGAGGGCGGGGTAGAGTGTGCCGCCCGTAGGGCGGGCTGGGTCGAAAAATACGTGTAGGTGTGCCGCCCACAGGGCGAGAAATACGCGGCCCCTATTTTTTGTTTTTCAGCCCTCCACTTTTATTGCCGGGTCAGGTTTTTTACGCATATATTTTGACACAACCAATGACTGGTGAAACAAGGGGCGGATCCAGAGGCTCCCCATATTTTCGCCAGCGATGTTTCTCTCGTACTTGTTCAGTTTCGATGGATTTCCGATCATCTTTTGCAGTAAGTGGCAGCAAATGCTAAAGTGTATACAGTCTGTTAAAAAATCGGTTAACTGAAATAGTTCGTAATCTTACAGACACACAAGTACCAAATCCACCCCAGACAAGATAATCCACATACAGTATAATTGCTGTTAACGTCTGGTAAAGCATACAGGTGAAGTCTATTTAACAGCTTTGGTCGTTACGACCAAAGCTGATAAATATACCTCACCAGTATGCTTTACCGACGTTATTTAGCAGCTCTCAAAGTGTGAAATCTTTCAAATACATCTCCTGAAAAAATCTCAAAATATCCGCTCAGATGCATGGAAATGGGAGTTTTGGGACCCTGGAATTTAAAATTTTCGTACTACGGGCCGAACCATGGTCGTCCTGTCACGACCCACGTACCCACGACCATCTATCGCCCGATCCAGCCCCCCCCCCCCCCTCCCGCCCCCCACACACACTTTGAAAATCGTCCCGGCACCCCTGTATTTACTTATTATTTATTTATTTATTGGTATTTAACTAAGGTCGCCCTCAGCATCTGAAGCTATATTGTGACCACGACATATGTGTAAAGTCGAGTTCGGTCAATCGTTTACACTTGTGTTGCCCATTTTAGTCTAAAGGACTTCTTCCCCATGAGAGCCGTGGGAAGTGGAGCAGTGCTTGTTGAGTGTGGTAAACAAATCCTGCTGCACTGGTAGGCCAAAATAGGTCCCCACAGGCAATGCTCGAAATGGAACTCCCTGGTATATTCAAGAGCCACCTTCGATCGGTTAAACCCATCCCGACACCAATGACACGGTCACAATCAGCATCAGACGCACGTGAACAAGAGACCTCGGGTACCCGGTCCTCCTAAACACCAGAATTACACGGAATGACACGGAAGGACACTGAATGACACCGTAATGACATTTAAAAAAAAATACTGTAAAAAATGGTTTTAATACATTCCAGGGCCGAGATCTTAATCTTAAATGACCATTTTTTAATTTTTATTTGTTTCAAATAGACTGAAAAGTTGGCAAGTATAGATACTCAGCGAGAATGTTTGAATGAAGCAGGGCAGAAGTTCATTGGCCGTAATTGCATTGAGGTGGCTAATTGCTGAACCTATTGTTTGAGAAAGATACACAGTGAATTAATTATTTCATCTCCTGAGCTGTCATTGTCATTTCGGATCCTTATAATAAAAAAAGTATTGTGACACATCACGGTGTACTAATTCTATACTATAATGTACAACATTACTTTCTTACAAGGACACGAAATAACAATGTCGGAGTCTGTCATTCCGGATGTTTCATACAGCAAGTTCTAGTGATTCCCACTCTATATCTTTTGTTAGTTAAAAAACAAAATACATTCTGGGGTCGCGTATTGGTAAATAAATGCCATTTCGCATCATTTTTATGTCATTCCGGTGTCATTTCGGTGTTTATGGGGGCCCCGGGTACCAGCAAGACAAAAACAAATGAATAAGTCATTAAATGGTCATATTTTGTAATCATTTCGACAGAAGTGTGTCTCGCATTGACCTAATAAATTTCATAATATAGGCAACAAATTTTATTTTCTGACATTAACTTCAATTTTAACAATAAGTTATTACCGATTATCTCATACTAGTCATTCTCCTTTTTTAGCGATCGGAAATTGTTTGGTGTAATTCTTTTTGTAACAAATACGCAAGTCAGGATTGATCTTCAATTCACCTTTTCAGTTGGATTATTCGGATTGTCAATCCAGATTATTAAAAGTTCACTGGAACGCTTCGATAAATAATCTGACCTTACTGCGCACGCTCAGTCAATCCAGATAAATCCAGATTGTTCACGGAAACGTACCCCAATCAGCGGTATTGGGACGTTTCCTCCTCAGGACGTTTCGGCCTTGAGACAGACCGACCACGAGACGTTTCGGCCCTGGACGTTTCGGCCACCTATATTAACAGTCAACAGTGAAGGGGATTATCTCATCCGCCAGGATAGATAATAAGAGGATATTAAGAGGTGTTAATTGATCAGTATTTTTCAATTTAATAACCTCTATTATGTAACCTGCCGAATGAGATAATTTCCATCAGTATTGACTGTTAATATGAATTAGGGAATTAATTGATTGACAACACAGAGTTCGAATAAAATAGAAAGACTTCTTTATTACTGCCTCTATGTATAATTAATACAACTTAAGCAGCAAATAAAAAATGGAAATATTTACATCTCGCACCCAAAATAACATTATTTACAACAAATGGAAATATTTACATCTCGCACCGAAATGACCGCAATTCCGTTATAACTGTATGCAAAGATAAGTTATATAAAAACTAGCTATGGTTTTAGATGCTAGGGATATCCAAGTACAAGGCTAAGATATCAACCAAATTAAGGATATCCAAAGCATCTTTCGACATAGCTAGGTTTTATAGAACTTATCTCTGTATACAGTTAAAACGGAACGAAAATACCGTTTACCTTCATTTTATTGTCAAGAAATACATTATTTACAAACATTTGAATACATTATTTATACACAAAAATATCTGAGCCCATTGTCGTCAGTAGATCAGAAGTCACCAAAGATACCACATCGAGAGTTCTGTATGGATTTTTACGGATAAATTAATCTTCGATAAAGGTAAGTTCGTTTTTTTATTCAGACAACTTTTTATGACCACCAACATGAAGGAAATTAAGTTCCAAAATATGTAAATTTTTTTTAAAAATTCACCAAAATCCGTGACGTTTCGGTCCGATAGGCAGGACGTTTCGACCCGATAGGCAGGACGTTTCGACCCGATTGGAGGCCTAAACGTCCAGGCCGAAACGTCCAGGACCGAAACGTCCCCAGGCCGAAACGTCAGTAAACCTAATCCGCGAGCGAAAATCGTTCCGTTCCTTGCCCCGTTCTTCCACCGGGTCGTCCTTCCTTTACCAGTTCGTACTGAGTCGTTTCGTACCTTACCGCAAAGTAAGTGAAAATGCTACATTGGTCGAGACAGAGGACTTTGGTTTAAACATTATTTATTTTAAGAGTTCCAAGTCATATAATACAAAAATTGTTACATACATTGATGTGGATTCGGCAGGAAGCTATCAGCTTATTCAAGGCCGTTTCCACCCAGAACAAGATTAGAAAGAGTTACCAATGTCAATGGCAGGTATGAGTGACTTTAGTCTTCAGTTTTAACAGTATTTGTATACACTACACAAACGTCAGTAGTCGAGCTCACATATCGTCGCCCGACCGCTTCCCGTACACCAGATTAACCCCTTTCCAACGCGGATAGAATACGACAGTTGCACAAAAGACGTCTTGAACCACTAGACAGTTTTATTTTCTGTTCCCAAAACACAGCTCTAGACCTCCATTGGAGCGAGTTCAACGAGCTCACTCCAACGGAGGTCTACGAGCCATCTTTCCAAGTTCAAAATTGGAAACATAATAAAATTTAAACGGGAGATTTTGTTAAAAAGACCACCCGATCATGGCCATCCCCTGAAGTAGAGGCAGGGACCACCGGGAAACGATATTTATGAATGTTAAGAGTACACGGTGAACAAAATAAGAACGATATAAAAAGAATCAAAACTCGGCCAGCTTGAATACGTGGTGCATTTACTACACATGAGAAAGGCGTAAGTATGTTATGAAATTTCATTCAGTTCGTTTAGTTGAAGATTATGAATACAGTCTATGTGGCATGGAGCTGCAAGAAAGGTTAAATGGTGTGAAAGGATATATTCGTTCCGTTGAGTTAATTTGGCAACAATATTCATGATAATTTTAAATTATATTTTAATTAGGTTAGTACTGTACGTAGAGATTAATCATTGGAATCGCTTACTTGATAATATAAAGTCATGTACCACTTCAAGGATAAGGGGGTTGTCTTCGTTATTCAAGAATTCTGAACCAAGAAGAAGTGTAGATGCGTCTGCTCCAAAAGGGAGCATGTTAATTGTATAATTACGAGCGTCTGTGTAAAATGGACAATGCAAGAGAAAGTGATGAAGAGTCTCTTGCTCGCCACACTGACGTAAGGGGTTTGGTAATAAATGCTTATCATATAAGTGTGAATTGAGGTTACTGAACCCCAGTCGTAACCTGCAATGATATATTTGAGCTGTACGAGATTTCGTCTTACTATTGAACCTTGGAGGTCGTTGATTATCATCATTTAGGCAAGTCTTGAAATTAATCAATGGTGAGTCCTCACAGACAGACAGGGGCAGGTTATTCCATTGGTCAGTAACGCTGGGGATGAAGGACGACTTGTACAGTTCAGTCCAACAAAAAGGAACACGGTGGTTTTGACTTGATCGGAGACTGAGTGATGGATTGGTCGAAGAGGCCAGTGGGGGGACTTTACTGGAAATGTGTGATGGTACCATGCGATGGTACATTTTAAAAAACTGGATTAACTTGTGTTTGCGACGTCTTTCTTGCAATGAGTCCCATCGCGTTTCTAAATAAACTAAAGACTTACTAGCACTAACGGTTGCCCCAGTAATAATCCTTGCCGCTGCAATCTGTATTTTTTCTTGTTCCGCTACCTAGGCATGTACATTAAAGAGGAGTTAAAACCGTCGCTGATCACAGACCTGGAAGATGTCAGCACCTTGGCTGAGGTATCGAAAGAAATTGGATGGGTAAAGATCAATCTAAGAAACAAAAGTGTTGCCCTTGGGATTGTGTATTGTGCGGTGGAGGGAAGCGAACCCGAGTGGAATGACTCGATATACTCAACACTAAGGTCCAATATCACAGAACTAGAAAACAGGGGGCTCGGTATAATTCTGATGGGTGACTTTAATGGACACATAGGTGATAAGGAAGAAGGCATAGAGGGCGGGGACAAGAAAGTTAACAGGAATGGAAGGAAGCTGTTGAACTTCACAAATGAGCTTGGTCTGAAGATTATGAACAGAGACGCGAGGTGTAAGGGGAAATGGACCTGGGAGAGGAACGACAGAAAATCAATAATTAACTGTATTCTCAGATTTAATTTATGGAGGGAGGTGATAGGGGTAGAAGTGGATGCCGAGGGTAAAATGGAAGTGGATAGTGATCACAACTTGATTAGAGTGACAATCGGGTCCAAAACTCTAGTAAAAAACAAAGGAAGCTTCAATGAGATTTGGGAACTCAATAAGGAGGCCGACTGGGCGAAGTTCGAAGAAAAATTGAAACCAAAGCTTGCAACCGTACACAAGGGGGCAGTGTCCAGAAGATGGCCGATGCCATAGTTGCGAGCCAAGTGGAGGCAGGGAAGGAAAGTGTAGGAAAGATTAGGGTGCCAACACGGGAGCATGGGTACAGAGTGAACGAAGAACTGAAAAGGGCCATAAAGGGTAGCAAAGCTAAATGTGTCGCATACAGGAGAAGTAGAAAACTTAAGGGTGCGGAAAGCAACGAGGCCACGATAGCAAAGGAAGAATAGCAACAAGCACAAAATAAAGTAAACAAGATTAAAGACGATAATCGGAGAGTGCGAAATAGCAGTCTTATTAGGACGATAAGAATGACAGGGGTGTCGAGTTCGAACGTATTTTGGAAATGGGTGAATAAACGTAACAAAGGAAGTAACCCACATAGTTTTAAAGTAGATGGCAGAGTTACAGACGATCAAGATCAAATCGCATTAGAACTAGTCAAGCACTTGGAAAAGGTAAACGATAAGCGATGGGGCATGGGGAACCCACCAGAGTGTCCGAACCAGGTCGAGGAAAATCTATTGAACTTCGTGTGCAGCGAAATTAAAACGGAGGAGGTGCGAAAGGTGATCTCAAAATTAAGGAATGGAAAAGCGGGAGGGGTGGACGAAATTCCTAACGAGTTTATCAAAAAGGGGGAGAGGACCTCTTGGAAAGCCTAACTGCCCTATTCAATTTAGCCATAGAAAAACAAAAGGTCCCAAATGAGTGGAGAGAAAGCAAAGTGACATTTATTCACAAAAAGGGGGAAAAAGACGTTTTGGATAATTATCGAGGGTTCTCTGTCAGTATCAACATTGGACATTGTTCTGTAAAGTTCTGTATGGGAGATTAGAGGAGGTGACTGAGGAGAAGGGTTTTTTGGGAGAGATCCAGAATGGTTTTCAGAAAGGGAAGGAGAGTCACTGACCATCTTTTCACGCTATCCCAAATGATAGAATCCGCAAAAGCAAAACAGAAAAAGATGTTTATGGCCTTTTTGGATGTTAAAAAGGCATACGATAGAGTATGAAGGGAGGGTATGTGGCGCAAGCTGGTAGCTCTGGGCTTGGGAGGAGAGTTTGTTGGAATTATGAAAGCATTATATAAAGATGTACAGAGTGAACTTAGCCTGGGTAACATAACAACAAAACGTGTGTCCATGCAGATAGGCCTAAAACAAGGGTGTATCCTTTCGCCAATTCTTTTTGCATTGTACATCAAAGGTTTAGGAGATGAACTCCTGCATAGCGACGCGGGGGTAGCAGTTGGGGACTTGAAGATCACAGGGCTATTTTTTGCAGACAATATGGTGCTTGTGTCAGAAAGCGAAGAGGGGCTAGCGAAAATGCTGGGAATGGTTGGAAAATATGGTAGCAAATGGAGATCCGAACTTAATGAAAGCAAGAGCAAAGTTATACCCGTCGGCCGCAAAGTGGACCCCACTCGAAGGTGGAGAGTGGGGGAGTTCTGTATTCCGGAAGGTAGCAGCACACTTCTTAGTGCGGGAGAGACAGGTTACTATGAGTATCTGGGGTAAATATAAACATCACAGGAAGAGGCATCTACCGAAACCACACAAATAAATTGATTCTGATGGGGAGGCGAATCCTTAACAAATGAAACTTATAGGGAGAAACAGTTTCAATAAGGTTTTCGTGGGGAAAATCATTTGGGAAATGGTGGGTCTGCCAAATATAACATATGAAACAGAAGTGGTACCCCTAAACCAGACGACTGTAAAGAGTTTGGAAATTCTGCAGAACGACGCAGGCCGATGGATAATGGGGTCGAGTAATTCCACAGCGCTAGAAGTAATCAGGGGTGAGCTTGGGTGGATGAGGATCAAGGACAGGATAGACTTATTGAAACTCTTTTATCTTAATTATTTGGTAAATCTCACCGATAGCCGATGGTGTAAAGTAATGTTCCTGCGAATTTTTATCTCAGATATCAAGACAGAATAGATGGTCCAAGTGAGGGAGCTAATAGAGAACTTCTCATTGGAGATCTCGGACTTAGACGTTGGGGCAAACCAGGGTAAAAAATCGTCAGAGAAAGAGTCACGGAGGATGGTAATCTTAAATGGCGAGAGGGGGTCAAATGAAAGAGATCTTTGAGTGGCCTGCGTGATAAAGAGAAGCCTGGTTTTGAAGAGTACCTTGATGGCACCTTTGGGGGGTCACTGTTGTTCAAGCTGAGGTCGCAGTCGCTGGAGCTGAGGGGAAAAATTGGAAAAAACGGTGAAAAGGAATGCCAGATGTGTAATTTGGGCGTGGTGGACACCCTGGAACACTTTCTTCTAGAATGCCCAAAATACCAGTCTAAAAGAATAAGATTCACTGGGAGTATAATGGGGAAGTGGGATTGGAGAATGAAGAACATGTAGTTAGTGGGAGACCCAAAGGAGAGGGTTAATATGCTAATCGGAGAGATTGGGAAGAATGGGGCAAGGGATGTCATCAAGCAGTTCGTCGCCGAGTGTTGGGAGGAGAGAAGAAGCGTGGGAATAGGGAGGCAGGTGGGAGTACAGGGGTAACCAAGGCCTTCTAATCCGAGAACCGCGACAAATCAGGGGCTGGCCAAAGTGTTATTATTATTATTACCTTGGTTACAGAACAGTTATCCCAAACAGTATCCGCGTATTCAAGAAGAGGCCTAATAAAGGTAAAATATATTTTTTCTAAGACACTACAATCTAAATTAAATTTGTTCCTCCTCAGTAAGTCTATGCAAGACCTGGCTTTAGAGCATATGATCGTTCCATATACAAGTGCTGTTCAGTATGATCCCTAAGTGTTTATGGTTAGAGACGTCGGCTTTGGAACAAATATGGTTGATATGGTCGTTCCATGTACATGTGCTATTTAATATAACTCCTAAGTGTTTATGGTTGGAGACTTTGGATATCTGAGAGCCGCCAAAGAATAAAGGTGGATGGAAGATGGGGCTGCTTTTACGCGATATTAGCATACTTTCTGTTTTGTTCGGATTGAACTCCACCAACCATGTTTTAGCCCAATGTTCAGTTGTGGCCAGATCATGATTGATTAAGGTCGAGGCTTGTTCAGGGTTCTGTATAATTAGATACAAGAAAGTATCGTCTGCAAAGAGGTGTAAACTGCTTAGTAGGTCTTTGGTTATGTCGTTAATGTATATAAGGAACAATAAGGGCCTGAGGATTGATCCTTGTGGAACACCGGCAATAATGGTTTTCCATGAAGATGTCTCCGATGATATCACTGATGTAGTGTCTGTATATAACATATTCACATAATTAAACTATAAAGTGTTCTGTCCTATAATGTAATCTTGAATGCATCCTGCTTTTCCACTGACCTACTAACCATGTATGTTGATAGAATAAAGTCAGTAGAGTCTGGCATATGTAATGAAAAAGTTGTGTTTAAAATTCCTCCGTGTTTAATGTGAAATGATGCCATTGAAGTACAGGTTAGACAAAACAGATGGCGACGATGATGGCATCATTCGGACATTTTGGCAACATTAAATGTATAGGAATTAGCTTCCATGGCTATTGTTTGTTATTTGGAATTGGTTTACTCAACGCTTTCATTGCCGTGATAATGGCAAAAGTTATTGATTTACCGGCAGTGCCGGCGTTTGATTTGCATGGTGACCATACAAATCTTTCTCAAAGATGGACAACTGGAAAAAGCGATTTGATCATTACATAAATGCAGCTGGAATTTCGGACAATAAACAAAAAAGGGCCGTGTTCTTACATTTAATAGGCAGTGATAACCAGGATATATTCAAAACTTTCACTGACACAGGCGATACACTGAAGGCCGCAATTGCTAAGCTTGATGCACACTTCGAGCCAAAAAAGAACATTCCATAAGGAAGACATGTTTTTAGACAGGTCAAACAAGGACCTGGTGAAAAGACAGATGCATTCGTAATGAAATTACGAATCTAGCAAAACATGTGCGTATGGTGATCTTACAGATGATATTATTAGGGATCAGATAATTGATAAGAGTGTCTATCGCATCGTTTGCGTCATCGATTATTGAGAGAAACTGACTTAACACTAGAAAAAGTTATAGAGATAGCAAGAATTTTGGGAACATCGGAACTGCAAGCTGCAAATGGAGACTGTAATGTCTGGCATTCAAACGTTAAGTACTAATTCCCTGCACGGAATACGACCAATCCAACAGTTTGTTACAAATGTGATCAACAAGGACACGTGTCTTCATTTTGTATAGAATCCGGGTGCCAATGTTACAGATGCAGTCGGAAAAATCATACATCACAATAGTGCCAAATGGAAAAGGACAAAATATGCAAAAAATTCAACAAACGTGGGCATTTTGCCATTGTGTGCAAATCAGTTGGAAAACCTGCACCCAAAACAGGGAACCGAAAAAACATTCATCTTATGTCCAATCTTGTCGACGATTCAGAAGATGACGAATACGTTCTTGTGTTAAACCAAACACCGAACATTACCACGGAAATTGGAACAGCATATATGGACATTTTGGTGACTTGGGTGCAAGCGTTAACATTATGAATGAGAGTGTTTGGAAACAAATAACGCCAAATGGAAAATTGGAACATTCAGTTAAAAAACTGTATGCGCTGGGTGCTGAAAAACCATTGGATTTAATGGGTAAATGGGCTCTTCCTGTGACGATAGGTCACAAATCAGTGGCGGCTGAATTTGAAATAACTAGCGGCAATGGCCAAACTCTGCTGGGTCATAAAAGTTCATGTGAACTTGGGATACTGACAATTGGTTTAAATGTTGTAAATGAAAAGTGGGTTCAGTTGAAAAATGAGTACAAAGAATGTTTTTGTGGTTTCGGGAAGTTAAATGAATACGAGCTACATGTTGACAACACTGTAAAACCAGTTGTCCAGCCCGTCAGTACATGTTGACAACACTGTAAAACCAGTTGTCCAGCCCGTCAGTACATGTTGACAACACTGTAAAACTAGTTGTCCAGCCCGTCAGTACATGTTGACAACACTGTAAAACTAGTTGTCCAGCCCGTCAGTACATGTTGACAACACTGTAAAACCAGTTGTCCAGCCCGTCAGTACATGTTGACAACACTGTAAAACCAGTTGTCCAGCCCGTCAGAAGGTTACCTGTCACCATATTAAGAGAAAAGGTTGAGAAAAAGATTAACAAGTTCCTAAAGCTCGATGTGATTGAGCTGGTTGAAGGGCTACCTACAGAATGGGTATCACCATTAGTGGTCATGCCCAAACTTAATGGGGATGTTGGGATATGCATCGATATGTGAAGGGCTAATGAAGGCATAGTAAGAGAGTGTCATCCTATCCTAACTATTGATGAAACATGACAAGAAATGAATAACGCATAATAAGTTAGACCTGAAAATGGGCTTCCATCAAATTTGTCTTGAAAGGGGTTCAGGAAATATCACAACATTTATCACTCACAAGGGCTTGTTCCGCTATAAACGATTGATATTTGAAATTTCTTGTGCCCCAGAGATCTATCAGTACGTAATTCACATGACCTTAAAAGATGCAGAAGGTGTAAGAAACATTTCAGAGGATATTATAATTTTTGCACAAAACCAAGAGCAGCATGAAAAACGTCTTGAAAGAGTTTTAAAGAGACTGTCTGAGAAAGGCCTAACACTGAATGATAAAAAGTGCGCCATTGGAATGAGCAGTTTAGTCTTCATGGGTCAAGTATTATCAAAGAGGGGAATAGCCCCAGCCTGTGTAAAGGTGGAAGCCATACAAAATGCTAAACAACCATCAAATGTTACAGAAGTCAAAAGTTTTCTCGGACAAGCAAATTTTTGCGCCAGGTTTATACCTAATTTTGTGACGATTTCTGAGAGCATTTGTGCAGGCTTATGAAGAAAACCTCAATTTGGAATTGCTCTTTTGAGAAGCAAAATACTTTTGAAAAATTAAAGCAGTCACTTTCATGTGATACTGTCTTGGATTATTATGGCCAAACGGCTAATACCAGATTGATTGTTGTCGCTAGTCCGGTTGACTTGGGTGCAATATTAACCCAACACCAAGTCAATGAGAGCTACAAACCAGTTTCGTAAGCAAGTCATATTTTGAGTGATGTTCAACAAAGATACTCACAGACTGAAAAGGAGGCGCTGGCTGTTGTTTGGGGGGGGGGGGTGAACGTTTTCAATAGTATTTACTTGGAATTGGTTTTGAGCTAATTAGTGATCATAAAGCACTTGAAGTAATATACTCTCCAAAGTCTAAGCCACCAGCGCATATTGAGCACAGGGTTTGAAGACTACAGCCATACAAGTTTAAAGTTACATATTGACAAGGGCCTACCAATGCCACCGATGCTTTACCTAGATTACCCAGAATGGTAAAAATAAAAGATTCGAGTATCGCTGAGGAGAATATATACATTTTCTTACCGACAGCTCAGTACCCAAAGCAACGTCTTTTGATGAAATTCAAAATGCATTGCAGGAGGACTGAGAAATTGCAGCAATTACAAAGGCACTAAAACAGGGAGTTTGGGATGTATGTTTGAAGACATATACACATGTTAAAGATGAGTTATGCACTTATAGGCATTGTGTTATACACACGTTAAAGATGAGTTATCCACTTACAGGAATTTAGTTATACTCATTTTAAAGATGAGTTATCCACTTACATAGGGGGCGCAGTGGCTCAGTTGGTAGAGGTGCATGCAGCAAGCTGAGAGGTCCTCGGTTTGAATCCCACCTGCGGCAACCGCGTTGTGTCCTTGGGCAAGACACTTCACCCCGATTGCCTACATGGGGGCACGATGACGCTGTGTACTGAGACGTACTGCACGTCGATGGTGTGCATGTCTTCAACCACTCTAACGCTGCCTGTGCTGCGGTGCAGAGTTCAGAGTTACGATGTTGGAGAGCTGACAGCTGCTCGTCATTGCTCAGTGGTTCTCTCCGGGTACTCCGGCTTCCTCCACCCGTAAAACTGTCATGGTCACGATTAGCCATTGTGCATAAGTATGTGACCTTAAACACCAATAAATAAATAAATATATCCACTTACAGGCATTGTGTTATACGCATGTTAAAGATGAGTTATCCACTTACAGGAATTGTGTTATACACATGTTAAAGATGAGTTATCCACTTATAGGAATTGTGTTATACACATGTTAAAGATGATTTGTCCACTTACAGAAATTGTGTTATACACATGTTAAAGATGAGTTATCCACTTACATGCAGTGTGTTATACCCATGTTAAAGATGAGTTATCCACTTACAGCACTTGTGTTATACACACGTTAAAGATGAGTTATCCACTTACAGACATTGTGTTATATGCATGTTATAGATTACAGGAACTGTGTTATACACATGTTAAAGATGAGTTCTTCACTTACAGGAATTCTGTTATACACATGTAAAAGTTGAGTTATCGACTTACAGGAATTGTGTAATACGCATGTTAAAGAGGAATTATCCACTTACAGGCATTGTCTTATACACATGTTAAAGATGAGTTATCCACTTACCGGCTTTGTGTTATGCACATGTTAAAGATGAGTTATCCACTAACAGGCATTGTGTTATACACATGTTAAAGATGAGTTATCCACTTTCAAGAATTGTGTTATACTCATGTAAAAGATTACAGGAATTATGTTATACAATTGTTAAAGATGAGTTCTCCACTTACTGGAATTGTGTTATGCACATGTTAAAGATGAGTTATCCACTTACAGGAATTGTGTTATACACATGTTAAAGACGAGTTATGCACTTACAGGAATTGTTTTACACATGTTAAAGATGAGTTATCTGCTTACAGGCATTGTGTTATAAAAATGTTAAAGATGAGTTATCCACTTACTGGAATTGTGTTATACTAATGTTAAAGATTACAGGAATTGTGTTATAAAAATGTTAAAGATGAGTTCTCCACTTACCGGAATTGTGTTATACACATGTTAAAGATGAATTATCCACTTACAGGCATTGTGTTATACACATGTTAAAGATGATTTATCCACTTACAGGCATTGTGTTATACACATGTTAAAGATGAGTTATTCACGTACAGGTATTGTGTTATACACATGTTAAAGATGAGTTATCCGCTCACAGGCAATGTGTTATGCACATGTTAAAGATGAGTTATCCGCTTACAGGAATTGTGCTATAAAAATGTGAAAGATGAGTTATCCACTTACAGGAATTGTGTTATACACATGTTAAAGATGAGATATCCGTTTACAGGCATTGTGCTGTACACATGTTGAAGATGAGTTATCCACTTACAGGAATTGTGTTATACACGTGTTAACGAAGAGTTATCCGCTTACACGAATTGTGTTATACACATGTTAAAGATGAGTTATCTATTTACAGGATTTGTGTTATACACATGTTAAAGTTGAGTTATCCACCTACAGGCATTGTGTTATACACATGTTAAAGATGAGTTATCCACTTACATAAATCCACATACGGGCATTGTGTTGTACACATGTTGAAGATGAGTTATCCACTTGTAGTAGAGTCGCTTAAGGAGAAAAAATCGAAAAAACGTTACACGGTAGACAAAAGCACCAAATTTGGCACATTGGTAGATACGGACCTACTCGTCAATAATTTTTCAAGTTCCAAAAATTTTGAAATTGGAATCTGCTTCCAAATCCCAATTAACACACACAAATGACCCATTTTCTGAATAATGTAATTCTCACAAGAGACAGCCTACTTATTCCAAATAAATAATCGGAAATCCTAGTTGATTCAGTAGCATTTTTGTGGGATAAAATGATCAAAAAATTAAAAAAATGAGAGAAAATTGGAATCCATCCTGATATGTTGGTTCACACATGCCTACACCACTCGTATGCTTGTATCCATTTCACGGAGAGCGGAGTAAACTAAAATCCTCCAATATGCCATCCACACAAAAAGACGAAAGCAGATGCTTTTAAGTGTTTGAGTGATGGTGGTTAATATTGGAAGGGTGGAGCGTGGGGGTAGGGGTGTTATGGCGTGGTTTAATGATCGAAGAGTTCAATGCAAATGGAGTAAAAGCAAGAGGCTTGGTAAACTGAAGATGTTTTAAAGACCACGCGAATCTTTTTTCCAAGTTCCTGAAAACCTGATCTCAAGAAGGTACGAAGAAAGAAAATTGTAACTTTGAAAGGTGAGTGTTAAATTATGGTACTCGCTGGCCGCCATATGACACATTAAAAAAATAAACACTTTGTTCGCCAGATTGTTTGTGAATAATATTGACGCAAATATGAAATATGTAAAATTTGAAATTATAAAGGTGAGTGCGGTCAATTCAAATTGTGATTGTCCAGTGAATGTTGTCATTTGCAGCTAAAAAAACTGATAAAATTTAATGTTGCTGAATATCGAAAACATTTACGCTAGCTGCTAAGTGCAACAGTACGTCGTCTGCGCATTTTGTTATTCAAAGTAGTATGCATTATTCCCCAGAAGTTTAAAAACAGATGCAATCAAAAATAAATAAATAAATTAAAAAAAAGTATTTTCTGAATACACTTTGGAACATAAATGAAAAATTAGTTTTTTTCTTTTAATTGAAGCGCCGAAGCGGGTATCTGGCTAACATAGGACACAACACAATACAATGGTAACTGTGTGACCTGGTTAAACGTCGCGAAAAGCAAAATGTAAGGAAGGCCGAACGTACCAAACGCTTTAACTCCAACTCATGCGATTCGATGATTAAGGTGTTTATTTTTGGTTTCTAAATTTTCTTTTACCTAAGAAGGGTGAGAGGGGCAGATAATTTAGTGGCCGGAGACATGCACAATACACTTATGAATTGAGGTTTACTGTCAGTATGTGTAAGAAGCTTAGGCCTATAAACGATGCACTGCCGTAGAAATTCGTCAGCCATATGAAGATAGATAATTTATCGCTTACTGCTATATGCGTTGTTTTTTGTGGGAATTGTTACTTCAACGACAACTTCTCCAAAGTGTGATACATTTATGTATCACATTTAGCAGAGTATAATAAGGTATCAGACTATTCAAATTTGACAAATCTTTCAATAGATTTGGTTGAATCATGATGTGTATAGTTTATGTATTAAATCAGATAAGCCCCCCCCCCCCCCCACCCCCCCAACAATAACTTGTTGTTTGTTTGAAATCCCGTCGAAAACGAAAAGTCGATCTTGTTTCTTATATCGTCTAATAAGGGTGGGGGAGTAGGTGAGGGTTGGTGTGTGTGTGAGGGTCGGTGTGGGTCAGCGTGTGTGAGTGAGTTAGGGTTGGTGTGTGTGTGTGTCTGTCAAGTATGCTTTTTGAGGTAACTCGTAGTTCTGGATCCCAACATACCGATGTTTGTGAAAAAACCGAGGTATTTTTTCCCATTACCTCGGTAAGTTAACCCCGGTAAGTTAAGCAGGAGTTGGTGTTAAAAACTATGGTGAAGTATGGGATGTACCCCGGTTCAATAGTAGGAAGCCTATGTGTGTGTAACGAACCTCGGTTAGTTCACATAACACTGTTTGTGGGTGTGTAAGCTTACGATTTACCTCGATTTACCTCAAAAACCACCACGGACAGACACACATACACAGGAGTTCTTAGATGTACCTCATAAAGATTAGTAGACAAACAGGTGTATGTGTGTGTGGGTGTGTGTGTGTGTGTGTGTGTGTGTGTGTGTGTGTGTGTGTGTGTGTGTGTGTGTTAGGGATAAGGGGAAGATGGGTGTGTGAGGGAGGGGGTGTGTATATTAATGGAATGTGTCTGTGTGTGGTGTGGTGTGAGGGTAATAGGTGCATGGGCCGTGGTGGGTTGGGGGTTGCAGCCACCCCCCCCCCCCCCCCCCGATTGTGAAAAATTGAGTTTTTGTGGCGATTTCATGTTAAAAATTGAATTCTTCGAGCAATTTCATATTTTTTCCGGGCAATTTTGAGTCGCGGCGCACTTAATTTTCGGGAAAATGTCTCCCAGTCCCCCCCCCCCCCCCCCCCCCCCCCCCGTCCCTTAAAAAACGCGCTCATACGACTATACTGGGGTTGTGTGGGGAGAGTGTTGGAATTTAAGGGTGTGTGTGGGGGGGGGGGGGGGGAGGGTGTGCGTGTGTTTTTAATGAGTTGTGGGAAAATACGTTTCTTCTTTGGACCGATTTTATGTGGTGAAACTGTACTCAGCGTATCATTGCAATTTTAGAATAAGAAAGGAAGTGTGAGGGAAGGGAGGGCGTAAGGCGTATTGCCAGAAGGCATTCATTTACGCTAATTTCTTCTTTGTTTTCAGGCTCGACACAGATAAGCATGGGACGGGATTGGACAGTTTGTATTATTTGTGGCAAGCAAACAACAGAACGTTTAGTGTGTCCTTCCGATCGTAAGTACCACGATGCTACCAGAGTTTATTCTGACTTTTTAGCACATGTGAACGAATTCGAAACTCTGAATGCTTTGCCTGTTGATATCACATTTGGAGAACAGTGGAATACTGACGCCTTTGCAAAAAATAGAGCATCATGGCACAAGTCGTGTCATCAAAAATTCAATAGATGTAAATTGGAAAGAGTAAAAGAAAGAAAACGGAAACAGGACAGAGAGTACAATGACAACAACGAACCAGTAGAAAGGAAGTCAAAAAGACTGTCAACAGAAAAGCGAAACGACGAGATGTGTATTTTTTGTGGAAAGGGGCGAATTTACAAACTGCACGATTTCACAAATTTTCCGCAGATGCTTCATTGCGAGAGATGGCAGAAGATATGCAAGATTTCAATATTCTGGCAAAAATATCTGGCATTGACTTAATTGCAGTTGAAGCAAAATACCATTTACTTTGTTTGACACGATACAGAAATCAATATCGCTCATTCATTCGCCATAAAATTCCCAAAGGTACTGACGATAATGAAAAATCTAAAGCAATAGCTTTAGCTGAACTGGTGCTTCACATAGAATCTTCACTGGATGATGGTATTTATCACCATAAATTACCAGAACTTCATGGGATGTATGTAAGCCGTCTTACTGAACTTGGTGTGCACGTTTCCATAAACAAAACTCGACTAAAAGAAAAAATAATTGATTATTTTGCAGACATGGGCTTGGAAGAACATTTCGATGGACGCTGTGCCGTTCTAATTTTCCCATACGGTATACGAGAGATGTTAAAGGAATATATTAAACATCGAGACTGTGAAGAAGACACCATCATACTAGCAAAAGCGGCTCATATTTGCAGAAGAGAAATAATTAACGACCGAGAAAGGAGATTTGATGGAAAGTTCTCAAAACACTGTCAGGAAAATAGCGTAGTTTCAAGCATAAAACTTTTGGTATCCATGATCATGTATGGCTCTAATACAAAGGAGAATGGTAGGTATTCACAGCAGTGTTTAGCCGTATCTCAGTTGCTCAGCTTTAACAGCAAGAAAAGGGAAAAGGAGAATCCTCCTTTCAACGCCATCCCCTTGATCGGGAGCCACCTCTTCCAGTTTATGTTGGTATCAAAATTCATACACATACTAGAAGTAAAAAGTTGATTGATCATTTTGCAGCACTGGGAATTTCTATCACGTATGACAGAGTTCTTCAGATTGAAAATTCATTAGCCGCAACAATAAGCAAACAATTTGCTGTCGACAATATTATATGTCCTTCAAATCTAAAAAAGGACTTGTTTACAGTTGGTGCTATGGACAATATTGATCATAATCCATCATCCACAACAGCACAGGGTTCATTCCATGGCACCGGTATAAGCATAATTCAGCATTTGCAACCTCTTCCAGAATCGTATTCAGACGTTCCTTCTACCTCGCTACACACGTCTGCGATTTCGGTACCAGAAGTGTCGACAATATCATCCAATGGACACCTAGAAAGTGCTATAGATAAAGAGCGTTTGTGGCTAAAACGTGCTATGGAAATAATTGAAACCGACTCATTAGAGAATGATGCCCCAGTGTCGTGGTCGAGTTATCACGCTTCCAAGCAACCTACGGCCGTTAATGTCCCGGCCATAATCGCCTTATTGCCACTATTTCACGAAAGAGCCGACTCTCCTGCAATGATAAAACATGCTTTCAAGATAATAAAGTTAATAACAGATTTCCCGAATCCTGGACAGGTACCCGTTCTTGCTTGTGACTGCCCAATTTTTGCACTTTGTAAGTTTATCCAGTGGTCAATGCCAGACATCTATGGAGAGAATAAATTCATCATTATGTTCGGTGGGCTTCATTTGGAGAAAGGATTATGGAATGCTCTTGGAGACTTAATTGATCACTCAGGTTGGACGGACGCTTTGGTGGAGGCCAACATTGCGACAAGCGGGACAGCAGAATCTTTTCTGAGTGCTTCACATATTACCCGCACCCGACATGCACATCAAGTAACTGCAATTACACTATCAATACTTCAAAGAGAAGCTTACTCCAAAAGCAGTGTGACCAGCAAGGTAAATGATAACTTTGAAAGTTGGCGACTCAAAATGAAAGATAAAAGTCCAACTTTTCAATTATGGGATCTTGTGCTGAAGATACAGGTGTTAATACTCGCATTTATTTGTGCACAACGAGAGGGTGATTTAACAGTTTACGTTGAGTGTTTGGAGTCTCTGATGTTTCTGTTCTTTTCGCTAGATCGCTATAACTACAGCCGCTGGGTTAGCATTCACATACGTGACATGAAATCTCTTCCATCAACTGTCAAATCTGAAATGATGAGATTCTGGGTAGTTCAGAAAACAAGACACAGATTTTCAAAACTCCCCATCGACCAAGTTCACGAACAAGAAAACAAGAAGGTAAAGGGCAGTGGTGGAATAATAGGGCTAACAGAAGACCCAGTTGCCATGCAGAGATGGATGATTGCAGGCCCAGAGCAAACGCGACTTCTAAATGAATTTGAAAACCAGTATATTCCGGAAGATGATACTGACTGCAAACATCACGAAGAAGGGTATTCAACTCAAAAATTGCTTAGACAACAAGTGCAGGAACTCACTAAAACTATAAAAGAGTATGGCAACCCATTTGAAGACGTATGTCCAGAACTACGTATTCTTAATACGCGATCATGTGCTGAGCCATCAGTCGTCACAACTGTCAACAATCTAGAAATCATTGGCAAAAAACAATATGAAAACTTCAAAAAAGAAGTTATTGAGGACAGAACACGATCGATCTCTGTTGCTATCAAGAAGAATTATTTATCTCTTCTGAGGTCACCAAAACCAAAACCAAACAAGGGAAGTTCTCGGCTAGCAGCTATTCGCCAAGACGCAAGTCTTTTTGGTAGAATGTACATTGCAAATCTCAAACGTGACGGCGATCCTGATACTTTTTTTCACATGAAAACCACGCATATCCACCATCCATTTCAGATTTTGGAACACTTCGTCAGGGGTCAAAATCAAAGTTGCTTGGCTGTATTGGAAATGAAAACCAACCCGAAACGCCTGAATCATTTGATTGCAAAATATTTGATGGCGCTGCACTTATTCATACCCTACCAGCATCTGGTTATGCTACATTTGAAGATTATGCTGAACAGGTATTTGTGTGTTTCCTCCAAAAAGAATTAAATGAAACTAAACGAGTTGATGTAGTTTGGGACAGATATCTATCTGATCGCATAAAAAATGGAACGAGAGAAAAAAGAGGGAGTGGGATTCGAACAAAAGTTTCACGGACACGAAGATACCAAGAAACTGGAAAGACTTTCTTCTCAATTCTATCAATAAGAAAGAGCTGTTTGATTTTTTATCACACCATGTTGAAAATCCACTTACTGGAATTCTGTTATACTAAAGTTAAAGATTACAGGAATTGTGTTACCAAAATGTTAAAAATGAGTTCTCTACTTACAGGAATTGTGATATACACATGTTAAAGATCAATTATCCACTTACAGGCATTGTGTTATACACATGTTAAAGATGAGTTATCCACTTACAGGCATTGAGTTATACACATGTTAAAGAGGAGTTATCCACGTACAGGCATTGTGTTATACACATGTTAAAGATGAGTTACCCGCTCACAGGCAATGTGTTATACACATGTTAAAGATGAGGCATCTGCTTACAGGAATTGTGTTACACACATGTTAAAGATGAGTTATCCACTTACAGGAATTGTGTTATACACATGTTAAAGATGAGTTATCCGTTTACAGCCATTGTGCTGTACACATGTTGAAGATGAGTTATCCACTTACAGGAATTGTGTTATACACATGTTAAAGATGAGTTATCCACTTACACGAATTGTGTTATACACATGTTAAAGATGAGTTATCTATTTACAGGAATGGTGTTATACACATGTTAAAGTTGTGTTATCCACCTACAGGCATTGTGTTATACACATGTTAAAGATGAGTTATCCACTTACAGGAATTGTGTTATACTCATGTTAAAGAGTACGGTAATTGTGTTATACACATGTTAAAGATGAGTTATCCACTTACAGGCATTGTGTTGTACACATGTTAAAGTTGAGTTATCCACTTATAGGAAATGTGTTATACACATGTTAAAGTTGAGTTATCCACATACAGGCATTGTGTTATACATGTTACAGGTGAATTATCCACTTACATGAATTTCGTTATACACATGTTAAAGATGAGTTATCCATTTACAGGAATTGTGTTATACACATGTTAAAGATGAGTTATCCACTTACAGGAATTGTTTTATACTCAAGTTAAAGAGTACGGTAATTGTGTTATACACATTTAAAGATGATTTATCCACTTACAGGAATTGTGTTATACACTTGTTGAAGGTGAGTTATCCGCATAGAGGCATTCTGCTGTATACGTGTGGAAGATGAGGTATCCACTTACAGGAATTGTGTTATACATATGTTAAAGATGTGTTATCCTTTTTCAGGAATTGTGTTATTCACATGTTAAAGATGAGTTATCCACTTACAGGAATTGTATTATACACAAGTGTACGATGCATTGTCCACTTACGGGCATCGTGTTATACACATGTTAAAGATAAGTCATCCACTTACAGGAATTGTGTTGTACACATGTTAAAGATGAGTGATCCACTTACACGCATTGTGTTAAACACTTAAAAATGAGTTATGCACTTGCAGACATTGTGTTATACACATGTTAAAGATGATAGATACACTTACATGCATTGTGTTAAACACATATTAAAGATGAGTTATCCACTTACAGGAATTGTATTATACGCATGTTAAAGATGAGTTATCCACTTACAGGCATTGTGTTATACACATGTTAAAGATGAGTTATCCACTTACAGGAATTGTGTTATACACATGTTAAAGATGAGTTATCCACTTACAGGAATTGTGTTATACACATTTGAAAGTTGAGTTATCCACTTACAGGCATTGTGTTATACACATGTTACAGGTGAATTTCCACATACATGAATTGCGTTATACACATGTTAAAGATGAGTCATCCACTTAAGGAATTGTGTTACACACATGTTAAAGTTGAGTTATCCACTTACAGGAATTTTGCTATACACATGTTAAAGAGGAGTTCTGCACTGACAGGAATTGTGTTATACACATGTTAAAGAGGAGTTAAGCACCTACAGGCATTGTGTTATACACATGTTAAAGATGAGTTATCCAGTCACAGGAATTGTGTTATTCACATTTTAAAGATGAATTATCCACTTACAGGAATTGTGTTATACACATGTTAAAGAAGAGGTGTCAACTTACAGGCATTGTGTTATACACATGTTAAAGATGAGTTATGCACTTGCAGCCATTGTGTTATACGCATGTTAAAGATGAGTTATCCACTTGCAGGAATTGTGTTATCCACATACGGGCATTGTGTTATACACATGTTGAAGATGAGTTATCCACTTGCAGGAATTGTGTTATACACATGTTCAAGATCAGTTATCCACATACAGGAATAGTGTTATACACATGTTAAAGATGAGTTCTCCACTTACACACATTGTGTTATACACATGTTAAAGATGAGTTATCCACTTACAGGAATTCTGTCATGCACATTTTAAAGATGGGTTATCCACTTACAGGAATTGTGTTACACACATGTTAACGCTGAGTTATCCACTTACAGGAATTGTGTTATACACATGTTAATGATGAGGTTTCCACTTAGAGGAATTGTGTTATACGCATGTTAAAGATGAGTTCTCCACTTACAGGAATTGTGTTACACACATGTTAAAGAGGAGGAAACCACCTACAGGCATTGTGTTATACACATGCTAAAGTTCAGTTATCGGATTATAGGAATTGTGTTGTACACATGTTAAAGATGAGTTAACCACCTACAGGCATTGTGTTATACACATGTTATAGATAAGTTATTCACTTACAGGAATTGTGTTATTTACATTTGAAAGATGAGTTATCCACTTACAGGAATTGTGTTATACACATGTTAAAGATGAGTTATCCACCTACAGGCATTGTGTTACTCACATGTTATAGATAAGTTATTCACTTACAGGAATTGTGTTATGGTCATGTTAAAAATTTCAGGAATTGTGTTATACACATGTTAAAGATGAGTTATCCACTTACAGGAATTGTGTTATACAAATGTTAAAGATGAGTTATCCGATTACAGGCATTGTGCTGTTCACATGTTGAAGAGGAGTTGTCCACTTACAGGAATTGTGTTATACACATGTTAAAGATGAGTTATCCACTTACAATAATTGTGTTATACACATGTTAAAGATGAGTTATCCACTTACAGGAATTGTGTTATACCCATTTTAAAGTTGAGTTATCCACTTACAGGCATTGTGTTATACACATGTTGAAGATGAATTATACAATTACAGGCATTGTGTTATACAGATGTTACAGGTGAATTTGCACATACATGAATTGCGTTATACGCATGTTAAAGATGAATCATCCACTTACAGGAATTGTGTTACACACACGTTAAAGATGAGTTTTCCACTTACACGAGATGTGTTATAAACATGTTAAAGTTGAGTTATCCACTTACAGGAATTTTGCTATACACATGTTAAAGAGGAGTTCTGCACTTACAGGAATTGTGTTATACACATGTTAAAGAGGAGTTAAGCACCGACAGGCATTGTGTTATACACATGTTAAAGATGAGTTATCCAGTTACAGGAATTGTGTTATACACATTTTAAAGATGAATTATCCACTTACAGGAATTGTGTTATACACGTGTTAAAGATGAGTTGTCCACCTGCAGGCATTGTGTTATACACATGTTAAAGATGAGTTATCCAGTTTCAGGAATTGTGTTATACTCATGTTAAAGAGTACGGGAACTGTGTTATACACATGTTAAAGATGAGTTATCCACTTACAGGAATTGTGTTATACACATGTTAAAGGTGGGTTATCCGCTTACAGGCATTGTGCTGTATACATGTTGAAGATGAGGTATCCCCTTACAGGAATTGTGTTATACATACGTTAAAGATGAGTGATCCTCTTTCAGGAATTGTGTTATACACATGTTAAAGATGTGTTATCCACTTACAGGAATTGTGTTATGCACATGTTAAAGATGAGTTATCCAGTTTCAGGAATTGTGTTATACACATTTTAAAGATGAATTATCCACTTACAGGAATTGTGTTATACACGTGTTAAAGATGAGTTATCCACCTGCAGGCATTGTCTTATACACATGTTAAAGATGAGAGATACACTTACATGCATCGTGTTAAACACATGTTAAAGATGAGTTATCCACTTACAGGAATTGTATTATACGCGTGTTAGAGATGAGACACCCACTTACAAGCATTGTGTTATACACATGTTAAAGATGAGTTACCTGCTTACAGGAATTGTGTTATACTCATGTTAAAGATGAGTTCTCCATTTACAGGCATTCTGTTATACACATGTAGAAGTTGAGTTATCCACTTACAGGAATTGTGTAAGACACATGTTAAAGATGAATTATCCACTTACAGGCATTGTCTTATACACATGTTAAGGATGAGTTATCCACTTACAGGCTTTGTGTTATGCACATGTTAAAGATGAGTTATCCACGTACAGGCATTGTGTTATACACATGTTAAAGATGAGTTATCCACTTTCAAGAAATGTGTCATACTCATGTTAAAGATTACAGGAACTGTGTTATACAAATGTTAAAGATGAGTTCTCCACTAACTGGAATTGTGTTATGCACATGTTAAAAATGAGTTATCCACTTACAGGAATTGTGTTATACACATGTTGAAGACGAGTTATGCACTTACCGGAATTGTTTTACACATGTTAAAGATGAGTTATCTGCTTACAGGCATTGTTTTCTAAAAATGTTAAAGATGAGTTATCCACTTACTGGAATTTTGTTATACTAAAGTTAAAGATTACAGGAATTGTGTTACCAAAATGTTAAAGATGAGTTCTCTACTTACAGGAATTGTGATATACACATGTTAAAGATCAATTATCCACTTACAGGCATTGTGTTATACACATGTTAAAGATGAGTTATCCACTTACAGGCATTGAGTTATACACATGTTAAAGAGGAGTTATCCACGTACAGGCATTGTGTTATACACATGTTAAAGATGAGTTACCCGCTCACAGGCAATGTGTTATACACATGTTAAAGATGAGGCATCCGCTTACAGGAATTGTGTTACACACATGTTAAAGATGAGTTATCCACTTACAGGAATTGTGTTATACACATGTTAAAGATGAGTTATCCGTTTACAGCCATTGTGCTGTACACATGTTGAAGATGAGTTATCCACTTACAGGAATTGTGTTATACACATGTTAAAGATGAGTTATCCACTTACACGAATTGTGTTATACACATGTTAAAGATGAGTTATCTATTTACAGGAATGGTGTTATACGCATGTTAAAGTTGTGTTATCCACCTACAGACATTGTGTTATACACATGTTAAAGATGAGTTATCCACTTACAGGAATTGTGTTATACTCATGTTAAAGAGTACGGTAATTGTGTTATACACATGTTAAAGATGAGTTATCCACTTACAGGCATTGTGCTGTACACATGTTAAAGTTGAGTTATCCACTTATAGGAAATGTGTTATACACATGTTAAAGAAGAGTTATCCAGTTACAGATATTGTGTTATACACATGTTAAAGAAGAGTTATCCAGTTACAGATATTGTGTTATACACATGTTAAAGATGAGTTATCCACGTACAGGCATTGTGTTATACACATGTTAAAGATGAGTTACTTGCTTACAGGCAATGTGTTATGCACATGTTAAAGATGAGTTATCCACGTACAGGCATTGTGTTATACACATGTTAAAGATGAGTTATCCGCTTACAGGAATTGTGTTAAACACAAGTTAAAGATGAGTTATCCCCTTACAGGAATTGTGTTATACACATGTTAAAGATGAGTTATCTGCTTACAGGCATTGTGCTGTACACATGTTGAAGATGAGTAATCCACTTACAGGAATTGTGTTATACACATGTTAAAGATGAGTTATCTACTTACAGGAATTGTGTTGTACACATGTTAAAGTTGAGTTATCCACTTATAGGAAATATGTTATACACATGTTAAAATTGAGTTATCCACTTACAGGCATTGTGTTACACATGCTACAGGTGAATTGTCCACTTACATGAATTTCGTTATACACATGTTAAAGATGAGTTATCCACTTACAGGATTTGTGTTATACACATGTTAAAGATAAGTTATCCACTTAGAGCAATTGTATTATACAAATGATAAAGATGCATTGTCCACTTACAGGCATCGTGTTTTACACATGTTAAAGATAAGTCATCCACTTACAGGAAATGTGTTATACACATGTGAAAGATGAGTGATCCACTTACACGCATTGTGTTATACACATGTTAAAGATGAGTTATCCACTTACAGGAATTGTGTTATACGCATGTTAAAGAGTACGGTAAGTGTGTTATACACATCTAAAGATGTGTTGTCCACTTTCAGGAATTGCATTATACACATGTTAAAGATGAGTTATCCACTTACAGGAATTGAGTTATACACATGTTGAAGATGAGTTATCCACTTACAGGAACTGTGTTATACACATGTTGAAGACGAGTTATCCACTTACAGGACTTGTGTTATACACATGTCAAAGTTGGGTTATCCACTTACAGGCATTGTGTTATACATATGCTAAAATGAGTTATCTACTTACGTGCATTGTGTTGTACACATGCTAAAGATGTGTTATCCATGTACAGGAATTGTGGTATACTCATGTTAAAGATTGCAGGAATTATGTTATACAAATGTTAAAGGTGAGTTCTCCACTTACACGAATTGTGTTATACACATGTTAAAGCTCAGTTATCCACTTACTGGAATCGTTTTATACACATGTTCAAGATGAGTTATCCACTTACAGGCGTTGTGTTATAACACGTTAAAGATGAGTTATTCACTTACAGGCATTGTATTATACACATGTTAAAGATGTGTTACCCACTTACAGGAATTGTGTTATACACATGTTAAAGTTGAGTTATCCACTTACAGGCATTGTGTTATACACATGTTAAAGATGAGTTATCCAGTTAGAGCACTTGTGTTATACACAAGTTAAAGATGAGTTATCTGCTTACAGACTTTGTGTTATACGCATGTTAAATATGAGTTATCCACTTATAGGCATTATCTTATACCCATGTTAAACATGAGTTATCCACTTACAGGGATTGTGGTATACACATGTTAAAGATGAGTTATCCATTTACAGGCATTGTTCTATATACATGTTAAAGATGAGTTATCCACTTACCGGCATTGTGTTATACCCATGTTAAAGATGAGTTATCCACTTAAAGGCATTGTGCTATCGACATGTTAAAGATGAGTTATCCACTTACACTCATTGTGTTATACACATGTTAAAGATGAGTTATCCATTTACAGGAATTGTGTTATACACATGTTAAAGATGTGTTATCAACTTACAGGAAATGTGTTACACACATGCTAAAGTTGAGTTATCCACTTACACACATGTTACAGATGAACTATCCACTTAGTGGAATTGTGTTATTCACATGTTAAAGATGAGTTATCCATTCACAGGAATTGTATAATACATATGCTAAATATGAGTTATCCACTTAGAGGAATTGTGTTACACACATCTTAAAGAGGAGTTATCCACTTACAGGAATTGTGTAATACATGTGCTAAAGATGAGTTATCCACTTACAGGAATTGTATTATACACATGTTAGAGATGAGTTATCCACTGACAGGAATTCTGTTATACACATGTTAAAGATGAGTTATCCGTTTGCAGGCATTGTGCTGTACACATGTTGAAGATGAGTTATCCACTTACAGGAATTTTGTTATACGCATGTTAACGATGAGTTATCTATTTACAGGAATTGTGTTATACACATGTTGAAGTTGAGTTATCCACCTACAGGCATTGTGTTATACACATGTTAAAGATGAGTTATCCACTTACAGAAATTGTGTTATACTCATGTTAAAGAGTACGGTAATTGTGTTATACACATGTTAAAGTTGAGTTATCCACTTGCAGGCAGTGTGTTGTACACATCTTAAAGTTGAGTTATCCACTTACAGGAAATGTGTTATACACAATTTTAAGTTGAGTTATCCACTTACATGTATTGTGTTATACATGTTACAGGTGAATTATCCACTTACATGAATTTCGTTATACACATGTTAAAGATGAGTTATCCATTAACAGGAATTGTGTTATACACATGTTAAAGATGAGTTATCCACTTACAGCAATTGTGTTATACTCATGTTAAAGAGTACGGTAATTGTGTTATACACATTTAAAGATGTGTTATCCACTTACAGGAATTGTGTTATACACATGTTAAAGGTGAGTTATCCGCTTAGAGGCATTGTTCTGTATTCATGTGGAAGATGAGGTATCCACTTACAGGAATTGTGTTATACATATGTTAAAGATGAGTTATCCACTTACAGGAATTGTATTATCCACATGTTAACGATGCATTGTCCACTTACAAGCATCGTGTTATACACATGTTAAAGATAAGTCACCCACTTACAGGAATTGTGTTATACACATGTTAAAGATGAGTGATCCACTTACACGCATTGTGTTAAACACTTAAAGATGAGTTATCCACTCACAGGCGTTGTGTGATGCACATGTTAAAGATGAGTTAACACTTACAGGAATTGTGTTATACACATGTTAAAGAAGAGATGTCAACTTACAGGCGTTGTGTTATACACTTGTTAAAGATGAGTTATGCACTGGCAGACATTGTGTTATACGCATGTTAAAGATGAGTTATCCACATACTGGCTTTGTGTTATACACATGTTGAAGATGAGTTATCCACTTGCAGGAATTGTTTTATACACATATTCAAGATCAGTTATCCACAAACAGGAATAGTGTTATACACATGTTAAAGATGAGTTATCCACTTACACACATTTTGTTATACACATGTTAAAGATGAGTTATCCACTTACAGGAATTGTGTTACACACATGTTAACGCTGAGTTATCCACTTACAGGATTGTGTTATACACATGTTAAAGATGAAGTATCCACTTACAGGAATTGTGTTATATGCATGTTAAAGATGGGTTCTCCACTTACAGGAATTGTGTTACACACATGTTAAAGAGGACTTAACCACCTACAGGCATTGTGTTATACACATGCTAAAGTTCAGTTATCGGCTTACAGGAATTTTGTTGTACACATGTTAAAGATGAGTTAACCACCTACAGGCATTGTGTTATACACATGTTAAAGATGAGTTATTCACTTACAGGAATTGTGTTATTCACATTTTAAGGATGAGTTATCCACTTACAGGAATTGTATTATACACATGTTAAAGATGAGTTATCCACCTAGAGGCATTGTGTTACTCACACGTTAGAGATAAGTTATTCACTTACAGGAATTGTGTTATACTCATGTTAAAAATTTCAGGAATTGTGTTATACACATGTTAAAGATGAGTTATCCACTTACAGGAGTTGTGTTATACAAATGTTAAAGATGAGTTATCCGCTTACAGGCATTGTGCTGTTCACATGTTGAAGACGAGTTCTCCACTTACAGGAATTGTGTTATACACATGTTAAAGATGAGTTATCCACTTACGAGAATTGTGTTATACACATGTTAAAGATGAGTTATCCACTTACAGGAATTGTGTTATACACATCTTAAAGTTGAGTTTTCCACTTACAGGCATTGTGTTACACACATGTTGAAGATGAATTATCCAATTACAGGTATTGTGTTATACACATCTTACAGGTTAATTTCCACATACATGAATTGCGTTATACACATGTAAAAGATGAGTCATCCACTTACAGGAATTGTGTTACACACACGTTAAAGATGAGTTATCCACTTACACGAAATGTGTTATTCACATGTTAAAGTTGAGTTATCCACTTACAGGAATCGTGTTATACACATGTTAAAGATGAGTTATCCAGCTACAGGAATTGTGTTGTACACATGTTAAAGATGTGTTATCCACTTACAGGAATTGTGCTATACGTATGTTAAAGGTGAGTTATCCACTTACAGGAATAGTGCTATACGCATGTTAAAGAGAAGTTATCCACTTAGAGGTATTGTGTTATACAGATGTTAAAGATGAGTTATCCCCTTACAGGAATTGTGTTATACACATGTTAAAGACGAGTTATCCACTTACACGAATTGTGTAATACACATGTTAAAGTTGATTCATCCACTTATAGGAATTGTGTTATACACATATTAAAGATGAGTTATCCACTTACAGGAATTGTGTTATACACATGTTAAAGAGGAGTTAACCACCTACAGGCATTGTGTTATGCACATGTTAAAGATGAGTTCTCCACTTACAGGAATTGTGTTATACACATGTTAAAGAGGAGTTAACCACCTACAGGCATTGTGTTATACACAAGTTAAAGATGAGTTATCCACTTAAAGGAATTGTGCTATACACAAGTTAAAGATGAGTTGTCCACTTCCATGCATTGTGTTATTCATATGTTAAAGATGTGTAATCCGCTTACAAGCCTTGCATTATACACATGTTAAAGATGTGTTATCCACTTGTAGGAATTGTGTTACACACATGTTAAAGATGAGTTATCCACTTACAGGCATTGTGTTTTAGACATGTTAAAGATGAGTTATCCAGTTTCAGGAATTGTGTTATACTCATGTTAAAGAGTACGGGAATTGTGTTGTACACATGTTAAAGATGAGTTATCCACTTACAGGAATTGTGTTATACACATGTTAAAGGTGGGTTATCCGCTTACAGGCATTGTGCTGTATACATGTTGAAGATGAGGTATCCCCTTACAGGAATTGTGTTATACGTACGTCAAAGATGAGTTATCCTCTTTCAGGAATTGTTTTATACACATGTTAAAGATGCGTTGTCCACTTACAGGAATCGTGTTATACACATGTTAAAGATAAGTTATCCAGTTACAGGAATTGTGTTATACAGATGTTAAAGATGAGTTATCCACTTACAGGCATTGTGTTATACACATGTTATAAATGAATTATCACCCACATGCAGACATTGTGTCATTCACATGTTAAAGATGAGTTATCACTTACAAGAAATGTGTTACACGCATGTTGAAGATGAGTTATACACTTACAGGCGTTGTGTTATACACGTGTTAAAGATGAGTTATGCCCCTGCCGACATTGTGTTATCCGCATGTTAAAGGTGAGTTATCCACTTACAGGAATAGTGCTCTACACATGTTAAAGATGAGTTATCCACTTAGAGGCATTGTGTTATACAGATGTTAAAGATGAGTTATACCCCTGACAGGAATTGTGTTATACACATGTTAAAGACGAGTTATCCACTTACACGAATTGTGTAATACACATGTTAAAGTTGAGTTATCCACTTGCAGTAATAGTGTTATACATATGTTAAAGATGAGTTATCCACTTACAGAAATTGTGTTATACACATGTTAAAGATGAGTTCTCCCCTTACAGGAATTGTGTTATGCACATGTTAAAGAGGAGTTAACCACCTACAGGCATTGTGTTATACACATGTTAAAGATGAGTTATCCACTTAAAGAAATTGTGTTATACACAAGTTAAAGATGATTTATCCACTTGCAGGCATTGTGTTAATCATATGTTAAAGATGTGTAATCCGCTTACAGGCGTTGCATTATACACATGTTAAAGATGTGTTATCCACTTAAAGGAATTGTGTTATACACATGTTAAAGATGAGTTATCCATTTACAGGAATTGTGTTATACACATGTTAAAGATGGGCTATCCACGTACAGGAATTGTGTTATACACATGGTAGAGACGAGTTATCCACTTACAGGAATTGTGTTATACACATGTTGAAGATGTGTTATCCACTTTCAGGAATTGTTATATACAGATGTTAAAGATGAGTTATCCACTTACAGGCATTGTGTGATGCACATGTTAAAGACGAGTTACCACCTACAGGAATTGTGTTATACACATGTTAAATATGTGTTGTCCACTTATGGACATTGTGTTATATACATGTTAATGATGAGTTATGCTCTTGCAAACATTGTGTTATACGCATGTTAAAGATGAGTTATCCACATACGGGCATTGTGTTATACACATGTTGAAGATGAGTTATCGACTTGCAGGAATTGTGTTATACACATGTTAAAGATCAGTTATCCACATACAGGAATAGCGTTATACACATGTTAAAGATGAGTTATCCACTTACACGCATTGAGTTATACACATGTTAAAGTTGAGTTATGCACATACAGGAATTGTGTTATACACATGTTAAGGATGAGTTATCCACTTACAGGAGTTGTGTTAGACACATGTTAAAGATGAGTTATCCACTTACAGGCATTGTTTTCTACACATGTAAAAGATGAGTTACCCGCTTACAGGAAATGTGTTATACTCATGTTATAGATTACAGGAACTGTGTTATACAAATGTTAAAGATCAGCTCTCCACTTACAGGAATTGCGTTATACACATGTTAAAGATGAGTTACCCGCTTACAGGAATTGTGTTATACACATGTTAA
Source organism: Pictodentalium vernedei (assembly GCA_031216915.1). Taxonomy (NCBI): domain Eukaryota; kingdom Metazoa; phylum Mollusca; class Scaphopoda; order Dentaliida; family Dentaliidae; genus Pictodentalium; species Pictodentalium vernedei. The sequence goes on along the minus strand of CM062291.1, from coordinate 7,942,539 downwards.
AGATGAGTTATCCACTCACACGAATTCTGTTGTACACATGTTAAAGATGAGTTATCAAATTACAGGAATTTTGTTAACCACATGTTAAAGATGAGTTATCCAATTACAAGAATTGTGTTATACACATGTTAAAGATGAGTTCTCCACTTACAGGAATTGTGTTATACACATGTTAAAGTTGAGTTATCCACTTACAGGCATTGTGTTATACACGTGTTAAAGAGGAGTTATCCAGTTACAGATATTGTGTTATACACATGTTAAAGATGAGTTATCCACATACAGGCATTGTGTTATACAAATGTTAAAGATGAGTTACTTGCTTACAGGCATTGTGTTATACACATGCTAAAGATGAGTTATCCACTTACAGGAATTGTGTTATACACATGTTAAAGATGAGTTATCCACTTACAGGAATTGTGTTATACACATGTTAAAGAGGAGTTATCTGCTTACAGGCATTGTGCTGTACACATGTTGAAGATGAGTAATCCCCTTACAGGAATTGTGTTATACACATGTTAAAGATGAGTTATCTCCTTACAGGTATTGTGTTGTACACATGTTACAGTTGAGTTATCCACTTAAAGTAAATATGTTATACACATGTTAAAGTTCAGTTATCCACTTACAGGCATTGTGTTACACATGTTACAGGTGAATTGTCCACGTACATGAATTTCGTTATATCCTTGTTAAAGACGAGTTATCCACTTACAGGAATTGTGTTATACACATGTTAAAGATGAGTTATCCACCTACAGGCATTGTGTTATACACATGTTAAAGATGAGTTATCCACTTACAGGAATTGTGTTATACTCATATTAAAGAGTACGGTAAATGTGTTATACACATTTAAATATGAGTTATCCACTTACAGGAATTGTGTTATACACATGTTAAAGGTGAGTTATCCGCTTAGAGGCATTGTTCTGTATACATGTGGAAGTTGAGGTATCCACTTACAGGAATTGTGTTATACATATGTTAAAGATGAGTTATCCTCTTTCAGGAATTGTGTTAAACACATGTTAAAGATAAGTTATCCACTTAGAGGAATTGTATTATAGAAATGTTAAAGATGCATTTTCCACTTACAGGCATCGTGTTATACACATGTTAAAGATAAGTCATCCACTTACAGGAAATGTGTTATACACATGTTAAAGATGAGTGATCCACTTACACGCATTGTGTTATACACTTAAAGATGAGTTATCCACTTACAGGCATTGTGTGATGCACATGTTAAAGATGAGTTATCCACTTACAGGAATTGTGTTATACGCATGTTAATGAATACGGTAATGCTGTTATACACATCTAAAGATGAGTTGTCCACTTCCAGGAATTGTGTTATACAAATGTTGAAGATGTGTTATCCACTTACAGGAATTGTGTTACACACATGTTTAAGTTGCGTTATCCACTTACAGGAATTGTGTTATACACAGGCTAAATTAGAGTTATCCACTTTCAGGCATTGTGTTATACACATGTTGAAGATGAGTTATCGACTTACAGGCATTGTGTTACACACATGTTACAGATGAACTATACACTTAGAGGAATTGTGTTAGACACATGTTAAAGATGAGTTATCCACTTACAGGAATTGAGTTATACACATGTTAAAGATGAGTTATCCACTTACAGGAATTGTGTTATACACTTGTTAAAGACGAGTTATCCACTTACAGCATTGTGTTATACATATGCTAAAATGAGTTATCTACTTACGTGCATTGTGTTATACACATGCTAAAGATGGGTTATCCATGTACAGGAATTGTGGTATACTCATGTTAAAGATTGCAGGAATTATGTTATACAAATGGTAAAGGTGAGTTCTCTACTTACACGAATTGTGTTATACACATGTTAAAGCTCAGTTATCCACTTACTGGAATTTTGTTATACACATGTTAAAGATGAGTTATCCACTTACAGGCATTGTGTTATAACACGTTAAAGATGAGTTATCCACTTACAGGCATTGTGTTATACACATGTTAAAGATGAGTTATCCACTTACAGACTTTGTGTTATACGCATGTTAAAGATGAGTTATCCACTTACCGGCATTGTGCTACACACATGTTAAAAATGAGTTATCCACTTACCGGCATTGTGCTACACACATGTTAAAGATGAGTTATCCACTTAAAGGCATTGTGCTATAGACATGTTAAAGATGAGTTATCCACTTACACGCATTGTGTTATACACATGTTAAAGATGAGTATCCACTTACAGGAATTGTGTTATATACATGTTAAAGATGTGTTATCCACTTACAGGAAATGTGTTACACACATGTTAAAGTTGAGTTATCCACTTACAGACATTGTGTTACACACATGTTACAGATGAACTTTCCACTTAGAGGAATTGTGTTAGACACATGTTAAAGATGAGTTATCCACTTACATGAATTGCCTTATACACATGTTAAAGATGAGTTATCCACTTACATTAATTGTGTTATACACATGCTAAAGATGAGTTTTCCACTTACAGGAATTGTCTAATACATATGCTAAATATGAGTTATCCACTTACAGGAATTGTGTTATACATATGCTTAAGATGAGTTATCCACTTACAGGAATTGTGTAATACATATGCTAAATATGAGTTATCCACTTAAAAGAATTGTGTTTCCCACATCCTAAAGATGAGTTATCCACTTACAGGAATTGTGTTATACATGTGCTTAAGATGAGTTATCCAGTTAAAGGAATTGTGTTATACACATGCTAAAGATGAGTTATCCACTTACATGAATTGTGTTACACACATGTTAAAGATGAGTTATCCACTGTCAGGAATTCTGTTATACACATGTTAAAGATGAGTTATCCACTGACAGGAATTCTGTTATACACATGTTAAAGATGAGTTAAGCACTTACAGGAATTGTGTTACACACATGTTAACGCTGAGTTATCCACTTACAGGAATTGTGTTATACACATGTTAAAGATGAGTTATCCACTTACAGGAATTGTGTTATGCACATGTTAAAGATGAGTTCTCCACTTACAGGAATTGTGTTTCACACATGTTAAAGAGGAGTTAACCACCTACAGGCATTGTGTTATACACATGCTACAGTTCACTTATCGGCTTATAGGAATTGTGTTGTACACGTGTTAAAGGTGAGTTAACTACCTACAAAATGCTAAAGTTCAGTTATCGGCTTATAGGAATTGTGTTGTACACATGTTAAAGGTGAGTTAACCAACAACAGGCACCTTATGGGAGTGTAGTGCTATGTTTGGGACACCAGTATGTTCACCTGTTTGGAGTGTAGTGCTATGTGTAGGACGCCAGTAAGTACACCTGTTGGGAGTGTAGTGCTATGTGGAGGACGCCAGTAAGTACACCTGTTAGGAGCTTAGTGCTATGTGTAGTACGCCAGTAAGTACACCTGTTGGGAGTGTAGTGCTACGTGTAAGACGCCAGTATGTACACCTTTTAGGAGTGTAGAGCTATGTGTAGTACGCCAGTAAGTTCACCTCTTGGGAGTGTTGTTCTGTGTCTACGGCGGCAGGAAGTACACCTGTTGGGATTGTGGTGAAATGTGTAGGGCAGCACTAAGTACACATGTTGGAAGTTTAGTGCTATGTGTAGCACGCCAGTAAGTACACTTGTTGGGAGTGTAGTTCTGTGTAGGAGAGCAGTAAGTACACCTGCTGGGTGTGTAGTGCTGTGTGCAGGACACCAAAAAGTACACCTGTTGGGAGTACAGTGCTATGTGTAAGGCGCCAGTAAGTTCACCTGTTAGGAGTGTAGTCCTATGTGTAGGACGCCAGAACGTACATCTGTTGGAAGTGCAGTGCTATGTGTTGGGCGTCAGTAAGTACACCTGAATGGAGTGCAGTGCTATGTGTAGGACGCCAGTAAGTACACCGGTTTGGAGTGTAGTGCTATGTGTCGCACACCAGTATGTCCATCTGTTTGGAGTGTAGTACTATGTGTAGGACGGCATGAAGTTGAGTGGAGTCTGGAGTGTAGTGCAAAGTGTAGGGCACCAGTAAGTACACATGTTTGGAGTTTAGTGCTATGTGTAGGACGCCAGTAAGTTCTCCTTTTAATAGTATATTGCTACGTGTAGGAAGCCAGTAAGTACACCTGTTGGGAGTGTAGTGCTATGTGTAGGACGCCAGTAAGTGCACCTGTTGGGAGTATAGGGCTATGTTTAGGACGCCATTAAGTACACCTGTTTGGAGCTTCTTGCTATGTGTAGTACGCCAGTAAGTACACCTGTTGTGAGTGTAGTGCTACGTGTAGGACGCCAGTACGTACACCTTTTAATAGTGTAGTGCTACGTGTAAGACGCCAGTAAGTACACCTTTTAGGAGTGTAGAGCTATGTGTAGGAAGCCAGTAAGTACACCTGATGGGAGTGTAGTGCTGTGTGTGAGACACCACTAAGTACACCTGTTTGGAGTGTAGAGCTATGTGTAGGACGCCAGTAAGTACACCTGTTGGCAGTGTTGTGCTATGTGTAGGACGCCAGAAAGTACACCTTTTTGAACTGTAGTGCTATGTGTTGGACGCCAGTAAGTACACTTGTTGTGATGGTAGTGCTGTGTGTGGGACGCCGGTAATTACACCTGTTCGGAGTGCAGTGCTATGTCTAGGACACCAGTAAGTGCACCTGTTGGGAGTGTAGTGCTGTGTGTAGGACGCCAGAGAGTACACCTTTTAGAAGTTTAGTGCTATGTGTAGGACGCCGGTAAGTACACTTGTTGCGAGTGTAGTGCTAGGTGTGGGACGCCAGTAAGTAAACCTGTTGGGCATGTAGTGCTATGTGTAGGACACCAGCAAGTTCACCTGTTGGGAGTGTAGTGGTATGTGCAGAACGCCAGTAAGTACACCTGTTGGGAGTGTAGTGCTATGTGTAGTACGCCAGTAATTTCACCTCTTGTGCGTTTTGTACTGTGTCTAGGGCGGCAGGAAGTACACCTGTTGGGATTGAGGTGCAATGTGAAGGGCACCAGTAAGTACACATGTTGGACGTTTAGTGCTATGTGTGGCACGCCAGTAAGTACACTTGTTGGGAGTGTAGTTATATGGGTAGGAGAGCAGTAAGTACACCTGCTGGGTGTGTAGTGCTATGTGCAGGACACCAGAAAGTGCACCTGTTGGGAGTACAGTGCTATGTGTAAGGCGCCAGTAAGTTCGCCTGTTAGGAGTGTAGTCCTATGTGTCGGACGCCAGAACGTACATCTGTTGGGAGTGCAGTGCTATGAGTTGGACGTCAGTAAGTACACCTGATTGCAGAGTAGTGCTATGTGTAGGACGCCAGTACGTACACCTGTTTGGAGTGTAGTACTATGTGTAGGACGGCAGGAAGTACACCTGTCGGGAGTGTAGTGCAAAGTGTAGGGCACCAGTAAGTACACATGTTGGGAGTTTAGTGCTATGCGTAGGTCGCCATTAAGTACACCTGTTGGGAGTGTAGTGCTATGGGTAGCACACCAGTAAGTACACCTGTTGGAAGTGTAGTGCAATGTGTAGTACACCAGTAAGTACACATGTTGGGAGTGTAGTGCTATGTGTAGGACGCCATAAAGTACACCTGTTAGGAGTGTAGTGCTATGTGTAGGACGGTAGTAAGTACACCTATTGGGGGTGTAGTGCTATGTGTAGGTCGCCAGTAAGTACACCTGTTGGGAGTGTAGTGCTGTAGTGCTATGTGTAGGGCACCAGTAAGTACACCTGTTTGGAGTGCAGTGGTATGTGGGAGTGTAGTGCTATGTGTAAAACGTCAGTAAGTACACCTGTTCGGATGTATTGCTATGTGTAGGACGCCAGTAAGTACACCTGTTGTGAATGTAGTGCTATGTGCAGGACGCCAGTAAGTGCACATGTTTGCAGTGTATTGCAGTGCTATGTGTAGGACGCCAGTAAATACACCTGTTGGGAGTGTCTTGCTATGTGTAGGTCGGCAATAAGTGCACCTGTTCGGAGTGCAATGCTATGTGTAGGAGACCAGTAGGTACACCAGTTAGGAAATTAGTGCTATGTGTAGGACGCCAGAAAGTACACCTGTTGGGAGGGTAGTGCTATTTGTAGGCCGGTAGTAAGTACTCCTGTTAGTAGGGTAGTCCTATGTTTAGGACGCCAGTAAGTACACCCGTTGGGAGTGTTGTGCTATGTGTAGGACGGGAGTAAGTGCACATGTTGGGAGCGTAGTGCTATGTGTAGGACGCCAGTAAGTACACCTGTTCGGATTGTATTGCGATGTGTAGTACGCCAGTAAGTTCACCTGTTGTGAGCTTAGTGCTATGTGTAGTACGCTGGTAGGAACACCTGTTGGGAAAGTAGTGCTATGTGTAGGACGCTAGTAAGTTCACTTGCTTTGAGTGTAGAGCTATGTGTAGCACGCCAGTAAGTACACATGTTGGGAGTGTAGTGCAATGAGTAGGACGCCAGTAAGTACACCTGTTGGGAGTGTCTTGCTATGTGTAGGGCGCGAGTAAGTACACCTGGTGGGAGTGTAGTTCTATGTGTAGGACGTTAGTAAGTATACCTGTGGGGAGTGTAGTGCTCTGTGTAGGACGCCAGAAAGTACACATGTTGGGAATGTAGTGCTATGTGTAGGACGCCAGTAGGTACACCTGTTAGGAGTGTAGTGGTATGTGTGGGACGCCAGTAATTGCACCTGTTGGAAGCGTAGGGCTATGTGTAGGACGCCAGTAAGTACACCTGTTGGGAGGTAGAGCTATGTGTAGGATTCTTGTAAATACACCTGTTGGGAGTGTAGTTCTATGTGTAGGATTCCAGTAGGCACACCAGTTTGGAGTCCAGTGCTATGTGTCGGATGCCAGTAAGTACACCCGTTAGGAGCGTAGTGCTATGTGTAAGTACACCTGTTACATAAAAGTACACGTGGTGCGAGTGTAGTGCTATGTGTAGGACGTTAGTGAGTACACATGTAGGGAGCGTAGTGCTATGTGTAGTACGCTAGTAAGTACACCTGTTGGAGGTTTGTGCTATGTGTAGGAAGCCAATTAGTACACATGTTGGGAGTGTAGTGCTATGTGTAGGACGCCAGTAAGTTCACCTGTTGGAAGCGTAGTGTTCTGTGTAGGACGCCAGTAGGTACACCTGTTGGGAGTATAGCGCTATGTGTAGGACTCTAGTAAGTACACCGTTTGGGGGTTTAGTGGTATTTGTAGGATGTCAGTAAGTACACCTGTTAGTAGTGTAGTGCTATGTATAGGACGCCAGTACGTACACCTTTTAGGAGTGTAGTGCTATGTGCAAGAAGCCAGTAAGTACACCTGATGGGAGTGTAGTGCTATGTGTAGGACAACAGAAAGTACACCTGTTAGGAGTGTAGTGCTCTGTGTAGGACGCCAGTAAGTACACCTATTGGGAGTGTAGTGCTATGCGTAGGACCCCAGAATGTACAACACCTTTTAGAAGTGAAGTGCTATGTGTAGGAAGCCAGGAAGTAAACTTGTTGCGAGTGTACTGCTATGTGTGGGACGCCTGATGGGAGTGTAGTGCTATATGTAGGACACCAGTAAATACGCCTGTTGGGAGTGTAGTGCTATGTGCAGAACGCCACTAAGTACACCTGTTAGGAGTGCAGTGCTATGTGTAGGACGCCAGTACGTACACCTGTTAGGAATGTAGTGCTATGTGTGGGACGCCAGTAAGTACATCTGTTGGGAGTGTAGTGCTGTAGTGCTATGTTTAGGGAATCAGTAAGTACTCCTGTTTGGGATGTAGTGGTAGGACGTCAGTAAGTACACCTGTTGGTAGCGTAGTGCTATGTGTAGTACGCTAGTAAGTAGACCTGTTGGAGGGTAGTGGTATCTGTTTGAATCCAGAAAGTACACCAGTTGGGCGTGTAGTGCTATGTGTAGGACTCCAGTACGTACACCTATTGGGAGTGTAGTGCTATGTGTAGGATTCCAGGAAGTACACCTGTTTGGAGTGCAGTGCTATGTGTAGGACGCCAGTAAGTACACCTGTTAGGAGTGTAGTGCAATGTGTAGGACGCCAGAAAGTACACCTTTTAGACGTGTAGTGCTAGGTGTGGGACGCCAGTAAGTACACGTGCTGTGAGTGTAGTGCTATGTGTAGGACACCAGCAAGTACAACTGTTGGGAGTGTAGTGCTGTGTGTAGGAGGGCAGTAAGTACACCTGCTGGGAGCGTAGTGCTATGTTCGGGAACCCAGTAAGTACACCTGTTGGAAGTGCAGTGCTATGTGTAAGGCTCCTGTAAGTACACCTGTTAGGAGTGTAATGCTATGTGTTTGACGCCAGAATATACACCTGGTGGCGGTGCATTGATCTGTGTAGGATGTCAGTAAGTACACCTGATTGGAGTGTGTGCTATGTGTAGGACGGCAGTAAGAACATCTGTTCGGAGTGTATTGCTCTGTGTAGGACGCCTGTAAGGACACCTGTTGGGAGTGTTCTGCTATGTGTAGGCCGTCAGTGAGTACACTTGATTGGAATGTAGTGCTATGTGTAAAACACCAGTAAGTACACGTGGTGGGAGTGTAGTGCTATGTGTAGGACGTCAGTAAGTAAACCTGTTGGCAGCGTAGTGCTATGTGTAGTACGCTTGTAAGTACACCTGTTGGTGGGTAGTGCTATGTGTAGGACGCCAATAAGTACACCAGATGGGAGTGTACTGCAATGTGTAAGAAACCAGTAAGTACACCTGTTAGGAGTGTAGTGCTATGTGTAGGACGGCATGAAGTACACCCGTTGGGAGTGTAGTGCTATGCGTAGGACGCCAGAAAGTACACCTTTTAGAAGTGTAGTGCTATGTGTCGGACGCCAGTAAGTACACGTGTTGCGAGTGAAGTGCTATGTGTGGGGCGCCAGTAAGTGCACCTGTTGGGAGTGTAGTGCTATGTGTCGGACGCCAGTAAGTACACGTGTTGCGAGTGAAGTGCTATGTGTGGGGCGCCAGTAAGTGCACCTGTTGGGAGTGTAGTGCTATGTGTTGGACACCAGTAAGTACACCTGTTGGGAGAGTAGTGCTATGTGTAGGACGCCAGTAAGTACACCTGTTGGAAGTGTAGTGCTATGTGTAAGACGGCAGTAAGTACACCTGCTGGGAGTGTAGTGCTAAGTGTAGGACACCAGTAAGTACACCTGTGGGGAGTGCAGAGCTATGTGTAAGGCGCCAGTAAGTACACCTGTCAGTAGTGTAGTGCTATGTGTAAGACGCCAGAACATATACCTGTTGGGAGTGCAGTGCTATGTGTAGGAAGTCAGTAAGTACACCTGATTGGATTGTAGTGCTATGTGTGGGACGGCAGTAAGTACACCTGTTAGGAGTGTAGTGCTCTTTGTAGGACGCCAGTAAGTAAAACCTGTTGGGAGTATAATGCTTTGTGTAGGACGCCAGAAAGTACACCTTTTAGAAGTGTAGTGCTATGTGTAGGACGCCAGTAAGTACAGTTGTTGCGAGTGTAGTGCTATGTGTCTGACGCCAGTAAGTTCCCCTGTTGGGAGGGTAGTGCTATTTGTAGGACACTGTAAGTTCACCTGTTGGGAGTGTAGTGCTATGTGTAGGAGGGCAGTGAGTACAAGTGCCTGGAGCGTGGTGCTATGTGCAAGACACCAGTAATTACACCTTTCGGAGTGCAGTGCTATGTCTAAGGCGCCAGTAAGTACACCTGTTAGGAGTGTAGTGTTATGTGTAAGACGCCAGAGGGTGCACCTGTTGGGAGTGCAGTGCGCTGTGTAGGACGTCAGTAAGTACACCTGATAGGGGTGTAGTGCTATGTGGAGGACGGCGGCGAGTACACCTGTGCGGAGTGTATTGCTAGGTGTAGGACGCCTGTAAGTACACCTGTTGGGAGTGTAGTGCAATGTGTAGGACGCCAGAGAGTACACTTTATTGGAGTGTTGTGCTATGTGTAGGACAGCAGTAAGTACACGTGGTGGTAGTGTAGTGCTATGTGTAGGACGTCAGTAAGTACACCTCTTGGTAGCGTAGTGCTATGTGTAGTACGCTAGTAAGTACACCTGTTGGAGGATAGTGCTATGTGTAGGAAGCCAGCAAGTACACCTGTTGGGAGTATAGTGCTATGTGTAGGTCGCCAGTAAGTGCACGAGTTGCAAGCGTAGTGCTATGTGTAGGACGCCAGTAAGTACATCTGTTGGGAGTGTAGTTCTATGTGTAGGACTCCAGTAAGGGTACCTGTTGAGAGTGAAGTGCTATGTGTAGCATTCCAGTAAGTACACTTGTTTGGTGTGCAGTGCTATGTGTAGGACGCCAGTAATTGCTCCTGTTAGGAGTGTAGTGCTATGTGCAGGACGCCAGTAAGTACACCTGTTGGGAGTGTAGTGCTATGTGTAGGTCACCAGATAATACACATGTTAGGAGTGTAGTGCTATGTGTAGGACGCCAGTAGGAACACCTGTTGGGCGTGTATTGCTATGTGTAGGTCACCAGAGAATACACCTGTTAGGAGTGTAGTGCTATGTGTAGGAAGCCAGTAAGTACCCCTGTTGGGCGTCTAGTGCTATGTGTAGGAGTTCAGTAAGTACACCTGCTGGGAGCGTAGTGCGAAGTGTAGTACGCCAGTAGGTACACTTGTTGGGAGAGTAGTGCTATGTGTAGGAAGGCAGTCAGTACACCTGTGGGGAGCTTACTGTTATGTGTTGGACACCAGTAAGAACACCTGTTGGGAGTGTAGTCCTATGTGTAGGACGCCAGTAAGTACACGTGTTGCGATTGTAGTGCTATGTGTGCGACGCCAGTAAGTACACCTGTTGGGAGTGTAGTGCAGTGTGTAGGACACCAATAAGTACACCTGTTGGGAGAGTAGTGCTATGTGCAGAACGTCAGTAAGTACACCTTCTGTGAGTGTAGTGCTATGTGTAAGACGCCAGTTAGTTCACCTGTTGTGACTGTAGTACTATGTGTAGGACGGCATGAAGTACACCTATTGGGAGTGTAGTGCTGTGTGTAGGGCACCAATTAGGAGTTTAGTGCTATGTGTAGGACGCCAGAACGTACACCTGTTGGGAGTGCAGTGCTATGTGTAGGACGTCAGTAAGTACACCTGATTGGAGTGTAGTGCTATGTGTAGGACGGCAGTAAGTACATCTGTTCGGAGTGTATTGCTCTGTGTAGGACGCCTGTAAGTACACCTGTTGGGAGTGTTGTGCTACGTGCAGGAGGGCAGTGATTGCAAGTGCTGGGAGCTTGGTGCTATGTGCAAGACACCAGTAAGTACACCTTTGGAAGTGCAGTGCTATGTGTAAGGCGCCAGTAAGTACACCTGTTAGGAGTGTAGTGCTGTGTGTAGGACGCCAGAACGTACACCTTTTGGGAGTGCAGTGCAATGTGTAGGACATCAGTAAGTACACCTGATTGGAGTGTAGTGTTATGTGGAGGACGGCGGTGAGTACACCTGTTCGGAGTGTATTGCTATGTGTAGGACGCCTGTAAGTACACCTGTTGGGAGTGTAGTGCTATGTGTAGGACGCCAGAGAGTACACTTGATTGGAGTGTAGGGCTATGTGTAGGACAGCAGTAAGTACACGTGGTGGGAGCGTAGTGCTATGTGTAGGACGTCAGTAAGTACCCCTGTTGGTAGCGTAGTGCTGTGTGTAGTACGCTAGGAAGTACACCTGTTGGAGTGTAGTGCTATGTGTAGGAAGCCAGCAAGTACACCTGTTGGGAGTATAGTGCTATGTGTAGGACGCCAGTAAGTTCACCTGTTGCAAGCGTAGTGCTATGTGTAGGACGCCTGTAAGTACACCTGTTGGGAGTGTAGTGCTATGTGTAGGATTCCATTAAGTCAACCTGTTTGGAGTACAGTGCTATGTGTAGGACGCCAGTAAGTGCACCTGTTAGGAGAGTAGTGCTATGTGCAGGACGCCAGTAAGTACACCTATTGGGAGTGTAGTGCTATGTGTTGGAGTTAGTAAGTACACCTTTTGGGAGCGTATTGCGATGTGTAGTACGCCAGTAGGCACACCTGTTGGGAGAGTAGTGCTCTGTGTAGGAAGCCAGTAAGTACACCTGTTGGGAGCTTATTGCTATGTGTTGGACGCCAGTAGGTACACCTGTTGGGAGTGTAGTGCTATGTGTAGGACGCCCGTAAGTACACCTGTTGGGAGTCCAGTGCTATTTGTAGGATGCTAGTAAGTACACCTGTTAGTAGTGTAGTGCTATGTGTAGGACGCCAGTAATTACACCTTTTAGGAGTGTAGGGCTATGTGTAGGAAGGCAGTAAGCACACCTGATGGGGTGTACTGCTGTGTGTAGGACACCAGTAAGTACACCTATTAGGAGGGTAGTGCTCTGTGTAGGACGCCAGTAAGTACACCTGTTGGGAGTGTAGTGCTATGTGTAGGACGCCAGAAGGTACACCTTTTAGAAGTATAGTGCTATGTGTAGGACGCCAGAAAGTACACGTGTTGCGAGTGTAGAGCTATGTGTGGGACGCCAGTAAGTAAACCTGTTGAAAGTGTAGTGCCGTGTGTAGGACCCCAGTAAGAACACCTGTTGGAAGAGTAATGCTATATGCAGTACGCCAGTGAGTACACCTTTTGGTAGTGTAGTGTTGTGTGTACGACGCCTGTAATTTCACTTGTTGGGAGTGTAGTACTATGTGCAGGACTGCATGAAGTACACCTGTTTGGAGTGTAGTGCTATGTGTAGGGCACCAATAAGTACCCATTTTGGCAGTTTAGTACTATGTGTAGGTCGCCAGTAAGTACACCTGTTGGGAGTGTAGTGCTATGTGTCGGGCGGCAGAAAGTACACCTGCTGGGAGTGTAGTGCTATGTGTTGAACACCAGTAAGTACACCTGTTGGGAGTGCAGTGCTATGTGTAGGGCGACAGTAAGTACACCTGTTAGGAGTGTAGTGCTATGTGTAGGACGTCAATAATTGCACCTGTTGGAAGCGTAGGGCTATGTGTAGGACGCGAGTAAGTACACCTGTTGCGAGTGTAGTGCTATGTGTAGGACTCCAGTAGGCGCACCAGTTTGGAGGGCAGTGCAATGTGTAGGACGCCAATAAGTACACCAGTTAGGACTGTAGTGCTATGTGTAAGTACACCTGGTACTTACAAGCACACGTGGTGCGAGTGTAGTGCTATGTGTAGGACGTTAGTAAGTACACCTGTTGGGAGCGTAGTGCTATGTGTGTCACCCTAGTAAGTACACCTGTTGGCGGGTAGTGCAATGTGTATGAAGCCAGTAGGTACACCTGCTGGGAGTGTAGTACTATGTGTTGGACGCCAGTAAGTGAACCTGTTGGAAGCGTAGTGCTATGTGTAGGACACCAGTAGGTACACCTGTTGGGAGTGTAGTGCTATGTGTAGGGCTCTAGTAAGTACACCGGTTGGGAGTCTAGTGGTATTTGTAAGATGCCAGTAAGGACACCTGTTAGTAGTGTAGTGCTACGTGTAGGACGCCAGTAAGTACACCTTTTAGGGGTGTAGTGCTATGTGTAGGAAGCCACTAAATACACCTGATGGGAGTGTAGTGCTATGTGTAGGACAACAGTAAGTACACCTGTTAGGAGTGTAGTGCTATGGGTAGGACGCCGGTAAGTACACCTGTTGGGAGTGTAGTGCTATGTGTAGGACGTCAGAATGTACAACACCTTTTAGAAGTGTAGTGCTATGTGTAGGACGCCAGTAAGTAAACTTGTTGCGAGTGTACTGCTATGTGTGGGTCGCCAGTAAGTACACCTGTTGGTAGAGTAGTGCTATGTGTAGGACACCAGTAAAAACACCTGTTGGTAGTGTAGTGATATGTGCATAACGCCAGTAAGTACACCTGTTAGGAGTGTAGTGCTATGTGTAGGATGCCAGTAAGTAAACCTGTTGGGAGCGTATAGCTATGTGTAAGTACTAGTAAGTAGACCTGTTGGAGGGTAGTGATATGTGTTGGAATCCAGAAAGTACACCTGTTGGGAGTGTAGTGCTATGTGTAGGACTCCAGTAAGTACACCTATTGGTGTTGTAGTGCTATGTGTGGGATTCCACGAAGTACACCTGTTTGGAGTGCAGTGCTATGTGTAGGACGCCACAACGTGCACCTGTTTGGAGTGCAGTGCTATGTGTAGGACAGCAGTAAGTACACGTGGTGGGAGTGTTGTGCTATGTGTAGGACGTCAGTAGGTACACCTGTTGGTAGCGTAGTGCTATGTGTAGTACGCTAGTAAGTACGCCTGTTGGAGGGTAATGCTATGTGTAGGAAGCCAGCAAGTACACGTGTTGGGAGTATAGTGCTATGTGTAGGGCGCCAGTAAGTGCACCTGTTGCAAGCGTACAGCTATGTGTAGGACGCCAGTAAGTACACCTGTTGGGAGTGTAGTTCTATGTGTAGGACTCCAGAAAGTACACCTGTTGGAAGTGTAGTGCTATGTGTAGGATTCCAGTAAGTACACCTGTTTGGAGTGCAGTGCTATGTGTAGGACGCCAGTAAGTGCACCTGTTAGGAGTGTAGTGCTATGTGCAGGACGCCAGGAAGTACACCTGTGAGGAGTGCAGTGCTATGTGTAGGACACCAGAGAATACATCTGTTAGGAGTATAGTGCTATGTGTAGGAGTTCAGTAAGTATACCTGTTGGGAGCGCAGTGCGATGTGTAGTACGCCAGTAGGTACACCTGTTGGGAGAGTTGTGCTATGTGTAGGAAGCCAGTCAGTACACCTCTTGGGAGCTTACTGCTATATGTTGGACGCCAGTAAGTACACCTGTTGGGAGTGTAGTGCTATGTGTAGGACGCCCCTAAGTGCACCTGTTGGGAGTGTAGTGCTATTTGTAGGATGCCAGTAAGTACACCTGGCAGTAGTGTAGTGCTATGTGTAGGACGCCAGTAAGTACACCTTTTAGTAGTTTAGTGCTATGTGTAGGAAGCCAGATATACACTTCCTGGGAGTGTACTGCTATGTGTATTACACCAGTAAGAACACCTGTTAGGAGTGTAGTGCTATGTGTAGGACGCCAGTAAGTACACCTGTTGGGAGTGTAGTGCTATGTGTAGGACGCCAGAAAGTACACGTGTTGCGAGTGTAGTGCTATGTGTGGGACGCCAGTAAGTACATCTGTTGGGAGAGTAGTGCTGTGTATAGAACACCAGTAAGTACACCTGTTGGGAGAGTAGTGCTTTGTGCAGAACGCCAGTAAGTACAACTTTAGGGAGGGTAGTGCTATGTGTAGGACGCCAGTAAGTTCACCTGATGTGAGAGTAGTACTATGTGTAGGACGGCATGTAGGACACCTATTGGGAGTGTAGTGCTGTGTGTTGGGCATCAATAAGTACCCATTTTGGCAGTTAAGTACACTGTGCAGGACGTCAGTAAGTACACCTGTTGGGAGTGTAGTGCTTTGTATAGGTAGGCAGTAAGTACACCTGCTGGGTGTGTAGCGCTAAGTGTAGGATACCAGTAGGTACACCTGTTGGGAGTGCAGAGCTATGTGTAAGGCGCCAGAAAGTACACCTGTTAGGAGTGTAGTGCTATGTGAAAGACGCCAGAACGTATACATGTTAGGAGTGCAGTGCTATGTGTATGACGTCAGTAAGTTGGATTGTAGTGTTATGTGTGGGACGGCAGTAAGTACACCTGTTAGGAGTGTAGTGCTCTGTGTAGGACGCCAGTAAGTAGAACATGTTGGGAGTGTAGTGCTATGGGTAGGACGCCAGTAAGTACACCTTTTAGAAGTGTAGTGCTATGTGTAGGACGTTAGTAAGTACACCTGTTGGGAGCGTAGTGCTATGTGTAGTACCCTGGTAAGTTCACCTGTTGGAGGGTAGTGCTATGTGTAGGAAGCCAGTAAGTACACATGTTGGGAGTGTAGTGCTATGTGTAGGACGCCAGTAAGTGCACCTGTTGGAAGCGCAGTGCTATATGTAGGACACCAGTATGTACACCTGCTGGGAGTGTAGTGCTATGTATAGGACTCTAGTAAGAACAGCGGTTGGGAGTGTAGTGGTATTTGTACGATGCCAGTAAGTACACCTGTTAGTAGTGTAGTGCTATGTGTAGGACGTCAGTCAGTACACCTTTTAGGACTGTAGAGCTATGTGTAGGACAATAGTAAGTACCCCTGTTAGGAGTGTAGTGCTATGTGTAGGGCGCCAGTAAGTACACATGTTGGGAGTGTAGTGCTATGTGTAGGACGCCAGAACGTACATCTGTTGGAAGTGCAGTGCTATGTGTTGGGCGTCAGTAAGTACACCTGAATGGAGTGCAGTGCTATGTGTAGGACGCCAGTAAGTACACCGGTTTGGAGTGTAGTGCTATGTGTTGCACACCAATATGTTCATCTGTTTGGAGTGTAGTACTATGTGTAGGACGGCATGAAGTTGAGTGGAGTCTGGAGTGTAGTGCAAAGTGTAGGGCACCAGTAAGTACACATGTTTGGAGTTTAGTGCTATGTGTAGGACGACAGTAAGTACACCTGTTGGGAGTGTAGTGCTATGTGTAGGACGCCAGTAAGTGCACCTGTTGGGAGTATAGGGCTATGTGTAGGACGCCATTAAGTACACCTGTTTGGAGCTTATTGCTATGTGTAGTGCGCCAGTAAGTACACCTGTTGGGAGTGTAGTGCTACGTGTAGGACGCCAGTACGTACACCTTTTAATAGTGTAGTGCTACGTGTAAGACGCCAGTAAGTACACCTTTTAGGAGTGTAGAGCTATGTGTAGGAAGCCAGTAAGTACACCTGATGGGAGTGTAGTGCTGTGTGTGAGACACCAGTAAGTACACCTGTTTGGAGTGTAGAGCTATGTGTAGGACGCCAGTAAGTACACCTGTTGGCAGTGTTGTGCTATGTGTAGGACGCCAGAAAGTACACCTTTTTGGACTGTAGTGCTATGTGTTGGACGCCAGTAAGTACACTTGTTGTGATGGTAGTGCTGTGTGTGGGACGCCGGTAATTACACCTGTTCGGAGTGTAGTGCTATGTCTAGGACACCAGTAAGTGCACCTGTTGGGAGTGTAGTGCTGTGTGTAGGACGCCAGAGAGTACACCTTTTAGAAGTTTAGTGCTATGTGTAGGACGCCGGTAAGTACACTTGTTGCGAGTGTAGTGCTAGGTGTGGGACGCCAGTAAGTACACCTGTTGGGCATGTAGTGCTATGTGTAGGACACCAGCAAGTTCACCTGTTGGGAGTGTAGTGGTATGTGCAGAACGCCAATAAGTACACCTGTTGGGAGTGTAGTGCTCTGTGTAGAACGCCAGTAATTTCACCTCTTGTGCGTGTTGTACTGTGTCTAGGGCGGCAGGAAGTACACCTGTTGGGATTGAGGTGCAATGTGAAGGGCACCAGTAAGTACACATGTTGGACGTTTAGTGCTATGTGTGGCACGCCAGTAAGTACATTTGTTGGGAGTGTAGTTCTATGGGTAGGAGAGCAGTAAGTACACCTGCTGGGTGTGTAGTGCTATGTGCAGGACACCAGAAAGTGCACCTGTTGGGAGTACAGTGCTATGTGTAAGGCGCCAGTAAGTTCGCCTGTTAGGAGTGTAGTCCTATGTGTCGGACGCCAGAACGTACATCTGTTGGGAGTGCAGTGCTATGAGTTGGACGTCAGTAAGTACACCTGATTGCAGAGTAGTGCTATGTGTAGGACGCCAGTACGTACACCTGTTTGGAGTGTAGTACTATGTGTAGGACGGCAGGAAGTACACCTGTCGGGAGTGTAGTGCAAAGTGTAGGGCACCAGTAAGTACACATGTTGGGAGTTTAGTGCTATGCGTAGGTCGCCATTAAGTACACCTGTTGGGAGTGTAGTGCTATGGGTAGCACACCAGTAAGTACACCTGTTGGAAGTGTAGTGCAATGTGTAGTACACCAGTAAGTACATATGTTGGGAGTGTAGTGGTATGTGTAGGACGCCATAAAGTACACCTGTTAGGAGTGTAGTGCTATGTGTAGGACGGTAGTAAGTACACCTATTGGGAGTGTAGTGCTATGTGTAGGTCGCCAGTAAGTACACCTGTTGGGAGTGTAGTGCTGTAGTGCTATGTGTAGGGCACCAGTAAGTACACCTGTTTGGAGTGCAGTGGTATGTGGGAGTGTAGTACTATGTGTAAAACGTCAGTAAGTACACCTGTTCGGATGTATTGCTATGTGTAGGACGCCAGTAAGTAACCTGTTGTGAATGTAGTGCTATGTGCAGGACGCCAGTAAGTGCACATGTTTGCAGTGTATTGCAGTGCTATGTGTAGGACGCCAGTAAATACACCTGTTGGGAGTGTCTAGCTATGCGTAGGTCGGCAATAAGTGCACCTGTTCGGAGTGTAATGCTATGTGTAGGAGACCAGTAGGTACACCAGTTAGGAAATTAGTGCTATGTGTAGGACGCCAGAAAGTACACCTGTTGGGAGGGTAGTGCTATTTGTAGGCCGGTAGTAAGTACTCCTGTTAGTAGGGCAGTCCTATGTTTAGGACGCCAGTAAGTACACCCGTTGGGAGTGTTGTGCTATGTGTAGGACGGGAGTAAGTGCACATGTTGGGAGCGTAGTGCTATGTGTAGGACGCTAGTAAGTACACCTGTTCGGAATGTATTGCGATGTGAAGGACGCCAGTAAGTAAACATGTTGGGAGAGGTGTGCAATGTGTAGGACGCTAGTAAGTACACCTGTTTGGAGTGTAGTACCATGTGTAGGACACCACTAAGTACACCTGTTGGGAAAGTAGTGCTATGTGTAGGACGCTAGTAAGTACACCTGCTTTGGGTGTAGAGCTATGTGTAGCACGCCAGTAAGTACACATGTTGGGAGTGTAGTGCAATGAGTAGGACGCCAGTAAGTACACCTGTTGGGAGTGTCTTGCTATGTGTAGGGCGCGAGTAAGTACACCTGGTGGGAGTGTAGTTCTATGTGTAGGACGTCAGTAAGTATACCTGTGGGGAGTGTAGTGCTCTGTGTAGGACGCCAGAAAATACACATGTTGGGAATGTAGTGCTATGTGTAGGACGCCATTAGGTACACCTGTTAGGAGTGTAGTGGTATGTGTAGGATGCCAGTAATTGCACCTGTTGGAAGCGTAGGGCTATGTGTAGGACGCCAGTAAGTACACCTGTTGGGAGGTAGAGCTATGTGTAGGATTCTAGTAAATACACCTGTTGGGAGTGTAGTTCTATGTGTAGGATTCCAGTAGGCACACCAGTTTGGAGTACAGTGCTATGTGTCGGATGCCAGTAAGTACACCCGTTAGGTGTGTAGTGCTATGTGTAAGTACACCTGTTACATAAAAGTACACGTGGTGCGAGTGTGGTGCTATGTGTAGGACGTTAGTGAGTACACATGTAGGGAGCGTAGTGCTATGTGTAGTACGCTAGTAAGTACACCTGTTGGAGGTTAGTGCTATGTGTAGGAAGCCAATTAGTACACATGTTGGGAGTGTAGTGCTCTGTGTAGGACGCCAGTAAGTTCACCTGTTGGAAGCGTAGTGCTCTGTGTAGGACGCCAGTAGGTACACCTGTTGGGAGTATAGTGCTATGTGTAGGACTCTAGTAAGTACACCGTTTGGGGGTTTAGTGGTATTTGTAGGATGTCAGTAAGTACACCTGTTAGTAGTGTAGTGCTATGTATAGGACGCCGGTACGTACACCTTTTAGGAGTGTAGTGCTGTGTGCAAGAAGCCAGTAAGTACACCTGATGGGAGTGTAGTGCTATGTGTAGGACAACAGAAAGTACACCTGTTAGGAGTGTAGTGCTCTGTGTAGGACGCCAGTAAGTACACCTATTGGGAGTGTAGTGCTATGCGTAGGACCCCAGAATGTACAACACCTTTTAGAAGTGAAGTGCTATGTGTAGGAAGCCAGGAAGTAAACTTGTTGCGAGTGTACTGCTATGTGTGGGACGCCTGTTGGGAGTGTAGTGCTATGTGTAGGACACCAGTAAATACGCCTGTTGGGAGTGTAGTGCTATGTGCAGAACGCCACTAAGTACACCTGTTAGGAGTGCAGTGCTATGTGTAGGACGCCAGTACGTACACCTGTTAGGAATGTAGTGCTATGTGTGGGACGCCAGTAAGTACATCTGTTGGGAGTGTAGTGCTGTAGTGCTATGTTTAGGGAATAAGTAAGTACACCTGTTCGGGGTGTAGTGATAGGACGCCAGTAAGTACACCTGTTGGTTGCGTAGTGCTATGTGTAGTACGCTAGTAAGTAGACCTGTTGGAGGGTAGTGATATCTGTTTGAATCCAGAAAGTACACCAGTTGGGCGTGTAGTGCTATGTGTAGGACTCCAGTACGTACACCTATTGGGAGTGTAGTGCTATGTGTAGGATTCCAGGAAGTACACCTGTTTGGAGTGCAGTGCTATGTGTAGGACGCCAGTAAGTACACCTGTTAGGAGTGTAGTGCAATGTGTAGGACGCCAGAAAGTACACCTTTTAGACGTGTAGTGCTATGTGTGGGACGCCAGTAAGTACACGTGTGTGAGTGTAGTGCTATGTGTAGGACACCAGCAAGTACAACTGTTGGGAGAGTAGTGCTGTGTGTAGGAGGGCAGTAAGTACACCTGCTGGGAGCGTAGTGCTATGTTCGGGAACCCAGTAAGTACACCTATTGGAAGTGCAGTGCTATGTGTAAGGCGCCTGTAAGTACACCTGTTAGGAGTGTAATGCTATGTGTTTGACGCCAGAATATACACCTGTTGGAGGTGCATTGATCTGTGTAGGATGTCAGTAAGTACACCTGATTGGAGTGTGTGCTATGTGTAGGACGGCAGGAAGAACATCTGTTCGGAGTGTATTGCTCTGTGTAGGACGCCTGTAAGGACACCTGTTGGGAGTGTTCTGCTATGTGTAGGCCGTCAGTGAGTACACTTGATTGGAATGTAGTGCTATGTGTAGAACACCAGTAAGTACACGTGGTGGGAGTGTAGTGCTATGTGTAGGACGTCAGTAAGTAAACCTGTTGGCAGCGTAGTGCTATGTGTAGTACGCTTGTAAGTACACCTGTTGGTGGGTAGTGCTATGTGTAGGACGCCAGTAAGTACACCAGATGGAAGTGTACTGCAATGTGTAAGAAACCAGTAAGTACACCTGTTAGGAGTGTAGTGCTATGTGTAGGACGGCATGAAGTACACCCGTTGGGAGTGTAGTGCTATGCGTAGGACGCCAGAAAGTACACCTTTTAGAAGTGCAGTGCTATGTGTCGGACGCCAGTAAGTACACGTGTTGCGAGTGAAGTGCTATGTGTGGGGCGCCAGTAAGTGCACCTGTTGGGAGTGTAGTGCTATGTGTTGGACACCAGTAAGTACACCTGTTGGGAGAGTAGTGCTATGTGTAGGACGGCAGTAAGTACACCTGTTGGAAGTGTAGGGCTATGTGTAAGACGGCAGTAAGTACACCTGCTGGGAGTGTAGTGCTAAGTGTAGGACACCAGTAAGTACACCTGTGGGGAGTGCAGAGCTATGTGTAAGGCGCCAGTAAGTACACCTGTCAGTAGTGTAGTGCTATGTGTAAGACGCCAGAACATATACCTGTTGGGAGTGCAGTGCTATGTGTAGGAAGTCAGTAAGTACACCTGATTGGATTGTAGTGCTATGTGTGGGACGGCAGTAAGTACACCTGTTAGGAGTGTAGTGCTCTTTGTAGGACGCCAGTAAGTAAAACCTGTTGGGAGTATAATCCTATGTGTAGGACGCCAGAAAGTACACCTTTTAGAAGTGTAGTGCTATGTGTAGGACGCCAGTAAGTACAGTTGTTGCGAGTGTAGTGCTATGTGTCTGACGCCAGTAAGTACCCCTGTTGGGAGGGTAGTGCTATTTGTAGGACACCAGTAAGTTCACCTGTTGGGAGTGTAGTGCTATGTGTAGGAGGGCAGTGAGTACAAGTGCCTGGATCGTGGTGCTATGTGCAAGACACCAGTAATTACACCTTTCGGAGTGCAGAGCTATGTCTAAGGCGCCAGTAAGTACACCTGTTAGGAGTGTAGTGTTATGTGTAGGACGCCAGAGGGTACACCTGTTGGGAGTGCAGTGCGCTGTGTAGGACGTCAGTAAGTACACATGATAGGGGTGTAGTGCTATGTGGAGGACGGCGGCGAGTACACCTGTTCGGAGTGTATTGCTAGGTGTAGGACGCCTGTAAGTACACATGTTGGGAGTGTAGTGCAATGTGTAGGACGCCAGAGAGTACACTTTATTGGAGTGTTGTGCTATGTGTAGGACAGCAGTAAGTACACGTGGTGGTAGTGTAGTGCTATGTGTAGGACGTCAGTAAGTACACCTCTTGGTAGCGTAGTGCTATGTGTAGTACGCTAGTAAGTACACCTGTTGGAGGATAGTGCTATGTGTAGGAAGCCAGCAAGTACACCTGTTGGGAGTATAGTGCTGTGTGTAGGTCGCCAGTAAGTGCACCTGTTGCAAGCGTAGTGCTATGTGTAGGACGCCAGTAAGTACATTTGTTGGAAGTGTAGTTCTATGTGTAGGACTCCAGTAAGGGCACCTGTTGCGAGTGAAGTGCTATGTGTAGCATTCCAGTAAGTACACCTGTTTGGTGTGCAGTGCTATGTGTAGGACGCCAGTAATTGCACCTGTTAGGAGTGTAGTGCTATGTGCAGGACGCCAGTAAGTACACCTGTTGGGAGTGTAGTGCTATGTGTAGGTCACCAGATAATACACCTGTTAGGAGTGTAGTGCTATGTGTAGGACGCAAGTAGGAACACCTGTTGGGCGTGTATTGCTATGTGTAGGTCACCAGAGAATACACCTGTTAGGAGTGTAGTGCTATGTGTAGGAAGCCAGTAAGTACCCCTGTTGGGCGTCTAGTGCTATGTGTAGGAGTTCAGTAAGTACACCTGTTGGGAGCGTAGTGCGAAGTGTAGTACGCCAGTAGGTACACTTGTTGGGAGAGTAGTGCTATGTGTAGGAAGGCAGTCAGTACACCTGTGGGGAGCTTACTGCTATGTGTTGGACACAGGAAAGAACACCTGTTGGGAGTGTAGTGCTATGTGTAGGACGCCCGTAAGTACACCTGTTGGGAGTGTAGTGCTATTTGTTGTATGCCAGTAAGTACACCTGTTAGTAGTGCAGTGGTATGTGAAGGACGCCAGTAAGTACACCTTTTAGGAGTGTAGTGCTACGTGTAGGAGGCCAGAAAGTACACCTGATGGGAGTGTACTGCTATGTGTATTACATCTGTAAGTACACCTGTTAGGGGTGAGGTGCTCTGTGTAGGACGCCAGTAAGTACACTTGTTGGGAGTGAGGTGCTATGTGTAGGAAGCCAGAAAATAACCTTTTAGAAGTGTAGTCCTATGTGTAGGACGCCAGTAAGTACACGTGTTGCGATTGTAGTGCTATGTGTGCGACGCCAGTAAGTACACCTGTTGGGAGTGTAGTGCAGTGTGTAGGACACCAATAAGTACACCTGTTGGGAGAGTAGTGCTATGTGCAGAACGTCAGTAAGTACACCTTCTGGGAGTGTAGTGCTATGTGTAAGACGCCAGTTAGTTCACCTGTTGTGACTGTAGTACTATGTGTAGGACGGCATGAAGTACACCTATTGGGAGTGTAGTGCTGTGTGTAGGGCACCAATTAGGAGTGTAGTGCTAAGTGTAGGACGCCAGAACGTACACCTGTTGGGAGTGCAGTGCTATGTGTAGGACGTCAGTAAGTACACCTGATTGGAGTGTAGTGCTATGTGTAGGACGGCAGTAAGTACATCTGTTCGGAGTGTATTGCTCTGTGTAGGACGCCTGTAAGTACACCTGTTGGGAGTGTTGTGCTATGTGTAGGACGCCAGTAAGTACCCTTGTTGCGAGTGTAGTGCTATGTGTGGGACGCCAGTAAGTACACCTGTTGGGAGGGTAGTGCTATGTGTAGGACACCAGTAAGTACACTTGTTGGGAGTGTAGTGCTACGTGCAGGAGGGCAGTGATTGCAAGTGCTGTGAGCTTGGTGCTATGTGCAAGACACCAGTAAGTACACCTTTGGAAGTGCAGTGCTATGTGTAAGGCGCCAGTAAGTACACCTGTTAGGAGTGTAGTGCTGTGTGTAGGACGCCAGAACGTACACCTGTTGGGAGTGCAGTGCTATGTGTAGGACATTAGTAAGTACACCTGATTGGAGTGTAGTGTTATGTGGAGGACGGCGGCGAGTACACCTGTTCGGAGTGTATTGCTATGTGTAGAACGCCTGTAAGTACACCTGTTGGGAGTGTAGTGCTATGTGTAGGACGCCAGAGAGTACACTTGAATGGAGTGTAGTGCTATGTGTAGGACAGCAGTAAGTACACGTGGTGGGAGCGTAGTGCTATGTGTAGGACGTCAGTAAGTACCCCTGTGGGTAGCGTAGTGCTGTGTGTAGTACGCTAGGAAGTACACCCGTTGGAGTGTAGTGCTATGTGTAGGAAGCCAGCAAGTACACCTGTTGGGAGTATAGTGCTATGTGTAGGACGCCAGTAAGTGCACCTGTTGCAAGCGTAGTGCTATGTGTAGGACGCCTGTAAGTACACCTGTTGGGAGTGTCGTGCTATGTGTAGGATTCCATTAAGTAAACCTGTTTGGAGTACAGTGCTATGTGTAGGACGCCAGTAAGAGCACCTGTTAGGAGAGTAGTGCTATGTGCAGGACGCCAGTAAGTACACCTATTGGGAGTGTAGTGCTATGTGTTGGAGTTAGTAAGTACACCTTTTGGGAGCGTATTGCGATGTGTAGTACGCCAGTAGCCACACCTGTTGGGAGAGTAGTGCTATGTGTAGGAAGCCAGTAAGTACACCTGTTGAGAGCTTATTGCTATGTGTTGGACGCCAGTAGGTACACCTGTTGGGAGTGTAGTGCTATGTGTAGGACGCCCGTAAGTACACCTGTTGGGAGTCCAGTGCTATTTGTAGGATGCTAGTAAGTACACCTGTAGGTAGTGTAGTGCTATGTGTAGGACGCCAGTAATTACACCTCTTAGGAGTGTAGGGCTATGTGTAGGAAGGCAGTAAGCACACCTGATGGGGTGTACTGCTGTGTGTAGGACACCAGTAAGTACACCTATTAGGAGGGTAGTGCTATGTGTAGGACGCCAGTAAGTACACCTGTTGGGAGTGTAGTGCTATGTGTAGGACGCCAGAAGGTACACCTTTTAGAAGTATAGTGCTATGTGTGGGACGCCAGAAAGTACACGTGTTGCGAGTGTAGAGCTATGTGTGGGACGCCAGTAAGTAAACCTGTTGAGAGTGTAGTGCCGTGTGTAGGACCCCAGTAAGAACACCTGTTAGGAGAGTAATGCTATATGCAGTACGCCAGTGAATACACCTTTTGGTAGTGTAGTGTTGTGTGTACGACGCCTGTAATTTCACTTGTTGGAAGTGTAGTACTATGTGCAGGACTGCATGAAGTACACCTGTTTGGAGTGTAGTGCTATGTGTAGGACACCAGTAAGTACCCATTTTGGCAGTTTAGTACTATGTGTAGGACGCCAGTAAGTACACCTTTTAGGAGTGTAGTGCTACGTGTAGGAAGCCAGTAAGTACACCTGATGGGAGTGTACTGCTATGTGTATTACATCAGTAAGTACACCTGTTAGGGGTGAAGTGCTCTGTGCAGGACGCCAGTAAGTATGCTTGTTGGGAGTGAGGTGCTATGTGTAGGAAGCCAGAAAATAACCTTTTAGAAGTGTAGTCCAATGTGTAGGACGCCAGTAAGTACACGTGTTGCGATTGTAGTGCTATGTGTGCGACGCCAGTAAGTACACCTGTTGGGAGTGTAGTGCTGTGTGTAGGACACCAATAAGTACACCTGTTGGGAGAGTAGTGCTATGTGCAGAACGTCAGTAAGTACACCTTCTGGGAGTGTAGTGCTATGTGTAAGACGCCAGTTAGTTCACCTGTTGTGACTGTAGTACTATGTGTAGGACGGCATGAAGTACACCTATTGGGAGTGTAGTGCTGTGTGTAGGGCACCAATTAGGAGTGTAGTGCTATGTGTAGGACGCCAGAACGTTCACCTGTTGGGAGTGCAGTGCTATGTGTAGGACGTCAGTAAGTACACCTGATTGGAGTGTAGTGCTATGTGTAGGACGGCAGTAAGTACATCTGTTCGGAGTGTATTGCTCTGTGTAGGACGCCTGTAAGTACACCTGTTGGGAGTGTTGTGCTATGTGTAGGACGCCAGTAAGTACCCTTGTTGCGAGTGTAGTGCTATGTGTGGGACGCCAGTAAGTACACCAGTTGGGAGGGTAGTGCTATGTGTAGGACCCCAGTAAGTACACTTGTTGGGAGTGTAGTGCTACGTGCAGGAGGGCAGTGATTGCAAGTGCTGGGAGCTTGGTGCTATGTGCAAGACACCAGTAAGTACACCTTTGGAAGTGCAGTGCTATGTGTAAGGCGCCAGTAAGTACACCTGTTAGGAGTGTAGTGCTGTGTGTAGGACGCCAGAACGTACACCTGTTGGGAGTGAAGTGCTATGTGTAGGACATCAGTAAGTACACCTGATTGGAGTGTAGTGTTATGTGGAGGACGGCGGCGAGTACACCTGTTCGGAGTGTATTGCTATGTGTAGGACGCCTGTAAGTACACCTGTTGGGAGTGTAGTGCTATGTGTAGGACGCCAGAGAGTACATTTAATTGGAGTGTAGTGCTATGTGTAGGACAGCAGTAAGTACACGTGGTGGGAGCGTAGTGCTATGTGTAGGACGTCAGTAAGTACCCCTGTTGGTAGCGTAGTGCTGTGTGTAGTACGCCTGGAAGTACACCTGTTGGAGTGTAGTGCTATGTGTAGGAAGCCAGCAAGTACACCTGTTGGGAGTATAGTGCTATGTGTAGGACGCCAGTAAGTGCACCTGTTGCAAGCGTAGTGCTATGTGTAGGACGCCTGTAAGTACACCTGTTGGGAGTGTAGTGCTATGTGTAGGATTCCATTAAGTAAACCTGTTTGGAGTACAGTGCTATGTGTAGGACGCCAGTAAGTGCACCTGTTAGGAGAGTAGTGCTATGTGCAGGACGCCAGTAAGTACACCTATTGGGAGTGTAGTGCTATGTGTTGGAGTTAGTAAGTACACCTTTTGGGAGCGTATTGCGATGTGTAGTACGCCAGTAGGCACACCTGTTGGGAGAGTAGTGCTATGTGTAGGAAGCCAGTAAGTACACCTGTTGGGAGCTTATTGTTATGTGTTGGACGCCAGTAGGTACACCTGTTGGGAGTGTAGTGCTATGTGTAGGACGCCCGTAGGTACACCTGTTGGGAGTCCAGTGCTATTTGTAGGATGCTAGTAAGTACACCTGTTAGTAGTGTAGTGCTATGTGTAGGACGCCAGTAATTACACCTTTTAGGAGTGTAGGGCTATGTGTAGGAAGGCAGTAAGCACACCTGATGGGGTGTACTGCTGTGTGTAGGACACCAGTAAGTACACCTATTAGGAGGGTAGTGCTATGTGTTGGACGCCAGTAAGTACAGCTGTTGGGAGTGTAGTGCTATGTGTAGGACGCCAGAAGGTACACCTTTTAGAAGTATAGTGCTATGTGTAGGACGCCAGAAAGTACACGTGTTGCGAGTGTAGAGCTATGTGTGGGACGCCAGTAAGTAAACCTGTTGAGAGTGTAGTGCCGTGTGTAGGAGCCCAGTAAGAACACCTGTTGGAAGAGTAATGCTATATGCAGTACGCCAGTGAGTACACCTTTTGGTAGTGTAGTGTTGTGTGTACGACGCCTGTAATTTCACTTGTTGGGAGTGTAGTACTATGTGCAGGACTGCATGAAGTACACCTGTTTGGAGTGTAGTGCTATGTGTAGGGCACCAATAAGTACCCATTGTGGCAGTTTAGTACTATGTGTAGGACGCCAGTAAGTACACCTGTTGGGAGTGTAGTGCTATGTGTAGGGCGGCAGAAAGTACACCTGCTGGGAGTGTAGTGCTATGTGTAGAACACCAGTAAGTACACCTGTTGGGAGTGCAGTGCTATGTGTAGGGCGACAGTAAGTACACCTGTTAGGAGTGTAGTCCTATGTGTAGGACGTCAATAATTGCACCTGTTGGAAGCGTAGGGCTATGTGTAGGACGCGAGTAAGTACACCTGTTGCGAGTGTAGTGCTATGTGTAGGACTCCAGTAGGCGCACCAGTTTGGAGGGCAGTGCAATGTGTAGGACGCCAATAAGTACACCAGTTAGGACTGTAGTGCTATCTGTAAGTACACCTGGTACTTACAAGCACACGTGGTGCGAGTGTAGTGCTATGTGTAGGACGTTAGTAAGTACACCTGTTGGGAGCGTAGTGCTATGTGTGTCACCCTAGTAAGTACACCTGTTGGCGGGTAGTGCAATGTGTATGAAGCCAGTAGGTACACCTGTTGGGAGTGTAGTACTATGTGTTGGACGCCAGTAAGTGCACCTGTTGGAAGCGTAGTGCTATGTGTAAGACACCAGTAGGTACACCTGTTGGGAGTGTAGTGCTATGTGTAGGGCTCTAGTAAGTACACCGGTTGGGAGTGTAGTGGTATTTGTAGGATGCCAGTAAGGACACCTGTTAGTAGTGTAGTGCTACTTGTAGGACGCCAGTAAGTACACCTTTTTAGGAGTGTAGTGCTAAGTGTAGGAAGCCACTAAGTACACGTGATGGGAGTGTAGTGCTATGTGTAGGACAACAGTAAGTACACCTGTTAGGAGTGTAGTGCTATGGGTAGGACGCCGGTAAGTACACCTGTTGGGAGTGTAGTGCTATGTGTAGGACGCCAGTAAGTAAACTTGTTGCGAGTGTACTGCTATGTGTGGGTCGCCAGTAAGTACACCTGTTGGTAGAGTAGTGCTATGTGTAGGACACCAGTAAAAACACCTGTTGGTAGTGTAGTGATATGTGCATAACGCCAGTAAGTACACATGTTAGGAGTGCAGTGCTATGTGTAGGATGCCAGTAAGTAAACCTGTTGGGGGCGTATAGCTATGTGTAAGTACTAGTAAGTAGACCTGTTGGAGGGTAGTGATATGTGTTGGAATCCAGAAAGTACACCTGTTGGGAGTGTAGTGCTATGTGTAGGACTCCAGTAAGTACACCAATTGGTGTTGTAGTGCTATGTGTGGGATTCCACGAAGTACACCTGTTTGGAGTGTAGTGCTATGTGTAGGATGCCACAACGTGCACCTGTTTGGAGTGCAGTGCTATGTGTAGGACAGCAGTAAGTACACGTGGTGGGAGTGTTGTGCTATGTGTAGGACGTCAGTAAGTACACCTGTTGGTAGCGTAGTGCTATGTGTAGTACGCTAGTAAGTACGCCTGTTGGAGGGTAGTGCTATGTGTAGGAAGCCAGCAAGTACACGTGTTGTGAGTATAGTGCTATGTGTAGGGCGCCAGTAAGTGCACCTGTTGCAAGCGTACAGCTATGTGTAGGACGCCAGTAAGTACACCTGTTGGGAGTGTAGTTCTATGTGTAGGACTCCAGAAAGTACACCTGTTGGGAGTGTAGTGCTATGTGTAGGATTCCAGTAAGTACACCTGTTTGGGGTGCAGTGCTATGTGTAGGACGCCAGTAAGTGCACCTGTTAGGAGTGTAGTGCTATGTGCAGGACGCCAGGAAGTACACCTGTGAGGAGTGCAGTGCTATGTGTAGGACACCAGAGAATACATCTGTTAGGAGTATAGTGCTATGTGTAGGAGTTCAGTAAGTATACCTGTTGGGAGCGCAGTGCGATGTGTAGTACGCCAGTAGGTACACCTGTTGGGAGAGTTGTGCTATGTGTAGGAAGCCAGCCAGTACACCCGTTGGGAGCTTACTGCTATATGTTGGACGCCAGTAAGTACACCTGTTGGGAGTGTAGTGCTATGTGTAGGACGCCCCTAAGTACACCTGTTGGGAGTGTAGTGCTATTTGTAGGATGCCAGTAAGTACACCTGTTAGTAGTGTAGTGCTATGTGTAGGACGCCAGTAAGTACACCTTTTAGTAGTTTAGTGCTATGTGTAGGAAGCCAGATATACACTTCCTGGGAGTGTACTGCTATGTGTATTACACCAGTAAGAACACCTGTTAGGAGTGTAGTGCTATGTGCGGGACGCCAGTAAGTACACCTGTTGGGAGTGTAGTGCTATGTGTAGGACGCCAGAAAGTACACGTGTTGCGAGTGAAGTGCTATGTGTGGGACGCCAGTAAGTACATCTGTTGGGAGAGTAGTGCTGTGTATAGGACACCAGTAAGTACACCTGTTGGGAGAGTAGTGCTTTGTGCAGAACGCCAGTAAGTACACCTTTAGGGAGTGTAGTGCTATGTGTAGGACGCCAGTAAGTTCACCTGATGTGAGAGTAGTACTATGTGTAGGATGGCATGTAGGACACCTATTGGGAGTGTAGTGCTGTGTGTAGGGCACCAATAAGTACCCATTTTGGCAGTTAAGTACACTGTGCAGGACGTCAGTAAGTACACCTGTTGGGAGTGTAGTGCTATGTGTAAGTAGGCAGTAAGTACACCTGCTGGGTGTGTAGCGCTAAGTGTAGGATACCAGTAAGTACACCTGTTGGGAGTGCAGAGCTATGTGTAAGGCGCCAGAAAGTACACCTGTTAGGAGTGTAGTGCTATGTGAAAGACGCCAGAACGTATACATGTTGGGAGTGCAGTGCTATGTGTATGACGTCTGTAAGTTGGATTGTAGTGCTATGTGTGGGACGGCGGTAAGTACACCTGTTAGGAGTGTAGTGCTATGCGTCGGACGCCAGTAAGTAAAACATGGTGGGAGTGTAGTGCTATGTGTAGGACGCCAGTAAGTACACCTTTTAGAAGTGTAGTGGTATGTGTAGGACGTTAGTAAGTACACCTGTTGGGAGCGTAGTGCTATGTGCAGTACCCTGGGAAGTACACCTGTTGGGAGCGTAGTGCTATGTGTAGTACCCTGGTAAGTACACCTGTTGGAGGGTAGTGCTATGTGTAGGAAGCCAGTAAGTGCTTCTCTTGGGAGTGTTGTGCTATGTGTAGGACGACAGTAAGTGCACCTGTTGGAAGCGCAGTGCTATATGTAGGACACCAGTAGGTACACCTGCTGGGAGTGTAGTGCTATGTATAGGACTCTAGTAAGAACACCGGTTTGGAGTGTAGTGGTATTTGTACGATGCCAGTAAGTACACCTGTTAGTAGTTTAGTGCTATGTGTAGGACGACAGTCAGTACACCTTTTCGGACTGTAGTGCTATGTGTAGGACAATAGTAAGTACACCTGTTAGGAGAGTAGTGCTATGTGTAGGACGCCAGAATGTAGAACACCTTTTAGAAGTGTAGTGCTAAGTGTAGGGCGCCAGTAAGTAACTTTGTTGCGAGTGTACTGCTATATGTGGGTCGCCAGTAAGTACACCTGTTGGGAGAGTAGTACTATGTGTAAGACACCAGTAAATACACGTGTCGGGAGTGTAGTACTATGTGCAGAACGCCATTAAGTGCACCTGCTAGGAATGTAGTGCTATGTGTAGGACGCCAGTAAGTAAACCTGTTGGGAGCGTAGTGCTATGTGTAGTACGCTAGTAAGTAGACCTGTTGGAGGGTAGTGATATGTGTTGGAATCCAGTAAGTACACTTGTTGGGAGTGTAGTGCTATGTGTAGGACTCCAGTAAATGCACCTAATGGAAATGTAGTGCTATGTGTAGGATTCCAGGAAGTACACTTGTTGCGAGTGTATTGCTAAGTGTGGGACGCCAGTAACTACACCTGTTGGGTGTGTAGTGCTATGTGTAGGACACCAGTAAGTACACCTGTTGGGAGAGTAATTCTATGTGTAGGAGGGCAGTAAGGGCACCTGCTGGGAGCGTAGTGCTATGTGCAGGACCATTGTAAGTACTCCTGTTGGAAGTTCAGTGCTATGTGTAAGAAGCTAGAAAGTACACCTGTTGGTAGCATAGTGCTATGTGTAGTACGCTAGTAAGTACACCTGTTGGAGGGTAGTGCTATGTGTAGGATGGCAGCAAGTACACCTGTTGGGAGTATAGTGCTATGCGTAGGACGCCAGTCAGTGCACCTGTTGCAAGCATAGTCCATTGTGTAGGACGCCAGTAAGTACACCTGTTGGGAGAGTAGTTCTATGTGTTGGACTCCAGTAAGTACACCTGATGGGAGTGTAGTGCTATGCGTAGGATTTCAGTAAGTACACCTGTTTGGAGTGCAGTGCTATGTGTAGGACGCCAATAAGTGCACCTGTTAGGATTGTAGTGCTATGTGCAGGACGGCAGTAAGTACACCTGTTGGGAGTGTAGTGATATGTGAAGGACACCAGAGAATACACCTGTTAGGAGTGTAGTGCCATGAGCAGGACGCCAGTAAGTATACCTGTTGGGCGTGCAGTGCTATGTGTAGGAGTTCAGTAAGTACACCTGTTGGGAGCGTAGTGCGATGTGTAGTACGCCAGTAAGTACACCTGTTCCGACAGTAGTGCTACGAGTAGGAAGACTGTAAGTACACCTGTTGGGAGCTTAATGCTATGTGTTGGACACCAGAAGGTACACATGTAGGGAGTGCAGTGCCATGTGTAGGACGTCAGTAAGTACACCTGACTGGAGTGTAGTGGTATGTGTAGGACGGCAGTAAGTACACGTGTTGCGAGTGTAGTGCTATGTGTGGGACGCCAGTAAGTACAGCTGTTGGGAGAGTAGTGCTGTGTATAGGACACCAGTAAGTACACCTTTTGGGAGTGTAGTGCTATGTGCAGGACGCCAGTAAGTTCACCTGATGTGAGTGTAGTACTATGTGTAGGACGGCATGTAGGACACCTATTGGGAGTGTAGTGCTGTGTGTAGGGCACCAATAAGTACCCATTTTGGCAGTTAAGTACACTGTGCAGGACGCCAGTAAGTACACCTGTTGGGAGTGTAGTGCTATGTGTAGGTAGGCAGTAAGTACACCTGCTGGGTGTGTAGTGCTAAGTGTAGGATACCAGTAAGTACACCTGTTGGGAGTGCAGAGCTATGTGTAAGGCGCCAGAAAGTACACGTGTTAGGAGTGTAGTGCTATGTGAAAGACGCCAGGACGTATACATGTTGGGAGTGCAGTGCTATGTGTATGACGTCAGTAAGTTGGATTGTAGTGCTATGTGTGGGACGGCAGTAAGTACACCTGTTAGGAGTGTAGTGCTATGTGTAGGACGCCAGTAAATAAAACATGTTGGGAGTGTAGTGCTATGTGTAGGACGCCAGTAAGTACACCTTTTAGAAGTGTAGGGCAATGTGTAGGACGTTAGGAAGTACACCTGTTGGGAGAGTAGTGCTATGTGTAGTACCCTGGTAAGTACACCTTTTGGAGGGTAGTGCTATGTGTAGGAAGCCAGTAAGTACACCTGTTGAGAGTGTAGTGCTATGTGCAGGACGCCAGTAAGTGCACCTGTTGGAAGCGCAATGCTATATGTAGGACACCAGTAGGTACACCTGCTGGGAGTGTAATGCTATGTATAGGACTCTAGTAGAACACCGGTTGGGAGTATAGTGGTATTTGTATGATGCCAGTAAGTACACCTGTTAGTAGTGTAGTGCTATGTGTAGGACGTCAGTCAGTACACCTTTTAGGACTGTAGTGCTATGTGTAGGACAATAGTAAGTACACCTGTTAGGAGTGTAGTGCTATGTGTAGGACGCCAGAATGTAGAACACCTTTTAGAAGTGTAGTGCTAAGTGTAGGGCGCCAGTAAGTAAACTTTTGCGAGTGTACTGCTATATGTGGGTCGCCAGTAAGTGCACCTGTTGGGAGAGTAGTGCTATGTGTAAGACACCAGTAAATACACGTGTTGGGAGTGTAGTACTATGTGCAGTACGCCATTAAGTGCACCTGTTAGGAGTGTAGTGCTATGTGTAGGACGCCAGTAAGTAAACCTGTTGGGAGCGTAGTGCTATGTGTAGTACGCTAGTAAGTAGACCTGTTGGAGGGTAGTGATATGTGTTGGAATCCAGTAAGTACACCTGTTGGGAGTGTAGTGCTATGTGTAGGACTCCAGTAAATGCACCTAATGGAAATGTAGTGCTATGTGTAGGATTCCAGGAAGTACACTTGTTGCGAGTGTAGTGCTAAGTGTGGGACGCCAGTAACTACACCTGTTGGGTGTGTAGTGCTATGTGTATGACACCAGTAAGTACACCTGTTGGGAGTGTAATTCTATGTGTAGGAGGGCAGTAAGGGCACCTGCTGGGAGCGTAGTGCTATGTGCAGGACCATTGTAAGTACTCCTGTTGGAAGTGCAGTGCTATGTGTAAGAAGCTAGAAAGTACACCTGTTGGTAGCGTAGTGCTATGTGTAGTACGCTAGTAAGTACACCTGTTGGAGGGTAGTGCTATGTGTAGGATGGCAGCAAGTACACCTGTTGGGAGTATTGTGCTATGTGTAGGACGCCAGTCAGTGCACCTGTTGCAAGCATAGTCCATTGTGTAGGACGCCAGTAAGTACACCTGTTGGGAGAGTGGTTCTATGTGTTGGACTCCAGTAAGTACACCTGATGTGAGTGTAGTGCTATGCGTAGGATTCCAGTAAGTACACCTGTTTGGAGTGCAGTGCTATGTGTAGGACGCCAATAAGTGCACCTGTTAGGATTGTAGTGCTATGTGCAGGACGGCAGTAAGTACACCTGTTGGGAGTGTAGTGATATGTGAAGGACACCAGAGAATACACCTGTTAGGAGTGTAGTGCCATGAGCAGGACGCCAGTAAGTATACCTGTTGGGCGTGTAGTGCTATGTGTAGGAGTTCAGTAAGTACACCTGTTGGGAGCGTAGTGCGATGTGTAGACCGCCAGTAAGTACACCTGTTCCGAGAGTAGTGCTACGAGTAAGAAGACTGTAAGTACACCTGTTGGGAGCTTAATGCTATGTGTTGGACACCAGAAGGTACACATGTAGGGAGTGCAGTGCCATGTGTAGGACGTCAGTAAGTACATCTGATTGGAGTGTAGTGCTATGTGTAGGACGGCAGTAAGTACACGTGTTGCGAGTGTAGTGCTATGTGTGGGACGCCAGTAAGTACATATGTTGGGAGAGTAGTGCTGTGTATAGGACACCAGTAAGTACACCTGTTGAGAGAGTAGTGCTATGTGCAGAACGCCAGTAAGTACACCTTTTGGGAGTGTAATGCTATGTGTAGGACGCCAGTAAGTTCACTGATGTGAGTGTAGTACTATGTGTAGGACGGCATGTAGGACACCTATTGGGAGTGTAGTGCTGTGTGTAGGGCACCAATAAGTACCCATTTTGGCAGTTAAGTACACTGTGCAGGACGCCAGTAAGTACACCTGTTGGGAGTGTAGTGCTATGTGTAGGTAGGCAGTAAGTACACCTGCTGGGTGTGTAGTGCAAAGTGTAGGATACCAGTAAGTACACCTGTTGGGAGTGCAGAGCTATGGGTAAGGCGCCAGAAAGTACACCTGTTAGGAGTGTAGTGCTATGTGAAAGACGCCAGAACGTATACATGCTGGGAGTGCAGTGCTATGTGTATGACGTCAGTAAGTTGGATTGTAGTGCTATGTGTGGGACGGCAGTAAGTACACCTGTTAGGAGTGTAGTGCTATGTGTAGGACGCCAGTAAATAAAACATGTTGGGAGTGTAGTGCTATGTGTAGGACGCCAGTAAGTACACCTTTTAGAGGTGTAGGGCAATGTGTAGGACGTTAGGAAGTACACCTGTTGGGAGAGTAGTGCTATGTGTAGTACCCTGGTAAGTACACTTTTGGAGGGTAGTGCTATGTGTAGGAAGCCAGTAAGTACACCTGTTGAGAGTGTAGTGCTATGTGCAGGACGCCAGTAAGTGCACCTGTTGGAAGCGCAGTGCTATATGTAGGACACCAGTAGGTACACCTGCTGGGAGTGTAGTGCTATGTATAGGACTCTAGTAGAACACCGGTTGGGAGTGTAGTGGTATTTGTATGATGCCAGTAAGTACACCTGTTAGTAGTGTAGTGCTATGTGTAGGACGTCAGTCAGTACACCTTTTAGGACTGTAGTGCTATGTGTAGGACAATAGTAAGTACACCTGTTAGGAGTGTAGTGCTATGTGTAGGACGCCAGAATGTAGAACACCTTTTAGAAGTGTAGTGCTAAGTGTAGGGCGCCAGTAAGTAAACTTGTTGCGAGTGTACTGCTATATGTGGGTCGCCAGTAAGTGCACCTGTTGGGAGAGTAGTGCTATGTGTAAGACACCAGTAAATACACGTGTTGGGAGTGTAGTACTATGTGCAGTACGCCATTAAGTGCACCTGTTAGGAGTGTAGTGCTATGTGTAGGACGCCAGTAAGTAAACCTGTTGGGAGTGTAGTGCTATGTGTAGTACGCTAGTAAGTAGACCTGTTGGAGGGTAGTGATATGTGTTGGAATCCAGTAAGTACACCTGTTGGGAGTGTAGAGCTATGTGTAGGACTCCAGTAAATACACCTAATGAAAATGTAGTGCTATGTGTAGGATTCCAGGAAGTACACTTGTTGCGAGTGTAGTGCTAAGTGTGGGACGCCAGTAACTACACCTGTTGGGTGTGTAGTGCTATGTCTAGGGCACCAGTAAGTACACCTGTTGGGAGTGTTATTCTATGTGTAGGAGGGCAGTAAGTACACCTGCTGGGAGCGTAGTGCTATGTGCAGGACCATTGTAAGTACTTCTGTTGGAAGTGCAGTGCTATGTGTAAGAAGCTAGAAAGTACACCTGTTGGTAGCGTAGTGCTATGTGTAGTACGCTAGTAAGTACACCTGTTGGAGGGTAGTGCTATGTGTAGAATGGCAGTAAGTACACCTGTTGGGAGTATAGTGCTATGTGTAGGACGCCAGTCAGTGCACCTGTTGCAAGCATAGTCCATTGTGTAGGACGCCAGTAAGTACACCTGTTGGGAGAGTAGTTCTATGTGTTGGACTCCAGTAAGTACACCTGATGGGAGTGTAGTGCTATGCGTAGGATTCCAGTAAGTACACCTGTTTGGAGTGCAGTGCTATGTGTAGGACGCCAATAAGTGCATCTGTTAGGATTGTAGTGCTATGTGCAGGACGGCAGTAAGTACACCTGTTGGGAGTGTAGTGGTATGTGTAGGAGTTCAGTAAGTACACCTGTTGGGAGCGTAGTGCGATGTGTAGTACGCCAGTAAGTACACCTGTTCCGAGAGTAGTGGTACGAGTAGGAAGACTGTAAGTACACCTGTTGGGAGCTTAATGCTAAGTGTTGGACAGCAGAAGGTACACATGTAGGGAGTGCAATGCCATGTGTAGGATGTCAGTAAGTACACCTGATTGGAGTGTAGTGCTATGTGTAGGACGGCAGTAAGTACACGTGTTGCGAGTGTAGTGCTCTGTGTGGGACGCCAGTAAGTACATCTGTTGGGAGAGTAGTGCTGTGTATAGGACACCAGTAAGTACACCTGTTGAGAAAGTAGTGCTATGTGCAGAACGCCAGTAAGTACACCTTTTGGGAGTGTAGTGCTATGTGTAGGACGCCAGTAAGTTCACCTGATGTGAGTGTAGTACTATGTGTAGGACGGCATGTAAGACACCTACTGGGAGTGTAGTGCTGTGTGTAGGGCACCAATAAGTACCCATTTTGGCAGTTAAGTACACTGTGCAGGACACCAGTAAGTACACCTGTTGGAAGTGTAGTGCTATGTGTAGGTAGGCAGTAAGTACACCTGCTGGGTGTGTAGTGCTAAGTGTAGGATACCAGTAAGTACACCTGTTGGGAGTGCAGAGCTATGTGTAAGGCGCCAGAAAGTACACCTGTTAGAAGTGTAGTGCTATGTGAAAGACGCCAGTACGTATACATGTTGGGAGTGCAGTGCTATGTGTATGACGTCAGTAAGTTGGATTGTAGTGCTATGTGTGGGACGGCTGTAAGTACACCTGTTAGGAGTGTAGTGCTATGTGTAGGACGCCAGTAAATAAAACATGTTGGGAGTGTAGTGCCATGTGTAGGACGCCAGTAAGTACACCTTTTAGAAGTGTAGGGCAATGTGTAGGACGTTAGGAAGTACACCTGTTGGGAGAGTAGTGCTATGTGTAGTACCCTGGTAAGTACACCTGTTGGAGGGTAGTGCTATGTGTAGGAAGCCAGTAAGTACACCTGTTGGGAGTGTAGTGCTATGTGCAGGACGCCAGTAAGTGCACCTGTTGGAGGCGCAGTGCTATATGTAGAACACCAGTAGGTACACCTGCTGGGAGTGTAGTGCTATGTATAGGACTCTAGTAAGAACACCGGTTGGGAGTGTAGTGGTATTTGTATGATGCCAGTAAGTACACCTGTTAGTAGTGTAGTGCTATGTGTAGGACGTCAGTCAGTACACCTTTTAGGACTGTAGTGCTATGTGTAGGACAATAGTAAGTACACCTGTTAGGAGTGTAGTGCTATGTGTAGGACGCCAGATGTAGAACACCGTTTAGAAGTGTAGTGCTAAGTGTAGAGCGCCAGTAAGTAAACTTGTTGCGAGTGTACTGCTATATGTGGGTCGCCAGTAAGTGCACCTGTTGGGAGAGTAGTGCTATGTGTAAGACACCAGCAAATACACGTGTTGGGAGTGTAGTACTATGTGCAGTACGCCATTAAGTGCACCTGTTAGGAGTGTATTGCTATGTGTAGGACGCCAGTAAGTAAACCTGTTGGGAGCGTAGTGCTATGTGTAGTACGCTAGTAAGTAGACCTGTTGGAGGGTAGTGATATGTGTTGGAATCCAGTAAGTACACCTGTTGGGAGTGTAGTGCTATGTGTAGGACTCCAGTAAATACACCTAATGAAAATGTAGTGCTATGTGTAGGATTCCAGGAAGTACACTTGTTGCGAGTGTAGTGCTAAGTGTGGGACGCCAGTAACTACACCTGTTGGGTGTGTAGTGCTATGTCTAGGGCACCAGTAAGTACACCTGTTGGGAGTGTTATTCTATGTGTAGGGGGGCAGTAAGTACACCTGCTGGGAGCGTAGTGCTATGTGCAGGACCATTGTAAGTACTCCTATTGGAAGTGCAGTGCTATGTGTAAGAAGCTAGAAAGTACACCTGTTGGTAGCGTAGTGCTATGTGTAGTACGCTAGTAAGTACACCTGTTGGAGGGTAGTGCAATGTGTAGAATGGCAGCAAGTACACCTGTTGGGAGTATAGTGCTATGTGTAGGACGCCAGTCAGTGCACCTGTTGCAAGCATAGTCCATTGTGTAGGACGCCAGTAAGTACACCTGTTGGGAGAGTAGTTCTATGTGTTGGACTCCAGTAAGTACACCTGATGGGAGTGTAGTGCTATGCGTAGGATTCCAGTAAGTACACCTGTTTGGAGTGCAGTGCTATGTGTAGGACGCCAATAAGTGCACCTGTTAGGATTGTAGTGCTATGTGCAGGACGGCAGTAAGTACACCTGTTGGGAGTGTAGTGGTATGTGAAGGACACCAGAGAATACACCTGTTAGGAGTGTAGTGCCATGAGTAGGACGCCAGTAAGTACACCTGTTGGGCGTGTAGTGCTATGTGTAGGAGTTTAGTAAGTACACCTGTTGGGAGCGTAGTGCGATGTGTAGTACGCCAGTAAGTACACCTGTTCCGAGAGTAGTGCTACGAGTAGGAAGACTGTAAGTACACCTGTTGGGCGCTTAATGCTATGTGTTGGACACCAGAAGGTACACATGTAGGGAGTGCAGTGCCATGTGTAGGACGTCAGTAAGTACATCTGATTGGAGTGTAGTGCTATGTGTAGGACGGCAGTAAGTACACGTGTTGCGAGTGTAGTGCTCTGTGTGGGACGCCAGTAAGTACATATGTTGGGAGAGTAGTGCTGTGTATAGGACACCAGTAAGTACACCTGTTGAGAGAGTAGTGCTATGTGCAGAACGCCAGTAAGTTCACCTTTTGGGAGTGTAGTGCTATGTGTAGGACGCCAGTAAGTTCACCTGATGTGAGTGTAGTACTATGTGTAGGACGGCATGTAACACACCTATTGGGAGTGTAGTGCTGTGTGTAGGGCACCAATAAGTACCCATTTTGGCAGTTAAGTACACTGTGCAGGACGCCAGTAAGTACACCTGTTGGAAGTGTTGTTCTATGTGTAGGTAGGCAGTAAGTACACCTGCTGGGTGTGTAGTGCTAAGTGTAGGATACCAGCAAGTACACCTGTTGGGAGTGCAGAGCTATGTGTAAGGCGCCAGAAAGTACACCTGTTAGGAGTGTAGTGCTATGTGAAAGACGCCAGAACGTATACATGTTGGGAGTGCAGTGCTATGTGTATGACGTCAGTAAGTTGGATTGTAGTGCTATGTGTGGGACGCCAGTAAATACACCTGTTAGGAGTGTAGTGCTATGTGTAGGACGCCAGTAAATAAAACATGTTGGGAGTGTAGTGCTATGTGTAGGACGCCAGTAAGTACACCTTTTAGAAGTGTAGGGCAATGTGTAGGACGTTAGGAAGTACACCTGTTGGGAGAGTAGTGCTATGTGTAGTACCCTGGTAAGTACACCTGTTGGAGGGTAGTGCTATGTGTAGGAAGCCAGTAAGTACACCTGTTGGGAGTGTAGTGCTATGTGCAGGACGCCAGTAAGTGCACCTGTTGGAAGCGCAGTGCTATATGTAGGACACCAGTAGGTACACCTGCTGGGAGTGTAGTGCTATGTATAGGACTCTAGTAAGAACACCGGTTGGGAGTGTAGTGGTATTTGTATGATGCCAGTAAGTACACCTGTTAGTAGTGTAGTGCTATGTGTAGGACGTCAGTCAGTACACCTTTTAGGACTGTAGTGCTATGTGTAGGACAATAGTAAGTACACCTGTTAGGAGTGTAGTGCTATGTGTAGGACGCCAGAATGTAGAGCACCTTTTAGAAGTGTAGTGCTAAGTGTAGGGCGCCAGTAAGTAAACTTGTTGCGAGTGTACTGCTATATGTGGGTCGCCAGTAAGTGCACCTGTTGGGAGAGTAGTGCTATGTGTAAGACACCAGCAAATACACGTGTTGGGAGTGTAGTACTATGTGCAGTACGCCATTAAGTGCACCTGTTAGGAGTGTAGTGCTATGTGTAGGACGCCAGTAAGTAAACCTGTTGGGAGCGTAGTGCTATGTGTAGTACGCTAGTAAGTAGACCTGTTGGAGGGTAGTGATATGTGTTGGAATCCAGTAAGTACACCTGTTGGGAGTGTAGTGCTATGTGTAGGACTCCAGTAAATACACCTAATGAAAATGTAGTGCTATGTGTAGGATTCCAGGAAGTACACTTGTTGCGAGTGTAGTGCTAAGTGTGGGACGCCAGTAACTACACCTGTTGGGTGTGTAGTGCTATGTCTAGGACACCAGTAAGTACACCTGTTGGGAGTGTTATTCTATGTGTAGGAGGGCAGTAAGTACACCTGCTGGGAGTGTAGTGCTATGCGTAGGATTCCAGTAAGTACACCTGTTTGGAGTGCAGTGCTATGTGTAGGACGCCAATAAGTGCACCTGTTAGGAGTGTAGTGCTATGTGCAGGACGGCAGTAAGTACACCTGTCGGGAGTGTAGTGATATGTAAAGGACACCAGAGAATACACCTGTTAGAAGTGTAGTGCCATGAGTAGGACGCCAGTAAGTACACCTGTTGGGCGTGTAGTGCTATGTGTATGAGTTCAGTAAGTACACCTGTTGGGAGCGTAGTGCGATGTGTAGTACGCCAGTAAGTACACCTGTTCCGAGAGTAGTGCTATGAGTAGGAAGACTGTAAGTACACCTGTCGGGAGCTTAATGCTATGTGTTGGACACCAGAAGGTACACATGTGGGGAGTGCCATGCCATGTGTAGGACGTCAGTAAGTACACCTGATTGGAGTGTAGTGCTATGTGTAGGACGGCAGTAAGTACATCTGTTCGGAGTATATTGCTCTGTGTAGGACGCCTGTAAGTACACCTGTTGGGAGTGTTGTGCTATGTGTAGGACGCCAGTGAGTACACTTGATTGGAGTGTAGTGCTATGTGTAGGACACCAGTAAGTACACGTGGTGGGAGTGTAGTGGTATGTGCAGTACGCTAGTAAGTACACCTGTTGGAGGGTAGTGCTATGTGTAGGAAGCCAGTAATTACAGCTGTTAGGAGTGCTGTGCTCTGTGTAGGACGCTAGAAAGTACACCTTTTAGAAGTGTAGTGCTATGTGTCGGACGCCAGTACGTACACTTGTTGCGGTGTGCGTCGATGATTCACTTTCTTTCAGCCGCAGCTAATGTTGTTTGTGTAGAGTTAGTAAGTCCGAGAGTCTGGTAGTTGCTCGCCGCTGCACGATTATTCTCTCTGGCTTCCTCCTATCGTTAAACTTCCCAACACGATGTCACTCAGGCTGTTGAAAATGTGGTTAAATACAAACAAACTTCTCCCGAAAAGAAACATTGATAATCCAACCGGATAAGCCCGCACCCAGAGGGAAACACTCATAATTTTGAAAACTGTAACCCCCTTACCAATATCTACATACGGATACCCTTTCAAGTATGTAAATTGTTGGCTTTATACCTTCCCTATACCTGTCTTGTCCAGAAATGAATAAATGTGCGACCACCCCCTCCCCCCCCCCCCACCTCACCAGACACACACGCGCGCGCGCGAAGCCACCACCACAATGTGTTGACTCGCTAAGACGAGTAGAAAATAATTCACTATATTATATAATATGCATTAGAGTGAATTTAATGATACACTGACTTTCTGATTTCTAACAATTTCTCACCCTATCGAACGGACATGAATGCCCCTTGAGATTTCTAACAATTTCTCACCCTATCGAACGGACATGAATGCCCCCTTGAGATTTCTAACAATTTCTCACCCTATCGAACGGACATGAATCCCCCCTTGAGATTTCTAACAATTTCTCACCCTATCGAACGGACATGAATGCCCCCTTGAGATTTCTAACAATTTCTCACCCTATCGAACGGACATGAATGCCCCCTTGAGATTTCTAACAATTTCTCACCCTATCGGACGGACATGAATCCCCCCTTGAGATTTCTAACAATTTCTCACTCTATCGAACGGAAGTAGTAGAAGATGTGGTTTTTGATCCTATTCTGGGGGAGTGACTGTTGTAATGACTGTTGCATAATTAATGTAATTAATGTAATTAATGAGTGTAATTAGGGTTGATTATAATAATTAGTATATTAATAAATGAATTAATATTGACGTACTGGACATATGCGCATGCTATCGGTTGACTGACCCGCACAGGTCATCACGTGTCTGGGTATCATTAAATCGATTTTTTCTTTTCAAACGCCAACTACTGACAGATGTTGAAGCAATTAAATCTATTGTCACACTTTAACGACCGGTCATAAATATCGTTAGACTGGACATGCTATCATGTATTTAAAAATCAATATATCACGTGACAAGATGTGACTTGCTTTTACCTGAAGACTGTGAACGACTCCATTGTGGCTATTTTTATAGGTATAATTTGATTTAATAACTTGGCGTGATTCTTACATATTAATAATGCAAGTTTATTCTTCTCGTTTTTATGGCTGTCGAAAAACTCTCATAGACCAAGATATTCTGATTTTACCCCTCACGCGATAAAGTATTTTTTTAACGGTCCAATTTCTACGTTATGACGAGTTCTCAAAAAAAAAATCACAAGAGAAATCGCCATGAGACTACTGTACACGGGGGAGAGGCTA
Organism: Pictodentalium vernedei; assembly: GCA_031216915.1. Taxonomy (NCBI): domain Eukaryota; kingdom Metazoa; phylum Mollusca; class Scaphopoda; order Dentaliida; family Dentaliidae; genus Pictodentalium; species Pictodentalium vernedei. The sequence continues at coordinate 7,899,053 of CM062291.1, read as the reverse complement.
TACATGGCTGTACTTTATGCCCCAATACTTTGATGAATTAACGGATCATCTGAAAACCCACCAAGAAGGTGCTTTGAACTGTCAATTTTGTGTTTCAATAGCAAATTCAACAAAAGAGAGAGGCAGTGTACATCGAACAGACGTCGATGTCAAGATGTTCCAGTGGACGTTTTGTCTGAAATCCTATACTAGGAAAGATACATTAGAAAAAAACATGGAGAAATGTCAAAACTCGACATTTAACTGCGCGATTTGCGGGTTTCAGCTGATTCAACTTAACCGTCATCGCGCCACAAGTAGCAGAAATGCACAACTCGATTGGCCGGTGGAGACGTTCCTCATCAAATAAGGGGGGTCAAACGAGGTTATGAGGAGGGGTGAAGGAGACAAGTGTGCGGTCATATGTTTAAAATTTTAATAACCTTAATTGCTATGATGTAATCTCCTTAATAAATAGCGTATATTCATTTAATATAATATATTAATAATTTTCGTTAAATAATTCATTTTTTATTCTGCACCCCTGTATCCCCTCACAGTACCTAAAACTTTCATGAACGCTCCTCCTCCAGGTCATCAAATACTAAAAAACTTTTGGAAACCGCTCTCCCCCGCCCCCACCATAATCTTAAAAAGAGTTGCTTTGTCACAAACACACACTTTTTTAACCAATCAGACACCTCCGTTATCCCACACCCTCACCGTCACACCCCTGTATTCCCTCACAGTACCTAAAACTTTCCTGAATTCCCCTCCACCAAGTCATCCAATACTAAAAAAAAAAACTTTTGGAAACCTCTCTCCCCCCTCCCCCAGCCCTCACAATAGCTAAATTATCTCGAACCCCAGTTCAGTTCTCTAAATGTAATGGACATGTCAGGCCCCCGAATACGCCTTCCCCACAATTTTGAGCGATCAAATTACCCCGATTAGTCTCCTCTCATAACTTACCACTCTCTTAACCCGTATTTACTATGAGATTGTCCCCTTAATAAATAGCGTATGTTCATTTAATATAATATATTAATAATTTTCGTTAAATAATTCATTCCACAAGACACTTGTCGAAAAAACAAAATGGCGGATTAGTTTGACAGAAATACGCGTATCGATTTATTCAGGAATGTCTGTCGGTTGTGTCCTTGGGCAAGACACTTCATCCCTATTGACCATGTGGGGGCATGGCGACGCTGTGCACTAAGGCGTACTGCACGTCGATGGAGCACCTGTCTTCAACCAATGCAGACCCTGTGTAGAATCTTGACAGTTGCTTGCCGTTGCTCGGTGGCCCTCTCCGGCTTCCCCCACCCGTAAAACTGTCGTGGTCATGATTAGTTATTGTGCAGACCTTAAAATCCAATAAATAAATATAAATAAATAGTCGGTTATCAAAACAGCCCTTAAGTGTTTAACAGTTAATTGTGGACCAGTGCGTTTAAAAGTGAAAAAAATTAGGTGATAGCATACGGACTGTGTTTAATCATAGAAAAATCACACCCGCGCTATTACTAACCCGTATGATTTATTTTTGAATGTTCGCTGAAAAATAACCCACCCATCTAAGTAAAAGCATGAAAGAGCTACCATTATCTTATTACCTATGTGAGGTGGGGGTGGTCGGTAACGTTGTGTACTATGGCGTACTACCTTCAGCCAATGATAACCCTGTGTAGAACTTTGACAGTTGGTCGCCTCTGCACGATGGTTCTTTCCGGATTGCTCCAACTGTCGTTAAATAAATGAAAAAAAAACTACAATTCTATAATAACAGGCCAAGCCAACAGTACTTTCACCCCCCTCATTTTAATAGTTGAAAAGCGCTGTTACTCGATCAAAAAAAATGGTAAAAGGATATGCGACTCTATATTAGCCACCCAAATTTGCGAGACTTGGGGAAAATATAACCCACCTAGAGCTGCACCAAAGCTACGTACTCTATTCGAACTCCCGCATTGTGTCCTTGGGCAAGTTAATTTACCCCGACTATCCACATGGGAGCACGATGACGGCGTGTAATAAAGTGTACTGCACGTCGGTGATACGCATATTTTAGAACAATCTAACCCTGCTTGTGCGGATTTCCGACGTTGGTGAGATGACAGTTACTCGTCGTTGCTCTGTGGTTCTCTTTGGATATTCCGGAGGCTGCCTGTAAAATTGTCATGTTTAATTATAACTTGAACTTGATGTCCGGGTGTAATGAAATAGCGTATTTTCTGCAGACATTCTAAATAAACGCAGCTGGTTTACAGACCTGTACATATTTTTTTTTTCAATTGAGTAAAAATATAGGATAGTTACTGATGTAACACGCCGATCAGTATGTTTAATGAATCCAACTACGCCAGTCCGACCGACCCTTTGCCCACCATGATCACAACAAACGTTTCAATTCTCTCTCTCTCTCTCTCTCTCTCTCTCTCTCTCTCTCTCTCTCACCGATACAGTACGGGTGGAAACTAATTGCGTTCAAGCTGTTGTTTTTTTTCTAGGTTTTACCACTCCCCTTACAGCGCAAATCGAAATGAAATCTAATTCATTGAACCATACTACAGTGGATGTCAAAATTAATTTTTGAACGCCACTTTTTCTATGTGCCACTATCAGCAGCTATGACCATAGCGTAACTTTGTGGTAAAATGCTTATTTTTGTACAAAACTCAAGACCTTTCTCTGACAAATGCCTATATAAAAAGAAGATAATACGTGAGAATGCGTTGTGTACCTGCATTTTGTTGATAAAATATGGCATGACCACATTCCCGAATATTAATGATGTACCCGCTTAATAACAGCCGAATTTTTATCGGATCATAGTTTTTGATTTGAATAATTGCCGATTTTTGTATTAAATCACATTCAGTAATTTATGTAGATTTCCTGAACTGGGCGAAGGTCAAGAAAAGCACTCTGTAGTTTAGGAGACTCCACAAATAAAAACAAAATAAAAAATCTTAGATATCTTGCATTTTTTTTATTATCCATATTAACCAGAAATCAAAACTAGTCAAATTAATTAGAATTAAATTACAAATGGATATGAAATTTGCAGTAAAATGAACACTGGTATATGCTGCTGGCCGCATTTTTAGTTGTCTGTAATGGCTGTTGTTCAGAATGTCACCCTATTGGGGTGAGTTTTCGCTTTTTCGTCCAGTTTCATGAGAGCTTCCATGAAGTCCGTTCCACATTCGCAATCTTTTCCAGGGGCCATTCTTCAAAGGCTGGTCCATCGCAACTTTGCAGAGATATTGTTTTCTGGACGACAAACTGCAATATGATCTGGGTTTCCGATCAGACCCCTTGGGATATTTTGATCTTTAAGGATGTTTGCCAAAATTTTCCACCCTGTCGGTTGAAAATCTTTTCTTTTTCGCAGCAGATCATTTATTAGATCACACATATTGGAGCCCGAAATTGTAATGCCGTTATACACGAGTCGATCTTTCTCATCCCAGGATAAATTGGGTATATTCTTTATTATCTGGAGTAACAAAAGCGCCTTCTGCTGCATGGAATCTGGTATAACGGCTAACCAGTCCGGATGATTTTCCACTGAAAAACTAGTCGTTAAGGAGTGTGGTTTGGTGGTTTCTTTGCGTAAATTTGATTGGCGCTGAAAGATTGTCTGGTTCAGCAGCCCTTTCTCTTCAGAACCCGATGTTGAAGATTCAGGAATTGGTCTCATACCCTGGTCTATGGGCGGGACAGCTACAGCATTCAGGGGTGTGCATATTTCCTGCAACTGTTCACTCCCCCATGGTTCAATACACTGAATTCTGCTTGAAGGTAGGTTGGTTGAGTCATCCATCACTAGCGATTTTACTGGCTCTAGCTTATTTGCAAGCCCCAAAATATTTCCACTTGTTAATGCATTGTTCCAACTAAAGGCTGATTTCATATGCACTGGAGGATAGGGTGGCTCGTTACAGACAGATCTGGTTGTTAACTCGGCTGTATTTGAGTTCGCTCCCCCTATAGTGTGTTTAAAATTTACATTTTTATGTAATTTTCGTCTGTGTCGATAATAATTAGTTTTATGAGAGTAAGATTTTTGACACAATTCACAGACGTAGCGTGAATTCATCATTTTCAGAAGCGAGTTAATAGAGTGGCAATACAGTTCCAACACTCTGCCATTTATATGTATGAATAGAATGGGTCCCACCCCAACCTGTCAATCGCTGATTGGCTAATTTTATATCAAGATAAGGTGGGTTCTACCCCAACCTGTTGATCATTGGTTACTTCAAATTCTCACACAGTGCATTGTGGGAAATTCCAGTGGTAGAGCTCTGATGTAAAATAAGTTACAAATTGATATAGTTTGCTTCAAAAAAAAAAAGAAACATCAAAGTCACATTCATGACAAGCCGAGGTAGCACATCTGAACCACCAACTCTACACTGTTTAATCAGATAATCCATTTAATCAGATAATTACATGTGCATATCGGTTTTTCATTGGTTTTTCATCAGTTTCCATCAGTTTTTCATTGGTTTTTATCGGTTTTCATTGGTTTTTATTGGTTTTACAATTCGATAAAACGGTTTTTAGTGATTTTACAATTCGATAAAACGGTTTTTAGTGATTTAAATCACGTAAAATGATCACTAATTACCACTAATTGATCACTAATTACCACTAATTGATCACTAATGGTCACTAATTGATCACTAATGGTCACTAATTACCACTAATTGATCACTAATTACCACTAATTGATCACTAATGGTCACTAATTACCACTAATTGATCACTAATTACCACTAATTGATCACTAATGGTCACTAATTACCACTAATTGATCACTAATTACCACTAATTGATCACTAATGGTCACTAATTACCACTAATTGATCACTAATTACCACTAATTGATCACTAATTACCACTAATTGATCACTAATGGTCACTAATTAGTGGTAATTAGTGGTAATTAGTGATCAATTAGTGGTAATTAGTGATCAATTAGTGGTAATTAGTGACCATTAGTGGTAATTAGTGACCATTAGTGATCAATTAGTGGTAATTAGTGATCAATTAGTGGTAATTAGTGACCATTAGTGATCAATTAGTGGTAATTAGTGATCAATTAGTGGTAATTAGTGACAATTAGTGGTAATTAGTGACCATTAGTGATCAATTAGTGGTAATTAGTGATCAATTAGTGGTAATTAGTGACCATTAGTGATCAATTAGTGGTAATTAGTGATCATTTTACGTGATTTAAATCACTAAAAACCGTTTTATCGAATTGTAAAATCACTAAAAACCGTTTTATCGAATTGTAAAACCGATAAAAACCAATGAAAACCGATAAAAACCAATGAAAAACCGATGGAAACTGATGAAAAACCAATGAAAAACCGATATGCACATGTAATTATCTGATTAAATGGATTATCTGATTAAACAGTGTAGAGTTGGTGGTTCAGATGTGCTACCTCAGCTTGTCATGAATGTGACTTTGATGTGTCTTTTTTTTTTTGAAGCAAACTATATCAATTTGTAACTTATTTTACATCAGAGCTCTACCACTGGAATTTCCCACAATGCACTGTGTGAGAATTTGAAGTAACCAATGATCAACAGGTTGGGGTAGAACCCACCTTATCTTGATATAAAATTAGCCAATCAGCGATTGACAGGTTGGGGTGGGACCCATTCTATTCATACATATAAATGGCAGAGTGTTGGAACTGTATTGCCACTCTATTAACTCGCTTCTGAAAATGATGAATTCACGCTACGTCTGTGAATTGTGTCAAAAATCTTACTCTCATAAAACTAATTATTATCGACACAGACGAAAATTACATAAAAATGTAAATTTTAAACACACTATAGGGGGAGCGAACTCAAATACAGCCGAGTTAACAACCAGATCTGTCTGTAACGAGCCACCCTATCCTCCAGTGCATATGAAATCAGCCTTTAGTTGGAACAATACATTAACAAGTGGAAATATTTTGGGGCTTGCAAATAAGCTAGAGCCAGTAAAATCGCTAGTGATGGATGACTCAACCAACCTACCTTCAAGCAGAATTCAGTGTATTGAACCATGGGGGAGTGAACAGTTGCAGGAAATACGCACACCCCTGAATGCTGTAGCTGTCCCGCCCATAGACCAGGGTATGAGACCAATTCCTGAATCTTCAACATCGGGTTCTGAAGAGAAAGGGCTGCTGAACCAGACAATCTTTCAGCGCCAATCAAATTTACGCAAAGAAACCACCAAACCACACTCCTTAACGACTAGTTTTTCAGTGGAAAATCATCCGGACTGGTTAGCCGTTATACCAGATTCCATGCAGCAGAAGGCGCTTTTGTTACTCCAGATAATAAAGAATATACCCAATTTATCCTGGGATGAGAAAGATCGACTCGTGTATAACGGCATTACAATTTCGGGCTCCAATATGTGTGATCTAATAAATGATCTGCTGCGAAAAAGAAAAGATTTTCAACCGACAGGGTGGAAAATTTTGGCAAACATCCTTAAAGATCAAAATATCCCAAGGGGTCTGATCGGAAACCCAGATCATATTGCAGTTTGTCGTCCAGAAAACAATATCTCCGCAAAGTTGCGATGGACCAGCCTTTGAAGAATGGCCCCTGGAAAAGATTGCGAATGTGGAACGGACTTCGTGGAAGCTCTCATGAAACTGGACGAAAAAGCGAAAACTCACCCCAATAGGGTGACATTCTGAACAACAGCCATTACAGACAACTAAAAATGCGGCCAGCAGCATATACCAGTGTTCATTTTACTGCAAATTTCATATCCATTTGTAATTTAATTCTAATTAATTTGACTAGTTTTGATTTCTGGTTAATATGGATAATAAAAAAAAATGCAAGATATCTAAGATTTTTTATTTTGTTTTTATTTGTGGAGTCTCCTAAACTACAGAGTGCTTTTCTTGACCTTCGCCCAGTTCAGGAAATCTACATAAATTACTGAATGTGATTTAATACAAAAATCGGCAATTATTCAAATAAAAAACTATGATCCGATAAAAATTCGGCTGTTATTAAGCGGGTACATCATTAATATTCGGGAATGTGGTCATGCCATATTTTATCAACAAAATGCAGGTACACAACGCATTCTCACATATTATCTTCTTTTTATATAGGCATTTGTCAGAGAAAGGTCTTGAGTTTTGTACAAAAATAAGCATTTTACCAGAAAGTTACGCTATGGTCATAGCTGCTGATAGTGGCACATAGAAAAAATGGCGTTCAAAAATTAATTTTGACATCCACTGTAGTATGGTTCAATGAATTAGATTTCATTTCGATTTGCGCTGTAAGGGGAGTGGTAAAACCTAGAAAAAAAACAACAGCTTGAACGCAATTAGTTTCCACCCGTACTGTATCGGTGAGAGAGAGAGAGAGAGAGAGAGAGAGAGAGAGAGAGAGAATTGAAACGTTTGTTGTGATCATGGTGGGCAAAGGGTCGGTCGGACTGGCGTAGTTGGATTCATTAAACATACTGATCGGCGTGTTACATCAGTAACTATCCTATATTTTTACTCAATTGAAAAAAAAAATATGTACAGGTCTGTAAACCAGCTGCGTTTATTTAGAATGTCTGCAGAAAATACGCTATTTCATTACACCCGGACATCAAGTTCAAGTTATAATTAAACATGACAATTTTACAGGCTGCCTCCGGAATATCCAAAGAGAACCACAGAGCAACGATGAGTAACTGTCATCTCACCAACGTCGGAAATCCACACAAGCAGGGTTAGATTGTTCTAAAATATGCGTATCACCGACGTGCAGTACACTTTACTACACGCCGTCATCGTGCTCCCATGTGGATAGTCGGGGTAAATTAACTTGCCCAAGGACACAATGCGGGAGTTCGAATAGAGTACGTAGCTTTGGTGCAGCTCTAGGTGGGTTATATTTTCCCCAAGTCTCGCAAATTTGGGTGGCTAATATAGAGTCGCATATCCTTTTACCATTTTTTTTTGATCGAGTAACAGCGCTTTTCAACTATTAAAATGAGGGGGGTGAAAGTACTGTTGGCTTGGCCTGTTATTATAGAATTGTAGTTTTTTTTTCATTTATTTAACGACAGTTGGAGCAATCCGGAAAGAACCATCGTGCAGAGGCGACCAACTGTCAAAGTTCTACACAGGGTTATCATTGGCTGAAGGTAGTACGCCATAGTACACAACGTTACCGACCACCCCCACCTCACATAGGTAATAAGATAATGGTAGCTGTTTCATGCTTTTACTTAGATGGGTGGGTTATTTTTCAGCGAACATTCAAAAATAAATCATACGGGTTAGTAATAGCGCGGGTGTGATTTTTCTATGATTAAACACAGTCCGTATGCTATCACCTAATTTTTTTTACTTTTAAACGCACTCGTCCACAATTAACTGTTAAACACTTAAGGGCTGTTTTGATAACCGACTATTTATTTATATTTATTTATTGGATTTTAAGGTCTGCACAATAACTAATCATGACCACGACAGTTTTACGGGTGGGGAAAGCCGGAGAGAGCCACCGAGCAACGGCAAGCAACTGTCAAGATTCTACACAGGGTCTGCATTGGTTGAAGACAGGTGCTCCATCGACGTGCAGTACGCCTTAGTGCACAGCGTCACCATGCCCCCACATGGTCAATAGGGATGAAGTGTCTTGCCCAAGGACACAACCGACAGACATTCCTGAATAAATCGATACGCGTATTTCTGTCAAACTAATCCGCCATTTTGTTTTTTCGACAAGTGTCTTGTGGAATGAATTATTTAACGAAAATTATTAATATATTATATTAAATGAACATACGCTATTTATTAAGGGGACAATCTCATAGTAAATACGGGTTAAGAGAGTGGTAAGTTATGAGAGGAGACTAATCGGGGTAATTTGATCGCTCAAAATTGTGGGGAAGGCGTATTCGGGGGCCTGACATGTCCATTACATTTAGAGAACTGAACTGGGGTTCGAGATAATTTAGCTATTGTGAGGGCTGGGGGAGGGGGGAGAGAGGTTTCCAAAAGTTTTTTTTTTTAGTATTGGATGACTTGGTGGAGGGGAATTCAGGAAAGTTTTAGGTACTGTGAGGGAATACAGGGGTGTGACGGTGAGGGTGTGGGATAACGGAGGTGTCTGATTGGTTAAAAAAGTGTGTGTTTGTGACAAAGCAACTCTTTTTAAGATTATGGTGGGGGCGGGGGAGAGCGGTTTCCAAAAGTTTTTTCGTATTTGATGACCTGGAGGAGGAGCGTTCATGAAAGTTTTAGGTACTGTGAGGGGATACAGGGGTGCGGAATAAAAAATGAATTATTTAACGAAAATTATTAATATATTATATTAAATGAATATACGCTATTTATTAAGGGGATTACATCATAGCAATTAAGGTTATTAAAATTTTAAACATATGACCGCACACTTGTCTCCTTCACCCCTCCTCATAACCTCGTTTGACCCCCCTTATTTGATGAGGAACGTCTCCACCGGCCAATCGAGTTGTGCATTTCTGCTACTTGTGGCGCGATGACGGTTAAGTTGAATCAGCTGAAACCCGCAAATCGCGCAGTTAAATGTCGAGTTTTGACATTTCTCCATGTTTTTTTCTAATGTATCTTTCCTAGTATAGGATTTCAGACAAAACGTCCACTGGAACATCTTGACATCGACGTCTGTTCGATGTACACTGCCTCTCTCTTTTGTTGAATTTGCTATTGAAACACAAAATTGACAGTTCAAAGCACCTTCTTGGTGGGTTTTCAGATGATCCGTTAATTCATCAAAGTATTGGGGCATAAAGTACAGCCATGTATAGCCTCTCCCCCGTGTACAGTAGTCTCATGGCGATTTCTCTTGTGATTTTTTTTTTGAGAACTCGTCATAACGTAGAAATTGGACCGTTAAAAAAATACTTTATCGCGTGAGGGGTAAAATCAGAATATCTTGGTCTATGAGAGTTTTTCGACAGCCATAAAAACGAGAAGAATAAACTTGCATTATTAATATGTAAGAATCACGCCAAGTTATTAAATCAAATTATACCTATAAAAATAGCCACAATGGAGTCGTTCACAGTCTTCAGGTAAAAGCAAGTCACATCTTGTCACGTGATATATTGATTTTTAAATACATGATAGCATGTCCAGTCTAACGATATTTATGACCGGTCGTTAAAGTGTGACAATAGATTTAATTGCTTCAACATCTGTCAGTAGTTGGCGTTTGAAAAGAAAAAATCGATTTAATGATACCCAGACACGTGATGACCTGTGCGGGTCAGTCAACCGATAGCATGCGCATATGTCCAGTACGTCAATATTAATTCATTTATTAATATACTAATTATTATAATCAACCCTAATTACACTCATTAATTACATTAATTACATTAATTATGCAACAGTCATTAATTACATTAATTATTAAAGTGATTAAAAAAAAAAATCATTAAGTAATATTAATTACCTTACGTAACATTTTAATTATGATGACGTCATCGACCCCCGTCGGCCCCTCTCCCCCAGAATAGGATCAAAAACCACATCTTCTACTACTAACGGACATGAATGCCCCCTTGAGATTTCTAACAATTTCTCACTCTATCGAACGGACATGAATCCCCCCTTGAGATTTCTAACAATTTCTCACTCTATCGAACGGACATGAATCCCCCCTTGAGATTTCTAACAATTTCTCACTCTATCGAACGGACATGAATGCCCCCTTGAGATTTCTAACAATTTCTCACCCTATCGAACGAACATGAATGCCCCCTTGAGATTTCTAACAATTTCTCACCGTATCGAACGGACATGAATGCCCCCTTGAGATTTCTAACAATTTCTCACCCTATCGAACGAACATTAATGCCCCCTTGAGATTTCTAACAATTTCTCACCCTATCGAACGGACATTAATGCCCCCTTGAGATTTCTAACAATTTCTCACCCTATCGAACGGACATTAATGCCCCCTTGAGATTTCTAACAATTTCTCACCCTATCGAACGGACATTAATGCCCCCTTGAGATTTCTAACAATTTCTCACCCTATCGAACGGACATGAATGCCCCCTTGAGATTTCTAACAATTTCTCACCCTATCGAACGGACATTAATGCCCCCTTGAGATTTCTAACAATTTCTCACCCTATCGAACGGACATGAATGCCCCCTTGAGATTTCTAACAATTTCTCACCCTATCGGACGGACAGAATGCCCCCTTGAGATTTCTAACAATTTCTCACCCTATCGAACGGACATGAATGCCCCCTTGAGATTTCTAACAATTTCTCACCCTATCGAACGGACATTAATGCCCCCTTGAGATTTCTAACAATTTCTCACCCTATCGAACGGACATGAATGCCCCCTTGAGATTTCTAACAATTTCTCACCCTATCGGACGGACAGAATGCCCCCTTGAGATTTCTAACAATTTCTCACCCTATCGAACGGACATGAATCCCCCCTTGAGATTTCTAACTGGGTTTGGGCGGTCAATGCCTCCATTTTCAACCATTCATGGCGCTCCCCTGTCTGTTAGAAGTGTCGTTAAACCCCAGTAAAAAATAAAGCAATCATGGCCCTCCAATCGGAAGAGTAGAACAGTCCACGCCCATAAAATGTCCAGTTTTATACATCGAATTTGCCAATCCGTTCGCTAACGGTAAATAAGGATGCAATACAAAGCTTCCTAAAATTTACTGCAAAATACATCGAAATGATCTTAGTGCGTACATACTTCTCCCACCCTCGGAAAGTGCTGCCCAATAAATATCAGTTTTACCCAGTGCGCTGCTCAAACACTTACAGAATTCACTTTTGGCAGTGAATCCCCTATAATTTAACTTGGTGGTAGTCGGGTGTGGGGGGTCGGAGGGGGTTGTGGGGGGGGGGGGGGTGGGGGCGTATTTGTTGTTTATCCACACAATAACGCTTCACTTGGGTGGCATGTGTCTCGTTTTGATTCTCGTTTTTTATTTTTTCTTCTGTAATATTTCGGTAGTGAACTGAGTAAAAAGTAGGACCTCCTCGTAAAGAGAAAATACCCCATTGATATTTACTGGGTAGCATATCTTCGTAAGGGTAGACTACTCCTGTGATTCACCGTCGGTAACCCGGGACGTGAAGTAGTGCTTAGTGCTCGTTTACTGTTGTAAACAAGCTCCGTTTTACTGTTAAAATATAGGAGCCATTCATCAATGCTTCGGTGGAAGTTCTCTAAAATGGGTATAAACGATTGACTAAACTTGACTTTATCTCCATGTTGCGGTCACGATTACCCATTGTGCAGAAATATGTGACCTTAAACACCAATAAATAAATACTCCAGTGATATTTACTGGGCAGCACTTTCTGTGATTGAGGTGGGTGGGGGGAGGGGTAGGGCTGATACAGCATTACTTATCAGAGGGTGGGAGACGCATGTGTGCATTAATATTATTTGAATGTATCGCCCTTTTTGTGGTGTATAATGGCGGGATGGGAAAGACATCCAGGGGCATGTCATGTGGTAGTCTTCAGTGAACCTCTGTGGTCTATAATGGGAAGATTTCCAAGGGCATGTGGGAAGTCTTCAATGAACCTCAAGTATTGGATTTTATTGAAAAGTGGGATAAAGGAACTCTGAAAGGCCGGAGGTGGGGTGGGCAGCATTCCTGTCTTGCAGGTTAGGTGAGAATTTGTAAGAACTCAGATCCTGGTGTATCGGAATCTATCGTACACTGCTACTGAACAAAAGATCACGTGCATACCTAGCGAGATGAAATCTCGAAATTTCGAGATACAACGTCGAAATTTCGAGATAAAAAGTCGAAATTTCGAGATTTTAAGTCGAAATTTAGAGATTTTATGTCGAAATTTCGAGATAAAAAGTCGAAATTTCGACTTTCTGCGCCTGAGAATTTTTTTTTTTCATGTCCCAAATACGCTTCCGTAGATAACCTACAGTCTAATATATTTTTAAAATTATTATTCAAGTTTTTTCAATTTCATTTTTTTTTTATTTTCATCTATTTGTTTATTTGCCACTCATATATTTTTTAATTCTAATACATTTATTTAATTTCCATTTATATTTCTTTCTCATTTATTTGTTTATCTATTACTCATACCGTCGCCTGGGTGCTAGAATGGCCCATAAGGTACACAGGACATTCTAGTACTCAGGTGACGATATTTTTTTTAATTTAATTTAATTTCTTTTTTAGAGTGGTGAGGGGCGTAGGATCTATCGTACAGTACGTGGAGAGTGTATTATCACTAAATCACCCGTAGAGTGGTGATTCCACACAAGCAATAATTGCGAATTTGTTGCAAAGCACAACAAGCACCAGCAATGTTTCAGTCTATGGACCTCCGGGTTAAACCCGGAGGTCCATTGGCTGAAACATTGCTTGTGTTTTTTGTCGATATGAACAAAATTTGAAAGTTATAGCTTGGGTGATAACCCCACTTCGCGGGTTATCTACGTACAATCCACTCTCCACGTACTGTAGGTATAGAACCTACGGTCAAATTTTCTTGCTTTTCATTTCTCGATAGAAGAGATTCTAAAGTGTTTGGGGTGGGGGATATGACAAAAAAAAATTCCAGTGGATTGTGTTCCAGGTTAAATTTTTCTGTCCATCCTTGTGACTGCCGTACTGTGCCTGTAAATTTAACATGCAAATATGTACTGCACTTTTCTGTGCACCGTACTTGTTGTATGTAGAGTCTATGTATAGAGTTATATATAGATTTTGCTTTATGTGGTAAATCAACAAACTTATCGAAAACTACTGCCCAACAATGCAAATAAAAATGTTAATATCGTGTACATGTCATGTCGAGAACAAAGAGGATTATACTGGAAAATTTCCAATAAGATGATAATTTATATGAACACAACAGTCGACGGGTAAAATTAATACGAACAGTGATTCCAAAAAACTTAAGGAAAAACCATTGTTGTGGAATAGAATTGTTTTTTTATGGGGGTGGGTGTGTGGGTGTAAACTTGTATTTACTCAGTGATGAGCAATGCAAAACTCGTTACAGGAGAAAAGCACTAGAGTGTTTTTTCGGAGTCAGGAGTGTAAATACTCTGAACCCCTTGGATTCCATACTCTATGCAACTGACCCGGAAGGAAGCCCTCTCTCCCGCCCCCACAACACACACTCACAGACACAAATACATCTCCTCAAAAAATGTCAACCTTGTAATACCTTACATCTCTAAAAATGATTCAAGTTCCCAAAGTGATATTTCTTGGGTTATTTTGCTATAGCCATTCCTTTCTATTCTGCGTACTTAAGTCTTCAAAGTGTACCAATCATGGTGTTCTCGATTGACACGAACGTGGGGACATTACTGGCGGCGTTATAAGTTAAATTTCTAACTGGAGGTTGGAGTCCCAACACGACTTGACATAGGCATGTCCCGAGGACCGCAGGCCTGAGTTGGGGGTCTCCCCTTGTCGATATTGGGAAGGGGGGGGGGGCCAGAAACCTTTGTAATTTCTGAACTCCTAAATCGGATTATGAGGCCTCTCTCTGTCATAAATCTAATTGTTTATCCACTAGAAAAATGCCTCTCCCCAGACAGGTCCATGAGTTTTGCCTTGTACTGACAGACTACAGCTTATACACACTCCTTCCAACTGACTGGTACCATAAAAGCAGTCTGAACTTGGCTTCATCCGAGTTGGAAAAATGGAACGATGGATTCGTAAAGCCAGACCGGTCCAGAACTCCGCAGTATTTTGTCAGCGGGTTAGAAAAGTCGGCAAATATGATCGAAAATTGGAAAATCACTTTGGCTCTGAGTCTGACCGAAAAAAACATGACAAGAGAAAATTAAATTAATATCATTGAATTTCCAACGTTAGGAATTTACATCCCCGAATTTCCAAATTTTGAAATTTGAGGCGGTAATTGGGTTGAGAAATACCTTCACGCACGGCGCCCTTTCACTCCCACGCCTCCAGCTGCGTCCGTGTCTTTTATCATATTTTGCAGTTATGGAAGGTGTCCTGAATATAGCTCTTTATCCTTTTTATTGTTAAAGGACATGAATGTAGGAGAGGGGCAGCACCTATATTTAGATATTGGAACTCTTTAAAGGTGAGAAATTACTCGAAATATACAAATTGTTCCAAACTATACAATTCCTTTCGAGAAGGGGCGTTCATCTGCGAATGATTTTTAAACCAACGTATTTTTCGCCGCGCCTGCCTTGTTTGAATGTCGGTCTGGTGACATCGGTCGGTCTTCATTCTCGGGCTAGGATGTCGGTCTGGTGACATCGGTCGGTCTTCATTCTCGGGCTAGGACTTATTTAACCCTTTACACAACGTGACGGCCAAAACCAGCAACTATTCACAACCATCACCATTTAATTTCGATTATTTTTTTCAATTTTTGTCTCAAAAACGTAGGTTATGACTCCTCTTTGGAACGAACGAGAGAGAGAAAAAGAAAAAAAATAGTTATTCAAGAATTTTGTTTGCAAGTGTCGTCTGCTTTTCATGTTAGGTAAAGGGTTAAACCTTGAGACATCTTTCAAATAAACCTGAAACGTCTGTGCACGGTCGAATTTTAGTGCAAGACGTTCATAATAACGAATATAGATTCCAGTTGTATTTATTTATTTATTTATTTGTTTATTGGGGTTTTACGGCACTTTCGACAGCCAGGGTCACCTCGTGTCGGACAGCTTTACGGGTGGAGTACCCGCAGAGAACCAACGAGCAACGGCGAGAAACTGTCAGGCTCCCAGACATGCTAACCACACTAGCAGGGTTAGCATTGGTTGAAGACAAGTGTACCATCGACGCGCACACACGATGCCACCGTGCCCCGCGTGGGAAATTGGGGGGGGGGGGGGGGGGGGAGTATCTTGCCCAAGAACACAACTTGGTTGCCGCAGGTGGGACTCGAACCGAGAACCTCTCTGCCTGAAGCCTGCATCTCAACCTGCTGAGTCACCGCGCCCTCTAGATAGAGTGTTAATTAAGTATATTCAATAAATGGGAAAATATAGCGATTTGACCAGTATATACCATTTTATAGTACAAAATAATAAAATAAAATTCTACGGAGTACGGATGTCTTCCAGTGTAAACTAAAGGATAATTGTATGCAGCAAACTTAATTGACAGAGTGAGAGAAGAGAAGAGAGACAAAATAAAAATTCTACTGTCGTCTCTTTTATGGGCAACCATTAATGAGTTCAGAAACAACACCACCACTCCTAAAGCAATATTGTGTTATGACAGGTCATTAATTACCCATCCATCATTCTTTTACTCAAACACACGAATTATTCTAGAGAACTGAATAGCATTTAATCAACCAAGATGAAAAACAGCCAATACATCATAATATGGTGGAGTAAATTCTCATAGGACTGAAAAAGCTTATCTGGGGCCAAGACAGAAAATAAGCAGATTGTCATCTGCAAAATAAGGTCCCCAGGTGGTGAATTTAGTGATGCTACCCTGCATAGCAGGGTAGCATCACTAAATTTACCCTCTGTGAACCTCAATCTGAATCAGGGTCTCAAAACTAAACAGAAAGAGGTACACAGAGGATAAATTGGCCCACTATATGGGATAGCATCATCAAATTCACCCGCTGGGGACCTCATTTTGCAAATATCAGGCTGCTTATTTTCAGGCCTGTCTGGGGCACAGATTTGTTTCTGCTTTGAAATGAGTTTGAAGATTTTCGATTAATTCTGAGAGAAAAGAGAAGTTTCCATATTACCCTTATGACCCCTTCATCTCATATTAGAATGAGTGTCTATTTCAACTGTCTTTGTCCTTAAGTTGATGTAAGAATGTGAATTGAAATCAACAAGGGAGTGTCTCTAATTTAGATCTACAGGCAACGCCTTCCTATCAATCGCTAGCCCATAGTAGTTAGGGGTGCCACTGTAGACCCAAGCATTTTTAACACGGCGTTTTCCATAGGGTCCATTGCCTTAGTGTTAAATTGTGTAACTTATAGACCCAAGAATTTACAGTTGTGTAACTTATAGACCTAAGAACTTATAGACCCAACATGTATGCACTGTGCCACCCAAGAACTTATAGACCCAACATGTATGCACTGGTGGCACAGTGCATACATGTTGGGTCTATAAGTTCTTAGGTCTATAAGTTACACAACTGTAAATTCTTGGGTCTATAAGTTACACAATTTAACACTAAGGCAATGGACCCTATGGAAAACGCCGTGTTAAAAATGCTTGGGTCTATAGTGGCACCGCATCATGCATTATGACCAGCTCTTATAGTACATTTTTGCTTATAAGTTTTTTCACTGGAGGATAAGGGAACTGTTTTTGTCTTTTCATATAACAAAGACTTGATTGTGTACATGAGAAGATATATCTCTTTCTAATAGTGTGGGTAGCCCTTAGAAGGGCTGTTTTTGTTTTGATGTAGTGCAAGTCACTCAACAGTTAGCAATATTTTTCATGTATCGCCCAAGACCATCGAATCGTACCCGTTTCTTTTTTTTAGGTTTAACAATATCATCAGATGATTCTTCCTCTGGAATAGGTTGTTGAATTACTTTATCTGTTTGTGTGGATGTAGTCAGTAACTGTTTCCGTGCTTGACGTCCTCTTTTTCTCTTAGGTTGAGGTATCGGTTCTGCCAACTCATATGGTACTGTTAAAGGAAGAGATGACACTTTGAATTCTATAGGAACTGTAATCTTATCAGCTGAGAGAACGATCTTTTGGTGAGATGATTTCATGTCTTGTAGAGTCTCCAAGATTTTCTGTAATAATGTTTCATTTTTTTCATCTTGTGAAAAAGTATTATTCACCCTCTCACTTAGTATGGTATCCTTTTGGTTTGGTATTCTCTGCTGTGTCATCAATGAGTTGTCAATATGAATTAAATCGTTAAAATCATCTAGTATATTGTATTCGTCCATGATTGAATGCAGAACAGGCGATTGCTTTTTATCAAATGATTTGTCTGGAATGTGTGTTAGATTTTATAGACAATGCGAGGATCGGAAATGCACTGAAGAACGCTCACGCGACCATTTTGATCGAGTGCGGGAAAAAATTGTTGATAACAGACGTTTACTATTACAGCCGTCCGAGGTCAACAATTTTTTTCCCGCACTCGATCAGTGCATTTCCGATCCTCGCATTGTCTATAAAAAGAAGGTGAGTTGAGGATTTGGATACATTTCATCATCTGACTAAGAAAATCATCTTTTGACAGAGAGGAAAAAGACATGGAGCCAACGAAGATCAATTACAGTTCCGTAGAGAGTTATGAGAGAACCAAGAAACAGAGAGCCGATGAAGAATTCGCTTTGGCTTTGAGAAAGTGGTTGTTGGCAACACTTTTGATGGAAGAACAACTTAAGAAGATTGAAGACCACCCTTAAGTCAAAGCCGCCACACGTCCGTTCGGGGAGATCCAGTACAAGAATAGAGCTAAACACTGGTTTGATCTCCCCGTACATTTGCAAGAAGAAGCTCTTGTGGGGAAAAGCTACACATGGGAGCAAGATTGCTTTACAGATGAAGATATGTTAGAAACAACTATAGACGTGTGGGAAGGTGAATTCTTCACCGAAGCAGAGATGGCTTTACCACATAGCTCTCTACGGAACTGAAGATTTTTAAAAATGGTCCTTTTCAGGGCTACCCACACTATTAGAAAGAGTTATATCTTCTCATGTACACAATCAAGTCTTTGTTATGAAAAGACATAAAACAGTTCCCTCCCTAGAGTGTGACCCAATGTCTATATTAATTTAAATCATTTTATATTATGGGTTATCCATATGGTTTTGGGTTTGTCATCTCTCCACCCTGTGCATACAACTTCTATAAATGGGGAAATGGCATTTTGTGTGTCTTCTTGTGTTTTGTTGTAAGTATAAGGAAATTATGCTTACAATAAAACACAAGAACACATGCACAAAATAAAAAAAACTTAGGGATTCGCGTTGTGGTCGAACTCTCTGTGATAGTTGTTTTTTTCTATAGTAAGAATAGTATTCATTGTATGTTTAGCAATCAAAATTATCTCTACAGTATAAATTGTATATCAGGTTACACTATAAAAGTTTTTGATAAGTATGCATCCAATATTAAAACCTAATACTCTCAGTGAAAAAAAGAAGTGACTCTTTACTCTTTTTACTGTTGGGAGATAATAGGGACACGGTGATAAAAAAGGGATTATAGGACTAACCTAACAAAAATCGACTAAACTATCACAGAGGTTTTAACAAAAGACAAAACTGTATTTAAAGTTGAATCATTATATTGAAATAAAATCTGAACATATATACACCGAGATCTGAGTTTGCCTATCCACGAGAAAACCTATTTACATCAAGATTCTTTTTTATGCTAGCTTTTTTATTTGATACCCAAGATTGTTTTTGAAAACAATCTTGGGAGTCAGATAAAAAACTGATATCACTCAAGTGATCTGATTTTGAAACAAATATAAAAAGTAACTAAAAACCCTATCTCTCTGTTTACATAAATGTCTGGCGAAAATTATATAATAGATTATTGACTTTTAATAAAAAACTTAAAAAACTAAAAAATGTAAAAAATTACCTCTGTGGGATTGTTTTGACACCTGATATTTATTACAGTTATTTCAAATAATGTCTATAAGTTTGCTCAAACCATCGTCGAACATCTCTATCATTCTCTTGGGAACTTCTTGGATCAAATTTGATAGTAAGAACTGTCTCTAAATCATATCCTCTTGCAAGATGATCTAAAGCAAATATACAGTACATTCCACACACAGCAGTAAATTCACTTTGTAGTCTCATTGTATTTATTGTCCAGGAATCTGTATTTTTCACTATGAAATTATATATGTCTCTATCTATTGGTGGTAAACCATATGAATCAAAGTAGATAGCAGAATGATTGTCTTTAAAATATATTGCTATCCAATGTTCTCCTGGTTCTTTTGATGAATCTGTGTTCACAATATATGCTTGTCTGTGTTTAGGTTTTTGTTTTGGTAACAAGTCTTTTGAACACACTTTTCCATTTAAGGATGATAACCTTTGAGAACTGTCAAGTATAGTTTGTAATTGTATGGTTTCCATCTTCTTAGCCTTGGAAAAGGCTGGCACGGAGCCGTTAATCAAGATATGCTGTATAATATGACCAGTCTCTTTTAACTAAATCTGCCCACTTTTGAATGTCTTTTTGGCAGTCTATTTCAAAGTCTATATGAGCACAATATTCTAATAAGTTTATTTTTCTTGCTCTCTTGTGTAGATTATATAGTATAGTCACTGGACACACTTTCTGTAAACACTCTGCAATGTTCATATCTATTAATGTTGTTGTGTTGGTTCTATTTTCTTCTTCACAGATATTTTTCATTTCTGTTGATATGATTTTGTCAGTTCTATCACAACACATTCTTGAAATAATGTTTGTATTTTCTCTTTACACATCTTGCAATGTTCACATTGACTCATCTTGTTTAATAGTCAAATATCACTTCTCTGAATTTGTTGATTTCTATCTCACTATCAAATTCTGCATAGACAACAAAGTTGATCACCTCTGGAAGAGCTTGAGCAAACTGAAGTTCAAACCTAAGATTGCCAGACTTTATTGGGTGAGCCAAGGGCCCACTACTACTCTGATCAGGTGTCAAATCAATACCCCAAAGGGTATACCCTTTTGCATAATCCTGCAAAGATAAATTAAATGATTGATTTTGTCCAAAATAGCCCATAGCTTCATACAATGATAAATATGAATTTAGATAAAGTCCACCTTCAAATTCGGTTCAAAGGGACGTGCTTTAATGGAATGTCCATCTATTGTGATTTCCAACTTATTCAAATCGAAATGTTGAAAATTAAATGGATTAGTGCAATATCTCCATTTATATCTCTATTACTAACTAAACCAAGAATAATTCGTTTTGGCATCTGTTTATGAAACAGATAGTCTTCTATTTTTGAACAAAGACCACTTCCAATAGTAAAAGTTTTAATTTCACTACGTCTTATGGGCATTTTATAATTTGTTCGATCTATTTGTGCATTAAGATTATTCGCAAATTTTGGAAATAAATCCAATGCCGGTATTCTGAATATGGCTTTTTGAATTTCTATTTTTCCATTTTCACTACCAATCAAACAAAATTTAGTTGGAGCACGATGCAATTTAATTCTCATGTCAACTCCATTTGGTAAATACTTATCTTGCACAAACAGATCTAAATGCAGTTTTCCTCTTAGTTGTACATTTTTGCTACCACCAACCAATTATTTTAGCTCGCTCAGTCAAACCTTTGTTAGACGAAGCTTTACTAGTTTCTGCGTGGTGTCCAGGAGTATCTGTATACCACAACTCACTAGCAGCTAGATGTGTTTTTATCACATCTCTTGAATAACTAAGAAAATTCTCAAAATATGCTCTATAAGGATAAAGATCTGTATTGGTGGTGATAAGATTGCCATTCAGTGTAACATCAATTTTACTGAACATGCTATGAAAAAAATTATTGATAGGAGCAATTTGTGTATCTCCAGCCAAAACACTCCCATCTTGTTTTGTAATTTTAAATTGAAGTTCAAGGGTAGATGCTGCAAGATCTAACCACTTGGTTGTTTGTCTTGGAATTAAAAATTCTATTGGTGAAGAATTATTTAAAGATGCAATAGGAAATTGTTCAATTTCACCAATATTTTCTATACCACTTGATGTTGGTGATACATTATTTGGATCAAAACTACTACCAAAATGTTTGCAAGATCCATGTAACATCATGATTTTTTCAATCAAATATATCAAGTGGTCTTGATTTTCGTTTTGAATAAGCTTGTCTTTGACGTGTCTTACCTCTACGAGAATGAACCACAGACTGACGTCTTCGTTCTTGTTTTTGTCTTTTTATACATAAAGCAGATTCACCAACTGATTTCAAAAGATCTTTTCCATGAGTTAATAAAATGTCTTTAGGTGCTTTACGTTTTTTTATCAATTCATTTGCTATTTCTAAACCATGTCTTAATCCATCTCTCTTTAAGGTTTGAAATGCATTTTTTGCAATTGGTTTTATAAATGGTGCAGCTGTTCTTATTGCTGTGCGAAAAATAGACCCTAATCCATATCCATATTGCCGTGGTACACCTTGATACACAGGCATAATTTTTTACAAATTTAATTTATGTCTCTGTCGAAAATGCAACTTGACAACTGTCTTGCCACTTGCAAACTGAATGGGTTTACCAGTGTTCCCATTTATATTTATAGTGATCTGATCAAAATAAGATTTTGATACTGGTACGTAATGTACATTATCAAATTCTATATGAGTATGCAAAGACTCTCTATGTGATTCAAATGGAATCACACGTAAAATAGGTGCTTCAATATCACCTAAAAATGTATAATCTGCTATGTCAGCATAAATAAAGATTTGATTGAAATCCACATTTAAGTCCACATTATATTTAAATGCATCTTTTGATGTGTTAGGAAAAATGACAGGAAAACTATCTTTACATCCCAATTTTTGTAATAAACTTTCTGACATTTTAATACCCACTTTCCCAATACTATTTCCTACTATTTTTACACGCCCTTGGAGACTTGAAAATCCAACATGAAATAATACATCAAATGATTTAAATATGTCTCCAAGTTTTTCTTGAATTTCTGTTTGCATTGCATCTATGACATGAGCGCCATTTGAATATGTACCTGATAAAATATTTAATTCAACAGCAGCAACACCTTTGTGAAATGTATGTTTCAATTTCGTTTTATTAATACGATTTGATATGTTGCTATCTGTCACAAAGATTTTAAAAACAGATTCTTCATCTGTAATATTTTTTGCTTCCGAAGGTAAAATTACTTCAACTAATCCCACTTCCCAATGTTCTTTATCAACATGAATGGGTTTAGATAATTGTGTTTGAAAACAACATTGGTTATTATTTGGAAACATATCCATAGAACTTTCACTCAGAAGTGTTATGTAAAATGAATTCATTTTTCTTATCTTGTGGTTGTTTCAAATATTTTAAACCTGGACTTGGAAGAATATATCCCAATGAACTACTTAATAACACTAACCACAATTCTTTATCAGGGCTTTGTAAACTCAAATGTGCAATGGCAGTAATTATAATACCATAAATGATAATAATCTGTGTGAAATAAGTGACTTGATTTTTTGCAACACGATTTCCACAAATTTTAAATTGTTGACTTTGTTGACTTTGTACATCAACACTTGTGGTATCATTAGGTAATGAGGTTTCATTTGATGACATATTCTTTTTATATCAAATCTGATTCTGCTATCCAACTATCAAATTTCTTTGGATAACCTTCCCAATGTACTTTAAGTTCTTTAATAATTTTCTTTCCCACACGTCTTGACCGTCTATTAAGAATTGATTGAATTATATATTTTTTATCATCTTTTATACTTTGAATTTCTTGTGGATAAAATGTCCCTTGTATATTTTCACCACCCATATCTTCAAGTTTATAAGTGGGTGGTATTGTATGTTTTACATGAGTAATTTTAAATAATTCTTTTGTCCAATTTGGTAAATACCCTTTTTCAAATGTACGTTTGGTTTTATTAATACGTACTATATCACCAACTTTAAATTGTATTTTTTTCTTTTTAGATTTTTTTTTACCATACAAATGTTGAGAATCTTCTACTTCATTTTCTAATGATACTGAAGCAGGAGTTCTCTGAATACTTCGATGGAAACTATGATTATATCCATCAACTAAATTTTCCAACACATCAATGTATCTTAATGTACGTTTGTGTGTAAAATATTTCCACATTCGTGTTCTCAATGTGCGTTGAAAACCTTCAACAATACTAGCTTTGGTTTCAGGATTTTCTGTTGTGAAGAAATGAATGTTTTGTTTCTTTAAAAATTTTTGTACATCTTTATTTTTAAATTCAGAACCTTTATCAGATTGTAATGATAATGGTTTACGTCCAGAAGTTTTCAAAATACTCTGAAAAGATTATGTTAATGTCTCTCCTGATTTATTGTGAATGTGTATTACCCATGCATATTTGGAAAATACATCAATAACACAAACTAAATAACGAAATTGGTCATTGTAAGATTGTAAACTTTGTAAGTCTGCTAAATCAATCTGCCATTGATGATCAATACCACCCACTATAGTCTTACGTCTTGAAAACATTTTACGGATGGGTTTATGTAAAGTATAAGTTCTTTCTCCTTTCAACCATTTTTTCACTTGATCAACTGTGATGGAATTATCTTTACTATGAGCTGCTTTGTACAATTTTTGTATACCACCATAACCAGCAGGATGTTTTGTATTGTAATATATTTCAGTTAATAAATTATTCAATAAGCCTCCCATTTTTCAGATAATCTATGTTTTGTCAATTTACGCTTTAGTGCTGACTTTGGTGTTTCTTCACTCCACTGCACTCTATGACCGCGACGAACTTTACGTTTTGGAGGGGGTGATTGAGGAGTTTCAGACCAACTATCTTTTGGAGAACTTTGATATTTACTGGGTTTGGGTATAGGTTGTCTATTCATCCATAACCAACGTTCACGATTACCAACAAAATCTTGAGGGATATTTATATCTTTTAATCCACGACTAAACATTTCCCATCCACTCGGTTTAA
This sequence comes from Pictodentalium vernedei, assembly GCA_031216915.1. Taxonomy (NCBI): domain Eukaryota; kingdom Metazoa; phylum Mollusca; class Scaphopoda; order Dentaliida; family Dentaliidae; genus Pictodentalium; species Pictodentalium vernedei. Next base: position 7,874,367 of record CM062291.1, on the reverse strand, counting down.
AACCTTTTCGGTGTCTAAGAACATCATTGACTAAATCTATGATATTTGAACCTTTTATGACTTCTCCATCGTAACTTAATACACCCTGATCATCCCAACTCATGTGTGGATGAGATGATAAAGCAGATAATAATGAAGTTGCTTTACATCTCATTGTAACAGGGACACTTTCTATAATACGATCTCGTAAAAATAATGATTTTTCTCCTGACTCAGGCAATGGAACCAATGTTGGTTGTAATGCCTTCTTATGTGACATTTGAAATTTTTGTAAAGTTTCCCCATACTTTTGTTCTTTCTCACTTTCGGACAACTCTGAATTTTCTAACACAGATGATAAATTATTTTGAAGTTGTGCAGTATTTGTAACTTGTGGGTTAGGGGGTAATCTTGGTCTTTGAGCTTTTTCATTTCTAAAACGTTGCATATCTTCTAACATTTGATAAGGTACAATAGCCATCTTTTTCATATTTTACTGACTAATTTATTTGCAAGATTTGTTGCAACTCCTATAGCAGGTCCAAGTAATGGTAAAAAAACACCTTTTTGATTTAAAATTTGTTTTTTCTTTTTAAGAGTTATTGATTTACTAGTGAGTGCTCGTAGATGCTTTGGATGTAATTTTTGTTTCTGACTTTGTGTTAGATGTATGTTGCCTTTTAAAAGATTATGACAGCATTCTGACACACAATTAATTAATTCTTTAGGTGCATTTTTCATAATTTGTTTTTGAAATGCTGGAGGAGTTTGACTTAAACCTATTAACATACCACCATATTTTTTAACTAAAGGAATTTTTTGTTTCTTATTTTGTCTCACCATCTTGCTCTTATAGAATCTAATGATTAAATGAAACAAATATAAAAATGTAATGCTATTTATACATGTGCAAACTTATTTATTTCACTTAAAGTAAGACCTTATCCCTTCAACAGGTTTAGGTGTATTTAAAGCTGTAAAACGTGCCGTTGTGGGAATCTTTTCTTTTAATGGTACATGTTGTGTATTTTGTAGAGAATACATTGGTTCATGATTTTTAACACCATCTTTTGTTATTGACACTACACGTGTTAACTTAAGTGGTGATACTTTTCTTTGTCTTTGAAGATTTTTCACAAGTAATGCTTTTGTTTTTGTAGATGGAGATATATGAGGTGCAATTTCAAAATTTGTGTACATATATTTTGGTCCTACCTTTCATTGATTTTTTATCTCTCTAGAACTTGATGAATTATTTGATCTTTTCTTAGGGGATTTTCGTTTCCTTTTAGGTGACTTTTGTTTCTTACTCTTTGTTTTTTTTGAATGGTGAATAGAATGATCTACTTGTCTTATGACCATCCCGTCGAATTAAATTACGAATGATAACACCACCAAAAAATCCACCACCTACTGGTTTTAAAATAATGTTTCGTTTTGTTGCAAGATCAACTCTGGGGTTTGCAGGTTGTTCAAGATCTTGTTTATGTTTATCCATGTATGTTAAAGTTTGTTTTGGCAATTTAATTTTCTTATTAAGTATGATTCTACTTGCTAATGTAAACCATTTTAAAATTTTCTTAAAACCTTTCTTAAGTAATTTTTGTCTTGCAAATGGACTTGTTTCTTGACCAAGTTGTTCCAAAGATTGTATGAATGATAACATGATGATGTGTAGTCGTTGACAAACTTTGACTAACTAACACCAACTCATTAGAACATGGGGAATTTATAGTTTTGTATAAATGATAGGGCCACGTTCATTTTGTGTTACCCAAGGATGAAAAATATCAGTTCTTAATCTCAAAGACTCAGGAGTTCTAGGATGAAAATCAATTAATAAATAACCATGATCAATACTTGTTGCATCTTGATAACATGCATTTAAATGTGGTAATTGAACTTGATTTGACAATACTTTAATTTGCCCTTTATCTCTGGTATTTTGAAATAAAATCATATAATGTGCATTTAAACTTATGGTGGGACTAGATTTAGATTGTTGAAACATATTTTGTATAATGTAAATGACACTTGCATTTCTATGATGTCCTTTTCGTGTGAACCATAATTTAATTTTTTCTTCATCTTTATCTCCTAACATATCATCAAAAACTACAAGATGGGGAATAGTGACATCACTGTCAATTTCATATTCATCATCAGGGATACCTTCTATGAATTTAATATCTTCACTTTCTTTAAGTAAAGTATATGTATTTTGCCATTCTTTATAACACCAAATGATTTTTTGTGGGGGAATTTGAAATAAGTCATGTCTCATATCAATAAGCTTTTTGACAAATTCTGTTTTTCCTGAACCACTAGGTCCCGAAATAAAGATATTACAAGGGTGTTGAAACAATAAACATTCACTCGATGCCATAATTGTATTTGTGTGTGAAAAGGTTTTGTCAAATCATTCACTTATATACTTTCTGATTCCATACCTTCTTCATGTCTTTTAGTAGGTATTCGTTTTAAGGGTGCTTTTAACTCAAATAAAGTTTCTGAAGAATCTATTCTTCTATCTATTTGTGGTACACATTGTCTATACAAGTAATTAATGATTTCTTTATCATAAATTATATTACCCCACACAACTCTTGTCCAAATATTTTCGATATTATCTTTGTAAAAAGCATTCATGATTTGTAATGCATTACAAAATTCCCCATACATTTCATCTTTTCCCAATTGATTATGAATAAACTCTTTTGTTATTGTTAGATAACCAGGAGTGATCAATTGAAATGCATATAATAATGCCTTACGTGTAATCTTGTTGTCTAAGATACGTCTTACTGGTTCCATGGTTGAAATCAAAGTGATGTTTCTTTTGTCTCTTCTGATGTATTTTGTGCATCAGGTACCATATTACACCATGCACTTTGTACATCAGGACGGTCAGGAAAATCATTTCCAACATTATCTGAAAACATTTTATCTAACTTAGTTTTGAATTGTCCTGCAGCTTGTCTTGCAATTATGGTACTAAATGATGTACTTTGATCATTTATTACCATGAGTGCAAATAAAGAATTAGAATCTGGAAAATCATCTAAACACTTGTCATATTTTTTCATTGTTGAAAATATTTGATTTAAAGTGAATCCATAATCCATCACTGATAATATTTTATCTGGGGGTGTTTGCATACTTGTTGGTGGTTTGTATAATTGACAATTTCTTATCAATTGAATATAAGAACAATTTGGTGACCACTTAACATGTTCTTGCAAAGGAATATCTTTTTCTTCCCAATTCATTAAACCTTGCCCACATACAGAACATTTTACTTTACCATCTCCCACATAGAAAAATCCAGCTTTAGCTAATTCTTCTTTCTTGGATTTTAAAATAGGATTTGTAGTCATACTAAAACTGGAAAGTCTTCTTAACTCTGACAAGTATATAGGATAAGTAGGATTAAGTGGTAGAGACATCTTGCCTGCTCAGTGTTCAAAGTTGAAATGAGAAATCTGAAGGGTACTTTTATACCTTAAGCCCATAAGGTCTTGTGTCATATTTATTCACTACAAAACGTTTTGTGTACACAGATCTGAATGTTTTGGTTTTGTAATTCAATTGTATCATGTCTGTTCTTGTTCAAAGTTGAAATGAGGAATCTGAAGGGTATTTTTTATACCTTAAACCCATAAGGCCTTGTGTCATATTTATCCACTACAAAACGTTTTGTGTACACAGATCTGAATGTTTTGGTTTGTCTTTCACTTGTGACTTGTCTGTTCTTGTTGCGTTTAATTCTATGTGTGTATTCAATGTTCATTTTGTAATTATGTCTGTCTTGTACACATTCCACCATGGATTCAAAATTGACTTTCTGTGAAGTATTGTAATCTAATGTGATTCCTTTAACTTTACATGATGTGTGTATTTGACCATCTTTAATGTATTTGTAACCATAATTTTTTGGACCTAAACCTACATATTCAATAATTTTTGCATCTGGATGTTCATCTGTCCATTGACCTAACCTACTGTTTACAATTTGTGGATTCCAAAGTGAGGGGTTATGGATGTAAATACAACTGTCTGTGTCAAAATATAATACTCGTCTACCCAAACGTCCTATTACTTTATATAATTCCATTCATGCATAAGCTGTGACAAAAGATGCAACTGCAACATTAGCTGATTTGTGAGGTCCATAAACATCTGTAGACTTTGTGTAATTGACTAAAATACATTTATCATGATCAAACAATTCAACATTTTTAATAATGATGTCTTTATCTTGTATCAGGTCAAAATATTTTGATGGGTCTTGTATGTATTCTGTTTTTGTTTTTAAATTGTTTTGTGCACTTTCCCCCCATAAACAGTTTAACATGGTTTTAGCAAATGATCTTTGTCCTGGATTTTTTTCAATATTTTCCAAATGTATGTTTTCAATTTGTGCATAGTCTTTCTTAAATGTATCTTTGTCTGTTTCTGTTTTCACCCAATTTGGATATCCACTGGCTTCTTGTTTCATTTTTAAATATTTGTTCACATAATGTTTGTAAATTTCTGAAGACCATTCTTCCCAGTGCCAAATCTGATAAGTGTCAAGTAATGTGTATCCCATTCCCAATGCTTTAAAAAGTTCAACAGATGTTCATGTACCTGTAATATTGCGCTGATCTGGTATGTGTTCACATTTGTCTAATTCTTGTTCTGCACATGTATTGCAAAGTGTAAAAACCATTTTCTTGTTGCAATGAATTGGTAATACTGGCATGTGTAGAGATTGTGGTGGTAAAACTTTACATTTGATAAGTCCCCTGTACTGTCTTATATTATTCATGTCTATGTTTTCTTTTGTGAGTATATTTGGATGACCTACTGGATATTCTCTGTGTTTATTGACATAAGGATAGAGTGAACAGATGTCTATGTATTTTATTTCATTGCCTGTGTTTTGGTCTATTTTATGATGTAATTTAATGGCATTTGTTCTCCCACCAAATAATGCTTCACGTGGTTTAATAGGATCCATGTTTGGAAAAATCGAATTTAATGTTGATTTTACTTCAGGATTTGATTTGCAAAAATCATCAAGCTCATGTTCCCATGTTATTCTCATGTTATACCCCAATGATTCTAAATGGCGTATGTGTTCCTGTGTGTTGTTGTATAGAGTTTGGTAACTTAGCAAATTGATTGGATTTTTCTCATGTGTATTGTCTTTGTAACATGTCATGCACCCATGCCACATACATCCATAAAATTCAAAGGTTGTATTTGTGTCTTTGTGAAATCCATCAACATAATATACCCCTATTTTAACTTCCCCACCATTAAGTGCATGTTGAATATGTATGTTTTCTTCCTTTGCAACTGTCTGTAAAAATCTAATGGCTTTAATGGAGTATTTGACTTTAGCAGGATAACCTATGTCTGAAATGATTGCCATTTTGTTTTCTGGAAGTGAATTTTTTCTCCAAGCTTTTGTACATGCATCGGCTAAGGTAAATGCTTCTCTCAAGGGATCTATGCCATCACTATCTATAAATTTTTGTCTGAATTCCCCACACCCCCTACATAAGATATCTACATCTGATTTACAGTATAGCTCCATTTCTTTTTGAAAATCAAATCTGGCATTATTAGTAAATTTTTGGTTGTACCACTTGATAAAATCTTCCCTATCTGATGGAGACATTGAATCTGGCATATACAATGATGGATCTAAATAAGGGCCAATATAATTTTGATAAGCTTGTGTGTTTGCCAAATGGGGGAAATAACCTTTTGCTAATTCTGTCAAGCCAAATGTTTTAGGAAATTGTGCCAATCTCATTGAAAGAAAATTTAAAGAATCTATAAGTCTAATACCACAAGCTTTAAGTGAAAGAATTTTGTTCCCATTCATAATTACATCAGGAGTTGTTGTACCAGTTTCAATGAGGTGCCTTAAAATAAATTGTCCATCAAAACCTCTTAAATTGTGAGCAATAGCTGTTGTCTCTTTATGTTCCTTACTGAATAGCCAATCACAAAAATCTGATAAAGTAGATTCCCCTTTAAATATTGATTGCCGATATCCAAATTTGTCTCATGAAATACATTCTTGATCTATAGATTTGCAAATACATCCCCCACATGCACGATGAGCAACACAGAAATTTGGGATATGAACTCCTGAGTCTTGTGTGGTTTCAAAATCAAAAAATACAAATAGAATGTTTGGTAATTTTTCATCCTCGGGTGAAGTGTATTTTGGAATGAAACATTGGTGATCAGAATTAACTACTTGTTGACAATATTTACATTTTTTGAATCCTTCACAAATGTGGTTTCCTTTTGTTGGATATATTAGTGAATTGCACTTTTTACATTTTTGAACTAATTGACAAATTATGTTTTCTTCTTTCCCCTTTGTAGTGATATGGTTATTATAGCATGATAAACTTCTAAATTGTCTATTGCAAGTGTAACAGGTGGTGGGATGTTCAGGAATACATTTTGTTGGAGCATAGCAAACACAACCAAAAGGGCACATGTGACGTTCTCTGTTATTACTCCCTTTACTGCAAAATTCACAATAGTAGTGACATCCTAAAAACCCTGTAATTGTAGTGATGGTGTCAAAATGCTGGTCATGGTGGTAAATATGATTAACTTTACTATCAGTGGTGGTAACTGGAGGTTTGAATAAGAATTCACTTTTTGCATACTGTGGATGAATTTTGATGACATACTCTGGGTAAAGCAGGTCTTGTATTTTATAATATTCTTCATATCCACAAGGAATATTATAATCAAGACCTGCTTTGTCCATCAATGCCTTAGCTTCCAACTCTTGTGTTGGTCTATTAGAACGTCTAATATTTTTCCATTTCTTTTGCCAAAGTTCAGAATTATCTCTATCAACATGACACTTTCCCACTACAATGGCCCGTGCGAGACACATTGAATCATTAACATTTTTAATTTCAATAATACTCTGTTTATTTTTAACCATTTTATCAACAGATGAAAATGAAATTGGTGCATGTCGCCCAGACCCTTGTGGTAGAGAAGTGTGAGTTATTTCTAAAGATAATTGCCCATCATGGATAGTAAAGTTATCATTTGATTGTACAACTTTTTCTATTTTATCTAATATGGTGTTACCAGTGATAGCCGAAGCCTTAGTAAATGGGATAAATATACCTATTTCTAATCCTGGGTGGTCAACTGATATTCTCATTGGATCGTTGTCTTCTACTCCACATTCTTCTTTAATATCATCTACCAAACTGTCAAATACTTTTCCAAGGGTGTCAAATGGATTCTTTTGATTAAATTGTTTAAAGGTTATTCTGCATACATGTGATTTGGAATGGAATTTTCTTGATGTTTTTTGTAGAAGTGGGTGGATGGTGTATAAGTCTCTTGCCGATTTTACTCTCTGCTTCTTGTTATCTACTTCACTCTCTGTCTCACTATATTCTTCAATGGCTCTCTTCATCTTTTCTTCTATCGGCTTCTAGCTTTGAAAATATGTCTTGTCTTCTTGAAGTGAAAAAACCAAGTGTGAATCAAGATTCTTTCTCCTTTTATACTTTTTTAATGTACATTTAATTGTGCATTTAAATGTACATTTAATACCCACTGAATTATACTGTTAATAAATGTTTCTTATACACATTTGAAAAGTCATAAAATGTAATCCATTCACTCTATGGGACAATTCCTATGGTAAATATTTTATAGCTTTTATTTGTTAGTGTATCTTTCAGTCAATATTTAAAACACATTTAACAACAGCAATATAGTATCCAGAGGTTATTGAGTGCAAGAGATAGCATAACTTTTTGTAACCAAATGAATGTATATTTAAACAATTGTGTGTAAATGCATGTTATGGAACATTTAAGTGTACAATTAAATGTACATTAAAAAAGTATAAAAGGAGGAAGAATCTTAGGTTGATTCACACTTGCTTTTGACTTCAAGAAGACAAGACATATTCTTGAAACGCTCCAAAAGTTAAAGATGGATATAGTTACAGATCCAAGATTAGAAAAAGTAAGTGATGCTAAAAGTATTTACTATAAACCATCTAAATGGGGAGAAGTAAAAAGACTTGTGAATGAACTTAATAAGTTGATATCAACACCTAAAGAGATGATATGTTCCATTTGTCATCAGAAAGGACATTGGGCGAATACATGTTCAGACAAAGGTCCATGTTTTTATTGCAATCAGAGAGGACATTGGATTAATGAATGTAGATTGAAAAGGCTATCGAATAACTCTGTGTCTCAACCAAGATGGGATTCACCAGCTGTTGATCAACGAGGACCAGTAAAAGTTTATCCATGGTCAGAATACATAAAGCATATAGAAGATAAATTACCGATTACAGGTTTCAACTTACAACTTGATGAAAAAGACACTGACAACCACACTTTACAGGGGATGAGCATGCTACCAATACCACCACCTCCCCATATAAACTTTACAAATAAGAAAGTTGACTTAGCAGAACCTGTGTTACCAGAGTTTGATGATAATGATGATACATTATTATATAATATGGATATACCCAAAGAAACAAAAATGGAAATCGATGATGAGTTGGAAGTATTATTTCCAGAGAAAGAGGAACCACCAAAGAAAGTTACAAGAAAACGAAAAGCTAAAGACAATAATTCTAAAATAGGAAAACTTGCCAAGAAACATTGAAAACAGTTTTTGAAAGTGACATTTTCATAAAAGACATTTACAAATCTGTAAATATACATGGAATAAAATTTTCGGATTTGAAAAAAGGTAATATTATTTTGTTGTTATTTAAACAGGGGGAAAATTTTTTCCAACTCAAGATTTTTATTTATAAAAATAAAAACATTTTTCATAACATTATTTTGCAAGCACAAAAAATATTTTTGTGTTTGTAAATGAATGTTATGAAAAAGTTTTTTTCATAACATTCATTTGCAAACACAAAAAATATTTTTCTTATAAAATAAAAAAACTTGCAAGACAGAAAATAATTTGCAAACAGAAAAAATATTTTTTGTGTTTGTAAAATGAATGTTATGAAAAAGTTTTTTTCATAACATTCATTTTACAAACACAAAAAATATTTTTCTTATAAAATAAAAAAATTGCAAGATAGAAAAATAATTTGCAAACACAAAAAATATTTTTATGTTTGCAAATTAATTTTGTTTTTACCTAAATGTTTTCACACAAAAACATTTAGGTAAAAAACAAAATTAATTTGCAAACACAAAAATATGCCATGACAGGGAAATCTAGTGTGGGAGCTATGAGGTTAACCTCTTTTGAATTGAGTAATGAAATTACAATTGAACAAAAAGTTCAATTCATTCCATTGTCGTAGCACTGAAATGTGCCACTCAAGTGTGTAAACGTGATATCTCTTTTTAAGAATATGGTGGCCCTTATAAGGGCCATTTTTACTAAACAAAAAATGTTTAGTTCACCAACTTTATTCCATTTCTCTTTGCGGTTCTCTTGACATCCTTTTGATTGACGAGATGTTGTGATCCTCTTCCCCTAATTGTTGCATAATGATAGGTATCTCTTATCAATTTTCGAACAAAACAGTGTAAGGCTTCTTCAGCTTCATCAAGTGACAATGGTGAGATATTATTCACCCAGCTTTTCTTGCCAATCTTCGCAAATTACTCCTTGGAATAGTATTACGCTCCTCTCTCTCCATCTTCACCTCTTCTGGTGGAATAGTATTGCACTCCTCTCTCTCCTTCTTCACTTCTCGTGGCCCACATTCACCTTCTAGTGATGGAATCTTTACCTCGATGGATAGCTCAACTCTCATGATTGATGATAAGAAAAATGACGTTATGATATCTCCAGCAGTGTTTTTATAGACATTGCGAGGATCGAAAATGCACTGGAGAACGTTCATGCGACAATTCTGATCGAGTGCGGGAAAACATTGTTGATAACAGACGTTTACTATCACAGCCATCCGACGTCAACAATGTTTTCCCGCACTCGATCAGAATTGTCGCATGAGCGTTCTCCACTGCATTTCCGATCCTCGCATTGTCTATAAAATCTAACACGCATTCCAAACAAATCATTTTGAGACAACATGAAGTTATCGCTAGAGATGAATGAATACAGAATGTGGAGGTCCGGAGAAATGTCTGACACTGATTGGAACCGCCGATTAGAAGAAGAATATATCAGAGTAGAGAGAGAGAAAGCACGAAGACGCCAATTAGCTGAAGATATTTTCGGTCATATGAGGAGAAGTGGTGGACCTCAGAAATACACTCGACAGTGGGGTCAGCAGCTCATTGATGAGTTGGAGCGAAAGGCAGGGATAAGACAGTTCTTAGCTGTCCGCGGTTATGAACTGGAGAAATACCGGGTGAAGAAAGTTGACTTGTATCCTGATCTTAATTGGCAGCCAGAAAGACGGTATGAAAAATGTGAAGTTAAATCCAATAACCTGTATCCAGATTTAAGTGAATTCTCATGAGGATTAAAATCTGGATACAAGTTATTGAATTTTAGCTTGACAAAAAATCAGGATACAACTTAAACTCATTCATCCTATTTCTTATTATCTCTGTTTGTCATTCTAACCTATCAATAATTTGTTACTCTCACAAATGAGTGTGATTTCAAAATGTGCCTTCGTGGCAGCCCTTCTAAGGGCTACCCACACTATTAGAAAGAGATATATCTTCTCATGTACACAATCAAGTCTTTGTTATATGAAAAGACAAAAAACAGTTCCCTTATCCTCCAGTGAAAAAACTTATAAGCAAAAATGTACTATAAGAGCTGGTCATAATGCATGATGCGGTGCCACTATAGACCCAAGCATTTTTAACACGGCGTTTTCCATAGGGTCCATTGCCTTAGTGTTAAATTGTGTAATTTATAGACCCAAGAATTTATAGTTGTGTAACTTATAGACCCAAGAACTTATAGACCCAACATGTATGCACTGGTGGCACAGTGCATACATGTTGGGTCTATAAGTTCTTGGGTCTATAAGTTACACAACTATAAATCCTTGGGTCTATAAGTTACACAATTTAACACTAAGGCAATGGACCCTATGGAAAACGCCGTGTTAAAAATGCTTGGGTCTAGAGTGGCACCCCTAACTACTGCCCATATCATATCCATTGAATCGACAAAATGAAATTTAACTTTATCCATAATGATTCTAAAATGTCCACCATAAATGGTAGAAACTGTCCTTTTAAAAATAGCATTCCCCATAACTGATGAACGATGGGTTAACACATTTGAAATCACTGTAGTCAGTAATCAACAAATTGTTTTTCAACAAGTTCAGAAAACTGGTTTGTATTCAATCACCATTAATGGAAGAATGGTTTTAATTAGGCTTTCTCAAACCCCAAACCCAGTTTGGGAAAGACTCTTGTTATTCTTCTTTTTCAAAATTTTTCTTCTCTATTTTTTTTTCCTTTTTTCCCCTTCAATTTTGTCTGTTGCACTGCTCAAAAACAAGCTGTATGATTTTAACCAAATTTGGCATACTTATGTAATGTCATAAAATCTAAACATGACATGAATATAGCTTTTTTCTTCAACATTGACTAACTTCAAGAGCAAATTTCTCTAATTTCAAGGTTGTTGTAACAATTATTTTGGTATGGATAGATGAAACAATGATTGCGGAAGAAAGTTACTGTTTACTTTTTAATCTCAGATTTAACCCTCAAAAACAATGAGGGTGAGATTAAGAGTACCGTTTGAAAATGCCAAAATTAGCCATCTTTGGTTGTTTTTTTCTATAATTTTGGAAAGGGTTAATTTCAAACACTTTGCATGTCTGTATTTACAATTGAATACCAAGGATATTTGCTGTGGTAAGTTTGCTTGTAAAGTTTAACACTATGCCCATTTTGATTGCATAAATGTAGGTACCGTCCAAAAAACTCCTATTTTTTAAGAATTTGGTAAGACAATTTACTCCATTTCTGAATGATTTAGCACTGAATGTTTTCTATGGCCGCATGCAGCAGTCAATGTATGACAACTTTTGTTTTATATGTTGTTATTAAAAGTTTAACCCTTGGCAAATTTGTCGACATTTAAATGTGGTGTATATTGTGTTGGTCTCATTGTAGTGGGATATTATTAAACCAATTTTCAAGAAAATATCGACTTTCATTTCAAATGCAGCTGTAATTGGATAATACATAATTAATATTTATTTATTTATTTATTGGTGTTTAAAGTCACATATTTCTGCATAATGGCTAATCATGACCACGACAGTTTTACGGGTGGAGGAAGTACCCGGAGAGAACCACCGAGCAACGGCGAGCAACTGTCAGCTCCCCAACATACTTATTTATTTTTATTTATTTATTGTTGTTTAAGGTCACATACTTCTGCACAATGGCTAATCATGACCACAACATGAAGATAAAATCAAGGTCAGTCAATCGTTTATACCCCATGTTGCCTATTTTAGAGGACTTGCACCCCAAGCATTAGTGACTGGGTCCTATTTTACCAGTGAAACAGAGCTTGTTTACCACAGTAAACAAGCACTGCTTCACTTCCCGGGGTTCCCACGGGGGCCCCAACATACTAACTCCACACAAGCAGGGTTAGTATTGGCTGAAGACAGGTGCACCATCGACGTGCGGTACGCCTTAGTGCACAGCGTCACCGTGCCCCCACATGGACAACTATGGGGGGGGGGGGGGGGGGGCGGGGGTGAAGTGTCTTGTACATAATTGATAGAGTAGTAGTAGTAGAATATTTCACATTTCAATACACATACATAATATACATTACGTGGAGAGTGGATTGTAAGTAAATCACCCGCGGAGTGCGGTTAATACCCAAGCTATAACTTTCAAATTGTGTTCATATCGACAAAAAACACAAGCAATGTTTCAGCCAATGGACCTCCGGGTTTAACCCGGAGGTCCATTGGCTGAAACATTGCTGGTGCTGGTTGTGCTTTGCAACAAATTCGCAATTATTGCTTGGGTGGAATCTCCACTCTGCGGGTGATTTAGTGATAATACCCTCTCCACGTACTGTACATAGAGTATTTATAAAATATTTATATGAAATCCAGCCTATGAAGGCTTATGAGACACATTTGTATCTGGGCAAACTGGTTGTTTTGAGGTTTTCTTTATTAACCTTTTGCTGTCGTGTGGTTATTGTCACGGAGACCCTCATCAGAGGAACACACAACAGGGGCGGCGGAACGATTTTCGAAGTGTGTGTGTGGGAGGGGGAGGGGTAGGCTGGGTCGGGCGATGGATGACCGTCGTCGGTATGACGGGGCGACCATGGTTCGGACCGTGGTACGAAACTGTTAAATTCCCCTATTTCCAACCATCTGAGCGCATATTTTGAGATTTTTCAGGAGATGTATTCGACAGATTTCACACTTTGAGAGCCGTTAAAAAACGTCGGTAAAGCATACAGGGGAGGTCTATTTATCAGCTTTGATCGTAACGTCCAAAGCTGATAAATAGACCTCACCTGTATGCTTTACCAGACATTAACAGCAATTATATACTGTCTACGGATTATCTTGTCTGGGGTGGCTTTGGTACTTGAATGTGTGTAAGATTACGATCTATTTCAGCTAACCTATTTTTTAACAGACTGTATACATTTTAGCGTGTGCTGCCACTTACTGCAGAAAATGATCCGAAATCCATCGAAACTGAACCAGTACGAGGGAAACATAGCTGGCGAAAATATGGGGGAGGCTCTGGATCCGCCCCTTGTTTCACCAGTCATTTGTTGTTTTGAAATATATGCATACAAAAAAACATGACCCGCCAAAAATAGTGGAGGGGGCTGAAACCTCTCCCCCAGCCCCCCCCCCCCCCCCGGTTCCATCGCCCCTGCACAATGGTGATTCTTCCATACAAACATTCTCATGTCATTGTACCACGTGGTAGTCTGTTGGAGAACAGGTACGAGTGTGCAGTACATTCCTGGCAAAGCTCCCTGACAAAGCTGCTCTAAGTACTGTCACAAATGCCTCATTGACAGAGTTGAGTAGAGAGGGGGCGTATTAACACGCGTCATTCACAAACCAAGCTAATTTCAGAAGGAATAATTTCACGTGCAATTGACTATTGATTCAGATAAATCTTCGGAGGGAGGGGGGGGGGGGCAGAGTCTATGGCCAGGGAATGCCTGTGAATGCATAGAATTACTCCGACCAGTTGTTTTGTGTCCTTGGATGTCCTCTAGTTATCACAATATCACAATATCAAAACTTGCGTGTGAAGTCTTGTTTGTTCAGCTGCATTATCAGTTTCAAAACATTTCTCGGTAGATAAATCCGCTCAGCAGGTACATTCAAGAGTGCTGACCAATAGTTCGACTGTTCCAGGAGAGATGTGACAAATTAGTGTATGTAGGAATTCTTCTTTATGAAAAGGCTATACCTTGTCGTTTGTATATTATAACAAACACTCTGTAAACGAGTGCGATAATAAGAACAGTTTTACATTTACGGGCGACAGGAATGTTTCTGTTATATCCACACCTGGTGACGTTTTATACATATAACGGTAAAAGTTACAGCGCGGGAACAGAAAGATTATAACCCGCAACTCTGACCTCCCGATGTATTGTATTATTGAAATCCTGGCTGGTGATTGGTTGGATTGAGTTAAGCGCCACCCCGGATGTTGAGGTTGTTAGAGAAGCTGTTCCATCTTGCTATCTCCATCGACATCGATAGAAGAAGGACTACGTGTTGGATCGGAATCCAGACGCTGCTGATACAGCTCATATTGTCGTGAGGAACTTGAAGGATTATTACTTGGTGAGTTGAATAGTTTGCAGCCCCACCTTGATTCTCCCTCATCAAGAGCCTCGCTGAGTGTATTGTCAGCAAGTGATGAACAATCCTGAGTACCGGGCCAGACGATCAGTTGGGTTGTACTTAAGATTAGTTCATATGGCGTCGCCACAGCTGGTTACTGATTTTCTGTCGGAAAACTGAACCTGTCTTTTAGCTTATTAAGCTGATTTGAGTTGCTGACGGAAAGTAGGAAGCATTATCTGGATCCGTTCAATCGTCCGTTGTAAATACTGATCATGTGATCGTGTCACGTGATGAACTGACAAGTCCTGTCAAACAATGATGCAATACATTGTAAAATTGTAAATCTCCGTATAAATAGATTGTTTGTTTTTTGCGTTATTTGCTGTCGGCTACTAGCGCTATGTATTCATTGTTTGACAAGTTGTAAATATTTTTGTCAGTTACAAGAGCTGTTGACACCGATTTTTGATGATTTTTTGAATTGTCCATTGTCAACTGTCGGTTGAATTGGACGATTTGGCTGTAAATATTTTATTCTGGTGTCAATTAATTCATGAGTGTATTGTGTGATTGAACAGTGCGCTGTCGGCAAACAAGGTCATGCAACCCACTTGATGTTACTGTAAATATTGTTAAATTCAGTTTCCAATTAGTCAGCTGTCGGCGACGAAAGCGAAAAATTACCAGTTATTTAGAGGCCAGAATTTCTATTCTTGGAATCATAATCGGCAAATAATTCGCAATTAATTGAAAACAGGAAATTATTGTTTTTTATCATCGCGCATCATGGCTTCAAAATTTAGTGAAAAAGTCTGTGTAAACACATGTAGCTATGGGGATTTGTTGTTGTTGCCTGGCTCTGGAGTTAAAAGAGCCAAACTCTTATTGTATTATAGGGAAAGATTTC
Source organism: Pictodentalium vernedei (assembly GCA_031216915.1). Lineage (NCBI taxonomy): Eukaryota > Metazoa > Mollusca > Scaphopoda > Dentaliida > Dentaliidae > Pictodentalium > Pictodentalium vernedei. The sequence continues at coordinate 7,858,684 of CM062291.1, read as the reverse complement.
TGAATTTAACCCCTAGAAATATTTCAAGAATCCCAATGAGAGTTGATTTTAATAAATTGATTGAAAGCATAGACTTTAAAACATATGTACCTGGTCAGTATGATACTGAAAGGGAGAAGGATGTAAGCACCCGTCAGATGTTACATCTTGTTTATTCTACCATTCAAAATACAAATGATGAATTTCATGATGAAGCCAGTGATGACACCCACATAACAAAACTGCCAAGAACTTTTGAAACGTGGCAAAGTGCTCCACAAGCTGAATCGACACCACGACAAAATAAAATCACACCCCACCAAATGTCATTGCCAGCCACATCCTACGCGGACAAAAGATTAAATGTTTCAAAATTTTATGATCAAGGTTTTCCGGATGACGATGTCCCATCATTTTTAGGCTTACCGATAAAGAAAAAGTCGACTAGGGACATTGATTCTCATAAATATCCTCTCAATGAGACCCGCACATTATTTCGTGCCCAACGAGAGGGGAAGGAGGGTTACAGTGATTCAGAATGGGAGGAGTTCAAACAATTCCAACAAATGAAACGCCGCTCCGAACAAATATCCGACCGGGGGCTGCCCCCCCCCCCCCCCCATTCACCCTGAACCACTCAGACAGGATCGGGCCCGTCCCTCTGGATGTGAACGTGAAAGCCTGAGAGGGAGACAAGCCAGTTCACGGCAAATTATTCGGGAACGGCCGCTCCCTGGGGATGGTGAGACGGATATGGAGAATCAATACTCAGCCGATTCTGAAGGTGACCCCGAGTTGTTGCATAGATCATAAGAAAAACCGGGTAGGAAAAAATCAAGATCAGAAACATTGACTCAGGGAAATGTAAATGCTGCTTCGAATTTAAAATTTGATGGTAGAACGAACATTGACGGTTTCAGGGCAAAGTTTGAGAGCCTAACGTATGGGCTAAATGAAAAGCAAAAAGTTAGAGCCCTGTGCTTAAGCCTAGAAGGGAGGGTGCTAGATTACTACGCCTTCTTAACAAAAAATAATCGACAACTTTCATTCGACTACTTAATGCATAAAATTGAGCAGCGCTTTGGAAGCCACCTGCCTCCACAGACTTTGAGCGCCGAATTTCATGCTTTAACCCAGCGTGGAGAAGAAAGTGTCAGGGACTGGGCCAATCGTGTACATGTCATGGCGGACAAGGTTTGGGAGGGTGCTGGCGATTTCATCACCCAGCAACATGCAGTGTCGAAGTTTTGTCTGGGGCTCTACGACAGGTCAATAGGAGAATATGTTGACGGTTTACAGCTCACTTCTTTAGACAGAGCTGTGGATAAAGTCGAGTATATCGATGCCACACATCGCGGAAGAAGGCAGACCCGTCCGGTCAGATTTGAATTGGAACCAACAGTAATGCAGGTGGGCGCGCCTAAAATGGTGTCTACCGCCTGCAATACTGAAGGGGGGTACGATGTCCTTCTAAAACAAATTGAGTCCCTTAAAATGGAAATTAAGAAAACAAGGCCAAAATTAGCCAGAGGGGCAGAGGAATTGGTAGAGGCCGTGAAATGGTTTGTTGGGCTTGTGGTGGCCGAGGACATAGGTCGACAGTTTGTCCAAGTAACAGGGGAGGTAATAACTCGGCAAATAAGGGTCCCCGTATGGACAATAGATATACAAACAGGGATGATTCAAAAAATGGAAATTAGGCGCCTCGTGGGGTCAGAGACGCCTGGGTAAAAGAAAAGGCCCCAAACAAAAACAAGAAGCCCATATCATTAACAAACTAGATATGCTAAAATTGGAATCACTATCGCTCACGCCAGAAGCTAGTTCCACAATAATTGATCAGCACTCTCGGGAAAATAGTAACCCAACTTTGGGAGTTACTGGTGATGACTTAATTGAGTTCGCGGGCTCGTGTTCAGTGAATCCTTGCGAGTCAAAACCAGATGCCGTCGAAGCTTTGGGTGATTTGATGTCTTTCCCAGATGAAAATACAGAAACTCACGGAGACCATCAAATGTTGGAAAATGGTTTTGACTTAATTGAGTTCGCGGGCTTGTGTCCTGTGAATTCTGTGAATTCTTGCGAGTCGAAACCGGATACCTTCATGGGTTTAGGTGATTTTATGTGTGTGACCGATGGAAATTCAGATGCTCGGGCAAAAAACCTTATGTTTGCCGCCGATTCAAGTGAGCTATACCAAAAAGAAATGCATAGTGGTGACTTCGCTGGAATGTCCCCAGCGGAATCTCCCAAGTTGGTGCTAGACATTCAAGAGAGTAACTCCGATAATTTTTATTCAAATGTTTTGACTTCTGAGTCGAAAGATTTAATTAATTTTACCGAGTTTTGTTCTGAAAATTCTGGAGGGAGTAAACATGACCGCCCTGTGGGGTATGCCGAAGTTTTGAAAAATATATTTCCGTGTGGTAATCCCTGGGAAAGTTCGGATATAAAAACTGTCAATTCAGAGTCAATTGAGGCGGCGGAACTTGATTATCTAGACCCCATTTTTAAAATAGAGACATTGAATATTCCGGCAGGTATCTACATGGTAACTGAAGAAAAACGGATACAAAGAGTTCAAAAGCCCCTAGTTACCATACCGGTATATTTTGGGAACGTTCAGTGTGAAGCTGTTGTGGATTCAGCGGCTGAAGTTTCTATAATTTCGGACGAAGTTTTTGACCAGCTGAGCCCGAGGCCTAGTGTCTTGAGAACGGTAGGTCTGAAACTTTCAGCCCGAGATTCGGGAATGACAGCCAAAATAGCTGGACCAATACAATTTAGCCTGGGTCGCCATACATTTAATGAATATTTATTCGTGGCCCCTATAGCAGATGCTATGCTTCTAGGTTATGATATCTTAAGGAAGCATGGCATGGTAGTTAATTTATTAATGGGAGAACTGGAAATTAATGGGGAAGCAATAAAAGTCGATTGCGGAGATCCGTGGGAAATGAAAATTAATACCTCGGTGAACAGTGTTAATAGTAAAGACTCCCAGCCTGTTATTGAAGCTTTGAGTGTGGCTACAGTACCGAACAGCACTAATGGCAATGGAGCCCTGTTTTCTAATAGGGAACCTGAGCCTAAGACTGGTGACGGTCTGTATCAGAGTGCGGGCACAGATTCCCACGAACTTTCTGACAAATTCCTCACAATGCCGCCCATCCAGGAAAAATGTGAAATTCAGGGAAAAGACCCTAAATCGCCGGATCAGGGCAAAACTATTTCGGATATTAAGGTAGCGCAAAGGTGCCATTTAAAACCCAATTTAGTTACTCTTGTAATTTGCAAAACTGGTCGTTTTAGACAGAACTTTGCAGTGGAGCCAAAGTTTAATGACTATATAGTTATTGAAACTTTGCATGCTCCACTCTCTGAGAGAGTGAAATGTTGCGTCATCAACCCTTCTGATCGGGAGTTGATTTTGAAAAAAGGTCACGTTTTAAGCCAAGCTTATGCCACTGAAGTTTGCCTGCCAAATGCAAAAATTGTCAAACCCCGAGGGGAGGTGAGACAAGTATCACGTGTGGAGCCGTCTGATGATGTGCCTTCACATTTGACTGACTTGTATAAGAGATCAATTTCCCACATTAATGAAGGAGACCAGTTACAATTACGGGATTTATTAATTGAATTTCAGGATGTTTTTGCCCAACATGACTATGATCTGGGTAATTTTGTGGCAGTCGAACATAAAATTCCTACAGGAGATGCCCCAGCGGTCAAATTGCGCATGAGACGTACCCCAGATGCATTTGTAGGAGAGGAAGAAAATGTTTTAAAAAATTTGTTAAAAGCAGGGGTGATTAAACCGTCGGAATCCGAGTGGGCCAGTGTACCTGTGCTCATTCGGAAATCTGATGGTTCAGTCCGGTGGACATTGGATTACCGAAAATTAAATGCGGTAACAAAGAAAGATTCTTTCCCACTTCCCTTAATTGATGACTGTTTGGCTTGCATGTCAGATAATGTATTCAGCTCAAAACATGATTGTAATCAGGCCTACTACCAACTACGAATTCGCCCAGAAGACCAACATAAGACAGCGTTTGTGACCAGATATGGATTGTTTGAGTTCGAACGTCTGTCCATGGGTTTAACTGGTGCAGTAGCTAGCTATTGCAGGGCCATAAATTTAGTTTTGAGTGGTTTACTTTGGAAGGCAGCATTAGCTTTTGTAGACGATTGCTTGGTACTGGGTAAATCCGTGGATAACCACTTTGAAAATTTGCGCCAAGTCCTGTCCCGTTTTCGGCAGCATGGCTTAAAATTAAAACCCAGGAAGTGTATTCTATTTCAAAAAGAAGTTCAGTTTCTTGGCCGATATATAACGCCACAAGGCGTTGAAATTTGTGACCATGCAGCAGAGGTTGTAAAAAACTGGCCACGTCCACAATGTGCCAAACACGTTGAAAAACTTTTAGGTCTGTTAAATTACCATAGAAATTTTGTAAAAAATTTTGCGGAACTCGCTCGTCCTATGTATGCCGCCATAAAAACTAAACCGTTTACCTGGGGTAAAGATGAAGATGATGCATGGGATAAAATAAAAGAAGTTTTAGCTGGACCCTGTATATTAGCTTTGCCAAACAAAACGGACCCCTTTATTTTGGATACAGACTGTTCTGAAACTTGTGCAGGGGCCGAACTTATACAGGTCCAAGAGGGTGTGGAGCGGGTTATTTGCTATGGTAGTTTGGCTTTATCGAAAGAGCAGCTAAACTATTGTACCACCCGTAAGGAATTACTAGCTGTGGTTCTTTTTACAAGGCAGTTTAGGCATTATTTATTAGGCCGCCCTTTTAGGTTGAGAACCGATCACAGTAGCCTGACCTGGCTTATGAATTTTAAAGAACCCGAAGGTCAATTGGCTCGATGGTTAATGGAATTGAGCCAATATGATATGAAAATTGAGCATAGGAAAGGTGTTAAGCACCAGAATGCCGACTACCTTAGTCGAATACCCTGGGGCATTTGTTGTGAAAACAGGGTGGGTGCTAAATCCCTTCCCTGTGGGGGTTGCCATTTCTGTAGTCGGGTCGAGGCTAAGTGGAAGAAATTTAAAGAGGATGTAGATGATGTATTACCCCTGAGTGCTACTGGAAGTTGCAGCCATGGTGACTCGAGTGTTCGGCCTGTGATGTGCATGGAAACCGAGTCTCCGCTGTCTGGGACAACCACGGTGGAGGGTAATAACACAAAACATTTATCGTCGCCACATGGTTCTGTTCGATTAATTGGGTTTGCTGGCCACTCAGTTGACGACATCAAAGAAAAACAATCAACTGACCCTAATTTAAAATTCATTTTAAATTGGTTTAAACATTCGGAAGTGCCATCGGAAAATGATTTATTTATGGCCAACCCTGCTTCTAAATATTATTGGTTAAACAAAGAGATTTTTGTAATGGAGCAGGGGCTGCTGCATAAAATACGGAAAAACAACTCTGCCAAAGTTTTAGTTGTCCCTCAGTCTTGTACATCTGAGGTTATGTCCTTGTGCCATGATCTCCCTTCTTCTGGTCACCAAGGTATGACCAGAACCCTCCAGAGGGCTAGGGAATCATTTTATTGGTACAACATGGGCTCTGATGTGCATACTTGGGTGGCAAGTTGTAAGGCCTGTAATACGGCCAAGAAACCGAATAGACAATCTCGATCTCCCATGCGCCAGTTCCAGGCAGGAGTCCCCATGCAAAGGGTCCATCTTGATTTTTTGGGACCACTGCCTGTCACGGACCAGGGTAATGAATATATTTTAATGATGGTGGACCAGTTTACACGGTGGGTTGAATGTATCCCCCTACCATCTCAGACAGCGAAAGAGACGGCAAAAGCTGCGGTAAATGACTTTTTCACGAGATTTGGTTTTCCCTTTGAAATTTTCACAGACCAGGGACGTAATTTTGAAAGTTCTTTGTTCAACTCGGTCTGTGAGCTTTTACAAATTCATCATGCCCGCACTACACCATACAGACCATCCGGAAACGGTCAAGTCGAACGGTATAACCGAACTTTAATGGATGCCGTTCGGTGTTTTATTAACAAAAAGCAGAAAACTTGGGACGTTTATTTACCCCAGATTGCTGGTGCTCTACGCTCCTCTGTCTGTCAGCAAACTGGTTACACACCAAATAAACTTATGTTGGGGAGGGAGGTCAATAAACCAGTGGACTTAATGTTCCCTACCCCAAAGTCGACACAAAATTCTGATCAAACAGTCCCCGAATTTGTGGCGGAACTGGAAAAAGCAATGAAAGAATCCCATGAAATGGCCAGGGACACACTAAAACAATCCCAGAAAAGAATGAAACGGAAATACGACGTCCGTGTTAATCTAAAGACTTACTCCGTTGGTGATGCGGTGTACTTGAGAGATACTGCCACAATTAAGGGCAAAAGTAAGAAATTGTCAGTAAATTGGAAAGGGCCTGGCATTGTTGTTAAGGAACTTTCCCCCAGCTTGTACAAGGTACGTTTAAGGACAACTGAAGTGACACTCCATCACGATCGGATTAAGCTCTGTAAAGATAAAGAATTGCCCAAGTGGTTGATAGCTGTAGGGAAGCGGTTAAAAGAAAGGGGTGGTATCGCTGTCGGCGATGTTTTGTTTTGCCTTTGTAACCAGCCCGACGATGGCAAGTTTATGATACAGTGTGATAGCTGTCGGGAATGGTATCATGGCCATTGTGTGCACATGACGGCAAAGAAGGCAAAAACCCTGAAAGAGTATTATTGTCCCGAATGCACAGACTGATATCTTAAATTTTATTTAGTATTAATAACCATGATGTGTGAATTTTAGTGTATAATGCTCGAAATGTTGTCATTCTTGCTGTTTCTCGGGCTTCTGCTCTTGAAGAAACGGCGGGCATGGCAGTGGATATCGTGCAAGGCCTTTTTAATCTTAGAAAATGGGAGTGTTTTTTGTGTTTTATAGAGTTTGGAGGTCAGACAAATTTAACCGCTGTGATAGCTTTTTAATACTTAGAATGGCCTTTGAACATATAGTTTTGACGAAAAACACGTTTTTCTTAAAATTTGAGGGCTCTTTAAGACGATCTCGCGGTGGGCGAGGACATACTAGAAACTAAAAATGATTTGGTGAAACGGGTTTGTTCAGTAACAAACGCCGTTTAGTGGTTAACCTCCAAACTCTGTTTTTAATAGATTTATGAAGAGAGGGTGGTTGCAATGATTCAATTTTAACTGTATAGATGTCTTTTCTTTTATTCATAGATATGCAACGCCAACCAATTACCAGGTCAGCTGACAGGTCCAGGTTACCAGTTCATAGAGAACCAGGTAATAGTCGGGGAAGTTATGCCACCCCTGTCGCTCGACCTAGTCGTCGGGAAACAGGAGAGCAAAATTTTGGGGCTGTTGTAAAAAGGGCCAATTTAAATTCCCAACTGTTACCTGCAGATAGCATAACATATGATTTGTCGCTGGATATTACTTTGAGCCAGGTCCAGCGGGAGGAGTTACTGTCTGCTCAAATTAAAATTGCTAAGGATAAAAAGAACTCCCGCTGGGTAAATACTTTGAAGCGGTGTGCCATTGATGTTTTTAATTCGGCTTGGTTGGAATCTAATTTGGGGGACTACATGCGGGTTGCTAGGCCTCGCAGGCCACCCGCCCCCAGCAGCCAGGCTGCAACCGTTGATTTTAGGCTTGCGGACCCGAACTGTCCAAGATTGAGGGAGGTTATTGTCAACAATCCCACATCTAAAATGCCAACACCAGAAGTAGCACCGGTAGACATTCCGATTAAGACACGGGGAGTATCAAAAGAAACCCCTCATCTGGAGCCCAAGTCTTCTATTGAAGACCGCCAGGAAGGTCAGACTTCAGAAACTGTTGTCATGCCTGTTGTTTCTCGAGCTGCTGCTCTTGTAGAAACAGCAGACATGGCAGCAAAAGATGTTACCAGGCGTGTGGTTTTTCGGGCTTCTGCTCTTGACGAGACTGCAAGCATGGTGACATCTGAAGTTGAACCTATTATTTCCAAGGGGCTGGGGAAATCAATTCAGGGCGAGGAGGAAGAGAGTGCTAATCATCCCCCCACAATTTCATTTTCAGAAAATCAACATCCTGGACAGTTAGGGGACAAGGCTGCCACTTCACGCCAGGTCAGAAATAAAAAGCGCCGCCAGAGACGACGGGAAAGGAAAGTGGATAACCCCCAATGCAGTATTTGTTTGGGCAGATTTAAGCGTCTTGGGCGTCATGTTATGGGTGCTCATCTCCCGGAGTTTTTGTGGGAGCCAGTTGCCTCGGACAATCTGAGTACAGTTTGTCACAGGTACATGTTTTCCCTCAAGGAGATTTTGGGTTGCCTGTTTAAAGTAGGGCCGGATGAAATTGCTGCTGAGCAGTTTTCATCCTCTGTTGCCTCTCTTAATGAAGAGGGGGTAATCACCCAAAGCGTAGAGATAATTGGTGATTTTTATCCAGAGGTTTTTTTACTAATGGTTCAGCAGTATGGTGATTTGCTTAGTGCCCCAGAGGATAGTTCTAGTTTTAAGATCCGCCCTATCAATTCTGGTGCTTGTTTGGCGTACTGGAGGGTAGTGATGTTCATTTGGGCCAAGTTGAGTGTCAAGGATAGGGACATTCTGACGGAGGAATGCAGGGAAGGCACGGCAGAACGGAGCAGCCTTTGGGAAGCTCGGTATGGTTTGGCTTCGGGTAAGGAGGCCGTGGATTTTTCCGGTGCTGAGGATTTTACCAATGAAAAGGTGGCTACCCTGCAGGTCTCTGTTGAGGATGATGTGTTGGAATTGGAGGACAGTAGTTTTGGAGCGTGGGAGGCTAAGGAGGTGGTGGCAGTTGAGGCCCTACCATCTGTTGTGGGGAATCCAGTCACTTCTTCTGAGGTCAGTATTCCCATTGCCCCTGACTTGGTGGAGGTCTTTGATAGTCACTTTCACATGGATCGGACTCTCAATAGGATGTTCGGATGTTCTGATTTGTCCTTGTGGACCCAGTCATTTGAGGCGGTTGAGGAGGGTTTGGTCCCATGTCGAGCGGTTGGTGGCATAGCGGTGTTTTGTGACCCTGTCTCCTGGCCAGTTCAATTCCCTTTTGACGATTGGTGGAAAGTTGCTTTTGGACTTCACCCCAAGCATTGGCGGCTAGTCGATGATTCTGTTCTACGTAGAATCAGTCAGTTGCTGAAACAACCCGGGGTTGTTGCTTTGGGTGAGGTGGGATTTGACTTTTCCCAAGGTTTGCAAGGTTGTCGGACTCAGGAATCTATCTTTCGTCGCCTGGTGGCAATGTCTCGTCCAGAGGAACCTCTAATTCTACATCTGAGGAGTGAGAGTTCTGACCCGTACTCCAGCCGTGTTGGTGCTCTGGCCAGGGACATTTTGTTGGAGATGCGTAGGGAGTCGCAGCCCATTCATGTCCATTGTTGCTCGGCGAATGCAGTTGAGATCAACAACTGGATGGCTTCGTTCCAGAATTGTTTCTTTGGGTACACGGCCATGGTTAAGAGGTTCAATGGACAGCAGTTGGAAGGACTAAGGTCTGTACCCTTGGATCGTTTGCTTCTGGAGACTGACAGTCCTTATTTTGCTGGAACTCGAATTTCTACTCCCAAGTTTGTTGGTGAAGTGGCCCAACATGTCAGTGAGATCTTGAACCTCGGTTTGGAGGCTGTTTGTCAGCACACCCTTAGCAATATTTTGTATCGGTTATAGGGAATTGGGGTGGACATAACTATTTCTTGTCAATAAGTTTTAAAAATTATTTGGTCATTTTTTTTGGTTGGGACTGTCAGTCAGAAAAATTGTTAGTGAAAAGGTTTTTTTGTGAATTTTATTTCTAAAGTTTTATTATTGTAAAAATTGGTATCTGAAAATTTTGAGTGGTTTAAATTTTGCCTTGTCGTGTGCCGCCGTCACGTTGTCGCCGCCGGTCCTCCAGGTCTGTTCATTTTCTCTGTGGTTTTATAACTGGGTTCATTTGTGTACTGTTCACGGGTTTGAATTCCTGTTAACATGTGAAATTACTACCATTTCACAATTCAACAACAATAACATGGTGTTTTTTTATTGTTTGATATTTAATGGCTCTACATACTATTTTAGGGGACACTCTTAAAGTTTCAAGCCTAAGACGCGCCCTTTCAAAAGAAAATGGGGAGTAGTGTTATATCCACACCTGGTGACGTTTTATACATATAACGGTAAAAGTTACAGCGCGGGAACAGAAAGATTATAACCCGCAACTCTGACCTCCCGATGTATTGTATTACTGAAATCCTGGCTGGTGACTGGTTGGATTGAGTGAAGCGCCACCCCGGATGTTGAGGTTGTTAGAGAAGCTGTTCCATCTTGCATCTCCATCGACATCGATAGAAGAAGGAATATGTGTTGAATCGGAATCCAGACGCTGCTGATACAGTTCATATTGTCGTGAGGAACTTGAAGGATTATTACTAGGTGAGTTGAATAGTTTGCAGCCCCACCTTGATTCTCCCTCATCAAGAGCCTCGCTGAGTGTATTGTCGGCAAGTGATGAACAATCCTGAGTACCGGGCCAGACGATCAGTTGGGTTGTACTCAAGATTAGTTCATTTCTAACAAGAGACATACAAATAACCATGAACATACTTTAACACCCCTATTTAGTAACTACTTGAACTAGTCCATAGGGGCGTGCATGGGTTACCTGATCTATCACGCTGCAACAAAACGGTTGTCATGATTGATATTGTCTTATCACTGGTGTAAGCATGGTAAAATTGTCTGAACTTGCTTTTTCAAATCTCTTACACTAAGACATGACGTACTTTTGCAACTCAAGAGAAAAGTGTGAATGCTTGGTCCGTTTTGTTCTGTGTATATTATTAATACATCTTTGAGATGAAAATATATCAGGATGATGCTGACAAACAGAAACAACTAAATGGTTCATCTAATTCTTGACGCCACGAGAGTGTATCGTAATAGATAAATAATAAGTAAGTATTCGTCTGTGCGACGTTTTTTTTAACCCTTTACCCAACGAATCGTCCGTATCCGCCCGGGTAATATGCAAATTCAGCAGTTGAAAAAATATTATTTTTAAAAAAATTTCAACAAAACCATATCATGTGACCCCTCGTTGGAACGAGCTCGACGAGCTCGTTCCAACGACGGGTCACATGATATGGTTTTGTTGAATTTTTTTGAAAAATTTGAAAAAATGATATTTAAAATAATAAATTTTGATATCGCCTGCGTTGGGTAAAGGATTAAGGTAATAATATCAAGTACCAGACCCACCAACAGAGTAAACACGAGATAACTCCCACCCCCCCCACCCCCACCCCCCCCACACACACACCCCAGCTCGACGTTGCTTGCCCATTACTTGTCTCATCTAATAAGGTGTTATTGACTCATTTATTACCGTAATAAATAAATGATAGGTAAGTATTCGTCTGTGCGACGTTTTTAAGGTAATAATATCAAGTACCCGAACCACCAACAGAGTAAACACGAGATAACTCTCCCCACACACACCCCAACCCGACGTTGCTTGCCCATTACTTGTCTCAGCTGATAAGGTGTTATTAACACATTTCGAATCCCACCTGCGGCAACCGCGTTGTGTCCTTGGGCAAGACACTTCATATCCATTGCCCACGTGGGGGCACGATGACGCCGTGTACTAAGGCGAACTGGTGCGCATGTCTTCAACCAATCTAACCCTGCCTGTGCTACAGTGCGGAGTTACGATGTTGGGGAGCTGGCAGCTGCTCGTCGTTGCTCGGTGGTTCTTTCCGGGTGCTCCGGCTTCCTCCACCCGTAAAACTGTCACGGTCATGATTAGCCATTGTGCATAAATATGTGACCTTAAACATCAATAAATAAATAAATTAACACATTTATTACCAACCAAAGTCAATTTACCCATAGAGTTATAACTAGATGGCGATTCATATATAACACAATTAGACGAATAACATTCACAAGAGCCCCAGGAGGTACTCCCCGGCAGTTTCAAACAATACACATCTGTGAGCGTAACTTTTAAACGAGATTATCTTTCTGTAAATTAAATGAATCCCGAAAATTAAATTAATTTTTCACCAATGGTTTCTTGTGTTAAGTTTGAATAAATTTTATTCAAATACAACCACGGTTACTTCGCAGGATACTTTTCATCCAGTCTAAGCATGGCTGCTTCGCAGCAGCCATGATAACATTGGATAAAACATATTTTGAAAATACTCAGCGGATAAAGAGTTAGTTAACAAGTTCCTCGTGACAAGATAACTGCCCCATCCCCACCCCACCCACACGCTAAAGAGTTAGTTAACAAGTTCCTCATGACAAGAAATGTTTAAGGTAATAACATCGAGTTCCGGCACCACCAGCAGAGTAAAAACGAGATAACTGCCCCACCCCCACCCATACGCACACCTCACCCCGACATAGCTTCCCCACAACTTGTATCAGCTGATAATGTATTATTAACACAGTTTGTACTGTGCATGAGTTCGCATATAACTCTATTCGATGAAAACTGCGAGTTCGGTGCTATCCTATTGTGACTCTAGAATGAATATTAAATAAAGTCAGCTTACCCATAGACTTGTAACTAGGTGGAGATTCATCTACAACACAATTAGACGACCAACACTTACTCTGCCGAAAGCAACCCTTTTCACCGATTTTATGATGATTTTTTGTTCGTTCTGGTATGCGCAGATCAAAAGTACCATCTGAATGGTTTGTTGGGGAGGGTTCAGAGAGACCTTTCCAAAAATCAATCACGTGAAGAGTTTCAAGCATGTCATCAATTTTATTAAACTTCCTCACATACTGGTATACATAGATGTCCTTCATATATTTGGCTAGAGTGGGCGTGGCTGTAAAAAGGTTAATGCTCACGGCGATGTCCTGTCAGCATTTCTCGTAAAGCTTCAAGATGTTCTCCACGACAGATTCAGGCAATACACACCCACGAGAGCTACATATAACCCCCTGCACACTGATGTCAAAATTTCTAAAGTTCAGTTTGCAAATTTTTCCCATAATGCAACTAGAAATTTAACCAATTCAATCTTGTTTGACAGAGCTCATTCAGCTCTGTCAAACAAGATTGAATTGGTTAAATTCCCGGTTGCATTATGGGAAAAATGGCTACTTGAAATTTTGTTTATTTTGACATCAGAGTGAAGGAAGTTAATCAAAATTATCTTCCTGTAAATTAAATTAATTTTTGGCCAATGATTCCTTGCGTTAACTGTTAAATTTATATGGCTTTTTCCTCATATTATCTTCCTGTAATTTTAAATGAAATTTTCAGCAATGATTAATTGTGGTTGGGTGATTTTTTCCTCAAATTAACTTCCTGTGAATCAAATTAATTTTTTTACCAATGACTTTTGTGTTAAGTTTGGATGAAATTTTCCTCAAATCCAACCATGGCTGATTCGAAGCAGCCATTACTAGAAATTTATGAAAAATATCTTGAAAATACTCCGCGGGTTGAGAGTTAATTAATAAGTCCCAAACCCGATGTGACAAGTCACTCTAGGTTAATAATATGAAGTCAGGGAACCACCAGAAAAGTAAAAAGGAGATGAACACCCATCCCCCACACACCTTACCCCGACGTGGCTTGCCCACAACTTATTTCGGATAATTATGTATTATTTTCCGGGACATTAGTTTTGTGAAACTTGGGAATCTATAATTTGGGAACTGCTCAAGTCAATATTTACACACAATCGAAAAGAGTTTTCAAGATCATTGGTCTGGGTGAGGGTAGATATTTTTAGTACTCTTCCGTCTCTCTTTTTCACAAAGATGACCCCATCAAACGTCCAAGTGTCACTTATTTTCTGGTCCTTCAACACCTTTCGGGCGCGTTTTGCATTTAATGACCTAGTCTTGGTGAGATCTTCATTTATATATACTCCCGAATTATGTTGTGTTCCTGAACATGAACTACGTGAGGCTGACCTAATTTTAGCTCATTTGTAGCAAGCACTGAAAACCTTGTCTCTTTGTCCTATTCAGACTAAACAACTATAGGATAACTCAATGACCTTTCCTATAGTTGTTTAGTCTGAATATTATAGGGCGGTTTCTAACAGGAGCGCCGTTAATTGATCTAGGACTACCTCAATGACTGCGCGAGATGTCGTCAGTGGTTAGACTGACCCCAGCTTGGCGGACAACATCGATAAAAATCTGATCAGTATCCTCCCCTACACTTTCGATAATACCAGAAAGACGCAGATTTGTACAACGACCGTACTGTTGGAGGTCGTAGAGTTCTTTTAGCTGCGTAATCGAACGGCCACGCTCCGAGACTTTTTGCTTTAAATTTCTCACAGTTGCTTCTAGACTGTCAATTTTCACCTGAACAGTTTTCATAACTTTCATAAAAGTGGATGTCAAGGTATTTTGAACCAATTCGTCATTGAATGCGTCAATTAGTTGTGACTTGGAGTGACCCACCCATGGAAACTGATCAGTCCATGGCGGCTGTACTGTAATCCAATATCCTTGTGTCCATGGAAATATTACCCACCCATGGAAAGTGATCAGTCCATGGCGGATGTACTGTAATCCAATATCATTGTATCCATGGAAATATTGCCCACCCATGGAAAGTGATCAGTCCATGGCGGCTGTACTGTAATCCAATATCATTGTGACCATGGAAATATTACCCACCCATGGAAAGTGATCAGTCCATGGCGGCTGTACTGTAATCCAATATCATTGTGACCATGGAAATATTGCCCACCCATGGAAAGTGATCAGTCCATGGCGGCTGTACTGTAATCCAATATCATTGTGACCATGGAAATATTACCCACCCATGGAAAGTGATCAGTCCATGGCGGCTGTACTGTAATCCAATATCATTGTGACCATGGAAATATTGCCCACCCATGGAAAGTGATCAGTCCATGGCGGCTGTACTGTAATCCAATATGATTGTGACCATGGAAATATTACCCACCCATGGAAAGTGATCAGTCCATGGCGGCTGTACTGTAATCCAATATCATTGTGACCATGGAAATATTGCCCACCCATGGAAAGTGATCAGTCCATGGCGGCTGTACTGTAATCCAATATCATTGTGACCATGGAAATATTACCCACCCATGGAAAGTGATCAGTCCATGGCGGCTGTACTGTAATCCAATATCATTGTGTCCATGGAAATATTGCCCACCCGTGGAAAGTGATCAGTCCATGGCGGCTGTACTGTAACTGGAAGTATTACCCACCCGTGGAAAGTGATCAGTCCATGGCGGCAGTACCGTAACTGGAAATATTACCCACCCGTGGAAAGTGATCAGTCCATGGCGCCTGTACTGTAACTGGAAATATCACCCACCCGTGGACAGTGATCAGTCCATGGCGCCTGTACTGTAACTGGAAATATTACCCACCCGTGGAAAGTGATCAGTCCATGGCGCCTGTACTGTAACTGGAAATATTACCCACCCGTGGAAAGTGATCAGTCCATGGCGCCTGTACTGTAACTGGAAATATTACCCACCCGTGGAAAGTGATTAGTCCATGGCGGCTGTGCTGTAATTGGAAATATAACCCACCCGTGGAAAGTGATCAGTCCACGGCGGCTGTACTGTAACTGCACTGTTATGCATGTTCAATTATCCGACAAAAACTAACCTCAAAATTTGCCATGGCATGTGAAAAAGTCATCACAAATGAAATAGCAATGCACAAATGACTGTTCTGTGTACAGCACAATTCTAAACAACTGAATTTAGTGTAATCAGATTACTGTTGTTGATCTAATCAATATTATTCAGGCCTTTAAAAATAAACAAATTGCTTAACCCAAAATTCGGGTAAGCCAAAAAAATTTGCTTACCCATTTTTTTTTTTTGCTGAACTCATTTCACTTTTTCAGTTGATGTTTCACATTACAGAACTTGTATGAACGGAATAAAGTTAACTCTTTACCCAACGTAACGTAAAAATCGCCAATTAATTTTCATTATTTTTTCATTTTTCGTCTCAAAAACATAGGTTATGACCTTTCATTGGAACGAGCTCGTCGAGCTCGTTCCAATGAGGGGTGATAACCTATGCTTTTGAGACAAAAAATGAAAAAAATGAGTTATTCAAAAAAATTTTTTGCAAGTGTCGTCTGCTTTTCATGTTAGGTAAAGGGTTAAGCCACAGGATGTTTGATCGAACGGTACATCAACTAAACGCTTACAATTTCTAAAGGTCTGTTATCAGATCAACATAAATCTGATTTGGATTAAAACCCCTCCCAGCCCCCTATTCACCCTGACCCCACAGAAAAAAATGTTAACACGATAAAAGTTTCATATTTTGCCCTTTATTATTAGCAACAGCACGGGCATAGTTTCTTGAAAAAATCTTAGAGAGGTTTTCTTTAAATGCTCTCAGTCTGGTACGAGTAAACGGAAAATAAAAAAAGGAAAAAGTTTAATTGCATTTACATGTACAGTACATGGAGAGTGTATTATCAATAAATCACACGTGGAGTGATGACTAAAGATTTCTCTCCAGCAATAAATGCTAATTTGTTGCAACTTGCAAAGCGGAATTAGCATAAGAAAAGTTTCAGCCAATGGACCTCTGGGTTAAACCTGGAGGTTTATTGGTTGAAACTTTGCTTGTGCTTCTTGTGCAGTTGTGTTTCTGTATAAAATTTGAGAGTAGTACCTCTGGTGACACCTCCACTCCATGAGTGATTTGGTGACAATCCACCCTCCACCTACTGTATACTACAACTTATTTCCAGCAATGATGAACATGTATATACGTTAACTTACTTTTGATTTGAATCTGTTGGGAAAGTTTCATCCACACCATCAACTCTGGATTTGTCCGATGCCACAGCCGCCACATCTTCCGACTTTGCAGATCCATTATTTGTATCCTGAGATTTACCATCCATGATAATCAAACGAAACTTCACTTTGTCTGGAGTGGAATATCATCTAGATTCTCGACGTTTTCCAACTCATCCCACTCGGTATTTCAATACTGAATTACAAAACTTGACTTCTGTGGAAGCTATCTTTCTTCCAGGTACTTACACAATATGTTTTTTTGAAGAGCCGCAAATAAAATACAATACATCTTCTGACAAAAACAAACTTTCGGCACTTCGGCAAATTTGAAAATGGCAGCATTATCCCAGCTCACAGGAGAGATAGTCCTGCAAATTTCTGAGTTCTCCTCGCAGACGAGAACCTTGGATTTCATTCCGTTGATCTGAAACACGTAGCAGCTGGGTTATTTTATATATCAATGGTTATTTATCTATCCCTTCTATTTCTTTAATAATAGCAATTAAAATATTCGCATTAAAACACCTGAATAACGATCATCTTTTTCGAATGGCTGACACATTTTCAGGTTAGTTATTTTGACTAACCACTGTTTTGACTAAGTAACTCAGATGTTAGACAATGTGACTAACAAAGACTCTGACTAACTTTTGAATAGTCTGATTTCTAACCTGTCTGGATTGTGCAGTTCCAACGGCGGCGTCTGTGAATAGCCTGATTTCTAACCTGTCTGGATTGTGCAGTTCCAACGGCGGCGTCTGTGAATAGCCTGATTTCTAACCTGTCTGGATTGTGCAGTTCCAACGGCGGCGTCTGTGAATAGCCTGATTTCTAACCTGTCTGGATTGTGCAGGTCCAACGGCGGCGTCTATGAATAGTCTGATTTCTATCCTATCTGGATTGTGTGGACCCAACGGCGGCGCTTTTGAATAATCTGATTCCTAACCTTCTGGCTTGTTTAGAACCAACGACGGAGCTTTTGGATAACCTGTTTCCTAACCTGTCTTGTTTGCGTAGCCCCAACTATATGGTCTTTTTGAACAGTCTGATTACATCCCTGTCTGGCTTGTGTACACCCAACTACGGTGCTTTTAAATAGTCCGTTTCCTAACCTGTCTGGCTTGTGTAGACCCAACGACAGCGCTTTTTAATAGTCTGATTTCTAACCTGTCCCCGCGTATGTAGACCCAACGGTGGAGCTTTTGAATAGTTCGATTATTCCTATCCTGTCTGCCTTTTGTAGACCAACCGACGGTGTTTTTAAATAATCTGATTACTACCTTATGTGTAGACTCAAAGAAAACGCTTTGGAATAGTCTGATATATAACCTGTCCTGCCTATGTAGACCAACGACGGATCTTTTGAATAGTCTGATGACTAACCTGTCGGACTTTAGTATCCCCAGCGACGGCGCTTTTGAATAGCCTGAATACTAACTTATTTGACTTGCGTAGACTCAACAGCGGCGATTTTGAATAGTCTGATTTCCAACCAGTCTGGCTTGTGTAGACCCAAGGACGGCGCTTTTGAATAGTCTGATTACTAACTTCTCTGGCTTGTGTATACCCAACGACGGCGCTTTTGAATAGTCTGATTTCTAACCAGTCTGGATTGTGTAGACCCATTGACGGCGTTTTTAAATAGTCTGATTACTAACTTGTCTGGCTCGTGTTCACCCAACGACGGCGCTTTTGAATAGTCTGATTTCTAACCTGTCTGGCTTGTGTAGACCCATTGTCGGCGCTTTTGAATAGTCTGATTTCTAACCTGTCTGGCTTGTGTAGACCCATTGACGGCGCTTTTGAATAGTCTGATTTCTAACCTCTCTGGCTTGTGTAGACCCATTGACGGCGCTTTTGAATAGTCTGATTTCTAAGCTGTCTGGCTTGTGTAGACCCATTGACGGCGCTTTTGAATAGTCTGATTTCTAACCTGTCTGGCTTGTGTAGACCCATTGACGGCGCTTTTGAATAGTCTGATTTCTAACCTCTCTGGCTTGTGTAGACCCATTGTCGGCGCTTTTGAATAGTCTGATTTCTAACCTGTCTGGCTTGTGTAGACCCATTGACGGCGCTTTTGAATAGTCTGATTTCTAACCTGTCTGGCTTGTGCACGCCTATCAACGGCGATTGTGAAGTCTGATTTCTATCATCTTTGGCTTGTGTTGACCTAACGACGGAGCTTATGAATAGTCTGATTTCTAACCTGTCTGGCTTGTGTTGACCCAACGACTGCGCTTTTGAATAGTCTGATTTCTAACCTGTCTGGCTTGTGGAGACCCAACGACGGCGTTTTTAAATAGTCTGATTTCTAAGCTGCCTGGGCTATATGCTGATAGTGAAAGTAGTGCCTTAGACTGGTGGAAGTTAAAGCATAAATCTTTCTCCACTCTGGCTAATTTTGTTCGTAAATATCTGTGTGTCTGTGCCACGAGTGTTCCATCAGGAAGACTGTTCAGTAAATCTGGTCAGATAGTTGCTGCTAAACGGTCATGTTTGAAACCAGATAAAGTAAACATGTTATCATTTCTTGCTGCAAATTTGTAAATGTTTTGTAGAACAAAAACTGTATCATGATTGATTTATTCTTAAGAATACATGAAATTGCTAAGAATTGTTATGTTATTTTTGCACCCACGAGTTTTCAAAGTCACAAGCGACTCTTAATAGTATTCGTAAACGACACCCTGCATCGTTCCTGCTGAATGATGACTTTTCTCTTTATTGAACCAATAAGTCATAAATCATATCCCTGGTTATATTGTTATATAATTCTCAAATACCAGAGTTGTAATTATTTTTTATTTTTAATTACCACTTTCTCATTAATTTCTGAACACCCGTTTTCACAGTGAGTTGTGCACGCTCGAAAGTGGCAGTGTTCTTTCACAATGAGTTGTGCACCGCTCGAAGGTAGCAGTGTTCAATCAGTATCTTTATGATGATATTCAACCACTGTGAAAACTATATGTTGTGGGCGTGTTTCAGACAACTATTGACAGTAGCCTGCACACTCATTTGAAACAAGTGACAGCTTCCAAAAACGAGGTCTGCAAAAAAATAAACAAGACAATTTTGCTTGGGATATATAATTTTTTAATAAAGACTTATTACACTGAACACAGACATAATGTATTACACAAAAGACGAATTTAACAACACAAAAATCTCAACTCCAAAAAATATACATAATACAGTATTACAGTTCTATTTGGTAAGTACAGTGTTGTAACAAGTCAACTGTTTTTCCATTTGAATTTTGATGCCTGTAAATTTGACGTCTTGTCTCAAACAACTTTCGTCCAATTTGAAACTTGGGGGGGGGGGGGGGAGGGGGGAGGGGGGTGGGCTTTGACTCGAGTAGGGCACCCTGGTTCACAATTCTGAAAAAGCCGGGGGTTGGCTTAATCATGAATATGGGCTTCGACACGGGTCAGTACGGTACCTTTTTTTTTTAAAAAAAAAGAAAAAGAAATTTAATTCTGCAAATTGGTGTTACTGTTTTTTGATAAATTAAAGAAGATATAAATATGGATATCATTGAAACCTGCTTGTTGAGTCAATTCCAATAATATTCATATTTAAATTTGTATGATTTTATTGAGAACATTCAGATATTTCAGGCTGGGTTAGCTTTATATTGGTTAATTTTTTGGAATTTTGTTTCTACCATGTTAGACAAAGGGTTATGTTTGTGCACCATGATTTTTGGCTCCACAAAAATTGGTAATTATATATAAAGTGAAAATAAATTACATTCTGTGCAATATTTGTGCAATGTGAAATTAATAAATATTTACACAATTTGTTTCGTTTATTAAACATTTGAGTTTGTCCACTAAAATGGACAACATGGTTATAAATGATAGACTAAACTTAACTTTATCTCCATGTTGCGGTCACGATTAGCCACATAATTATGTGACCTTAAACACCAATAATAAATAAATAATAAGGTCGTAAGACTAAATTGAAAACTCAGAAGTTTTCTGAAGTCGCCCCGGGCCCCGGCAGGGATCAGCCGGGGCTAAAACACTGAATTGAGGCTGCCTATAGTTAGTAGCTGGCCCTATATGTTTTGCCACCACACAAACTTGGCTAACGACAATCCCAAATTGATGTTAGCTCAGTTGGCATGGTGGAGAACAGTTAGGGCTCGACGATCCACCAATAGGAACAGTACTAGGCCTGAAAATTCTAAATTTTCTGAAGCCTACCCGGTGGGGGGCCGATCAAAGGTCTTTGGCACAGAATCATATTGGCCCATGACCATTCGTTGTGGTATTCCTGCAAGCCTGCAAATAAGGCAGCCTGTCATGGTCACTGACTGACTCAACTTGAATGATTGACAGACACTGATTCAGTTGTGCCTGTCATATAATGACCAGTGCAATTTCTTATATTAGAACTGGATATAAGCCTGTTCAATTTCTGTATGCTTCAACATATTTATTTATTTATTTATTGATGTTTAAGGTCACATATTTATGCACAATGGCTAATCATGACCGTGGCAGTTTTACGGGTGGAGGAAGCCGGAGTACCCGGAGAGAACCACCGAGCAACGACGAGCAGCTGCCAGCTCCCCAACATCGTAACTCCGCACTGCAGCACAGGCAGGGTTAGATTGGTTGAAGACATGCATACCATCGACGTGCAGTACGCCTTAGTACACGGCGTCATCGTGCCCCCACGCGGGCAATGGAGATGAAGTGTCTTGCCCAAGGACACAACGCGGTTGCCGCAGGTGGGATTATGCTTCAACATAACTAAATTCTTTATATATGATCATTTATTGGAAAGCTCTCTGTAAGAGAGCTTTCCAATAAATAATAAGTCAATTATACAGTTAACACACATCTCCATGATGCTTTGAACTAATAAAATGCTAAAGAATTAATAACCCGTGAAATGTATTAACAGAAAGTGAAAATCTGTATGTAAATCCCAACCCCTCGACAGGTATAACAAAGATATCCAAAATGTTTTGTAAAGATCGGTTCATAAATACGGCCTCTAGTCCAAGGCCTATTGGCATTTGCACTTACAATGCTGAAAGTAACACTAAATAGATCAAAGTTAGTCTTAGTGGCATATGCACAAGAAAAAAACCTGTATTATGTGATGTATCCTATGGTACTAAACATTCACACAAAAAATTATTCAAATCAGAGCTTTCATATGGAAGTTCAGCGCAAAAATCTGATTGCACCTAATTTTGTACAAAATGGCTACCAGCTGCCATCTTGAATTTCGGACCAGACCCAAAAACACTCGTTCTCGTCCCACAGTGATAACAAAGGTACTCAAGAAGTTTCGAAAAGATCGGTTTATAAATACGGCCTCTAGCCCAAGCCATAT
The DNA here is from genome assembly GCA_031216915.1 of Pictodentalium vernedei. NCBI lineage: Eukaryota > Metazoa > Mollusca > Scaphopoda > Dentaliida > Dentaliidae > Pictodentalium > Pictodentalium vernedei. Next base: position 7,836,513 of record CM062291.1, on the reverse strand, counting down.
TGCCATTTGCACTTACAATGCTGAAAGTAACATTAAATAAATGAAAGTTAGTCTAATTTGCATAATTTACGTACGAGAAAAAAACCTGTATTATATGTGATGTATCCCATGGTACTAAACATTCATACAAAAAATTATTCAAATCAGAGCATTCATATGGAAGTTCTACGCAAAAATCTGATTGCACCGAAATTTTGTACAAAATGGCTGCCAGCTGCCATCATGAATTTCGGACCGGACCCCAAAACACTCGTTCTCGTCCCACTGGGATACCGAAGGTACCCAAGAAGTTTCGTAAATATCGGTTCATAAATACAGCCTCTAGCCTGAGCCGTATAAACGGCGCGACGGACGGACGATGGGCTATGACAATACCTCAAATTTGACTTCGCCAAAATTGAGCTAAAAATGGTGTACAAAACAAGTTTCATGTAAGTTTTTATATATTTCCCAATTTTATCATGAATTAGCTGAAACCAGCAAATTAGCTGAATGCTCCAATCCCCGAGTTCACATGAACCCTTGTTGGGCCATATTCATCAAATTCTTTTCAATAAAGGATCATCAGTTATGGTTTGAAGGAAGATGATTTTTGTGGGTTTTTTAGTTAAAATACTGTTTCCATTCTTTTACCGTTGTTTTGGGTGAAAGGCTAATGCAACATGGATCTCATCTCAACAAAAAAAATATCCCTGTTTTTCGGGGGTTATTCCCACACTGCCGGTTGGCAGCTCACAAATATCTTAAACAACGTATAGTCTGTTCAGTTGTTGTGTGCCTCGATAATGATGATTGATCACGATGTTTTGATTTGTTATTGACACTCACTCTACCAAACTAGCCTGATGATGACTAATCGCAATGTTTCAATTTGTTATTGGTATTTGAAGGATATAAGTACAGAATAAAGTCTAGAAATAATGATTCGGCGATTGACAGTCGTACTGATCGGACGTGTCTGTGAAAGCTCCTGACTGAACACATCTCACAGCTTGGATATTAACAAAGCCTATTGTTCTCTGTACCACTTCTGTGCACTCTAGTGTAATTTTGTAAGTGTTTATCTTTAACTCCATCTATTCAGGGGCGGATCCAGGATTTTATAAGGGGGGTGCTATTGTTGGTCGGCGAGCGCCGAAGGCGCGCAACGTGACGGCGCTCTGCGCCGTCCTTGCGAGCGCCGAAGGCGCGAAGCAATTAGCGGGGAGTCTGGGGGTCCTCCCCCAGAAAAAAATTTTGAATTAGGAACCCATCAGATGCTATCTGAGACGTATCGTGGTCATATATTTGTCCTTTCTCTTAAACCCATTTTCTGCCGATTTGGCTTGAAATTTGGTAAAAACAATTATGGTACTGACACTGCCCAATGAAAAACAAAATAATCATTCGAAATTGTTACCTACCAAGAAGCAAATATAATCACCCCTGGATTTTGCCTCAAATTAACTGAAATGCGGGGATTGCCTGGAAGAAACATAATAATTTTCACTATGACATACCTGTTGTACGCAGGGGCAACAGAAGTTCCAAGAAGTATGAGTGTGTGTAGGTGGGTGAATGTGTGGATGGGTTGGTGCCACTGGGTGAGTGGCCGAGAGGGGGGGGGGGGGGTCACATTTCTTCTGGTCAACTTTGAGATGCATATACTATTTAAATGTTAAACACCCCAAAGGCAGATTTAGACGGGGACGCACATGGCGTGCGCCCCTCTAGTTTCTCAGAAATCAGTTCTGAGAAAATAGAGGGGCGCATGCCGCGTGTTTCCCCGTCTATTAATCAGACATAAAAAGTATATGTCGTTGAAAATTATTTTGTTAGAATTGACTGGAGCGTGCCAAAGGCAAAGGCACTCCCCAGTCAATTCTAATAAAATAATTGAAGTCAGTGCGTACTATAAATTAATAGTATGTGCACACTTGCATCACAACAGTTTGTGACCATATAAGTATAGAGGGCGACGGCCCTCTATTTTAAAATCCTGGATCCGCTTCTGAAACACCCAAGTCCTGTCTCAGTTTGTGCGCTTCTACCGTGCTATGTGAATGCACAAACTTGTACACTGTGTAAATACATTGTTCCATCAACTGATCTTAACTGGTAAGTAGCTTAATTATTTTATTCATGTTATCGAAGAAATAAGTCTGGATACTAGATGTCCTGTTGCTCTGTAACATTAAATTGTTTCAGTTTACTAGAGAATGCCTGTAGGCATTATCCAGCAAGTTCAACTGTTGCGACAATTTAATATTTATCAAAGTGCATTTAACATTGGTGAATCATTCACCAATGTTAAATGCTCTTTGTAAATGTTAAATATTTAATTGTCCCATTCAATCATCTGTCATAGTGTAAAACTATTGCTGAAGGCGAACGCCACCATAGCATCACAGATTCAGCTGAACAAAGATATATTTACGAACAGAGCTGATATACGTGGAAACTTTGTCCATAAGACCGTAAATATATGGTTGACATTGGAATCAGCTCGTCAACTGATTCAAATGCTACCCATTTTGGGAAATGCTGTGATTGGTAACTGGTAAAATTCCAGGCACATTCTTATAACAACTGCATTTTATTGAAATTAAATCTTTAAGATAGATTATTGGAGGCTGGATCGGAAATACAGTAATCGCGTATGCTTATTACAGTAATACTTGTGATTGGGATGAAGTTCTCACTCTTTCAGAATGTCTGCAAATTCAAATTTTTTTTGGATGACTGTGAGTAGTGAGTAGGCGTGTGTGTGTGTGTGTGGGGGGGGGGGGGGGGGTGCTCGAGCACCCAGAGCACCCCCGCTGGATCCACCCCTGCTATTTTCTGTCTGCTTTTCTCTGTTAAAACTAAAAACTAATATTTAAGTCAATACAATTTAAGTCAATACAATTAAATTAAAATCTTTAATAACTCAAAAAATAAAATTTAGAATTTTAGAATTATTTACAAATAAAAATAATGGATAAACAAAGTCAAGCTCAGTTAAACAGTTCTGCCTTTAATTCTGGTAGTCTGAGCAACAGTGGAAATTCCACTAACACTGATATGACATCGATGATGTTGATGATGTCTGGCTTCCAGAAAGAAATAGCCAGATTAAATGACACCATAGAGGGTTTGCGGTCAGAGCTTCAAGCCCAGAAGCGGCAGGCAGATAGGGAAAAGGCTGAATTGAGAAGGGAATTGGAAAAGGCAATTCTGAAAGCCAAACCAGGTAAGGAGGACGATGCTCCTCCAGTTCCTGACTTACCATGTATTGACGCTGCTACAGAAATGAGAAGACCTGCGTCCGCCGGCACACTGCCGGGGATATCTGAAATAGATTCAGATCTAATTACCCCCAGCCAGGATAACTGGCTGCGTTCCATAGTAGAAGAAGCTACCAACACGGTCGCAGTTTCCCCGGCCGTGGCGGTTGAAATTCAATTGGATAAAAATTCAGCTAAAGTCCCCAAATCGCAGCGACAGAAAAAATCACCAAACCAAAATCGATCGAAAAGGAAACTCTCCAATGAGTTCCGTGAAAATGATGAAACCGTGGACGTCGAAGACGAAAATGGTTTCTGTATGACTATTGATCGGCATGTCAAGAAGACAAAAATCATCAAGAAAAATTCACAGAGCACCGCTACTGGAAAGGACTCGGTGGTCACACCAAGAAATGGGGACTCTGTTAACGCAACAGAGTCTACATCACCGGAAATAGTGAATGCGACAGCTAGTCCAACCGATAGAGCGACGTACGCCGATAAAGTAAAAGCCAAAACGCCCCCTAAGGTGACCAATAAAACCAACAAGACACAGGGCCACCAGCAACAAAACCCCTGTGTCGTAATCACACGCGTCCACCCCAAAACGGAAAAAAACTCGATTGATAAAGCCCTTCCAGGATGCTCGTGGGAGAGATTAATCTCCAAAGCCACGGGTAACCATACTTGGAAAATAAAAGTAAAATGCCCTAACAGAGCAACGAAATTAAATCTGATAAGCAAAGGGGTAATTATTAATGGCAAAAAATACGAAACCGAGGAATATCGTGTTCTTCCGCAACCCGTTCAGTGTCACAAGTGTCAGAAATTTGGGCACTTGTCACACAAATGCAACGGGGAGCAACGATGTATGAAATGCGGTGACAAACACATCGCGAAGGCATGTAGTGCTAAAACCCTGAAATGCCCGAATTGCGGTGGTCAACACCCCAGCAACTACCGGGGTTGTAGCCACTTCAAAAAAGTTAAAACAAACATCCAGCTTAAAGCTCTAAATGTAAGTAATGTCGAGAACTCATCTTCCCCTTATTCCACGTGTACTCTAATGGCTGGCTCTATTTTCAGCGTAACGAAGAAACACTTGGACACCAGTCTTTCGGACGTTTGCAAAGAGATTAGTAAAACAGCCTCCAAGTTATATAATACTCAAATATCTCACACGCTATTAGAAGCGGCCGTCAACAGAATATAATTATGTAACAATATTACAAATAGTAATTAAACTTAAATAAACTTAGTACAGTTATTCCTAAACCATTCATGGATACACTAAAAATAGTCCAGTGGAACGCTCGAAGTGTTAATCAGAAAAATTTGCAAATGTCACATTATTTAAAAAATTTGGACGTAATTGGAATTAGCGAAACCTGGCTTAAACCAAACAAACAATTCTCGTTATGTGGTTTTGATATTATTAGAAGAGATCGCCCCGCCCAAAAAGGCGGCGGTGTCGCTCTGTTAATAAGGCAGGAGATTAAATACAAATCAATACCATGCGACCACCTCAATGCTGAAGTGATTGCAGCTGAAATTGAACTTGACCACAAACACGTGGCCATCATATCATATTATAACAAGCCGCAAGCAACAGTAGACAGTAAAGTATTTGAATTTTTTACCAACAAGTACAAGCACTGCATATTCTTGGGTGATTTCAATTCCAAACACCAGGTATTCGGTTGTCATAAGACTGAGCCTAATGGTGACGCCCTTTTCCATATCATTGAAGAACTCGATCTGTTCGTGGTAAATAATGATCAAGACGTAACATACATAAGCAACAACCCACTCCATCAATCAGATATCCTAGACTTGATTATCACCAGCAAATCACTAACCAGCCAAATGCAAGACATATTTGTAGGAGATGATAATCTAGGCAGTGATCACCTGCCGGTTCACGCCACTCTGAAATGTAATACTGGTCCCGCAAGGTATCCTCCCGTGAATAGGAGGAACCTATCAAAAATTGACTGGAACCTCTTCAGAAACATTATCGAAGTAAAAATAAAGGCAAATGACCCCTCAAATGTTCATGAACTAGAAAAAGCCTGCACCCACCTTAACGAGGTTATCAACAGTACGCTAGATGAAATCTGTCCCAAGCAAACAGTAAAGACGCGGATAAACAGAATAACCCAAACAACTCTTCAAATAATCAAACAAAAAAGAAAAGCCTTCCGGGCTTACCAATCAGAGAATGATCAAAGGAAAAGAGCAGAACTTAAAACCGCGTATAATCGCCTACATGGGGAAGTAAAAAAGGCCATAGCTAACGACAATCGCGTGAGATGGGAAAAAGCAACCGGAAACCTAAATGGGCTGAGAGAACCTAAGAGGTTCTGGGATACATTTAAAACTCTTACTGGCCAAAAGAGCAAAATTGCCAATAATAATGCGCTAAAGACTAGCGACGGATCTATGGCCATAGACGACAAGGCAAAGGCCAGTGCTTTTGCCGAACTTCTAAAGAAGGCACATCGTCCACAAGAAGGGAACAGATATGACAACGATTTTAAGGTACGAGTAAATAAATTTGTCCAAGATAACAACTAAATCTTCAATGAACCGAACTTCGACCAAAGGCATGAAGACGGGGACGACCATGAATTAACCGAACCAATAAGCGTAGAAGAGGTCATGGGTATAATCAGAAAATGCAGGTCATCTTCGTCCCCAGGAGAAGACGAAGTCTCTTACAAAATAATGAAACAGTGCCCCAACATCTTCTACTGCAGACTTACCAAACTCTTAAACTGCTGTCTCTCCTGTGGGTACTTCCCAAAATGCTGGAAAGTGGCCACGGGAGTCATGATACCTAAACCCGACAAAGACCTTACCAACCCTTCTAACTACCGCCCAATCAGCTTGCTTAGCTGTGTTGGGAAAATATTTGAGCGGATTCTCACTACGAGACTTCGCAGCTATCTTGAATCAATCAACTTTTTCAACAAATGGCAAAGAGCGTATAAGAGTCAGAAAGTGGGAATCGAATACGTATATAGACTGGTCGATTATATGAAAACAGCATTTAGTCAAAACGAAATCGGAACCGCGCTTTTCTTGGATGTAGAAAAAGCGTTCGACTCGGTATGGCACAATGGCGTGAGATATAAACTAGCGAAAATGGGATTACCCACTAAAATTCTAAGGATCATATCATCATTTCTAACTGACCGAAAAATCAAGGTGAGGGTTAATCGCGAGGTGTCCGAGGAAGTAATACTCGAAGCGGGAACACCACAAGGGTCGGTTCTAAGTCCGCTTCTTTTCATAATATATGTGAATGATATAGAAAAAGTAGGGAAAAACTTTGTTGAACTATCGCAGTTCTCAGACGACAAAGGCATTTGGACAACCAGCAAGTCCAGAAACATAATTAAAAATCGTCTACAGGATACCATTCGCGATCTTGAGAGCTGGTGTGCCCTGTGGCGCATCAAACTTAATGCCGCCAAAACTCAAAAAGTTACGTTCTTCAAAAAGCAAAGGAAAAAACCAGTCCCAAGTATCGATCTCCAGTTATACGATCACAAACTAGAAGCAAACAAAGAGGCCAAATTTTTGGGATTTATCCTAGATAGTAATCTCAGTCTAAACAGTCACGTAAACTCCATTACGGTTAGAGCTACTAAACGTATCAATTTTCTGAAGATGATCAGAGGTAGAAATTGGGGAGCAAACAAAGATGTGCTTCTCAAGCTCTACAAAACATTTATACGTCCGGTACTAGAATACGCTGCCATAATAACAAGCGACCTAAGCAAAACCAACATTCAGAAGCTACAGAGGGTTCAAAATTATGCCCTGCGAGTGGCACTATGCAAACCGAAATGGACACTGATAAAGGAACTTCACGAGCTAGCAAAAATAGAAACTATTGATACGCGATTAAAAGACCTACAAACCAAAACCCTCAACAGACTCCAAGATAGTGAATTAATGGTTGAGCTGAACGAACACCGATCCCTTAACAGAAAAACAAAATAAGTTTCCAGAAAATAAAAAAAAAAAAAAAAAAAAATATACAATATAACTCAATCGCGTGGAGTCAGTGAGGATTGCCTCGCTACTCATTGGGAACTTTAGGATAGAGTCTGTGAGGACTGCCTCGCAACTCTGCTGAAGCGCGATTGAAACGCGTTTTTAATAAGATCTATATAACAAAACCCTCCACATACTCCAGGATAGTGAATCAATGGTGAAGCTGAACGAACACCGAACCCTAAACAGAAAAACAAAATAATCCACAGTAAATTAAAATTACTCAATAGAATTAAACTGCGTGGAGTCAGTGAGGATTGCCTCGCTACTCATGGAGATCTTTAGGATTGAGTCTGTGAGGATTGCCTCGCAACTCTGCGTGTGGGGAGTGGGCTCCGAAGAAACACACCCCTTACCCCATCCATAGCAACAATCACACAGCAGGCACAATATACAATAGCGGATACCTATCTTTCTCTCTACCTTTTACTTTTCTAACTGAACATTCTCAAATTTTCTTGCAACACTCTTATCAGGAAGACGCATGGAAATGGTAGACAAAGCGTAGGAGGAATTGGTGCAACCTACCTTTCTGCAACATATACAAGAAACCACCAAACGCTAGGCAAGGATTGAAACAAGCTTGTCTGGCTGGGAACGAGTGTACATTTGATATAAATAAACATTTGAATAAAGATTTAACAGCCCTTTTAAGGGCTTGAGGGTGTGTGTCAGTGAGTGGTTTTTTTTTTTTTTTTTTTTTTTTTTTTTTTTGTTTTTGTGTTTTTTTTTTGGGGGGGGGTGGGGTGGAGGAGGTCATTTGGAATTCCCGAAGGATAACCAGATACCTCAAAATCACATACGGCATCCTATCTCCCAGAAGGCTTGATGGATGACTCCCGGTTTCCTAAAACTAAACTGTTGGAGCTTTCTCCACTTCTTTTTTGTAACCGCTATGGTCATATACCGGGGCCGCTACCAAACCGGCGTTGCTGTTTGGTTTTCTTTTCTCTTCTTCCTTTAAACTTGCCATCGCACAACATTACATTCTGGCTCGCCACCATGGTGGGACTCAAACCTCTACCATCGCCGAACTGGAACCGAATAGAGCTCGCTCTCTAATAGTTTTAAAGGCGTTGAGGGATTGAGTATTGACCATCTAACACTCCAGCGTAAACTGCCGGGTATTCTAACCGCGTGCATAACCCCCTCAGACTCCATTTTGGGCAATAGGAAAGCTAGGCCTGTGTGATCCAAGGGAAAAAAAATAAGGTTAACCGGGTCGCAAGGGATTTGTAAATCCCACATCGTCCCTGCGCGCCTTCGGCGCGCTAAAACCTTTCATTCATTCAAATAATGAGCAAATACATTGTCTATGCTGCAAAGCAGATTGTGGTGGGATGATCAACGCCATGAATGATATAGTTACAACTTACAATAATCAACACAACCACCCAGCAGATTTGTAGAAATTAGCAGCTGATGGCTAAAACAAGACCTCCTTTACCAATGCATCGAACAGGGATCGATCTGCCCGAGGCATACAGAAAGACCACAACTGAAGAGAATTTTCTGTTGGCATGCAACAGTGAGAGCTACAAAATTCTTGTTTTCGGTACAGAAAATAATCTTAGAAATTCATCAAGTGTAGAATTTTTTGTGAAGGGAACATTCAATAAATGTCCCAACCTGTTTTTTCAACTCTACACCATCCATGCCTTTGTGGAAAATAAAAGTGCCATTAGTGTTTGGGCTATTGCCAAATAAGACTAAGGCAACTTATGAACATTTTTCATTCTTGAAGTATACCGATCCAGAGAAGCAGGCAGCAATCTTGCTCCTCGACAAATATTCACGGATTATGAAGTGGCAGCCCAAAATGCAATCCAGGGTGTTCTTCAAAATGTAACACTAAGGCCTGAAAAAAATAAAAAATCTGTTTCTCAGGCCCTCCCGCATGGTCCTTTTGGCTGCCACATGCTCTCTTTTTATAACCAATGTAAACTTAAAAAAAATAAAAATTAAATGGTTTATGTATGATAACCCAAGTTAAAAAAATTGATAAATTTGTCCCTTGAGTGCAAGAAGGCTTCCCAATGCTTTAGCACTGCAAAGCCCTCTTGCACTCAAGGGACGAATTACACCATCACCCATGCTATTCCATATATTATGAGGCTTAAAACATAAACCAAGAACATGAACTTTTGATGACAAGGAAATAATTACAGAAATAAACAAGAGGCCCCACGTGGCCTTAATCGCTCACCTGACAAAGTGGCTCTCATAAGTATTTTAGGTCACTTTCACCATGTCATGCCTCATCAACATTAACTGGTTGAGTGATAGATTTTCTTTGAAGGTCAACATTTGTTACCTAAAATTTGTTTTATTTAAAATCATTGGCGTGTGCCAACAGCCACTCTCAAATGATTTTTAATAAAGCAAATTTATCTCTGCAGACAAACTGGTTTAGCATGAAGCACAAGCAAGGAATGTGAAGACTATAGCCTGGCAAATACGTTTTCTTAAAGGCAATATGACAGTGGCTCCCAGTGCTTAAATAGTTAAGATTACAGAGTCGGAAGAGATAGCCTTGGACATCTCTCTCCAACTGTGGATATCTTCCATATGCTACATGTATATATTTGCATGCAAGAGAACAAAAATTTTCCAAAATATTGGGGTTTTTTATCATCATTGGAACAAGCTCAAACAGCTTATTCCAATAGGGGTATGGGAAGATAAGGTATATTTTTGAGACAAAAATGTGAATATATAATGGTGTTTTTTTGTGAATGACGCTGGAGAGTTTTGCGTAAAGATATGGTAAATGGTTTGTTCTCGACACAAAATGATGCAAAAGTATTTAAATTTTATTAGGCAAGTTGTTCCTATAATGCATTTAAAAATTGAAGTAACTCAGTTTTTTTGCTGACGATTTTTTAGGTGTGTGTGTCTGTGTTTGTGTGTGTGGAGGGGGGGGGGGGGGGGTGGGTAAGAGTGTTCCTGCAAACAATATTCCTGAATAAGTGGAAATTTTTATTTTTTGTGTCAAAGTCATAGTGCGTGAATGTTGATTGGAACAAGCTTAGAGAGCTCATTCCAATGTGAAGTATGAAATTCTGGAATAACTAAAAAATTGCTTTTTTGACTCAAAAAGCATGGTGTGCGACCTCTTATTGGAATGAGCTCAAAAAGCTCATTCCAATGGGGTATTTACAAGCGATAAGTACATGTATGTTTAAGAGACAAAAATTAAAATTTGAATAGCGATTTTTGCGAAGAATGCTGACAAGTTTTGGCAGTTATGCTGGTAAAAAGGTAAGGTATGCAACGTGGTTGTTTTTTAGAGGTGACATTTAATTAAGGGGAATTAACCCTTGATTACTGAGGTAACTTCTAAATGTACTGAAATTTTATGAAGCAATGTGAATAACAGACAACAGTTGCCTAAAAATTTCATGAATAACTAAAATTTTTATTGTTTTGTCTCGAAAACATGGCATATGACCTTTGTTGGAATGAGCTGAATGTGTGTGTTCCAATGAGGGGTCATAAAATTTGAATGGAGATTTGTGTGAATAATGCATTAGTACTGCTAGATTTTGAAAAGGGTTAACCCTGGATACCACCCCTTCTATAGTAAATCTCTTCTGCAAATTTTGTCTAAGATTCGATCAACATTACAAATAAATACGTTCATGAATCACGACATTGCAGCTTTGGCAGAAAGTCTAAAAATTACCACCAAAATACAGTAAAATATGGGATTTCTTTACCATTGAAACTTCCACTGACGAGAAGGCCAAATGCTTATCCTGTAGTGCTATGTTATGCCGGGGTGAAAATTAAACATAATTTGATTTTCTTTTCCTTGAGTTTCATTAGTATACTCAACCTGTGACATCTTATCTGTGCTGCTTTCTCTTGAGTAAAGAGTGATATTCTGACGTCTGTTCCAAAAACTTCCATTCAGAAGCACTTACCTAAAACCGGCGACATCACACCAATGAGGGATTTGATACAAATTAACTCAATCTTCAAACACCATGGCTTGCATTTTCACCAGGCCCTAGCCTGGTAATAAGCTCCACCCCCCCCCCCCCAACCCCAACCAAATTCTCAAAAGACTGATCAGTTGGACTGGCTCAAGGCTGGTTTCCAATATATGTAATATGAAAAATCACCTCTGAACAGTACAAATCAGGCCTAGTGGCCCCATTTATCGGGTCTATCAATCAGCCTCGTCATGATTCTAAAACGCAAGCTCTGAAACACAGCATCGATAGTAACATGGCAAAATTATGATGTTTCCCCTCCACAGGGGAATAACCACACAATTTTGTCATTTTACTGTCAATGCCAAATTTCAGAATTGAGCACCCCCCCCCCCCCCCCACACCCCAATCACATTCTACACATATTACTGTTAATGCAGAATTTCAGAATAGAGATGACCCCACTCCTCCCTCCCTCCAGTCATGTTTGCTGGTTTTGGTGAAAGGGGGTTTACTATTTAGAAGGGGGGGGGGGGGGGTGATCTCGCTCTCCAATGGCACCAGAGGTTTCAATAAGAAGAAATGTTTCCAGCCAATTAGGGTGGCTACGTCCAAAACAACCAGGCTCTGTAGATTACTTTTAAAAGGAACTGGCCTTCCAACTTAAAGTTTTAAAAACACTTTTGCTCGAGTGAAATTCATAACAGCGAATTAGTTAAAAAAAATTACATTCTCTGAAAAATGCTCGTTGAAAAAACAATGTTCATTTGTTCTTCATCGAAGCACAGGCGTCTGGAAACTTGATCTAAAGAGATATCACCCTTATACCTTAAACTACTCCCTCTTATATATTTAAAATACATGTGTATAGTATCTACATGTATGTGAGAGGGGGTATTTCGAAGTAGGTGTAATATATCTATTTAGAACGTGTTTCTAGACACCTGTAATCAAATTTTACCTGGCCAGCTGTCCCAAAAATGTAAAGCCGATGATGATAACGGTATTTAGTCATACTGCGGTATTTTATTTTATTACCGTACTCGGTATTGAAAAATCAAATACTGTGCAGCCTTAGCAATCGGCAGACAATTTAATTAAAATATAATACTCTGAACTCACTGGGTCCCGGTGTCCTACGTTAACATGTATGAACTGGTGTAGTTTATTCAGCCTTCTCTGGCATCTTCCTCGTGTGGTGTACATGTAGTGATGTACATTGCAAGTCATATCCAGTCAGTCACGCAACGAAGTTGACTGTTGTACACATTGTGATGTTTTCGTGGTTATGTGTCCCAAACTGGAACACATACCACGAAAATGTCACAATGTCAACTTCAACTATTCGGAATTCTCAGAAATGCTGAATGATCATTCTGAAATATTCCAGGAAACAATAAAATTCACCACAATCCAGATACATTTAGTTGATTTCTAAATTAAAGATACTGTTGAATGCACATAACTGTTCGATTCCTGAACAAAAATAAATTGATTAGATTGAAAAACGTGTCCTGTGGAAACTTCCAGAATGAAATGGGTCACTGAACGGCCATGAGTAAATTAATAAATGAAATCGGCAGAGAAGTCTGTGATTAAAACAATAAATAGGATTGGCTAGGGTGATTATGAGTGATGTCACACAAAGACCATGCATATTGCAGTTTACTGCACGCAGTTCAATGATATTGGAAAACACAGTGTCTTATTCTCTTTTATGTCTGTGAACAATGTGATTATGTCCCGACTGTCTGTATGCATACGTTCATCTTCAGAGGATGCTGACAGAGGCTGCACACAAATTGGAACTGATTAAGTGACTGATTAAATGACATGTTCACCATTCCCAACTGCGACTGGGAATCTTTTATTTGCAAGCGCTACTTTCTGAACGGCAGCATGCGCCGAACATAACACGCTACTATCGGCATTCACCTGCGAACTGCGTGCGCCAGCGCACGCTAAAATCGAAGGATTGGATAGTTTGAGATTCAACTATTTATTAGTTGGTGTTTAATGTCATGTGTTTGTACACAATGGCTAATTGTGACACAACATGGAGACAGAGTTAAGTGTAGGCAATTAATTCAATTCTGAAACATGGCATTTAATGTACGGCAATACAGCAATGTTGTGAAGTCTACCTCCTCCACTCATCCCCTTGCCCTCCCACGCACATACAAGTTTGCCGTATTTCTTTCAATGGCTAATTTGAGAATTGATCACCCCTAAGCTTTAAATTGTTGGCAGATACACGTAGTAGGCACTCCACTCCAGCACACACACACACAAGCTTAGCTTATTTTTGCCTTTGGGTAGATTTGATTTGGAAACTATATGGCTGCAAATGGCTGACTATTGCTGTCAGTAAGACAACGTATTAGCCCTATACATGTTCGACGTTAACTTGTCATTGCCACTTGGGCTTATATTTGGCACTTATTAAGTTCTGTTGGATGATGAGAATTAAGTATTTAAAATTAATGAAAATCATTAATAATTGTTTGTATAAATTTCAAAGTGACCTCAGTTGTTAAGTGCGACAGTGTAAATGAGACTTTGCACTGTTAGAAGAAATGGTTTTGTCATTTGGATTATCTCCTCTGGCGAATATATCATCAATCTGACAACCATTTATTGAGGTTTAACGACACATTAACAGTCAGGGTCATTTCGTGTCGGTGACAGTTTTACGGGTGGAGGAAGCTGGAGTACCTGGAGAGAACCACCGAGCAAATACAAGCAGCTGTCAGCTCTCCAACACTGTAATGCTGAACTCTGCACCGCGGCACAGGGAGTGTTACATGTAGAGTGGATGAAGACATGAGCCCCATCAACGTGTAATACGCCTTAGAACACAGCGTTATCGTGCCCCCATGTGGGCAATTGAGGTTAAGTGCCTTGCCCAAGGACACAATGCGGGAGCGCGAATTAGTCGCTGAAATGGTCACCCATCCAGCTACTAACCTCGCTCGACGTTGAACCATATGTTTGTACATTCTCATTGGTTGAACATGAATCACTGACATTGATCATTTGGTTGACTCCTGTAGGAGAAAAACACATTGTAACGTACCATGCTTAAATGGTGCGTTTGTGTTACAAGGTTGTCAACTGGCTTAATGAAAAGCTGAAAGACTGTTCAAACAGAGTTTGCATCAAATGATGGTAAATGTAAATTTATATATAACGCACGTTTTCAGGTGGTAAAAGTTTATGACAACAACTGCAACATGAAAACAACAAAATGTAATTCAAAAGCCCACTCGAATCGATTCATATTATAGCCCTGCTGAACTCGCATGAGAATTTCTGTAAGCTCAAAAATTCGAGGCGTAGCGATATGAAAATGTTAAACTTTTCGTTTTTACAAATGGCATTGGCTAATGTATACCAACCCTTCTGAACTGATGTCCATATATCAGCCTACGCCTAATAGTATACTGATTAATCATCTTATCACTAGTTTTTCCCATGATGTATTTAGAAAGTTAAGCAATTCAACGTAGTTTGACATACCTTAATGATCTGTTAAACAAGATCAAATTGGTTCAATACAAAGATGAATTATGGGAAAAATTTGCCACTTGAAATTTTGCGTCCAGTATGCAGGGATGTGCAGGAGGGGTATGAGTACTCTGCTATACATGTATCTTGCAGCAATGGTGGGGAAATAAGGAGTGGGGAATTGGGAATTTATTTATTTATTTATTGGTGTTTAAATACTTTTTTGCAGCTACATGTATGGTTCATTGAAAGTACAACAAAGGTGTAAGGTCAAGTTCAGCCAATTGTTTACAGTTCAAAGTACAAGTCCTGTCATGAACTGTGTGCTTATCTTAATTGCATGTTGGAATTTCGTGCAATTTCCTTACTGAATGGCAACCAAACCACGGTAGAGTCTCCTATTTATCCATAGCAAGCACAAGCACTTTCAGCCAATGGACCTCCAGGTTACACAGAGGTCCACTGGCCGAAATACGGCTTGTGCTAAGGCTATAATTATGTACAGAATTTGATAACCCATATTACAAAAGAAAAGCATGCAGATCAACACATTTGCACGCAATTCATGACAGGACTTCTAGTTTTAACTGTACATCTTTGTTGCCCATTTTAGAGTAGTTCCACTTCAGGCATTAGTGACCAAGTCCAGGGCCTAAAATTTGTCTTATCTTGCGAATCTGGTGTGATTCTCTCTAAAAAAAAATCGGCAAACACCAGCTGAATGTTGCTGGTCAGATCACAAAATAAATGATTAACATTTCCACTTATGTTTACAATATGCATCGCATTTTCTGGAGTTTGGTATGAAATCAAGTCATGGCTGCTAATAGCAGTCATGGCTTGATTTGATACCAAACTTAAGAAAACGTGAATAGAGAGTTAGTCATAATTATGTATCTTATTATACACCCCAATCAGAACATTATTAAGCGCTGCAAGTCCTATTTTCCTAGTCAAACACAGAACTTATTTATCTCCGTTAATGAGTATTGCTTCATTTCCAGGGGTTCCCAATGGGAGGGAATAAACAAAAATAAAAAATCAAATAATACAACTTTTCCTATTTCAAAATGATTTTTTTTTTATTGAGCATGGTGGCAAAAACAAAACAACATGCCTGGGCGGATTAATTCAAATGTTCACAACTGTAGACGTAGATGATGTACATGTAAGGCTTGAGCACATCTTCCTTAGACGGTTTGTAAGAAAATTTTCAGCAAAAAAAACAAGAGCTGGACTGTCGTCCGCTGCATACCCCCACGGGGTGTACCGCCTAATGTGGGCATACCTATGACCAACAAATGTATAAGAAATAAGTGCAATGCCAAAGGTGGCTATCAGAAGTGTGATGCAGTTCAGAGCTGCGATGCCCAACAAGTACTGCAGGGTTATAGCGTAGATGGTGACATGGGTAAACTCTGTGTATTTACCTTCCCTAGGGTACAACGCTTAATACCTGTGAACTTCACGCAGATTGATGAAGTCAAAGTCAAGATATTGGTCGGAAACCTACATTTGCACGCGAAATTGACAACAAAATGGCCGCCAAGGGCAGGAATTTTGACAAATCACCCCCAAAATCAATAGGTACCTTCCCTTGGGTACATTGCTTAATACGCTTGAACCTAAAGCAGATCGGTAAAGTCAAACTCGAGATATGGGTCGGAAACATCCATTTGCACACGAAATTGGACAACAAAATGGCCGCCAAGGGCAGGAATTTTGACGAATCGCCCCCGCCCCCCCCCCCCAAATCAATAGGGACCTTCCCTTAGGTAGAACGCTTAATACCTGTGAACTTCAAGTAGATCAGTAAAGTCAAACTCAAGATATTGGTTGGAAACCTCCATTTGCGCGTGAAATTGGACAATAAAATGGCCGCCAACGGCAGGAATTTTCACGAATCGCCGCCAAAATCAATAGGAACCTTCCCTTGAGTACATTGCTTAATACCTGTGAACTTGAAGCAGATTGGTAAAGTCAAACCCGAGATATTGGTCGGAAACCTCCATTTGCGCATGAAATTGAACAACAAAATAGCCGCCAAGGGAAGGAATTTTGACGAATCGCCCCCAAAATCAATAGAGACCTTCCCTTGGATACATCGCTTAATACCTGTGAACTTGAAGCAGATCGGTAAAGTCCAACTCAAGATATTGGTCGGAAACCTCCATTTGTGCGCGAAATTGGACAACAAAATGGCCGCCAAGAGCAGGAATTTTGATGAATCGCCCCCAAAATCAATAGGGACCTTCCCCTGGGTACAGAGTTATGCCCCCTGTGGTACCCCTGTGGGGGTGGCAACCTCATTTGAACAAATTGACATGTGATAGGGAACATGCACAGCAAATTTTGTTGAATTTGGTCCAGTAGTTCGTGAGAAGTCAATAATGTAAAGTTAACGCTGGTTGGACGACGAAGGACAATGATGGAAGACGGATGGAAAGTGATTAGTAAAGCTCCCCTTGAGCTCCGCGCAGGTGAGCTAAAAACTCATTTCCAGATTTTGGTCCAAAATTTCTAAGTCCAGACTGGACTCTAAATTTTCAGCATATATGTATGAAGCCAGGGACTTGGCTTGAACAAACTTGAATCTCAACTCTCTAAGGATACTGTATACCAAATATCAAAAGATTATGACTGGTGGATCTGAAGAGGAAGATTTTTAAAGCATATTCCACATATTGCACTAAGTTGAAAAAGTTGAAAGTTGAAATTTGGGCTCCCATAGGGAGCCCAAATATTGACCCAGGGTCTCAATTTGAACAAAATGGAATCTGACCCCCCAAGAGATGTTATATACCAAATATGAAAAGATTCTGACTGGCAGAACTGAAGAAGATGATTTTTGAAAAAAATTCCGCACATTACACTAAGTTAAAATTCGGACTCCCATAGGGAGCGCTAATATTGACCCAGGTACTCGATTTAAACAAACTTGAATCTAACCCCAATAGAGATGCTATATACCAAATATGAAAAGATTCTGACTGGTGGATGTGAAAAAGATTTTTAAAGAAAATTCAACATATTGCACTAAGTTAAATTAGCCCAAATATGAACCCAGGGACTCGATTTGAACAAACTTCAATCTGCCCCCCCCCTCCCCCTAGAGATGTTGTATACCAAATATGAAAGAATTCTGCCTGGTGGATCTGGAGAAGAAGATTTTTAAAGAATAATCCTCATATTGCACCAAGTTAAAATTCGGGCTCCCATAGAGAGCCCAAATATCAACTCAGGGACTCGATTTGAACACATTTGAATTTGACCCCCCTAAAGATGTTGCATACCAAATATGAAAGAATTCTGCCTGGTGGATCTGAAGAAGATGATTTTTAAACAATAATCCCAAATATCAACCCAGGGACTCGATTTGAATAAATTTGAATCTGCACCCCCCCCCCCCCCCCTCCTAGAGATGTTGTATACCAAATATGAAAGAATTCTGCCGGGTGGATCTGAAGAAGAAGATTTTTAAAGAATAATCCTCATATTGCACTAAGTTAAAATTCGCGCTCCCATAGGGAGCCCACATATCAACCCAGGGACTCGATTTGAACAAACGTGCTTCTGACCCCCTCCCCCCTAGAGATGTTGTATACCAAATATGAAAGAATTATACCTGGTGGATCTGAAGAAGAAGATTTTTAAAGAATAATCCTCCTATTGCACCAAGTTAAAATTTGGGCTCCCATAGGGAGCCCAAATATTAACTCATGGACCCGATTTGAACAAACTTGAATCTGACCCCCCCCCCCCCCCCCCTAGAGATGTTGTATACCAAATATGGAAGAATTCTGTCTGGTGGATATGAGAAGAAGATTTTTAAAGAATAATCGTCATATTGCACTAAGTTCAAATTTGGGCTCCCATAGGGAGCCCAAATATAAACCCAGGGACTCGATTTGAACAATCTTGAACCTGAGCCCCCTAGAGATGTTGTATACCAAATATGAAAGAATTCTAGCTGGTGGATCTGAAGAAGAAGATTTTTAAAGAATAATCCTCATATTGCACCAAGTTAAAATTTGGGCTCCCATCGGGAGCCCAATATGAACCCAGGGACTCGATTTGAACAAACTTGAATCTGACCCCCTTAGAGATGTTGTATACCAAATATGAAAAGATTCTGACCAGTGGATCGGAAGAAGAAGATTTTTAAAGAATAATCCTCATATTGCACTAAGTTAAAATTCGGACTCCCATAGGGAGCCCAAATATTAACCTAAGGACTCGATTTGAACAAATCTGAATCTGACCCCCCTAGAAATGTTGTATACCAAATGTGAAGAATTCGGCCCAGTGGATCTGAAGAAGAAGATTTTTTTTAATTTTGGAAACATATTTAGGGTGCTATCAGAATTATGCCCCCTGTGATGCCCCGTGTGGGCGTAGCAACTTTCTTTGAACAAATGTGAATTGACATATGATAGGGAACATGCATAGCAAATTTTGTTGAATTTGGTCCAGTAGTTCGTGAGAAGAAGTCGATAATGTAAAGTTAACGCTGGACGGACGACGACGGACGATGGACAGAAAGTGATTAGTAAAGCTCCCCTTGAGCTTCGCTCAGGTGAACTAAAAATAAAATAAAAAACCGCTCGCCCGCATGGAAGTTTACAAATAATGGCCTGAGAAACAGATGATCTACTTTGTGTGGCCTAAAAGGTTGTTTTTTTTCACTATGGAAAGCTATATTTAAATATGCCCAAAAATATGTCTTAAAACAGCATGCCAGGAGATGAGGCAATGCAGATACTAGTACACCTGGCTATTGGTCTTCCACTAGTCCCAGTAAATCGCGCTAGCGACACATTGTGGATGACATTGGAAGATGCACCTGTAAATTCAGATGTGCCGAGCTTCGCGGATTATGTGACAAGTTTCTGGGTGGAAGGCGATCATGGTAGACTCAAGTGGAACCATTTTAATACGGTTGGCCCCCGGTGTGACAAATCATATAGAGAGATGGCATTGGAAGTTAAGCCTACTTATAGGAGGCTCACACCCAAATCTGTTCAAACTAACTGACTTCTTTAAAAATGGATCACCAATCCAATGGCGAGTTGTGACAGCACAAAAGTGTTTTAATCATTATCAACTTATTGTCCAGAAACCAATTGTTTATTATTTATTTTGTGAAGGGTCACTATGTCCTTGACCTTTGACCTAGTGATTCCAAAATAAATAGGGCTCTTTCTTGCACCAATGCCAACCTACCTATGAAGTTTCATGAATGTGGGTCAAACCATTATCAAGTTATCATCCGGAAACCAATTGTTTACGATTTACTATGTTGAAGGTCACTGTGAACTTGACCTTTCACCTAGCGAGTACAAAATAAATAGGGTTCTTCCTCTTACTGATGCCGACCTACCTGTGAAGTTTCATGAACGTGCGTCGAACCATTATCAAGTTATCATCCGGAAACGAATTGTTTTGATTTACTATGTTCAGAGTCACTGTGGCCTTGCCCTTTGACCTAGTGAGTCCAAAATAAATAGCGTTCTTCCTCTCACAAAGGTCAACCTACATATGAAGTTTCATGAATGTGGGTTGAACCATAGTCAAGTTATCATCCGGAAACCAATTGTTTACAATTTACTATGTTCACCTTGACCTTTGACCAAGCAAGTCCAAAATAAATAGGGTTCTTCCTCTCACCGATGCCAACCTACCTATGAAGATTCATGAACGTGGGTCAATCCACTATCAAGTTATCACCCGGAAACCAATTTTTTACGCATGCGCAAACACCCGCCCGCCATTCACCAAACTATAAGTCGAGTTTGACTTCGTAACAACTCGACTAAAAAAGAACAGGCTTATCAAGAAACAACTCTTATTCAGTTGGGTGCTGGTGGTAAATTTGCCCCAGAAAGGAAAAATACAGAAAAGTTGACAATTCTATTGGACATTTCAAACGTGCATTTCAAAATGGAGAAATTGGACAAATGGAATATTTAGATGGTATGTCACATGCTACTAGATATTAATCTAATTTTATGTATTGCATCATCTTTATGTATGTAGTTTTATTATATATTTATACAATAATAAGATTTTCTAAGGCGTTTCGCTCCATTATCGGACCGCCATCACTGACAGAGGTCCGATAATGGAGCGAAACGCCTAAAAAAATCTTGTTATTATTATTATCAAGTTCTTTCGTGATCGAAGGGTTAGTCTCCATTATGCAGTCAATCAGGCTGTTAATTAGGTAACAAGTTTAATCCTCCAACTTTTGTGAAATTAACTATAGTCGGCATTCCTTTTATGTACAGCCTGTTAGCACATTTGGGGAAAACAATAGTAATTGGCTAAGTGGGAAGATCCCTGTTTAGGCTAATCTGGATGAGAAAAAACAATGGTTGGTGGTAGGTAGAGATTTTTTTGTTTTGTTTTAGTATTTTGAATTTTTTTTGGTAAAAGTGTTCTACAAGTTTGGAAAGAAAAAACACCACTGATGTATACTGGATTTATTCCCTGGTGTACATTGATGACTAAGAAGGTACAATGTTAAATATATCCCATCTTGTGCTTTATTTCTAATCTGCGGCGGGCTGACCCATCCTAGGATGGGTAGTGTAGACCATGCGTCAGAAACAATTTCTAGTTTCACTGCATTTCAATTTCTAGCTGGACATGGATGGAATCACTAAGTCACATGTTCCCCATTTATATAATAGATAACCAAGTTTTTTTTAATTTTGCATTTTTGAATTTTCTTTGCATACATTTACAAAATGTACACCTTTTATACAAATATTAAATAACATATTTGGAGTATGCAGGATTTGTTAGGTTTGGTAGGGTTACCCTAAACACAGTTTTTTTTCTTACCTAATGGCCACTTGGCAGTTTCACACATTTTGAATTCTATCTGAAGCTATTAACTCTTTTAATCTTGATTTTTTTTAAAGAATCACCAAATACTGTATTTTATCTTACCAGAACATATTTACCCTGATGCAAGTAAAAACGTCTAGACAAAATACAAATCTGTATTGGAGGTAGTAACCACATGTGTAATCATACAAATCTGTATTGGAGGTAGTAACCACATGTGTAATCATACAAATCTGTATTGGAGGTAGTAACCACATGTGTAATCATACAAATCTGTATTGGAGGTAGTAACCACATGTGTAATCATACAAATCTGTATTGGAGGTAGTAACCACATGTGTAATCATACAAATCTGTATTGGAGGTAGTAACCACATGTGTAATCATACAAATCTGTATTGGAGGTAGTAACCACATGTGTAATCATACAAATCTGTATTGGAGGTAGTAACCACATGTGTAATCATACAAATCTGTATTGGAGGTAGTAACCACATGTGTAATCATACAAATCTGTATTGGAGGTAGTAACCACATGTGTAATCATACAAATCTGTATTGGAGGTAGTAACCACATGTGTAATCATACAAATCTGTATTGGAGGTAGTAACCACATGTGTAATCATACAAATCTGTATTGGAGGTAGTAACCACATGTGTAATCATACAAATCTGTATTGGAGGTAGTAACCACATGTGTAATCATACAAATCTGTATTGGAGGTAGTAACCACATGTGTAATCATACAAATCTGTATTGGAGGTAGTAACCACATGTGTAATCATACAAATCTGTATTGGAGGTAGTAACAACATGTGTAATCATACAAATCTGTATTGGAGGTAGTAACCACATGTGTAATCATACAAATCTGTATTGGAGGTAGTAACCACATGTGTAATCATACAAATCTGTATTGGAGGTAGTAACCACAAGTGTAATCATACAAATCTGTATTGGAGGTAGTAACCACATGTGTAATCATACAAATCTGTATTGGAGGTAGTAACCACATGTGTAATCATACAAATCTGTATTGGAGGTAGTAACCACATGTGTAATCATACAAATCTGTATTGGAGGTAGTAACCACATGTGTAATCATACAAATCTGTATTGGAGGTAGTAACCACATGTGTAATCATACAAATCTGTATTGGAGGTAGTAACCACATGTGTAATCATACAAATCTGTATTGGAGGTAGTAACCACATGTGTAATCATTTGATTTAGAAAGAGAACATTTTTTACCTGAATTCATACAGTTATTACACTTGTGTCAAGGTCACCGTTTCTGATAACAGTAATTAAATGATAAATACTTCAACAGCTCAACAAAATAAATTTGACCACATCATTTTTTCCCCATGATATTTAATACAGGCCTGCTCTGCTCTGCATTGAACATGAACATTGAACATAAAAAATACACACATCTCAAACTTCAGCGGTAATACTACAAGAACATGGAGTGAGGATTACGTCACACACAGCACAAGAATGCAATACCGTGACGTCATGATCTTCATTCATAAAAAATAAATTCATAAAGCTGAATAATTGTTAAAACAGATGCTGTTAAAAACTGTACCCACAGGCCTGGCAATCTAGAAAATCATGGAGTGCAAAATAGTTGCCCTCCTCAGATTGCTTGGGAGTGCAATTGCACCTGGAATTTTCAATGCAAAAACTTGTATGCTATTTTGGTTATATTCACTTCAAGATATTAACATTGTGACTTAAAAATTATACTACATTCAGCTACATAGTGGAAATATTGGCACACACATCTCATTATTCAAAATGTTGCATTCAATTCTTATGTGACTGTCTTCTAAGCTCAAAATCTATCTAAATGCATCAAAGAATGGGTCAGGAATTATTGCGAATCAATGCAACATTGACAAATCGCCCCCCCCCCCCCCCCTGAGTTCTAATGTGTTCTCTGTACCAGTAGGCACAGAGAACACATTGGAATTCAGGGGACGAAGTGATAATAGATTTTAAAGGCAGCCCCAAACAGGTCTGGCATTCCTGAAAATCAAGGGGTGCAAAAAATTGCCCTCAATTGTTTCTAGTCGTGCAGTAGGCAAGCAGCACTCCTGCACTCCTAAAGAATGCCAGGTCTGTACCCAATCCCTTCAATATTCAAACAAGTCCAGAAGAGATTGGAATATTGTGAGATAATCTTGACACTACCACCAGGTGGGTTTCTGAGATGGTGTTCTGAAATCTCAACCTCGCCTCTAGGTCATACATCGACTCGTCAATATATGTCCAGAAATAAGATCTCAACTTCAATACACTATCTCAGAAAACCACATGGTGGCAATAACCTATATATCTAGTATCATTGTTTATTATCATGCTGATCTCTTAACCCTTTTAACCCTTTACCTAACATGAAAAGCAGACGACACTTGCAAAAATAATTCTTGAATAACTAATTTTTTTTCATTTTTCGTCTCAAAAACATTGGTTATAACCCCTCGTTGGAACGAGCTCGACGAGCTCGTTCCAACGAGGGGTCATAACCTATGTTTTTGAGACAAAAAATGAAAAAAATAATAAAAATTAATTGGCGATTTTTGAGAATAGCGCTGGCCGATTGTGGCCGTTACGTTGGGTAAAGGGTTAATCCTGGTGGTATCTGCCATGTCAGTCCAATGACAGTAACTGGAAGAGACCACATCCATTATTTGAGGGTAGACAAATTAATATTTCCAAGGTGCAGTCTTTTTCAGCATTTTGTAATCTTTCCTGATATGGAATGGCTGATATTTTGTTATGGTGATGCATTCGACATAATTCCACTTAGCCACCTGCCAATTTATTCATTTATTGGGGTTTAACAACACTTTCAACAGCCAGGGTCACCTCGTGTTGGACAGTTTTACAGGTGGAGGAAGCCATAGTAACCTGAGAGGACCAGAGCAATGGCGAGCAACTGTCAGACTCCCCAATGTACCAACTCCACACAAGCAGGGTTAACATTGGTTGAAGACAAGTGCACCATTGACATGCAGTACGCCTTAGTACTCAATGCCACCAAGAGCAATTGAGACTAAGTGTCTTGCCCAAGGACACAATGGGGTTGCCGCAGGTGGGATTCAAACCAGAAACCTCTTGGCTTGCAGTCTGCACTTCTACCTACTGAGCCACCGCGTACCCATCCAGCTGCCTTCGACTACCGGTACAATATTAAATAATAATATTCTTCAGGTCCATGCAGAGGAGGTTCGTCAATTGTTTTCCGGACACAAAGCGGGGTTGGGTGGGTAGATCAGCAGCTCTGAAAATAATAAATTTAAAGTAATTTGTGTATTTTTTATACTTACCAAGGGCCCAAACTTAGCTGGTGCAAACTCAATAATATCAAGGGACAACCAAAATTTGAAAGTCCTATCTGGCCCTCCATACATTTAGTAATGCGCATGCACAGTAACCAGGAAGAGACCGTAATTGGTACCGAGCATAATTCTTCCTAGTTGTGCCTACTGTTATAACTCAGCAGGGAGGTATGAGTGTCATGGGAGGGACATCCCCCACCCGCATTACATGAATCGCTAGATAAGTGTGGCCGGTGCAGTAATACTAAAGCTTGGAACTGCGAAAAATTCCTTTTTCAACTATAGGAAAAAGGAAACCTCACGCCACATTTCCGAAGCTATGGTGCTATTCTTAATAAAAGAGTAATAACAATGACTAGAAGCTTATCACAACAAAATAACTAGTCAAAAACCAAGCATGACCAGTTTTTTGACTCGTATAACTCTAGTGTTAGTCATCTGGAATAGTATAAAACCATAAGCCTTCATCACGTCTGACCAACACCATATTGCCACTATAGGACGGAGAGGCACGTGATGAACATGGTACTATTGCAAGGAATACACCCGCCTATATAGCATTGACATAGCACTTGAAATCAAGACAGTACGCCATGGCCCCCAAAAATACACCATATAGACATAACATCCACAATCCTCCTAGTGGAAATATAATCCACGACAATATATTGGATATAAAATGAAGCAGGCGACGAAAAACTAAGTTCCGACACACGATCATAAAACCTAAATAAACTCCATGTGCCTCGTTCTGATTATTGTAGGAAACATATTCCTGAAAAAGGAACTAACTAGAGGCATCTGAAAGAATGCTCATTATTTCTCGCTAGGTTGATATGGCATCATCAATAGTGATAAAAGCCTCAGACAACTAACACAAAAAACGGTCAAAGAGAGAACAACCTCTTCCTTTTTATGGTACCTTGTCCGACAGGACAGTGGTCTCAGCCTAGCTGACGCATCTAAACATCTTCCTATTTGTGAAGACAATTATATGACTGTAAACTGCGGCCCCAGAAGCTCACTAAAAGGAGCTGGGCTACTATGGTGTCAACAATAAGACTAATGTCTGTGACACCTAAGAATACAACACCGAGAAGGAAAAAAACACACTCTTTCCTTTTAGCGAAAGACAGTGGTCTCAGCCTAGCTAACACAGTTTTGAAGTCTTCATCTCTGTGAAGACAGATATCTCAGTTCAACTTGCGACCTTAGAAAGGTCACTAAGCTAAGGGAAAAAAACTGTTCTCGATACTATTAAGGCATCAACAGAAGGCCTAAAGCCTTAGACACCTAAGAATAGAACACTGAAAAGGAAACAACATACTCTTTCTTTCTAATGGTCGTTATTCCAAAGAGACAGGAGTCTCAGCTTAGCTAACACAGCTTAGAAGGCTTCATTTCCGTGAAGACAGATATCTGTGTCACCTGTGGACTTAGAAAGCTCACTAAACGGAGACTTACGACATTGGGTGCTAATGCATAGGAAAAGACCACTTTAAATTTGCATAAGGCTACTATGGCATTAGCCGGTAATGTAATAGACACAGACCGCTCTTAATTCACAAAAGATTACTAAGATGACGACAATAGAACTAAATGCCTGTGACGCCTAAGAATACAACACCGAGAAGGAAAGAACATATTCTTTCCTTTTAACGGCCTTATTCCAAAAAGATAACACATCCTAATAGTCTTATGTGGAGACAGATATCTGTTACCCTGCCGCCTTGGAAAGCTCACTAAACAGAGACTTATAGCGTTGGCTGCTAATGATGGGGAAAAAACACCACTCATAAATCTAGCTGGGCTACTATGGTGTCAACAATAAGACTAATGTCTGTGACACCTAAGAATACAACACCGAGAAGGAAAAAACACACTCATTCCTTTTAGCAGTCCTATTCCCAAAAGACAGTGGTCTCAAGCTAGCTAACGCAGTTTAGAAGTCTTCATCTCTGTGAAGACAGATATCTGAAACACTGAAAAGGAAACAACATACTTTTTCTTTCTAACGGTCGTTATTCCAAAGAGACAGGAGTCTCAGATTAACTAACACAGCTTAGAAGGCTTCATCTCTGTGAAGACAGATATCTGTGTCACCTGCGGACTTAGAAAGCTCACTAAATGGAAACTTACATTAGCTGCTAATGTATAAGAAAAGACCGCTGTAAATTTACATAAGGCTACTATGGCATTAGCCGGTAATGTAATAGAAACAGACCGCTCTTAATTCACATAAAATTACTAAGGTGACGACAATAGAACTAAATGCCTGTGACGTCTAAGAATACAATACTGAGAAGGAAAGAAAATACTCTTTCCTTTTAACGGCCTTATTCAAAAAAAGATAAAGCAGCCTAATAGTCTTATATCCGTGAAGACAGATATCTGTGTGTTAGCCTTGGAAATCTC
Source organism: Pictodentalium vernedei (assembly GCA_031216915.1). Classification (NCBI taxonomy): domain Eukaryota; kingdom Metazoa; phylum Mollusca; class Scaphopoda; order Dentaliida; family Dentaliidae; genus Pictodentalium; species Pictodentalium vernedei. The sequence continues at coordinate 7,809,138 of CM062291.1, read as the reverse complement.
ACTAAACAGAGACTTACGACATTAGCCACTAATGTACAAGAAGAGACCACTCTAACATTACTATGGCGTCAACAATAGAACTAAATGCCTCTGACACCAAGGAATACAACACCGAGAAGGAAAAAACGTAATTTTTCCTTCTAACGGCCCTATTCCAAACAAGACAGCTGTCTCAGCCTAACTACGAGCTAGCGATCTTCTATTCGTGAAGAATAGATCTTTTGCCTTTGTTATACTATTGCTAGGTGAAGGGTGGCATCATTAAGCAGACCAAAGGCCTTAGAATGAGACCTCAATCGCACGGTAACCCTATTGAGGGACGAAAGCTATGTTTTGCCTAGCAAACGCAGACTTTGTTAAGATGAAACAAAATCCGGAAGAACTGATGAATAAAATTCAGTCTTCATGTGCTGTTCCGTGAGGGATTGAGAATCGACCTCCATAGCCCTCTCATCATCTGAGTGTTCCATCTGATGAACCTGGTCAACACCATCCAAATGAACAGATGACTGGACCGACCCAGCACTGTCCGACAACTCACTACCAGAGACTGTTGACGGCTGAACCTGCGACTACTGGTATGCTGCAATAAGCTGCGCAATCTGCGTCAGCAGGTCTGTGAATGAGGCTTGCAGAGCAGCGGTTATCCGCTTCTTCACCATATGCTGCTCACGAGACGGAGATCTGACCCCAGATCTTTTGATGCATGTCCCGTATGCATATGCCTCGAAACACTAGCTGCAGGTTAGTCCGATTTCGGGGGTGAAGACTGGGAACGCCTCATTGGAACAGCTGAACATGCAAAGTCGGACAGCTAGTCTGCGATCTAACATGCTTCATCGATGATAGCTGCAACCGGCCCCAGCTGTGTTGTGGAAGGAGTGTCCTGGACCACAAGCGTGAACAGATGCCCCAACTCACTAAAGTTTCTCGAAGCGGAAACAGTCAACCCCGACTGCTGATGGAACGAAGAGGGTTCTCCAACTCGCGATCTGACTCCAGATCTCACTGAGTGTTCTGCTGAGAAACTTGCAGGCTTCTACCCCTTACCATGTGTTTCCGTGGAAGAAGAGAAAGCCGTAACAGCAGCCAACCCCGGCTGAAATGTGTGAGGAGCATCACAAAGCACAAGCGAGGACGGGGGCTCCAAGTCAATGAAGTGTCTTCAATGAAAACAGTCGACCCCTGACTGCTGACGGGACGGTGAGTGTTCTGCAACTCGCGATCTGACCCCAGATCTCGCTGAGTTTCCCCTTGAGAAACTTTTGCGTGCTCTTCCATGTAAGAAGAGGAAGCCATAATAGCAGCTGACTCCGGCTGCAGTGTGGAAGGAGCGTCCTGGACCACAAGCGGGACAGGTGGGTGCTCCGTCTCATTGAAGTTTTTCGAGACAGAAACAGTCGACCCGACTGCTAAAAGGATGGAGAGGGATCTCCAACTCGCGATCTGATCCCAGATCTCGCCGAGCGTCCCGTAGAGAAACTTTAAGGCTTCTTCCCCTTTTGCCATTGTTGCTGGGTGAGCTTTTGTTGTTGAGGTGCTCACTCTACCCACGTCTACACTACTCAACAACGGACCTACCCAGCATCCCGGCTCCCTCAATAGACAAACTACTTTACCGGTTGAGCTAGCTGCATGCAGAAGATTAAGAGAACAAACTAGAGATCTCAATCCCCTGCTAATAATCAGGAGCACCTTGGCAGCTAGCTCTGTTTACTCATCAGAGTGCGGCAACACATGTCTTACAGGCATCAAAGTACCTGCACCATGTTTTTGTTCCTATGAAAAGGAGACTGAAAGACTAGTATTAGCCTGCGGTGAAGGTTCCGACATCTGAATTTCAACGTCCACCACACAGGTCGACACCCGTTCCCAACGTTCGCATCAATAGTACAAATACTGGAGGAGTGCAGAGACTACAGACAGACAACAAGCATGTATATCCGAGGCAGGCTTCCTGGACTTATGCTAGGTACCAATTATTATAATAGATACAATAATAATGAAGCCAAAATCAGAAGTCTGCTACACTCTCAAATAATAATACAGAACAAACATCGCAAGGATACATAACATAGACAATTACAAAAGTTTTAGAAAAAAAAATAAATTTTTTCGAAAAATTTTGAATGAAGCCTGAGTATCCCCAAGGGAACTTCCTGACCCCTAGGGCATCCCGATAGAGCCTAAATGTGGACAAGCACTACATAACTGAAGCTAAACTTCCAGAATAAGATGTAATATTATCCTAATAGAAAAAACAATAACTGTTTAAACTAAACATTAAGTTAATACGTATCCAAAACGTAGTTGAGCAGACAACAACGTCAAGAGGAAAAACCGGAAACTAACCAACAAACAGGCACAACAGAGGCCCATAGTCAGTAACCGATCAACAACAACCTGATGCAAAGCTAGATCTTCATAGGAAGAAAAAGCAATGCATCTGGTAGAAGATGCAAGAATGAAAAACATCCTGAACAGTAACGAACAGGACATAAACATAGGGGAGTATAACAGAAGGGTTCAGTAGAGGGAAGGGAAGTAATACTAACAAAACAACAGTGGAGTCATATTAAAATGATGACATTCAAAAGCATATCCCAAAATTGGGAAACATGAATAATTTTACATAAAAAATATAAAAGTTGCAGCCCTGAACATCCAAAACCACCGTTGCTCACTTCCAACATCCTGCTACACTGCTGATTCCATGAAAACCATCATTGATTTGTGTCTGGCATCTTCAATGAAAGTGTCAATGTAGCTTAACTTGTGTGTTGTGTTTGATGAAAAGAATAATGTTCAATGTTTATGAAAGGATTATGAAATAAGACAAGAATTGTGATAATTTGGAATATGTTCATTTCTGTTCCCTGTATGCTATGTTTTTGATAAAAATAATATGAGGTGTACATGGTACTAAAGAGCTGAGGGGTGGGTTAATATGACCTCACAGTTAATGTATGTCGCCCTCACAGTTAACGTATATCAACGAAAGTTACCAAGTTACAGTGAAATTATTCCAAAACGAGTCATCCTATCAAGTTACATTGAAATCCCTTCATAAATATGGTCTGAAGACTGTGCTAAAGGTTTTCAGGCTTCGGGCCCCTGTAGCCGTCAGTTTCCCAATTGCGTCCAAAGGGGACGTTCTCATCTAGACATTATATGAAGTCAACCTACCAAGTTACAATGAAATCCCTTCATAAATATGACCTGTAGACTATGCTAAAGGTTTTGGGGTTTTGGGCTCGGGCAGCCATCAAGGCTGAATGCTCGCGACCAAAAGGGGACACTCTCATCTAGACATTATTTGGAGTCATCCTACCAAGGTACAATGAAATCCCTTCATAAATATCACCTGTAGACTGTGCTAAAGGTTTTCGGGCTTCAGGCCCCTGTAGCCGTTACAGTTGCCTAATGATTCCAAAAGGGTCTGTTCTAATCTAGACATTATATGAAGTCAAACCTACCAAGTTACAATGAAATCCCTTCATAAATATGAACCGAAGACTGTACTAAAGGTTTTTGGGCTTTGGGCTCGGACAACCATCATGGTTGAATGATCGCAACCAAAAGGGAACATTCTCATCTGGGCAATATCTTGAGTGATCGTACGAAGTTACAATGTGCTCAAGATTTTCGGGCTTCGGGCACCTGTAGCCATCACAGTTGTCCAAGCACGACCAAAAGGGGATGTCATCATCTAGGCATTATATGGAGTCAACCTAACAAGTTACAATGAAATCCTTCCATAAATACAACCTATAGACTATGCTAAAGGTCTTTGGGCTCGGGCAGCCATAAAGGCTGAACGATCGCGACCAAAAGGGGATGTTCTCATCTAGACATTATTTGGAGTCATCCTACCCAAGCTAAAATGAAATCCCTTCATAATTATGACCTGTAGACTGTTCTAAAGGTTCTCGGGCTTTGGGACCGTGTAGCCATCACAGTTGCCTAATCGTGTCCAAAAGGGTACGTTCTCATCTAGACATTATATGAAGCCAACCTACCAAGTTACAATGAAATTCCTTCATAGATATGACCTGTAGACTGTGCTAAAGGTTTTTGGGCTTCATGCTCGGGCAGCCATCATGGTCGAATGATCGCAACCAAAGGGGACAATCTCATCTGGGCATCATCTGGAGTGATCCTACGAAGTTACACTAAAATCCCTTTATAAATGTGACCTGTAGACTGTGCTCAAGGTTTTCGGGCTTTGGGCACCTGTATCCAACACAGTTGACCAATCATGACCAAAATGGGATGTCATCATCTAGGCATTATATGGAGTCAACCTAACAGGTTACAATGAAATCCTTCCATAAATATGACCTTTTGCCTATGCTAAAGGTTTTTGGGCTCGGGCACCCATCAAGGCTGAATGATCGTGATCAAAATGGGACGTTCTCATCTAGACATTATTTGGAGTCATCCTACCAAGTTACAATGAAATCCCTTCATAAATATGACCTGTAGACTGTGCTAAAGGTTTTCAGGCTTTGGGCTCCTGTAGCCGTTACAGTTGCCGAATCAGGACCAAAAATGGACTTTCTCATCTAGACATTATATGAATTCCACCCACCAAGTTACAATGAAATTCCTCAATAAATATGACCTGTAGACTGTGCTAAAGGTTTTCGGGTTTTGGGCTCGGGCAGTCGTCACGGTTGGCAGATCACGCCCAAATGGGGAAATTCTCATCTTGACATCATAAGGAGTCATCCTACCAAGTTACAATGAAATCCCTCCATATTAAACATGACCTGCAGAGTGTGCTAAAAGTTTTTGGGTTTCGGGCTTGGGCAGCCATCACGGTTGACAGATCATGCCCAAAAGGAAACGTTCTCATCTAGGCATTATACAGAGGCATTCTACCAAGTTACAATGAAATCCCTTCATAAATACGACCTGTAGACTGTGCTAATGGTTTTCGGGTTTTGGGCTCGGGCAGCCATACCGGTTGACTGATCGCGACCAAAAGGGGACGTTCTCATCAAGACACCAAACCTGCATATGAAATTTCGTGACGATCAGACAAGAACTGCGGGGTGTAGCCCATGCTAAAGGAAATTGTGAACAGACTCACAGACTTTCGCACGCGTGATGGCAATAGCTTATCTTGACTGTGTCAAGTTAAGCTAAAAATTAGAATTTATTGAACAGATGTCAGTTCAAATGTTTAGTGACTTTTGCCAAACAAAAGAATAATGCTTTTCACCAATTCTGGTCTCTTCCTGGGTACTACGCATGCGCAATACTAAAAATATGGGGGGGGGGGGGGAGGATAGGACTTTCCAATTTCGGTTTTGTGTGCAAAGTTTGGGGATTGGGGGTTCAAGGTTTGTGTTTGGCCCTTGATATTATTGAGTTTGCACCAGCTAAGTCTGGGCCATTGGTTCTAGTATAAAAATACACGTTTTTTTCCATGCCTTGAATTTTTTTTCCTATCACACCATCAGTGGTTCATGATTTTTAAAAAAGTTCAAGCAATTTAAACGAATTATCATTTATTTAATCTACCATAAATGGAATCTAACCAGATCTTGCCATGAATAGTAGATATCATACAGTGCTACAATGCCATTTCCCAATGCAACTGACAACTTTCATGGATTCTCATTATGCAATTATAAATTTTAGTCATATACATGTATGAGCAAAACGAAGGGTTGTTATTAATCATTCAAGCTTTGGGCTTAGTGGGTAGCATTCAAACCAATTCCCTTTAATTTGTGATTTACTGTCAGAAAAGGCTGAACCATCAAATAGTCAGGACATCATATCTTATTGATAGAGAGTTTATCAACAACGAAACGGATTCCCTGTTAACAAACTGTTTATACAATGGTGTAAAGTTTGTTAGTAGAGAATCAGTTGTGTTAATATGAATTGAAGCCATTCCCCCCTGCACCACAGTGTATTGCACATGTTGAGGAATATACTGGATGTCTGGAGCGAAACCTGGCATATGAGATCAGCAAACTTTGCAAACACACATAAAACACTAGGTTGGGTTATCTTGCATTAGAAAAAACTTAGATGTGAGTCTTCCATGGTAGACGTGTGTCGCCTGCACTATATTTTAATATTTCAGACAGAATTCTAAGTGGAAAAGGGGCATAACTCTGGAAAAAATACAGCGGATCAAAAAATAAAATAGGAGGTGCACAATGCCATTATGTGATAAAGAATCACTGAAAGTTTCATCAAAATCCATTCATAGGTTAAAGAGGAGTGGCGGATAAGAGAAAGTGTGACGCGGACGACGTGGACAACGACGCAGACTACGCAAGACGACAAAAGTAATCCCTATATGTCGCTCCCCACTTCGTGGGGTGGCAACACAAAAATTAACTTCTTTTAAAACAAGAGGCCACAGGGGGACTGAGGGTGCTCACCTGACATGGTAGTCTAAATATCAAACCAGGGACTTGACTTGAATAAGCTGCATACACCCCTCCTAAGAAAAGCATACACGAACTAGATGAAGCGATACAATACAATACACAGGATTTTATTTCTATTTTCAGTCCCTGCACTTTTACGTCCCAACATTGAGATAGACGCATAAAAACAGATTTTTTTTATTTTTGTTCGGAAAGTCCTAAACAAAATATTTTTAGACTAAATTTTTTTTTCTTCTTCTTAAAATTGACCAAAACGCATAAAAAAAACAAAAAACTAATTTTCCAGATTTGGGTCTAAAGTCCCACCCGGACCCCAAATTTTCAGTGTAAAAAAAAAAATTTTTTTTGTCTTAAAATTGAGCAAAATACATAAAAACAAAAAAACTCTTTTCCGGATTTTGGTCCAGAATTTCTAAGTCTGGACCGGAACCCCAAATTTTCAGCCTAAATATGAACACAGGGATTTGGCTTGAACAAACTTGAATCTCCCTTCCCTAAGCATGCTGCATACCAAATATCGAAAGAATCTTATTGGTAGGTCTGAAGAAGAAGATTTTTGAAGACTATTCCTCATATTGCACTAATTTGAACATTTGGGCTCCCATAGAGAGCCGAAATATGGACCCAGGGAATTTGATTTCAATAAACATGTGAAACAATCTTCCAAAGATATTATATGTAAAATATGAAAGCTTTTGGAGCAGTGGTTTGGAAGCAAACGATCTTTAATTTTTTCCCATTGCGCACAGTGTTAAAAAATGCTGACTCAGCATTTTTTCAAAGTCCTGAAAAAGTACCTTATGACAAAACCGATGGCAATTTGTTTTTACCATTCCTTTCTGTTGGTCCCAAGGAAGCCTCACAACAAATAAAAATTCTCAGTGCCGTGCAGTTTTAGAGATATTGACGTTTTCGTTCTTTTCTATTTTTGGCTCCTGAGGTTCCCACGGGGCTGAAGGAAAGAATTTTTTGGCATAAATTAAGTACTTACAACCCAATAATACCTCATATTAAGTTTGGTTCAAATTGGCCTCTCGGTTCAGAAAATGAAAAAAATTAAAGTAAGGCCTAAAAAAATTAAAACTCTGTTTCTCAGGCCCTCCCACATGGACCTTTTGGCTGGCGCATGCCCTCTTTTTATAACCAATGTAAACTTAAAAAAAATAAAAATTAAATGGTTTATGTCTGATATTTTACCCAAGTTAAAAACATTGATAAATTTGTCCCTTGAGTGTAAGAAGGCTTTGCAATGCTTTAGCATTGCAAAGCCTTCTTGCTCTCAAGGGACAAAATATATCACAACCCATGCTATTCTGTAGATTATGAGGCCTAAAATATAAACCAAGAACATGAACTTTTGATGGCAAAGAAATAATTATAATTACCGATATAAAAAATAAAATGAAAAAAATGCTCGCCCGCATGCAATTTTACAAATAATGGCCCGAGAAACAGAAGATCTACTTTGTATGGCCTAATTTATATATATTTTTATACTTACCAATGGCCCAGACTTAGATGGTGATAACTCAAAATTATCTAGGGTCAAACACAAATTTTGCCCCCCAATCCCTCATTGCATGCAAAGCCGAAAATTAGAAGTCCTATCTGGCCCTCCATACATTTACTCTCCGCGCATGCGCAGACGCTAGGAAGTCAACTAAGCTGGCACTAACATCATTCTTTGTAAAAGAGAGTATTATATAATAATTCAGCAGGGAGGTATGAGTGCCCAGTACTGCTCACTCATGGGAAGGCCATCTCCGTCTGGCCCATTGGTAAGTATAAAAAATATATAAATTACTTTAAATTTTTTCATATTTTTATACAATATACCAATGGCTCAGACTTAGCTGAATAGTAAAAACGTGGAGGGCCTAGAACTTACGAAATAGCTGATCAACATAGATCAAATCCTTCAACCATGATAAATGAATTTAGAATAATTGGGATTTACATGTATGTCTCTCTATACCATAATAGAGGAGACATAACCTAATATGGATCCCAATTTAAGTAAATCCTAAACCGAGCATGAAACCAAGCTAATTAGGATGTAAAGAGTTCCCAATTTTTAAGGCTAGTCTGTACTAAGCCCCAAAAATTAGGATGGCATATTTGAGAATGAGAGAAAATTGCCCACAAACCTTCGCCATAAAATAACACTACAGCTGTATGCAGAATATAATTCCAGATAAAACCGCTTCCTTCATAGTTACATACCCATTAAGCTAGAGAAGGGCTGAAAATGACCCCCCCCCCCCCCCCCCCCCCACCTTTTTTTTTTGAACATATCTTCAAAAGAAAGAGGAGAGAGCTCTGGAATCAATAAAAGCGGTACCAAAAAACAATATAAATAATTATCGATCAGGCACTCAGGAATGAATTCATGAATAATAAATGGTGCTTAATGCCACTTCACAAGCCAAGGCTATAGTGACGATTCTGGTAATTAATATCGTCCGCTACAAAACGTACACCAGAGACGGCGTACACAGGTATGACAAAATTGTTGATATAAAATATAACATACACATATTAAATCGAGATACCATGAACAATCTCTGCAGAGAAAATACACTTCCAAGGTAAACCACAGGCGGCCTCTGTACAATCAATCCAGTAACAACACTCTCTAATGTGTACCATCCGAGATCTACAATCCATAAACACATGAGAATATGCAATTTGAGAACCGACAAAATAGAAACCTGGATCTACAAATGGAAGTAGGTATGATTACCAGACTCTGACGTGGACCGCCCCAGAAAAATAAAATACTTTCAAGGTCCACCAAAGCGATAATCTAATAATATATTGTGTGAGTGCATTAAAATCCAGCATGTAATCATATAAATACCAAATAACTGGTTATGCAGCCACTGATGAACTCAAATTGTAGCAAATATGATGATTTTAATAAGTGCTTGTATATCAAAAATCAACAAATAATCACAGGAAACTAATGCAACAAAACTGCATATATGCCTATGAGGGCACCATTAAACACAACCCAAATGTATAGTATGTATGTATGTATTAAGATATATATACGAGACAGTGTGAGTGTGTGGGGGTGGGGGGGGGGGGGAATTCGAAGTCATGTCGAAACCTCCTCACCCACATTACATAATCATAGCTGTTCTAGTCAGCAAAAATATAGGAACCGCAAAGGCTCCCTCACATCTAACAGACTCCATTATGCCACTATGGGTGGAGAATGACGTGAAAAACAAAACTTCCCCTGAAGAAGTTGGTCCTCACGTGGAGGAAGCTTCTGGAGAATGTTCAATAACAGGCACTTGAGAAAACCGATAGGTTATTGTGATGACAGATATGTTATTCGTAGGAATCACCCTGAGACTGTTAATCTTAATGTAATCTACTGAATCAAATGAATTGGAGGATACCTGTATCCTACCATTCATTCCCATGAATACGGCCGATGTCAACTGCATGCGCTCAATTGTCTAACATTGGCGACACAATTGACGAAAACTATTGTTCCTGTGCGTCGCAAACTTAACTATCCTGGAGTGATTCCACATGCATGTTTGCTAATGATGTAAATCCAATGATGTAGCGTAAACAATAAGACATCATTTCTTGATGAATATGTGAACTCCAGGAACCGAGGGTCCCAAGAACCCTGCATATTGAGTCTGTAGGAATCAGGGTTGTAACCCAATTTATGACCCCACATCCGTCATAATTTAGAAAACCGAATCCGGCAGCTGCAGCGGAACTATTTAAGTTAATCACTGAATATCTGCCGAAACTTCACCTTATGTTTACTAGATTCTCTAAAACAATACAGGTCTTGAGCAAAAAACGACTTCCCACTCCAGTTAAGATTAACTGGATGGGACGTGTGCGTAAGCAATCCATCGGAATAACATTTGTAGCTGCTCCGCACAACCCTACCCGGCGCATAAAATCTTTCACTGTTAATGTGTCTGATAGAAGACAAAAGCGAGCCTCGCAAATGGCTAATTCGCTCTGTGAAACAACAGACGAACCAGCTTGTCGAGAATGAATTGTAGGATATGCGTATCCTATCATTCATCCCATGAGACATTATCTAGTTCATTATTCAAGTGATCTTAAGAACTATACTTGCCACACAGTCAATCATTCGAACACTCGCTTTTATCGACTGAATGATTACCATAAATAACCTTTAGAGCCATGATAAACACGTTATCCAGTTCCAGTCAATTATCGGTGGGATCCAGCTCTTGAAGAGCCTCGAGCCACCAGCTTAGGGGTATCTGATCAGTAATCTCGAAATACGAACAGACGTAAACCCCCCTATCCGATTTGCTGTATTGACAATCCCTAAAGTAATTATATGAGGGTTACCTATAGCCTCGCTATGAGTGCTTTTTAGACGATCTGTGTCTAGGACATCCTCTCTTACTCTCTTCTGTTGTTGTTGATCGATTAGACACCAACTTAAGGAGCAGAGTATTGATGCTTTCTTTGTAGCTTAATCCTACATTAGTGAAAGCTTATCGTCAAAGACTTAGTGTCTGGACAACCAGAGTAACCCGTAGAGAGTTTTCCACCTTGTCATCTACTAAAGATGCCGGCGCAAGGCTTTGTCACATCAGAATAACTCCCACTTAGCAACTGTTAAGACAGAGATATATGTGATAAATAGGCCTGGAACAAATTTTTAAAGAGGTACAAACGTCCACAAAATTCCTTTCCTTATAGACATTGCGTCACAGTTCTTAAAGGTGATCTACAAAAGACAGTGAGTCTAAATTCGCTCCGAATAAGAAATTATCTTCTCAGCTGCATCTGAGCAAACAGCGAAATGACGAAGGTAAGGCCACAACTAAGACCTTTGCCTGCTCATTCAAACAAAGAGAAACTCTCAACACATCTTCCCCGGCCATTTTTTAAATAAATATTGTTAAAAAAACGGTACAAAATACAGAAGATGATGATAAGAAACCGTATTACTTCTTCCCACAGGATATTTAAATATGGCGTCGTCTAAATAACCGAAGACCTGTGACACCCATGTAGACTTAACCGGAAAAGACATATCCTCCTCTTTGTCCGGGTGAAGTCAGCGTCTAACAATGGTAGCAGTTTCTCACAATTTCTCGCAGCATTCTGACTCACTGGAACAAGTTCAAGGTAGTGATAATGGAAAGCATCCATATCATCCATGAGTTGTTCCGAAAGGGAAGGTTAATCCTCCTCTGTATCCCTTTCAACATTCATCTAAATCAGTTTAGAATCACGGCCAACGGCATCTGAACATGCAGATGACTGGACCGACCGAGCACCATCCGACAGCTCAAGTTCTGCGACAGCAAATCCATTACGGAGGCCTGAGGAGCAGCGGTCATGTATAGCTTGTCCGCCGGCTGCTCCTAGGACAGTGTGTCCGAGATCGCTCTTAACTACAGACGTCCCCATGAATGAGGCCTTGTCTTCTTGGCTACTAGATGGTGCGATTTCCCTGACAAAGAGTGCACCTATTTGACGATGAAGACCAGAAATCCGAAGTCACGTAGCCAAGGTGTAGTCATGTGCGCTTAATAGACGCTGAAGAAGCCGAATTGTAGCCGACCCCGGCTGTGTATTAAACGGAGCGTCCCGGACAACAGGCATGTATGTAAGCTCCGACTGACGCAAGTTCCTACCAACAACAACTGTCTCCAGATGTTTTTGTAAGAGAGAGGGGTCTCTCTCTTGCTCGCAGTCCTGGCAAACCTAGCCGAGCGTCCATCAGAATTTGCCGGCTTCCTCCTGTCCGTCGTCGCAGGGTGAGCGAGAGGACCGACAGTGGCCCCTCGCTAACAACGTACCGTGGCACCTGTCAGCAACGTTGTCATCCCATACGACACATGTTGAGCAAGAATTAGTGGAAGTATATCTACTACAAGTAAGGCAACCAACATGTAAATAAGAGGAAAGACTTCCTCGCCATTCTTATTAAGCAATATGCTTACATAATGAAGCACGAATGATGAGTTTCAGCGCACCAAAAATGCACGACAGTATACCAGATTGGAAATACTTTGCGACACGAATAACTAAGTCGATCGTACTCCCACCAACTCCACATTAAATAATACAAAAAGATACATAACAAAAAACAATCAAAATATAAATCGAAAAATAGTTTGATTTTGACAAAACCCCAAGTTCCCAAAGAGAACGAAGTGCCCAAATGTATCCCAAAAGAGCCCAAGTGTGGACAAAAATTAATTTTTTCATCCAAACAATTAACTGCTACGTACACTACGGGACTGATAAATGTATCTTACAACAGACCTACCATATAATAAAGAGGAAACTAGAACTATCACTGAATGTGATTAATACCCCCGCTTTGGGTTTTTAGAGGAATGCACTTCTGATCATGTAGGCGAAGGCCATAAGGAAATGTATACATAAAGATCATTTTTTGTTGTTGAAATTTGTATTTGCATGTGGCCTTCCACAGAACAGCACTGAATACTTAAAGAGCCCACACATATATGGTTTACATTTGGAAAAACACATTTACAATGTGCAACATGTATTCATAATCGGTTCATTAATGTAGGAGGAGTTGCACACACAAGAATCCCATTTGAAAACCCATAATAAATCCAAGTTAAAGGGAGATAACCTGGTTAAAATTGTCGCAGATCAAAAATTTGGGAATATGCGTATGTTCACTTAGTTGTGATAATGTTTGAAAGGTTTCGTCAAAATTGATTGATGAATGTAGGAGGAGTTGCACGCACAAGAATTTCATGTAGAAACCCTTAATAAATCTAAGTTAAAGGGAGATAACCTAGTTAAAATTGCCACAGCTAAAAAATTTTGGAATATGCGCATGTTCACTTAGTAGTGATGATGTCTGTAAACTTTCGTCCAAATTGATTGATAAGTGTAGGAGGAGTTGCGCACACAAGAATTTCATTTAGAAACCCATATTAAATCAAAGTTCAAGAGAGATAACCTGGTTAAAATTGTCGCAGATTAAAAAGTTTGGAATATGCACATGTTCACTTAGTAGAGATGATGTTTGAAAGGTTTCATCAAAATCGGTTCATTAATGTAGGAGGAGTTGCGCACACAAGAATTTGTTCGGATGGAAAGACACAATAAATCTAAGTCAAAGGGAGATAACCTGGTTAAAATTGTCGCAGATCAAAAATCTTGGAATATGCGCATGTTCACTTAGTAGTGATGATGTCTGAAAAGTTTTGTCCAAATTGATTGATAAATGTAGGAGGAGTTGCGCACACAAGAATTTCATATAGAAACCCATATTAAATCAAAGTTCAAGAGAGATAACCTGGTTAAAATTGTCGCAGATCAAAAAGTTTGGAATATGCACATGTTCACTTAGTAGAGATGAAGGTTTCATCAAAATCGGTTCATTAATGTAGGAGGAGTTGCACACACAAGAATTTGTCCGGACGGAAAGACGTACGGACGGACGTACGGGTATATATACACTTGTGCAAATTTTGACTCGTGGGGTGTGTTAAGAGTATGAATTGGTGTTGTGGGTAGCACCCTAGCTGGCCGTTATTGTGGGCATTTCTGTCTATTTTGAGGTGGGGTGCAGTGGTCGTTTTTGTCCATCACGTTAATAGACTGCATATTATTCGGAGCGAATTTAGACTCACTGCTTCCGGACGAGCGGTTTTTTATTTTATTTTTTATTTTTGTACTTATTTCTTTGCCATCAGAAGTTTATATTCTTGGTTTGTTTTATTTTTAGGCCTCATAATCTACAGAATAGCATGGAGTGGTGGTGGCATTCGTCCCTTAAGTGCAACAGTGCTTTGCAATACTAAAACATTGCAAAGCCCTGTTGCACTCAAGGGACAAATTTATCAATTTTATTAACATGGGTAAATATTGGACAAACACCATTTAATTTTTATTTTTTTAAGTTTGCATTGGGTCTACAAAGAGAGCATACGGCAGCCAAAAGGAAAATTTGGGAGGACCTGAGAAACAGATTTTTAACTTTTGTAGGCCTTAAGTAGTTTTATAAATAATTATAGTAAAATACTTGCTACAACTTGTTTACGGTATTTGGTCATCCCCTCTTTTCACAAGCGCAACCACGGAAATGAGCACGTGTTCTTGTTGATTTTATCTCGTAATAAATGGACTGTAAAACTGCGCACTTGTGGACGTTAACCCATATTTCTACTTGATTGTTTAGCGGACATTTAGGTTACCAACAAGAATACATCCAACAAGAGTGACAGCAGGAAATCCTCAGCCTGGGGGGTTATTATGGCCCATCACTGTGAGACTTTAATTAGTATAATTAGTAGTACGAACGCAGCTGTCCGGGAGTAGTATATCCTATAGCAATCAGTTCAATCAAAGATAATGTTCTTGTTGGGTCCATTTAGATAATTTGGGGTCGTTTTTGATAATTCTACCCGACATCTAGTCTATTTGGGTAATTAGATACTCCCATCGAACCAAACACACCCTTTAAATACAAACCTCGTCGTATTAAAAGCCCCACAGCAACCACATGCCACCACAGAAACAAAGATGGTATCCTCTAGGAAACAAGAAATGAACGACACAAACACCTGACCCTCAAGCAACACCGTTGCGGATACATACTGATACGTATCGTCATGGTGATGACCGTTCAACATGACAACACTGTGCGACGTGACGATAACGTCACAACTAGGGTCCCCCAAACGAGGACATTCCACTTGAAATATACCATTGTAGGGAAGCTACGAGATGGGGGAAAGGTATGAGGACGTCTGTTATTTAAATGCATCTTAACACTTAAACGTTAACGGTTTTTCTTTCTGTATGAAAAATCTTTATTTTTTATCTGGATTGTATTGATAAAGCGTGCTTTGCTTGATGAACTGCCATGGCATTACATGAAGTTAATTTATAATTAGTAAATCTCCAATAATGCGAATCATCGGGTCTTGCTATGATTTGTGTTTTGTTTTTTGAGCATAAAAGACAGGGGAAGGAAATTGCGTGAACACAGGTGGGGGTGGGGTGGTCAAGTGCAAGAAAAAAATCTGCGTAAACAGTTAATGCATTTTTTTTTCCTTTTTGACTGTTATGGCATCTTTTGTACCCCAGTCACAAAATGTCACCAGCTGACCATAAAAGCTCATCTAGAAGGATCATTAACATTTAGTACCCCTTTTACCAAAACATGGGTTCAAGATGGAGGTGGGTGTCCGATACTGAACGGAGAAAAAAATGTCCTACAATTTTCTCCCAAAGTCGACGAAAATATCCATTCACAACAAATTTCATTCGTATTAGAGTTGTTATTATGAAACATTCTTTAAAATGAAGCATAATACAATATATATAATAATGTCTAAAGAGTTATAATGGGACTGATGAAGCATAATACAATATATATAATAATGTCTAAAGAGTTATAATGGGACTGATGAAGCATAATACAATATATATAATAATGTCTAAAGAGTTATAATGGGACTGATGAAGCATAATACAATATATATAATAATGTCTAAAGAGTTATAATGGGACTGATGAAGCATAATACAATATATATAATAATGTCTAAAGAGTTATAATGGGACTGATGAAGCATAATACAATATATATAATAATGTCTAAAGAGTTATAATGGGACTGATGAAGCATAATACAACATATATAATAATGTCTAAAGAGTTATAATGGGACTGATGAAGCATAATACAATATATATAATAATGTCTAAAGAGTTATAATGGGACTGATGAAGCATAATATAATATATATAATAATGTCTAAAGAGTTATAATGGGACTGATGAAGCATAATACAATATATATAATAATGTCTAAAGAGTTATAATGGGACTGATGAAGCATAATACAATATATATAATAATGTCTAAAGAGTTATAATGGGACTGATGAAGCATAATACAATATATATAATAATGTCTAAAGAGTTATAATGGGACTGATGAAGCATAATACAATATATATAATAATGTCTTAAGAAGTATAATGGGACTGATGAAGCATAATACAATATATATAATAATGTCTAAAGAGTTATAATGTGACTGATGAAGCATAATACAATATATATAATAATGTCTAAAGAGTTATAATGGGACTGATGAAGCATAATACAATATATATAATAATGTCTAAAGAGTTATAATGGGACTGATGAAGCATAATACAATATATATAATAATGTCTTAAGAGTTATAATGGGAATGATGAAGCATAATACAATATATATAATAATGTCTTAAGAGTTATAATGGGACTGATGAAGCATAATACAATATATATAATAATGTCTAAAGAGTTATAATGGGACTGATGAAGCATAATACAAGATATATAATAATGTCTAAAGAGTTATAATGGGACTGATGAAGCATAATACAATATATATAATAATGTCTAAAGAGTTATAATGGGACTGATGAAGCATAATACAATATATATAATAATGTCTAAAGAGTTATAATGGGACTGATGAAGCATAATACAATATATATAATAATGTCTTAAGAGTTATAATGGGACTGATGAAGCATAATACAATATATATAATAATGTCTAAAGAGTTATAATGGGACTGATGAAGCATAATACAATATATATAATAATGTCTAAAGAGTTATAATGGGACTGATGAAGCATAATACTATATATATAATAATGTCTTAAGAGTTATAATGGGACTGATGAAGCATAATACAATATATATAATAATGTCTAAAGAGTTATAATGGGACTGATGAAGCATAATACAATATATATAATAGTGTCTAAAGAGTTATAATGGGACTGATGAAGCATAATACAATATATATAATAATGTCTTAAGAGTTATAATGGGACTGATGAAGCATAATACAATATATATAATAATGTCTAAAGAGTTATAATGTGACTGATGAAGCATAATACAATATATATAATAATGTCTAAAGAGTTATAATGGGACTGATGAAGCATAATACAATATATATAATAATGTCTAAAGAGTTATAATGGGACTGATGAAGCATAATACAATATATATAATAATGTCTTAAGAGTTATAATGGGACTGATGAAGCATAATACAATATATATAATAATGTCTTAAGAGTTATAATGGGACTGATGAAGCATAATACAATATATATAATAATGTCTAAAGAGTTATAATGGGACTGATGAAGCATAATACAATATATATAATAATGTCTAAAGAGTTATAATGGGACTGATGAAGCATAATACAATATATATAATAATGTCTTAAGAGTTATAATGGGACTGATGAAGCATAATACAATATATATAATAATGTCTAAAGAGTTATAATGGGACTGATGAAGCATAATACAATATATATAATAATGTCTAAAGAGTTATAATGGGACTGATGAAGCATAATACAATATATATAATAATGTCTAAAGAGTTATAATGGGACTGATGAAGCATAATACAATATATATAATAATGTCTAAAGAGTTATAATGGGACTGATAAAGCATAATACAATATATATAATAATGTCTAAACAGTTATAATGGGACTGATGAAGCATAATACAATATATATAATAATGTCTAAACAGTTATAATGGGACTGATTTTTCAAAATGAAAAAAAATAATAATATTAATTTCTATTTCAATAAAAACAAAAGAGTCTGATTTATCCAGTGAAGTTGCGTACCATTATTACATGCGTATATTACGCACTTCGAGTTGGTCTTCCAGTGCCGACGTTTTGTATATAAAAACGAATGAGAAGGGGGTGTGTCCCAAAATGTCATGGATAAACTATGCAGGAAAGTGTGGGTGAGTGCAATGGGGGGCGCGGGGGGGGGGGGCACTAAAAATTTGCAAGACGTGACGTCCTATTTTTTATTCGGCTCCTTTTCACACCCACCCACCCACTACGTGCAAATTTGTTTCTCCTACCGTTCTCAGACACACCCCCCCCCCCGACTCTCCCATTAAAATCCAAAATAAGCTTCTAAACTTAGTAGGCATAGCCGTCTTTAAGGGGTTTTCATAATGTTCTTAGCCCTTTACCCAACGTAACGGCCAAAACCGGCCAGCGCTATTCTCAAAAATCGCCAATTAATTTTTATTATTTTTTCAATTTTTGTCTCAAAAACATAGGTTATGACCCTCATTGGAACGAGCTCGTCGAGCTCGTTCCAATGAGGGGGTCATAACCTATGTTTCTGAGAAAAAAATGAAAAAAATTAGTTATTCAATCATTTTTTTGGCAAGTGTTGTCTGCTTTTCATGTTAGGTAAAGGGTTAAACTGGTACCACCAATTTAAACCTCTGTGGGCTGCTGTGGGCCCCAATCTACAAATGACAAGCTGTTCATTATCAGGCTTGACCAGAGCAGGTGCACATATACGGGAACAAATTTTCATTTGAATTGTTCCCAAAATATTGTCTGCACATTTTCTACAGTTCGAACAAGACACCCACCCACTACTAACATGTGACATGTTTCCAGTTTAAGCCCAATATTCTCACATACAAAGCCTCCCGATGTTGTATTTATGTTAAGAGTGTGAGGTACAACATCATCTTTAAGGTTTGAAACACAAATGATGGTATATATTAGCTGATATATTGATATATTTTTAAAAAAATTCCAAAAATTGCACTAGTTGGAAATGTACATTTTTGGCGCACTCAAGAGACCCACCCACCCCACGTCACGTCTTGCAAATTTTTGGTGGCCTCTCCCTGGTGAGTGGGTTAAGAAAAATCTGCAAAATAAAAATTTCCACCTATGTTCACGAACTCCCCCTCCCTGTAAAAGACAGAAAACATAGAGATAAATAACAGACAATGAGTGACAGATAGATATTACATTTCTCAGTATTTAATATAATATGGACGATAAAATCGGTTGATAACGAATGTCGAATAAGGAACTGGGAATAAATAACAGTTGTCATGCCCCCCCCCCCCCCCTCTACTTAATAGGAAAATACCGATTTGACGCATGCGCCTTGTTCTCTCCAAAAAAAAACAAATTATTTCTTTATTTTTGACATTTTGTTTTCTCATTGTTACAATATCAATAGATTTTCTAACTGTTAACCCTTTACCTAACGTAAGGGCAAAAAAAACGGTCAGCGCTATTCGCAAAAATCGCCAATTAATTTTAAGTATTTTTTTCATTTTTTGTTAAAAAACATAGGTTATGGCTCCTCATTGGAACGAGCTCGACGAGCACGTTCCAAAGAGGGGTCATAACCTATGTTTTTGAGACAAAAAATGAAAAAAAATAGTTATTCAAGATTTTTTTTTGCAAGTGTCGTCTGTTTTTCGTGTTTTGTAAGCGATTAAGCCAACAGAAGTTCTTCAGATTCAAACTATTCTGACCATATGAAATATTCTTTTGTGGATCTGAGTAGTGCGGCTCTTTCATACAAAGACACGCATGCTAGGTTACCACAGTTTCACATCAAGGTCAACATGCCTCCTAGGCAACCACCAAACCATAACACTTTCCTATATAAAGTGTAGGCGCTAAAGTACCAATCAGCGCAACTCTTTTCTACAAAGATAAACATGCGTGCTAAATTACCATTGTTTCACATCAAAGTCACCGGGATTCCTGGGCTACCACTAAAGCACGACTCTTTCCTACAGAAAATGTAGGTGCTAAAACACCAATCAGCGCAACTCTTTTCTACAAAGATAAACATGCGTGCTAAATTACCATAGTTTCACATCAAAGTCACCGGGCTTCCTGGGCTACCACTAAAGCACGGCTCTTTCCTACAGAAAATGTAGGTGTTAAAACACCAATCAGCGCAACTCTTTTCTACAAAGATAAACATGCGTGCTAAATTACCATAGTTTCACATCAAAGTCACCGGGATTCCTGGGCTACCACTAAAGCACGACTCTTTCCTACAGAAAATGTAGGTGCTAAAACACCAATCAGCGCAACTCTTTTCTACAAAGATAAACATGCGTGCTAAATTACCATAGTTTCACATCAAAGTCACCGGGCTTCCTGGGCTACCACTAAAGCACGGCTCTTTCCTACAGAAAATGTAGGTGCTAAAACACCAATCAGCGCAACTCTTTTCTACAAAGATTATTATCATTATTTATTAGGGTTTAACGACACTTTAACAGCCAAGGTCACATTGTGTCAGTGACAGTTTTAGAGGTGGAGGAAGCCGGAGTACCCGGAGAGAACCACCGAGCAACGACGAGCAACTGCCAGCTCCCCAACATCGTAACTCCGCATTGCAGCACAGGCAGGGTTAGCTTGGTTGAAGACATGCGCACCATCGACGTACAATACGCCTTAGTACACGGCGTCACAGTGCCCCCATATGGACAACCGGGGTGAAGTCCCCTGTTCAAGTACACAACGCGGGAGACCGAATTGATCGCTCAGACGGTCACCCATCCAAGGACTAAACGGGCTCGACGTTCCTTAATTTCGGTGATCTGACAAGAATGGGTTACCTCAACGCCACTGCAACGCCACCGCGCCCCCAATCGCTGGAAGTGAGCTGATGTACTATGCATGTTGATAGTACACATGTCGTCCCAGACTTTCAATGTGTTCTATGTGCCAGTGGGCACGCCCCTACAAGTTACATTCTGGTAAATAAAAAGCCTTGGAAAATATGAACACGTTGCATGTGAATACCACACGACACGAACCATTGCAGGGACTGTGCGCATGTAAGCGAAACTTTGAAAGGAAAATAAAAATATTTAATGGTTTGAAAAATGTAGTGTCAGGATGGACTTGTAAGATGAATTTTGTTTATTCACTAAAATATTTAGTCGATGTATTATCAGTGTTTGTGGACAATTATAGCACCTGGAGGTGTGAGAAATGCTATTGGTTTTGTATAAAAAATGATTGATTCAAAAACCCCAAACTATGAAAAAAAAATGAGAAGACTAAAAAAAAAATAAGCATGCTTTGCCCGACTGAAAAAAGGGTTAGTTATTTGGGATCAATGATACTTTCAACTTCAGAGTTAACCCTTTACCAAACGTAACGGTCAAAAAAGACAAGCGCTATTTTCAAGAATCGCCAATTAATTTTCCTTTTTTTATTTTTACCTCCAAAACATAGGTTATGACCACTTGTTGGAACGAGCTCGACGAGCTCGTTCCAACAAGGGGTCATAACCTAGGTTTTCGAGACAAAAAATGAAAAAAATAATTGTTGATGAATTTTTTTTGCAAGTGTCGTCTGCTTTTCATGTTAGGTAAAGGGTTAAAATGCGTCGGGAAGTTTAACGGATAGACAAGGCTAGAGGTCTCGAACAAGCAGATAAGTTAGATAACACAGCCTCTTCAGCACTCTAAAATCAATTGGGCTAAAAATCAAACCGAATCAACTTGGTTGGTTGATTATTGTTTATTTTTAACCCATCTGATTTTCGAGTGAACGTACTAAACTGGCTCAACTAGGGTTGGCATTAACTCAATGCAAGTGTATCATCGACGTTCCAGCTGCCTTAGAAAATATATCCGCTGTCATCGCCCTCGGGGTAGTGATACCAAAGACAAAAAAAATGCAAATATGAACTGCAAACTGTTTGTATGGAGTAGACCAGTTTTCACTGAAGCTTCATGCAAATGGTTAATTGAGAATGACTGGGGGATGTTGGTTTTCAACAGTAATAGAGTAGTGACTCTGTCAGACGATGTTCACTGATTATCAATCTATCAGCCACCAATCAACAAGTACAAATTATATTGGAGAATCAAGGTTATCACGTGTAAACGTAATACCAGTTAATTCTGTGTGAATATAAACTGTGTTATTATTACACATATGCCTCTCGTTGAGTCAAATGAAAGCAATAACGTTTACATCATCAACATTAACATTTCGTGAAAATAAATAAACACACTTGTGAAATTTGGTGTGAATTAACAGCATGATAACAAGTTTTGTGGATTCACAAATCAATTTTTAGACAACACTGCCTAACATAAATTTGAATCTTCTCTGGTGGTCGAAACTGTCGTTATAAGACAATAAGCCGAGAATTTGAAAACATAAGTTGTCCATTTGTCCAAACCTCAATGTTTGTTTTGTAAATTATATTTCATATACCAACTGGACTTTATGATTCTGGAGAATCATGGCTTTTCCCGACAAGATTCCATGATTTTTTATGACCCTGGAGTGTCTGAAGAATTGTTTTTAATTGTATCATTAAAGTATTTTTATTGATGTCTTTAGAAATGTGGGTATAATAGTCTCAAATGACCCAGTGTGATAAAAGAACGTTTTGGCTAAATCATCATTGTTTGTGGAGAGGGTTAATATTAATATCAGCGTCCGAGAATCAGCGTCTAATGCAAATAGCCCATTGCATCTCAAATTTAGCTAAAATGTCGAAATTTGACGGTTTGTGGAGGGTTAATGAAGGCTTGCGAGAATAATTTTTCCTGAAAACCTACAAGTTGCTTTTAGAGAAATCCACAGAAAATGGGAATTTTAAGCTTTTAAGGGGTATCTCTCTTTAACCAGTCCAAAATGGGTTAAGACTTTTGAATACCCTTACCACTATCAAAAATGTTTCCCCATCAATTTTGCGTCGATAAAAGAAGGAACCTTTCTCGGTGGTACACCAAGTGGGTGCTGTTGGCGTCCAAAAACAGCCCATTTTATCACAATTTTGACTTTTAGCAACCCGCGGAGGGTTAACAAATGCTTACCGCAGTATTTTGTCCATGCAACTTCTATTGTCACACCAAGGCCTGGGAGTGACAAATATTTCTTGAAAATCTACAAGACTCGTTTAGAGAAATCAACGGAAAATACGAATTTTTGAGCTTTATGGGTATTGCTGTTTAACCAGCCCAAAACGGGTTAACGCTTGGTTTTTTAACACCCTTATTACTGACAAAAATGATCCTCGGTGAATTCCACTCCCATTAAAGAAAGTTATGTTTATCTCTCGTGTATTGTGTGGGTGCAGTGGGGGCCTGAAACCGGCCTATTTCATCAAAATTTCGATGTTTGGCAGCCTGTAGAGGGTTACCATATGCATCAGTTAAATTTACAGGAATTTTTCAACAAATTTGGTCTCTCACAGACAGCACTTTCAAAATTTTGTCTATAAAACCTGTGACATCACAACTTAGGACCTGACAAAACCCTAACTATAGTGTGGTATCATTAGCTGAATAGCCATTCCAAAGTGTGTTCACCTCCGGCCATCTACATCTTACAAAAACCCACAAATTGTCAAAAGTTTTTTCACCATGGCCCTGAATAGTAAAAACGTCTTAGTTCTCAAATAAACGTTATCAAGCAAATAATGTTCTTTAACCCTTTTACCTAACATGGAAAGCAGACGACACTTGCCAAAAAAAATTCTTGAATAACTAATTTTTTTCATTTTTTGTCTCAAAAACATTGGTCATGACCCCTCGTTGGAACGAGCTCGTTCCAACGAGGGGTCATAACCTATGTTTTTGAGACAAAAAATGAAAAAATAATGAAACTTAATTAGTGATTGTTGAGAATAGCGCTGGCCGGTTTTGGCCGTTACGTTGGGTAAAGGATTAAACCAGTTCTTCATGGCACATTACAAGGAAGAAAATAGAAATTCCAAAACACCCCAACAGAAAAAATATGTCTCATTGTCGCAGCTCTCGGAGCACTCGATGAATGGATGTAATATTTGACACCATAATTCCATGTTCTATCACAGATTTGTTGAAAAATACTTTAATTATACCTAGCTGGTCAAAAGTTAAACCAGTTTCTTGTGACCCGTTATATGAGAAAAAGAAGAGTTAAACCAGTTTCTTGTGACCCATTATATGAGAGAAAGAAGAATTAAACCAGTTTATTGTGACCCGTTATATGAGAGAAAGAAGAGTTAAACCAGTTTCTTGTGACCCATCATATAAGAGAGAGAAAGAAAAGTTAAACCAGTTTCTTGTGACCCGTTATATGAGAGAAAGAAGCGTTAAACCAGTTTCTTGTGACCTATCATATGAGAGAAAGAAGAGTTAAACCTGTTTCTTGTGACCTATCATATGAGAGAAAGAAGAGTTAAACCAGTTTCTTGTGACCTATTATATGAGAGAAAGAAAAGTTAAACCAGTTTCTTGTGACCCATTATATGGGAGAAAGAAGAGTTAAACCAGTTTTTTGTGACCTATCATACGAGAGAAAGAAGAGTTAAGCCAGTTTCTTGTGACCCATTATATGGGAGAAAGAAGAGATCAACCAGTTTCTTGTGACCCATTATATGAGAGAAAGAAGAGTTAAACCAGTTTCTTGTGACCCATTATATGAGAGAAAGAAGAGATAAACCATTTACTTGTGACCCATTGTATGAGAGAAAGAAGAGTTAAACCAGTTTCTTGTGACCCACTATATGAGAGAAAGAAGAGTTAAACCAGTTTCTTGTGACCCATTATATGAGAGAAAGAAGAGTTAAACCAGTTTCTTGTGACCCATCATATGAGAGAAAGAAGAGTTAAACCAGAAAATCCAAAACATCCAAAGAGCAAGTGGCCTGAACTCGAACTAAATGCGCTAGGAACGTACCAATGATATATTTGACGTAACATTTCCTCGTTCTGTGACACATGTTGGTAATAATAATTTTGTAAAAGTATTGATAAAAAATGTGCAATAAAAAATAAAATTTTACTATGCAACAAAGTGGCTGTGTGAAAAGGCATTATGAAAAGCCCGATCCCATGCAAAAGCCTTATCGAAAGCCCGACCCCATTATTTTGGTATTGTAAGATAACCATATTACACCACTATAAACATACCAACAGATGTTACCATGAACCTATCTCCCCACACACCCGTAAAATTAATCTTTATATGAGGTCGCTCTCAGACAAAGCGTTCAAAAGTTTGCCTTAAAAACCTAAGGACCTGACAAAAATCTTAATTACAGTATGGACTGTGTGGCTCCTTAATCTTAATTATAGTGTGAACTCTGTGGCTCCTTAATCTTAATTACAGTGTGAACTGTGTGGCTCCTTTGACTGAATATCCATTCCATAGTGTGTTTACCCCCACCATCTACAGCTTAGAAAAAAACACTTGCAAGAAGTTTTCAAAAATGGTTCTCACCGAAACGGGCTCTGAATGTCAAAAAGCTCTAAGAGCTTACAAACGATACCGCAAACAAGGAAATTACATGGAAAATAGAAATTCCAAAACAACAGCAAAAAGATGTCTCATTGCCGCAGCTCTTGGCGCTCAGAATAAATGAATGTCATATTTGGGGCCATAATTTCATATTCTATCACCTTATGAAGACAAAGTGCTTTTGTAAAGTTTGGGCACTTAGAGCACGGCCACAAACTGGGTTGCGCTTCAATGTTGAGTAGCTTTTAAATTCTGTAATTGATTTGCAAGATTTTGCGTTGAAGAAATAATAAAATTTCACATTGCAACAAAGGATTTCAATCCTAAGCTTTATTGTGAGCCTGATGCCCCGCCGGGCATAGTGACATATATTATAAGCCTTATTGTGAGCCTGATGCCCCGCCGGGCATAGTGGCATAAACAAATTCTACATTAGGGATCAACATGAGCATACGTAAGAAAAATTACCATGAAACTGTCCAGGTAAATCTCTTTGTTCTTTGAGATATCCTGGGAATAAAATAATTTTCCATCAAAGACTCGTGGCCTCATTATTAAGCAGTATTCCTAGACGACAACCTCACAACATGGGACGAATACCCATATCGTCCATCGTCCATCTCTATCGTCCATCTAGAACTATCCAGTTCTAAGGCAGGCCAATGATGACACAAAACCACAAAGGTTTTCGACGGTAGAAAAAGGAAAAGGAAAAGAGAGATAAAAAAACCGAGTGATAAGATTAATCAGATTTTACTATTTCACTTCACTATTTTAGAGAGAGAGAGAGAGAGAGAGAGAGAGAGAGAGAGAGAGAGAGAGAGAGAGAGAGAGAGAGAGAGAGAGAGAGAGAGAGAGAGAGAGAGAGGGGGGGGGGGGGGGGGTGAGGCAAACCAAGAACATATACAATTTCACAAAATCGCTTTCTACATTCTGAACTTCCGTAGCTCACACTAATGATATTCCAAACTGACTAAAATTATTCCTTAATGCAGTTTCTCAAAGACTATCACGTGAGAGGGGAAAAAATAACCAAAACCATAAAGGAAGCAAGAGGCCCCATGGGGTGTGAAGTGCTCACCTTGAACAGAATACGACATAAACAGAGTCGAAGCATCATGCCTTTTCTTCAGTTGATCATAATGTAAAAAGTGGAGCTCCACTATGGAGCCCGTTGATACAACGTATGTGGATTAATCTTAGTTACACACTACTAGAGGGTACTAAATACAAAATTTCTAATTCTTCAGCTACATGGCCAATTCAGGCTCCCATAGGGAGCCCAAATTTTAACCCAGGTTCTCGATTTGAAAACAGTTGAATCTGACTTCCCTAGAAATGTCGTATACCAAATATTAAAGGATTCTCACTGGTGGATCTGAAGAAGAACATTTTTAAAGAAATTTCCTCATATTGCACTAAGTTAAAATTTGGGCTACCACAGCGAGCCCAAATGTTAACCGACAGACCCGATTTGAACAAACTTGAATCTGATCCCTCTGGAGATGTTGTATACCAAATATGAAAGCATTCTGACTGGTGGATCTGAAGAAGATTTTTTAAAGAAATTTCCTCATATTGCAATAAGTTAAAATTCGGCTACCTGAGGCAGACCAAATATTAACCCAGGGAACCAGTTTGAACAAATTTGAATCTGACTCCCCTAAAGATTTTGTAAACTAAATATGAATGAATTCTGACAGATGAATCTGAAGAAGAAGAATTTTGAAGAAATTCTCTCATATTGTACTAAGTTGTACTATTGTACGAAGTTAAATTTCAGGTTCCCATATGGAACCCAAATATCAACCCAGTCACTCGAATTGAACAAACTTGAATCCGACCCTCCCCCCCCCCCCCTCGAGATGTTGTATACCAAATATGAAAGCATTCCAACTGGCGGGTCTCAAGAAGATTTTAATAGAAATTTGCTCATATTGCACTAAGTTAAAATTTCGGCTAACATCTAGAGCCCAAATGTATCGTCGCCTGAGCGCTAGAATGTCCTATGTCCCTTATGGGACTATGTATTATCTCCCTTATGGGACATAGGACATTCTAGCACTCAGGCGACGATATACCTAGGGACCCGATTTGAACAAACTAACAAGGAGGTATGCCAAACATTAAAAGATTCTGACTAGTGGTTCTGAAGAAGAAGATTTTTAAAGAATATTCCCCAATATTGCTCTAAGTTAAAACTTCGGGCTCCTGTATCAAGCCCACATATGAACCAATGGGCTTCATTTCAACAAATTGTATCTGCCCCCCCCCCCCCCCCCCCCCCCCCCCCCCCCATGGATGCTGTATACCAAATATCAAAAGATTCTGACGATTGGTTCTGGAGAAAAGATTTTAAAATTCTTTTGCAAATATGCTGACTCAGCATTTTTTCGATGCCCTTTACAATACACCCTAACATAACCGATGGCATTTTTTTCTACCATTCAATTCTACTGGTCCTAAGGATGCTTCATAGCAAATAACAATTCTCTGTTCCGTGTGCTTTGGGAAATATGGGGCGTTTGAAAGTATTTCTATTTTTAGCTCCTGGGGTTTCTATGAAAATGCGGGAATTTTATTTTGCACGAGTCAAGTACTTATGACCCAATAATACCACATATCAAATTTGGTTCAATTCGGACCATCGGTTCAGAAAATAGAAATTTTGGGGCTTGGCCAATAATCTTACCCCTCCCATTACAAATCCAAATATTGCTTCACGAACTTCGTTTGAATAAAACTGATTCCACACCTCAAAAGGAAGCTCCATAACAAATATCAAGTCATTGTACACACTGGTTCATGAGAAGATTTAACAAATATTTTTGGAGCATTTTCCCCACTCCCTCTTTATGGCGCTGGGCATACCGATTTGAAGAATAGTGAAATGTCCCCTCGGAACCATCCCTTACACAAACGTTCAATTGAATTGGCCAAGTGGTTTTGGAGGAGAAGACCAAAACATGGTGTTGACGGACGACGGACGACGGACGGACGACGGACGGAGAGCGATTAGATTACCTCAGCTTGACTCTTCGAGCCCATAATAACTGAGCTAGAAATGTGCCAATGACATATTTTACATCACGTCTAATGTTTACTAAAATCACCCCGTTCTACGGACGCCGGACGCCGGACGACGGACGGACGACGGACGGAGAGCGATTAGATTAGCCGAGCTTGACTCTTGGAGCCCATAATAACTGAACTAGAAATGTGCCAATGACATATTTTACATCACGTCTAATGCTTACTAAAATCATCCCGTTCTACGGACGCCGGACGCCGGACGCCGGACGACGGACGGACGACGGACGAAGAGCTATTAGATTAGCCGAGCTTGACTCTTGGAGCCCATAATAACTGAAGTAGAAATGTGCCAATGACATATTTTACATCACGTCTAATGTTTACTAAAAGCATCCCGTTCTAGAGTATAAATGCGACCACTTCCTTTATCAACTAAAACCACTCCGTTCTAGAGTACAAATGCACCCACTTCCATTGGCAACTAAAAGCATCCCATTCTTGAGAACAAACGCACTCTCTTCCATTGTCAACTAAAAGCATCCCATTCTTGAGTATAAATGTACCCACTTCCATTGGCAACTAAAAGCATGCCGTTCTAGAGTACAAATGCACCCACATCCATTGTCAACTAAAAGCATGCCGTTCTTGAGTATAAATGCACCCACTTCCATTGTCAACTAAAAGCATGCCGTTCTTGAGTATAAATACACCCACTTCCATTGTCAACTAAAACCAATCCGTTCTAGAGTACAAATGCACCTACATCCATTGTCAACTAAAAGCATGCCGTTCTTGAGTATAAATGCACCCACATCCATTGTCAACTAAAAGCATGCCGGTCTTGAGTATAAATACACCCACTTCCATTGTCAACTAAAACCAATCCGTTCTAGAGTACAAATGCACCCACATCCATTGTCAACTAAAAGTATGCCGTTCTTGAGTATAAATGCACCCACATCCATTGTCAACTAAAAGCATGCCGGTCTTGAGTATAAATACACCCACTTCCATTGTCAACTAAAACCAATCCGTTCTAGAGTACAAATGCACCCACATCCATTGTCAACTAAAAGCATGCCGTTCTTGAGTATAAATGCACCCACATCCATTGTCAACTAAAAGCATGCCGTTCTTGAGTATAAATACACCCACTTCCATTGTCAACTAAAACCAATCCGTTCTAGAGTACAAATGCACCCACATCCATTGTCAACTAAAAGCATGCCGTTCTTGAGTATAAATGCACCCACATCCATTGTCAACTAAAAGCATCCCATTCTTGAGTATAAATGCACCCACATCCATTGTCAACTAAAAGCATGCCGTTCTTGAGTATAAATGCACCCACATCCATTGTCAACTAAAAGCATGCCGGTCTTGAGTATAAATACACCCACTTCCATTGTCAACTAAAACCAATCCGTTCTAGAGTACAAATGCACCCACATCCATTGTCAACTAAAAGCATGCCGTTCTTGAGTATAAATGCACCCACATCCATTGTCAACTAAAAGCATCCCATTCTTGAGAACAAACGCACTCTCTTCCATTGTCAACTAAAAGCATCCCATTCTTGAGTATAAATGTACCCACTTCCATTGGCAACTAAAAGCATGCCGTTCTAGAGTACAAATGCACCCACATCCATTGTCAACTAAAAGCATGCCGTTCTTGAGTATAAATGCACCCACTTCCATTGTCAACTAAAAGCATGCCGTTCTTGAGTATAAATACACCCACTTCCATTGTCAACTAAAACCAATCCGTTCTAGAGTACAAATGCACCCACATCCATTGTCAACTAAAAAGCATGCCGTTCTTGAGTATAAATGCACCCACATCCATTGTCAACTAAAGGCATGCCGGTCTTGAGTATAAATACACCCACTACCATTGTCAACTAAAACCAATCCGTTCTAGAGTACAAATGCACCCACATCCATTGTCAACTAAAAGCATGCCGTTCTTGAGTATAAATGCACCCACATCCATTGTCAACTAAAAGCATGCCGTTCTTGAGTATAAATACACCCACTTCCATTGTCAACTAAAAACCAATCCGTTCTAGAGTACAAATGCACCCACATCCATTGTCAACTAAAAGCATGCCGTTCTTGAGTATAAATGCACCCACATCCATTGTCAACTAAAAGCATCCCATTCTTGAGTATAAATGCACCCACTTCCATTGTCAACTAAAACCAATCCGTTCTAGAGTACAAATGCACCCACATCCATTGTCAACTAAAAGCATGCCGTTCTTGAGTATAAATGCACCCACATCCATTGTCAACTAAAAGCATGCCGGTCTTGAGTATAAATGCACCCACATCCATTGTCAACTAAAAGCATCCCATTCTTGAGTATAAATGCACCCACTTCCATTGTCAACTAAAAGCATGCCGTTCTTGAGTATAAATACACCCACTTCCATTGTCAACTAAATGCATGCCGTTCTTGAGTATAAATGCACCCACTTCCATTGTCAACTAAAAGCATGCCGGTCTTGAGTATAAATGTGCCCACTTCCATTGTCAACTAAAAGCATCCCATTCTAAAGCATAAATACACCCACTTCCATTGTCAACGAAAACCAATCCATTCTAGAGTACAAATGCACCCACTTCCATTGTCAACTAAAACCAATCCGTTCTAGAGTACAAATGCACCCACATCCATTGTCAACTAAAAGCATGCCGTTCTTGAGTATAAATGCACCCACATCCATTGTCAACTAAAAGCATGCCGGTCTTGAGTATAAATGCACCGACATCCATTGTCAACTAAAAGCATCCCATTCTTGAGTATAAATTCACCCACTTCCATTGTCAACTAAAAGCATGCCGTTCTTGAGTATAAATGCACCCACATCCATTGTCAACTAAAACCAATCCGTTCTTGAGTATAAATGAACCCACTTCCAGTGTCAACTAAAAGCATCCCATTCTTGAGTATAAATGCACCCACTTCCATTGTCAACTAAAAGCATGCCGTTCGTGAGTATAAATGCACCCACTTCCATTGTCAACTAAAACCAATCCGTTCTAGAGTACAAATGCACCCACATCCATTGTCAACTAAAAGCATGCCGTTCTTGAGTATAAATGCACCCACATCCATTGTCAACTAAAAGCATGCCGTTCTTGAGTATAAATGCACCCACATCCATTGTCAACTAAAAGCATGCCGGTCTTGAGTATAAATGCACCCACTTCCATTGTCAACTAAAAGCATCCCATTCTTGAGTATAAATGCACCCACTTCCATTGTCAACTAAAAGCATGCCGTTCGTGAGTATAAATGCACCCACTTCCATTGTCAACTAAAACCAATCCGTTCTAGAGTACAAATGCACCCACATCCATTGTCAACTAAAAGCATGCCGTTCTTGAGTATAAATGCACCCACTTCCGTTGTCAACTAAAAGCATGCAGTTCTTGAGTATAAATGCACCCACTTCCATTATCAACTAAAAGCATGTCGTTCTTGAGTATAAATGCACCCACTTCCATTGTCAACTAAAAGCATGCCGTTCTTGACTATAAATGCACCCACTTCCATTATCAACTAAAAGCATGCAGTTCTTAAGTATAAATACACCCACTTCCATTGTCAAATAAAAGCATGCAGTTCTTGAGTATAAATGCACCCACTTCCATTGTCAACTAAATCATCCCATTCTTGAGTATAAATGCACCCACTTCCGTTGTCAACTAAAAGCATGCAGTTCTTGAGTATAAATGCACCCACTTCCATTATCAACTAAAAGCATGTCGTTCTTGAGTATAAATGCACCCACTTCCATTGTCAACTAAAAGCATGCCGTTCTTGACTATAAATGCACCCACTTCCATTGTCAACTAAAAGCATGCCGTTCTTAAGTATAAATACACCCACTTCCATTGTCAACTAAAAGCATGCCGTTCTTGAGTATAAATGCACCCACTTCCATTGTCAAATAAAAGCATGCAGTTCTTGAGTATAAATGCACCCACTTCCATTATCAACTAAAAGCATGTCGTTCTTGAGTATAAATGCACCCACTTCCATTATCAACTAAAAGCATGTCGTTCTTGAGTATAAATGTACCCACTTCCATTGTCAACTAAAAGCATGCCGTTCTTGAGTATAAATGCACCCACTTCCATTGTCAAATAAAAGCATGCCGTTCTTGAGTATAAATGCAGCCACTTCCATTGTCAACTAAAAGCATGCCGTTCTTGAGTATAAATGCACCCACTTCCATTGTCAACTAAAAGCATCCCATTCTTGAGTATAAATGCACCCACTTTCATTGTCAACTAAAAGCATGCCGTTCTTGAGTATAAATGCACCCACTTCCATTGGCAACTAAAAGCATCCCATTCTTGAGTATAAATGCACCCCTTGAGTATAAATGTACCCACTTCCATTGTCAACTAAAAGCATGCCGTTCTTGAGTATAAATGCACCCACTTCCATTATCAACTAAAAGCATGTCGTTCTTAAGTATAAATACACCCACTTCCATTGTCAAATAAAAGCATGCAGTTCTTGAGTATAAATGCACCCACTTCCATTGTCAACTAAAAGCATGCAGTTCTTGAGTATAAATGCACCCACTTCCATTATCAACTAAAAGCATGTCGTTCTTGAGTATAAATGCACCCACTTCCTTTATCAACTAAAAGCATGTCGTTCTTGAGTATAAATGCACCCACTTCCATTATCAACTAAAAGCATGTCGTTCTTAAGTATAAATACACCCACTTCCATTGTCAAATAAAAGCATGCAGTTCTTGAGTATAAATGCACCCACTTCCGTTGTCAACTAAAAGCATGCAGTTCTTGAGTATAAATGCACCCACTTCCATTATCAACTAAAAGCATGTCGTTCTTGAGTATAAATGCACCCACTTCCATTGTCAACTAAAAGCATGCCGTTCTTGACTATAAATGCACCCACTTCCATTGTCAACTAAAAGCATGCCGTTCTTAAGTATAAATACACCCACTTCCATTGTCAAATAAAAGCATGCAGTTCTTGAGTATAAATGCACCCACTTCCATTGTCAACTAAAAGCATGCAGTTCTTGAGTATAAATGCACCCACTTCCATTATCAACTAAAAGCATGTCGTTCTTGAGTATAAATGCACCCACTTCCATTATCAACTAAAAGCATGTCGTTCTTGAGTATAAATGTACCCACTTCCATTGTCAACTAAAAGCATGCCGTTCTTGAGTATAAATGCACCCACTTCCATTGTCAAATAAAAGCATGCCGTTCTTGAGTATAAATGCAGCCACTTCCATTGTCAACTAAAAGCATGCCGTTCTTGAGTATAAATGCACCCACTTCCATTGTCAAATAAAAGCATGCCGTTCTTGAGTATAAATGCACCCACTTCCATTGTCAACTAAAAGCATCCCATTCTTGAGTATAAATGCACCCACTTTCATTGTCAACTAAAAGCATGCCGTTCTTGAGTATAAATGCACCCACTTCCATTGGCAACTAAAAGCATCCCATTCTTGAGTATAAATGCACCCCTTGAGTATAAATGTACCCACTTCCATTGTCAACTAAAAGCATGCCGATCTTGAGTATAAATGCACCCACTTCCATTGTCAACTAAAAGCATCCCATTCTTGAGTATAAATGTGCCCACTTCATTTATCAACTAAAGGCATCCAATGCTTGAGTACAAATGCGCCCACACCTAGTGTTAACTAAGAGCACTTTGTTATTGGGTACAAATGTGCGCCCACTTCTAGCTTTAGCTGAAAACAAATGTCCTCTCTTCTAATGTCAACTAAACGATCAATTTTGAGTACAAATGTGCCCAATTTTAGTGTTGACGAAAACACTTTATTCTCTAGTACAATTACGCCCACCTCTACTGTTGACTAAAAGGACTTCGTTATCGAGTACAGGTGTATCCAACGTGAGCTGAAAGCACTACGCTCATGAGTACAAGTGTACCCACTGATAATGTCAACTAAATCCGCTCCATTCTTGAGTACAAATATATC
The DNA here is from genome assembly GCA_031216915.1 of Pictodentalium vernedei. NCBI lineage: Eukaryota > Metazoa > Mollusca > Scaphopoda > Dentaliida > Dentaliidae > Pictodentalium > Pictodentalium vernedei. The sequence goes on along the minus strand of CM062291.1, from coordinate 7,774,558 downwards.
CACTGATAATGTCAACTAAATACACCCAAATCATGAGTACAAATATATCCACTAATAATGTGAACTAAATCCGCTCCATTCTTGAGTACAAAATGTACCCAATGATATTGTCAGCTAAATACACCCAAATCATGAGTACAAATATATCCACTAATAATGTCAACTAAATCCGCTCCATTCTTGAGTACAAAATGTACCCAATGATAATGTCAGCTAAATACACCCAAATCATGAGTACAAATATATCCACTAATATTATCAACTAAATCCGCTCCATTCTTGAGTACAAAATGTACCCAATGATAATGTCAGCTAAATATACCCAAATCATGAGTACAAATATATCCACTAATAATGTCAACTAAATCCGCTCCATTCTTGAGTACAAAATATACCCAATGATAATGTCAGCTAAATACACCCAAATCATGAGTACAAATATATCCACTAATAATGTCAACTAAATCCGCTCCATTCTTGAGTACAAAATGTACCCAATGATAATGTCAGCAAAATACACCCAAATCATGAGTACAAATATATCCACTAATAATGTCAACTAAATCCGCTCCATTCTTGAGTACAAAATGTACCCAATGATAATGTCAGCAAAATACACCCAAATCATGAGTACAAATATATCCACTAATAATATCAACTAAATCCGCTCCATTCTTGAGTACAAAATGTACCCAATGATAATGTCAGCTAAATACACCCAAATCATGAGTACAAATATATCCACTAATAATGTCAACTAAATCCGCTCCATTCTTGAGTACAAAATGTACCCAATGATAATGTCAGTTAAATACACCCAAATCATGAGTACAAATATATCCACAAATAATGTCAACTAAATCCGCTCCATTCTTGAGTACAAAATGTACCCAATGATATTGTCAGCTAAATACACCCAAATCATGAGTACAAATATATCCACTAATAATGTCAACTAAATCCGCTCCATTCTTGAGTACAAAATGTACCCAATGATAATGTCAGCTAAATACACCCAAATCATGAGTACAAATATATCCACTAATAATGTCAACTAAATCCGCTCCATTCTTGAGTACAAAGAGTACAAAATGTACCCAATGATAATGTCAGCTAAATACACCCAAATCATGAGTACAAATATATCCACTAATAATGTCAACTAAATCCGCTCCATTCTTGAGTACAAAGAGTACAAAATGTACCCAATGATAATGTCAGCTAAATACACCCAAATCATGAGTACAAATATATCCACTAATAATGTCAACTAAATCCGCTCCATTCTTGAGTACAAAGAGTACAAAATGTACCCAATGATAATGTCAGCTAAATACACCCAAATCATGAGTACAAATATATCCACTGATAATGTCAACTAAATCCGCTCCATTCTTGAGTACAAAATGTACCCAATGATAATGTCAGTTAAATACACCCAAATCATGAGTACAAATATATCCACAAATAATGTCAACTAAATCCGCTCCATTCTTGAGTACAAAATGTACCCAATGATAATGTCAGCTAAATACACCCAAATCATGAGTACAAATATATCCACTAATAATGTCAACTAAATCCGCTCCATTCTTGAGTACAAAATGTACCCAATGATAATGTCAGCTAAATACACCCAAATCATGAGTACAAATATATCCACTAATAATGTCAACTAAATCCGCTCCATTCTTGAGTACAAAGAGTACAAAATGTACCCAATGATAATGTCAGCTAAATACACCCAAATCATGAGTACAAATATATCCACTAATAATGTCAACTAAATCCGCTCCATTCTTGAGTACAAAGAGTACAAAATGTACCCAATGATAATGTCAGCTAAATACACCCAAATCATGAGTACAAATATATCCACTAATAATGTCAACTAAATCCGCTCCATTCTTGAGTACAAAGAGTACAAAATGTACCCAATGATAATGTCAGCTAAATACACCCAAATCATGAGTACAAATATATCCACTAATAATGTCAACTAAATCCGCTCCATTCTTGAGTACAAAATGTACCCAATGATAATGTCAGTTAAATACACCCAAATCATGAGTACAAATATATCCACAAATAATGTCAACTAAATCCGCTCCATTCTTGAGTACAAAATGTACCCAATGATAATGTCAGCTAAATACACCCAAATCATGAGTACAAATATATCCACTAATAATGTCAACTAAATCCGCTCCATTCTTGAGTACAAAATGTACCCAATGATAATGTCAGCTAAATACACCCAAATCATGAGTACAAATATATCCACTAATAATGTCAACTAAATCCGCTCCATTCTTGAGTACAAAATGTACCCAATGATAATGTCAGCTAAATACACCCAAATCATGAGTACAAATATATCCACTAATAATGTCAACTAAATCCGCTCCATTCTTGAGTACAAAATGTACCCAATGATAATGTCAGCTAAATACACCCAAATCATGAGTACAAATATATCCACTAATAATGTCAACTAAATCCGCTCCATTCTTGAGTACAAAATGTACCCAATGATAATGTCAGCTAAATACACCCAAATCATGAGTACAAATATATCCACTAATAATGTCAACTAAATCCGCTCCATTCTTGAGTACAAAGAGTACAAAATGTACCCAATGATAATGTCAGCTAAATACACCCAAATCATGAGTACAAATATATCCACTGATAATGTCAACTAAATACGTTCCATTCTTGAGTACAAAGAGTACAAAATGTACCCAATGATAATGTCAGCTAAATACACCCAAATCATGAGTACAAATATATCCACTGATAATGTCAACTAAATCCGCTCCATTCTTGAGTACAAAGAGTACAAAATGTACCCAATGATAATGTCAGCTAAATACACCCAAATCATGAGTACAAATATATCCACTAATAATGTCAACTAAATCCGCTCCATTCTTGAGTACAAAATGTACCCAATGATAATGTCAGCTAAATACACCCAAATCATGAGTACAAATATATCCACTGATAATGTCAACTAAATACGTTCCATTCTTGAGTACAAATGTGTCCACTGATATTGTCAGATACACTCCTTTTTTTATTTATTTATTGGTGTTTAAGGTCACATATTTATGCACAATGGCTAATCAGGACCGTGGCAGTTTTAGGGATGGAGGAAGCCAGAATACCCGGAGAGAATAATCGAGCAACGACGAGCAGTTGCCAGCTCCCCAACATCGTAACTCCGCACTGCGGTACAGGCAGAGTTAGATTGGTTGAAGACATGGGCACCATCGACGCGCAGTGCGCCTTAGAACACGACATCATCGTGCCCCCATGTGGACAATCAGGGTTAAGTGCCTCGCCCAAGGGCACAACGCGGGAGTCCGAATCGATCGCTCAGACGGTCACCCATCCAAAGACTAACCGGGTTTGACTTTGCTTAACTTCGGTGATCTGATGAGAATCGTTTATACCCCGTACACTCCATTTTTCAGTACAAATGTATCTACAGATAACGTTAACTAAATACACGCCATTATTCAGTACAAATGTACCCAATGATAATGTGAACTAAATACCCACCATTCTTGAGTACAAATGTGTCCACTGGTAATGTCAGCTAAATACACCCCATTCAGAACAGACATGTGTACATTTTAGTTTTACCTAAGTTACCCACCTACTTACTAGGATGAATATTTTTGTCTGAATGGAACCTCAAACCTTTAACGCTTTGAAACAAGAGCTCGAAACTGTTCAACTACTGACGTGGTGGTGTTGGGTTTAAGTAAGATGGGAGGTCTCTACGCTTCACACTACGTCCTTGATCACAATTTCGCCGAGTTTATATCATGTTCAATCTCCGGGTGATTGTACATGTTATAAAAAATGGCAAACATACCGACACAATCACTTCGTCATAACACACAGAATGAAATTGACGGTAACGGTAAATAAATAATATCATCATTATGTTCATGTATAAAATGTATCAGAGTCGAACTCTTGTTTCTAAGGCAATATCTACACGTGTCGACATATGGCCCTAGAAACAAGAGCGCGACTTGAGGCAGTAACGACCTAGTTAAGGCTTAACCCTTTACCCAACGAATCGCCCACATCCGTCCGCGTAATATGCAAATTTAGCAGTTGAAATAATATTATTTTTCAAAAAATTTTAACAAAACCATATCATGTGACCCCTCGTTGGAACGAGCTCGTCGAGCTCGTTCCAACGAGGGGTCACATGATATGGTTTTGTTGAAATCTTTTGAAAAATTTGAAAAAATTATATTTAAAATAATAAATTTTGATATCGTCTGCGTTGGGTAAAGGGTTAAGAAGGTTGGTGACCCCACCACAACGGCCTTTCAGATATCATGTTTTGGCCCTCCCATCCTCAACTTTTATCGTCATAGATATTGACTCTTGGGAAAGTTACCTCCCCTTGTCAATACTGGAGTCCAGCTGTTATCCAATTAACATTGAACCTCTGAAAGTTGTGAAGGAAATCTTGATCACCAGGGAACAGTTGTAGAAAGCAGATAAATCAGCTGAGAATGAACTGACTAGCGCTATACACAAAAATCGGCACTCAATTTTTTTATATTTTCATTTTTTGCTTCCAAAACAAAGGTTATGACCCCTCATTGGGCGTCCTGCTCGTTCCAATAAGGGATCATAACCTATGTTTTGGAAGGCAAAAAATGAATTTTAAGTTAGACGAGGAATTTTTTCTACTGGTTGACAAGAAATTAATTAAGACGGTTAGGGGTTATCGCACCTTTTTATTTGTACTCACGCGGAAACCTTACTGATATTGTGGACTGCGGTTTTAACTGTTTTTACTACAATAAAGGGGAAAAATTGGGCCAATGTCAGCTTGTATATTTTTATATGGTTAGGTAGGATAATATCTATATTATATGCCGGTATGCGCATAGCATTGCTAATATGAAGCAACAAAAAATATTAACCTCAAAAAGTTTACGAAAATGCAATTTTCTATCATTTTACATGGAATTGTACAGGAAATATCAGTAGCATTTTAAATCAACGTGGGAAAAAAATTTGGTCGAATGAAATCGTTCGATAATATCACCAACGGGGAGCATATATATTGTTCTTAAAGGATTGACGCGCACAGCGAATATAACTTTCATAGGTTTTATAGAATTTTGAGAAATATTAAAATTCCTCATTCAATTTATGTTAATTTTGCCAGCCAATTCTTAGCAATCAGGGAAGATAATCTTTTCGTAAGTCGATGTGAATGACGAGAAACGTTTACCATGCCCCCAACTCTCCCAGAAATCTGGCCAGGCAGTCCCCATTACAAAAATACTGGTAACGCGATTGATTTCTTGCTCTTCTATTGAAAAGTATATAACAACAAGAAATAATGACTTACTGGGACTCAAACTGAAACGTCGAATCGTCATTGCCTTCAAACGTGACGGCAATTTAGTGAATTCACTACCTCTTCTTGCTGTGCTCCTACAATATATAAAACGATACAGCATATATAAAAATATAAACATTGATTAATACTTGAGAAGCAAAATTTACTACTACCAGTAATTCGAGTCTGTGTGAAAATTGTGAAAGCATCAAGATTAAACTAAATAGGAAGAGAATTTATGGAGACTTATTTTCGTGAGTAAAATATTTTCAAAGAAATCAGAAATATGTTTACTTAAACAGCATTTTATGATGTCCATACACGATTCAGAAAACGTTCTTCAAGAAAACTGGAATAACATCTGCGCACACCATGGAACGTGTTCTATAAATAGAGGATATGGAATGAGTGTTTTTCTCATATAATATTTATGAAACGAGTCTAAGAATTTTCCGTTTTGGCGAGCCTCTGGCGGCCCAAACCGAAAATTCGGACGAGTTTCATAAATATTATATGAGAAAAGCACTCATTTCATATTCTATTTATCATATGACACACACACACACAAATTGGCCACTTAGTATGACTTTTTATCATATCACCTAACTTGAGTTACAGACGGCACTTGGAAAGAACATCCTCGTATAACTAACAATTTTAATTTTTTGCTTCCAAAACATAGGTTATGACCCCTCATTGGAACGAGCTCGTCGAGCTCGTTCCAATGAGGGGTCATAACCTATGTTTTGGAAGCAAAAAGTGAAAATATTAAAAAAAAAATGAATGGCGTTTTTCTTGTAGGTAAAAGATTAATACAATATAACCCACCCTAACGTAAATTCTCCCTACTGAAATTATGCAAATGTGACCCAGTTGTATTTTGTTTAGCCAATCAAATTGTCCAGTTTTGAAATTGACCAATGAAAGCTCCCAATTCTAATTATGCAAATTATGAAAATGTGGCCCAGTTGTATTTTGTTCAAATTGTCTAATTTTGAAATTGACCAATGAAATTGAGGGAATGCTTTATTTATCACAGATTAATATGAAAACAAAATATCAAAGGTTTTAAAGTGAACAAAACGGACGAGGCATATGATAAAAGAATTTATTACATGTCAGTTCTGTAAAATCCCCATCTATAGCAACACTATTTATTTATTCATTTATTGATGTTTAAGGTCACATATTTATGCACAATGGCTAATCATGACCGTGACAGTTTTACGGGTGGAGGAAGGCGGAGTACCCGTAGAGAACCACCGAGCAACAGCAAGCAGCTGCCAGCTCCCGAACATCGCAACTCCGTACTGCAGCACAGGCAGGGTTAGATTGGTTGAAGACATGCGTACCATCGACGTGCAGTACGCCTTAGTACACGGCGTCACCGTTCCCCCACGCGGGCAATGGAGATGAAGTGTCTTGCCCAAGGATACAGCAACACTAAACCATGCAGAAAATAAAAATCTGTTGCGCACAAATGTGTGGAACGGATATCGTTGACGGACTATTTTTAAATAGAAGCGAAATTTCACTGGAATGTTCTACAAATCGTGCAATGCAATTGCAGTTTGAATCGTGTGCGATAGCTGAAAATAGTCCGCTGAGTCCCAATATGTTCTATATGCCAGTGGGCACATAGAACACATTGGAACTCAGGGGACGAGATAGTAACACGGGTTCCCCTCGCAATCCGGCTGGCGATAAAATGTGTTCTTTTTGTTGATAATTGTCAGATGAATTGCTGAGTGTCCTTCTAATAACTGTTTTTATAGACGTAAAGGCGTGTAATAAACACAGAACGACACAGGCGAGTGAATAGGTTAATCGATATGGAATTTGTACTATCGCGGAAGGGTAAAACTCAAGGCCTGCAGCCTTTCGTTTGATCTCTCCGCGCTGGCACTCGTGCCATATCGATTAACCCATTCTCACACAAGTTTAATGTACGGGTGTATTAGAATGCATATTGCTGATCCCACTGAATGTTTTGAGTGGAGAAATACACTATGGACTTCAGAAATGCATTGGGCTTATAAAATGCAATCATAAGCAATTCTGAAAACTGTACTTAATGAGACTTGGCTGACACTACTGACCTGAACCCAAATTATTAACTTGCATGGTGCGTTGACTCATTTGATATTGGTCCCAGGTTCATAGGTCATAACATGCTTGAGACCACTTTCAACATTTTGAGCCTTGGCCATTTTGTGAGTTTAAAAATACATGCGTGAACTTCAGCAATGCATTAGAGGGTCATAAAACTACGATTTCCAGCAATTCTGAAAAAATGCACTCAGTGACTTCTGGGTGACCTCAGTGACCTTGACCCATATGTTGAACCTCCATTTAGTGTGGAGTCATTTGGTGTTGGTCCCTGGTACATACCTCATACCATGTTTGAGATATGAGCGAAACTCATTTTAAAAATTTATCCCTCCCACTTTTTAGTGTAAAAATCCATGTAAGGACTTTGGGTATGTATTAGGGGTATAAAATGCGATTTCAGAAATTCTGAAAAATCCACACAATGACCCCTTGGTGATCTCAGTGACGTTGACCCATATGTTGAACCTCCATTTAGTGTGGAGTCATTTGGTGTTGGTCCCTGGTCCATACCTCATACTATGTTTGAGATATGAGCGAAACTCATTTTTAAAATTTACCCCTCCCACTTTTTAGTGTAAAAATCCATGTAAGGACTTTGGGAATGTATTAGGGGTATAAAATGCGATTTCAGAAATTCTGAAAAATCCACACAATGACCCCTTGGTGATCTCAGTGACCTTGACCCATATTTTGAACCTCCATTCAATTTAGACCAATTTGGTGTTGGTGCTAGGTCCATGCGTCATACCATGCTCGAGGTATGAGCGTGACCCACTTTGCCATTGGCAAATTAACGTTCATCAAAATCATAAAATTCATTATTTTTCCTGAAACAAATTATACGTACCTTTTCTATGCACTTTACTCATTATTTTGATATATAAATTGCCTTTCCTTACTTCTCTTATCTGTTTCGGAGGCATTGGGAAAAATGTCAATAAATTGACCAAAGTTACGTTGTTCGACCCCTTAAAACAACATTTAGACTCGAAAACAATTACAAAAGCTGAACGAGAAAAGTTTCATCAACGGAGACAACATGGGGGTGAAAGTGTTACTAAATTCATTACAGAAATAAGAAAACTTGCAGAAACCTGTGTTGCTAAATTCATTACAGAAATAAGAAAACTTACAGAAACATGTGTTACTAAATTCATTACAGAAATAAGAAAACTTGAGAAACCTGTGATTTTGGTCAATTTTTAAATAAAATTATTCTTGATAGAATATTGTTGGGTCTTCGTTCTGGGGCTATTGAAATTCAATGTAAACTTCTAACAGTGAGTGACTTAACCTTAACCCTCCGAACTCTAGTGGTATCTTCCATGCCAGTTCAATGGCAGCAATTGGAAGAGTCAGTATTCATTATTTGGGTAGACCAATCGATATTATCAACATGCAGCCTCGGGGCTGATTGGTCTACCCCACACATTTACTGAACAGCCATCCTATATAATGACGTCATGACGTATCATGTTCCTGTATCGAAAAAAACGACCACTAGGGTTCAAAGGGCTAAAATGGGCTACTGTTAAACTGTTGAATTGCAAACGAGTCAGATATGCAATAATCTTGACTCAAGTGAAGTAATTGTACATACTGTGAAATCTAACAAAAATGGGGAAAGTAGGAACACCCATAATCAATCGGCTAATCAAAACGTGAAGTGTCGGAAAACCCATAATCAATCAGCTAATCAAAAGCGAAGTGTCGGAACACCCATAATCAATCAGCTAATCAAAAGCGAAAAGTTGGAACACCCATAATCAATCGGTTAATCAAAAGCAAGTGTCGGAACACCCATAATCAAACAGCTAATCAAAAGCGAAAAGTTGGAACACCCATGATCAATCGGATAATCAAAAGTGAAGTGTCGGAACACCCATAATCAGTCAGCTAATCAAAAGCATAGTGTCGGAACACCCATAATCAATCGGCTGATCAAAAGCGAAGTGTCGGAACACCCATAATCAATCAGCTAATCAAAAGCGAAAAGATGGAACAACCATAATCAATCGGCTGATCAAAAGCGAAGTGTCGAAACACCCATAATCAATCAGCTAATCAAAAGCGACGAGTCGGAACACCCATAATCAATCAGATAATCAAAAGCGAAGTGTCGGAACACCCATAATCAGTCGGCTAATCAAAAGTGAAGTGTCGGAACACCCATAACCAATTTGTTGATGTACTAAGCTAGTTTTTTTGTATCTTTCCAGATGCCTACTACTAGCTCTATGTAGTTCTACTACTAGCTCTATGTAGTTCTACTACTAGCTCTATGTAGTTCTACTACTAGCTCTATGTAGTTCTACTACTAGCTCTATGTAGTTCTACTACTAGCTCTATGTAGTTCTACTACTAGCTCTATGTAGTTCTACTACTAGCTCTATGTAGTTCTACTACTAGCTCTATGTAGTTCTACTACTAGCTCTATGTAGTTCTACTACTAGCTCTATGTAGTTCTACTACTAGCTCTATGTAGTTCTACTACTAGCTCTATGTAGTTCTACTACTAGCTCTATGTAGTTCTACTACTAGCTCTATGTAGTTCTACTACTAGCTCTATGTAGTTCTACTACTAGCTCTATGTAGTTCTACTACTAGCTCTATGTAGTTCTACTACTAGCTCTATGTAGTTCTACTACTAGCTCTATGTAGTTCTACTACTAGCTCTATGTAGTTCTGGTTTAGTTGAGTAATAAATATGGAAATATAATTATCAATGCTTTGACTCATTAGACGTTACTCAACTAATTACCATCAGACACGGATCGCGTCTTAAAGCCAGACAAGTTTGATTCAGATCCTAACAGTGCTACAACTAATTACCATCAGACATGGATCGCTTCTTAAAGCCAGACAAGTTTGATTCAGATCCTAACAGTGCTACAACTGCTACATACCATCAGACATGGATCGCTTCTTAAAGCCAGACAAGTTTGATTCAGATCCTAACAGTGCTACAACTAATTACCACCAGACATGGATCGCTTCTTAAAGCCAGACAAGTTTGATTCAGATCCTAACAGTGCTACAACTAATTACCATCAGACATGGATCGCTTCTTAAAGCCAGACAAGTTTGATTCAGATCCTAACAGTGCTACAACTACTACATACCATCAGACATGGATCGCTTCTTAAAGCCAGACAAGTTTGATTCAGATCCTAACAGTGCTACAACTACTACATACCATCAGACATGGATCGCGTCTTAAAGCCAGACAAGGTTGATTCAGATCCTAACAGTGCTACAGATGCTAATTACCATCAGACACAGATCGCTTCTTAAAGCCAGACAAGTTTGATTCAGATCCTAACAGTGCTACAACTAATTACCATCAGACATGGATCGCATCTTAAAGCCAGACAAGTTTGATTCAGATCCTAACAGTGCTACAGCTGCTAATTACCATCAGACACAGATCATTTCTTAAAGCCAGACAAGTTTGATTCAGATCCTAACAGTGCTACAGCTGCTAATTACCACCAGACATGGATCGCGTCTAAAAGCCAGACAAGTTTGATTCAGATCCTAACAGTGCTACAGCTGCTAATTACCATTAGACATGGATCGCATCTTAAAGCCAAACAAGTTTGATTCAGATCCTAACAGTGGTACAGCTGCTACATACCATCAGACATGGATCGCGTCTTAAAGCCAGACAAGTTTGATTCAGATCCTAACAGTGCTACAGCTAATTACCATCAGAAATGAGTCGCTTCTTAAAGCCAGACAAGTTTGATTCAGTTCCTAACAGTGCTACAGCTGTTACATACCATCAGACATGGATCGCGTCTTAAAGCCAGACAAGTTTGATTCAGATCCTAACAGTGCTACAGCTGCTAATTACCATCAGACACAGATCGCTTCTTACAGCCAGACAAGTTTGATTCAGATCCTAACAGTGCTACAGCTGCTAATTACCACCAGACATGGATCGCGTCTTAAAGCCAGACAAGTTTGATTCAGACCCTAACAGTGCAAAAGCTGCTAATTACCATCAGACACGGATCGCGTCTTAAAGCCAGATAAGTTTGATTCAGATCCTAACAGTGCTACAACTAATTACCATCAGACATGGATCGCTTCTTAAAGCCAGACAAGTTTGATTCAGATCCTAACAGTGCTACAGCTGCTAATTACCATCAGACACAGATCGCTTCTTACAGCCAGACAAGTGTGATTCAGATCCTAACAGTGCTACAGCTGCTAGTTACCACCAGACATGGATCGCGTCTTAAAGCCAGACAAGTTTGATTCAGGTCCTAACAGTGCAAAAGATGCTAACTACCACCAGACACGGATCGCGTCTTAAAGCCAGATATATTTGATTCAGATCCTAACAGTGCTACAACTAATTACCATCAGACATGGATCGCTTCTTAAAGCCAGACAAGTTTGATTCAGATCCTAACAGTGCTACAACTGCTAATTACCACCAGACATGGATCGCGTCTTAAAGCCAGACAAGTTTGATTCAGATCCTAACAGTGCAAAAGCTGCTAATTACCATCAGACACGGATCGCGTCTTAAAGCCAGATAAGTTTGATTCAGATCCTAACAGTGCTACAACTAATTACCGTCAGACATGGATCGCTTCCTAAAGCCAGACAAGTTTGATTCAGATCCTAACAGTGCTACAGCTGATTACCATCAGACATGGATCGCTTCTTAAAGCCAGACAAGTTTGATTCAGATCCAAACAGTGCTACAACTAATTACCATCAGACATGGATCGCTTCTTAAAGCCAGACAAGTTTGATTCAGATCCTAACAGTGCTACAGCTAATTACCATCAGACATGGATCGCTTCTTAAAGCCAGACAAGTTTGATTCAGATCCTAACAGTGCTTCAACTAATAACCATCAGACATGGATCGCTTCTTAAAGCCAGACAAGTTTGATTCAGATCCTAACAGTGCTACAACTAATTACCATCAGACATGGATCGCTTCTTAAAGCCAGACAAGTTTGATTCAGATCATAACAGTGCTACAACTAATTGCCATCAGATATGGATCGCTTCTCAAAGCCAGACAAGTTTGATTCAGATCCTAACAGTGCAACAGCTGCTAATTACTATCAGACACGGATCACGTCTTAAAGCCAGACAAGTTTGATTCAGATCCTAACAGTGCTACAGCTGCTAATTACCACCAGACATGGATCGCGTCTTAAAGCCAGACAAGTTTGATTCAGATGCTAACAGTGCTACAGCTGCTAATTACCATTAGACATGGATCGCATCTTAAAGCCAGACAAGTTTGATTCAGATCCTAACAGTGGTACAGCTGCTACATACCATCAGACATGGATCGCGTCTTAAAGCCAGACAAGTTTGATTCAGATCCTAACAGTGATACAGCTAATTACCATCAGGCATGGGTCGCTTCTTAAAGCCAGACAAGTTTGATTCAGATCATAACAGTGCTACAACTAATTGCCATCAGATATGGATCGCTTCTCAAAGCCAGACAAGTTTGATTCAGATCCTAACAGTGCAACAGCTGCTAATTACTATCAGACACGGATCACGTCTTGAATCCAGACAAGTTTGATTCAGATCCTAACAGTGCTACAGCTGCTAATTACCACCAGACATGGATCGCGTCTTAAAGCCAGACAAGTTTGATTCAGATCCTAACAGTGCTACAGCTGCTAATTAACATTAGACATGGATCGCATCTTAAAGCCAAACAAGTTTGATTCAGATCCTAACAGTGGTACAGCTGCTACATACCATCAGACATGGATCGCGTCTTAAAGCCAGACAAGTTTGATTCAGATCCTAACAGTGCTACAGCTAATTACCATCAGACATGGGTCGCTTCTTAAAGCCAGACAAGTTTGATTCAGATCCTAACAGTGCTACAGCTGCTAATTACCACCAGACATGGATCGCGTCTTAAAGCCAGACAAGTTTGATTCAGACCCTAACAGTGCAAAAGCTGCTAATTACCATCAGACACGGATCGCGTCTTAAAGCCAGATAAGTTTGATTCAGATCCTAACAGTGCTACAACTAATTACCATCAGACATGGATCGCTTCTTAAAGCCAGACAAGTTTGATTCAGATCCTTACAGTGCTACAACTGATTACCATCAGACATGGATCGCTTCTCAAAGCCAGACAAGTTTGATTCAGATCCTAACAGTGCTACAACTAATTACCATCAGACATGGATCGCTTCTTAAAGCCAGACAAGTTTGATTCAGATCCTAACAGTGCTACAGCTAATTACCATCAGACATGGATCGCTTCTTAAAGCCAGACAAGTTTGATTAAGATCCTAACAGTGCTTCAACTAATTACCATCAGACATGGATCGCTTCTTAAAGCCAGACAAGTTTGATTCAGATCCTAACAGTGCTACAACTAATTACCATCAGATATGGATCGCTTCTCAAAGCCAGACAAGTTTGATTCAGATCCTAGCAGTGCAACAGCTGCTAATTACTATCAGACACGGATCACGTCTTAAAGCCAGACAAGTTTGATTCAGATCCTAACAGTGCTACAGCTGCTAATTACCACCAGACATGGATCGCGTCTTAAAGCCAGACAAGTTTGATTCAGATCCTAACAGTGCTACAGCTGCTAATTACCATTAGACATGGATCGCATCTTAATGCCAGACAAGTTTGATTCAGATCCTAACAGTGGTACAGCTGCTACATACCATCAGACATGGATCGCGTCTTAAAGCCAGACAAGTTTGATTCAGATCCTAACAGTGCTACAGCTAATTACCATCAGGCATTGGTCGCTTCTTAAAGCCAGACAAGTTTGATTCAGACCCTAACAGTGCTACAGCTGCTACATACCATCAGACATGGATCGCGCCTTAAAGCCAGAGAAGTTTGATTCAGATCCTAACAGTGCTACTGCTAATTACCATCAGACATGGATCGAATCTTAAAGCCAGACAAGTTTGATTCAGATCCTAACAGTGCTACAGCTGCTACATACCATCAGACATGGATCGCTTCTTAAAGCCAGACAAGTTTGATTCAGATCCTAACAGTGCTACTGCTAATTACCATCAGACATGGATCGCTTCTTAAAGCCAGACAAGTTTGATTCAGACCCTAACGGTGCTACTGCTGCTACATACCATCAGACATGGATCGCTTCTTAAAGCGAGACAAGTTTGATTCAGATCCTAACAGTGCTACAGCTGCTACATACCATCAGACATGGATCCCGTCTTAAAGCCAGACAAGTTTGATTCAGATCCTAACAGTGCTACAGCTGCTAATTACCATCAGACACAGATCGCTTCTTACAGCCAGACAAGTTTGATTCAGATCCTAACAGTGCTACAGCTGCCAATTACCACCAGACATGGATCGCATCTTAAAGCCAGACAAGTGTGATTCAGAACCTAACAGTGCTACAACTAATTACCATCAGACAGGGATCGGTTCTTAAAGCCAGACAAGTTTGATTCAGATCCTAACAGTGCTACAACTGATTACCATCAGACATGGGTCGCTTCTTAAAGCCAGACAAGTTTGATTCAGATCCTAACAGTGCTACAACTAATTACCATCAGACATGGATCGCTTCTTAAAGCCAGACAAGTTTGATTCAGATCCTAACAGTGCTACAGTTAATTACCATCAGACATGGATCGCTTCTTAAAGCCAGACAAGTTTGATTCAGATCCTAACAGTGCTTCAACTAATTACCATCAGACATAGATCGCTTCTTAAAGCCAAACAAGTTTGATTCAGATCCTAACAGTGCTACAACTAATTACCATCAGACATGGATCGCTTCTTAAAGCCAGACAAGTTTGATTCAGATCATAACAGTGCTACAACTAATTACCATCAGATATGGATCGCTTCTCAAAGCCAGACAAGTTTGATTCAGATCCTAACAGGACAACAGCTGCTAATTACCATCAGACACGGATCACGTCTTAAAGCCAGACAAGTTTGATTCAGATCCTAACAGTGCTACAGCTGCTAATTACCATCAGACACGGATCGCTTCTTAAAGCCAGACAAGTTTGATTCAGATCCTAACAGTGCTACAACTAATTACCATCAGACATGGATCGCTTCTTAAAGCCAGACAAGTTTGATTCAGATCCTAACAGTGCTACAACTAATTACCATCAGACATGGATCGCTTCTTAAAGCCAGACAAGTTTGATTCAGATCCTAACAGTGCTACAACTAATTACCATCAGACATGGATCGCTTCTTAAAGCCAGACAAGTTTGATTCAGATCCTAACAGTGCTACAGCTAATTACCATCAGACGTGGATCGCTTCTTAAAGCAAGACAAGTTTGATTCAGATCCTAACAGTGCTACAACTAATTACCATCCGACATGGATCGCTTCTTAAAGCCAGACAAGTTTGATTCAGATCCTAACAGTGCTACAACTGATTACCATCAGACACGGATCGCTTCTTAAAGCCAGACAAGTTTGATTCAGATCCTAACAGTGCTACAGCTAATTACCATCAGACATGGGTCGCTTCTTAAAGCCAGACAAGTTTGATTCAGATCCTAACAGTGCTACAGCTGCTACATACCATCAGACATGGATCCCGTCTTAAAGCCAGACAAGTTTGATTCAGATCCTAACAGTGCTACAGCTAATTACCATCAGACATGGGTCGCTTCTTAAAGCCAGACTAGTTTGATTCAGATCCTAACAGTGCTACAGCTGCTACATACCATCAGACATGGATCGCGACTTAAAGCCAGACAAGTTTGATTCAGATCCTAACAGTGCTACAGCTGCTAATTACCATCAGACACAGATGGCTTCTTACAGCCAGACAAGTTTGATTCAGATCCTAACAGTGCTACAGCTGCTAATTACCACCAGACATGGATCGCGTCTTAAAGCCAGACAAGTTTGATTCAGATCCTAACAGTGCAAAAGCTGCTAATTACCATCAGACACTGATCGCGTCTTAAAGCCAGATAAGTTTGATTCAGATCCTAACAGTGCTACAACTAATTACCATCAGACATGGATCGCTTCTTAAAGCCAGAAAAGTTTGATTCAGTTCCTTACAGTGCTACAGCTGCTAATTACCACCAGACATGGATCGCGTCTTAAAGCCAGACAAGTTTGTTTCAGATCCTAACAGTGCAAAAGCTGCTAATTACCATCAGACACGGATCGCGTCTTAAAGCCAGATAAGTTTGATTCAGATCCTAACAGTGCTACAACTAATTACCATCAGACATGGATCGCTTCTTAAAGCCAGACAAGTTTGATTCAGATCCTAACAGTGCTACAACTGATTACCATCAGACATGGATCGCTTCTTAAAGCCAGACAAGTTTGATTCAGATCCTAACAGT
This sequence comes from Pictodentalium vernedei, assembly GCA_031216915.1. NCBI lineage: Eukaryota > Metazoa > Mollusca > Scaphopoda > Dentaliida > Dentaliidae > Pictodentalium > Pictodentalium vernedei. The sequence continues at coordinate 7,757,715 of CM062291.1, read as the reverse complement.
GCTACAACTAATTACCATCAGACATGGATCGCTTCTTAAAGCCAGACAAGTTTGATTCAGATCCTAACAGTGCTACAGCTAATTACCATCAGACATGGATCGCTTCTTAAAGCCAGACAAGTTTGATTCAGATCCTAACAGTGCTTCAACTAATTACCGTCAGACATGGATCGCTTCTTAAAGCCAGACAAGTTTGATTCAGATCCTAACAGTGCTACAACTAATTACCATCAGACATGGATCGCTTCTTAAAGCCAGACAAGTTTGATTCAGATCATAACAGTGCTAAAACTAATTGCCATCAGATATGGATCGCTTCTCAAAGCCAGACAAGTTTGATTCAGATCCTAACAGTGCAACAGCTGCTAATTACTATCAGACACGGATCACGTCTTAAAGCCAGACAAGTTTGATTCAGATCCTAACAGTGCTACAGCTGCTAATTACCATCAGACACGGATCGCTTCTTAAAGCCAGACAAGTTTGATTCAGATCCTAACAGTGCTACAACTAGTTACCATCAGACATGGATCGCTTCTTAAAGCCAGACAAGTTTGATTCAGATCCTAACTGTGCTACATCTAATTACCATCAGACATGGATCGCTTCTTAAAGCCAGACAAGTTTGATTCAGATCCTAACCTTGCTACAACTAATTACCATCAGACATGGATCGCTTCTTAAAGCCAGACAAGTTTGATTCAGATCCTAACAGTGCTACAGCTAATTACCATCAGACATGGATCGCTTCTTAAAGCCAGACAAGTTTGATTCAGATCCTAACAGTGCTACAACTAATTACCATCAGACAAGGATCGCATCTTAAAGCCAGACAAGTTTAATTCAGATACTAACAGTGCTACAGCTGCTAATTACCATCAGACACAGATCGTTTCTTAAAGCCAGACAAGTTTGATCCAGATCCTAACAGTGCTACAGCTGCTAATTACCACCAGACATGGATCGCGTCTTAAAGCCAGACAAGTTTGATTCAGATCCTAACAGTGCTACAGCTGCTAATTACCATTAGACATGGATCGCATCTTAAAGCCAGACAAGTTTGATTCAGATCCTAACAGTGGTACAGCTGCTACATACCATCAGACATGGATCGCGTCTTAAAGCCAGACAAGTTTGATTCAGATCCTAACAGTGCTACAGCTAATTACCACCAGACATGGATCGCGTCTTAAAGCCAGACAAGTTTGATTCAGATCCTAACAGTGCTACAGCTGCTAATTACCATTAGACATGGATCGCATCTTAAAGCCAGACAAGTTTGATTCAGATCCTAACAGTGGTACAGCTGCTACATACCATCAGACATGGATCGCGTCTTAAAGCCAGACAAGTTTGATTCAGGTCCTAACAGTGCTACTGCTAATTACCATCAGACATGGATCGAATCTTAAAGCCAGACAAGTTTGATTCAGATCCTAACAGTGCTACAGCTGCTACATACCATCAGACATGGATCGCTTCTTAAAGCCAGACAAGTTTGATTCAGATCCTAACAGTGCTCCTGCTAATTACCATCAGACATGGATCGCTTCTTAAAGCCAGACAAGTTTGATTCAGACCCTAACAGTGCTACAGCTGCTACATACCATCAGACATGGATCGCTTCTTAAAGCCAGACAAGTTTGATTCAGATCCTAACAGTGCTACAGCTGCTAATTACCATTAGACATGGATCGCATCGTAAAGCCAAACAAGTTTGATTCAGATCCTAACAGTGGTACAGCTGCTACATACCATCAGACATGGATCGCGTCTTAAAGCCAGACAAGTTTGATTCAGATCCTAACAGTGCTACAGCAAATTACCATCAGACATGGGTCGCTTCTTAAAGCCAGACTAGTTTGATTCAGATCCTAACAGTGCTACAGCTGCTACATACCATCAGACATGGATCGCGTCTTAAAGCCAGACAAGTTTGATTCAGATCCTAACAGTGCTACAGCTGCTAATTACCATCAGACACAGATCGCTTCTTACAGCTAGACAAGTTTGATTCAGATCCTAACAGTGCTACAGCTGCTAATTACCACCAGACAGAGATCGCGTCTTAAAGCCAGACAAGTTTGATTCAGATCCTAACAGTGCTACAACTAATTACCATCAGACATGGATCGCTTCTTAAAGCCAGACAAGTTTGATTCAGATCCTAACAGTGCTACAACTGATTACTATCAGACATGGGTCGCTTCTTAAAGCCAGACAAGTTTGATTCAGATCCTAACAGTGCTACAACTAATTACCATCAGACATGGATCGCTTCTTAAAGCCAGACAAGTTTGATTCAGATCCTAACAGTGCTACAGTTAATTACCCTCAGACATGGATCGCTTCTTAAAGCCAGACAAGTTTGATTCAGATCCTAACAGTGCTTCAACTAATTACCATCAGACATGGATCGCTTCTTAAAGCCAGACAAGTTTGATTCAGATCCTAACAGTGCTAAAACTAATTACCATTAGACATGGATCGCTTCTTAAAGCCAGACAAGTTTGATTCAGATCATAACAGTGCTACAACTAATTACCATCAGATATGGATCGCTTCTCAAAGCCAGACAAGTTTGATTCAGATCCTAACAGGGCAACAGCTGCTAATTACTATCAGACACGGATCACGTCTTAAAGCCAGACAAGTTTAATTCAGATCCTAACAGTGCTACAGCTGATAATTACCATCAGACACGGATCGCTTCTTAAAGCCAGACAAGTTTGATTCAGATCCTAACAGTGCTACAACTAATTACCATCAGACATGGATCGCTTCTTAAAGCCAGACAAGTTTGATTCAGATCCTAACAGTGCTACAACTAATTACCATCAGACATGGATCGCTTCTTAAAGCCAGACAAGTTTGATTCAGATCCTAACAGTGCTACAACTAATTACCATCAGACATGGATCGCTTCTTAAAGCCAGACAAGTTTGATTCAGATCCTAACAGTGCTACAGCTAATTACCATCAGACGTGGATCGCTTCTTAAAGCCAGACAAGTTTGATTCAGACCCTAACAGTGCTACAACTAATTACCATCAGACATGGATCGCATCTTAAAGCCAGACAAGTTTGATTCAGATCCTAACAGTGCTACAGCTAATTACCATCAGACATGGATCGCGTCTTAAAGCCAGACAAGTTTGATTCAGATCCTAACAGTGCTACAGCTAATTACCATCAGACATGGATCGCTTCTTAAAGCCAGACAAGTTTGATTCAGATCCTAACAGTGCTACAGCTAATTACCATCAGACATGGATCGCTTCTTAAAGCCAGACAAGTTTGATTCAGATCCTAACAGTGCTACAACTAATTACCATCAGACATGGATCGCTTCTTAAAGCCAGACAAGTTTGATTCAGATCCTAACAGTGCTACAGCTAATTACCATCAGACGTGGATCGCTTCTTAAAGCCAGACAAGTTTGATTCAGATCCTAACAGTGCTACAACTATTTACCATCAGACATGGATCGCATCTTAAAGCAGACAAGTTTGATTCAGATCCTAACAGTGCTACAGCTAATTACCATCAGACATGGATCGCTTCTTAAAGCCAGACAAGTTTGATTCAGATCCTAGCAGTGCTACAGCTAATTACGATCAGACATGGATCGCTTCTTAAAGCCAGACAAGTTTGATTCAGATCCTAACAGTGCTACAGCTAATTACCATCAGACATGGATCGCTTCTTAAAGCCAGACAAGTTTGATTCAGATCCTAACAGTGCTACAACTAATTACCATCAGACAAGGATCGCATCTTAAAGCCAGACAAGTTTGATTCAGATACTAACAGTGCTACAGCTGCTAATTACCATCAGACACAGATCGTTTCTTAAAGCCAGACAAGTTTGATCCAGATCCTAACAGTGCTACAGCTGCTAATTACCACCAGACATGGATCGCGTCTTAAAGCCAGACAAGTTTGATTCAGATCCTAACAGTGCTACAGCTGCTAATTACCATTAGACATGGATCGCATCTTAAAGCCAGACAAGTTTGATTCAGATCCTAACAGTGGTACAGCTGCTACATACCATCAGACATGGATCGCGTCTTAAAGCCAGACAAGTTTGATTCAGATCCTAACAGTGCTACAGCTAATTACCACCAGACATGGATCGCGTCTTAAAGCCAGACAAGTTTGATTCAGATCCTAACAGTGCTACAGCTGCTAATTACCATTAGACATGGATCGCATCTTAAAGCCAGACAAGTTTGATTCAGATCCTAACAGTGGTACAGCTGCTACATACCATCAGACATGGATCGCGTCTTAAAGCCAGACAAGTTTGATTCAGGTCCTAACAGTGCTACTGCTAATTACCATCAGACATGGATCGAATCTTAAAGCCAGACAAGTTTGATTCAGATCCTAACAGTGCTACAGCTGCTACATACCATCAGACATGGATCGCTTCTTAAAGCCAGACAAGTTTGATTCAGATCATAACAGTGCTCCTGCTAATTACCATCAGACATGGATCGCTTCTTAAAGCCAGACAAGTTTGATTCAGACCCTAACAGTGCTACAGCTGCTACATACCATCAGACATGGATCGCTTCTTAAAGCCAGACAAGTTTGTTTCAGATCCTAACAGTGCTACAGCTGCTAATTACCATTAGACATGGATCGCATCGTAAAGCCAAACAAGTTTGATTCAGATCCTAACAGTGGTACAGCTGCTACATACCATCAGACATGGATCGCGTCTTAAAGCCAGACAAGTTTGATTCAGATCCTAACAGTGCTACAGCTAATTACCATCAGACATGGGTCGCTTCTTAAAGCCAGACTAGTTTGATTCAGATCCTAACAGTGCTACAGCTGCTACATACCATCAGACATGGATCGCGTCTTAAAGCCAGACAAGTTTGATTCAGATCCTAACAGTGCTACAGCTGCTAATTACCATCAGACACAGATCGCTTCTTACAGCTAGACAAGTTTGATTCAGATCCTAACAGTGCTACAGCTGCTAATTACCACCAGACAGAGATCGCGTCTTAAAGCCAGACAAGTCTGATTCAGATCCTAACAGTGCTACAACTAATTACCATCAGACATGGATCGCTTCTTAAAGCCAGACAAGTTTGATTCAGATCCTAACAGTGCTACAACTGATTACCATCAGACATGGGTCGCTTCTTAAAGCCAGACAAGTTTGATTCAGATCCTAACAGTGCTACAACTAATTACCATCAGACATGGATCGCTTCTTAAAGCCAGACAAGTTTGATTCAGATCCTAACAGTGCTACAGTTAATTACCCTCAGACATGGATCGCTTCTTAAAGCCAGACAAGTTTGATTCAGATCCTACCAGTGCTTCAACTAATTACCATCAGACATGGATCGCTTCTTAAAGCCAGACAAGTTTGATTCAGATCCTAGCAGTGCAACAGCTGCTAATTACTATCAGACACGGATCACGTCTTAAAGCCAGACAAGTTTGATTCAGATCCTAACAGTGCTACAGCTGCTAATTACCACCAGACATGGATCGCGTCTTAAAGCCAGACAAGTTTGATTCAGATCCTAACAGTGCTACAGCTGCTAATTACCATTAGACATGGATCGCATCTTAAAGCCAGACAAGTTTGATTCAGATCCTAACAGTGGTACAGCTGCTACATACCATCAGACATGGATCGCGTCTTAAAGCCAGACAAGTTTGATTCAGATCCTAACAGTGCTACAGCTAATTACCATCAGGCATTGGTCGCTTCTTAAAGCCAGACAAGTTTGATTCAGACCCTAACAGTGCTACAGCTGCTACATACCATCAGACATGGATCGCGCCTTAAAGCCAGAGAAGTTTGATTCAGATCCTAACAGTGCTACTGCTAATTACCATCAGACATGGATCGAATCTTAAAGCCAGACAAGTTTGATTCAGATCCTAACAGTGCTACAGCTGCTACATACCATCAGACATGGATCGCTTCTTAAAGCCAGACAAGTTTGATTCAGATCCTAACAGTGCTACTGCTAATTACCATCAGACATGGATCGCTTCTTAAAGCCAGACAAGTTTGATTCAGACCCTAACAGTGCTACTGCTGCTACATACCATCAGACATGGATCGCTTCTTAAAGCGAGACAAGTTTGATTCAGATCCTAACAGTGCTACAGCTGCTACATACCATCAGACATGGATCCCGTCTTAAAGCCAGACAAGTTTGATTCAGATCCTAACAGTGCTACAGCTGCTAATTACCATCAGACACAGATCGCTTCTTACAGCCAGACAAGTTTGATTCAGATCCTAACAGTGCTACAGCTGCCAATTACCACCAGACATGGATCGCATCTTAAAGCCAGACAAGTTTGATTCAGAACCTAACAGTGCTACAACTAATTACCATCAGACAGGGATCGGTTCTTAAAGCCAGACAAGTTTGATTCAGATCCTAACAGTGCTACAACTGATTACCATCAGACATGGGTCGCTTCTTAAAGCCAGACAAGTTTGATTCAGATCCTAACAGTGCTACAACTAATTACCATCAGACATGGATCGCTTCTTAAAGCCAGACAAGTTTGATTCAGATCCTAACAGTGCTACAGTTAATTACCATCAGACATGGATCGCTTCTTAAAGCCAGACAAGTTTGATTCAGATCCTAACAGTGCTTCAACTAATTACCATCAGACATAGATCGCTTCTTAAAGCCAAACAAGTTTGATTCAGATCCTAACAGTGCTACAACTAATTACCATCAGACATGGATCGCTTCTTAAAGCCAGACAAGTTTGATTCAGATCATAACAGTGCTACAACTAATTACCATCAGATATGGATCGCTTCTCAAAGCCAGACAAGTTTGATTCAGATCCTAACAGGACAACAGCTGCTAATTACCATCAGACACGGATCACGTCTTAAAGCCAGACAAGTTTGATTCAGATCCTAACAGTGCTACAGCTGCTAATTACCATCAGACACGGATCGCTTCTTAAAGCCAGACAAGTTTGATTCAGATCCTAACAGTGCTACAACTAATTACCATCAGACATGGATCGCTTCTTAAAGCCAGACAAGTTTGATTCAGATCCTAACAGTGCTACAACTAATTACCATCAGACATGGATCGCTTCTTAAAGCCAGACAAGTTTGATTCAGATCCTAACAGTGCTACAACTAATTACCATCAGACATGGATCGTTTCTTAAAGCCAGACAAGTTTGATTCAGATCCTAACAGTGCTACAGCTAATTACCATCAGACGTGGATCGCTTCTTAAAGCCAGACAAGTTTGATTCAGATCCTAACAGTGCTACAACTAATTACCATCCGACATGGATCGCTTCTTAAAGCCAGACAAGTTTGATTCAGATCCTAACAGTGCTACAACTGATTACCATCAGACACGGATCGCTTCTTAAAGCCAGACAAGTTTGATTCAGATCCTAACAGTGCTACAGCTAATTACCATCAGACATGGGTCGCTTCTTAAAGCCAGACAAGTTTGATTCAGATCCTAACAGTGCTACAGCTGCTACATACCATCAGACATGGATCCCGTCTTAAAGCCAGACAAGTTTGATTCAGATCCTAACAGTGCTACAGCTAATTACCATCAGACATGGGTCGCTTCTTAAAGCCAGACTAGTTTGATTCAGATCCTAACAGTGCTACAGCTGCTACATACCATCAGACATGGATCGCGACTTAAAGCCAGACAAGTTTGATTCAGATCCTAACAGTGCTACAGCTGCTAATTACCATCAGACACAGATGGCTTCTTACAGCCAGACAAGTTTGATTCAGATCCTAACAGTGCTACAGCTGCTAATTACCACCAGACATGGATCGCGTCTTAAAGCCAGACAAGTTTGATTCAGATCCTAACAGTGCAAAAGCTGCTAATTACCATCAGACACTGATCGCGTCTTAAAGCCAGATAAGTTTGATTCAGATCCTAACAGTGCTACAACTAATTACCATCAGACATGGATCGCTTCTTAAAGCCAGAAAAGTTTGATTCAGTTCCTTACAGTGCTACAGCTGCTAATTACCACCAGACATGGATCGCGTCTTAAAGCCAGACAAGTTTGTTTCAGATCCTAACAGTGCAAAAGCTGCTAATTACCATCAGACACGGATCGCGTCTTAAAGCCAGATAAGTTTGATTCAGATCCTAACAGTGCTACAACTAATTACCATCAGACATGGATCGCTTCTTAAAGCCAGACAAGTTTGATTCAGATCCTAACAGTGCTACAACTGATTACCATCAGACATGGATCGCTTCTTAAAGCCAGACAAGTTTGATTCAGATCCTAACAGTGCTACAACTAATTACCATCAGACATGGATCGCTTCTTAAAGCCAGACAAGTTTGATTCAGATCCTAACAGTGCTACAGCTAATTACCATCAGACATGGATCGCTTCTTAAAGCCAGACAAGTTTGATTCAGATCCTAACAGTGCTTCAACTAATTACCGTCAGACATGGATCGCTTCTTAAAGCCAGACAAGTTTGATTCAGATCCTAACAGTGCTACAACTAATTACCATCAGACATGGATCGCTTCTTAAAGCCAGACAAGTTTGATTCAGATCATAACAGTGCTAAAACTAATTGCCATCAGATATGGATCGCTTCTCAAAGCCAGACAAGTTTGATTCAGATCCTAACAGTGCAACAGCTGCTAATTACTATCAGACACGGATCACGTCTTAAAGCCAGACAAGTTTGATTCAGATCCTAACAGTGCTACAGCTGCTAATTACCATCAGACACGGATCGCTTCTTAAAGCCAGACAAGTTTGATTCAGATCCTAACAGTGCTACAACTAGTTACCATCAGACATGGATCGCTTCTTAAAGCCAGACAAGTTTGATTCAGATCCTAACTGTGCTACAACTAATTACCATCAGACATGGATCGCTTCTTAAAGCCAGACAAGTTTGATTCAGATCCTAACCTTGCTACAACTAATTACCATCAGACATGGATCGCTTCTTAAAGCCAGACAAGTTTGATTCAGATCCTAACAGTGCTACAGCTAATTACCATCAGACATGGATCGCTTCTTAAAGCCAGACAAGTTTGATTCAGATCCTAACAGTGCTACAACTAATTACCATCAGACAAGGATCGCATCTTAAAGCCAGACAAGTTTAATTCAGATACTAACAGTGCTACAGCTGCTAATTACCATCAGACACAGATCGTTTCTTAAAGCCAGACAAGTTTGATCCAGATCCTAACAGTGCTACAGCTGCTAATTACCACCAGACATGGATCGCGTCTTAAAGCCAGACAAGTTTGATTCAGATCCTAACAGTGCTACAGCTGCTAATTACCATTAGACATGGATCGCATCTTAAAGCCAGACAAGTTTGATTCAGATCCTAACAGTGGTACAGCTGCTACATACCATCAGACATGGATCGCGTCTTAAAGCCAGACAAGTTTGATTCAGATCCTAACAGTGCTACAGCTAATTACCACCAGACATGGATCGCGTCTTAAAGCCAGACAAGTTTGATTCAGATCCTAACAGTGCTACAGCTGCTAATTACCATTAGACATGGATCGCATCTTAAAGCCAGACAAGTTTGATTCAGATCCTAACAGTGGTACAGCTGCTACATACCATCAGACATGGATCGCGTCTTAAAGCCAGACAAGTTTGATTCAGGTCCTAACAGTGCCACTGCTAATTACCATCAGACATGGATCGAATCTTAAAGCCAGACAAGTTTGATTCAGATCCTAACAGTGCTACAGCTGCTACATACCATCAGACATGGATCGCTTCTTAAAGCCAGACAAGTTTGATTCAGATCCTAACAGTGCTCCTGCTAATTACCATCAGACATGGATCGCTTCTTAAAGCCAGACAAGTTTGATTCAGACCCTAACAGTGCTACAGCTGCTACATACCATCAGACATGGATCGCTTCTTAAAGCCAGACAAGTTTGATTCAGATCCTAACAGTGCTACAGCTGCTAATTACCATTAGACATGGATCGCATCGTAAAGCCAAACAAGTTTGATTCAGATCCTAACAGTGGTACAGCTGCTACATACCATCAGACATGGATCGCGTCTTAAAGCCAGACAAGTTTGATTCAGATCCTAACAGTGCTACAGCTAATTACCATCAGACATGGGTCGCTTCTTAAAGCCAGACTAGTTTGATTCAGATCCTAACAGTGCTACAGCTGCTACATACCATCAGACATGGATCGCGTCTTAAAGCCAGACAAGTTTGATTCAGATCCTAACAGTGCTACAGCTGCTAATTACCATCAGACACAGATCGCTTCTTACAGCTAGACAAGTTTGATTCAGATCCTAACAGTGCTACAGCTGCTAATTACCACCAGACAGAGATCGCGTCTTAAAGCCAGACAAGTTTGATTCAGATCCTAACAGTGCTACAACTAATTACCATCAGACATGGATCGCTTCTTAAAGCCAGACAAGTTTGATTCAGATCCTAACAGTGCTACAACTGATTACTATCAGACATGGGTCGCTTCTTAAAGCCAGACAAGTTTGATTCAGATCCTAACAGTGCTACAACTAATTACCATCAGACATGGATCGCTTCTTAAAGCCAGACAAGTTTGATTCAGATCCTAACAGTGCTACAGTTAATTACCCTCAGACATGGATCGCTTCTTAAAGCCAGACAAGTTTGATTCAGATCCTAACAGTGCTTCAACTAATTACCATCAGACATGGATCGCTTCGTAAAGCCAGACAAGTTTGATTCAGATCCTAACAGTGCTAAAACTAATTACCATTAGACATGGATCGCTTCTTAAAGCCAGACAAGTTTGATTCAGATCATAACAGTGCTACAACTAATTACCATCAGATATGGATCGCTTCTCAAAGCCAGACAAGTTTGATTCAGATCCTAACAGGGCAACAGCTGCTAATTACTATCAGACACGGATCACGTCTTAAAGCCAGACAAGTTTAATTCAGATCCTAACAGTGCTACAGCTGATAATTACCATCAGACACGGATCGCTTCTTAAAGCCAGACAAGTTTGATTCAGATCCTAACAGTGCTACAACTAATTACCATCAGACATGGATCGCTTCTTAAAGCCAGACAAGTTTGATTCAGATCCTAACAGTGCTACAACTAATTACCATCAGACATGGATCGCTTCTTAAAGCCAGACAAGTTTGATTCAGATCCTAACAGTGCTACAACTAATTACCATCAGACATGGATCGCTTCTTAAAGCCAGACAAGTTTGATTCAGATCCTAACAGTGCTACAGCTAATTACCATCAGACATGGATCGCTTCTTAAAGCCAGACAAGTTTGATTCAGATCCTAACAGTGCTACAACTAATTACCATCAGACATGGATCGCTTCTTAAAGCCAGACAAGTTTGATTCAGATCCTAACAGTGCTACAGCTAATTACCATCAGACGTGGATCGCTTCTTAAAGCCAGACAAGTTTGATTCAGATCCTAACAGTGCTACAACTATTTACCATCAGACATGGATCGCATCTTAAAGCAGACAAGTTTGATTCAGATCCTAACAGTGCTACAGCTAATTACCATCAGACATGGATCGCTTCTTAAAGCCAGACAAGTTTGATTCAGATCCTAACAGTGCTACAGCTAATTACGATCAGACATGGATCGCTTCTTAAAGCCAGACAAGTTTGATTCAGATCCTAACAGTGCTACAGCTAATTACCATCAGACATGGATCGCTTCTTAAAGCCAGACAAGTTTGATTCAGATCCTAACAGTGCTACAACTAATTACCATCAGACAAGGATCGCATCTTAAAGCCAGACAAGTTTGATTCAGATACTAACAGTGCTACAGCTGCTAATTACCATCAGACACAGATCGTTTCTTAAAGCCAGACAAGTTTGATCCAGATCCTAACAGTGCTACAGCTGCTAATTACCACCAGACATGGATCGCGTCTTAAAGCCAGACAAGTTTGATTCAGATCCTAACAGTGCTACAGCTGCTAATTACCATTAGACATGGATCGCATCTTAAAGCCAGACAAGTTTGATTCAGATCCTAACAGTGGTACAGCTGCTACATACCATCAGACATGGATCGCGTCTTAAAGCCAGACAAGTTTGATTCAGATCCTAACAGTGCTACAGCTAATTACCACCAGACATGGATCGCGTCTTAAAGCCAGACAAGTTTGATTCAGATCCTAACAGTGCTACAGCTGCTAATTACCATTAGACATGGATCGCATCTTAAAGCCAGACAAGTTTGATTCAGATCCTAACAGTGGTACAGCTGCTACATACCATCAGACATGGATCGCGTCTTAAAGCCAGACAAGTTTGATTCAGGTCCTAACAGTGCTACTGCTAATTACCATCAGACATGGATCGAATCTTAAAGCCAGACAAGTTTGATTCAGATCCTAACAGTGCTACAGCTGCTACATACCATCAGACATGGATCGCTTCTTAAAGCCAGACAAGTTTGATTCAGATCATAACAGTGCTCCTGCTAATTACCATCAGACATGGATCGCTTCTTAAAGCCAGACAAGATTGATTCAGACCCTAACAGTGCTACAGCTGCTACATACCATCAGACATGGATCGCTTCTTAAAGCCAGACAAGTTTGTTTCAGATCCTAACAGTGCTACAGCTGCTAATTACCATTAGACATGGATCGCATCGTAAAGCCAAACAAGTTTGATTCAGATCCTAACAGTGGTACAGCTGCTACATACCATCAGACATGGATCGCGTCTTAAAGCCAGACAAGTTTGATTCAGATCCTAACAGTGCTACAGCTAATTACCATCAGACATGGGTCGCTTCTTAAAGCCAGACTAGTTTGATTCAGATCCTAACAGTGCTACAGCTGCTACATACCATCAGACATGGATCGCGTCTTAAAGCCAGACAAGTTTGATTCAGATCCTAACAGTGCTACAGCTGCTAATTACCATCAGACACAGATCGCTTCTTACAGCTAGACAAGTTTGATTCAGATCCTAACAGTGCTACAGCTGCTAATTACCACCAGACAGAGATCGCGTCTTAAAGCCAGACAAGTTTGATTCAGATCCTAACAGTGCTACAACTAATTACCATCAGACATGGATCGCTTCTTAAAGCCAGACAAGTTTGATTCAGATCCTAACAGTGCTACAACTGATTACCATCAGACATGGGTCGCTTCTTAAAGCCAGACAAGTTTGATTCAGATCCTAACAGTGCTACAACTAATTACCATCAGACATGGATCGCTTCTTAAAGCCAGACAAGTTTGATTCAGATCCTAACAGTGCTACAGTTAATTACCCTCAGACATGGATCGCTTCTTAAAGCCAGACAAGTTTGATTCAGATCCTAACAGTGCTTCAACTAATTACCATCAGACATGGATCGCTTCTTAAAGCCAGACAAGTTTGATTCAGATCCTAACAGTGCTAAAACTAATTACCATTAGACATGGATCGCTTCTTAAAGCCAGACAAGTTTGATTCAGATCATAACAGTGCTACAACTAATTACCATCAGATATGGATCGCTTCTCAAAGCCAGACAAGTTTGATTCAGATCCTAACAGGGCAACAGCTGCTAATTACTATCAGACACGGATCACGTCTTAAAGCCAGACAAGTTTAATTCAGATCCTAACAGTGCTACAGCTGATAATTACCATCAGACACGGATCGCTTCTTAAAGCCAGACAAGTTTGATTCAGATCCTAACAGTGCTACAACTAATTACCATCAGACATGGATCGCTTCTTAAATCCAGACAAGTTTGATTCAGATCCTAACAGTGCTACAACTAATTACCATCAGACATGGATCGCTTCTTAAAGCCAGACAAGTTTGATTCAGATCCTAACAGTGCTACAACTAATTACCGTCAGACATGGATCGCTTCTTAAAGCCAGACAAGTTTGATTCAGATCCTAACAGTGCTACAGCTAATTACCATCAGACGTGGATCGCTTCTTAAAGCCAGACAAGTTTGATTCAGACCCTAACAGTGCTACAACTAATTACCATCAGACATGGATCGCATCTTAAAGCCAGACAAGTTTGATTCAGATCCTAACAGTGCTACAACTGATTACCATCAGACACGGATCGCTTCTTAAAGCCAGACAAGTTTGATTCAGATCCTAACAGTGCTACAGCTAATTACCATCAGACATGGGTCGCTTCTTAAAGCCAGACAAGTTTGATTCAGATCCTAACAGTGCTACAGCTGCTACATACCATCAGACATGGATCCCGTCTTAAAGCCAGACAAGTTTGATTCAGATCCTAACAGTGCTACAGCTAATTACCATCAGACATGGGTCGCTTCTTAAAGCCAGACTAGTTTGATTCAGATCCTAACAGTGCTACAGCTGCTACATACCATCAGACATGGATCGCGACTTAAAGCCAGACAAGTTTGATTCAGATCCTAACAGTGCTACAGCTGCTAATTACCATCAGACACAGATGGCTTCTTACAGCCAGACAAGTTTGATTCAGATCCTAACAGTGCTACAACTAATTACCATCAGACATGGATCGCTTCTTAAAGCCAGACAAGTTTGATTCAGATCCTAACAGTGCTACAACTGATTACCATCAGACATGGATCGCTTCTTAAAGCCAGAAAAGTTTGATTCAGTTCCTTACAGTGCTACAGCTGCTAATTACCACCAGACATGGATCGCGTCTTAAAGCCAGACAAGTTTGTTTCAGATCCTAACAGTGCAAAAGCTGCTAATTACCATCAGACACGGATCGCGTCTTAAAGCCAGATAAGTTTGATTCAGATCCTAACAGTGCTACAACTAATTACCATCAGACATGGATCGCTTCTTAAAGCCAGAAAAGTTTGATTCAGTTCCTTACAGTGCTACAGCTGCTAATTACCACCAGACATGGATCGCGTCTTAAAGCCAGACAAGTTTGTTTCAGATCCTAACAGTGCAAAAGCTGCTAATTACCATCAGACACGGATCGCGTCTTAAAGCCAGATAAGTTTGATTCAGATCCTAACAGTGCTACAACTAATTACCATCAGACATGGATCGCTTCTTAAAGCCAGACAAGTTTGATTCAGATCCTAACAGTGCTGCAACTGATTACCATCAGACATGGATCGCTTCTTAAAGCCAGACAAGTTTGATTCAGATCCTAACAGTGCTACAACTAATTACCATCAGACATGGATCGCTTCTTAAAGCCAGACAAGTTTGATTCAGATCCTAACAGTGCTACAGCTAATTACCATCAGACATGGATCGCTTCTTAAAGCCAGACAAGTTTGATTCAGATCCTAACAGTGCTTCAACTAATTACCGTCAGACATGGATCGCTTCTTAAAGCCAGACAAGTTTGATTCAGATCCTAACAGTGCTACAACTAATTACCATCAGACATGGATCGCTTCTTAAAGCCAGACAAGTTTGATTCAGATCATAACAGTGCTAAAACTAATTGCCATCAGATATGGATCGCTTCTCAAAGCCAGACAAGTTTGATTCAGATCCTAACAGTGCAACAGCTGCTAATTACTATCAGACACGGATCACGTCTTAAAGCCAGACAAGTTTGATTCAGATCCTAACAGTGCTACAGCTGCTAATTACCATCAGACACGGATCGCTTCTTAAAGCCAGACAAGTTTGATTCAGATCCTAACAGTGCTACAACTAGTTACCATCAGACATGGATCGCTTCTTAAAGCCAGACAAGTTTGATTCAGATCCTAACTGTGCTACAACTAATTACCATCAGACATGGATCGCTTCTTAAAGCCAGACAAGTTTGATTCAGATCCTAACCTTGCTACAACTAATTACCATCAGACATGGATCGCTTCTTAAAGCCAGACAAGTTTGATTCAGATCCTAACAGTGCTACAGCTAATTACCATCAGACATGGATCGCTTCTTAAAGCCAGACAAGTTTGATTCAGATCCTAACAGTGCTACAACTAATTACCATCAGACAAGGATCGCATCTTAAAGCCAGACAAGTTTAATTCAGATACTAACAGTGCTACAGCTGCTAATTACCATCAGACACAGATCGTTTCTTAAAGCCAGACAAGTTTGATCCAGATCCTAACAGTGCTACAGCTGCTAATTACCACCAGACATGGATCGCGTCTTAAAGCCAGACAAGTTTGATTCAGATCCTAACAGTGCTACAGCTGCTAATTACCATTAGACATGGATCGCATCTTAAAGCCAGACAAGTTTGATTCAGATCCTAACAGTGGTACAGCTGCTACATACCATCAGACATGGATCGCGTCTTAAAGCCAGACAAGTTTGATTCAGATCCTAACAGTGCTACAGCTAATTACCACCAGACATGGATCGCGTCTTAAAGCCAGACAAGTTTGATTCAGATCCTAACAGTGCTACAGCTGCTAATTACCATTAGACATGGATCGCATCTTAAAGCCAGACAAGTTTGATTCAGATCCTAACAGTGGTACAGCTGCTACATACCATCAGACATGGATCGCGTCTTAAAGCCAGACAAGTTTGATTCAGGTCCTAACAGTGCTACTGCTAATTACCATCAGACATGGATCGAATCTTAAAGCCAGACAAGTTTGATTCAGATCCTAACAGTGCTACAGCTGCTACATACCATCAGACATGGATCGCTTCTTAAAGCCAGACAAGTTTGATTCAGATCCTAACAGTGCTCCTGCTAATTACCATCAGACATGGATCGCTTCTTAAAGCCAGACAAGTTTGATTCAGACCCTAACAGTGCTACAGCTGCTACATACCATCAGACATGGATCGCTTCTTAAAGCCAGACAAGTTTGATTCAGATCCTAACAGTGCTACAGCTGCTAATTACCATTAGACATGGATCGCATCGTAAAGCCAAACAAGTTTGATTCAGATCCTAACAGTGGTACAGCTGCTACATACCATCAGACATGGATCGCGTCTTAAAGCCAGACAAGTTTGATTCAGATCCTAACAGTGCTACAGCTAATTACCATCAGACATGGGTCGCTTCTTAAAGCCAGACTAGTTTGATTCAGATCCTAACAGTGCTACAGCTGCTACATACCATCAGACATGGATCGCGTCTTAAAGCCAGACAAGTTTGATTCAGATCCTAACAGTGCTACAGCTGCTAATTACCATCAGACACAGATCGCTTCTTACAGCTAGACAAGTTTGATTCAGATCCTAACAGTGCTACAGCTGCTAATTACCACCAGACAGAGATCGCGTCTTAAAGCCAGACAAGTTTGATTCAGATCCTAACAGTGCTACAACTAATTACCATCAGACATGGATCGCTTCTTAAAGCCAGACAAGTTTGATTCAGATCCTAACAGTGCTACAACTGATTACTATCAGACATGGGTCGCTTCTTAAAGCCAGACAAGTTTGATTCAGATCCTAACAGTGCTACAACTAATTACCATCAGACATGGATCGCTTCTTAAAGCCAGACAAGTTTGATTCAGATCCTAACAGTGCTACAGTTAATTACCCTCAGACATGGATCGCTTCTTAAAGCCAGACAAGTTTGATTCAGATCCTAACAGTGCTTCAACTAATTACCATCAGACATGGATCGCTTCTTAAAGCCAGACAAGTTTGATTCAGATCCTAACAGTGCTAAAACTAATTACCATTAGACATGGATCGCTTCTTAAAGCCAGACAAGTTTGATTCAGATCATAACAGTGCTACAACTAATTACCATCAGATATGGATCGCTTCTCAAAGCCAGACAAGTTTGATTCAGATCCTAACAGGGCAACAGCTGCTAATTACTATCAGACACTGATCACGTCTTAAAGCCAGACAAGTTTAATTCAGATCCTAACAGTGCTACAGCTGATAATTACCATCAGACACGGATCGCTTCTTAAAGCCAGACAAGTTTGATTCAGATCCTAACAGTGCTACAACTAATTACCATCAGACATGGATCGCTTCTTAAAGCCAGACAAGTTTGATTCAGATCCTAACAGTGCTACAACTAATTACCATCAGACATGGATCGCTTCTTAAAGCCAGACAAGTTTGATTCAGATCCTAACAGTGCTACAACTAATTACCATCAGACATGGATCGCTTCTTAAAGCCAGACAAGTTTGATTCAGATCCTAACAGTGCTACAGCTAATTACCATCAGACGTGGATCGCTTCTTAAAGCCAGACAAGTTTGATTCAGACCCTAACAGTGCTACAACTAATTACCATCAGACATGGATCGCATCTTAAAGCCAGACATGTTTGATTCAGATCCTAACAGTGCTACAGCTAATTACCATCAGACATGGATCGCGTCTTAAAGCCAGACAAGTTTGATTCAGATCCTAACAGTGCTACAGCTAATTACCATCAGACATGGATCGCTTCTTAAAGCCAGACAAGTTTGATTCAGATCCTAACAGTGCTACAGCTAATTACCATCAGACATGGATCGCTTCTTAAAGCCAGACAAGTTTGATTCAGATCCTAACAGTGCTACAACTAATTACCATCAGACATGGATCGCTTCTTAAAGCCAGACAAGTTTGATTCAGATCCTAACAGTGCTACAGCTAATTACCATCAGACGTGGATCGCTTCTTAAAGCCAGACAAGTTTGATTCAGATCCTAACAGTGCTACAACTATTTACCATCAGACATGGATCGCATCTTAAAGCAGACAAGTTTGATTCAGATCCTAACAGTGCTACAGCTAATTACCATCAGACATGGATCGCTTCTTAAAGCCAGACAAGTTTGATTCAGATCCTAGCAGTGCTACAGCTAATTACGTTCAGACATGGATCGCTTCTTAAAGCCAGACAAGTTTGATTCAGATCCTAACAGTGCTACAGCTAATTACCATCAGACATGGATCGCTTCTTAAAGCCAGACAAGTTTGATTCAGATCCTAACAGTGCTACAACTAATTACCATCAGACAAGGATCGCATCTTAAAGCCAGACAAGTTTGATTCAGATACTAACAGTGCTACAGCTGCTAATTACCATCAGACACAGATCGTTTCTTAAAGCCAGACAAGTTTGATCCAGATCCTAACAGTGCTACAGCTGCTAATTACCACCAGACATGGATCGCGTCTTAAAGCCAGACAAGTTTGATTCAGATCCTAACAGTGCTACAGCTGCTAATTACCATTAGACATGGATCGCATCTTAAAGCCAGACAAGTTTGATTCAGATCCTAACAGTGGTACAGCTGCTACATACCATCAGACATGGATCGCGTCTTAAAGCCAGACAAGTTTGATTCAGATCCTAACAGTGCTACAGCTAATTACCACCAGACATGGATCGCGTCTTAAAGCCAGACAAGTTTGATTCAGATCCTAACAGTGCTACAGCTGCTAATTACCATTAGACATGGATCGCATCTTAAAGCCAGACAAGTTTGATTCAGATCCTAACAGTGGTACAGCTGCTACATACCATCAGACATGGATCGCGTCTTAAAGCCAGACAAGTTTGATTCAGGTCCTAACAGTGCTACTGCTAATTACCATCAGACATGGATCGAATCTTAAAGCCAGACAAGTTTGATTCAGATCCTAACAGTGCTACAGCTGCTACATACCATCAGACATGGATCGCTTCTTAAAGCCAGACAAGTTTGATTCAGATCATAACAGTGCTCCTGCTAATTACCATCAGACATGGATCGCTTCTTAAAGCCAGACAAGTTTGATTCAGACCCTAACAGTGCTACAGCTGCTACATACCATCAGACATGGATCGCTTCTTAAAGCCAGACAAGTTTGTTTCAGATCCTAACAGTGCTACAGCTGCTAATTACCATTAGACATGGATCGCATCGTAAAGCCAAACAAGTTTGATTCAGATCCTAACAGTGGTACAGCTGCTACATACCATCAGACATGGATCGCGTCTTAAAGCCAGACAAGTTTGATTCAGATCCTAACAGTGCTACAGCTAATTACCATCAGACATGGGTCGCTTCTTAAAGCCAGACTAGTTTGATTCAGATCCTAACAGTGCTACAGCTGCTACATACCATCAGACATGGATCGCGTCTTAAAGCCAGACAAGTTTGATTCAGATCCTAACAGTTCTACAGCTGCTAATTACCATCAGACACAGATCGCTTCTTACAGCTAGACAAGTTTGATTCAGATCCTAACAGTGCTACAGCTGCTAATTACCACCAGACAGAGATCGCGTCTTAAAGCCAGACAAGTTTGATTCAGATCCTAACAGTGCTACAACTAATTACCATCAGACATGGATCGCTTCTTAAAGCCAGACAAGTTTGATTCAGATCCTAACAGTGCTACAACTGATTACCATCAGACATGGGTCGCTTCTTAAAGCCAGACAAGTTTGATTCAGATCCTAACAGTGCTACAACTAATTACCATCAGACATGGATCGCTTCTTAAAGCCAGACAAGTTTGATTCAGATCCTAACAGTGCTACAGTTAATTACCCTCAGACATGGATCGCTTCTTAAAGCCAGACAAGTTTGATTCAGATCCTAACAGTGCTTCAACTAATTACCATCAGACATGGATCGCTTCTTAAAGCCAGACAAGTTTGATTCAGATCCTAACAGTGCTAAAACTAATTACCATTAGACATGGATCGCTTCTTAAAGCCAGACAAGTTTGATTCAGATCATAACAGTGCTACAACTAATTACCATCAGATATGGATCGCTTCTCAAAGCCAGACAAGTTTGATTCAGATCCTAACAGGGCAACAGCTGCTAATTACTATCAGACACGGATCACGTCTTAAAGCCAGACAAGTTTAATTCAGATCCTAACAGTGCTACAGCTGATAATTACCATCAGACACGGATCGCTTCTTAAAGCCAGACAAGTTTGATTCAGATCCTAACAGTGCTACAACTAATTACCATCAGACATGGATCGCTTCTTAAAACCAGACAAGTTTGATTCAGATCCTAACAGTGCTACAACTAATTACCATCAGACATGGATCGCTTCTTAAAGCCAGACAAGTTTGATTCAGATCCTAACAGTGCTACAACTAATTACCATCAGACATGGATCGCTTCTTAAAGCCAGACAAGTTTGATTCAGATCCTAACAGTGCTACAGCTAATTACCATCAGACGTGGATCGCTTCTTAAAGCCAGACAAGTTTGATTCAGACCCTAACAGTGCTACAACTAATTACCATCAGACATGGATCGCATCTTAAAGCCAGACAAGTTTGATTCAGATCCTAACAGTGCTACAGCTAATTACCATCAGACATGGATCGCGTCTTAAAGCCAGACAAGTTTGATTCAGATCCTAACAGTGCTACAGCTAATTACCATCAGACATGGATCGCTTCTTAAAGCCAGACAAGTTTGATTCAGATCCTAACAGTGCTACAGCTAATTACCATCAGACATGGATCGCTTCTTAAAGCCAGACAAGTTTGATTCAGATCCTAACAGTGCTACAACTAATTACCATCAGACATGGATCGCTTCTTAAAGCCAGACAAGTTTGATTCAGAACCTAACAGTGCTACAGCTAATTACCATCAGACGTGGATCGCTTCTTAAAGCCAGACAAGTTTGATTCAGATCCTAACAGTGCTACAACTATTTACCATCAGACATGGATCGCATCTTAAAGCCAGACAAGTTTGATTCAGATCCTAACAGTGGTACAGCTGCTACATACCATCAGACATGGATCGCGTCTTAAAGCCAGACAAGTTTGATTCAGATCCTAACAGTGCTACAGCTAATTACCACCAGACATGGATCGCGTCTTAAAGCCAGACAAGTTTGATTCAGATCCTAACAGTGCTACAGCTGCTAATTACCATTAGACATGGATCGCATCTTAAAGCCAGACAAGTTTGATTCAGATCCTAACAGTGGTACAGCTGCTACATACCATCAGACATGGATCGCGTCTTAAAGCCAGACAAGTTTGATTCAGGTCCTAACAGTGCTACTGCTAATTACCATCAGACATGGATCGAATCTTAAAGCCAGACAAGTTTGATTCAGATCCTAACAGTGCTACAGCTGCTACATACCATCAGACATGGATCGCTTCTTAAAGCCAGACAAGTTTGATTCAGATCCTAACAGTGCTCCTGCTAATTACCATCAGACATGGATCGCTTCTTAAAGCCAGACAAGTTTGATTCAGACCCTAACAGTGCTACAGCTGCTACATACCATCAGACATGGATCGCTTCTTAAAGCCAGACAAGTTTGATTCAGATCCTAACAGTGCTACAGCTGCTAATTACCATTAGACATGGATCGCATCGTAAAGCCAAACAAGTTTGATTCAGATCCTAACAGTGGTACAGCTGCTACATACCATCAGACATGGATCGCGTCTTAAAGCCAGACAAGTTTGATTCAGATCCTAACAGTGCTACAGCTAATTACCATCAGACATGGGTCGCTTCTTAAAGCCAGACTAGTTTGATTCAGATCCTAACAGTGCTACAGCTGCTACATACCATCAGACATGGATCGCGTCTTAAAGCCAGACAAGTTTGATTCAGATCCTAACAGTGCTACAGCTGCTAATTACCATCAGACACAGATCGCTTCTTACAGCTAGACAAGTTTGATTCAGATCCTAACAGTGCTACAGCTGCTAATTACCACCAGACAGAGATCGCGTCTTAAAGCCAGACAAGTTTGATTCAGATCCTAACAGTGCTACAACTAATTACCATCAGACATGGATCGCTTCTTAAAGCCAGACAAGTTTGATTCAGATCCTAACAGTGCTACAACTGATTACTATCAGACATGGGTCGCTTCTTAAAGCCAGACAAGTTTGATTCAGATCCTAACAGTGCTACAACTAATTACCATCAGACATGGATCGCTTCTTAAAGCCAGACAAGTTTGATTCAGATCCTAACAGTGCTACAGTTAATTACCCTCAGACATGGATCGCTTCTTAAAGCCAGACAAGTTTGATTCAGATCCTAACAGTGCTTCAACTAATTACCATCAGACATGGATCGCTTCTTAAAGCCAGACAAGTTTGATTCAGATCCTAACAGTGCTAAAACTAATTACCATTAGACATGGATCGCTTCTTAAAGCCAGACAAGTTTGATTCAGATCATAACAGTGCTACAACTAATTACCATCAGATATGGATCGCTTCTCAAAGCCAGACAAGTTTGATTCAGATCCTAACAGGGCAACAGCTGCTAATTACTATCAGACACTGATCACGTCTTAAAGCCAGACAAGTTTAATTCAGATCCTAACAGTGCTACAGCTGATAATTACCATCAGACACGGATCGCTTCTTAAAGCCAGACAAGTTTGATTCAGATCCTAACAGTGCTACAACTAATTACCATCAGACATGGATCGCTTCTTAAAGCCAGACAAGTTTGATTCAGATCCTAACAGTGCTACAACTAATTACCATCAGACATGGATCGCTTCTTAAAGCCAGACAAGTTTGATTCAGATCCTAACAGTGCTACAACTAATTACCATCAGACATGGATCGCTTCTTAAAGCCAGACAAGTTTGATTCAGATCCTAACAGTGCTACAGCTAATTACCATCAGACGTGGATCGCTTCTTAAAGCCAGACAAGTTTGATTCAGACCCTAACAGTGCTACAACTAATTACCATCAGACATGGATCGCATCTTAAAGCCAGACATGTTTGATTCAGATCCTAACAGTGCTACAGCTAATTACCATCAGACATGGATCGCGTCTTAAAGCCAGACAAGTTTGATTCAGATCCTAACAGTGCTACAGCTAATTACCATCAGACATGGATCGCTTCTTAAAGCCAGACAAGTTTGATTCAGATCCTAACAGTGCTACAGCTAATTACCATCAGACATGGATCGCTTCTTAAAGCCAGACAAGTTTGATTCAGATCCTAACAGTGCTACAACTAATTACCATCAGACATGGATCGCTTCTTAAAGCCAGACAAGTTTGATTCAGATCCTAACAGTGCTACAGCTAATTACCATCAGACGTGGATCGCTTCTTAAAGCCAGACAAGTTTGATTCAGATCCTAACAGTGCTACAACTATTTACCATCAGACATGGATCGCATCTTAAAGCAGACAAGTTTGATTCAGATCCTAACAGTGCTACAGCTAATTACCATCAGACATGGATCGCTTCTTAAAGCCAGACAAGTTTGATTCAGATCCTAGCAGTGCTACAGCTAATTACGATCAGACATGGATCGCTTCTTAAAGCCAGACAAGTTTGATTCAGATCCTAACAGTGCTACAGCTAATTACCATCAGACATGGATCGCTTCTTAAAGCCAGACAAGTTTGATTCAGATCCTAACAGTGCTACAACTAATTACCATCAGACAAGGATCGCATCTTAAAGCCAGACAAGTTTGATTCAGATACTAACAGTGCTACAGCTGCTAATTACCATCAGACACAGATCGTTTCTTAAAGCCAGACAAGTTTGATCCAGATCCTAACAGTGCTACAGCTGCTAATTACCACCAGACATGGATCGCGTCTTAAAGCCAGACAAGTTTGATTCAGATCCTAACAGTGCTACAGCTGCTAATTACCATTAGACATGGATCGCATCTTAAAGCCAGACAAGTTTGATTCAGATCCTAACAGTGGTACAGCTGCTACATACCATCAGACATGGATCGCGTCTTAAAGCCAGACAAGTTTGATTCAGATCCTAACAGTGCTACAGCTAATTACCACCAGACATGGATCGCGTCTTAAAGCCAGACAAGTTTGATTCAGATCCTAACAGTGCTACAGCTGCTAATTACCATTAGACATGGATCGCATCTTAAAGCCAGACAAGTTTGATTCAGATCCTAACAGTGGTACAGCTGCTACATACCATCAGACATGGATCGCGTCTTAAAGCCAGACAAGTTTGATTCAGGTCCTAACAGTGCTACTGCTAATTACCATCAGACATGGATCGAATCTTAAAGCCAGACAAGTTTGATTCAGATCCTAACAGTGCTACAGCTGCTACATACCATCAGACATGGATCGCTTCTTAAAGCCAGACAAGCTTGATTCAGATCATAACAGTGCTCCTGCTAATTACCATCAGACATGGATCGCTTCTTAAAGCCAGACAAGTTTGATTCAGACCCTAACAGTGCTACAGCTGCTACATACCATCAGACATGGATCGCTTCTTAAAGCCAGACAAGTTTGTTTCAGATCCTAACAGTGCTACAGCTGCTAATTACCATTAGACATGGATCGCATCGTAAAGCCAAACAAGTTTGATTCAGATCCTAACAGTGGTACAGCTGCTACATACCATCAGACATGGATCGCGTCTTAAAGCCAGACAAGTTTGATTCAGATCCTAACAGTGCTACAGCTAATTACCATCAGACATGGGTCGCTTCTTAAAGCCAGACTAGTTTGATTCAGATCCTAACAGTGCTACAGCTGCTACATACCATCAGACATGGATCGCGTCTTAAAGCCAGACAAGTTTGATTCAGATCCTAACAGTTCTACAGCTGCTAATTACCATCAGACACAGATCGCTTCTTACAGCTAGACAAGTTTGATTCAGATCCTAACAGTGCTACAGCTGCTAATTACCACCAGACAGAGATCGCGTCTTAAAGCCAGACAAGTTTGATTCAGATCCTAACAGTGCTACAACTAATTACCATCAGACATGGATCGCTTCTTAAAGCCAGACAAGTTTGATTCAGATCCTAACAGTGCTACAACTGATTACCATCAGACATGGGTCGCTTCTTAAAGCCAGACAAGTTTGATTCAGATCCTAACAGTGCTACAACTAATTACCATCAGACATGGATCGCTTCTTAAAGCCAGACAAGTTTGATTCAGATCCTAACAGTGCTACAGTTAATTACCCTCAGACATGGATCGCTTCTTAAAGCCAGACAAGTTTGATTCAGATCCTAACAGTGCTTCAACTAATTACCATCAGACATGGATCGCTTCTTAAAGCCAGACAAGTTTGATTCAGATCCTAACAGTGCTAAAACTAATTACCATTAGACATGGATCGCTTCTTAAAGCCAGACAAGTTTGATTCAGATCATAACAGTGCTACAACTAATTACCATCAGATATGGATCGCTTCTCAAAGCCAGACAAGTTTGATTCAGATCCTAACAGGGCAACAGCTGCTAATTACTATCAGACACGGATCACGTCTTAAAGCCAGACAAGTTTAATTCAGATCCTAACAGTGCTACAGCTGATAATTACCATCAGACACGGATCGCTTCTTAAAGCCAGACAAGTTTGATTCAGATCCTAACAGTGCTACAACTAATTACCATCAGACATGGATCGCTTCTTAAAACCAGACAAGTTTGATTCAGATCCTAACAGTGCTACAACTAATTACCATCAGACATGGATCGCTTCTTAAAGCCAGACAAGTCTGATTCAGATCCTAACAGTGCTACAACTAATTACCATCAGACATGGATCGCTTCTTAAAGCCAGACAAGTTTGATGCAGATCCTAACAGTGCTACAGCTAATTACCATCAGACGTGGATCGCTTCTTAAAGCCAGACAAGTTTGATTCAGACCCTAACAGTGCTACAACTAATTACCATCAGACATGGATCGCATCTTAAAGCCAGACAAGTTTGATTCAGATCCTAACAGTGCTACAGCTAATTACCATCAGACATGGATCGCGTCTTAAAGCCAGACAAGTTTGATTCAGATCCTAACAGTGCTACAGCTAATTACCATCAGACATGGATCGCTTCTTAAAGCCAGACAAGTTTGATTCAGATCCTAACAGTGCTACAGCTAATTACCATCAGACATGGATCGCTTCTTAAAGCCAGACAAGTTTGATTCAGATCCTAACAGTGCTACAACTAATTACCATCAGACATGGATCGCTTCTTAAAGCCAGACAAGTTTGATTCAGAACCTAACAGTGCTACAGCTAATTACCATCAGACGTGGATCGCTTCTTAAAGCCAGACAAGTTTGATTCAGATCCTAACAGTGCTACAACTATTTACCATCAGACATGGATCGCATCTTAAAGCAGACAAGTTTGATTCAGATCCTAACAGTGCTACAGCTAATTACCATCAGACATGGATCGCTTCTTAAAGCCAGACATGTTTGATTCAGATCCTAGCAGTGCTACAGCTAATTACGATCAGACATGGATCGCTTCTTAAAGCCAGACAAGTTTGATTCAGATCCTAACAGTGCTACGGCTGCTAATTACCATCAGACACGGATCGCTTCTTAAAGCCAGACAAGTTTGATTCAGATCCTAACAGTGCTACAACTAATTACCATCAGACATGGATCGCTTCTTAAAACCAGACAAGTTTGATTCATATCCTAACAGTGCTACAACTAATTACCATCAGACATGGATCGCTTCTTAAAGCCAGACAAGTTTGATTCAGATCCTAACAGTGCTACAGCTAATTACCATCAGACATGGATCTCTTCTTAAAGCCAGACAAGTTTGATTCAGATCCTAACAGTGCTACAACTAATTACCATCAGACATGGATCGCTTCTTAAAGCCAGACAAGTTTGATTCAGATCCTAACAGTGCTACAGCTAATTACCATCAGACATGGATCGCATCTTAAAGCCAGAAAGTTTGATTCAGATCCTAACATTGCTACAGCTGCTAATTACCATCAGACACGGATCGCTTCTTAAAGCCAGACAAGTTTGATTGAGATCCTAACAGTGCTACAACTAATTACCATCAGACATGGATCGCTTCTTAAAGCCAGACAAGTTTGATTCAGATCCTAACAGTGCTACAGCTGCTAATTACCATCGGACACCGATCGCGTCTTAAAGCCAGACAAGTTTGATTCAGATCCTAACAGTGCTACAGCTGCTAATTACCATCAGACACGGAACGCGTCTTAAAGCCCGACAAGTTTGATTCAGATCCTAACAGTGCAACAGCTGCTAATTACCATCAGACACGGATCGCGTCTTAAAGCCAGACAAGTTTGATTCAGATCCTAACAGTGCTACAGCTGCTAATTACCATCAGACACGGATCGCGTCTTAAAGCCCGACAAGTTTGATTCAGATCCTACCAGTGCTACAACTAATTTCCATCAGACATGGATCGCTTCTTAAAGCCAGACAAGTTTGATTCAGATCCTAACAGTGCTACAACTAATTACCATCAGACATGGATCGCTTCTTAAAGCCAGACAAGTTTGATTCAGATCCTAACAGTGCTACAGCTGCTAATTACCATTAGACATGGATCGCATCTTAAAGCCAGACAAGTTTGATTCAGATCCTAACAGTGGTACAGCTGCTACATACCATCAGACATGGATCGCGTCTTAAAGCCAGACAAGTTTGATTCAGATCCTAACAGTGCTACTGCTAATTACCATCAGACATGGATCGAATCTTAAAGCCAGACAAGTTTGATTCAGATCCTAACAGTGCTACAGCTGCTACATACCATCAGACATGGATCGCTTCTTAAAGCCAGACAAGTTTGATTCAGATCCTAACAGTGCTCCTGCTAATTACCATCAGACATGGATCGCTTCTTAAAGCCAGACAAGTTTGATTCAGACCCTAACAGTGCTACAGCTGCTACATACCTTCAGACATGGATCGCTTCTTAAAGCCAGACAAGTTTGATTCAGATCCTAACAGTGCTACAGCTGCTAATTACCATTAGACATGGATCGCATCGTAAAGCCAAACAAGTTTGATTCAGATCCTAACAGTGGTACAGCTGCTACATACCATCAGACATGGATCGCGTCTTAAAGCCAGACAAGTTTGATTCAGATCCTAACAGTGCTACAGCTAATTACCATCAGACATGGGTCGCTTCTTAAAGCCAGACTAGTTTGATTCAGATCCTAACAGTGCTACAGCTGCTAATTACCATCAGACACAGATCGCTTCTTACAGCTAGACAAGTTTGATTCAGATCCTAACAGTGCTACAGCTGCTAATTACCACCAGACAGGGATCGCGTCTTAAAGCCAGACAAGTTTGATTCAGATCCAAACAGTGCTACAACTAATTACCATCAGACATGGATCGCTTCTTAAAGCCAGACAACTTTGATTCAGATCCTAACAGTGCTACAACTGATTACCATCAGACATGGGTCGCTTCTTAAAGCCAGACAAGTTTGATTCAGATCCTAACAGTGCTACAACTAATTACCATCAGACATGGATCGCTTCTTAAAGCCAGACAAGTTTGATTCAGATCCAAACAGTGCTACAGTTAATTACCCTCAGACATGGATCGCTTCTTAAAGCCAGACAAGTTTGATTCAGATCCTAACAGTGGTTCAACTAATTACCATCAGACATGGATCGCTTCTTAAAGCCAGACAAGTTTGATTCAGATCCTAACAGTGCTAAAACTAATTACCATTAGACATGGATCGCTTCTTAAAGCCAGACAAGTTTGATTCAGATCATAACAGTGCTACAACTAATTACCATCAGATATGGATCGCTTCTCAAAGCCAGACAAGTTTGATTCAGATCCTAACAGGGCAACAGCTGCTAATTACTATCAGACACGGATCACGTCTTAAAGCCAGACAAGTTTAATTCAGATCCTAACAGTGCTACAGCTGATAATTACCATCAGACACGGATCGCTTCTTAAAGCCAGACAAGTTTGATTCAGATCCTAACAGTGCTACAACTAATTACCATCAGACATGGATCGCTTCTTAAAGCCAGACAAGTTTGATTCAGATCCTAACAGTGCTACAACTAATTACCATCAGATATGGATCGCTTCTTAAAGCCAGACAAGTTTGATTCAGATCCTAACAGTGCTACAACTAAATACCATCAGACATGGATCGCTTCTTAAAGCCAGACAAGTTTGATTCAGATCCTAACAGTGCTACAGCTAATTACCATCAGACGTGGATCGCTTCTTAAAGCCAGACAAGTTTGATTCAGATCCTAACAGTGCTACAACTAATTACCATCAGACATGGATCGCATCTTAAAGCCAGACAAGTTTGATTCAGATCCTAATAGTGCTGCAGCTAATTACCATCAGACATGGATCGCTTCTTAAAGCCAGACAAGTTTGATTCAGACCCTAACAGTGCTACAACTAATTACCATCAGACATGGATCGCATCTTAAAGCCAGACATGTTTGATTCAGATCCTAACAGTGCTACAGCTAATTGCCATCAGACATGGATCGCGTCTTAAAGCCAGACAAGTTTGATTCAGATCCTAACAGTGCTACAGCTAATTACCATCAGACATGGATCGCTTCTTAAAGCCAGACAAGTTTGATTCAGATCCTAACAGTGCTACAGCTAATTACCATCAGACATGGATCGCTTCTTAAAGCCAGACAAGTTTGATTCAGATCCTAACAGTGCTACAACTAATTACCATCAGACATGGATCGCTTCTTAAAGCCAGACAAGTTTGATTCAGATCCTAACAGTGCTACAGCTAATTACCATCAGACGTGGATCGCTTCTTAAAGCCAGACAAGTTTGATTCAGATCCTAACAGTGCTACAACTATTTACCATCAGACATGGATCGCATCTTAAAGCAGACAAGTTTGATTCAGATCCTAACAGTGCTACAGCTAATTACCATCAGACATGGATCGCTTCTTAAAGCCAGACAAGTTTGATTCAGATCCTAGCAGTGCTACAGCTAATTACGATCAGACATGGATCGCTTCTTAAAGCCAGACAAGTTTGATTCAGATCCTAACAGTGCTACAGCTAATTACCATCAGACATGGATCGCTTCTTAAAGCCAGACAAGTTTGATTCAGATCCTAACAGTGCTACAACTAATTACCATCAGACAAGGATCGCATCTTAAAGCCAGACAAGTTTGATTCAGATACTAACAGTGCTACAGCTGCTAATTACCATCAGACACAGATCGTTTCTTAAAGCCAGACAAGTTTGATCCAGATCCTAACAGTGCTACAGCTGCTAATTACCACCAGACATGGATCGCGTCTTAAAGCCAGACAAGTTTGATTCAGATCCTAACAGTGCTACAGCTGCTAATTACCATTAGACATGGATCGCATCTTAAAGCCAGACAAGTTTGATTCAGATCCTAACAGTGGTACAGCTGCTACATACCATCAGACATGGATCGCGTCTTAAAGCCAGACAAGTTTGATTCAGATCCTAACAGTGCTACAGCTAATTACCACCAGACATGGATCGCGTCTTAAAGCCAGACAAGTTTGATTCAGATCCTAACAGTGCTACAGCTGCTAATTACCATTAGACATGGATCGCATCTTAAAGCCAGACAAGTTTGATTCAGATCCTAACAGTGGTACAGCTGCTACATACCATCAGACATGGATCGCGTCTTAAAGCCAGACAAGTTTGATTCAGGTCCTAACAGTGCTACTGCTAATTACCATCAGACATGGATCGAATCTTAAAGCCAGACAAGTTTGATTCAGATCCTAACAGTGCTACAGCTGCTACATACCATCAGACATGGATCGCTTCTTAAAGCCAGACAAGTTTGATTCAGATCATAACAGTGCTCCTGCTAATTACCATCAGACATGGATCGCTTCTTAAAGCCAGACAAGTTTGATTCAGACCCTAACAGTGCTACAGCTGCTACATACCATCAGACATGGATCGCTTCTTAAAGCCAGACAAGTTTGTTTCAGATCCTAACAGTGCTACAGCTGCTAATTACCATTAGACATGGATCGCATCGTAAAGCCAAACAAGTTTGATTCAGATCCTAACAGTGGTACAGCTGCTACATACCATCAGACATGGATCGCGTCTTAAAGCCAGACAAGTTTGATTCAGATCCTAACAGTGCTACAGCTAATTACCATCAGACATGGGTCGCTTCTTAAAGCCAGACTAGTTTGATTCAGATCCTAACAGTGCTACAGCTGCTACATACCATCAGACATGGATCGCGTCTTAAAGCCAGACAAGTTTGATTCAGATCCTAACAGTTCTACAGCTGCTAATTACCATCAGACACAGATCGCTTCTTACAGCTAGACAAGTTTGATTCAGATCCTAACAGTGCTACAGCTGCTAATTACCACCAGACAGAGATCGCGTCTTAAAGCCAGACAAGTTTGATTCAGATCCTAACAGTGCTACAACTAATTACCATCAGACATGGATCGCTTCTTAAAGCCAGACAAGTTTGATTCAGATCCTAACAGTGCTACAACTGATTACCATCAGACATGGGTCGCTTCTTAAAGCCAGACAAGTTTGATTCAGATCCTAACAGTGCTACAACTAATTACCATCAGACATGGATCGCTTCTTAAAGCCAGACAAGTTTGATTCAGATCCTAACAGTGCTACAGTTAATTACCCTCAGACATGGATCGCTTCTTAAAGCCAGACAAGTTTGATTCAGATCCTAACAGTGCTTCAACTAATTACCATCAGACATGGATCGCTTCTTAAAGCCAGACAAGTTTGATTCAGATCCTAACAGTGCTAAAACTAATTACCATTAGACATGGATCGCTTCTTAAAGCCAGACAAGTTTGATTCAGATCATAACAGTGCTACAACTAATTACCATCAGATATGGATCGCTTCTCAAAGCCAGACAAGTTTGATTCAGATCCTAACAGGGCAACAGCTGCTAATTACTATCAGACACGGATCACGTCTTAAAGCCAGACAAGTTTAATTCAGATCCTAACAGTGCTACAGCTGATAATTACCATCAGACACGGATCGCTTCTTAAAGCCAGACAAGTTTGATTCAGATCCTAACAGTGCTACAACTAATTACCATCAGACATGGATCGCTTCTTAAAACCAGACAAGTTTGATTCAGATCCTAACAGTGCTACAACTAATTACCATCAGACATGGATCGCTTCTTAAAGCCAGACAAGTTTGATTCAGATCCTAACAGTGCTACAACTAATTACCATCAGACATGGATCGCTTCTTAAAGCCAGACAAGTTTGATTCAGATCCTAACAGTGCTACAGCTAATTACCATCAGACGTGGATCGCTTCTTAAAGCCAGACAAGTTTGATTCAGACCCTAACAGTGCTACAACTAATTACCATCAGACATGGATCGCATCTTAAAGCCAGACAAGTTTGATTCAGATCCTAACAGTGCTACAGCTAATTACCATCAGACATGGATCGCGTCTTAAAGCCAGACAAGTTTGATTCAGATCCTAACAGTGCTACAGCTAATTACCATCAGACATGGATCGCTTCTTAAAGCCAGACAAGTTTGATTCAGATCCTAACAGTGCTACAGCTAATTACCATCAGACATGGATCGCTTCTTAAAGCCAGACAAGTTTGATTCAGATCCTAACAGTGCTACAACTAATTACCATCAGACATGGATCGCTTCTTAAAGCCAGACAAGTTTGATTCAGAACCTAACAGTGCTACAGCTAATTACCATCAGACGTGGATCGCTTCTTAAAGCCAGACAAGTTTGATTCAGATCCTAACAGTGCTACAACTATTTACCATCAGACATGGATCGCATCTTAAAGCAGACAAGTTTGATTCAGATCCTAACAGTGCTACAGCTAATTACCATCAGACATGGATCGCTTCTTAAAGCCAGACATGTTTGATTCAGATCCTAGCAGTGCTACAGCTAATTACGATCAGACATGGATCGCTTCTTAAAGCCAGACAAGTTTGATTCAGATCCTAACAGTGCTACGGCTGCTAATTACCATCAGACACGGATCGCTTCTTAAAGCCAGACAAGTTTGATTCAGATCCTAACAGTGCTACAACTAATTACCATCAGACATGGATCGCTTCTTAAAACCAGACAAGTTTGATTCATATCCTAACAGTGCTACAACTAATTACCATCAGACATGGATCGCTTCTTAAAGCCAGACAAGTTTGATTCAGAACCTAACAGTGCTACAGCTAATTACCATCAGACATGGATCTCTTCTTAAAGCCAGACAAGTTTGATTCAGATCCTAACAGTGCTACAACTAATTACCATCAGACATGGATCGCTTCTTAAAGCCAGACAAGTTTGATTCAGATCCTAACAGTGCTACAGCTAATTACCATCAGACATGGATCGCATCTTAAAGCCAGAAAGTTTGATTCAGATCCTAACATTGCTACAGCTGCTAATTACCATCAGACACGGATCGCTTCTTAAAGCCAGACAAGTTTGATTGAGATCCTAACAGTGCTACAACTAATTACCATCAGACATGGATCGCTTCTTAAAGCCAGACAAGTTTGATTCAGATCCTAACAGTGCTACAGCTGCTAATTACCATCGGACACCGATCGCGTCTTAAAGCCAGACAAGTTTGATTCAGATCCTAACAGTGCTACAGCTGCTAATTACCATCAGACACGGAACGCGTCTTAAAGCCCGACAAGTTTGATTCAGATCCTAACAGTGCAACAGCTGCTAATTACCATCAGACACGGATCGCGTCTTAAAGCCAGACAAGTTTGATTCAGATCCTAACAGTGCTACAGCTGCTAATTACCATCAGACACGGATCGCGTCTTAAAGCCCGACAAGTTTGATTCAGATCCTACCAGTGCTACAACTAATTTCCATCAGACATGGATCGCTTCTTAAAGCCAGACAAGTTTGATTCAGATCCTAACAGTGCTACAACTAATTACCATCAGACATGGATCGCTTCTTAAAGCCAGACAAGTTTGATTCAGATCCTAACAGTGCTACAGCTGCTAATTACCATTAGACATGGATCGCATCTTAAAGCCAGACAAGTTTGATTCAGATCCTAACAGTGGTACAGCTGCTACATACCATCAGACATGGATCGCGTCTTAAAGCCAGACAAGTTTGATTCAGATCCTAACAGTGCTACTGCTAATTACCATCAGACATGGATCGAATCTTAAAGCCAGACAAGTTTGATTCAGATCCTAACAGTGCTACAGCTGCTACATACCATCAGACATGGATCGCTTCTTAAAGCCAGACAAGTTTGATTCAGATCCTAACAGTGCTCCTGCTAATTACCATCAGACATGGATCGCTTCTTAAAGCCAGACAAGTTTGATTCAGACCCTAACAGTGCTACAGCTGCTACATACCTTCAGACATGGATCGCTTCTTAAAGCCAGACAAGTTTGATTCAGATCCTAACAGTGCTACAGCTGCTAATTACCATTAGACATGGATCGCATCGTAAAGCCAAACAAGTTTGATTCAGATCCTAACAGTGGTACAGCTGCTACATACCATCAGACATGGATCGCGTCTTAAAGCCAGACAAGTTTGATTCAGATCCTAACAGTGCTACAGCTAATTACCATCAGACATGGGTCGCTTCTTAAAGCCAGACTAGTTTGATTCAGATCCTAACAGTGCTACAGCTGCTAATTACCATCAGACACAGATCGCTTCTTACAGCTAGACAAGTTTGATTCAGATCCTAACAGTGCTACAGCTGCTAATTACCACCAGACAGGGATCGCGTCTTAAAGCCAGACAAGTTTGATTCAGATCCAAACAGTGCTACAACTAATTACCATCAGACATGGATCGCTTCTTAAAGCCAGACAACTTTGATTCAGATCCTAACAGTGCTACAACTGATTACCATCAGACATGGGTCGCTTCTTAAAGCCAGACAAGTTTGATTCAGATCCTAACAGTGCTACAACTAATTACCATCAGACATGGATCGCTTCTTAAAGCCAGACAAGTTTGATTCAGATCCAAACAGTGCTACAGTTAATTACCCTCAGACATGGATCGCTTCTTAAAGCCAGACAAGTTTGATTCAGATCCTAACAGTGGTTCAACTAATTACCATCAGACATGGATCGCTTCTTAAAGCCAGACAAGTTTGATTCAGATCCTAACAGTGCTAAAACTAATTACCATTAGACATGGATCGCTTCTTAAAGCCAGACAAGTTTGATTCAGATCATAACAGTGCTACAACTAATTACCATCAGATATGGATCGCTTCTCAAAGCCAGACAAGTTTGATTCAGATCCTAACAGGGCAACAGCTGCTAATTACTATCAGACACGGATCACGTCTTAAAGCCAGACAAGTTTAATTCAGATCCTAACAGTGCTACAGCTGATAATTACCATCAGACACGGATCGCTTCTTAAAGCCAGACAAGTTTGATTCAGATCCTAACAGTGCTACAACTAATTACCATCAGACATGGATCGCTTCTTAAAGCCAGACAAGTTTGATTCAGATCCTAACAGTGCTACAACTAATTACCATCAGATATGGATCGCTTCTTAAAGCCAGACAAGTTTGATTCAGATCCTAACAGTGCTACAACTAAATACCATCAGACATGGATCGCTTCTTAAAGCCAGACAAGTTTGATTCAGATCCTAACAGTGCTACAGCTAATTACCATCAGACGTGGATCGCTTCTTAAAGCCAGACAAGTTTGATTCAGATCCTAACAGTGCTACAACTAATTACCATCAGACATGGATCGCATCTTAAAGCCAGACAAGTTTGATTCAGATCCTAATAGTGCTGCAGCTAATTACCATCAGACATGGATCGCTTCTTAAAGCCAGACAAGTTTGATTCAGATCCTAACAGTGCTACAGCTAATTACCATCAGACATGGATCGCTTCTTAAAGCCAGACAAGTTTGATTCAGATCCTAACAGTGCTACAGCTAATTACCATCAGACATGGATCGCTTCTTAAAGCCAGACAAGTTTGATTCAGATCCTAACAGTGCTACAACTAATTACCATCAGACATGGATCGCTTCTTAAAGCCAGACAAGTTTGATTCAGATCCTATCAGTGCTACAGCTAATTACCATCAGACGTGAATCGCTTCTTAAAGGCAGACAAGTTTGATTCAGATCCTAACAGTGCTACAACTAATTACCATCAGACATGGATCGCATCTTAAAGCAGACAAGTTTGATTCAGATCCTAACAGTGCTACAGCTAATTACCATCAGACATGGATCGCTTCTTAAAGCCAGACAAGTTTGATTCAGATCCTAACAGTGCTACAGCTCATTACGATCAGACATGGATCGCTTCTTAAAGCCAGACAAGTTTGATTCAGATCCTAACAGTGCTACAGCTGCTAATTACCATCAGACACGGATCGCTTCTTAAAGCCAGACAAGTTTGATTCAGATCCTAACAGTGCTACAACTAATTACCATCAGACATGGATCGCTTCTTAAAGCCAGACAAGTTTGATTCAGATCCTAACAGTGCTACAACTAATTACCATCAGACATGGATCGCTTCTTAAAGCCAGAGAAATTTGATTCAGATCCTAACAGTGCTACAGCTAATTACCATCAGACATGGATCTCTTCTTAAAGCCAGACAAGTTTCATTCAGATCCTAACAGTGCTACAACTAATTACCATCAGACATGGATCGCTTCTTAAAGCCAGACAAGTTTGATTCAGATCCTAACAGTGCTACAGCTAATTACCATCAGACATGGATCGAATCTTAAAGCCAGAAAGTTTGATTCAGATCCTAACATCGCTACAGCTGCTAATTACCATCAGACACGGATCGCTTCTTAAAGCCAGACAAGTTTGATTCAGATCCTAACAGTGCTACAACTAATTACCATCAGACATGGATCGCTTCTTAAAGCCAGATAAGTTTGATTCAGATCCTAACAGTGCTACAGCTAATTACCATCAGACGTGGATCGCTTCTTAAAGCCAGACAAGTTTGATTCAGACCCTAACAGTGCTACAACTAATTACCATCAGACATGGATCGCATCTTAAAGCCAGACAAGTTTGATTCAGATCCTAACAGTGCTACAGCTAATTACCATCAGACATGGATCGCGTCTTAAAGCCAGACAAGTTTGATTCAGATCCTAACAGTGCTACAGCTAATTACCATCAGACATGGATCGCTTCTTAAAGCCAGACAAGTTTGATTCAGATCCTAACAGTGCTACAGCTAATTACCATCAGACATGGATCGCTTCTTAAAGCCAGACAAGTTTGATTCAGATCCTAACAGTGCTACAACTAATTACCATCAGACATGGATCGCTTCTTAAAGCCAGACAAGTTTGATTCAGAACCTAACAGTGCTACAGCTAATTACCATCAGACGTGGATCGCTTCTTAAAGCCAGACAAGTTTGATTCAGATCCTAACAGTGCTACAACTATTTACCATCAGACATGGATCGCATCTTAAAGCAGACAAGTTTGATTCAGATCCTAACAGTGCTACAGCTAATTACCATCAGACATGGATCGCTTCTTAAAGCCAGACATGTTTGATTCAGATCCTAGCAGTGCTACAGCTAATTACGATCAGACATGGATCGCTTCTTAAAGCCAGACAAGTTTGATTCAGATCCTAACAGTGCTACGGCTGCTAATTACCATCAGACACGGATCGCTTCTTCAAGCCAGACAAGTTTGATTCAGATCCTAACAGTGCTACAACTAATTACCATCAGACATGGATCGCTTCTTAAAGCCAGACAAGTTTGTTTCAGATCCTAACAGTGCTACAACTAATTACCATCAGACATGGATCGCTTCTTAAAGCCAGACAAGTTTGATTCAGATCCTAACAGTGCTACAACTAATTACCATCAGACATGGATCGCTTCTTAAAGCCAGACAAGTTTGATTCAGATCCAAACAGTGCTACAGTTAATTACCCTCAGACATGGATCGCTTCTTAAAGCCAGACAAGTTTGATTCAGATCCTAACAGTGGTTCAACTAATTACCATCAGACATGGATCGCTTCTTAAAGCCAGACAAGTTTGATTCAGATCCTAACAGTGCTAAAACTAATTACCATTAGACATGGATCGCTTCTTAAAGCCAGACAAGTTTGATTCAGATCATAACAGTGCTACAACTAATTACCATCAGATATGGATGGCTTCTCAAAGCCAGACAAGTTTGATTCAGATCCTAACAGGGCAACAGCTGCTAATTACTATCAGACACGGATCACGTCTTAAAGCCAGACAAGTTTAATTCAGATCCTAACAGTGCTACAGCTGATAATTACCATCAGACACGGATCGCTTCTTAAAGCCAGACAAGTTTGATTCAGATCCTAACAGTGCTACAACTAATTACAATCAGACATGGATCGCTTCTTAAAGCCAGACAAGTTTGATTCAGATCCTAACAGTGCTACAACTAATTACCATCAGATATGGATCGCTTCTTAAAGCCAGACAAGTTTGATTCAGATCCTAACAGTGCTACAACTAAATACCATCAGACATGGATCGCTTCTTAAAGCCAGACAAGTTTGATTCAGATCCTAACAGTGCTACAGCTAATTACCATCAGACGTGGATCGCTTCTTAAAGCCAGACAAGTTTGATTCAGATCCTAACAGTGCTACAACTAATTACCATCAGACATGGATCGCATCTTAAAGCCAGACAAGTTTGATTCAGATCCTAATAGTGCTGCAGCTAATTACCATCAGACATGGATCGCTTCTTAAAGCCAGACAAGTTTGATTCAGATCCTAACAGTGCTACAGCTAATTACCATCAGACATGGATCGCTTCTTAAAGCCAGACAAGTTTGATTCAGATCCTAACAGTGCTACAGCTAATTACCATCAGACATGGATCGCTTCTTAAAGCCAGACAAGTTTGATTCAGATCCTAACAGTGCTACAACTAATTACCATCAGACATGGATCGCTTCTTAAAGCCAGACAAGTTTGATTCAGATCCTATCAGTGCTACAGCTAATTACCATCAGACGTGAATCGCTTCTTAAAGGCAGACAAGTTTGATTCAGATCCTAACAGTGCTACAACTAATTACCATCAGACATGGATCGCATCTTAAAGCAGACAAGTTTGATTCAGATCCTAACAGTGCTACAGCTAATTACCATCAGACATGGATCGCTTCTTAAAGCCAGACAAGTTTGATTCAGATCCTAACAGTGCTACAGCTCATTACGATCAGACATGGATCGCTTCTTAAAGCCAGACAAGTTTGATTCAGATCCTAACAGTGCTACAGCTGCTAATTACCATCAGACACGGATCGCTTCTTAAAGCCAGACAAGTTTGATTCAGATCCTAACAGTGCTACAACTAATTACCATCAGACATGGATCGCTTCTTAAAGCCAGACAAGTTTGATTCAGAACCTAACAGTGCTACAGCTAATTACCATCAGACGTGGATCGCTTCTTAAAGCCAGACAAGTTTGATTCAGATCCTAACAGTGCTACAACTATTTACCATCAGACATGGATCGCATCTTAAAGCAGACAAGTTTGATTCAGATCCTAACAGTGCTACAGCTAATTACCATCAGACATGGATCGCTTCTTAAAGCCAGACATGTTTGATTCAGATCCTAGCAGTGCTACAGCTAATTACGATCAGACATGGATCGCTTCTTAAAGCCAGACAAGTTTGATTCAGATCCTAACAGTGCTACGGCTGCTAATTACCATCAGACACGGATCGCTTCTTAAAGCCAGACAAGTTTGATTCAGATCCTAACAGTGCTACAACTAATTACCATCAGACATGGATCGCTTCTTAAAGCCAGACAAGTTTGATTCAGATCCTAACAGTGCTACAACTAATTACCATCAGACATGGATCGCTTCTTAAAGCCAGACAAGTTTGATTCAGATCCTAACAGTGCTACAACTATTTACCATCAGACATGGATCGCATCTTAAAGCAGACAAGTTTGATTCAGATCCTAACAGTGCTACAGCTAATTACCATCAGACATGGATCGCTTCTTAAAGCCAGACATGTTTGATTCAGATCCTAGCAGTGCTACAGCTAATTACGATCAGACATGGATCGCTTCTTAAAGCCAGACAAGTTTGATTCAGATCCTAACAGTGCTACGGCTGCTAATTACCATCAGACACGGATCGCTTCTTAAAGCCAGACAAGTTTGATTCAGATCCTAACAGTGCTACAACTAATTACCATCAGACATGGATCGCTTCTTAAAGCCAGACAAGTTTGATTCAGATCCTAACAGTGCTACAACTAATTACCATCAGACATGGATCGCTTCTTAAAGCCAGACAAGTTTGATTCAGATCCTAACAGTGCTACAGCTAATTACCATCAGACATGGATCTCTTCTTAAAGCCAGACAAGTTTGATTCAGATCCTAACAGTGCTACAACTAATTACCATCAGACATGGATCGCTTCTTAAAGCCAGACAAGTTTGATTCAGATCCTAACAGTGCTACAGCTAATTACCATCAGACATGGATCGCATCTTAAAGCCAGAAAGTTTGATTCAGATCCTAACATTGCTACAGCTGCTAATTACCATCAGACACGGATCGCTTCTTAAAGCCAGACAAGTTTGATTGAGATCCTAACAGTGCTACAACTAATTACCATCAGACATGGATAGCTTCTTAAAGCCAGACAAGTTTGATTCAGATCCTAACAGTGCTACAGCTGCTAATTACCATCGGACACGGATCGCGTCTTAAAGCCAGACAAGTTTGATTCAGATCCTAACAGTGCTACAGCTGCTAATTACCATCAGACACGGAACGCGTCTTAAAGCCCGACAAGTTTGATTCAGATCCTAACAGTGCAACAGCTGCTAATTACCATCAGACACGGATCGCGTCTTAAAGCCAGACAAGTTTGATTCAGATCCTAACAGTGCTACAGCTGCTAATTACCATCAGACACGGATCGCGTCTTAAAGCCCGACAAGTTTGATTCAGATCCTACCAGTGCTACAACTAATTTCCATCAGACATGGATCGCTTCTTAAAGCCAGACAAGTTTGATTCAGATCCTAACAGTGCTACAACTAATTACCATCAGACATGGATCGCTTCTTAAAGCCAGACAAGTTTGATTCAGATCCTAACAGTGCTACAGCTGCTAATTACCATTAGACATGGATCGCATCTTAAAGCCAGACAAGTTTGATTCAGATCCTAACAGTGGTACAGCTGCTACATACCATCAGACATGGATCGCGTCTTAAAGCCAGACAAGTTTGATTCAGATCCTAACAGTGCTACTGCTAATTACCATCAGACATGGATCGAATCTTAAAGCCAGACAAGTTTGATTCAGATCCTAACAGTGCTACAGCTGCTACATACCATCAGACATGGATCGCTTCTTAAAGCCAGACAAGTTTGATTCAGATCCTAACAGTGCTCCTGCTAATTACCATCAGACATGGATCGCTTCTTAAAGCCAGACAAGTTTGATTCAGACCCTAACAGTGCTACAGCTGCTACATACCTTCAGACATGGATCGCTTCTTAAAGCCAGACAAGTTTGATTCAGATCCTAACAGTGCTACAGCTGCTAATTACCATTAGACATGGATCGCATCGTAAAGCCAAACAAGTTTGATTCAGATCCTAACAGTGGTACAGCTGCTACATACCATCAGACATGGATCGCGTCTTAAAGCCAGACAAGTTTGATTCAGATCCTAACAGTGCTACAGCTAATTACCATCAGACATGGGTCGCTTCTTAAAGCCAGACTAGTTTGATTCAGATCCTAACAGTGCTACAGCTGCTACATACCATCAGACATGGATCGCGTCTTAAAGCCAGACAAGTTTGATTCAGATCCTAACAGTGCTACAGCTGCTAATTACCATCAGACACAGATCGCTTCTTACAGCTAGACAAGTTTGATTCAGATCCTAACAGTGCTACAGCTGCTAATTACCACCAGACAGGGATCGCGTCTTAAAGCCAGACAAGTTTGATTCAGATCCAAACAGTGCTACAACTAATTACCATCAGACATGGATCGCTTCTTAAAGCCAGACAACTTTGATTCAGATCCTAACAGTGCTACAACTGATTACCATCAGACATGGGTCGCTTCTTAAAGCCAGACAAGTTTGATTCAGATCCTAACAGTGCTACAACTAATTACCATCAGACATGGATCGCTTCTTAAAGGCAGACAAGTTTGATTCAGATCCAAACAGTGCTACAGTTAATTACCCTCAGACATGGATCGCTTCTTAAAGCCAGACAAGTTTGATTCAGATCCTAACAGTGGTTCAACTAATTACCATCAGACATGGATCGCTTCTTAAAGCCAGACAAGTTTGATTCAGATCCTAACAGTGCTAAAACTAATTACCATTAGACATGGATCGCTTCTTAAAGCCAGACAAGTTTGATTCAGATCATAACAGTGCTACAACTAATTACCATCAGATATGGATCGCTTCTCAAAGCCAGACAAGTTTGATTCAGATCCTAACAGGGCAACAGCTGCTAATTACTATCAGACACGGATCACGTCTTAAAGCCAGACAAGTTTAATTCAGATCCTAACAGTGCTACAGCTGATAATTACCATCAGACACGGATCGCTTCTTAAAGCCAGACAAGTTTGATTCAGATCCTAACAGTGCTACAACTAATTACCATCAGACATGGATCGCTTCTTAAAGCCAGACAAGTTTGATTCAGATCCTAACAGTGCTACAACTAATTACCATCAGATATGGATCGCTTCTTAAAGCCAGACAAGTTTGATTCAGATCCTAACAGTGCTACAACTAAATACCATCAGACATGGATCGCTTCTTAAAGCCAGACAAGTTTGATTCAGATCCTAACAGTGCTACAGCTAATTACCATCAGACGTGGATCGCTTCTTAAAGCCAGACAAGTTTGATTCAGATCCTAACAGTGCTACAACTAATTACCATCAGACATGGATCGCATCTTAAAGCCAGACAAGTTTGATTCAGATCCTAATAGTGCTGCAGCTAATTACCATCAGACATGGATCGCTTCTTAAAGCCAGACAAGTTTGATTCAGATCCTAACAGTGCTACAGCTAATTACCATCAGACATGGATCGCTTCTTAAAGCCAGACAAGTTTGATTCAGATCCTAACAGTGCTACAGCTAATTACCATCAGACATGGATCGCTTCTTAAAGCCAGACAAGTTTGATTCAGATCCTAACAGTGCTACAACTAATTACCATCAGACATGGATCGCTTCTTAAAGCCAGACAAGTTTGATTCAGATCCTATCAGTGCTACAGCTAATTACCATCAGACGTGAATCGCTTCTTAAAGGCAGACAAGTTTGATTCAGATCCTAACAGTGCTACAACTAATTACCATCAGACATGGATCGCATCTTAAAGCAGACAAGTTTGATTCAGATCCTAACAGTGCTACAGCTAATTACCATCAGACATGGATCGCTTCTTAAAGCCAGACAAGTTTGATTCAGATCCTAACAGTGCTACAGCTCATTACGATCAGACATGGATCGCTTCTTAAAGCCAGACAAGTTTGATTCAGATCCTAACAGTGCTACAGCTGCTAATTACCATCAGACACGGATCGCT
Source organism: Pictodentalium vernedei (assembly GCA_031216915.1). Lineage (NCBI taxonomy): Eukaryota > Metazoa > Mollusca > Scaphopoda > Dentaliida > Dentaliidae > Pictodentalium > Pictodentalium vernedei. The sequence goes on along the minus strand of CM062291.1, from coordinate 7,713,377 downwards.
TCTTAAAGCCAGACAAGTTTGATTCAGATCCTAACAGTGCTACAACTAATTACCATCAGACATGGATCGCTTCTTAAAGCCAGACAAGTTTGATTCAGATCCTAACAGTGCTACAACTAATTACCATCAGACATGGATCGCTTCTTAAAGCCAGAGAAATTTGATTCAGATCCTAACAGTGCTACAGCTAATTACCATCAGACATGGATCTCTTCTTAAAGCCAGACTAGTTTGATTCAGATCCTAACAGTGCTACAACTAATTACCATCAGACATGGATCGCTTCTTAAAGCCAGACAAGTTTGATTCAGATCCTAACAGTGCTACAGCTGCTAATTACCATCAGACAGGGATCGCGTCTTAAAGCCCGACAAGTTTGATTCAGATCCTAACAGTGCTACAGCTGCTAATTACCATCAGACACGGATCGCGTCTTAAAGCCAGACAAGTTTGATTCAGATCCTAACAGTGCTACAGCTGCTAATTACCATCAGACACGGATCGCGTCTTAAAGCCCGACAAGTTTGATTCAGATCCTACCAGTGCTACAACTAATTTCCATCAGACATGGATCGCTTCTTAAAGCCAGACAAGTTTGATTCAGATCCTAACAGTGCTACAACTAATTACCATCAGACATGGATTGCTTCTTAAAGCCAGACAAGTTCGATTCAGATCCTAACAGTGCTACAGCTAATTACCATCAGACATGGATCGCTTCTTAAAGCCAGACAAGTTTGATTCAGATCCTAACAGTGCTACAGCTAATTACCATCAGACATGGATCGCTTCTTAAAGCCAGACAAGTTCGATTCAGATCCTAACAGTGCTACAGCTAATTACCATCAGACATGGATCGCGTCTTAAAGCCAGACAAGTTTGATTCAGATCCTAACAGTGCTACAGCTAATTACCATCAGACATGGATCGCTTCTTAAAGCCAGACAAGTTTGATTCGGATCCTAACAGTGCTACAGCTGCTAATTACCATCAGACATGGATCGCTTCTTAAAGCCAGACAAGTTTGATTCAGATCCTAACAGTGCTACAGCTAATTACCATCAGACATGGATCGCTTCTTGAAGCCAGACAAGTTTGATTCAGATCCTAACAGTGCTACAGCTGCTAACTACCATCAGACACGGATCGCTTCTTAAAGCCAGACAAGTTTGATTCGGATCCTAACAGTGCTACAACTAATTACCATCAGACATGGATCGCTTCTTAAAGCCAGACAAGTTTGATTCAGATCCTAACAGTGGTACAGCTGCTACATATCATCAGGCATGGATCGCTTCTTAAAGCCAGACAAGTTTGATTCAGATCCTAACAGTGCTACAGCTGCTAATTACCATCAGACACGGATCGCTTCTTAAAGCCAGACAAGTTTGATTCAGATCCTAACAGTGCTACAGCTGCTAATTACCATCAGACATGGATCGCTTCTTAAAGCCAGACAAGTTTGATTTAGATCCTAACAGTGCTACAGCTGCTACATACCATCAGACACGGATCGCTTCTTAAAGCCAGACAAGTTTGATTCGGATCCTAACAGTGCTACAACTAATTACCATCAGACATGGATCGCGTCTTAAAGCCAGACAAGTTTGATTCAGATCCTAACAGTGCTACAGCTAATTACCATCAGACATGGATCGCTTCTTAAAGCCAGACAAGTTTGATTCAGATCCTAACAGTGCTACAGCTGCTAATTACCATCAGATATGGATCGCTTTTTAAAGCCGGACAAGTTTGATTCAGATCCTAACAGTGCAACAGCTGCTAATTACCATCAGACACGGATCGCTTCTTAAAGCCAGACAAGTTTGATTCAGATCCTAACAGTGCTACAACTAATTACCATCAGACATGGATCGCTTCTTAAAGCCAGACAAGTTTGATTCAGATCCTAACAGTGCTATAGCTGCTACATACCATCAGACATGGATCGCATCTTAAAGCCAGACAAGTTTGATTCAGATCCTAACAGTGCTGCAGCTGCTAATTACCATCAGACACGGATCGCTTCTTAAAGCCAGACAAGTTTGATTCAGATCCTAACAGTGCTACAGCTGCTAATTACCATCAGACACGGATCGCTTCTTAAAGCCAGACAAGTTTGATTCAGATCCTAACAGTGCTACAACTAATTACCATCAGACATGGATCGCTTCTTAAAGCCAGACAAGTTTGATTCAGATCCTAACAGTGCTACAGCTGCTACATACCATCAGACATGGATCGCATCTTAAAGCCAGACAAGTTTGATTCAGATCCTAACAGTGCTACAGCTGCTAATTACCATCAGACACGGATCGCTTCTTAAAGCCAGACAAGTTTGATTCAGATCCTAACAGTGCTACAGCTGCTAATTACCATCAGACATGGATCGCATCTTAAAGCCAGACAAGTTTGGACTAGGCATCTACTACTCAATTAAAAAAATATAGGTTATCTTTAGACCCAAAACTAGTTCTAATCTTGTCCCTGAGATGGAACCAATTCTGTTTAAACAGTATTTATTTCAAATCAAATAAATTTATAAAGATTAACATTAAACATTAACAGAATTAAACATAAATTGAGGGGGTTTCAGCCGTAAGTTTAGAGCTCATACGAGGTTGTCTCAATTCATTATTAAGCAAAGGAGATATGAAGAGTTGGCATATCGAACCAGTTTTGGTTCTCTTCAGAACCAAAACTGGTTCGATATGCCAACTGTTTATATCTCCTTTATTTCAAAATGTTTGGCGACTGCGTTGAATAAGCTCCAAGTTTACAGCTGAATCTACTTCAGTTCATGTAATATTCTGTTAAAATTGAATGCTAATCTTGGTAAATTTATTTGATTTGAAATACATACTGCTTAAACAGAACTGGTTCCATCTCAGGGACAAGAATAGAACCAGTTTTGGTTCTAAAGAGAACCTATATTTTTTGCAGTGTACGATTGCTTTACCTTCTCAATCTTCACAAAAGAAGTGCCTTTTCTGTGGTAACAGTTACCATCCCCGTCGCTTCTGTCCAGCTAGAAGTGTTTCTTGTAATACCTGTCAGAAGAAGGCACATTTTGCAAAAGTTTGTCAGTCCTCTGACAGGGGAACTACTGCTTCATGTACTCCTATTCTTGCAGCTTTGTCTTCATTATCCCCAGAATGTCTTTTAAAAGCAGTGGTTGGTGTAGCAGTTGAAGGAGGTCGAAAATTCAAGGCTCTGGTTGATACAGGGAGTTCGAAAAGTTTTATAGATAGAAAAATCACCGAGACTTTGGATATACCTCTTTCCCTGTAAAATGGCTATATATCTATGGCCACCAGTTTACATGTTAGTCAAGTTAAGGACTTGCAAAATAACTTTGACTTTTGGAAACAAAGACTATAAAGACTTCACTCTGTCAGTATTGAAATCTCTTTGTGCTGATCTGATTCTAGGACATAATTTTATGGATAAAGATGAATGCGTTTCCATCAAATTTGGTGGGGAAAATCCCCCAATGGATATAAATTCTCAGAGCATTTGTAGTTTGACATGTGCTTCAGTGGACCCACCATCACTTTTCTCAAACCTCCGAAGTGATTGTCACCCAATTGCAACCAAATCACGCCATTACAGTAAGGAAGACAAGTTGTTTATCGAACAAGCAACTAGCCGATTACTAACTTAGGGAATAATTGAACCAAGCTCATCACCGTGGAGGGCCCAGGCACTAATCAAAAGCGAAGTGTTGGAACATTCATACTCAATCGGCTAATCAACAGCGAAGTATCGGAACACCCATAATCAATCAGCTAATCAAAAGCGAAGTGTCAGAACACCCATAATCAATCGGCTAATCAAAAGCGAAGTGTTGGAACATTCATAATCAATCGGATAATCAAAAGCGAAGTGCCGGAACACCCGTAATCAATCGGTTAATCAAAAGCGAAGTGTTGGGGATGTGGGCGAGATAACCACCAATCTTGCTCTTCAATAAACCTTGTGATAATTGTAAAGCAATTGAACATGTTTCCAATATGTGGAAGAAACTTGTATTTCACAAAAGAAAGGGGTCAAGTATTTGTTGATAGCAATAATGGTTAAACATCAGATGAGATGAATGACGCCATTTAAATTATTTTCTGTCTTTATTAATAAAAATTGTTTCTCAGTGACGGTGACAATAACAATGATGCATACGGTGAGAATATTAAAATACAAATAAATACAAGTTGAACTGTATATTGATTTCTCATGACATTTATATGAATTTATTTATTTATTTATTTATTGGTGTTTAAGGTGACATACTTATGCACAATGGCTAATCGTGACCGTGACAGTTTTACGGGTGGAGGAAGCCGGAGTACCCGGAGATAACCACCGAGCAACGGCGAGCAACGGCGAGCAGCTGTAAGCTCTCCAACATCGTAACTCTGAACTCTGCACCGCAGCACAGGCAGGGTTCGATTGCTTGAAGACATGCGCACCATCGACGTGCAGTACGCCTCAGTACACAGCGCCATCTTGCCCCCATGTAGGCAATCGGGGTGAAGTGTCTTGCCCAAGGACACAACGCGGTTGCCGCAGGTGGGATTCGAACCGAGGACCTCTCGGCTTGCAGCCTGCACCTCTACCAACTGAGCCACCGCGCCCCCTACATTTATATGAAACATTTTGCAAATGTTACAGTACAGTCGCCGTGGAATGGTCGTAATCCACGCATATGCTGTGATGTCCAACGCATGCGTTTACCAGGTGATAAAAATAATGATGAGCGAAAGTTTGTTTAATGAAATCTATTTTGTGTCGAGTTATTGTGGCACCCGGTGCTTCATTAATGAGATCTTTGATGATTATTCCTATAATTAGTGTTTGGAATCCTGTGTTATTGCATCAGTGTAAATATTGCCCACTCGTGGAAGCCGTACTGTACACTAACAATGTCCAATATTCGTTTAACCCTTTACCCAACGAATCGGCTGCATCCGCCCGCGTAATATGCAAATTCAGCAGTTGAAAAAATATTATTTTAAAAAAAATTTCAACAGAACCATAGCATGTGACCCCCTCGTTGGAAAGAGCTCGTCGAGCTCGTTCCTACGAGGGGTCACATGATATGGTTTTGTTGAGATTTTTTGAAAAATTTGACAAAATAATATTTAAAATAATAAATTTTGATATTGTCTGTGTTGGGTAAAGGGTTAAAAACTTACTCAGGTGAAAAGTTGCAGCTGGCCAGACAGATCTGCATAAAAGTTGTAGGTAGCCGGACAGATATTCGTAAAAGTTGAAGGTAGCCGGACAGATCTTCATAAAAGTTGCAGGTGGCCGGGAAGATCTTTGTAAAAATTGCAGGTAGCCGGACAGATCTTCGTAAAAGTTGCAGGTAGCCAGACAGATCTTCGTAAAAGTTGCAGGTAGCCGGACAGATCTTCGTAAAAGTTGCAGGTAGCCAGACAGATCTTGGTAAAAGTTGCAGGTAGCCAGACAGATCTTCGTAAAAGTTGCAGGTAGCCGGACAGATCTTCGAAAAAGTTGCAGGTAGCCGGACAGATCTTCGTAAAAGTTGCAGGTAGCTGGACAGATCTTCGTAAAAGTTCATTTTGATGGCACTGAATATTATCTCCTATTATTACCACTTTATAGGGCCAATCCTTAAGCTATTATGACTAAAAATGAGGGCGTTCATTTTGTGTATTCGCCCTGTTCCCGATGACGTCACCGGGCCGGTGGGCCAATAATAAAATTGATTTTCATTATTGGCCCGGCGGTCCGGTGACGTCAATGTTCATTCAGCATTTCGGAGCATCAAACCGCCGAGGTAACTCTCCTTCACTTCCGCGAAATATCGATATATTTTGAACGCGGACGTGTTTAAATTGATCGTTTCTCAGTCGTTTCCTTGAGCTCTCCGTTATTTCGTGAGAAAAGAGCATTTCATTTGAGAGTATAATCATCCGATGATCATCGTCAGGTAAGTAACATAAATTGTAAATAATATATCGTTAGTTGTTCGTCAATTTCGCCTAAACTTGGCTTATGTCTCGCCTAATTTCGATGTGAACAAGAAGATTGTCAGCTGATCAGTCATGTAACTATGGGAAGTGACCTTACTAAGTCAGCCCAAAAAGCTTCAATGCTGTGATGAAAGTAATTGTTTTTTTGTTCATTAAATTATGTTGAGTTCAATAGTGCATTATTTCTCTCCCTGAAAATCCAGTGAAGCAATACCTACATGTACCTAGTGCCCTTGAATATTTGTTAACACTCCATGTGGTAATAATAGTAATAACCGGATTTTGTAGGGCGTTATGGTTCAATAACGGCCCTACAGGAATGATCAAAAGCCCTTGGGCCTATTAGCGACCCTCGACTCCGTCTCGGGCCGCTAATAGTCCCTTGGGCTTTTAATCATTCCAGCCGGGCCGTTAATGAACCATAACGCCCTACAAAATCATGTTATTGTATAATTGTATGTTACAAATTTTAATAATGTACCTTTACTTGGTAGAGATTGGTTTGTCAATTTGTTAAATTGAGTTGAAAGAATATTTTTCAAGTAAAACAAAATTGAGCCTAAAAAGTGATAATTCTACCATAGATCACATTTTACACAAACACAAAAATGTTCTCTCAAGTAAAATATATCGAATAATTGGACATAAAATAGATTCAAAAATTGCACATAAAATAGATTCAATAACTAGACATAAAATAGATTCAATAACTGGACATAAAACAGATTCAATAATTGGACATAAAATAGATTCAACAACCGGACATAGAATAAATTCAATAACTAAACATAAAAAAGATTCAATAATTGGACATAAAACAGATTCAATAACTGGACATCAAATAGATTCAATAACTAGACATAAAATAGATTCAATAACTAGACATAAAACAGATTCAATAACTGGACATAGAATAGATTCAATAATTGGACATAAAATAGATTCAATAATTGGACGTAAAATAGATTCAATAACTAGACATAACATAGATTCAATAACTAGACATAAAATACATTCAATAACTGGACATAAAACAGATTCAATAACTGGACATAAAATAGATTGAATAACTGGACATAAAATAGATTCAATAACTAGACATAAAACAGATTCAATAACTGGACATAGAATAGATTCAATAATTGGACATAAAATAGATTCTATAATTGGACGTAAAATAGATTCAATAACTAGACATAAAATAGATTCAATAACTGGACATAAAATAGATTCAATAACTGGACATAGAATAGATTCAATAACTGGCCATAAAATAGATTCAATAACTAGACATAAAATAGATTAAATAACTGGACATAAAACAGATTCAATAATTGGACATAAAATAGATTCAACAACTGGACACAGAGTAGATTCAATAACTAGACATAAAATAGATTCAATAATTGGACGTGAAACAGATTCAATAACTGGACATAAAATAGATTCAATAACTAGACATAAAATAGATTCAATAACTAGACATAAAACAGATTCAATAACTGGACACAGAATAGATTCAATAATTGGACATAAAATAGATTCAATAACAAGACATAAAATAGAGATTCAATAACTGGACATAGAATAGATTCAATAACTTAACATAAAATAGATTCAATAACTGGACATAAAACAGATTCAATAACTGGACATAAAATAGATTCAAAAACTGGACATAAAATAGATTCAATAACTAGACATAAAATGGATTCAATAACTGGACATAGAATAGATTCAATAATTGGACATAAACAGATTCAATAACTGGACAAAGAATAGATTCAATAATTGGACATAAAATAGATTCAATAATTGGACATAGAATAGATTCAACAACTAGACATAAAATAGATTCAATAACTGGACATAGAATAGATTCAATAACTGGACATAAAACAGATTCAATAACTGGACATAGAATAGATTCAATAATTGGACATAAAATAGATTCAATAATTAGACATAAAATAGAGATTCAATAACTGGACATAGAATAGATTCAATAACTTAACATAAAATAGATTCAATAACTGGACATAAAACAGATTCAATAACTGGACATAAAATAGATTCAAAAACTGGCCATAAAATAGATTCAATAATTAGACATAAAATAGATTCAATAACTGGACATAGAATAGATTCAATGATTCGACATAAAACAGATTCAATAACTAGACATAAAATAGATTCAATAACTGGACATAGAATAGATTCAATAATTCGACATAAAACAGATTCAATAACTAGACATAAAACAGATTTAATAACTGGACATAGAATAGATTCAATAACTGGACATAAAATAGATTCAATAATTCGACATAAAATCGATTCAATAATTGGACATAAAATAGATTCAACAACTAGACATAAAATAGATTCAATAAGTGGACAAAAAATAGATTCATTAACTGGACATAAAATAGATTCAATAACTGGACATAGAATAGATTCAATAACTGGACATAAAATAGATTCAATAAGTGGACATAAAATAGATTCAATAACTGGACATAAAATAGATTCAATAAGTGGATATAAAATAGATTCAATAACTGGACATAAAATAGATTCAATAAGTGGACATAAAATAGATTCAATAATTAGACATAGAATAGATTCAATAATTGGACATAAAATAGATTCAATAACTGGACATAAAATAGATTCAATAACTGAACATAAAATAGATTCAAGAAGTGGACATAAAATAGACTCCATAACAGGACATAAAATAGATTCAATAACTGGACATAGAATAGATTCAATAACTGGATATAAAATAGATTCAATAATTCGACAAAAAATAGATTCAATAACTGGACATAAAATAGCTTCAATAAGTGGACATAAAATAGATTCAATAACTGGACATAAAATAGATTCAATAAGTGGACATAAAATAGATTCAATAATTAGACATAGAATAGATTCAATAATTGGACATAAAATAGATTCAATAACTGGACATAAAATAGATTCAATAACTGAACATAAAATAGATTCAAGAAGTGGACATAAAATAGACTCCATAACAGGACATAAAATAGATTCAATAACTGGACATAGAATAGATTCAATAACTGGATATAAAATAGATTCAATAATTCGACAAAAAATAGATTCAATAACTGGACATAAAATAGATTCAATAACTGGACATAAAATAGATTCAATAATTGGATATAAAATAGATTCAATAACTGGATATAAAATAGATTCAATAGCTGGACATAAAATAGATTCGATAACTGGACACAGAATAGATTCAATAACTGGACATAAAATAGATTCAATAAGAGGACATAAAATAGATTCAATAATTGGACATAGAATAGATTCAATAATTGGACATAAAATAGATTCAATAACTGGACATAAAATAGATTCAATAATTGGACATAAAATAGATTCAATAAGTGGACATAAAATAGATTCAATAACTGCACATAAAATAGATTCAATAATTGGACATAGAATAGATTCAATAATTGGACATAAAATAGATTCAATAACTGGACAGAGAATAGATTCAATAACTGGACATAAAATAGATTCAATAAGTGGACATAAAATAGATTCAATAATTGAACATAGAATAGAATCAATAACTGGACATAACATAGATTCAATAACTGGACATAACATAGATTCATTAACTGGACATAAAATAGATTCAATAACTGGACATAAAATAGATTCAATAACTAGACATAAAATAGATTCAATAACTAGACATAACATAGATTCAATAATTAGACATAAAATAGATTCAATAACTGGACATAGAATAGATTCAATAACTGGACATAAAATAGATTCAATAAGTGGACCTAAAATAGATTCAATAATTGGAAATAGAATAGATTCAATAATCGGACATAAAATAGATTCAATAACTGGACATAAAATAGATTCAATAACTGGCCATCAAATAGATTCAATAAGTGGACATAAAAACGATTCAATAAGTGGACATAAAATAAATTCAATAACTGGACATAAAATAGATTCAATAAATGGACTTAAAATAGATTCAATAATTGGACATAGAATAGATTCAATAATTGGACATAAAATAGATTCAATAACTGGACATAAAATAGATTCAATAACTGGACATAAAATAGATTCAATAACTGGCCATAAAATAGATTCAATAAGCAGACATAAAATAGATTCAATAATCTGACATAGAATAGATTCAATATTTGGACATAAAATAGATTCAATAAGCGGACATAGAATAGATTCAATAACTGGACATAAAATAGATTCAATAACTGGACATAAAATAGATTCAATAACTGGACATAGAATAGATTCAATAACTGGACGTAAAATAGATTCAATAAGTGGACATAAAATAGATTCAATAACTGGACATAAAATAGATACAATAACTGGCCATAAAATAGATTCAATAAGTGGACATAAAATAGATTCAATAATTTGACATAAAATAGATTCAATAATTGGACATAAAATAGATTCAACAACTAGACATAAAATAGATTCAATAAGTGGACATAAAATAGATTCAATAACTGGACATAAAATAGATTCAATAACTGGACATAGAATAGATTCAATAACTGGACATAAAATAGATTCAATAAGTGGACATAAAATAGATTCAATAACTGGACATAAAATAGATTCAATAAGTGGACATAAAATAGATTCAATAACTGGACATAAAATAGATTCAATAAGTGGACATAAAATAGATTCAATAATTAGACATAGAATAGATTCAATAATTGGACATAAATTAGATTCAATAACTGGACACAAAATAGATTCAATAACTGAACATAAAATAGATTCAAGAAGTGGACATAAAATAGACTCCATAACAGGACATAAAATAGATTCAATGACTGGACATAAAATAGATTCAATAACTGAACATAAAATAGATTCAAGAAGTGGATATAAAATAGACTCCATAACAGGACATAAAATAGATTCAATAACTGGACATAGAATAGATTCAATAACTGGATATTAAATAGATTCAATAATTCGACAAAAAATAGATTCAATAACTGGACATAAAATAGATTCAATAACTGGACATAAAATAGATTCAATAATTGGCATAAAATAGATTCAATAACTGGATATAAAATAGATTCAATAACTGGACATAAAATAGATTCAATAACTGGACATAGAATAGATGCAATAACTGGACATAAAATAGATTCAATAAGTGGACATGAAATAGAATCAATAATTGGACATAGAATAGATTCAATAATTGGACATAAAATAGATTCAATAACTGGACATAAAATAGATTCAATAATTGGACATAAAATAGATTCAATAAGTGGACATAAAATAGATTCAATAACTGGACATAAAATAGATTCAATAATTGGACATAGTATAGATTCAATAATTGGACATAAAATAGATTCAATAACAGGACAGAGAATAGATTCAATAACTGGACATAAAATAGATTCAATAAGTGGACATAAAATAGATTCAATAATTGGACATAGAATAGATTCAATAACTGGACATAACATAGATTCAATAATTGGACATAACATAGATTCAATAACTGGACATAAAATAGATTCAATAACTGGACATAAAATAGATTCAATAACTAGACATAAAATAGATTCAATAACTAGACATAACATAGATTCAATAATTAGACATAAAATAGATTCAATAACTGGACATAGAATAGATTCAATAACTGGACATAAAATAGATTCAATAAGTGGACATAAAATAGATTCAATAATTGGACATAGAATAGATTCAATAATCGGACATAAAATAGATTCAATAACTGGACATAAAATAGATTCAATAACTGGCCATCAAATAGATTCAATAAGTGGATATAAAAAAGATTCAATAAGTGGACATAAAATAAATTCAATAACCGGACATAAAATAGATTCAATAAGTGGACATAAAATAGATTCAATAATTGGACATAGAATAGATTCAATAACTGGACATAAAATAGATTCAATAACTGGACAGAGAATAGATTCAATAACAGGACATAAAATAGATTCAATAACTGGCCATAAAATAGATTCAATAAGTGGACATAAAATAGATTCAATAATTTGACATAGAATAGATTCAATAATTGGACATAAAATAGATTCAATAAGCGGACATAGAATAGATTCAATAACTGGACATAAAACAGCAATTCATATTAAAGAGAATACCGAGTCCATCCTATTCCTTACGCACTCAAAGATGCAGTTGAGGTATACTGAGCCCATCCTATTCCTTACGCACTCAAAGATGCAGTTGAGGCATACTGAGTCCATCCTATTCCTTACGCACTCAAAGATGCAGTTGAGCTATACTGAGTCCATCCTATTCATTATGCACTCAAAGATGCAGTTGAGGTGAACCGAGTCCATCCTATTCCTTACGCACTCAAAGATGCAGTTGAGGTATACTGAGCCCATCCTATTCCTTACGCACTCAAGGATGCAGTTGAGGAATACTGAGTCCATCCTATTCCTTACGCACTCAAAGATGCAGTTGAGGTATACTGAGTCCATCCTATTCCTTATGCACTCAAAGATGCAGTTGAGGTATACCGAGTCCATCCTATTCCTTACGCACTCAAAGATGCAGTTGAGGTATACTGAGTCCATCCTATTCCTTATGCACTCAAAGATGCAGTTGAGGTATACTGAGTCCATCCTATTCCTTATGCACTCAAAGATGCAGTTGAGGAATACTGAGCCCATCCTATTTCTTACGCACTCAAAGATGCAGTTGAGGTATACTGAGTCCATCCTATTCCTTACGCACTCAAAGATGCAGTTGAGGTATACTGAGTCCATCCTATTCCTTACGCACTCAAAGATGCAGTTGAGGTATACCGAGTCCATCCTATTCCTTACGCACTCAAAGATGAAGTTGAGGTATACCGAGTCCATCCTATTCCTTACGCACTCAAAGATGCAGTTGAGGAATACTGAGTCCATCCTATTCCTTACACACTCAAAGATGAAGTTGAGGTATACTGAGTCCATCCTATTCCTTACGCACTCAAAGATGCAGTTGAGGTATACCGAGGCCATCCTATTCCTTACGCATTCAAAGATGCAGTTCAGGTATACCGAGTCCATCCTATTCCCTATGCACTCAAAGATGCAGTTGAGGTATACCGAGTCCATCCTATTCCTTACGCACTCAAAGATGCAGTTGAGGTATACCGAGTCCATCCTATTCCTTACGCACTCAAAGATGCAATTGAGGTATACTGAGTCCATCCTATTCCTTACACACTCAAAGATGCAGTTCAGGTATACCGAGTCCATCCTATTCCTTACGCACTCAAAGATGCAGTTGAGGTATACCGAGTCCATCCTATTCCTTACGCACTCAAAGATGTTGTTGAGGTATACCGAGTCCATCCTATTCCTTACGCACTCAAAGATGCAGATGAGGTATACCGAGTCCATCCTATTCCTTACGCACTCAAAGATGTTGTTGAGGTATACCGAGTCCATCCTATTCCTTACGCACTCAAAGATGCAGTTGAGGTATACTGAGCCCATCCTATTCCCTACGCACTCAAAGATGCAGTTCAGGTATACTCAGCCCATCCTATTTCTTATGCGCTCAAAGATGCAGTTGAGGTATACTGAGTCCATCCTATTTCTTATGCGCTCAAAGATGCAGTTGAGGTACACTGAGTCCATCCTATTCCTTACCCACTCAAAGATGCAATTGAGGTATACTGAGTCTATCCTATTCCTTATGCACTCAAAGATGCAGTTGAGGTATACTGAGCCCATCCTATTCCTTACGCACTCAAAGATGCAGTTGAGGTATACTGAGCTCATCCTATTTCTTATGCGCTCAAAGATGCAGTTGAGGTATACTGAGTCCATCCTATTCCTTACGCACTCAAAGATGCAGTTGAGGTATACTGAGCCCATCTTATTCCTTACGCACTCAAAGATGCAGTTGAGGTATACTGAGTCCATCCTATTCCTCACACACTCAAAGATGCAGTTGAGGTATACTGAGCCCATCCTATTCCTTACGCACTCAAAGATGCAGTTGAGGTATACCGAGTCCATCCTATTCCTTACGCACTCAAAGATGCAGTTGAGGTATACTGAGTCCATCCTATTCCTTACGCACTCACAGATGCAGTTGAGGTTATCCGAGTCCATCCTATTCCTTACGCACTCAAAGATGCAGTTCAGGTATACTGAGTCCATCCTATTCCTTACACACTCAAAGATGCAGTTGAGGTATACAGAGTCCATCCTATTCCTTACGAACTTAAAGATGAAGTTGAGGTATACTGAGTCCATCCTATTCCTTACGCACTCAAAGATGCAGTTGAGGTATACCGAGTACATCCTATTCCTTACGCACTCAAAGATGCAGTTGAGGTATACCGAGTCCATCCTACACTCAAAGATGCAGTTGAGGTATACCGAGTCCATCCTATTCCTTATGCACTCAAAGATGCAGTTGAGGTATACTGAGTCCATCCTATTCCTTACGCACTCAAAGATGCAGTTGAGGTATACCGAGTCCATCCTATTCCTTACGCACTCAAAGATGCAGTTGAGGTATACCGAGCCCATCCTATTCCTTACGCACTCAAAGATGCAGTTGAGGTATACTGAGCCCATCCTATTCCTTACGCACTCAAAGATGCAGTTGAGGCATACTGAGTCCATCCTATTCCTTACGCACTCAAAGATGCAGTTGAGCTATACTGAGTCCATCCTATTCATTATGCAATCAAAGATGCAGTTGAGGTGAACCGAGTCCATCCTATTCCTTACGCACTCAAAGATGCAGTTGAGGTATACTGAGCCCATCCTATTCCTTACGCACTCAAGGATGCAGTTGAGGAATACTGAGTCCATCCTATTCCTTACGCACTCAAAGATGCAGTTGAGGTATACTGAGTCCATCCTATTCCTTATGCACTCAAAGATGCAGTTGAGGTATACCGAGTCCATCCTATTCCTTACGCACTCAAAGATGCAGTTGAGGTATACTGAGTCCATCCTATTCCTTATGCACTCAAAGATGCAGTTGAGGTATACTGAGTCCATCCTATTCCTTATGCACTCAAAGATGCAGTTGAGGAATACTGAGCCCATCCTATTTCTTACGCACTCAAAGATGCAGTTGAGGTATACTGAGTCCATCCTATTCCTTACGCACTCAAAGATGCAGTTGAGGTATACTGAGTCCATCCTATTCCTTACGCACTCAAAGATGCAGTTGAGGTATACCGAGTCCATCCTATTCCTTACGCACTCAAAGATGAAGTTGAGGTATACCGAGTCCATCCTATTCCTTACGCACTCAAAGATGCAGTTGAGGAATACTGAGTCCATCCTATTCCTTACACACTCAAAGATGAAGTTGAGGTATACTGAGTCCATCCTATTCCTTACGCACTCAAAGATGCAGTTGAGGTATACCGAGGCCATCCTATTCCTTACGCATTCAAAGATGCAGTTCAGGTATACCGAGTCCATCCTATTCCTTATGCACTCAAAGATGCAGTTGAGGTATACCGAGTCCATCCTATTCCTTACGCACTCAAAGATGCAGTTGAGGTATACCGAGTCCATCCTATTCCTTACGCACTCAAAGATGCAATTGAGGTATACTGAGTCCATCCTATTCCTTACACACTCAAAGATGCAGTTCAGGTATACCGAGTCCAACCTATTCCTTACGCACTCAAAGATGCAGTTGAGGTATACCGAGTCCATCCTATTCCTTACGCACTCAAAGATGTTGTTGAGGTATACCGAGTCCATCCTATTCCTTACGCACTCAAAGATGCAGTTGAGGTATACTGAGCCCATCCTATTCCCTACGCACTCAAAGATGCAGTTCAGGTATACTCAGCCCATCCTATTTCTTATGCGCTCAAAGATGCAGTTGAGGTATACTGAGTCCATCCTATTTCTTATGCGCTCAAAGATGCAGTTGAGGTACACTGAGTCCATCCTATTCCTTACCCACTCAAAGATGCAATTGAGGTATACTGAGTCTATCCTATTCCTTATGCACTCAAAGATGCAGTTGAGGTATACTGAGCCCATCCTATTCCTTACGCACTCAAAGATGCAGTTGAGGTATACAGAGCCCATCCTATTTCTTATACGCTCAAAGATGCAGTTGAGGTATACTGAGTCCATCCTATTCCTTACGCACTCAAAGATGCAGTTGAGGTATACTGAGCCCATCTTATTCCTTACGCACTCAAAGATGCAGTTGAGGTATACTGAGTCCATCCTATTCCTTACACACTCAAAGATGCAGTTGAGGTATACTGAGCCCATCCTATTCCTTACGCACTCAAAGATGCAGTTGAGGTATACCGAGTCCATCCTATTCCTTACGCACTCAAAGATGCAGTTGAGGTATACTGAGTCCATCCTATTCCTTACGCACTCACAGATGCAGTTGAGGTTATCCGAGTCCATCCTGTTCCTTACGCACTCAAAGATGCAGTTCAGGTATACTGAGTCCATCCTATTCCTTACACACTCAAAGATGCAG
Source organism: Pictodentalium vernedei (assembly GCA_031216915.1). Lineage (NCBI taxonomy): Eukaryota > Metazoa > Mollusca > Scaphopoda > Dentaliida > Dentaliidae > Pictodentalium > Pictodentalium vernedei. The sequence continues at coordinate 7,696,812 of CM062291.1, read as the reverse complement.
TTGAGGTATACAGAGTCCATCCTATTCCTTACGAACTTAAAGATGAAGTTGAGGTATACTGAGTCCATCCTATTCCTTACGCACTCAAAGATGCAGTTGAGGTATACCGAGTACATCCTATTCCTTACGCACTCAAAGATGCAGTTGAGGTATACCGAGTCCATCCTACACTCAAAGATGCAGTTGAGGTATACCGCGTCCATCCTATTCCTTATGCACTCAAAGATGCAGTTGAGGTATACTGAGTCCATCCTATTCCTTACGCACTCAAAGATGCAGTTGAGGTATACCGAGTCCATCCTATTCCTTACGCACTCAGAGATGCAGTTGAGGTATACCGAGCCCATCCTATTCCTTACGCACTCAAAGATGCAGTTGAGGTATACCGAGTCCATCTTATTCCTTACGCACTCAAAGATGCAGATGAGGTATACCGAGTCCATCCTATTCCATACGCACTCAAAGATGCAGTTGAGGTATACCGAGTCCATCCTATTCCTTACGCACTCAAAGATGCAGTTGAGGTATACCGAGTCCATCCTATTCCTTACGCACTCAAAGATGCAGTTGAGGTATACCGAGTCCATCCTATTCCTTACACACTCAAAGATGCAGTTGAGGTATACTGAGTCCATCCTATTCCTTACACACTAAAAGATGCAGTTGAGGTATACTGAGTCCATCCTATTCCTTACGCACTCAGAGATGCAGTTGAGGTATACTGAGCCCATCCAATTCCTTACGCACTCAAAGTAGCAGTTGACGTATACTGAGTCCATCCTATTCCTTACGCACTCAAAGATGCAGTTGAGCTATACTGAGTCCATCCTATTCGTTATGCACTCAAAGATGCAGTTGAGGTGTACCGAGTCCATCCTATTCCTTTTGCATTCAAAGATGCAGTTGAGGTATACTGAGTCCATCCTATTCCTTACGCACTCAAAGATGCAGTTGAGGTATACCGAGTCCATCCTATTCCCTACGCACTCAAAGATGCACTTGAGGTATACCGAGTCCATCTTATTCCTTATGCACTCAAAGGTGCAGTTGAGGTATACTGAGCCCATACTATTTCTTATGCGCTCAAAGATGCAGTTGAGGTATACTGAGCCCATCCTATTCCTTACGCACTCAAAGATGCAGTTGAGGTATACTGAGCCCATCCTATTTCTTACGCACTCAAAGATGCAGTTGAGGTATACTGAGTCCATCCTATTCCTTACGCACTCAAAGATGCAGTTGATGTATACCGAGACCATCCTATTCCTTACGCACTCAAAGATGCAGGTGAGGTATACTGAGTCCATCCTATTCCTTACGCACTCAAAGATGCAGTTGAGGTATACCGAGTCCATCCTATTCCTTACGCACTCAAAGATGAAGTTGAGGTATACCGAGTCCATCCTATTCCTTGCGCACTCAAAGATGCAGTTGAGGTATACTGAGTCCATCCTATTCCTTATGCACACAAAGATGCAGTTGAGGTATACCGAGTCCATCCTATTCCTTACGCATTCAAAGATGCAGTTGAGGTATACCGAGTCCATCCTATTCCTTATGCACTCAAAGATGCAGTTGAGGTGTACCGAGTCCATCCTATTCCTTACGCACTCAAAGATGCAGTTGATGTATACCGAGACCATCCTATTCCTTACGCACTCAAAGATGCAGGTGAGGTATACTGAGTCCATCCTATTCCTTACGCACTCAAAGATGCAGTTGAGGTATACCGAGTCCATCCTATTCCTTACGCACTCAAAGATGAAGTTGAGGTATACCGAGTCCATCCTATTCCTTGCGCACTCAAAGATGCAGTTGAGATATACTGAGTCCATCCTATTCCTTACGCATTCAAAGATGAAGTTGAGGTATACTGAGTCCATCCTATTCCTTATGCACACAAAGATGCAGTTGAGGTATACCGAGTCCATCCTATTCCTTACGCATTCAAAGATGCAGTTGAGGTATACCGAGTCCATCCTATTCCTTATGCACTCAAAGATGCAGTTGAGGTATACCGAGTCCATCCTATTCCTTACGCACTCAAAGATGCAGTTGAGGTATACCGAGTCCATCCTATTCCTTACGCACGCAAAGATGTTGTTGAGGTATACCGAGTCCATCCTATTCCTTACGCACTCAAAGATGCAGTTGAGGTATACTGAGCCCATCCTATTCCCTACGCACTCAAAGATGCAGTTCAGGTATACTGAGCCCATCCTATTTCTTATGCGCTCAAAGATGCAGTTGAGGTATACTGAGTCCATCCTATTTGTTATGCGCTCAAAGATGCAGATGAGGTACACTGAGTCCATCCTATTCCTTACCCACTCAAAGATGCAATTGAGGTATACTGAGTCTATCCTATTCCTTATGCACTCAAAGATGCAGTTGAGGTATACTGAGCCCATCCTATTCCTTACGCACTCAAAGATGCAGTTGAGGTATACTGAGCCCATCCTATTTCTTATGCGCTCAAAGATGCAGTTGAGGTATACTGAGTCCATCCTATTCCTTACGCACTCAAAGATGCAGTTGAGGTATACTGAGCCCATCTTATTCCTTACGCACTCAAAGATGCAGTTGAGGTATACCGAGTACATCCTATTCCTTACGCACTCAAAGATGCAGTTGAGGTATACCGAGTCCATCCTACACTCAAAGATGCAGTTGAGGTATACCGAGTCCATCCTATTCCTTACGCACTCAAAGATGCAGTTGAGGTATACTGAGTCCATCCTATTCCTTACGCACTCAAAGATGCAGTTGAGGTATACCGAGTCCATCCTATTCCTTACGCACTCAAAGATGCAGTTGAGGTATACCGAGTCCATCCTATTCCTTACGCACTCAAAGATGCAGTTGAGGTATACCGAGTCCATCTTATTCCTTACGCACTCAAAGATGCAGTTGAGGTATACCGAGTCCATCCTATTCCATACGCACTCAAAGATGCAGTTGAGGTATACCGAGTCCATCCTATTCCTTACGCACTCAAAGATGCACTTGAGGTATACCGAGTCAATCCTATTCCTTACGCACTCAAAGATGCAGTTGAGGTATACCGAGTCCATCCTACTCCTTACACACTCAAAGATGCAGTTGAGGTATACTGAGTCCATCCTATTCCTTACACACTAAAAGATGCAGTTGAGGTATACTGAGTCCATCCTATTCCTTACGCACTCAAAGATGCAGTTGAGGTATACTGAGCCCATCCTATTCCTTACGCACTCAAAGATGCAGTTGAGGTATACTGAGTCCATCCTATTCCTTACGCACTCAAAGATGCAGTTGAGCTATACTGAGTCCATCCTATTCGTTATGCACTCAAAGATGCAGTTGAGGTGTACCTAGTCCATCCTATTCCTTATGCATTCAAAGATGCAGTTGAGGTATACTGAGTCCCTGCTATTCCTTACGCACTCAAAGATGCAGTTGAGGTATACCGAGTCCATCCTATTCCTTACGCACTCAAAGATGCACTTGAGATATACCGAGTCCATCTTATTCCTTATGCACTCAAAGGTGCAGTTGAGGTATACTGAGCCCATACTATTTCTTATGCGCTCAAAGATGCAGTTGAGGTATACTGAGCCCATCCTATTCCTTACGCACTCAAAGATGCAGTTGAGGTATACTGAGCCCATCCTATTTCTTACGCACTCAAAGATGCAGTTGAGGTATACTGAGTCCATCCTATTCCTTACGCACTCAAAGATGCAGTTGATGTATACCGAGACCATCCTATTCCTTACGCACTCAAAGATGCAGGTGAGGTATACTGAGTCCATCCTATTCCTTACGCACTCAAAGATGCAGTTGAGGTATACCGAGTCCATCCTATTCCTTACGCACTCAAAGATGAAGTTGAGGTATACCGAGTCCATCCTATTCCTTACGCACTCAAAGATGCAGTTGAGGTATACTGAGTCCATCCTATTCCTTACGCACTCAAAGATGAAGTTGAGGTATACTCAGTCCATCCTATTCCTTACGCACTCAAAGATGCAGTTGAGGTATACCGAGTCCATCCTATTCCTTACGCACTCAAAGATGTTGTTGAGGTATACCGAGTCCATCCTATTCCTTACGCACTCAAAGATGCAGTTGAGGTATACTGAGCCCATCCTATTCCCTACGCACTCAAAGATGCAGTTCAGGTATACTGAGCCCATCCTATTTCTTATGCGCTCAAAGATGCAGTTGAGGTATACTGAGTCCATCCTATTTCTTATGCGCTTAAAGATGCAGTTGAGGTACACTGAGTCCATCCTATTCCTTACCCACTCAAAGATGCAAATGAGGTATACTGAGTCTATCCTATTCCTTATGCACTCAAAGATGCAGTTGAGGTATACTGAGCCCATCCTATTCCTTACGCACTCAAAGATGCAGTTGAGGTATACTGAGCCCATCCTATTTCTTATGCGCTCAAAGATGCAGTTGAGGTATACTGAGTCCATCCTATTCCTTACGCACTCAAAGATGCAGTTGAGGTATACTGAGCCCATCTTATTCCTTACGCACTCAAAGATGCAGTTGAGGTATACTGAGCCCATCCTATTCCTTACGCACTCAAAGATGCAGCTGAGGTATACCGAGTCCATCCTATTCCTTACGCACTCAAAGATGCAGTTGAGGTATACTGAGTCCATCCTATTCCTTACACACTCAAAGATGCAGTTGAGGTATACTGAGCCCATCCTATTCCTTACGCACTCAAAGATGCACTTGAGGTATACCGAGTCCATCCTATTCCTTACGCACTCAAAGATGCAGTTGAGGTATACTGAGTCCATCCTATTCCTTACGCACTCACAGATGCAGTTGAGGTATACTGAGTCCATCCTATTCCTTACGCACTCAAAGATGCAGTTGAGGTTATCCGAATCCATCCTATTCCTTACGCACTCAAAGATGCAGTTCAGGTATACTGAGTCCATCCTATTCCTTACACACTCAAAGATGCAGTTGAGGTATACCGAGTCCATCCTATTCCTTACGCACTCAAAGATGAAGTTGAGGTATACTGAGTCCATCCTATTCCTTACGCACTCAAAGATGCAGTTGAGGTATACCGAGTACATCCTATTCCTTACGCACTCAAAGATGCAGTTGAGGTATACCGAGTCCATCCTACAATCAAAGATGCAGTTGAGGTATACCGAGTCCATCCTATTCCTTACGCATTCAAAGATGCAGTTGAGGTATACTGAGTCCATCCTATTCCTTACGCACTCAAAGATGCAGTTGAGGTATACCGAGTCCGTCCTATTCCTTACGCACTCAAAGATGCAGTTGAGGTATACCGAGCCCATCCTATTCCTTACGCACTCAAAGATGCAGTTGAGGTATACCGAGTCCATCTTATTCCTTACGCACTCAAAGATGCAGTTGAGGTATACCGAGTCCATCCTATTCCATACGCACTCAAAGATGCAGTTGAGGTATACCGAGTCCATCCTATTCCTTACGCACTCAAAGATGCAGTTGAGGTATACCGAGTCCATCCTATTCCTTACGCACTCAAAGATGCAGTTGAGGTATACCGAGTCCATCCTACTCCTTACACACTCAAAGATGCAGTTGAGGTATACTGAGTCCATCCTATTCCTTACACACTAAAAGATGCAGTTGAGGTATACTGAGTCCATCCTATTCCTTATGCACTCAAAGATGCAGTTGAGGTATACTGAGCCCATCCTATTCCTTACGCACTCAAAGATGCAGTTGAGGTATACTGAGTCCATCCTATTCCTTACGCACTCAAAGATGCAGTTGAGCTATACTGAGTCCATCCTATTCGTTATGCACTCAAAGATGCAGTTGAGGTGTACCTAGTCCATCCTATTCCTTATGCATTCAAAGATGCAGTTGAGGTATACTGAGTCCCTCCTATTCCTTACGCACTCAAAGATGCAGTTGAGGTATACCGAGTCCATCCTATTCCTTACGCACTCAAAGATGCACTTGAGGTATACCGAGTCCATCTTATTCCTTATGCACTCAAAGGTGCAGTTGAGGTATACTGAGCCCATACTATTTCTTATGCGCTCAAAGATGCAGTTGAGGTATACTGAGCCCATCCTATTCCTTACGCACTCAAAGATGCAGTTGAGGTATACTGAGCCCATCCTATTTCTTACGCACTCAAAGATGCAGTTGAGGTATACTGAGTCCATCCTATTCCTTACGCACTCAAAGATGCAGTTGATGTATACCGAGACCATCCTATTCCTTACGCACTCAAAGATGCAGGTGAGGTATACTGAGTCCATCCTATTCCTTACACACTCAAAGATGCAGTTGAGGTATACCGAGTCCATCCTATTCCTTACGCACTCAAAGATGAAGTTGAGGTATACCGAGTCCATCCTATTCCTTACGCACTCAAAGATGCAGTTGAGGTATACTGAGTCCATCCTATTCCTTACACACTCAAAGATGCAGTTGGGGTATACTGAGCCCATCCTATTCCTTACGCACTCAAAGATGCACTTGAGGTATACCGAGTCCATCCTATTCCTTATGCACTCAAAGATGCAGTTGAGGTATACTGAGTCCATCCTATTCCTTACGCACTCACAGATGCAGTTGAGGTATACTGAGTCCATCCTATTCCTTACGCACTCAAAGATGCAGTTGAGGTTATCCGAATCCATCCTATTCCTTACGCACTCAAAGATGCAGTTCAGGTATACTGAGTCCATCCTATTCCTTACACACTCAAAGATGCAGTTGAGGTATACCGAGTCCATCCTATTCCTTACGCACTCAAAGATGAAGTTGAGGTATACTGAGTCCATCCTATTCCTTACGCACTCAAAGATGCAGTTGAGGTATACCGAGTACATCCTATTCCTTACGCACTCAAAGATGCAGTTGAGGTATACCGAGTCCATCCTACAATCAAAGATGCAGTTGAGGTATACCGAGTCCATCCTATTCCTTACGCACTCAAAGATGCAGTTGAGGTATACTGAGTCCATCCTATTCCTTACGCACTCAAAGATGCAGTTGAGGTATACCGAGTCCGTCCTATTCCTTACGCACTCAAAGATGCAGTTGAGGTATACCGAGCCCATCCTATTCCTTACGCACTCAAAGATGCAGTTGAGGTATACCGAGTCCATCTTATTCCTTACGCACTCAAAGATGCAGTTTAGGTATACCGAGTCCATCCTATTCCATACGCACTCAAAGATGCAGTTGAGGTATACCGAGTCCATCCTATTCCTTACGCACTCAAAGATGCAGTTGAGGTATACCGAGTCCATCCTATTCCTTACGCACTCAAAGATGCAGTTGAGGTATACCGAGTCCATCCTACTCCTTACACACTCAAAGATGCAGTTGAGGTATACTGAGTCCATCCTATTCCTTACACACTAAAAGATGCAGTTGAGGTATACTGAGTCCATCCTATTCCTTACGCACTCAAAGATGCAGTTGAGGTATACTGAGCCCATCCTATTCCTTACACACTCAAAGATGCAGTTGAGGTATACTGAGTCCATCCTATTCCTTACGCACTCAAAGATGCAGTTGAGCTATACTGAGTCCATCCTATTCGTTATGCACTCAAAGATGCAGTTGAGGTGTACCTAGTCCATCCTATTCCTTATGCATTCAAAGATGCAGTTGAGGTATACTGAGTCCCTCCTATTCCTTACGCACTCAAAGATGCAGTTGAGGTATACCGAGTCCATCCTATTCCTTACGCACTCAAAGATGCACTTGAGGTATACCGAGTCCATCTTATTCCTTATGCACTCAAAGGTGCAGTTGAGGTATACTGAGCCCATACTATTTCTTATGCGCTCAAAGATGCAGTTGAGGTATACTGAGCCCATCCTATTCCTTACGCACTCAAAGATGCAGTTGAGGTATACTGAGCCCATCCTATTTCTTACGCACTCAAAGATGCAGTTGAGGTATACTGAGTCCATCCTATTCCTTACGCACTCAAAGATGCAGTTGATGTATACTGAGACCATCCTATTCCTTACGCACTCAAAGATGCAGGTGAGGTATACTGAGTCCATCCTATTCCTTACACACTCAAAGATGCAGTTGAGGTATACCGAGTCCATCCTATTCCTTACGCACTCAAAGATGAAGTTGAGGTATACCGAGTCCATCCTATTCCTTACGCACTCAAAGATGCAGTTGAGGTATACTGAGTCCATCCTATTCCTTACGCACTCAAAGATGAAGTTGAGGTATACTGAGTCCATCCTATTCCTTACGCACTCAAAGATGCAGTTGAGGTATACCGAGTCCATCCTATTCCTTACGCACTCAAAGATGTTGTTGAGGTATACCGAGTCCATCCTATTCCTTACGCACTCAAAGATGCAGTTGAGGTATACTGAGCCCATCCTATTCCCTATGCACTCAAAGATGCAGTTCAGGTATACTGAGCCCATCCTATTTCTTATGCGCTCAAAGATGCAGTTGAGGTATACTGAGTCCATCCTATTTCTTATGCGCTCAAAGATGCAGTTGAGGTACACTGAGTCCATCCTATTCCTTACCCACTCAAAGATGCAAATGAGGTATACTGAGTCTACCCTATTCCTTATGCACTCAAAGATGCAGTTGAGGTATACTGAGCCCATCCTATTCCTTACGCACTCAAAGATGCAGTTGAGGTATACTGAGCCCATCCTATTTCTTATGCGCTCAAAGATGCAGTTGAGGTATACTGAGTCCATCCTATTCCTTACGCACTCAAAGATGCAGTTGAGGTATACTGAGCCCATCTTATTCCTTACGCACTCAAAGATGCAGTTGAGGTATACTGAGCCCATCCTATTCCTTACGCACTCAAAGATGCAGCTGAGGTATACCGAGTCCATCCTATTCCTTACGCACTCAAAGATGCAGTTGAGGTATACTGAGTCCATCCTATTCCTTACACACTCAAAGATGCAGTTGAGGTACACTGAGCCCATCCTATTCCTTACGCACTCAAAGATGCACTTGAGGTATACCGAGTCCATCCTATTCCTTACGCACTCAAAGATGCAGTTGAGGTATACTGAGTCCATCCTATTCCTTACGCACTCACAGATGCAGTTGAGGTATACTGAGTCCATCCTATTCCTTACGCACTCAAAGATGCAGTTGAGGTTATCCGAATCCATCCTATTCCTTACGCACTCAAAGATGCAGTTCAGGTATACTGAGTCCATCCTATTCCTTACACACTCAAAGATGCAGTTGAGGTATACCGAGTCCATCCTATTCCTTACGCACTCAAAGATGAAGTTGAGGTATACTGAGTCCATCCTATTCCTTACGCACTCAAAGATGCAGTTGAGGTATACCGAGTACATCCTATTCCTTACGCACTCAAAGATGCAGTTGAGGTATACCGAGTCCATCCTACAATCAAAGATGCAGTTGAGGTATACCGAGTCCATCCTATTCCTTACGCATTCAAAGATGCAGTTGAGGTATACTGAGTCCATCCTATTCCTTACGCACTCAAAGATGCAGTTGAGGTATACCGAGTCCGTCCTATTCCTTACGCACTCAAAGATGCAGTTGAGGTATACCGAGCCCATCCTATTCCTTACGCACTCAAAGATGCAGTTGAGGTATACCGAGTCCATCTTATTCCTTACGCACTCAAAGATGCAGTTGAGGTATACCGAGTCCATCCTATTCCATACGCACTCAAAGATGCAGTTGAGGTATACCGAGTCCATCCTATTCCTTACGCACTCAAAGATGCAGTTGAGGTATACCGAGTCCATCCTATTCCTTACGCACTCAAAGATGCAGTTGAGGTATACCGAGTCCATCCTACTCCTTACACACTCAAAGATGCAGTTGAGGTATACTGAGTCCATCCTATTCCTTACACACTAAAAGATGCAGTTGAGGTATACTGAGTCCATCCTATTCCTTACGCACTCAAAGATGCAGTTGAGGTATACTGAGCCCATCCTATTCCTAACGCACTCAAAGATGCAGTTGAGGTATACTGAGTCCATCCTATTCCTTACGCACTCAAAGATGCAGTTGAGCTATACTGAGTCCATCCTATTCGTTATGCACTCAAAGATGCAGTTGAGGTGTACCTAGTCCATCCTATTCCTTATGCATTCAAAGATGCAGTTGAGGTATACTGAGTCCCTCCTATTCCTTACGCACTCAAAGATGCAGTTGAGGTATACCGAGTCCATCCTATTCCTTACGCACTCAAAGATGCACTTGAGGTATACCGAGTCCATCTTATTCCTTATGCACTCAAAGGTGCAGTTGAGGTATACTGAGCCCATACTATTTCTTATGCGCTCAAAGATGCAGTTGAGGTATACTGAGCCCATCCTATTCCTTACGCACTCAAAGATGCAGTTGAGGTATACTGAGCCCATCCTATTTCTTACGCACTCAAAGATGCAGTTGAGGTATACTGAGTCCATCCTATTCCTTACGCACTCAAAGATGCAGTTGATGTATACCGAGACCATCCTATTCCTTACGCACTCAAAGATGCAGGTGAGGTATACTGAGTCCATCCTATTCCTTACACACTCAAAGATGCAGTTGAGGTATACCGAGTCCATCCTATTCCTTACGCACTCAAAGATGAAGTTGAGGTATACCGAGTCCATCCTATTCCTTACGCACTCAAAGATGCAGTTGAGGTATACTGAGTCCATCCTATTCCTTACACACTCAAAGATGCAGTTGGGGTATACTGAGCCCATCCTATTCCTTACGCACTCAAAGATGCACTTGAGGTATACCGAGTCCATCCTATTCCTTATGCACTCAAAGATGCAGTTGAGGTATACTGAGTCCATCCTATTCCTTACGCACTCACAGATGCAGTTGAGGTATACTGAGTCCATCCTATTCCTTACGCACTCAAAGATGCAGTTGAGGTTATCCGAATCCATCCTATTCCTTACGCACTCAAAGATGCAGTTCAGGTATACTGAGTCCATCCTATTCCTTACACACTCAAAGATGCAGTTGAGGTATACCGAGTCCATCCTATTCCTTACGCACTCAAAGATGAAGTTGAGGTATACTGAGTCCATCCTATTCCTTACGCACTCAAAGATGCAGTTGAGGTATACCGAGTACATCCTATTCCTTACGCACTCAAAGATGCAGTTGAGGTATACCGAGTCCATCCTACAATCAAAGATGCAGTTGAGGTATACCGAGTCCATCCTATTCCTTACGCACTCAAAGATGCAGTTGAGGTATACTGAGTCCATCCTATTTCTTACGCACTCAAAGATGCAGTTGAGGTATACCGAGTCCGTCCTATTCCTTACGCACTCAAAGATGCAGTTGAGGTATACCGAGCCCATCCTATTCCTTACGCACTCAAAGATGCAGTTGAGGTATACCGAGTCCATCTTATTCCTTACGCACTCAAAGATGCAGTTTAGGTATACCGAGTCCATCCTATTCCATACGCACTCAAAGATGCAGTTGAGGTATACCGAGTCCATCCTATTCCTTACGCACTCAAAGATGCAGTTGAGGTATACCGAGTCCATCCTATTCCTTACGCACTCAAAGATGCAGTTGAGGTATACCGAGTCCATCCTACTCCTTACACACTCAAAGATGCAGTTGAGGTATACTGAGTCCATCCTATTCCTTACACACTAAAAGATGCAGTTGAGGTATACTGAGTCCATCCTATTCCTTACGCACTCAAAGATGCAGTTGAGGTATACTGAGCCCATCCTATTCCTTACGCACTCAAAGATGCAGTTGAGGTATACTGAGTCCATCCTATTCCTTACGCACTCAAAGATGCAGTTGAGCTATACTGAGTCCATCCTATTCGTTATGCACTCAAAGATGCAGTTGAGGTGTACCTAGTCCATCCTATTCCTTATGCATTCAAAGATGCAGTTGAGGTATACTGAGTCCCTCCTATTCCTTACGCACTCAAAGATGCAGTTGAGGTATACCGAGTCCATCCTATTCCTTACGCACTCAAAGATGCACTTGAGGTATACCGAGTCCATCTTATTCCTTATGCACTCAAAGGTGCAGTTGAGGTATACTGAGCCCATACTATTTCTTATGCGCTCAAAGATGCAGTTGAGGTATACTGAGCCCATCCTATTCCTTACGCACTCAAAGATGCAGTTGAGGTATACTGAGCCCATCCTATTTCTTACGCACTCAAAGATGCAGTTGAGGTATACTGAGTCCATCCTATTCCTTACGCACTCAAAGATGCAGTTGATGTATACCGAGACCATCCTATTCCTTACGCACTCAAAGATGCAGGTGAGGTATACTGAGTCCATCCTATTCCTTACACACTCAAAGATGCAGTTGAGGTATACCGAGTCCATCCTATTCCTTACGCACTCAAAGATGAAGTTGAGGTATACCGAGTCCATCCTATTCCTTACGCACTCAAAGATGCAGTTGAGGTATACTGAGTCCATCCTATTCCTTACGCACTCAAAGATGAAGTTGAGGTATACTGAGTCCATCCTATTCCTTACGCACTCAAAGATGCAGTTGAGGTATACCGAGTCCATCCTATTCCTTACGCACTCAAAGATGTTGTTGAGGTATACCGAGTCCATCCTATTCCTTACGCACTCAAAGATGCAGTTGAGGTATACTGAGCCCATCCTATTCCCTATGCACTCAAAGATGCAGTTCAGGTATACTGAGCCCATCCTATTTCTTATGCGCTCAAAGATGCAGTTGAGGTATACTGAGTCCATCCTATTTCTTATGCGCTCAAAGATGCAGTTGAGGTACACTGAGTCCATCCTATTCCTTACCCACTCAAAGATGCAAATGAGGTATACTGAGTCTACCCTATTCCTTATGCACTCAAAGATGCAGTTGAGGTATACTGAGCCCATCCTATTCCTTACGCACTCAAAGATGCAGTTGAGGTATACTGAGCCCATCCTATTTCTTATGCGCTCAAAGATGCAGTTGAGGTATACTGAGTCCATCCTATTCCTTACGCACTCAAAGATGCAGTTGAGGTATACTGAGCCCATCTTATTCCTTACGCACTCAAAGATGCAGTTGAGGTATACTGAGCCCATCCTATTCCTTACGCACTCAAAGATGCAGCTGAGGTATACCGAGTCCATCCTATTCCTTACGCACTCAAAGATGCAGTTGAGGTATACTGAGTCCATCCTATTCCTTACACACTCAAAGATGCAGTTGAGGTACACTGAGCCCATCCTATTCCTTACGCACTCAAAGATGCACTTGAGGTATACCGAGTCCATCCTATTCCTTACGCACTCAAAGATGCAGTTGAGGTATACTGAGTCCATCCTATTCCTTACGCACTCACAGATGCAGTTGAGGTATACTGAGTCCATCCTATTCCTTACGCACTCAAAGATGCAGTTGAGGTTATCCGAATCCATCCTATTCCTTACGCACTCAAAGATGCAGTTCAGGTATACTGAGTCCATCCTATTCCTTACACACTCAAAGATGCAGTTGAGGTATACCGAGTCCATCCTATTCCTTACGCACTCAAAGATGAAGTTGAGGTATACTGAGTCCATCCTATTCCTTACGCACTCAAAGATGCAGTTGAGGTATACCGAGTACATCCTATTCCTTACGCACTCAAAGATGCAGTTGAGGTATACCGAGTCCATCCTACACTCAAAGATGCAGTTGAGGTATACCGAGTCCATCCTATTCCTTACGCACTCAAAGATGCAGTTGAGGTATACTGAGTCCATCCTATTCCTTACGCACTCAAAGATGCAGTTGAGGTATACCGAGTCCGTCCTATTCCTTACGCACTCAAAGATGCAGTTGAGGTATACCGAGCCCATCCTATTCCTTACGCACTCAAAAATGCAGTTGAGGTATACCGAGTCCATCTTATTCCTTACGCACTCAAAGATGCAGTTGAGGTATACCGAGTCCATCCTATTCCATACGCACTCAAAGATGCAGTTGAGGTATACCGAGTCCATCCTATTCCTTACGCACTCAAAGATGCAGTTGAGGTATACCGAGTCCATCCTATTCCTTACGCACTCAAAGATGCAGTTGAGGTATACCGAGTCCATCCTATTCCTTACACACTCAAAGATGCAGTTGAGGTATACTGAGTCCATCCTATTCCTTACACACTAAAAGATGCAGTTGAGGTATACTGAGTCCATCCTATTCCTTACGCACTCAAAGATGCAGTTGAGGTATACTGAGCCCATCCTATTCCTTACGCACTCAAAGATGCAGTTGAGGTATACTGAGTCCATCCTATTCCTTACACACTCAAAGATGCAGTTGAGCTATACTGAGTCCATCCTATTCGTTATGCACTCAAAGATGCAGTTGAGGTGTACCGAGTCCATCCTATTCCTTATGCATTCAAAGATGCAGTTGAGGTATACTGAGTCCATCCTATTCCTTACGCACTCAAAGATGCAGTTGAGGTATACTGAGCCCATCTTATTCCTTACGCACTAAAAGATGCAGTTGAGGTATACTGAGCCCATCCTATTCCTTACGCACTCAAAGATGCAGCTGAGGTATACCGGTTCCATCCTATTCCTTACGCACTCAAAGATGCAGTTGAGGTATACCGAGTCCATCCTATTCCTTACGCACTCAAAGATGCACTTGAGGTATACCGAGTCCATCTTATTCCTTATGCACTCAAAGGTGCAGTTGAGGTATACTGAGCCCATACTATTTCTTATGCGCTCAAAGATGCAGTTGAGGTATACCGAGCCCATCCTATTCCTTACGCACTCAAAGATGCAGTTGAGGTATACTGAGCCCATCTTATTTCTTACGCACTCAAAGATGCAGTTGAGGTATACTGAGTCCATCCTATTCCTTACGCACTCAAAGATGCAGTTGATGTATACCGAGACCATCCTATTCCTTACGCACTCAAAGATGCAGGTGAGGTATACTGAGTCCATCCTATTCCTTACGCACTCAAAGATGCAGTTGAGGTATACCGAGTCCATCCTATTCCTTACGCACTCAAAGATGAAGTTGTGGTATACCGAGTCCATCCTATTCCTTACGCACTCAAAGATGCAGTTGAGGTATACTGAGTCCATCCTATTCCTTACGCACTCAAAGATGAAGTTGAGGTATACTGAGTCCATCCTATTCCTTACGCACTCAAAGATGCAGTTGAGGTATACCGAGTCCATCCTATTCCTTACGCATTCAAAGATGCAGTTCAGGTATACCGAGTCCATCCTATTCCTTATGCACTCAAAGATGCAGTTGAGGTATAACGAGTCCATCCTATTCCTTACGCACTCAAAGATGCAGTTGAGGTATACTGAGCCCATCCTATTCCTTATGCACTCAAAGATGCAGTTGAGGTATACCGAGTCCATCCTATTCCTTATGCACTCACAGATGCAGTTGAGGTATACTGAGTCCATTCTATTCCTTACGCACTCAAAGATGCAGTTGAGGTATACCGAGTCCATCCTATTCCTTACGCACTCAAAGATGCAGTTGAGGTATACCGAGTCCATCCTATTCCTTATGCACTCAAAGGGGCAGTTGAGGTATACTGAGCCCATAATATTTCTTATGCGCTCAAAGATGCAGTTGAGGTATACTGAGCCCATCCTATTCCATACGCACTCAAAGATGCAGTTGAGGTATACTGAGCCCATCCTATTTCTTACGCACTCAAAGATGCAGTTGAGGTATACTGAGTCCATCCTATTCCTTACGCACTCAAAGATGCAGTTGAGGTATACTGAGTCCATCCTATTCCTTACGCACTCAAAGATGCAGTTGAGGTATACCGAGTCCATCCTATTCCTTACGCACTCAAAGATGAAGTTGAGGTATACCGAGTCCATCCTATTCCTTACGCACTCAAAGATGCAGTTGAGGAATACTGAGTCCATCCTATTCCTTACGCACTCAAAGATGAAGTTGAGGTATACTGAGTCCATCCTATTCCTTACGCACTCAAAGATGCAGTTTAGGTATACCAAGGCCATCCTATTCCGTACGCATTCAAAGATGCAGTTCAGGAATACCGAGTCCATCCTATTCCTTATGCACTCAAAGATGCAGTTGAGGTATACCGAGTCCATCCTATTCCTTACGCACTCAAAGATGCAGTTGAGGTATACCGAGTCCATCCTATTCCTTACGCACTCAAAGATGCAGTTGAGGTATACTGAGTCCTTCCTATTCCTTACACACTCAAAGATGCAGTTCAGGAATACCGAGTCCATCCTATTCCTTATGCACTCAAAGTTGCAGTTGAGGTATACTGAGCCCATCCTATTCCCTATGCACTCAAAGATGCAGTTCATGTATACTGAGCCCATCCTATTTCTTATGCGCTCAAAGATGCAGTTGAGGTATACTGAGTCCATCCTATTTCTTATGCGCACAAAGATGCAGTTGAGGTACACTGAGTCCATCCTATTCCTTACCCACTCAAAGATGCAATTGAGGTATACTGAGTCTATCCTATTCCTTATGCACTCAAAGATGCAGTTGAGGTATACTGAGCCCATCCTATTCCTTACGCACTCAAAGATGCAGTTGAGGTATACTGAGCACATCCTATTTCTTATGCGCTCAAAGATGCAGTTGAGGTATACTGAGTCCATCCTATTCCTTACGCACTCAAAGATGCAGTTGAGGTATACTGAGCCCATCTTATTCCTTACGCACTAAAAGATGCAGTTGAGGTATACTGAGCCCATCCTATTCCTTACGCACTCAAAGATGCAGCTGAGGTATACCGGTTCCATCCTATTCCTTACGCACTCAAAGATGCAGTTGAGGTATACTGAGTCCATCCTATTCCTTACGCACTCAAAGATGAAGTTGAGGTATACTGAGTCCATCCTATTCCTTACGCACTCAAAGATGCATTTGAGGTATACCAAGTCCATCCTATTCCTTACGCATTCAAAGATGCAGTTCAGGTATACCTAGTCCATCCTATTCCTTATGCACTCAAAGATGCAGTTGAAGTATACCGAGTCCATCCTATTCCTTACGCACTCAAAGATGCAGTTGAGGTATACTGAGCCCATCCTATTCCTTACGCACTCAAAGATGCAGTTGAGGTATACCGAGTCCATCCTATTCCTTATGCACTCACAGATGCAGTTGAGGTATACTGAGTCCATCCTATTCCTTACGCACTCAAAGATGCAGTTGAGGTATACCGAGTCCATCCTATTCCTTACGCACTCAAAGATGCAGTTGAGGTATACCGAGTCCATCCTATTCCTTATCCACTCAAAGGGGCAGTTGAGGTATACTGAGCCCATACTATTTCTTATGCGCTCAAAATTGCAGTTGAGGTATACTGAGCCCATCCTATTCCTTACGCACTAAAAGATGCAGTTGAGGTATACTGAGCCCATCCTATTTCTTACGCACTCAAAGATGCAGTTGAGGTATACTGAGTCCATCCTATTCCTTACGCACTCAAAGATGCAGTTGAGGTATACTGAGTCCATCCTATTCCTTACGCACTCAAAGATGCAGTTGAGGTATACCGAGTCCATCCTATTCCTTACGCACTCAAAGATGAAGTTGAGGTATACCGAGTCCATCCTATTCCTTACGCACTCAAAGATGCAGTTGAGGAATACTGAGTCCATCCTATTCCTTACGCACTCAAAGATGAAGTTGAGGTATACTGAGTCCATCCTATTCCTTACGCACTCAAAGATGCAGTTTAGGTATACCAAGGCCATCCTATTCCGTACGCATTCAAAGATGCAGTTCAGGTATACCGAGTCCATCCTATTCCTTATGCACTCAAAGATGCAGTTGAGGTATACCGAGTCCATCCTATTCCTTACGCACTCAAAGATGAAGTTGAGGTATACTGAGTCCATCCTATTCCTTACGCACTCAAAGATGCAGTTGAGGTATACCGAGTACATGCTATTCCTTACGCACTCAAAGATGCAGTTGAGGTATACCGAGTCCATCCTACACTCAAAGATGCAGTTGAGGTATACCGAGTCCATCCTATTCCTTACGCACTCAAAGATGCAGTTGAGGTATACTGAGTCCATCCTATTCCTTACGCACTCAAAGATGCAGTTGAGGTATACCGAGTCCGTCCTATTCCTTACGCACTCAAAGATGCAGTTGAGGTATACCGAGCCCATCCTATTCCTTACGCACTCAAAGATGCAGTTGAGGTATACCGAGTCCATCTTATTCCTTACGCACTCAAAGATGCAGTTGAGGTATACCGAGTCCATCCTATTCCATACGCACTCAAAGATGCAGTTGAGGTATACCGAGTCCATCCTATTCCTTACGCACTCAAAGATGCAGTTGAGGTATACCGAGTCCATCCTATTCCTTACGCACTCAAAGATGCAGTTGAGGTATACCGAGTCCATCCTATTCCTTACACACTCAAAGATGCAGTTGAGGTATACTGAGTCCATCCTATTCCTTACACACTAAAAGATGCAGTTGAGGTATACTGAGTCCATCCTATTCCTTACACACTAAAAGATGCAGTTGAGGTATACTGAGTCCATCCTATTCCTTACGCACTCAAAGATGCAGTTGAGGTATACTGAGCCCATCCTATTCCTTACGCACTCAAAGATGCAGTTGAGGTATACCGAGTCCATCTTATTCCTTACGCACTCAAAGATGCAGTTGAGGTATACCGAGTCCATCCTATTCCATACGCACTCAAAGATGCAGTTGAGGTATACCGAGTCCATCCTATTCCTTACGCACTCAAAGATGCAGTTGAGGTATACCGAGTCCATCCTATTCCTTACGCACTCAAAGATGCAGTTGAGGTATACCGAGTCCATCCTATTCCTTACACACTCAAAGATGCAGTTGAGGTATACTGAGTCCATCCTATTCCTTACACACTAAAAGATGCAGTTGAGGTATACTGAGTCCATCCTATTCCTTACGCACTCAAAGATGCAGTTGAGGTATACTGAGCCCATCCTATTCCTTACGCACTCAAAGATGCAGTTGAGGTATACTGAGTCCATCCTATTCCTTACACACTCAAAGATGCAGTTGAGCTATACTGAGTCCATCCTATTCGTTATGCACTCAAAGATGCAGTTGAGGTGTACCGAGTCCATCCTATTCCTTATGCATTCAAAGATGCAGTTGAGGTATACTGAGTCCATCCTATTCCTTACGCACTCAAAGGTGCAGTTGAGGTATACCGAGTCCATCCTATTCCTTACGCACTCAAAGATGCACTTGAGGTATACCGAGTCCATCTTATTCCTTATGCACTCAAAGGTGCAGTTGAGGTATACTGAGCCCATACTATTTCTTATGCGCTCAAAGATGCAGTTGAGGTATACCGAGCCCATCCTATTCCTTACGCACTCAAAGATGCAGTTGAGGTATACTGAGCCCATCTTATTTCTTACGCACTCAAAGATGCAGTTGAGGTATACTGAGTCCATCCTATTCCTTACGCACTCAAAGATGCAGTTGATGTATACCGAGACCATCCTATTCCTTACGCACTCAAAGATGCAGGTGAGGTATACTGAGTCCATCCTATTCCTTACGCACTCAAAGATGCAGTTGAGGTATACCGAGTCCATCCTATTCCTTACGCACTCAAAGATGAAGTTGTGGTATACCGAGTCCATCCTATTCCTTACGCACTCAAAGATGCAGTTGAGGTATACTGAGTCCATCCTATTCCTTACGCACTCAAAGATGAAGTTGAGGTATACTGAGTCCATCCTATTCCTTACGCACTCAAAGATGCAGTTGAGGTATACCGAGTCCATCCTATTCCTTACGCATTCAAAGATGCAGTTCAGGTATACCGAGTCCATCCTATTCCTTATGCACTCAAAGATGCAGTTGAGGTATAACGAGTCCATCCTATTCCTTACGCACTCAAAGATGCAGTTGAGGTATACTGAGCCCATCCTATTCCTTATGCACTCAAAGATGCAGTTGAGGTATACCGAGTCCATCGTATTCCTTATGCACTCACAGATGCAGTTGAGGTATACTGAGTCCATCCTATTCCTTACGCACTCAAAGATGCAGTTGAGGTATACCGAGTCCATCCTATTCCTTACGCACTCAAAGATGCAGTTGAGGTATACCGAGTCCATCCTATTCCTTATGCACTCAAAGGGGCAGTTGAGGTATACTGAGCCCATAATATTTCTTATGCGCTCAAAGATGCAGTTGAGGTATACTGAGCCCATCCTATTCCTTACGCACTCAAAGATGCAGTTGAGGTATACTGAGCCCATCCTATTTCTTACGCACTCAAAGATGCAGTTGAGGTATACTGAGGCCATCCTATTCCTTACGCACTCAAAGATGCAGTTGAGGTATACTGAGTCCATCCTATTCCTTACGCACTCAAAGATGCAGTTGAGGTATACCGAGTCCATCCTATTCCTTACGCACTCAAAGATGAAGTTGAGGTATACCGAGTCCATCCTATTCCTTACGCACTCAAAGATGCAGTTGAGGAATACTGAGTCCATCCTATTCCTTACGCACTCAAAGATGAAGTTGAGGTATACTGAGTCCATCCTATTCCTTACGCACTCAAAGATGCAGTTTAGGTATACCAAGGCCATCCTATTCCGTACGCATTCAAAGATGCAGTTCAGGTATACCGAGTCCATCCTATTCCTTATGCACTCAAAGATGCAGTTGAGGTATACCGAGTCCATCCTATTCCTTACGCACTCAAAGATGCAGTTGAGGTATACCGAGTCCATCCTATTCCTTACGCACTCAAAGATGCAGTTGAGGTATACTGAGTCCATCCTATTCCTTACACACTCAAAGATGCAGTTCAGGTATACCGAGTCCATCCTATTCCTTACGCACTCAAAGATGCAGTTGAGGTATACCGAGTCCATCCTATTCCTTACGCACTCAAAGATGTTGTTGAGGTATACCGAGTCCATCCTATTCCTTACGCACTCAAAGATGCAGTTGAGGTATACTGAGCCCATCCTATTCCCTATGCACTCAAAGATGCAGTTCATGTATACTGAGCCCATCCTATTTCTTATGCGCTCAAAGATGCAGTTGAGGTATACTGAGTCCATCCTATTTCTTATGCGCACAAAGATGCAGTTGAGGTACACTGAGTCCATCCTATTCCTTACCCACTCAAAGATGCAATTGAGGTATACTGAGTCTATCCTATTCCTTATGCACTCAAAGATGCAGTTGAGGTATACTGAGCCCATCCTATTCCTTACGCACTCAAAGATGCAGTTGAGGTATACTGAGCACATCCTATTTCTTATGCGCTCAAAGATGCAGTTGAGGTATACTGAGTCCATCCTATTCCTTACGCACTCAAAGATGCAGTTGAGGTATACTGAGCCCATCTTATTCCTTACGCACTCAAAGATGCAGTTGAGGTATACTGAGCCCATCCTATTCCTTACGCACTCAAAGATGCAGCTGAGGTATACCGGATCCATCCTATTCCTTACGCACTCAAAGATGCAGTTGAGGTATACTGAGTCCATCCTATTCCTTACGCACTCAAAGATGAAGTTGAGGTATACTGAGTCCTTCCTATTCCTTACGCACTCAAAGATGCATTTGAGGTATACCGAGTCCATCCTATTCCTTACGCATTCAAAGATGCAGTTCAGGTATACCGAGTCCATCCTATTCCTTATGCACTCAAAGATGCAGTTGAAGTATACCGAGTCCATCCTATTCCTTACGCACTCAAAGATGCAGTTGAGGTATACTGAGCCCATCCTATTCCTTACGCGCTCAAAGATGCAGTTGAGGTATACCGAGTCCATCCTATTCCTTACGCACTCACAGATGCAGTTGAGGTATACTGAGTCCATCCTATTCCTTACGCACTCAAAGATGCAGTTGAGGTATACCGAGTCCATCCTATTCCTTACTCACTCAAAGATGCAGTTGAGGTATACCGAGTCCATCCTATTCCTCATGCACTCAAAGATGCAGTTGAGGTATACCGAGTCCATCCTATTCCTTACGCACTCAAAGATGAAGTTGAGGTATACTGAGTCCATCCTATTCCTTACGCACTCAAAGATGCATTTGAGGTATACCGAGTCCATCCTATTCCTTACGCATTCAAAGATGCAGTTCAGGTATACCGAGTCCATCCTATTCCTTATGCACTCAAAGATGCAGTTGAAGTATACCGAGTCCATCCTATTCCTTACGCACTCAAAGATGCAGTTGAGGTATACTGAGCCCATCCTATTCCTTACGCACTCAAAGATGCAGTTGAGGTATACCGAGTCCATCCTATTCCTTACGCACTCACAGATGCAGTTGAGGTATACTGAGTCCATCCTATTCCTTACGCACTCAAAGATGCAGTTGAGGTATACCGAGTCCATCCTATTCCTTACGCACTCAAAGATGCAGTTGAGGTATACCGAGTCCATCCTATTCCTTACGCACTCAAAGATGCAGTTGAGGTATACCGAGTCCATCCTATTCCTTATGCACTCAAAGGGGCAGTTGAGGTATACTGAGCCCATACTATTTCTTATGCGCTCAAAGATGCAGTTGAGGTATACTGAGCCCATCCTATTCCTTACGCACTAAAAGATGCAGTTGAGGTATACTGAGCCCATCCTATTTCTTACGCACTCAAAGATGCAGTTGAGGTATACTGAGTCCATCCTATTCCTTACGCACTCAAAGATGCAGTTGAGGTATACTGAGTCCATCCTATTCCTTACGCACTCAAAGATGCAGTTGAGGTATACCGAGTCCATCCTATTCCTTACGCACTCAAAGATGAAGTTGAGGTATACCGAGTCCATCCTATTCCTTACGCACTCAAAGATGCAGTTGAGGAATACTGAGTCTATCCTATTCCTTACGCACTCAAAGATGAAGTTGAGGTATACTGAGTCCATCCTATTCCTTACGCACTCAAAGATGCAGTTTAGGTATACCAAGGCCATCCTATTCCGTACGCATTCAAAGATGCAGTTCAGGTATACCGAGTCCATCCTATTCCTTATGCACTCAAAGATGCAGTTGAGGTATACCGAGTCCATCCTATTCCTTACGCACCCAAAGATGCAGTTGAGGTATACCGAGTCCATCCTATTCCTTACGCACTCAAAGATGCAGTTGAGGTATACTGAGTCCATCCTATTCCTTACACACTCAAAGATGCAGTTCAGGTATACCGAGTCCATCCTATTCCTTACGCACTCAAAGATGCAGTTGAGGTATACCGAGTCCATCCTATTCCTTACGCACTCAAAGATGTTGTTGAGGTATACCGAGTCCATCCTATTCCTTACGCACTCAAAGATGCAGTTGAGGTATACTGAGCCCATCCTATTCCCTATGCACTCAAAGATGCAGTTCAGGTATACTGAGCCCATCCTATTTTTTATGCGCTCAAAGATGCAGTTGAGGTATACTGAGTCCATCCTATTTCTTATGCGCACAAAGATGCAGTTGAGGTACACTGAGTCCATCCTATTCCTTACCCACTCAAAGATGCAATTGAGGTATACTGAGTCTATCCTATTCCTTATGCACTCAAAGATGCAGTTGAGGTATACTGAGCCCATCCTATTCCTTACGCACTCAAAGATGCAGTTGAGGTATACTGAGCACATCCTATTTCTTATGCGCTCAAAGATGCAGTTGAGGTATACTGAGTCCATCCTATTCCTTACGCACTCAAAGATGCAGTTGAGGTATACTGAGCCCATCTTATTCCTTACGCACTCAAAGATGCAGTTGAGGTATACTGAGCCCATCCTAATCCTTACGCACTCAAAGATGCAGCTGAGGTATACCGGTTCCATCCTATTCCTTACGCACTCAAAGATGCAGTTGAGGTATACTGAGTCCATCCTATTCCTTACACACTCAAAGATGAAGTTGAGGTATACTGAGCCCATCCTATTCCTTACGCACTCAAAGATGCAGTTGAGGTATACCGAGTCCATCCTATTCCTTACGCACTCAAAGATGCAGTTGAGGTATACTGAGTCCATCCTATTCCTTATGCACTCACAGATGCAGTTGAGGTATACTGAGTCCATCCTATTCCTTACGCACTCAAAGATGCAGTTGAGGTTATCCGAGTCCATCCTATTCCTTACGCACTCAAAGATGCAGTTCAGGTATACTGAGTCCATCCTATTCCTTACACACTCAAAGATGCAGTTGAGGTATACCGAGTCCATCCTATTCCTTACGCCCTCAAAGATGAAGTTGAGGTATACTGAGTCCATCCTATTCCTTACGCACTCAAAGATGCAGTTGAGGTATACCAAGTACATCCTATTCCTTACGCACTCAAAGATGCAGTTGAGGTATACCGAGTCCATCCTACACTCAAAGATGCAGTTGAGGTATACCGAGTCCATCCTATTCCTTACGCACTCAAAGATGCAGTTGAGGTATACTGAGTCCATCCTATTCCTTACGCACTCAAAGATGCAGTTGAGGTATACCGAGTCCATCCTGTTCCTTACGCACTCAAAGATGCAGTTGAGGTATACCGAGTCCATCCTATTCCTTACGCACTCAAAGATGCAGTTGAGGTATACAGAGTCCATCTTATTCCTTACGCACTCAAAGATGCAGTTGAGGTATACCGAGTCCATCCTATTCCATACGCACTCAAAGTTGCAGTTGAGGTATACCGAGTCCATCCTATTCCTTATGCACTCAAAGATGCAGTTGAGGTATACCGAGTCCATCCTATTCCTTACGCACTCAAAGATGCAGTTGAGGTATACCGAGTCCATCCTATTCCTTACACACTCAAAGATGCAGTTGAGGTATACTGAGTCCATCCTATTCCTTACACACTAAAAGATGCAGTTGAGGTTTACTGAGTCCATCCTATTCCTTACGCACTCAAAGATGCAGTTGAGGTATACTGAGCCCATCCTATTCCTTACGCACTCAAAGATGCAGTTGCGGTATACTGAGTCCATCCTATTCCTTACGCACTCAAAGATGCAGTTGAGCTATACTGAGTCCATCCTATTCGTTATGCACTCAAAGATGCAGTTGAGGTGTACCGAGTCCATCCTATTCCTTATGCATTCAAAGATGCAGTTGAGGTATACTGAGTCCATCCTATTCCTTACGCACTCAAAGATGCAGTTGAGGTATACCGAGTCCATCCTATTCCTTACGCACTCAAAGATGCACTTGAGGTATACCGAGTCCATCTTATTCCTTATGCACTCAAAGGTGCAGTTGAGGTATACTGAGCCCATACTATTTCTTATGCGCTCAAAGATGCAGTTGAGGTATACTGAGCCCATCCTATTCCTTACGCACTCAAAGATGCAGTTGAGGTATACTGAGCCCATCCTATTTCTTACGCACTCAAAGATGCAGTTGAGGTATACTGAGTCCATCCTATTCCTTACGCACTCAAAGATGCAGTTGATGTATACCGAGACCATCCTATTCCTTACGCACTCAAAGATGCAGGTGAGGTATACTGAGTCCATCCTATTCCTTACGCGCTCAAAGATGCAGTTGAGGTATACCCAGTCCATCCTATTCCTTACGCACTCAAAGATGAAGTTGAGGTGTACCGAGTCCATCCTATTCCTTACGCACTCAAAGATGCAGTTGAGGTATACTGAGTCCATCCTATTCCTTACGCACTCAAAGATGAAGTTGAGGTATACTGAGTCCATCCTATTCCTTACGCACTCAAAGATGCAGTTGAGGTATACCGAGTCCATCCTATTCCTTACACATTCAAAGATGCAGTTCCGGTATACCGAGTCCATCCTATTCCTTATGCACTCAAAGATGCAGTTGAGGTATACCGAGTCCATCCTATTCCTTACGCACTCAAAGATGCAGTTGAGGTATACCGAGTCCATCCTATTCCTTACGCACTCAAAGATGCAATTGAGGTATACTGAGTCCATCCTATTCCTTACACACTCAAAGATGCAGTACAGGTATACCGAGTCCATCCTATTCCTTACGCGCTCAAAGATGCAGTTGTGGTATACCGAGTCCATCCTATTCCTTACGCACTCAAAGATGTTGTTGAGGTATACCGAGTCCATCCTATTCCTTACGCACTCAAAGATGCAGTTGAGGTATACTGAGTCTATCCTATTCCTTACGCACTCAAAGATGCAGTTGAGGTATACTGAGCCCATCCTATTCCTTACGCACTCAAAG
The DNA here is from genome assembly GCA_031216915.1 of Pictodentalium vernedei. Lineage (NCBI taxonomy): Eukaryota > Metazoa > Mollusca > Scaphopoda > Dentaliida > Dentaliidae > Pictodentalium > Pictodentalium vernedei. The sequence goes on along the minus strand of CM062291.1, from coordinate 7,670,643 downwards.
ATGCAGTTCAGGTATACTGAGCCCATCCTATTTCTTATGCGCTCAAAGATGCAGTTGAGGTATACTGAGTCCATCCTATTTCTTATGCGCTCAAAGATGCAGTTGAGGTATACTGAGTCCATCCTATTCCTTACCCACTCAAAGATGCAATTGAGGTATACTGAGTCTATCCTATTCCATACGCACTCAAAGATGCAGTTGAGGTATACTGAGCCCATCCTATTCCTTACACACTCAAAGATGCAGTTGAGGTATACTGAGTCCATCCTATTCCTTATGCACTCAAAGATGCAGTTGAGGTACACCGAGTCCATGCTATTCCTTACGCACTCAAAGATGCAGTTGAGGTATACCGAGTCCATCCTATTCCTTACGCTCCCAAAGATGCAGTTGAGGGATACCGAGTCCATCCTATTCCTTACGCACTCAAAGATGCAGTTGAGGTATACCGAGTCCATCCTATTCCTTACACACTCAAAGATGCAGTTGAGGTATACTGAGTCCATCCTATTCCTTACACACTAAAAGATGCAGTTGAGGTATACTGAGTCCATCCTATTCCTTTCGCACTCAAAGATGCAGTTGAGGTATACTGAGCCCATCCTATTCCTTACACACTCAAAGATGCAGTCGAGGTATACTGAGTCCATCCTATTCCTTAAGCACTCATATATGCAGTTGAGCTATACTGAGTCCATCCTATTCGTTATGCACTCAAAGATGCAGTTGAGGTGTACCGAGTCCATCCTATTTCTTACGCAGTCAAAGATGCAGTTGAGGTATACTGAGCCCGTCCTATTCCTTACGCACTCAAAGATGCAGTTGATGTATACTGAGTCCATCCTATTCCTTACGTACTCGAAGATGCAGTTGAGGTATACTGAGTCCATCCTATTCCTCACGCACCCAAAGATGCAGTTGAGGTATACCGAGTCCATCCTATTCCTTACGCACTCAAAGATGCAGTTGAGGTATACCGAGTCCATCCTATTCCTTACGCACTCAAAGATGCAGATGAGGTATACCGAGTCCATCCTATTCCTTACGCACTCAAAGATGCAGTTGAGGTATACTGAGCCCATCCTATTCCTTACGCACTCAAAGATGCAGTTGTGGTATACCGAGTCCATCCTATTCCTTATGCACTCAAAGATGCAGTTGAGGTATACTGAGTCCATCCTAATCCTTACGCACTCAAAGATGCAGTTGAGGTATACCGAGTCCATCCTATTCCTTACGCACTCAAAGATGCAGTTGAGGTCGACTGAGTCCATCCTATTCCTTATGCACTCAAAGATGCAGTTGAGGTATACTGAGCCCATCCTATTTCTTATGCGCTCAAAGATGCAGTTGAGGTATACTGAGCCCATCCTATTCCTTACGCACTCAAAGATGCAGTTGAGGTATACTGAGCCCATCCTATTTCTTACGCACTCAAAGATGCAGTTGAGGCATACTGAGTCCATCCTATTCCTTACGCACTCAAAGATGCAGTTGAGGTATACCGAGACCATCCTATTCCTTACACACTCAAAGATGCAGTTGAGGTATACTGAGTCCAGCCTATTCCTTACGCACTCGAAGATGCAGTTGAGGTAATCCGAGTCCATCCTATTCCTTACGCACTCAAAGATGCAGTTGAGGTATACTGAGCCCATCCTATTCCTTACGCACTCAAAGATGCAGTTGAGGTATACCGAGTCCATCCTATTCCTTACGCTCTCAAAGATGCAGTTGAGGTATACTGAGTCCATCCTATTCCATACGCACTCACAGATGCAGTTGAGGTATACTGAGTCCATCCTATTCCTTATGCACTCAAAGATGCAGTTGAGGTTATCCGAGTCCATCCTATTCCTTACGCACTCAAAGATGCAGTTCAGGTATACTGAGTCCATCCTATTCCTTACACACTCAAAGATGCAGTTGAGGTATACCGAGTCCATCCTATTCCTTACGCACTCAAAGATGAAGTTGAGGTATACTGAGTCCATACTATTCCTTACGCACTCAAAGATGCAGTTGAGGTATACCGAGTATATCCTATTCCTTACGCACTCAAAGATGCAGTTGAGGTATACCGAGTCCATCCTACACTCAAAGATGCAGTTGAGGTATACCGAGTCCATCCTATTCCTTACGCACTCAAAGATGCAGTTGAGGTATACTGAGTCCATCCTATTCCTTATGCACTCAAAGATGCAGTTGAGGTACACCGAGTCCATGTTATTCCTTACGCACTCAAAGATGCAGTTGAGGTATACCGAGTCCATCCTATTCCTTACGCTCCCAAAGATGCAGTTGAGGGATACCGAGGCCATCCTATTCCTTACGCACTCAAAGATGCAGTTGAGGTATACCGAGTCCATCCTATTCCTTACACACTCAAAGATGCAGTTGAGGTATACTGAGTCCATCCTATTCCTTACACACTAAAAGATGCAGTTGAGGTATACTGAGTCCATCCTATTCCTTACGCACTCAAAGATGCAGTTGAGGTATACTGAGCCCATCCTATTCCTTACGCACTCAAAGATGCAGTTGAGGTATACTGAGTCCATCCTATTCCTTACGCACTCATATATGCAGTTGAGCTATACTGAGTCCATCCTATTCGTTATGCACTCAAAGATGCAGTTGAGGTGTACCGAGTCCATCCTATTTCTTACGCAGTCAAAGATGCAGTTGAGGTATACTGAGCCCATCCTATTCCTTACGCACTCAAAGATGCAGTTGATGTATACTGAGTCCATCCTATTCCTTACGTACTCGAAGATGCAGTTGAGGTATACTGAGTCCATCCTATTCCTCACGCACTCAAAGATGCAGTTGAGGTATACCGAGTCCATCCTATTCCTTACGCACTCAAAGATGCAGTTGAGGTATACCGAGTCCATCCTATTCCTTATGCACTCAAAGATGCAGATGAGGTATACCGAGTCCATCCTATTCCTTACGCACTCAAAGATGCAGTTGAGGTATACTGAGCCCATCCTATTCCTTACGCACTCAAAGATGCAGTTGTGGTATACCGAGTCCATCCTATTCCTTATGCACTCAAAGATGCAGTTGAGGTATACTGAGTCCATCCTAATCCTTACGCACTCAAAGATGCAGTTGAGGTATACCGAGTCCATCCTATTCCTTACGCACTCAAAGATGCAGTTGAGGTCGACCGAGTCCATCCTATTCCTTATGCACTCAAAGATGCAGTTGAGGTATACTGAGCCCATCCTATTTCTTATGCGCTCAAAGATGCAGTTGAGGTATACTGAGCCCATCCTATTCCTTACGCACTCAAAGATGCAGTTGAGGTATACTGAGCCCATCCTATTTCTTACGCACTCAAAGATGCAGTTGAGGCATACTGAGTCCATCCTATTCCTTACGCACTCAAAGATGCAGTTGAGGTATACCGAGACCATCCTATTCCTTACACACTCAAAGATGCAGTTGAGGTATACTGAGTCCAGCCTATTCCTTACGCACTCGAAGATGCAGTTGAGGTAATCCGAGTCCATCCTATTCCTTACGCACTCAAAGATGCAGTTGAGGTATACCGAGTCCATCCTATTCCTTACGCACTCAAAGATGCAGTTGAGGTATACTGAGTCCATCCTATTCCTTACGCACTCAAAGATGAAGTTGAGGTATACTGAATCCATCCTATTCCTTACGCACTCAAAGAGGCAGTTGAGCTATACTCAGTCCATCCTATTCATTATGCACTCAAAGATGCAGTTGAGGTGTACCGAGTCCATCCTATTCCTTACGCACTCAAAGATGCAGTTGAGGTATACTGAGCCCATCCTATTCCTTACGCACTCAAATATGCAGTTGAGGTATAGTGAGTCCATCCTAACCCTTACGCACTCAAAGATGCAGTTGAGGTATACAGAGTCCATCCTATTCCTTACGCACTCAAAGATGAAGTTGAGGTATACTGAGACCATCCTATTCCTTACGCACTCAAAGATGCAGTTGAGCTATACTGAGTCCATCCTATTCATTATGCACTCAAAGATGCAGTTGAGGTGTACCGAGTCCATCCTATTCCTTACGCACTCAAAGATGCAGTTGAGGAATACTGAGCCCATCCTATTCCTTACGCACTCAAAGATGAAGTTGAGGTATACTGAGTCCATCCGATTCCTTACGCACTCAAAGATGCAGTTGAGGTATACTGAGTCCATCCTATTCCTTACGCACTCAAAGATGCAGTTGAGGTATACCGAGTCCATCCTATTCCTTACGCACTCAAAGATACAGTTGAGGTATACTGAGTCCATCCTATTCCTTATGCATTCAAAGATGCAGTTGAGGTATACCGAGTCTATCCTATTCCTTACGCACTCAAAGATGCAGTTGAGGTATACTGAGCCCATCCTATTCCTTACGCACTCAAAGATGCAGTTGAGGTATACTGAGTCCATCCTATTCCTTACGTACTCAAAGATGCAGTTGAGGTATACCGAGTCCATCCTATTCCTTACGCACTCAAAGATGCAGTTGAGGTATACCGAGTCCATCCTATTCCTTATGCACTCAAAGATGCAGTTGAGGTTTACTGAGCCCATCCTATTTCTTAAGCGCTCAAAGATGCAGTTGACGTATACTGAGTCCATCCTATTTCTTATGCGCTCAAAGATGCAGTTGAGGTATACTGAGTCCATCCTATTTCTTATGCGCTCAAAGATGCAGTTGAGGTATACTGAGTCCATCCTATTCCTTACCCACTCAAAGATGCAATTGAGGTATACTGAGTCTATCCTATTCCTTACGCACTCAAAGATGCAGTTGAGGTATACTGAGCCCATCCTATTCCTTACGCACTCAAAGATGCAGTTGAGGTATACTGAGCCCATCCTATTTCTTATGCGCTCAAAGATGCAGTTGAGGTATACTGAGTCCATCCTATTCCTTACACACTCAAAGATGCAGTTGAGGTATACTGAGCCCATCCTATTCCTTACGCACTCAAAGATGCAGTTGAGGAATACTGAGCCCATCCTATTCCTTACGCACTCAAAGATGCAGCTGAGGTATACCAAGTCCATCCTATTCCTTACGCACTCAAAGATGCAGTTGAGGTATACTGAGTCCATCCTATTCCTTACACACTCAAAGATGCAGTTGAGGTATACTGAGCCCATCCTATTCCTTACGCACTCAAAGATGCAGTTGAGGTATACCGAGTCCATCCTATTCCTTACGCTCTCAAAGATGCAGTAGAGGTATACTGAGTCCATCCTATTCCGTACGCACTCACAGATGCAGTTGAGGTATACTGAGTCCATCCTATTCCTTATGCACTCAAAGATGCAGTTGAGGTTATCCGAGTCCATCCTATTTCTTACGCACTCAAAGATGCAGTTCAGGTATACTGAGTCCATCCTATACCTTACACACTCAAAGATGCAGTTGAGGTATACCGAGTCCATCCTATTCCTTACGCACTCAAAGATGAAGTTGAGGTATACTGAGTCCATACTATTCCTTACGCACTCAAAGATGCAGTTGAGGTATACCGAGTATATCCTATTCCTTACGCACTCAAAGATGCAGTTGAGGTATACCGAGTCCATCCTACACTCAAAGATGCAGTTGAGGTATACCGAGTCCATCCTATTCCTTACGCACTCAAAGATGCAGTTGAGGTATACTGAGTCCATCCTATTCCTTATGCACTCAAAGATGCAGTTGAGGTATACCGAGTCCATGCTATTCCTTACGCACTCAAAGATGCAGTTGAGGTATACCGAGTCCATCCTATTCCTTACGCTCCCAAAGATGCAGTTGAGGGATACCGAGTCCATCCTATTCCTTACGCACTCAAAGATGCAGTTGAGGTATACCGAGTCCATCCTATTCCTTACACACTTAAAGATGCAGTTGAGGTATACTGAGTCCATCCTATTCCTTACACACTAAAAGATGCAGTTGAGGTATACTGAGTCCATCCTATTCCTTACGCACTCAAAGATGCAGTTGAGGTATACTGAGCCCATCCTATTCCTTACGCACTCAAAGATGCAGTTGAGGTATACTGAGTCCATCCTATTCCTTACGCACTCATATATGCAGTTGAGCTATACTGAGTCCATCCTTTTCGTTATGCACTCAAAGATGCAGTTGAGGTGTACCGAGTCCATCCTATTTCTTACGCAGTCAAAGATGCAGTTGAGGTATACTGAGCCCATCCTATTCCTTACGCACTCAAAGATGCAGTTGATGTATACTGAGTCCATCCTATTCCTTACGTACTCGAAGATGCAGTTGAGGTATATTGAGTCCATCCTATTCCTCACGCACTGAAAGATGCAGTTGAGGTATACCGAGTCCATCCTATTCCTTACGCACTCAAAGATGCAGTTGAGGTATACCGAGTCCATCCTATTCCTTACGCACTCAAAGATGCAGATGAGGTATACCGAGTCCATCCTATTCCTTACGCACTCAAAGATGCAGTTGAGGTATACTGAGCCCATCCTATTCCTTACGCACTCAAAGATGCAGTTGTGGTATACCGAGTCCATCCTATTCCTTATGCACTCAAAGATGCAGTTGAGGTATACTGAGTCCATCCTAATCCTTACGCACTCAAAGATGCAGTTGAGGTATACCGAGTCCATCCTATTCCTTACGCACTCAAAGATGCAGTTGAGGTCGACCGAGTCCATCCTATTCCTTATGCACTCAAAGATGCAGTTGAGGTATACTGAGCCCATCCTATTTATTATGCGCTCAAAGATGCAGTTGAGGTATACTGAGCCCATCCTATTCCTTACGCACTCAAAGATGCAGTTGAGGTATACCGAGACCATCCTATTCCTTACGCACTCAAAGATGCAGTTGAGGTATACTGAGTCCAGCCTATTCCTTACGCACTCGAAGATGCAGTTGAGGTAATCCGAGTCCATCCTATTCCTTACGCACTCAAAGATGCAGTTGAGGTATACCGAGTCCATCCTATTCCTTACGCACTCAAAGATGCAGTTGAGGTATACTGAGTCCATCCTATTCCTTACGCACTCAAAGATGAAGTTGAGGTATACTGAATCCATCCTATTCCTTACGCACTCAAAGAGGCAGTTGAGCTATACTCAGTCCATCCTATTCATTATGCACTCAAAGATGCAGTTGAGGTGTACCGAGTCCATCCTATTCCTTATGCACTCAAAGATGCAGTTGAGGTATACTGAGCCCATCCTATTCCTTACGCACTCAAAGATGCAGTTGAGGTATAGTGAGTTCATCCTAATCCTTACGCACTCAAAGATGCAGTTGAGGTATACTGAGTCCATCCTATTCCTTACGCACTCAAAGATGAAGTTGAGGTATACTGAAACCATCCTATTCCTTACGCACTCAAAGATGCAGTTGAGCTATACTGAGTCCATCCTATTCATTATGCACTCAAAGATGCAGTTGAGGTGTACCGAGTCCATCCTATTCCTTACGCACTCAAAGATGCAGTTGAGGAATACTGAGCCCATCCTATTCCTTACGCACTCAACGATGAAGCTGAGGTATACTGAGTCCATCCTATTCCTTACGCACTCAAAGATGCAGTTGAGGTATACTGAGTCCATCCTATTCCTTACGCACTCAAAGATGCAGTTGAGGTATACCGAGTCCATCCTATTCCTTACGCACTCAAAGATGCAGTTGAGGTATACTGAGTCCATCCTATTCCTTATGCACTCAAAGATGCAGTTGAGGTATACCGAGTCTATCCTATTCCTTACGCACTCAAAGATGCAGTTGAGGTATACTGAGCCCATCCTATTCCTTACGCACTCAAAGATGCAGTTGAGGTATACTGAGTCCATCCTATTCCTTACGTACTCAAAGATGCAGTTGAGGTATACCGAGTCCATCCTATTCCTTACGCACTCAAAGATGCAGTTGAGGTATAAGGAGTCCATCCTATTCCTTATGCACTCAAAGATGCAGTTGAGGTTTACTGAGCCCATCCTATTTCTTAAGCGCTCAAAGATGCAGTTGAGGTATACTGATCCCATCCTATTCCTTACGCACTCAAAGATGCAGTTGAGGTATACTGAGCCCATCCTATTTCTTACGCACTCAAAGATGCAGTTGAGGTACACCGAGACCATCCTATTCCTTACGCACTCAAAGATGCAGTTGAGGTATACTGAGTCCATCCTATTCCTTACGCACTCAAAGATGCAGTTGAGGTATACCGAGTCCATCCTATTCCTTACGCACTCAAAGATGCAGTTGAGGTATACCGAGTCCATCCTATTCCTTACGCACTCAAAGATGCAGTTGAGGTATACTGAGTCCATCCTATTCCTTACGCACTCAAAGATGAAGTTGAGGTATACTGAGTCCATCCTATTCCTTACGCACTCAAAGATGCAGTTGAGGTATACCGAGTCCATCCTATTCCTTACGCATTCAAAGATGCAGTTGAGGTATACCGAGTCCATCCTATTCCTTATGCACTCAAAGATGCAGTTGAGGTATACCGAGTCCATCCTATTCCTTACGCACTCAAAGATGCAGTTGAGGTATACCGAGTCCATCCTATTCCTTACGCACTCAAAGATGCAATTGGGGTATTCTGAGTCCATCCTATTCCTTACACACTCAAAGATGCAGTTGAGGTATACCCAGTCCATCCTATTCCTTACGCACTCAAAGATGCAGTTGAGGTATACCGAATCCATCCTATTCCTTACGCACTCAAAGATGTTGTTGAGGTATACCGAGTCCATCCTATTCCTTACGCACTCAAAGATGCAGTTGAGGTATACTGAGTCTATCCTATTCCTTATGCACTCAAAGATGCAGTTGAGGTATACTGAGCCCATCCTATTCCTTACGCACTCAAAGATGCAGTTGAGGTATACTGAGCCCATCCTATTTCTTATGCGCTCAAAGATGCAGTTGAGGTATACTGAGTCCATCCTCTTTCTTATGCGCTCAAAGATGCAGTTGAAGTATACTGAATCCATCCTATTCCATACGCACTCAAAGATGCAGTTGAGGTATACTGAGTCTATCCTTTTCCTTACGCACTCAAAGATGCAGTTGTGGTATACTGAGCCCATCCTATTCCTTACGCACTCAAAGATGCAGTTGAGGTATACTGAGCCCATCCTATTTCTTATGCGCTCAAAGATGCAGTTGAGGTATACTGAGTCCACCCTATTCCTTACGCACTCAAAGATGCAGTTGAGGTATACTGAGCCCATCCTATTCCTTACGCACTCAAAGATGTAGTTGAGGTATACTGAGCCCATCCTATTCCTTATGCACTCAAAGATGCAGCTGAGGTATACCGAGTCCATCCTATTCCCTACGCACTCAAAGATGCAGTTGAGGTATACTGAGTCCATCCTATTCCTTACACACTCAAAGATGCAGTTGAGGTATACTGAGCCCATCCTATTCCTTACGCACTCAAAGATGCAGTTGAGGTATACCGAGTCCATCCTATTCCTTACGCACTCAAAGATGCAGTTGAGGTATACTGAGTCCATCCTATTCCTTACGCACTCAAAGATGCAGTTGAGGTACACCGAGTCCATCCTATTCCTTACGCACTCAAAGATGCAGTTGAGGTATACCGAGTCCATCCTATTCCTTATGCACTCAAAGATGCAGTTGAGGTATACTGAGCCCATCCTATTTCTTAAGCGCTCAAAGATGCAGTTGAGGTATACTGATCCCATCCTATTCCTTACGCACTCAAAGATGCAGTTGAGGTATACTGAGCCCATCCTATTTCTTACGCACTCAAAGATGCAGTTGAGGTATACTGTGTCCATCCTATTCCTTACGCACTCAAAGATGCAGTTGAGGTATACCGAGACCATCCTATTCCTTACGCACTCAAATATGCAGTTGAGGTATACCGAGTCCATCCTATTCCTTACGCACTCAAAGATGCAGTTGAGGTATTCCGATTCCATCCTATACCTTACGCACTCAAAGCTGCAGTTGAGGTATACCGAGTCCATCCTATTCCTTACGCACTCAAAGATGCAGTTGAGGTATACTGAGTCCATCCTATTCCTTATGCACTCAAAGATGAAGTTGAGGTATACTGAATCCATCCTATTCCTTACGCACTCAAAGAGGCAGTTGAGGTATACTGAGCCCATCCTATTCCTTACGCATTCAAAGATGCAGTTGAGGTATACCGAGTCCATCCTATTCCTCATGCACTCAAAGATGCAGTTGAGGTATACCGAGTCCATCCTATTCCTTACGCACTCAAAGATGCAGTTGAGGTATACCGAGTCCATCCTATTCCTTACGCACTCAAAAATGCAATTGAGGTATTCTGAGTCCATCCTATTCCTTACACACTCAAAGATACAGTTGAGGTATACCGAGTCCATCCTATTCCTTACGCACTCAAAGATGAAGTTGAGGTATACCGAGTCCATCCTATTCCTTACGCACTCAAAGATGTTGTTGAGGTATACCGAGTCCATCCTATTCCTTACGCACTCAAAGATGCAGTTGAGGTATACTGAGTCTATCCTATTCCTTATGCACTCAAAGATGCAGTTGAGGTATACTGAGCCCATCCTATTCCTTACGCACTCAAAGATGCAGTTGAGGTATACTGAGCCCATCCTATTTCTTATGCGCTCAAAGATGCAGTTGAGGAATACTGAGTCCATCCTCTTTCTTATGCGCTCAAAGATGCAGTTGAGGTATACTGAGTCCATCCTATTCCTTACGCACTCAAAGATGCAGTTGAGGTATACTGAGTCTATCCTATTCCTTACGCACTCAAATATGCAGTTGAGGTATACTGAGCCCATCCTATTCCTTACGCACTCAAAGATGCAGTTGAGGTATACTGAGCCCATCCTATTTCTTATGCGCTCAAAGATGCAGTTGAGGTATACTGAGTCCACCCTATTCCTTACGCACTCAAAGATGCAGTTGAGGTATACTGAGCCCATCCTATTCCTTACGCACTCAAAGATGCAGTTGAGGTATACTGAGCCCATCCTATTCCTTATGCACTCAAAGATGCAGCTGAGGTATACCGAGTCCATCCTATTCCTTACGCACTCAAAGATGCAGTTGAGGTATACTGAGTCCATCCTATTCCTTACACACTCAAAGATGCAGTTGAGGTATACTGAGCCCATCCTATTCCTTACGCACTCAAAGATGCAGTTGAGGTATACCGAGTCCATCCTATTCCTTACGCACTCAAAGATGCAGTTGAGGTATACTGAGTCCATCCTATTCCTTACGCACTCAAAGATGCAGTTGAGGTATACTGAGTCCATCCTATTCCTTACGCACTCAAAGAAGCAATTGAGCTATACTGAGTCCATCCTATTCATTATGCACTCAAAGATGCAGTTGAGGTGTACCGAGTCCATCCTATTCCTTACGCACTCAAAGATGCAGTTGAGGTATACTGAGCCCATCCTATTCCTTACACACTCAAAGATGCAGTTGAGGTATACTGAGTCCATCCTATTCCTTACGCACTCAAAGATGCAGTTGAGGTATACTGAATCCATCCTATTCCTTACGCACTCAGAGATGCAGTTGAGGTATACCGAGTCCATCCTACTCCTTACGCACTCAAAGATGCAGGTGAGGTATACTGAGTCCATCCTATTCCTTATGCACTCAAAGATGCAGTTGAGGTATACCGAGTCCATCCTATTCCTTACGCACTCAAAGATGCACTTGAGGTATACTGAGCCCATCCTATTCCTTACGCACTCAAAGACGCAGTTGAGGTATACCGAGTCCATCCTATTCCTTATGCACTCAAAGATGCAGTTGAGGTATACCGAGTCCATCCTATTCCTTACGCACTCAAAGATGCAGTTGAGGTATACCGAGTCCATCCTATTCCTTACGCACTCAAAGATGCAGTTGAGGTATACCGAGTCCATCCTATTCCTTATGCACTCAAAGGTGCAGTTGAGGCATACTGAGCCCATACTATTTCTTATGCGCTCAAAGATGCAGTTGAGGTATACTGAGCCCATCCTATTCCTTACGCACTCAAAGATGCAGTTGAGGTATACTGAGCCCATCCTATTTCTTACGCACTCAAAGATGCAGTTGAGGTATACTGAGTCCATCCTATTCCTTACGCACTCAAAGATGCAGTTGATGTATACCGAGACCATCCTATTCCTTACGCACTCAAAGATGCAGTTGAGGTATACTGAGTCCATCCTATTCCTTACGCACTCAAAGATGCAGTTGAGGTATACCGAGTCCATCCTATTCCTTACGCACTCAAAGATGAAGTTGAGGTATACCGAGTCCATCCTATTCCTTACGCACTCAAAGATGCAGTTGAGGAATACTGAGTCCATCCTATTCCTTACGCACTCAAAGATGAAGTTGAGGTATACTGAGTCCATCCTCTTCCTTACGCACTCCAAGATGCAGTTGAGGTATACCGAGTCCATCCTATTCCTTACGCATTCAAAGATGCAGTTCAGGTATACCGAGTCCATCCTATTCCTTATGGACTCAAAGATGCAGTTGAGGTATACCGAGTCCATCCTATTCCTTACGCACTCAAAGATGCAGTTGAGGTATACCGAGTCCATCCTATTCCTTACGCACTCAAAGATGCAATTGAGGTATACGGAGTCCATCCTATTCCTTACACACACAAAGATGCAGTTCAGGTATACCGAGTCCATCCTATTCCTTACGCACTCAAAGATGCAGTTGAGGTATACCGAGTCCATCCTATTCCTTACGCACTGAAAGATGTTGTTGAGGTATACCGAGTCCATCCTATTCCTTACGCACTCAAAGATGCAGTTGAGGTATACTGAATCTATCCTATTCCTTACGCACTCAAAGGTGCAGTTGAGGTATACTGAGCCCATCCTATTCCTTACGCACTCAAAGATGCAGTTCAGGTATACTGAGCCCATCCTATTTCTTATGCGCTCAAAGATGCAGTTGAGGTATACTGAGTCCATCCTATTTCTTATGCGCTCAAAGATGCAGTTGAGGTACACTGAGTCCATCCTATTCCTTACCCACTCAAAGATGCAATTGAGGTATACTGAATCTATCCTATTCCTTATGCACTCTAAGATGCAGTTGAGGTATACTGAGCCCATCCTATTTCTTACGCACTCAAAGATGCAGTTGAGGTATACTGAGCCCATCCTATTTCTTATGCGCTCAAAGATGCAGTTGAGGTATACTGAGATCATCCTATTCCTTACGCACTCAAAGATGCAGTTGAGGTATACTGAGCCCATCTTATTCCTTGCGCACTCAAAGATGCAGTTGAGGTATACTGAGCCCATCCTATTTCTTACGCACTCAAAGATGCAGTTGAGGTATACCGAGTCCATCCTACACTCAAAGATACAGTTGAGGTATACCGAGTCCATCCTATTCCTTACGCACTCAAAGATGCAGTTGAGGTATACTCAGTCCATCCTATTCCTTCCGCACTCAACGATGCAGTTGAGGTATACCGAGTCCATCCTATTCCTTACGCACTCAAAGATGCAGTTGAGGTATACCGAGTGCATCCTTTTCCTTATGCACTCAAAGATGCAGTTGAGGTATACCGAGTCCATCCTATTCCTTACGCACTCAAAGATGCAGTTGAGGTATACCGAGTCCATCCTATTCCTTATGCACTCAAAGATGCAGTTGAGGTATACCGAGTCCATCCTATTCCTTACGCACTCAAAGATGTTGTTGAGGTATACCGAGTCCATCCTATTCCTTACGCACTCAAAGATGCAGTTGAGGTATACTGAGTCTATCCTATTCCTTATGCACTCAAAGATGCAGTTGAGGTATACTGAGCCCATCCTATTCCTTACGCACTCAAAGATGCAGTTGAGGTATACTGAGCCCATCCTGTTTCTTATGCGCTCAAAGATGCAGTTGAGGTATACTGAGTCCATCCTCTTTCTTATGCGCTCAAAGATGCAGTTGAAGTATACTGAATCCATCCTATTCCTTACGCACTCAAAGATGCAGTTGAGGTATACTGAGTCTATCCTATTCCTTACGCACTCAAAGATGCAGTTGAGGTATACTGAGCCCATCCTATTCCTTACGTACTCAAAGATGCAGTTGAGGTATACTGAGCCCATCCTATTTCTTATGCGCTCAAAAATGCAGTTGAGGTATACTGAGTCCACCCTATTCCTTACGCACTCAAAGATGCAGTTGAGGTATACTGAGCCCATCCTATTCCTTACGCTCTCAAAGATGTAGTTGAGGTATACTGAGCCCATCCTATTCCTTATGCACTCAAAGATGCAGCTGAGGTATACCGAGTCCATCCTATTCCTTACGCACTCAAAGATGCAGTTGAGGTATACTGAGTCCATCCTATTCCTTACACACTCAAAGATGCAGTTGAGGTATACTGAGCCCATCCTATTCCTTACGCACTCAAAGATGCAGTTGAGGTATACCGAGTCCATCCTATTCCTTACGCACTCAAAGATGCAGTTGAGGTATACTGAGTCCATCCTATTCCTTACGCACTCAAAGATGCAGTTGAGGTATACCGAGTCCATCCTATTCCTTACGCACTCAAAGATGCAGTTGAGGTATACCGAGTCCATCCTATTCCTTATGCACTCAAAGATGCAGTTGAGGTATACTGAGCCCATCCTATTTCTTAAGCGCTCAAAGATGCAGTTGAGGTATACTGATCCCATCCTATTCCTTACGCACTAAAAGATGCAGTTGAGGTATACTGAGCCCATCCTATTTCTTACGCACTCAAAGATGCAGTTGAGGTATACTGAGTCCATCCTATTCCTTACGCACTCAAAGATGCAGTTGAGGTATACCGAGACCATCCTATTCCTTGCGCACTCAAATATGCAGTTGAGGTATACCGAGTCCATCCTATTCCTTTCGCACTCAAAGATGCAGTTGAGGTATTCCAAGTCCATCCTATACCTTACGCACTCAAAGATGCAGTTGAGGTATACCGAGTCCATCCTATTCCTTACGCACTCAAAGATGCAGTTGAGGTATACTGAGTCCATCCTATTCCTTATGCACTCAAAGATGAAGTTGAGGTATACTGAATCCATCCTATTCCTTACGCACTCAAAGAGGCAGTTGAGGTATACCGAGTCCATCCTATTCCTTACGCATTCAAAGATGCAGTTGAGGTATACCGAGTCCATCCTATTCCTTATGCACTCAAAGATGCAGTTGAGGTATACCGAGTCCATCCTATTCCTTACCCACTCAAAGATGCAGTTGAGGTATACCGAGTCCATCCTATTCCTTACGCACTCAAAGATGCAATTGTGGTATTCTGAGTCCATCCTATTCCTTACACACTCAAAGATGCAGTTGAGGTATACCGAGTCCATCCTATTCCTTGCGCACTCAAAGATGAAGTTGAGGTATACCGAGTCCATCCTATTCCTTACGCACTCAAAGATGTTGTTGAGGTATACCGAGTCCATCCTATTCCTTACGCACTCAAAGATGCAGTTGAGGTATACTTAGTCTATCCTATTCCTTACGCACTCAAAGATGCAGTTGAGGTATACTGAGCCCATCCTATTCCTTACGCACTCAAAGATGCAGTTGAGGTATACTGAGCCCATCCTATTTCTTATGCCCTTAAAGATGCAGTTGAGGAATACTGAGTCCATCCTCTTTCTTATGCGCTCAAAGATGCAGTTGAGGTATACTGAGTCCATCCTATTCCTTACGCACTCAAAGATGCAGTTGAGGTATACTGAGTCTATCCTATTCCTTACGCACTCAAAGATGCAGTTGAGGTATACTGAGCCCATCCTATTCCTTACGCACTCAAAGATGCAGTTGAGGTATACTGAGCCCATCCTATTTGTTATGCGCTCAACGATGCAGTTGAGGTATACTGAGTCCACCCTATTCCTTACGCACTCAAAGATGCAGTTGAGGTATACTGAGCCCATCCTATTCCTTACGCACTCAAAGATGCAGTTGAGGTATACTGAGCCCATCCTATTCCTTATGCACTCAAAGATGCAGCTGAGGTATACCGAGTCCATCCTATTCCTTACGCACTCAAAGATGCAGTTGAGGTATACTGAGTCCATCATATTCCTTACACACTCAAAGATGCAGTTGGGGTATACTGAGCCCATCCTATTCCTTACGCACTCAAAGATGCAGTTGAGGTATACCGAGTCCATCCTATTCCTTACGCACTCAAAGATGCAGTTGAGATATACTGAGTCCATCCTATTCCTTACGCACTCAAAGATGCAGTTGAGGTATACTGAGTCCATCCTATTCCTTACGCACTCAAAGAAGCAATTGAGCTATACTGAGTCCATCCTATTCATTATGCACTCAAAGATGCAGTTGAGGTGCACCGAGTCCATCCTATTCCTTACGCACTCAAAGATGCAGTTGAGGTATACTGAGCCCATCCTATTCCTTACACACTCAAAGATGCAGTTGAGGTATACTGAGTCCATCCTATTCCTTACGCACTCAAAGATGCAGTTGAGGTATACTGAGTCCATCCTATTCCTTACGCACTCAGAGATGCAGTTGAGGTATACCGAGTCCATCCTATTCCTTACACACTCAAAGATGCAGTTGAGGTATACTGAGTCCATCCTATTCCTTAAGCACTCAAAGATGCAGTTGAGGTATACCGAGTCCATCCTATTCCTTACGCACTCAAAGATGCACTTGAGGTATACTGAGCCCATCCTATTCCTTACGCACTCAAAGATGCAGTTGAGGTATACCGAGTCCATCCTATTCCTTATGCACTCAAAGATGCAGTTGAGGTATACCGAGTCCATCCTATTCCTTACGCACTCAAAGATGCAGTGGAGGTATACCGAGTCCATCCTATTCCTTACGCACTCAAAGATGCAGTTGAGGTATACCGAGTCCATCCTATTCCTTATGCACTCAAAGGTGCAGTAGAGGTATACTGAGCCCATACTATTTCTTATGCGCTCAAAGATGCAGTTGAGGTATACTGAGCCCATCCTATTCCTTACGCACTCAAAGATGAAGTTGATGTATACTGAGACCATCCTATTCCTTACGCACTCAAAGATGCAGTTGAGGTATACTGAGTCCATCCTATTCCTTGCGCACTCAAAGATGCAGTTGAGGTGTACCGAGTCCATCCTATTCCTTACGCACTCAAAGATGAAGTTGAGGTATACCGAGTCCATCCTATTCCTTACGCACTCAAAGATGCAGTTGAGGAATACTGAGTCCATCCTATTCCTTACGCACTGAAAGATGTAGTTGAGGTATACTGAGTCCATCCTCTTCCTTACGCACTCAAAGATGCAATTGAGGTATACCGAGTCCATCCTATTCCTTACGCATTCAAAGATGCAGTTCAGGTATACCGAGTCCATCCTATTCCTTATGCACTCAAAGATGCAGTTGAGGTATACCGAGTCCATCCTATTCCTTACGCACTCAAAGATGCAGTTGAGTTATACCGAGTCCATCCTATTCCTTACGCACTCAAAGATGCAATTGAGGTATACTGAGTCCATCCTATTCCTTACACACACAAAGATGCAGTTCAGGTATACCGAATCCATCCTATTCCTTACGCACTCAAAGATGCAGTTGAGGTATACCGAGTCCATCCTATTCCTTACGCACTCAAAGATGTTGTTGAGGTATACCGAGTCCATCCTATTCCTTACGCACTCAAAGATGCAGTTGAGGTATACTGAATCTATCCTATTTCTTACGCACTCAAAGATGCAGTTGAGGTATACTGAGCCCATCCTATTCCTTACGCACTCAAAGATGCAGTTCAGGTATACTGAGCCCATCCTATTTCTGATGCGCTCAAAGATGCAGTTGAGGTATACTGAGTCCATCCTATTTCTTATGCGCTCAAAGATGCAGTTGAGGTACACTGAGTCCATCCTATTCCTTACCCACTCAAAGATGCAATTGAGGTATACTGAGTCTATCCTATTCCTTATGCACTCAAAGATGCAGTTGAGGTATACTGAGCCCATCCTATTCCTTACGCACTCAAGGATGCAGTTGAGGTATACTGAGCCCATCCTATTTCTTATGCGCTCAAAGATGCAGTTGAGGTATACTGAGTCCATCCTATTCCTTACGCACTCAAAGATGCAGTTGAAGTATACTGAGCCCATCTTATTCCTTACGCACTCAAAGATGCAGTTGAGGTATACCGAGCCCATCCTATTCCTTACGCACTCAAAGATGCAGCTGAGGTATACCGAGTCCATCCTATTTCTTACACACTCAAAGATGCAGTTGAGGTATACTGAGTCCATCCTATTTCTTACACACTCAAAGATGCAGTTGAGGTATACTGAACCCATCCTATTCCTTACGCACTCAAAGATGCAGTTGAGGTATACCGAGTCCATCCTATTCCTTACGCACTCAAAGATGCAGTTGAGGTATACTGAGTCCATCCTATTCCTTACGCACTCACAGATGCAGTTGAGGTATACTGAGTCCATCCTATTCCTTATGCACTCAAAGATGCAGTTGAGGTTATCCGAGTCCATCCTATTCCTTACGCACTCAAAGATGCAGTTCAGGTATACTGAGTCCATCCTATTCCTTACACACTCAAAGATGCAGTTGAGGTATACTGAGTCCATCCTATTCCTTACGCACTCAAAGATGAAGTTGAGGTATACTGAGTCCATCCTATTCCTTACGCACTCAAAGATGCAGTTGAGGTATACCGAGTACATCCTATTCCTTACGCACTCAAAGATGCAGTTGAGGTATACCGAGTCCATCCTACACTCAAAGATGCAGTTGAGGTATACCGAGTCCATCCTATTCCTTACGCACTCAAAGATGCAGTTGAGGTATACTCAGTCCATCCTATTCCTTACGCACTCAAAGATGCAGTTGAGGTATACCGAGTCCATCCTATTCCTTACGCACTCAAAGATGCAGTTGAGGTATACCGAGTCCATCCTATTCCTTACGCACTCAAAGATGCAGTTGAGGTATACCGAGTCCATCCTATTCCTTACGCACTCAAAGATGCAGTTGAGGTATACCGAGTCCATCCTATTCCATACGCACTCAAAGATGCAGTTGAGGAATACCGAGTCCATCCTATTCCTTACGCACTCAAAGATGCAGTTGAGGTATACCGAGTCCATCCTATTCCTTACGCACTCAAAGATGCAGTTGAGGTATACCGAGTCCATCCTATTCCTTACACACTCAAAGATGCAGTTGAGGTATACTGAGTCCATCCTATTCCTTACACACTAAAAGATGCAGTTGAGGTATACTGAGTCCATCCTATTCCTTACGCACTCAAAGATGCAGTTGAGGTATACTGAGCCCATCCTATTCCTTACGCACTCAAAGATGCAGTTGAGGTATACTGAGTCCATCCTATTCCTTACGCACTCAAAGATGCAGTTGAGCTATACTGAGTCCATCCTATTCGTTATTCACTCAAAGATGCAGTTGAGGTGTACCGAGTCCATCCTATTCCTTATGCACTCAAAGATGCAGTTGAGGTATACTGAGCCCATCCTATTCCTTACGTACTCAAAGATGCAGTTGAGGTATACTGAGCCCATCCTATTTCTTATGCGCTCAAAAATGCAGTTGAGGTATACTGAGTCCACCCTATTCCTTACGCACTCAAAGATGCAGTTGAGGTATACTGAGCCCATCCTATTCCTTACGCTCTCAAAGATGTAGTTGAGGTATACTGAGCCCATCCTATTCCTTATGCACTCAAAGATGCAGCTGAGGTATA
Source organism: Pictodentalium vernedei (assembly GCA_031216915.1). Classification (NCBI taxonomy): domain Eukaryota; kingdom Metazoa; phylum Mollusca; class Scaphopoda; order Dentaliida; family Dentaliidae; genus Pictodentalium; species Pictodentalium vernedei. Next base: position 7,650,887 of record CM062291.1, on the reverse strand, counting down.
CCGAGTCCATCCTATTCCTTACGCACTCAAAGATGCAGTTGAGGTATACTGAGTCCATCCTATTCCTTACACACTCAAAGATGCAGTTGAGGTATACTGAGCCCATCCTATTCCTTACGCACTCAAAGATGCAGTTGAGGTATACCGAGTCCATCCTATTCCTTACGCACTCAAAGATGCAGTTGAGGTATACTGAGTCCATCCTATTCCTTACGCACTCAAAGATGCAGTTGAGGTATACCGAGTCCATCCTATTCCTTACGCACTCAAAGATGCAGTTGAGGTATACCGAGTCCATCCTATTCCTTATGCACTCAAAGATGCAGTTGAGGTATACTGAGCCCATCCTATTTCTTAAGCGCTCAAAGATGCAGTTGAGGTATACTGATCCCATCCTATTCCTTACGCACTAAAAGATGCAGTTGAGGTATACTGAGCCCATCCTATTTCTTACGCACTCAAAGATGCAGTTGAGGTATACTGAGTCCATCCTATTCCTTACGCACTCAAAGATGCAGTTGAGGTATACCGAGACCATCCTATTCCTTGCGCACTCAAATATGCAGTTGAGGTATACCGAGTCCATCCTATTCCTTTCGCACTCAAAGATGCAGTTGAGGTATTCCAAGTCCATCCTATACCTTACGCACTCAAAGATGCAGTTGAGGTATACCGAGTCCATCCTATTCCTTACGCACTCAAAGATGCAGTTGAGGTATACTGAGTCCATCCTATTCCTTATGCACTCAAAGATGAAGTTGAGGTATACTGAATCCATCCTATTCCTTACGCACTCAAAGAGGCAGTTGAGGTATACCGAGTCCATCCTATTCCTTACGCATTCAAAGATGCAGTTGAGGTATACCGAGTCCATCCTATTCCTTATGCACTCAAAGATGCAGTTGAGGTATACCGAGTCCATCCTATTCCTTACCCACTCAAAGATGCAGTTGAGGTATACCGAGTCCATCCTATTCCTTACGCACTCAAAGATGCAATTGTGGTATTCTGAGTCCATCCTATTCCTTACACACTCAAAGATGCAGTTGAGGTATACCGAGTCCATCCTATTCCTTGCGCACTCAAAGATGAAGTTGAGGTATACCGAGTCCATCCTATTCCTTACGCACTCAAAGATGTTGTTGAGGTATACCGAGTCCATCCTATTCCTTACGCACTCAAAGATGCAGTTGAGGTATACTTAGTCTATCCTATTCCTTACGCACTCAAAGATGCAGTTGAGGTATACTGAGCCCATCCTATTCCTTACGCACTCAAAGATGCAGTTGAGGTATACTGAGCCCATCCTATTTCTTATGCCCTTAAAGATGCAGTTGAGGAATACTGAGTCCATCCTCTTTCTTATGCGCTCAAAGATGCAGTTGAGGTATACTGAGTCCATCCTATTCCTTACGCACTCAAAGATGCAGTTGAGGTATACTGAGTCTATCCTATTCCTTACGCACTCAAAGATGCAGTTGAGGTATACTGAGCCCATCCTATTCCTTACGCACTCAAAGATGCAGTTGAGGTATACTGAGCCCATCCTATTTGTTATGCGCTCAACGATGCAGTTGAGGTATACTGAGTCCACCCTATTCCTTACGCACTCAAAGATGCAGTTGAGGTATACTGAGCCCATCCTATTCCTTACGCACTCAAAGATGCAGTTGAGGTATACTGAGCCCATCCTATTCCTTATGCACTCAAAGATGCAGCTGAGGTATACCGAGTCCATCCTATTCCTTACGCACTCAAAGATGCAGTTGAGGTATACTGAGTCCATCATATTCCTTACACACTCAAAGATGCAGTTGGGGTATACTGAGCCCATCCTATTCCTTACGCACTCAAAGATGCAGTTGAGGTATACCGAGTCCATCCTATTCCTTACGCACTCAAAGATGCAGTTGAGATATACTGAGTCCATCCTATTCCTTACGCACTCAAAGATGCAGTTGAGGTATACTGAGTCCATCCTATTCCTTACGCACTCAAAGAAGCAATTGAGCTATACTGAGTCCATCCTATTCATTATGCACTCAAAGATGCAGTTGAGGTGCACCGAGTCCATCCTATTCCTTACGCACTCAAAGATGCAGTTGAGGTATACTGAGCCCATCCTATTCCTTACACACTCAAAGATGCAGTTGAGGTATACTGAGTCCATCCTATTCCTTACGCACTCAAAGATGCAGTTGAGGTATACTGAGTCCATCCTATTCCTTACGCACTCAGAGATGCAGTTGAGGTATACCGAGTCCATCCTATTCCTTACACACTCAAAGATGCAGTTGAGGTATACTGAGTCCATCCTATTCCTTATGCACTCAAAGATGCAGTTGAGGTATACCGAGTCCATCCTATTCCTTACGCACTCAAAGATGCACTTGAGGTATACTGAGCCCATCCTATTCCTTACGCACTCAAAGATGCAGTTGAGGTATACCGAGTCCATCCTATTCCTTATGCACTCAAAGATGCAGTTGAGGTATACCGAGTCCATCCTATTCCTTACGCACTCAAAGATGCAGTGGAGGTATACCGAGTCCATCCTATTCCTTACGCACTCAAAGATGCAGTTGAGGTATACCGAGTCCATCCTATTCCTTATGCACTCAAAGGTGCAGTAGAGGTATACTGAGCCCATACTATTTCTTATGCGCTCAAAGATGCAGTTGAGGTATACTGAGCCCATCCTATTCCTTACGCACTCAAAGATGAAGTTGATGTATACTGAGACCATCCTATTCCTTACGCACTCAAAGATGCAGTTGAGGTATACTGAGTCCATCCTATTCCTTGCGCACTCAAAGATGCAGTTGAGGTGTACCGAGTCCATCCTATTCCTTACGCACTCAAAGATGAAGTTGAGGTATACCGAGTCCATCCTATTCCTTACGCACTCAAAGATGCAGTTGAGGAATACTGAGTCCATCCTATTCCTTACGCACTGAAAGATGTAGTTGAGGTATACTGAGTCCATCCTCTTCCTTACGCACTCAAAGATGCAATTGAGGTATACCGAGTCCATCCTATTCCTTACGCATTCAAAGATGCAGTTCAGGTATACCGAGTCCATCCTATTCCTTATGCACTCAAAGATGCAGTTGAGGTATACCGAGTCCATCCTATTCCTTACGCACTCAAAGATGCAGTTGAGTTATACCGAGTCCATCCTATTCCTTACGCACTCAAAGATGCAATTGAGGTATACTGAGTCCATCCTATTCCTTACACACACAAAGATGCAGTTCAGGTATACCGAATCCATCCTATTCCTTACGCACTCAAAGATGCAGTTGAGGTATACCGAGTCCATCCTATTCCTTACGCACTCAAAGATGTTGTTGAGGTATACCGAGTCCATCCTATTCCTTACGCACTCAAAGATGCAGTTGAGGTATACTGAATCTATCCTATTTCTTACGCACTCAAAGATGCAGTTGAGGTATACTGAGCCCATCCTATTCCTTACGCACTCAAAGATGCAGTTCAGGTATACTGAGCCCATCCTATTTCTGATGCGCTCAAAGATGCAGTTGAGGTATACTGAGTCCATCCTATTTCTTATGCGCTCAAAGATGCAGTTGAGGTACACTGAGTCCATCCTATTCCTTACCCACTCAAAGATGCAATTGAGGTATACTGAGTCTATCCTATTCCTTATGCACTCAAAGATGCAGTTGAGGTATACTGAGCCCATCCTATTCCTTACGCACTCAAGGATGCAGTTGAGGTATACTGAGCCCATCCTATTTCTTATGCGCTCAAAGATGCAGTTGAGGTATACTGAGTCCATCCTATTCCTTACGCACTCAAAGATGCAGTTGAAGTATACTGAGCCCATCTTATTCCTTACGCACTCAAAGATGCAGTTGAGGTATACCGAGCCCATCCTATTCCTTACGCACTCAAAGATGCAGCTGAGGTATACCGAGTCCATCCTATTTCTTACACACTCAAAGATGCAGTTGAGGTATACTGAGTCCATCCTATTTCTTACACACTCAAAGATGCAGTTGAGGTATACTGAACCCATCCTATTCCTTATGCACTCAAAGATGCAGTTGAGGTATACCGAGTCCATCCTATTCCTTACGCACTCAAAGATGCAGTTGAGGTATACTGAGTCCATCCTATTCCTTACGCACTCACAGATGCAGTTGAGGTATACTGAGTCCATCCTATTCCTTACGCACTCAAAGATGCAGTTGAGGTTATCCGAGTCCATCCTATTCCTTACGCACTCAAAGATGCAGTTCAGGTATACTGAGTCCATCCTATTCCTTACACACTCAAAGATGCAGTTGAGGTATACTGAGTCCATCCTATTCCTTACGCACTCAAAGATGAAGTTGAGGTATACTGAGTCCATCCTATTCCTTACGCACTCAAAGATGCAGTTGAGGTATACCGAGTACATCCTATTCCTTACGCACTCAAAGATGCAGTTGAGGTATACCGAGTCCATCCTACACTCAAAGATGCAGTTGAGGTATACCGAGTCCATCCTATTCCTTACGCACTCAAAGATGCAGTTGAGGTATACTCAGTCCATCCTATTCCTTACGCACTCAAAGATGCAGTTGAGGTATACCGAGTCCATCCTATTCCTTACGCACTCAAAGATGCAGTTGAGGTATACCGAGTCCATCCTATTCCTTACGCACTCAAAGATGCAGTTGAGGTATACCGAGTCCATCCTATTCCTTACGCACTCAAAGATGCAGTTGAGGTATACCGAGTCCATCCTATTCCATACGCACTCAAAGATGCAGTTGAGGAATACCGAGTCCATCCTATTCCTTACGCACTCAAAGATGCAGTTGAGGTATACCGAGTCCATCCTATTCCTTACGCACTCAAAGATGCAGTTGAGGTATACCGAGTCCATCCTATTCCTTACACACTCAAAGATGCAGTTGAGGTATACTGAGTCCATCCTATTCCTTACACACTAAAAGATGCAGTTGAGGTATACTGAGTCCATCCTATTCCTTACGCACTCAAAGATGCAGTTGAGGTATACTGAGCCCATCCTATTCCTTACGCACTCAAAGATGCAGTTGAGGTATACTGAGTCCATCCTATTCCTTACGCACTCAAAGATGCAGTTGAGCTATACTGAGTCCATCCTATTCGTTATTCACTCAAAGATGCAGTTGAGGTGTACCGAGTCCATCCTATTCCTTATGCACTCAAAGATGCAGTTGAGGTATGCTGAGTCCATCCTATTCCTGACGCACTCAAAGATGCAGTTGAGGTATACCGAGTCCATCCTATTCCTTACGCACTCAAAGATGCGGTTGAGGTATACCGAGTCCATCCTACACTCAAAGATACAGTTGAGGTATACCGAGTCCATCCTATTCCTTACGCACTCAAAGATGCAGTTGAGGTATACTCAGTCCATCCTATTCCTTACGCACTCTAAGATGCAGTTGAGGTATACTGAGTCCATCCTATTCCTTACGCACACAAAGATGCAGTTGAGGTATACTGAGTCCATCCTATTCCTTATGCACTCAAAGATGCAGTTGAGGTATACCAAGTCCATCCTATTCCTTACGCACTCAAAGATGCAGTTGAGGTATACCGAGTCCATCCTATTCCATACGCACTCAAAGATGCAGTTGAGGTATACCGAGTCCATCCTATTCCTTACGCACTCAAAGATGCAGTTGAGGTATACTGAGTCTATCCTATTCCTTACACACTCAAAGATGCACTTGAGGTATACTGAGCCCATCCTATTCCTTACGCACTCAAAGATGCAGTTCAGGTATACTGAGCCCATCCTATTTCTTATGCGCTCAAAGATGCAGTTGCGGTATACTGAGTCCATCCTATTTATTTTGCGCTCAAAGATGCAGTTGAGGTACACTGAGTCCATCCTATTCCTTACCCACTCAAAGATGCAATTGAGGTATACTGAGTCTATCCTATTCCTTATGCACTCAAAGATGCAGTTGAGGTATACTGAGCCCATCCTATTCCTTACGCACTCAAAGATGCAGTTGAGGTATACTGAGCCCATCCTATTTCTTATGCGCTCAAAGATGCAGTTGAGGTATACTGAGTCCATCCTATTCCTTACGCACTCAAAGATGCAGTTGAGGTATACTGAGCCCATCTTATTCCTTACGCACTCAAAGATGCAGTTGAGGTATACTGAGTCCATCCTATTCCTTACACACTCAAAGATGCAGTTGAGGTATACTGAGCCCATCCTATTCCTTACGCACTCAAAGATGCAGTTGAGGTATACCAAGTCCATCCTATTCCTTACGCACTCAAAGATGCAGTTGAGGTATACTGAGTCCATCCTATTCCTTATGCACTCACAGATGCAGTTGAGGTATACTGAGTCCATCCTATTCCTTACGCACTCAAAGATGCAGTTGAGGTTATCCGAGTCCATCCTATTCCTTACGCACTCAAAGATGCAGTTCAGGTATACTGAGTCCATCCTATTCCTTACACACTCAAAGATGCAGTTGAGGTATACCGAGTCCATCCTATTCCTTACGCACTCAAAGATGAAGTTGAGGTATACTGAGTCCATCCTATTCCTTACACACTCAAAGATGCAGTTGAGGTATACCGAGTACATCCTATTCCTTACGCACTCAAAGATGCAGTTGAGGTATACCGAGTCCATCCTACACTCAAAGATGCAGTTGAGGTATACCGAGTCCATCCTATTCCTTACGCACTCAAAGATGCAGTTGAGGTATACTCAGTCCATCCTATTCCTTACGCACTCAAAGATGCAGTTGAGGTATACCGAGTCCATCCTATTCCTTACGCACTCAAAGATGCAGTTGAGGTATACCGAGTCCATCCTATTCCTTACGCACTCAAAGATGCAGTTGAGGTATACCGAGTCCATCCTATTCCTTACGGACTCAAAGATGCAGTTGAGGTATACCGAGTCCATCCTATTCCATACGCACTCAAAGATGCAGTTGAGGTATACCGAGTCCATCCTATTCCTTACGCACTCAAAGATGCAGTTGAGGTATACCGAGTCCATCCTATTCCTTACGCACTCAAAGATGCAGTTGAGGTATACCGAGTCCATCCTATTCCTTACACACTCAAAGAAGCAGTTGAGGTATACTGAGTCCATCCTATTCCTTACACACTAAAAGATGCAGTTGAGGTATACTGAGTCCATCCTATTCCTTACGCACTCAAAGATGCAGTTGAGGTATACTGAACCCATCCTATTCCTTACGCACTCAAAGATGCAGTTGAGGTATACTGAGTCCATCCTATTCCTTACGCACTCAAAGATGCAGTTGAGCTATACTGAGTCCATCCTATTCGTTATTCACTCAAAGATGCAGTTGAGGTGTACCGAGTCCATCCTATTCCTTATGCACTCAAAGATGCAGTTGAGGTATGCTGAGTCCATCCTATTCCTGACGCACTCAAAGATGCAGTTGAGGTATACCGAGTCCATCCTATTCCTTACGCACTCAAAGATGCGGCTGAGGTATACCGAGTCCATCCTATTCCTTATGCACTCAAAGGTGCAGTTGAGGTATACTGAGCCCATACTATTTCTTATGCGCTCAAAGATGCAGTTGAGGTATACTGAGCCCATCCTATTCCTTACGCACTCAAAGATGCAGTTGAGGTATACTGAGCCCATCCTATTTCTTACGCACTCAAAGATGCAGTTGAGGTATACTGAGTCCATCCTATTCCTTACGCTCTCAAAGATGCAGTTGATGTATACCGAGACCATCCTATTCCTTACGCACTCAAAGATGCAGTTGAGGTATACTGAGGCCATCCTATTCCTTACGCACTCAAAGATGCAGTTGAGGTATACCGAGTCCATCCTATTCCTTACGCACTCAAAGATGAAGTTGAGGTATACCGAGTCCATCCTATTCCTTACGCACTCAAAGATGCAGTTGAGGTATACTGAGTCCATCCTATTCCTTACGCACTCAAAGATGAAGTTGAGGTATACTGAGTCCATCCTATTCCTTACGCACTCAAAGATGCAGTTGAGGTATACCGAGTCTATCCTATTCCTTGCGCATTCAAAGATGCAGTTCAGGTGTACCGAGTCCATCCTATTCCTTACGCACTCAAAGATGCAGTTGAGGTATACTGAGCCCATCCTATTCCTTACGCACTCAAAGATGCAGTTGAGGTATACCGAGTCCATCCTATTCCTTACGCACTCAAAGATGCAGTTGAGGTATACTGAGTCCATCCTATTCCTTATGCACTCACAGATGCAGTTGAGGTATACTGAGTCCATCCTATTCCTTACGCACTCAAAGATGCAGTTGAGGTTATCCGAGTCCATCCTATTCCTTACGCACTCAAAGATGCAGTCCAGGTATACTGAGTCCATCCTATTCCTTACACACTCAAAGATGCAGTTGAGGTATACCGAGTCCATCCTATTCCTTACGCACTCAAAGATGAAGTTGAGGTATACTGAGTCCATACTATTCCTTACGCACTCAAAGATGCAGTTGAGGTATACCGAGTACATCCTATTCCTTACGCACTCAAAGATGCAGTTGAGGTATACCGAGTCCATCCTACACTCAAAGATGCAGTTGAGGTATACCGAGTCCATCCTATTCCTTACGCACTCACAGATGCAGTTGAGGTATACCGAGTCCATCCTATTCCTTACGCACTCAAAGATGCAGTTGAGGTATACCGAGTCCATCCTATTCCTTACACACTCAAAGATGCAGTTGAGGTATACTGAGTCCATCCTATTCCTTACACACTAAAAGATGCAGTTGAGGTATACTGAGTCCATCCTATTCCTTACGCACTCAAAGATGCAGTTGAGGTATACTGATCCCATCCTATTCCTTACGCACTCAAAGATGCAGTTGAGGTATACCGAGACCATCCTATTCCTTACGCACTCAAAGATGCAGTTGAGGTATACTGAGTCCATCCTATTCCTTACGCACTCAAAGATGCAGTTGAGGTATACCGAGTCCATCCTATTCCTTACGCACTCAAAGATGAAGTTGAGGTATACCGAGTCCATCCTATTCCTTATGCACTCAAAGATGCAGTTGAGGAATACTGAGTCCATCCTATTCCTTACGCACTCAAAGATGAAGTTGAGGTATACTGAGTCCATCCTATTCCTTACGCACTCAGAGATGCAGTTGAGGTATACCGAGTCCATCCTATTCCTTACGCATTCAAAGATGCAGTTCAGGTATACCGAGTCCATCCTATTCCTTATGCACTCAAAGATGCAGTTGAGGTATACCGAGTCCATCCTATTCCTTACGCACTCAAAGATGCAGTTGAGGTATACCGAGTCCATCCTATTCCTTACGCACTCAAAGATGCAATTGAGGTATACTGAGTCCATCCTATTCCTTACACACACAAAGATGCAGTTCAGGTATACCGAGTCCATCCTATTCCTTACGCACTCAAAGATGCAGTTGAGGTATACCGAGTCCATTCTATTCCTTACGCACTCAAAGATGTTGTTGAGGTATACCGAGTCCATCCTATTCCTTACGCGCTCAAAGATGCAGTTGAGGTATACTGAGTCTATCCTATTCCTTACGCACTCAAAGATGCAGTTGAGGTATACTGAGCCCATCCTATTCCTTACGCACTCAAAGATGCAGTTCAGGTATACTGAGCCCATCCTATTTCTTATGCGCTCAAAGATGCAGTTGAGGTATACTGAGTCCATCCTATTTCTTATGCGCTCAAAGATGCAGTTGAGGTACACTGAGTCCATCCTATTCCTTACCCACTCAAAGATGCAATTGAGGTATACTGAGTCTATCCTATTCCTTATGCACTCAAAGATGCAGTTGAGGTATACTGAGCCCATCCTATTCCTTACGCACTCAAAGATGCAGTTGAGGTATACTGAGCCCATCCTATTTCTTATGCGCTCAAAGATGCAGTTGAGGTATACTGAGTCCATCCTATTCCTTACGCACTCAAAGATGCAGTTGAGGTATACTGAGCCCATCTTATTCCTTACGCACTCAAAGATGCAGTTGAGGTATACTGAGCCCATCCTATTCCTTACGCACTCAAAGATGCAGCTGAGGTATAACGAGTCCATCCTATTCCTTACGCACTCAAAGATGCAGTTGAGGTATACTGAGTCCATCCTATTCCTTACACACTCAAAGATGCAGTTGAGGTATACTGAGCCCATCCTATTCCTTACGCACTCAAAGATGCAGTTGTGGTATACCGAGTCCATCCTATTCCTTACGCACTCAAAGATGCAGTTGAGGTATACTGAGTCCATCCTATTCCTTACGCACTCACAGATGCAGTTGAGGTATACTGAGTCCATCCTATTCCTTACCCACTCAAAGATGCAGTTGAGGTTATCTGAGTCCATCCTATTCCTTACGCACTCAAAGTTGCAGTTCAGGTATACTGAGTCCATCCTATTCCTTACACACTCAAAGATGCAGTTGAGGTATACCGAGTCCATCCTATTCCGTACGCACTCAAAGATGAAGTTGAGGTATACTGAGTCCATCCTATTCCTTACGCACTCAAAGATGCAGTTGAGGTATACCGAGTACATCCTATTCCTTACGCACTCAAAGATGCAGTTGAGGTGTACCGAGTCCATCCTACACTCAAAGATGCAATTGAGGTATACCGAGTCCATCCTATTCCTTACGCACTCAAAGATGCAGTTGAGGTATACTCAGTCCATCCTATTCCTTACGCACTCAAAGATGCAGTTGAGGTATACCGAGTCCATCCTATTCCTTACGCACTCAAAGATGCAGTTGAGGTATACCGAGTCCATCCTATTCCTTACGCACTCAAAGATACAGTTGAGGTATACCGAGTCCATCCTATTCCTTACGCTCTCAAAAATGCAGTTGAGGTATGCCGAGTCCATCCTATTCCATACGCACTCAAAGATGCAGTTGAGGTATACCGAGTCCATCCTATTCCTTACGCACTCAAAGATGCAGTTGAGGTATACTGAGTCCATCCTATTCCTTACACACTAAAAGATGCAGTTGAGGTATACTGAGTCCATCCTATTCCTTACGCACTCAAAGATGCAGTTGAGGTATACTGAGCCCATCCTATTCCTTACGCACTCAAAGATGCAGTTGAGGTATACTGAGTCCATCCTATTCCTGACGCACTCAAAGATGCAGTTGAGCTATACTGAGTCCATCCTATTCGTTATGCACTCAAAGATGCAGTTGAGGTGTACCGAGTCCATCCTATTCCTTATGCACACAAAGATGCAGTTGAGGTATACTGAGTCCATCCTATTCCTGACGCACTCAAAGATGCAGTTGAGGTATACCGAGTCCATCCTATTCGTTACGCACTCAAAGATGCAGTTGAGGTATACCGAGTCCATCCTATTCCTTATGCACTCAAAGGTGCAGTTGAGGTATACTGATCCCATACTATTTCTTATGCGCGCAAAGATGCAGTTGAGGTATACTGAGCCCATCCTATTCCTTACGCACTCAAAGATGCAGTTGAGGTATACTGAGCCCATCCTATTTCTTACGCACTCAAAGATGCAGTTGAGGTATACTGAGTCCATCCTATTCCTTACGCACTCAAAGATGCAGTTGATGTATACCGAGACCATCCCATTCCTTACACACTCACAGATGCAGTTGAGGTATACCGAGTCCATCCTATTCCTTACGCACTCACAGATGCAGTTGAGGTATACCGAATCCATCCTATTCCTTACGCACTCAAAGATGCAGTTGAGGTATACCGAGTCCATCCTATTCCTTACACACTCAAAGATGCAGTTGAGGTATACTGAGTCCATCCTATTCCTTACACACTAAAAGATGCAGTTGAGGTATACTGAGTCCATCCTATTCCTTACGCACTCAAAGATGCAGTTGAGGTATACTGATCCCATCCTATTCCTTACGCACTCAAAGATGCAGTTGAGGTATACCGAGACCATCCTATTCCTTACGCACTCAAAGATGCAGTTGAGGTATACTGAGTCCATCCTATTCCTTACGCACTCAAAGATGCAGTTGAGGTATACCGAGTCCATCCTATTCCTTACGCACTCAAAGATGAAGTTGAGGTATACCGACTCCATCCTATTCCTTATGCACTCAAAGATGCAGTTGAGGAATACTGAGTCCATCCTATTCCTTACGCACTCAAAGATGAAGTTGAGGTATACTGAGTCCATCCTATTCCTTACGCACTCAGAGATGCAGTTGAGGTATACCGAGTCCATCCTATTCCTTACGCATTCAAAGATGCAGTTCAGGTATACCGAGTCCATCCTATTCCTTATGCACTCAAAGATGCAGTTGAGGTATACCGAGTCCATCCTATTCCTTACGCACTCAAAGATGCAGTTGAGGTATACCGAGTCCATCCTATTCCTTACGCACTCAAAGATGCAATTGAGGTATACTGAGTCCATCCTATTCCTTACACACACAAAGATGCAGTTCAGGTATACCGATTCCATCCTATTCCTTACGCACTCAAAGATGCAGTTGAGGTATACCGAGTCCATTCTATTCCTTACGCACTCAAAGATGTTGTTGAGGTATACCGAGTCCATCCTATTCCTTACGCGCTCAAAGATGCAGTTGAGGTATACTGAGCCCATCCTATTTCTTATGCGCTCAAAGATGCAGTTGAGGTATACTGAGTCCATCCTATTTCTTATGCGCTCAAAGATGCAGTTGAGGTACACTGAGTCCCTCCTATTCCTTACCCACTCAAAGATGCAATTGAGGTAAACTGAGTCTATCCTATTCCTTATGCACTCAAAGATGCAGTTGAGGTATACTGAGCCCATCCTATTCCTTACGCACTCAAAGATGCAGTTGAGGTATACTGAGCCCATCCTATTTCTTATGCGCTCAAAGATGCAGTTGAGGTATACTGAGTCCATCCTATTCCTTACGCACTCAAAGATGCAGTTGAGGTATACTGAGCCCATCTTATTCCTTACGCACTCAAAGATGCAGTTGAGGTATACTGAGCCCATCCTATTCCTTACGCACTCAAAGATGCTGCTGAGGTATAACGAGTCCATCCTATTCCTTACGCACTCAAAGATGCAGTTGAGGTATACTGAGTCCATCCTATTCCTTACACACTCAAAGATGCAGTTGAGGTATACTGAGCCCATCCTATTCCTTACGCACTCAAAGATGCAGTTCTGGTATACCGAGTCCATCCTATTCCTTACGCACTCAAAGATGCAGTTGAGGTATACTGAGTCCATCCTATTCCTTACGCACTCACAGATGCAGTTGAGGTATACTGAGTCCATCCTATTCCTTACCCACTCAAAGATGCAGTTGAGGTTATCTGAGTCCATCCTATTCCTTACGCACTCAAAGTTGCAGTTCAGGTATACTGAGTCCATCCTATTCCTTACACACTCAAAGATGCAGTTGAGGTATACCGAGTCCATCCTATTCCGTACGCACTCAAAGATGAAGTTGAGGTATACTGAGTCCATCCTATTCCTTACGCACTCAAAGATGCAGTTGAGGTATACTGAGTACATCCTATTCCTTACGCACTCAAAGATGCAGTTGAGGTGTACCGAGTCCATCCTACACTCAAAGATGCAATTCAGGTATACCGAGTCCATCCTATTCCTTACGCACTCAAAGATGCAGTTGAGGTATACTCAGTCCATCCTATTCCTTACGCACTCAAAGATGCAGTTGAGGTATACCGAGTCCATCCTATTCCTTACGCACTCAAAGATGCAGTTGAGGTATACCGAGTCCATCCTATTCCTTACGCACTCAAAGATACAGTTGAGGTATACCGAGTCCATCCTATTCCTTACGCTCTCAAAAATGCAGTTGAGGTATGCCGAGTCCATCCTATTCCATACGCACTCAAAGATGCAGTTGAGGTATACCGAGTCCATCCTATTCCTTACGCACTCAAAGATGCAGTTGAGGTATACTGAGTCCATCCTATTCCTTACACACTAAAAGATGCAGTTGAGGTATACTGAGTCCATCCTATTCCTTACGCACTCAAAGATGCAGTTGAGGTATACTGAGCCCATCCTATTCCTTACGCACTCAAAGATGCAGTTGAGGTATACTGAGTCCATCCTATTCCTTACGCACTCAAAGATGCAGTTGAGCTATACTGAGTCCATCCTATTCGTTATGCACTCAAAGATGCAGTTGAGGCGTACCGAGTCCATCCTATTCCTTATGCACACAAAGATGCAGTTGAGGTATACTGAGTCCATCCTATTCCTGACGCACTCAAAGATGCAGTTGAGGTATACCGAGTCCATCCTATTCCTTACGCACTCAAAGATGCAGTTGAGGTATACCGAGTCCATCCTATTCCTTATGCACTCAAAGCTGCAGTTGAGGTATACTGATCCCATACTATTTCTTATGCGCTCAAAGATGCAGTTGAGGTATACTGAGCCCATCCTATTCCTTACGCACTCAAAGATGCAGTTGAGGTATACTGAGCCCATCCTATTTCTTACGCACTCAAAGATGCAGTTGAGGTATACTGAGTCCATCCTATTCCTTACGCACTCAAAGATGCAGTTGATGTATACCGAGACCATCCTATTCCTTACGCACTCACAGATGCAGTTGAGGTATACCGAGTCCATCCTATTCCTTACGCACTCACAGATGCAGTTGAGGTATACCGAGTCCATCCTATTCCTTACGCACTCAAAGATGCAGTTGAGGTATACCGAGTCCATCCTATTCCTTACACACTCAAAGATGCAGTTGAGGTATACTGAGTCCATCCTATTCCTTACACACTAAAAGATGCAGTTGAGGTATACTGAGTCCATCCTATTCCTTACGCACTCAAAGATGCAGTTGAGGTATACTGATCCCATCCTATTCCTTACGCACTCAAAGATGCAGTTGAGGTATACCGAGACCATCCTATTCCTTACGCACTCAAAGATGCAGTTGAGGTATACTGAGTCCATCCTATTCCTTACGCACTCAAAGATGCAGTTGAGGTATACCGAGTCCATCCTATTCCTTACGCACTCAAAGATGAAGTTGAGGTATACCGAGTCCATCCTATTCCTTATGCACTCAAAAATGCAGTTGAGGAATACTGAGTCCATCCTATTCCTTACGCACTCAAAGATGAAGTTGAGGTATACTGAGTCCATCCTATTCCTTACGCACTCAGAGATGCAGTTGAGGTATACCGAGTCCATCCTATTCCTTACGCATTCAAAGATGCAGTTCAGGTATACCGAGTCCATCCTATTCCTTATGCACTCAAAGATGCAGTTGAGGTATACCGAGTCCATCCTATTCCTTACGCACTCAAAGATGCAGTTGAGGTATACCGAGTCCATCCTATTCCTTACGCACTCAAAGATGCAATTGAGGTATACTGAGTCCATCCTATTCCTTACACACACAAAGATGCAGTTCAGGTATACCGAGTCCATCCTATTCCTTACGCACTCAAAGATGCAGTTGAGGTATACCGAGTCCATTCTATTCCTTACGCACTCAAAGATGTTGTTGAGGTATACCGAGTCCATCCTATTCCTTACGCGCTCAAAGATGCAGTTGAGGTATACTGAGCCCATCCTATTTCTTATGCGCTCAAAGATGCAGTTGAGGTATACTGAGTCCATCCTATTTCTTATGCGCTCAAAGATGCAGTTGAGGTACACTGAATCCATCCTATTCCTTACCCACTCAAAGATGCAATTGAGGTATACTGAGTCTATCCTATTCCTTATGCACTCAAAGATGCAGTTGAGGTATACTGAGCCCATCCTATTCCTTACGCACTCAAAGATGCAGTTGAGGTATACTGAGCCCATCCTATTTCTTATGCGCTCAAAGATGCAGTTGAGGTATACTGAGTCCATCCTATTCCTTACGCACTCAAAGATGCAGTTGAGGTATACTGAGCCCATCTTATTCCTTACGCACTCAAAGATGCAGTTGAAGTATACTGAGCCCATCCTATTCCTTACGCACTCAAAGATGCAGCTGAGGTATAACGAGTCCATCCTATTCCTTACGCACTCAAAGATGCAGTTGAGGTATACTGAGTCCATCCTATTCCTTACACACTCAAAGATGCAGTTGAGGTATACTGAGCCCATCCTATTCCTTACGCACTCAAAGATGCAGTTGTGGTATACCGAGTCCATCCTATTCCTCACGCACTCAAAGATGCAGTTGAGGTATACTGAGTCCATCCTATTCCTTACGCACTCACAGATGCAGTTGAGGTATACTGAGTCCATCCTATTCCTTACCCACTCAAAGATGTAGTTGAGGTTATCTGAATCCATCCTATTCCTTACGCACTCAAAGTTGCAGTTCAGGTATACTGAGTCCATCCTATTCCTTACACACTCAAAGATGCAGTTGAGGTATACCGAGTCCATCCTATTCCGTACGCACTCAAAGATGAAGTTGAGGTATACTGAGTCCATCCTATTCCTTACGCACTCAAAGATGCAGTTGAGGTATACCGAGTACATCCTATTCCTTACGCACTCAAAGATGCAGTTGAGGTGTACCGAGTCCATCCTACACTCAAAGATGCAATTGAGGTATACCGAGTCCATCCTATTCCTTACGCACTCAAAGATGCAGTTGAGGTATACTCAGTCCATCCTATTCCTTACGCACCCAAAGATGCAGTTGAGGTATACCGAGTCCATCCTATTCCTTACGCACTCAAAGATGCAGTTGAGGTATACCGAGTCCATCCTATTCCTTACGCACTCAAAGATACAGTTGAGGTATACCGAGTCCATCCTATTCCTTACGCTCTCAAAAATGCAGTTGAGGTATGCCGAGTCCATCCTATTCCATACGCACTCAAAGATGCAGTTGAGGTATACCGAGTACATCCTATTCCTTACGCACTCAAAGATGCAGTTGAGGTATACTGAGTCCATCGTATTCCTTACACACTAAAAGATGCAGTTGAGGTATACTGAGTCCATCCTATTCCTTACGCACTCAAAGATGCAGTTGAGGTATACTGAGCCCATCCTATTCCTTACGCACTTAAAGATGCAGTTGAGGTATACTGAGTCCATCCTATTCCTTACGCACTCAAAGATGCAGTTGAGCTATACTGAGTCCATCCTATTCGTTATGCACTCAAAGATGCAGTTCAGGTGTACCGAGTCCATCCTATTCCTTATGCACACAAAGATGCAGTTGAGGTATACTGAGTCCATCCTATTCCTGACGCACTCAAAGATGCAGTTGAGGTATACCGAGTCCATCCTATTCCTTACGCACTCAAAGATGCAGTTGAGGTATACCGAGTCCATCCTATTCCTTATGCACTCAAAGGTGCAGTTGAGGTATACTGATCCCATACTATTTCTTATGCGCTCAAAGATGCAGTTGAGGTATACTGAGCCCATCCTATTCCTTACGCACTCAAAGATGCAGTTGAGGTATACTGAGCCCATCCTATTTCTTACGCACTCAAAGATGCAGTTGAGGTATACTGAGTCCATCCTATTCCTTACGCACTCAAAGATGCAGTTGATGTATACCGAGACCATCCTATTCCTTACGCACTCAAAGATGCAGTTGAGGTATACTGAGTCCATCCTATTCCTTCCGCACTCAAAGATGCAGTTGAGGTATACCGAGTCCATCCTATTCCTTACGCACTCAAAGATGAAGTTGAGGTATACCGAGTCCATCCTAATCCTTACGCACTCAAAGATGCAGTTGAGGTATACTGAGTCCATCCTATTCCTTACGCACTCAAAGATGAAGTTGAGGTATACTGAGTCCATCCTATTCCTTACGCACTCAAAGATGCAGTTGAGGTATGCCGAGTCCATCCTATTCCTTACTCATTCAAAGATGCAGTTCAGGTATACCGAGTCCATCCTATTCCTTACGCACTCAAAGATGCAGTTGAGGTATACTGAGCCCATCCTATTCCTTACGCACTCAAAGATGCAGTTGAGGTATACCGAGTCCATCCTATTCCTTACGCACTCAAAGATGCAGTTGAGGTATACTGAGTCCATCCTATTCCTTACGCACTCACAGATGCAGTTGAGGTATACTGAGTCCATCCTATTCCTTACGCACTCAAAGATGCAGTTGAGGTTATCCGAGTCCATCCTATTCCTTACGCACTCAAACATGCAGTTCAGGTATACTGAGTCCATCCTATTCCTTACACACTCAAAGAGGCAGTTGAGGTATACCGAGTCCATCCTATTTCTTACGCACTCAAAGATGAAGTTGAGGTATACTGAATCCATACTATTCCTTACGCACTCAAAGATGCAGTTGAGGTATACCGAGTACATCCTATTCCTTACGCACTCAAAGATGCAGTTGAGGTATACCGAGTCCATCCTACACTCAAAGATGCAGTTGAGGTATACCGAGTCCATCCTATTCCTTACGCACTCAAAGATGCAGTTGAGGTATACCGAGTCCATCCTATTCCTTACGCACTTAAAGATGCAGTTGAGGTATACCGAGTCCATCCTATTTCTTACACACTCAAAGATGCAGTTGAGGTATACTGAGTCCATCCTATTCCTTACACACTAAAAGATAAAGTTGAGGTATACTGAGTCCATCCTATTCCTTACGCACTCAAAGATGCAGTTGAGGTATACTGAGCCCATCCTATTCCTTATGCACTCAAAGATGCAGTTGAGGTATACTGAGTCCATCCTATTCCTTACGCACTCAAAGATGCAGTTGAGCTATACTGAGTCCATCCTATTCGTTATGCACTCAAAGATGCAGTTGAAGTGTACCGAGTCCATCCTATTCCTTACGCACACAAAGATGCAGTTGAGGTATACTGAGCCCATCCTATTCCTTACGCACTCAAAGATGCAGTTGATGTATACTGAGTCCATCCTATTCCGTACGTACTCAAAGACGCAGTTGAGGTATACTGAGTCCATCCCATTTCTCAAGCACTCAAAGATGCAGTTGAGGTATACCGAGTCCATCCTATTCCTTACGCACTCAAAGATGCAGTTGAGGTATACTGAGTCCATCCTATTCCTTACGCACTCAAAGATGCAGTTGACGTATACCGAGTTCATCCTATTTCTTACGCACTCAAAGATGCAGTTGAGGTATACTGAGCCCATCCTATTCCTTACGCACTCAAAGATGCAGTTGACGTATATCTAGTCCATCCTATTCCTTATGCACTCAAAGATGCAGTTGAGGTATACTGAGTCCATCCTAATCCTTACGCCCTCAAAGATGCAGTTGAGGTATACCGAGTCCATCCTATTCCTTACGCACTCAAAGATGCAGTTGAGGTAGACCGAGTCCATCCTATTCCTTATGCACTCAAAGATGCAGTTGAGGTATACTGAGCCCATCCTATTTCTTATGCGCTCAAAGATGCAGCTGAGGTATACTGAGCCCATCCTATTCCTTACGCACTCAAAGATGCAGTTGAGGTATACTGAGCCCATCCTATTTCTTACGCACTCAAAGATGCAGTTGAGGTATACTGAGTCCATCCTATTCCTTACGCACTCAAAGATGCAGTTGAGCTATACCGAGTCCATCCTATTCCTTACGCACTCAAAGATGCAGTTGAGGTATACTGAGTCCATCCTATTCCTTACGCACTCAAAGATGCAGTTGAGGTAATCCGAGTCCATCCTATTCCTTACGCTCTCAAAGATGCAGTTGAGGTATACTGAGTCCATCCTATTCCTTACGCACTCAAAGATGCAGTTGAGGTATACCGAGTCCATCCTCTTCCTTACACACTCAAAGATGAAGTTGAGGTATACTGAGTCCATCCTATTCCTTACGCACTCAAAGAGGCAGTTGAGGTACACCGAGTGCATCCTATTCCTTACGCACTCAAAGATGCAGTTGAGGTATACCGAGTCCATCCTATTCCTTATGCACTCAAAGATGCAGTTGAGGTATACCGAGTCCATCCTACTCCTTACGCACTCAAAGATGCAATTGAGGTATACTGAGTCCATCCTATTCCTTACACACTCAAAGATGCAGTTGAGGTATACCGAGTCCATCCTATTCCTTACGCACTCAAAGATGCAGTTGAGGTATACCGAATCTATCCTATTCCTTACGCACTCAAAGATGCAGTTGAGGTATACCGAGTCCATACTATTCCTTACGCACTCAAAGATGCACTTGAGGTATACCGAGTCCATCCTACACTCAAAGATGCAGTTGAGGTATACCGAGTCCATCCTATTCCTAACGCACTCAAAGATGCAGTTGAGGTATACCGAGTCCATCCTGTTCCTTACGCACTCAAAGATGCAGTTGAGGTATACCGAGTCCATCCTATTCCTTACGCACTCAAAGATGCAGTTGAGGTATACCGAGTCCATCCTATTCCTTACACACTCAAAGATGCAGTTGAGGTACACTGAGTCCATCCTATTCCTTACACACTAAAAGTTGCAGTTGAGGTAGACTGAGTCCATCCTATTCCTTACGCACTCAAAGATGCAGTTGAGGTATACTGAGCCCATCCTATTCCTTACGCACTCAAAGATGCAGTTGAGGTATACTGAGTCCATCCTATTCCTTACGCACTCAAAGATGCAGTTGAGCTATACTGAGTCCATCCTATTCGATATGCACTCAAAGATGCAGTTGAGGTGTACCGAGTCCATCCTATTCCTTACGCACTCAAAGATGCAGTTGAGGTATACTGAGCCCATCCTATTCCTTACGCACTCAAAGATGCAGTTGATGTATACTGAGTCCATCCTATTCCTTACGTACTCAAAGATGCAGTTGAGGTATACTGAGTCCATCCTATTCCTCACGCACTCAAAGATGCAGTTGAGGTATACCGAGTCCATCCTATTCCTTATGCACTCAAAGATGCAGTTGAGGTATACTGAGTCCATCCTATTCCTTACACACTCAAAGATGCAGTTGAGGTATACTGAGTCCATCCTATTCCTTACACACTAAAAGATGCAGTTGAGGTATACTGAGTCCATCCTATTCCTTATGCACTCAAAGATGCAGTTGAGGTATACTGAGCCCATCCTATTCCTTACGCACTCAAATATGCAGTTGAGGTATACTGAGTCCATCCTATTCCTTACGCACTCAAAGATGCACTTGAGCTATACTGAGTCCATCCTATTCGTTATGCACTCAAAGATGCAGTTGAGGTGAACCGAGTCCATCCTATTCCTTACGCTCTCAAAGATGCAGTTGAGGTATACTGAGCCCATCCTATTCCTTACGCACTCAAAGATGCAGTTGATGTATACTGAGTCCATCCTATTCCTTACATACTCAAAGATGCAGTTGAGGTATACTGCGTCCATCCTACTCCTCACGCACTCAAAGATGCAGTTGAGGTATACCGAGTCCATCCTATTCCTTACGCACTCAAAGATGCATTTGAGGTATACTGAGTCCATCCTATTCCTTACGCACTCAAAGATGCAGTTGAGGTATACCGAGTCCATCCTATTCCATATGCACTCAAAGATGCAGTTGAGGTATACTGAGTCTATCCTAATCCTTACGCACTCAAAGATGCAGTTGAGGTATACCCAGTCCATCCTATTCCTTACGCACTCAAAGATGCAGTTGAGGTATACCGAGTCCATCCTATTCCTTATGCACTCAAAGATGCAGTTGAGGTATACTGAGCCCATCCTATTTCTTATGCGCTCAAAGATGCAGTTGAGGTATACTGAGCCCATCCTATTCCTTACGCACTCAAAGATGCAGTTGAGGTATACTGAGCCCATCCTATTTCTTACGAACTCAAAGATGCAGTTGAGGTATACTGAGTCCATCCTATTCCTTATGCACTCAAAGATGCAGTTGATGTATGCCGAGACCATCCTATTCCTTATGCACTCAAAGATGCAGTTGAGGTATACTGAGTCCATCCTATTCCTTACGCACTCAAAGATGCAGTTGAGGTATATCGAGTCCATCCTATTCCTTACGCACTCAAAGATGAAGTAGAGGTATACCGACTCCATCCTATTCCTTACGCACTCAAAGATGCAGTTGAGGTATACTGAGAACATCCTATTTCTTACGCACTCAAAGATGCAGTTGAGGTATACTGAGTCCATCCTATTCCTTACGCACTCAAAGATGCAGTTGAGGTATACTGAGCCCATCCTACTCCTTACGCACTCAAAGATGCAGTTGAGGTATACCGAGTCCATCCTATTCCTTATGCACTCAAAGATGCAGTTGGGGTATACTGAGTCCATCCTATTCCTTACGCACTCACAGATGCAGTTGAGGTATACTGAGTCCATCCTATTCCTTACGCACTCAAAGTTGCAGTTGAGGTTATCCGAGTCCATCCTATTCCTTACGCACTCAAAGATGCAGTTCAGGTATACTGAGTCCATCCTATTCCTTACACACTCAAAGATGCAGTTGAGGTATACCGAGTCCATCCTAATCCTTACGCACTCAAAGATGAAGTT
Source organism: Pictodentalium vernedei (assembly GCA_031216915.1). NCBI lineage: Eukaryota > Metazoa > Mollusca > Scaphopoda > Dentaliida > Dentaliidae > Pictodentalium > Pictodentalium vernedei. Next base: position 7,628,416 of record CM062291.1, on the reverse strand, counting down.
GAGGTATACTGAGTCCATACTATTCCTTATGCACTCAAAGATGCAGTTGAGGTATACCGAGTGCATCCTATTCCTTACGCACTCAAAGATGCAGGTGAGGTATACCGAGTCCATCCTACACTCAAAGATGCAGTTGAGGTATACCGAGTCCATCCTATTCCTTACGCACTCAAAGATGCAGTTGAGGTATACTGAGTCCATCCTATTCCTTACGCACTCAAAGATGCAGTTGAGGTATACCGAGTCCATCCTATTCCTTACGCACTCAAAGATGCAGTTGAGGTATACCGAGTCCATCCTATTCCTTACGCACTCAAAGATGCAGTTGAGGTATACCGAGTCCATCCTATTCCTTACGCACTCAAAGATGCAGTTGAGGTATACCGAGTCCATCCTATTCCATACGCACTCAAAGATGCAGTTGAGGTATACCGAGTCCATCCTATTCCTTACGCACTCAAAGATGCAGTTGAGGTATACCGAGTCCATCCTATTCCTTACACACTCAAGGATGCAGTTGAGGTATACTGAGTCCATCCTATTCCTTACACACTAAAAGATGCAGTTGAGGTATACTGAGTCCATCCTATTCCTTACGCACTCAAAGATGCAGTTGAGGTATACTGAGCCCATCCTATTCCTTACGCACTCAAAGATGCAGTTGAGGTATACTGAGTCCATCCTATTCCTTACGCACTCAAAGATGCAGTTGAGCTATACTGAGTCCATCCTATTCGTTATGCACTCAAAGATGCAGTTGAGGTGTACCGAGTCCATCCTATTCCTTACGCACTCAAAGATGCAGTTGAGGTATACTGAGCCCATCCTATTCCTTACGCACTCAAAGATACAGTTGATGTATACTGAGTCCATCCTATTCCTTACGTACTCAAAGATGCAGTTGAGGTATACTGAGTCCATCCTATTCCTCACGCACTCAAAGATGCAGTTGAGGTATACCGAGTCCATCCTATTCCTTATGCACTCAAAGGTGCAGTTGAGGTATACTGATCCCATACTATTTCTTATGCGCTCAAAGATGCAGTTGAGGTATACTGAGCCCATCCTATTCCTTACGCACTCAAAGATGCAGTTGAGGTATACTGAGCCCATCCTATTTCTTACGCACTCAAAGATGCAGTTGAGGTATACTGAGTCCATCCTATTCCTTACGCACTCAAAGATGCAGTTGATGTATACCGAGACCATCCTATTCCTTACGCACTCAAAGATGCAGTTGAGGTATACTGAGTCCATCCTATTCCTTCCGCACTCAAAGATGCAGTTGAGGTATACCGAGTCCATCCCATTCCTTACGCACTCAAAGATGAAGTTGAGGTATACCGCGTCCATCCTATTCCTTACGCACTCAAAGATGCAGTTGAGGTATACTGAGTCCATCCTATTCCTTACGCACTCAAAGATGAAGTTGAGGTATACTGAGTCCATCCTATTCCTTACGCACTCAAAGATGCAGTTGAGGCATGCCGAGTCCATCCTATTCCTTACTCATTCAAAGATGCAGTTCAGGTATACCGAGTCCATCCTATTACTTACGCACTCAAAGATGCAGTTGAGGTATACTGAGCCCATCCTATTCCTTACGCACTCAAAGATGCAGTTGAGGTATACCGAGTCCATCCTATTCCTTACGCACTCAAAGATGCAGTTGAGGTATACTGAGTCCATCCTATTCCTTACGCACTCAAACATGCAGTTCAGGTATACTGAGTCCATCCTATTCCTTACACACTCAAAGATGCAGTTGAGGTATACCGAGTCCATCCTATTTCTTACGCACTCAAAGATGAAGTTGAGGTATACTGAGTCCATCGTATTCCTTACGCACTCAAAGATGCAGTTGAGGTTATCCGAGTCCATCCTATTCCTTACGCACTCAAACATGCAGTTCAGGTATACTGAGTCCATCCTATTCCTTACACACTCAAAGATGCAGTTGAGGTATACCGAGTACATCCTATTCCTTACGCACTCAAAGATGCAGTTGAGGTATACCGAGTCCATCCTACACTCAAAGATGCAGTTGAGGTATTCCGAGTCCATCCTATTCCTTACGCACTCAAAGATGCAGTTGAGGTATACCGAGTCCATCCTATTCCTTACGCACTCAAAGATGCAGTTGAGGTATACCGAGTCCATCCTATTCCTTACACACTCAAAGATGCAGTTGAGGTATACTGAGTCCATCCTATTCCTTACACACTAAAAGATGCAGTTGAGGTATACTGATTCCATCCTATTCCTTACGCACTCAAAGATGCAGTTGAGGTATACTGAGCCCATCCTATTCCTTACGCACTCAAAGATGCAGTTGAGGTATACTGAGTCCATCCTATTCCTTACGCACTCAAAGATGCAGTTGAGCTATACTGAGTCCATCCTATTCGTTATGCACTCAAAGATGCAGTTGAAGTGTACCGAGTCCATCCTATTCCTTACGCACTCAAAGATGCAGTTGAGGTATACTGAGCCCATCCTATTCCTTACGCACTCAAAGATGCAGTTGATGTATACTGAGTCCATCCTATTCCTTACGTACTCAAAGATGCAGTTGAGGTATACTGAGTCCATCCTATTCCTCAAGCACTCAAAGATGCAGTTGAGGTATACCGAGTCCATCCTATTCCTTACGCACTCAAAGATGCAGTTGAGGTATACTGAGTCCATCCTATTCCTTACGCACTCAAAGATGCAGTTGAGGTATACCGAGTCCATCCTATTTCTTACGCACTCAAAGATGCAGTTGAGGTATACTGAGCCCATCCTATTCCTTACGCACTCAAAGATGCAGTTGACGTATACCGAGTCCATCCTATTCCTTATGCACTCAAAGATGCAGTTGAGGTATACTGAGTCCATCCTAATCCTTACGCCCTCAAAGATGCAGTTGAGGTATACCGAGTCCATCTTATTCCTTACGCACTCAAACATGCAGTTGAGGTAGACCGAGTCCATCCTATTCCTTATGCATTCAAAGATGCAGTTGAGGTATACTGAGCCCATCCTATTTCTTATGCGCTCAAAGATGCAGTTGAGGTATACTGAGCCCATCCTATTCCTTACGCACTCAAAGATGCAGTTGAGGTATACTGAGCCCATCCTATTTCTTACGCACTCAAAGATGCAGTTGAGGTATACTGAGTCCATCCTATTCCTTACGCACTCAAAGATGCAGTTGAGCTATACCGAGACCATCCTATTCCTTACGCACTCAAAGATGCAGTTGAGGTATACTGAGTCCATCCTATTCCTTACGCACTCAAAGATGCAGTTGAGGTAATCCGAGTCCATCCTATTCCTTACGCACTCAAAGATGCAGTTGAGGTATACCGAGTCCATCCTATTCCTTACGCTCTCAAAGATGCAGTTGAGGTATACTGAGTCCATCCTATTCCTTACGCACTCAAAGATGCAGTTGAGGTATACCGAGTCCATCCTATTCCTTAGACACTCAAAGATGAAGTTGAGGTATACTGAGTCCATCCTATTCCTTACGCACTCAAAGAGGCAGTTGAGGTACACCGAGTGCATCCTATTCCTTACGCACTCAAAGATGCAGTTGAGGTATACCGAGTCCATCCTATTCCTTATGCACTCAAAGATGCAGTTGAGGTATACCGAGTCCATCCTACTCCTTACGCACTCAAAGATGCAATTGAGGTATACTGAGTCCATCCTATTCCTTACACACTCAAAGATGCAGTTGAGGTATACCGAGTCCATCCTATTCCTTACGCACTCAAAGATGCAGTTGAGGTATACCGAATCTATCCTATTCCTTACGCACTCAAAGATGCAGTTGAGGTATACCGAGTCCATACTATTCCTTACGCACTCAAAGATGCACTTGAGGTATACCGAGTCCATCCTACACTCAAAGATGCAGTTGAGGTATACCGAGTCCATCCTATTCCTAACGCACTCAAAGATGCAGTTGAGGTATACCGAGTCCATCCTGTTCGCACTCAAAGATGCAGTTGAGGTATACCGAGTCCATCCTATTCCTTACGCACTCAAAGATGCAGTTGAGGTATACCGAGTCCATCCTATTCCTTACACACTCAAAGATGCAGTTGAGGTATACCGAATCTATCCTATTCCTTACGCACTCAAAGATGCAGTTGAGGTATACCGAGTCCATACTATTCCTTACGCACTCAAAGATGCACTTGAGGTATACCGAGTCCATCCTATTCCTTACGCACTCAAAGATGCAGTTGAGGTATACCGAGTCCATCCTATTCCTTACACACTCAAAGATGCAGTTGAGGTATACTGAGTCCATCCTATTCCTTACACACTAAAAGATGCAGTTGAGGTATACTGATTCCATCCTATTCCTTACGCACTCAAAGATGCAGTTGAGGTATACTGAGCCCATCCTATTCCTTACGCACTCAAAGATGCAGTTGAGGTATACTGAGTCCATCCTATTCCTTACGCACTCAAAGATGCAGTTGAGCTATACTGAGTCCATCCTATTCGTTATGCACTCAAAGATGCAGTTGAAGTGTACCGAGTCCATCCTATTCCTTACGCACTCAAAGATGCAGTTGAGGTATACTGAGCCCATCCTATTCCTTACGCACTCAAAGATGCAGTTGATGTATACTGAGTCCATCCTATTCCTTACGTACTCAAAGATGCAGTTGAGGTATACTGAGTCCATCCTATTCCTCAAGCACTCAAAGATGCAGTTGAGGTATACCGAGTCCATCCTATTCCTTACGCACTCAAAGATGCAGTTGAGGTATACTGAGTCCATCCTATTCCTTACGCACTCAAAGATGCAGTTGAGGTATACCGAGTCCATCCTATTTCTTACGCACTCAAAGATGCAGTTGAGGTATACTGAGCCCATCCTATTCCTTACGCACTCAAAGATGCAGTTGACGTATACCTAGTCCATCCTATTCCTTATGCACTCAAAGATGCAGTTGAGGTATACTGAGTCCATCCTAATCCTTACGCCCTCAAAGATGCAGTTGAGGTATACCGAGTCCATCTTATTCCTTACGCACTCAAACATGCAGTTGAGGTAGACCGAGTCCATCCTATTCCTTATGCATTCAAAGATGCAGTTGAGGTATACTGAGCCCATCCTATTTCTTATGCGCTCAAAGATGCAGTTGAGGTATACTGAGCCCATCCTATTCCTTACGCACTCAAAGATGCAGTTGAGGTATACTGAGCCCATCCTATTTCTTACGCACTCAAAGATGCAGTTGAGGTATACTTAGTCCATCCTATTCCTTACGCACTCAAAGATGCAGTTGAGCTATACCGAGACCATCCTATTCCTTACGCACTCAAAGATGCAGTTGAGGTATACTGAGTCCATCCTATTCCTTACGCACTCAAAGATGCAGTTGAGGTAATCCGAGTCCATCCTATTCCTTACGCACTCAAAGATGCAGTTGAGGTATACCGAGTCCATCCTATTCCTTACGCTCTCAAAGATGCAGTTGAGGTATACTGAGTCCATCCTATTCCTTACGCACTCAAAGATGCAGTTGAGGTATACCGAGTCCATCCTATTCCTTAGACACTCAAAGATGAAGTTGAGGTATACTGAGTCCATCCTATTCCTTACGCACTCAAAGAGGCAGTTGAGGTACACCGAGTGCATCCTATTCCTTACGCACTCAAAGATGCAGTTGAGGTATACCGAGTCCATCCTATTCCTTATGCACTCAAAGATGCAGTTGAGGTATACCGAGTCCATCCTACTCCTTACGCACTCAAAGATGCAATTGAGGTATACTGAGTCCATCCTATTCCTTACACACTCAAAGATGCAGTTGAGGTATACCGAGTCCATCCTATTCCTTACGCACTCAAAGATGCAGTTGAGGTATACCGAATCTATCCTATTCCTTACGCACTCAAAGATGCAGTTGAGGTATACCGAGTCCATACTATTCCTTACGCACTCAAAGATGCACTAGAGGTATACCGAGTCCATCCTACACTCAAAGATGCAGTTGAGGTATACCGAGTCCATCCTATTCCTAACGCACTCAAAGATGCAGTTGAGGTATACCGAGTCCATCCTGTTCGCACTCAAAGATGCAGTTGAGGTATACCGAGTCCATCCTATTCCTTACGCACTCAAAGATGCAGTTGAGGTATACCGAGTCCATCCTATTCCTTACACACTCAAAGATGCAGTTGAGGTATACTGAGTCCATCCTATTCCTTACACACAAAAAGATGCAGTTGAGGTAGACTGAGTCCATCCTATTCCTTACGCACTCAAAGATGCAGTTGAGGTATACTGAGCCCATCCTATTCCTTACGCACTCAAAGATGCAGTTGAGGTATACTGAGTCCATCCTATTCTTTACGCACTCAAAGATGCAGTTGAGCTATACTGAGTCCATCCTATTCGATATGCACTCAAAGATGCAGTTGAGGTGTACCGAGTCCATCCTATTCCTTACGCACTCAAAGATGCAGTTGGGGTATACTGAGCCCATCCTATTCCTTACGCCCTCAAAGATGCAGTTGATGAATACTGAGTCCATCCTATTCCTTACGTACTCAAAGATGCAGTTGAGGTATACTGAGTCCATCCTATTCCTCACGCACTCAAAGATGCAGTTGAGGTATACCGAGTCCATCCTATTCCTTACGCACTCAAAGATGCAGTTGAGGTATACTGAGTCCATCCTATTCCTTACACACTCAAAGATGCAGTTGAGGTATACTGAGTCCATCCTATTCCTTACGCACTCAAAGATGCAGTTGAGGTATACTGAGCCCATCCTATTCCTTACACACTCAAATGTGCAGTTGAGGTATACTGAGTCCATCCTATTCCTTACGCACTCAAAGATGCAGTTGAGCTATACTGAGTCCATCCTATTCGTTATGCACTCAAAGATGCAGTTGAGGTGAACCGAGTCCATCCTATTCCTTACGCATTCAAAGATGCAGTTGAGGTATACTGAGCCCATCCTGTTCCTTACGCACTCAAAGATGCAGTTGATGTATACTGATTCCATCCTATTCCTTACGTACTCAAAGATGCAGTTGAGGTATACTGCGTCCATCCTATTCCTCACGCACTCAAAGATGCAGTTGAGGTATACCGAGTCCATCCTAATCCTTACGCACTCAAAGATGCAGTAGAGGTATACTGAGTCCATCCTATTCCTTACGCACTCAAAGATGCAGTTGAGGTATACCGAGTCCATCCTATTCCTTACGCACTCAAAGATGCAGTTGAGGTATACTGAGCCCATCCTATTCCTTACGCACTCAAAGATGCAGTTGAGGTATACCGAGTCCATCCGATTCCTTATGCACTCAAAGATGCAGTTGAGGTATACTGAGTCCATCCTAATCCTTACGCACTCAAAGATGCAGTTGAGGTATACCGAGTCCATCCTATTCCTTACACACTCAAAGATGCAGTTGAGGTATACCGAGTCCATCCTATTCCTTATGCACTCAAAGATGCAGTTGAGGTATACTGAGCCCATCCTATTTCTTATGCGCTCAAAGATGCAGTTGAGGTATACTGAGCCCATCCTATTCCTTACGCACTCAAAGATGCAGTTGAGGTATACTGAGCCCATCCTATTTCTTACGCACTCAAAGATGCAGTTGAGGTATACTGAGTCCATCCTATTCCTTATGCACTCAAAGATGCAGTTGATGTATACCGAGACCATCCTATTCCTTATGCATTCAAAGATGCAGTTGAGGTATACTGAGTCCATCCTATTCCTTATGCACTCAAAGATGCAGTTGAGGTATATCGAGTCCATCCTATTCCTTACGCACTCAAAGATGAAGTAGAGGTATACCGAGTCCATCCTATTCCTTACGCACTCAAAGATTCAGTTGAGGTATACAGAGTCCATCCTATTCCTTACACACTCAAAGATGCAGTTGAGGTACACTGAGTCCATCCTATTCCTTACACACTAAAAGTTGCAGTTGAGGTAGACTGAGTCCATCCTATTCCTTACGCACTCAAAGATGCAGTTGAGGTATACTGAGCCCATCCTATTCCTTACGCACTCAAAGATGCAGTTGAGGTATACTGAGTCCATCCTATTCCTAACGCACTCAAAGATGCAGTTGAGCTATACTGAGTCCATCCTATTCGATATGCACTCAAAGATGCAGTTGAGGTGTACCGAGTCCATCCTATTCCTTACGCACTCAAAGATGCAGTTGAGGTATACTGAGCCCATCCTATTCCTTACGCACTCAAAGATGCAGTTGATGTATACTGAGTCCATCCTATTCCTTACGTACTCAAAGATGCAGTTGAGGTATACTGAGTCCATCCTATTCCTCACGCACTCAAAGATGCAGTTGAGGTATACCGAGTCCATCCTATTCCTTACGCACTCAAAGATGCAGTTGAGGTATACTGAGTCCATCCTATTCCTTACACACTCAAAGATGCAGTTGAGGTATACTGAGTCCATCCTATTCCTTACACACTAAAAGATGCAGTTGAGGTATACTGAGTCCATCCTATTCCTTACGCACTCAAAGATGCAGTTGAGGTATACTGAGCCCATCCTATTCCTTACGCACTCAAATATGCAGTTGAGGTATACTGAGTCCATCCTATTCCTTACGCACTCAAAGATGCACTTGAGCTATACTGAGTCCATCCTATTCGTTATGCACTCAAAGATGCAGTTGAGGTGAACCGAGTCCATCCTATTCCTTACGCACTCAAAGATGCAGTTGAGGTATACTGAGCCCATCCTATTCCTTACGCACTCAAAGATGCAGTTGATGTATACTGAGTCCATCCTATTCCTTACATACTCAAAGATGCAGTTGAGGTATACTGCGTCCATCCTATTCCTCACGCACTCAAAGATGCAGTTGAGGTATACCGAGTCCATCCTATTCCTTACGCACTCAAAGATGCAGTTGAGGTATACTGAGTCCATCCTATTCCTTACGCACTCAAAGATGCAGTTGAGGTATACCGAGTCCATCCTATTCCTTACGCACTCAAAGATGCAGTTGAGGTATACTGAGCCCATCCTATTCCTTACGCACTCAAAGATGCAGTTGAGGTATACCGAGTCCATCCTATTCCATATGCACTCAAAGATGCAGTTGAGGTATACTGAGTCCATCCTAATCCTTACGCACTCAAAGATGCAGTTGAGGTATACCGAGTCCATCCTATTCCTTACGCACTCAAAGATGCAGTTGAGGTATACCGAGTCCATCCTATTCCTTATGCACTCAAAGATGCAGTTGAGGTATACTGAGCCCATCCTATTTCTTATGCGCTCAAAGATGCAGTTGAGGTATACTGAGCCCATCCTATTCCTTACGCACTCAAAGATGCAGTTGAGGTATACTGAGCCCATCCTATTTCTTACGCACTCAAAGATGCAGTTGAGGTATACTGAGTCCATCCTATTCCTTATGCACTCAAAGATGCAGTTGATGTATGCCGAGACCATCCTATTCCTTATGCACTCAAAGATGCAGTTGAGGTATACTGAGTCCATCCTATTCCTTACGCACTCAAAGATGCAGTTGAGGTATATCGAGTCCATCCTATTCCTTACGCACTCAAAGATGAAGTAGAGGTATACCGACTCCATCCTATTCCTTACGCACTCAAAGATGCAGTTGAGGTATACTGAGAACATCCTATTCCTTACGCACTCAAAGATGCAGTTGAGGTATACTGAGTCCATCCTATTCCTTACGCACTCAAAGATGCAGTTGAGGTATACTGAGCCCATCCTATTCCTTACGCACTCAAAGATGCAGTTGAGGTATACCGAGTCCATACTATTCCTTACGCACTCAAAGATGCAGTTGGGGTATACTGAGTCCATCCTATTCCTTACGCACTCACAGATGCAGTTGAGGTATACTGAGTCCATCCTATTCCTTACGCACTCAAAGTTGCAGTTGAGGTTATCCGAGTCCATCCTATTCCTTACGCACTCAAAGATGCAGTTCAGGTATACTGAGTCCATCCTATTCCTTACACACTCAAAGATGCAGTTGAGGTATACCGAGTCCATCCTAATCCTTACGCACTCAAAGATGAAGTTGAGGTATACTGAGTCCATACTATTCCTTATGCACTCAAAGATGCAGTTGAGGTATACCGAGTGCATCCTATTCCTTACGCACTCAAAGATGCAGGTGAGGTATACCGAGTCCATCCTACACTCAAAGATGCAGTTGAGGTATACCGAGTCCATCCTATTCCTTACGCACTCAAAGATGCAGTTGAGGTATACTGAGTCCATCCTATTCCTTACGCACTCAAAGATGCAGTTGAGGTATACCGAGTCCATCCTATTCCTTACGCACTCAAAGATGCAGTTGAGGTATACCGAGTCCATCCTATTCCTTACGCACTCAAAGATGCAGTTGAGGTATACCGAGTCCATCCTATTCCTTACGCACTCAAAGATGCAGTTGAGGTATACCGAGTCCATCCTATTCCATACGCACTCAAAGATGCAGTTGAGGTATACCGAGTCCATCCTATTCCTTACGCACTCAAAGATGCAGTTGAGGTATACCGAGTCCATCCTATTCCTTACACACTCAAGGATGCAGTTGAGGTATACTGAGTCCATCCTATTCCTTACACACTAAAAGATGCAGTTGAGGTATACTGAGTCCATCCTATTCCTTACGCACTCAAAGATGCAGTTGAGGTATACTGAGCCCATCCTATTCCTTACGCACTCAAAGATGCAGTTGAGGTATACTGAGTCCATCCTATTCCTTACGCACTCAAAGATGCAGTTGAGCTATACTGAGTCCATCCTATTCGTTATGCACTCAAAGATGCAGTTGAGGTGTACCGAGTCCATCCTATTCCTTACGCACTCAAAGATGCAGTTGAGGTATACTGAGCCCATCCTATTCCTTACGCACTCAAAGATACAGTTGATGTATACTGAGTCCATCCTATTCCTTACGTACTCAAAGATGCAGTTGAGGTATACTGAGTCCATCCTATTCCTCACGGACTCAAAGATGCAGTTGAGGTATACCGAGTCCATCCTATTCCTTATGCACTCAAAGGTGCAGTTGAGGTATACTGATCCCATACTATTTCTTATGCGCTCAAAGATGCAGTTGAGGTATACTGAGCCCATCCTATTCCTTACGCACTCAAAGATGCAGTTGAGGTATACTGAGCCCATCCTATTTCTTACGCACTCAAAGATGCAGTTGAGGTATACTGAGTCCATCCTATTCCTTACGCACTCAAAGATACAGTTGATGTATACCGAGACCATCCTATTCCTTACGCACTCAAAGATGCAGTTGAGGTATACTGAGTCCATCCTATTCCTTCCGCACTCAAAGATGCAGTTGAGGTATACCGAGTCCATCCCATTCCTTACGCACTCAAAGATGAAGTTGAGGTATACCGCGTCCATCCTATTCCTTACGCACTCAAAGATGCAGTTGAGGTATACTGAGTCCATCCTATTCCTTACGCACTCAAAGATGAGGTTGAGGTATACTGAGTCCATCCTATTCCTTACGCACTCAAAGATGCAGTTGAGGCATGCCGAGTCCATCCTATTCCTTACTCATTCAAAGATGCAGTTCAGGTATACCGAGTCCATCCTATTACTTACGCACTCAAAGATGCAGTTGAGGTATACTGAGCCCATCCTATTCCTTACGCACTCAAAGATGCAGTTGAGGTATACCGAGTCCATCCTATTCCTTACGCACTCAAAGATGCAGTTGAGGTATACTGAGTCCATCCTATTCCTTACGCACTCAAAGATGCAGTTGAGGTTATCCGAGTCCATCCTATTCCTTACGCACTCAAACATGCAGTTCAGGTATACTGAGTCCATCCTATTCCTTACACACTCAAAGATGCAGTTGAGGTATACCGAGTCCATCCTATTTCTTACGCACTCAAAGATGAAGTTGAGGTATACTGAGTCCATCCTATTCCTTACGCACTCAAAGATGCAGTTGAGGTTATCCGAGTCCATCCTATTCCTTACGCACTCAAACATGCAGTTCAGGTATACTGAGTCCATCCTATTCCTTACACACTCAAAGATGCAGTTGAGGTATACCGAGTACATCCTATTCCTTACGCACTCAAAGATGCAGTTGAGGTATACCGAGTCCATCCTACACTCAAAGATGCAGTTGAGGTATTCCGAGTCCATCCTATTCCTTACGCACTCAAAGATGCAGTTGAGGTATACCGAGTCCATCCTATTCCTTACGCACTCAAAGATGCAGTTGAGGTATACCGAGTCCATCCTATTCCTTACACACTCAAAGATGCAGTTGAGGTATACTGAGTCCATCCTATTCCTTACACACTAAAAGATGCAGTTGAGGTATACTGATTCCATCCTATTCCTTACGCACTCAAAGATGCAGTTGAGGTATACTGAGCCCATCCTATTCCTTACGCACTCAAAGATGCAGTTGAGGTATACTGAGTCCATCCTATTCCTTACGCACTCAAAGATGCAGTTGAGCTATACTGAGTCCATCCTATTCGTTATGCACTCAAAGATGCAGTTGAAGTGTACCGAGTCCATCCTATTCCTTACGCACTCAAAGATGCAGTTGAGGTATACTGAGCCCATCCTATTCCTTACGCACTCAAAGATGCAGTTGATGTATACTGAGTCCATCCTATTCCTTACGTACTCAAAGATGCAGTTGAGGTATACTGAGTCCATCCTATTCCTCAAGCACTCAAAGATGCAGTTGAGGTATACCGAGTCCATCCTATTCCTTACGCACTCAAAGATGCAGTTGAGGTATACTGAGTCCATCCTATTCCTTACGCACTCAAAGATGCAGTTGAGGTATACCGAGTCCATCCTATTTCTTACGCACTCAAAGATGCAGTTGAGGTATACTGAGCCCATCCTATTCCTTACGCACTCAAAGATGCAGTTGACGTATACCGAGTCCATCCTATTCCTTATGCACTCAAAGATGCAGTTGAGGTATACTGAGTCCATCCTAATCCTTACGCCCTCAAAGATGCAGTTGAGGTATACCGAGTCCATCTTATTCCTTACGCACTCAAACATGCAGTTGAGGTAGACCGAGTCCATCCTATTCCTTATGCATTCAAAGATGCAGTTGAGGTATACTGAGCCCATCCTATTTCTTATGCGCTCAAAGATGCAGTTGAGGTATACTGAGCCCATCCTATTCCTTACGCACTCAAAGATGCAGTTGAGGTATACTGAGCCCATCCTATTTCTTACGCACTCAAAGATGCAGTTGAGGTATACTGAGTCCATCCTATTCCTTACGCACTCAAAGATGCAGTTGAGCTATACCGAGACCATCCTATTCCTTACGCACTCAAAGATGCAGTTGAGGTATACTGAGTCCATCCTATTCCTTACGCACTCAAAGATGCAGTTGAGGTAATCCGAGTCCATCCTATTCCTTACGCACTCAAAGATGCAGTTGAGGTATACCGAGTCCATCCTATTCCTTACGCTCTCAAAGATGCAGTTGAGGTATACTGAGTCCATCCTATTCCTTACGCACTCAAAGATGCAGTTGAGGTATACCGAGTCCATCCTATTCCTTAGACACTCAAAGATGAAGTTGAGGTATACTGAGTCCATCCTATTCCTTACGCACTCAAAGAGGCAGTTGAGGTACACCGAGTGCATCCTATTCCTTACGCACTCAAAGATGCAGTTGAGGTATACCGAGTCCATCCTATTCCTTATGCACTCAAAGATGCAGTTGAGGTATACCGAGTCCATCCTACTCCTTATGCACTCAAAGATGCAATTGAGGTATACTGAGTCCATCCTATTCCTTACACACTCAAAGATGCAGTTGAGGTATACCGAGTCCATCCTATTCCTTACGCACTCAAAGATGCAGTTGAGGTATACCGAATCTATCCTATTCCTTACACACTCAAAGATGCAGTTGAGGTATACCGAGTCCATACTATTCCTTACGCACTCAAAGATGCACTTGAGGTATACCGAGTCCATCCTACACTCAAAGATGCAGTTGAGGTATACCAAGTCCATCCTATTCCTAACGCACTCAAAGATGCAGTTGAGGTATACCGAGTCCATCCTGTTCGCACTCAAAGATGCAGTTGAGGTATACCGAGTCCATCCTATTCCTTACGCACTCAAAGATGCAGTTGAGGTATACCGAGTCCATCCTATTCCTTACACACTCAAAGATGCAGTTGAGGTATACTGAGTCCATCCTATTCCTTACACACAAAAAGATGCAGTTGAGGTAGACTGAGTCCATCCTATTCCTTACGCACTCAAAGATGCAGTTGAGGTATACTGAGCCCATCCTATTCCTTACGCACTCAAAGATGCAGTTGAGGTATACTGAGTCCATCCTATTCTTTACGCACTCAAAGATGCAGTTGAGCTATACTGAGTCCATCCTATTCGATATGCACTCAAAGATGCAGTTGAGGTGTACCGAGTCCATCCTATTCCTTACGCACTCAAAGATGCAGTTGGGGTATACTGAGCCCATCCTATTCCTTACGCCCTCAAAGATGCAGTTGATGAATACTGAGTCCATCCTATTCCTTACGTACTCAAAGATGCAGTTGAGGTATACTGAGTCCATCCTATTCCTCACGCACTCAAAGATGCAGTTGAGGTATACCGAGTCCATCCTATTCCTTACGCACTCAAAGATGCAGTTGAGGTATACTGAGTCCATCCTATTCCTTACACACTCAAAGATGCAGTTGAGGTATACTGAGTCCATCCTATTCCTTACACACTAAAAGATGCAGTTGAGGTATACTGAGTCCATCCTATTCCTTACGCACTCAAAGATGCAGTTGAGGTATACTGAGCCCATCCTATTCCTTACGCACTCAAATGTGCAGTTGAGGTATACTGAGTCCATCCTATTCCTTACGCACTCAAAGATGCAGTTGAGCTATACTGAGTCCATCCTATTCGTTATGCACTCAAAGATGCAGTTGAGGTGAACCGAGTCCATCCTATTCCTTACGCATTCAAAGATGCAGTTGAGGTATACTGAGCCCATCCTATTCCTTACGCACTCAAAGATGCAGTTGATGTATACTGAGTCCATCCTATTCCTTACGTACTCAAAGATGCAGTTGAGGTATACTGCGTCCATCCTATTCCTCACGCACTCAAAGATGCAGTTGAGGTATACCGAGTCCATCCTAATCCTTACGCACTCAAAGATGCAGTAGAGGTATACTGAGTCCATCCTATTCCTTACGCACTCAAAGATGCAGTTGAGGTATACCGAGTCCATCCTATTCCTTACGCACTCAAAGATGCAGTTGAGGTATACTGAGCCCATCCTATTCCTTACGCACTCAAAGATGCAGTTGAGGTATACCGAGTCCATCCGATTCCTTATGCACTCAAAGATGCAGTTGAGGTATACTGAGTCCATCCTAATCCTTACGCACTCAAAGATGCAGTTGAGGTATACCGAGTCCATCCTATTCCTTACGCACTCAAAGATGCAGTTGAGGTATACCGAGTCCATCCTATTCCTTATGCACTCAAAGATGCAGTTGAGGTATACTGAGCCCATCCTATTTCTTATGCGCTCAAAGATGCAGTTGAGGTATACTGAGCCCATCCTATTCCTTACGCACTCAAAGATGCAGTTGAGGTATACTGAGCCCATCCTATTTCTTACGCACTCAAAGATGCAGTTGAGGTATACTGAGTCCATCCTATTCCTTATGCACTCAAAGATGCAGTTGATGTATACCGAGACCATCCTATTCCTTATGCATTCAAAGATGCAGTTGAGGTATACTGAGTCCATCCTATTCCTTATGCACTCAAAGATGCAGTTGAGGTATATCGAGTCCATCCTATTCCTTACGCACTCAAAGATGAAGTAGAGGTATACCGAGTCCATCCTATTCCTTACGCACTCAAAGATTCAGTTGAGGTATACAGAGTCCATCCTATTCCTTACGCACTCAAAGATGAAGTTGAGGTATACTGAGTCCATCCTATTCCTTACGCACTCAAAGATGCAGTTGAGGTATACCGAGTCCATCCTATTCCTTACGCATTCAAAGATGCAGTTCAGGTATACCGAGTCCATCCTATTCCTTACGCACTCAAAGATGCAGTTGAGGTATACTGAGCCCATCCTATTCCTTACGCACTCAAAGATGCAGTTGAGGTATACCGAGTCCATCCTATTCCTTACGCACTCAAAGATGCAGTTGGGGTATACTGAGTCCATCCTATTCCTTACGCACTCACAGATGCAGTTGAGGTATACTGAGTCCATCCTATTCCTTACGCACTCAAAGTTGCAGTTGAGGTTATCCGAGTCCATCCTATTCCTTACGCACTCAAAGATGCAGTTCAGGTATACTGAGTCCATCCTATTCCTTACACACTCAAAGATGCAGTTGAGGTATACCGAGTCCATCCTAATCCTTACGCACACAAAGATGAAGTTGAGGTATACTGATTCCATACTATTCCTTACGCACTCAAAGATGCAGTTGAGGTATACCGAGTACATCCTATTCCTTACGCACTCAAAGATGCAGGTGAGGTATACCGAGTCCATCCTACACTCAAAGATGCAGTTGAGGTATACCGAGTCCATCCTATTCCTTACGCACTCAAAGATGCAGTTGAGGTATACTGAGTCCATCCTATTCCTTACGCACTCAAAGATGCAGTTGAGGTATACCGAGTCCATCCTATTCCTTACGCACTCAAAGATGCAGTTGAGGTATACCGAGTCCATCCTATTCCTTACGCACTCAAAGATGCAGTTGAGGTATACCGAGTCCATCCTATTCCTTACGCACTCAAAGTTGCAGTTGAGGTATACCGAGTCCATCCTATTCCATACGCACTCAAAGATGCAGTTGAGGTATACCGAGTCCATCCTATTCCTTACGCACTCAAAGATGCAGTTGAGGTATACCGAGTCCATCCTATTCCTTACACACTCAAAGATGCAGTTGAGGTATACTGAGTCCATCCTATTCCTTACACACTAAAAGATGCAGTTGAGGTATACTGAGTCCATCCTATTCCTTACGCACTCAAAGATGCAGTTGAGGTATACTGAGCCCATCCTATTCCTTACGCACTCAAAGATGCAGTTGAGGTATACTGAGTCCATCCTATTCCTTACGCACTCAAAGATGCAGTTGAGCTATACTGAGTCCATCCTATTCGTTATGCACTCAAAGATGCAGTTGAGGTGTACCGAGTCCATCCTATTCCTTACGCACTCAAAGATGCAGTTGAGGTATACTGAGCCCATCCTATTCCTTACGCACTCAAAAATACAGTTGATGTATACTGAGTCCATCCTATTCCTTACGTACTCAAAGATGCAGTTGAGGTATACTGAGTCCATCCTATTCCTCACGCACTCAAAGATGCAGTTGAGGTATACCGAGTCCATCCTATTCCTTACGCACTCAAAGATGCAGTTGAGGTATACTGAGTCCATCCTATTCCTTACGCACTCAAAGATGCAGTTGAGGTATACCGAGTCCATCCTATTCCTTACGCACTCAAAGATGCAGTTGAGGTATACTGAGCCCATCCTATTCCTTACGCACTCAAAGATGCAGTTGACGTATACCGAGTCCATCCTATTCCTTATGCACTCAAAGATGCAGTTGAGGTATACTGAGTCCATCCTATTCCTTACGCACTCAAAGATGAAGTTGAGGTATACCGAGTCCATCCTATTCCTTACGCACTCAAAGTTCCTTACGCACTCAAAGATGCAGTTGAGGTATACCGAGTCCATCCTATTCCATACGCACTCAAAGATGCAGTTGAGGTATACCGAGTCCATCCTATTCCTTATGCACTCAAAGATGCAGTTGAGGTATACCGAGTCCATCCTATTCCTTACGCACTCAAGGATGCAGTTGAGGTATACTGAGTCCATCCTATTCCTTACGCACTCAAAGATGCAGTTGAGGTATACCGAGTCCATCCTATTCCTTATGCACTCAAAGATGCAGTTGAGGTATACCGAGTCCATCCTATTCCTTATGCACTCAAAGATGCAGTTGAGGTATACTGAGCCCATTCTATTTCTTATGCGCTCAAAGATGCAGTTGAGGTATACTGAGCCCATCCTATTCCTTACGCACTCAAAGATGCAGTTGAGGTATACTGAGCCCATCCTATTTCTTACGCATTCAAAGATGCAGTTGAGGTGTACTGAGTCCATCCTATTCCTTATGCACTCAAAGATGCAGTTGATGTATACCGAGACCATCCTATTCCTTATGCACTCAAAGATGCAGTTGAGGTATACTGAGTCCATCCTATTCCTTACGAACTCAAAGATGCAGTTGAGGTATATCGAGTCCATCCTATTCCTCACGCACTCAAAGATGAAGTAGAGGTATACCGAGTCCATCCTATTCCTTACGCACTCAAAGATGCAGTTGAGGTATACTGAGTCCATCCTATTCCTTACGCACTCAAAGATGAAGTTGAGGTATACTGAGTCCATCCTATTCCTTACGCACTCAAAGATGCAGTTGAGGTATACCGAGTCCATCCTATTCCTTACGCATTCAAAGATGCAGTTCAGGTATACCGAGTCCATCCTATTCCTTACGCACTCAAAGATGCAGTTGAGGTATACTGAGCCCATCCTATTCCTTACGCACTCAAAGATGCAGTTGAGGTATACCGAGTCCATCCTATTCCTTACGCACTCAAAGATGCAGTTGGGGTATACTGAGTCCATCCTATTCCTTACGCACTCACAGATGCAGTTGAGGTATACTGAGTCCATCCTATTCCTTACGCACTCAAAGTTGCAGTCGAGGTTATCCGAGTCCATCCTATTCCTTACGCACTCAAAGGTGCAGTTCAGGTATACTGAGTCCATCCTATTCCTTACACACTCAAAGATGCAGTTGAGGTATACCGAGTCCATCCTAATCCTTACGCACTCAAAGATGAAGTTGAGGTATACTGAGTCCATAGTATTCTTTACGCACTCAAAGATGCAGTTGAGGTATACCGAGTACATCCTATTCCTTACGCACTCAAAGATGCAGGTGAGGTATACCGAGTCCATCCTACACTCAAAGATGCAGTTGAGGTGTACCGAGTCCATCCTATTCCTTACGCACTCAAAGATGCAGTTGAGGTATACTGAGTCCATCCTATTCCTTACGCACTCAAAGATGCAGTTGAGGTATACCGAGTCCATCCTATTCCTTACGCACTCAAAGATGCAGTTGAGGTATTCTGAGTCCATCCTATTCCTTACGCACTCAAAGATGCAGTTGAGGTATACCGAGTCCATCCTATTCCTTACGCACTCAAAGATGCAGTTGAGGTATACCGAGTCCATCCTATTCCATACGCACTCAAAGATGCAGTTGAGGTATACCGAGTCCATCCTATTCCTTACGCACTCAAAGATGCAGTTGAGGTATACCGAGTCCATCCTATTCCTTACACACTCAAAGATGCAGTTGAGGTATACTGAGTCCATCCTATTCCTTACACACTAAAAGATGCAGTTGAGGTATACTGAGTCCATCCTATTCCTTACGCACTCAAAGATGCAGTTGAGGTATACTGAGCCCATCCTATTCCTTACGCACTCAAAGATGCAGTTGAGGTATACTGAGTCCATCCTATTCCTTACGCACTCAAAGATGCAGTTGAGCTATACTGAGTCCATCCTATTCGTTATGCACTCAAAGATGCAGTTGAGGTGTACCGAGTCCATCCTATTCCTTACGCACTCAAAGATGCAGTTGAGGTATACTGAGCCCATCCTATTTCTTACGCACTCAAAGATACAGTTGATGTATACTGAGTCCATCCTATTCCTTACGTACTCAAAGATGCAGTTGAGGTATACTGAGTCCATCCTATTCCTCACGCACTCAAAGATGCAGTTGAGGTATACCGAGTCCATCCTATTCCTTACGCACTCAAAGATGCAGTTGAGGTATACTGAGTCCATCCTATTCCTTACGCACTCAAAGATGCAGTTGAGGTATACCGAGTCCATCCAATTCCTTACGCACTCAAAGATGCAGTTGAGGTATACTGAGCCTATCCTATTCCTTACGCACTCAAAGATGCAGTTGACGTATACCGAGTCCATCCTATTCCTTATGCGCTCAAAGATGCAGTTGAGGTATACTGAGGCCATCCTATTCCTTACGCACTCAAAGATGCAGTTGAGGTATACCGAGTCCATCCTATTCCTTACGCACTCAAAGTTCCTTACACAGTCAAAGATGCAGTTGAGGTATACCGAGTCCATCCTATTCCATACGCACTCAAAGATGCAGTTGAGGTATACCGAGTCCATCCTATTCCTTATGCACTCAAAGATGCAGTTGAGGTATACCGAGTCCATCCTATTCCTTACGCACTCAAAGATGCAGTTGAGGAATACCGAGTCCATCCTATTCCTTACACACTCAAAGATGCAGTTGAGGTATACTGAGTCCATCCTATTCCTTACACACTAAAAGATGCAGTTGAGGTATACTGAGTCCATCCTATTCCTTACACACTCAAAGATTCAGTTGAGGTATACTGAGCCCATCCTATTCCTTACGCACTCAAAGATGCAGTTGAGGTATACTGAGTCCATCCTATTCCTTACGCACTCAAAGATGCAGTTGAGCTATACTGAGTCCATCCTATTCGTTATGCACTCAAAGATGCAGTTGAGGTGTACCGAGTCCATCCTATTCCTAATGCACTCAAAGATGCAGTTGAGGTATACTGAGTCCATCCTATTCCTTACGTACTCAAAGATGCAGTTGAGGTATACTGAGTCCATCCTATTCCTTACGCACTCAAAGATGCAGTTGAGGTATACCGAGTCCATCCTATTCCTTACGCACTCAAAGTTCCTTACGCACTCAAAGATGCAGTTGAGGTATACCGAGTCCATCCTATTCCATACGCACTCAAAGATGCAGTTGAGGTATACCGAGTCCATCCTATTCCTTATGCACTCAAACATGCAGTTGAGGTATACCGAGTCCATCCTATTCCTTACGCACTCAAAGATGCAGTTGAGGTATACCGAGTCCATCCTATTCCTTACACACTCAAAGATGCAGTTGAGGTATACTGAGTCCATCCTATTCCTTACACACTAAAAGATGCAGTTGAGGTATACTGAGTCCATCCTATTCCTTACACACTTAAAGATTCAGTTGAGGTATACTGAGCCCATCCTATTCCTTACGCACTCAAAGATGCAGTTGAGGTATACTGAGTCCATCCTATTCCTTACGCACTCAAAGATGCAGTTGAGCTATACTGAGTCCATCCTATTCGTTATGCACTCAAAGATGCAGTTGAGGTGTACCGAGTCCATCCTATTCCTTATGCACTCAAAGATGCAGTTGAGGTATACTGAGTCCATCCTATTCCTTACGTACTCAAAGATGCAGTTGAGGTATACTGAGTCCATGCTATTCCTTACACACTAAAAGATGCAGTTGAGGTATACTGAGTCCATCCTATTCCTTACACACTCAAAGATTCAGTTGAGGTATACTGAGCCCATCCTATTCCTTACGCACTCAAAGATGCAGTTGAGGTATACTGAGTCCATCCTATTCCTTACGCACTCAAAGATGCAGTTGAGCTATACTGAGTCCATCCTATTCGTTATGCACTCAAAGATGCAGTTGAGGTGTACCGAGTCCATCCTATTCCTTATGCACTCAAAGATGCAGTTGAGGTATACTGAGTCCATCCTATTCCTTACGTACTCAAAGATGCAGTTGAGGTATACTGAGTCCATCCTATTCCTCACGCACTCAAAGATGCAGTTGAGGTATACCGAGTCCATCCTATTCCTTACGCACTCAAAGATGCAGTTGAGGTATACTGAGTCCATCCTATTCCGTACGCACTCAAAGATGCAGTTGAGGTATACCGAGTCCATCCTATTCCTTACGCACTCAAAGATGCAGTTGAGGTATACTGAGCCCATCCTATTCCTTATGCACTCAAAGATGCAGTTGACGTATACCGAGTCCATCCTATTCCTTATGCACTCAAAGATGCAGTTGAGGTATACTGAGTCCATCCTAATCCTTACGCACTCAAAGATGCAGTTGAGGTATACCGAGTCCATCCTATTCCTTACGCACTCAAAGTTGCAGTTGAGGTAGGCCGAGTCCATCCTATTCCTTATGCACTCAAAGATGCAGTTGAGGTATACTGAGCCCATCATATTTCTTATGCTCTCAAAGATGCAGTTGAGGTATACTGAGCCCATCCTATTCCTTACGCACTCAGAGATGCAGTTGAGGTATACTGAGCCCATCCTATTTCTTACGCACTCAAAGATGCAGTTGAGGTATACTGAGTCCATCCTATTCCTTACGCACTCAAAGATGCAGTTGAGGTATACCGAGACCATCCTATTCCTTACGCACTCAAAGATGCAGTTGAGGTATACTGAGTCCATCCTATTCCTTACGCACTCAAAGATGGAGTTGAGGTAATCCGAGTCCATCCTATTCCTTACGCACTCAAAGATGCAGTTGAGGTATACCGAGTCCATCCTATTCCTTACGCACTCAAAGATGCAGTTGAGGTATACTGAGTCCATCCTATTCCTTACGCACTCAAAGATGAAGTTGAGGTATACTGAGTCCATCCTATTCCTTACGCACTCAAAGAGGCAGTTGAGGTACACCGAGTGCATCCTATTCCTTACGCACTCAAGGATGCAGTTGAGGTATACCGAGTCCATCCTATTCCTTATGCACTCAAAGATGCAGTTGAGGTATACCGAGTCCATCCTACTCCTTACGCACTCAAAGATGCAATTGAGGTATACTGAGTCCATCCTATTCCTTACACACTCAAAGATGCAGTTGAGGTATACCGAGTCCATCCTATTCCTTACGCACTCAAAGATGCAGTTGAGGTATACCGAGTCTATCCTATTCCTTACGCACTCAAAGATGCAGTTGAGGTATACCGAGTCCATACTATTCCTTACACACTCAAAGATGCACTTGAGGTATACCGAGTCCATCCTACACTCAAAGATGCAGTTGAGGTATACCGAGTCCATCCTATTCCTTACGCCCTCAAAGATGCAGTTGAGGTATACTGAGTCCATCCTATTCCTTACGCACTCAAAGATGCAGTTGAGGTATACAGAGTCCATCCTATTCCTTATGCACTCAAAGATGCAGTTGAGGTATACCGAGTCCATCCTATTCCTTACGCACTCAAAGATGCAGTTGAGGTATACTGAGTCCATCCTATTCCTTACGCACTCAAAGATGCAGTTGAGGTATACCGAGTCCATCCTATTCCTTACACACTCAAAGATGCAGTTGAGGTATACTGAGTCCATCCTATTCCTTACACACTAAAAGATGCAGTTGAGGTATACTGAGTCCATCCTATTCCTTACGCACTCAAAGATGCAGTTGAGGTATACTGAGCCCATCCTATTCCTTACGCACTCAAAGATGCAGTTGAGGTATACTGAGTCCATCCTATTCCTTACGCACTCAAAGATGCAGTTGAGCTATACTGAGTCCATCCTATTCGTTATGCACTCAAAGATGCAGTTGAGGTGTACCGAGTCCATCCTATTCCTTACGCACTCAAAGATGCAGTTGAGGTATACTGAGCCCATCCTATTCCTTACGCACTCAAAGATGCAGTTGATGTATACTGAGTCCATCCTATTCCTTACGAACTCAAAGATGCAGTTGAGGTATACTGAGTCCATCCTATTCCTCACGCACTCAAAGATGCAGTTGAGGTATACCGAGTCCATCCTATTCCTTACGCACTCAAAGATGCAGTTGAGGTATACTGAGTCCATCCTATTCCTTACACACTCAAAGATGCAGTTGAGGTATACTGAGTCCATCCTATTCCTTACACACTAAAAGATGCAGTTGAGGTATACTGAGTCCATCCTATTCCTTACGAACTCAAAGATGCAGTTGAGGTATACTGAGCCCATCCTATTCCTTACGCACTCAAATATGCAGTTGAGGTATACTGAGTCCATCCTATACCTTACGCACTCAAAGATGCAGTTGAGCTATACTGAGTCCATCCTATTCGTTATGCACTCAAAGATGCAGTTGAGGTGTACCGAGTCCATCCTATTCCTTACGCACTCAAAGATGCAGTTGAGGTATACTGAGTCCATCCTATTTCTTACGCACTCAAAGATGCAGTTGAGGTATACAGAGTCCATCCTATTCCTTATGCACTCAAAGATGCAGTTGAGGTATACCGAGTCCATCCTATTCCTTACGCACTCAAAGATGCAGTTGAGGTATACCGAGTCCATCCTATTCCTTACGCACTCAAAGATGCAGTTGAGGTATACCGAGTCCATCCTATTCCATACGCACTCAAAGATGCAGTTGAGGTATACCGAGTCCATCCTATTCCTTACGCACTCAAAGATGCAGTTGAGGTATACTGAGCCCATCCTATTCCTTACGCACTCAAAGATGCAGTTGATGTATACTGAGTCCATCCTATTCCTCACGTACTCAAAGATGCAGTTGAGGTATTCTGAGTCCATCCTATTCCTCACGCACTCAAAGATGCAGTTGAGGTATACCGAGTCCATCCTATTCCTTACGCTCTCAAAGATGCAGTTGAGGTATACTGAGTCCATCCTATTCCTTACGCACTCAAAGATGCAGTTGAGGTATACTGAGCCCATCCTATTCCTTACGCACTCAAATATGCAGTTGAGGTATACTGAGTCCATCCTATACCTTACGCACTCAAAGATGCAGTTGAGCTATACTGAGTCCATCCTATTCGTTATGCACTCAAAGATGCAGTTGAGGTGTACCGAGTCCATCCTATTCCTTACGCACTCAAAGATGCCGTTGAGGTATACTGAGCCCATCCTATTCCTTACGCACTCAAAGATGCAGTTGATGTATACTGAGTCCATCCTATTCCTTACGTACTCAAAGATGCAGTTGAGGTATTCTGAGTCCATCCTATTCCTCACGCACTCAAAGATGCAGTTGAGGTATACCGAGTCCATCCTATTCCTTACGCTCTCAAAGATGCAGTTGAGGTATACTGAGTCCATCCTATTCCTTACGCACTCAAAGATGCAGTTGAGGTATACCGAGTCCATCCTATTCCTTACGCACTCAAAGATGCAGTTGAGGTATACTGAGCCCATCCTGTTCCTTACGCACTCAAAGATGCACTTGAGGTATACCGAGTCCATCCTATTCCCTATGCACTCAAAGATGCAGTTGAGGTATACTCAGTCCATCCTAATCCTTACGCACTCAAAGATGCAGTTGAGGTATACCGAGTCCATCCTATTCCTTACGCACTCAAAGATGCAGTTGGGGTATACCGAGTCCATCCTATGCCTTATGCACTCAAAGATGCAGTTGAGGTATACTGAACCCATCCTATTTCTTATGCGCTCAAAGATGCAGTTGAGGTATACTGAGCCCATCCTATTCCTTACGCACTCAAAGATGCAGTTGAGGCATACTGAGCCCATCCTATTTCTTACGCACTCAAAGATGCAGTTGAGGTATACTGAGTCCATCCTATTCCTTACGCACTCAAAGATGCAGTTGATGTATACCGAGACCATCCTTTTCCTTACGCACTCAAAGATGCAGTTGAGGTATACTGAGTCCATCCTATTCCTTACGCACTCAAAGATGCAGTTGAGGTATACCGAGTCCATCCTATTCCTTACGCACTCAAAGATGAAGTTGAGGTATACCGAGTCCATCCTATTCCTTACACACTCAAAGATGCAGTTGAAGTATACTGAGTCCATCCTATTCCTTACGCACTCAAAGATGAAGTTGAGGTATACTGAGTCCATCCTATTCCTTACGCACTCAAAGATGCAGTTGAGGTATACCGAGTCCATCCAATTCCTTACACATTCAAAGATGCAGTTCAGGTATACTGAGTCCATCCTATTCCTTACGCACTCAAAGATGCAGTTGAGGTATACTGAGCCCATCCTATTCCTTACGCACTCAAAGATGCAGTTGAGGTATACCAAGTCCATCCTATTCCTTACGCACTCAAAGATGCAGTTGAGGTATACTGAGTCCATCCTATTCCTTACGCACTCACAGATGCAGTTGAGGTATACTGAGTCCATCCTATTCCTTACGCACTCAAAGATGCAGTTGAGGTTATCCGAGTCCATCCTATTCCTTACGCACTCAAAGATGCAGTTCAGGTATACTGAGTCCATCCTATTCCTTACACACTCAAAGATGCAGTTGAGGTATACCGAGTCCATCCTATTCCTTACGCGCTCAAAGATGAAGTTGAGGTATACTGAGTCCATACTATTCCTTACGCACTCAAGGATGCAGTTGAGGTATACCGAGTACCTCCTATTCCTTACGCACTCAAAGATGCAGTTGAGGTATACCGAGTCCATCCTACACTCAAAGATGCAGTTGAGGTATACCGAGTCCATCCTATTCCTTACGCACTCAAAGATGCAGTTGAGGTATACTGAGTCCATCCTATTCCTTACGCACTCAAAGATGAAGTTGAGGTATACCGAGTCCATCCTATTCCTTACGCACTCAAAGATGCAGTTGAGGTATACCGAGTTCATCCTATTCCTTACGCACTCAAAGATGCAGTTGAGGTATACCGAGTCCATCCTATTCCTTACGCACTCAAAGATGCAGTTGAGGTATACCGAGTCCATCCTATTCCATACGCACTCAAAGATGCTGTTGAGGTATACCGAGTCCATCCTACTCCTTACGCACTCAAAGATGCAGTTGAGGTATACCGAGTCCATCCTATTCCTTACGCACTCAAAGATGCAGTTGAGGTATACCGAGTCCATCCTATTCCTTACACACTCAAAGATGCAGTTGAGGTATACTGAGTCCATCCTATTCCTTACACACTAAAAGATGCAGTTGAGGTATACTGAGTCCATCCTATTCCTTATGCACTCAAAGATGCAGTTGAGGTATACTGAGTCCATCCTATTCCTTATGCACTCAAAGATGCAGTTGAGGTATACTGAGTCCATCCTATTCCTTACGCACTCAAAGATGCAATTGAGGTATACCGAGTCCATCCTATTCCTTACGTACTTAAAGATGCAGTTGAGGTATACTGAGTCCATCCTATTCCTCAGGCACTCAAAGATGCAGTTGAGGTATACTGAGTCCATCCTATTCCTTACGCACTCAAAGATGCCGTTGAGCTATACTGAGTCCATCCTATTCGTTATGCACTCAAAGATGCAGTTGAGGAGTACCGAGTCCATCCTATTCCTTACGCACTCAAAGATGCAGTTGAGGTATACTGAGCCCATCCTATTCCTTACGCACTCAAAGATGCAGTTGATGTATACTGAGTCCATCCTATTCCTTACGTACTTAAAGATGCAGTTGAGGTATACTGAGTCCATCCTATTCCTCAGGCACTCAAAGATGCAGTTGAGGTATACCGAGTCCATCCTATTCCTTACGCACTCAAAGATGCAGTTGAGGTATACTGAGTCCATCCTATTCCTTACGCACTCAAAGATGCAGTTGAGGTTTACCGAGTCCATCCTATTCCTTACGCACTCAAAGATGCAGTTGAGGTATGCTGAGCCCATCCTAATCCTTACGCACTCAAAGATGCAGTTGACGTATACCGAGTCCATCCTATTCCTTATGCACTCAAAGATGCAGTTGAGGTATACTGAGTCCATCCTAATCCTTACACACTCAAAGATGCAGTTGAGGTATACCGAGTCCATCCTATTCCTTACGCACTCAAAGATGCAGTTGAGGTAGACCGAGTCCATCCTATTCCTTATGCACTCAAAGATGTAGTTGAGGTATACTGAGTCCATCCTATTCCTTACGCACTCAAAGAGGCAGTTTAGGTACACCGAGTGCATCCTATTCCTTACGCACTCAAAGATGCAGTTGAGGTATACCGAGTCCATCCTATTCCTTATGCCCTCAAAGATGCAGTTGAGGTATACCGAGTCCATCCTACTCCTTACGCACTCAAAGATGCAATTGAGGTATACTGAGTCCATACTATTCCTTACACACTCATAGATGCAGTTGAGGTATACCGAGTCCATCCTATTCCTTACGCACTCAAAGATGCAGTTGAGGTATACCGAGTCTATCCTATTCCTAATGCACTCAAAGATGAGGTATACCGAGTCCATACTATTCCTTACGCACTCAAAGATGCACTTGAGGTATACCGAGTCCATCCTACGCTCAAAGATGCAGTTGAGGTATACCGAGTCCATCCTATTCCTTACGCACTCAAAGATGCAGTTGAGGTATACTGAGTCCATCCTATTCCTTATGCACTCAAAGATGCAGTTGAGGTATACAGAGTCCATCCTATTCCTTACGCACTCAAAGATGCAGTTGAGGTATACCGAGTCCATCCTATTCCTTACGCACTCAAAGATGCAGTTGAGGTATACCAAGTCCATCCTATTCCTTACGCACTCAAATATGCAGTTGAGGTATACCGAGTCCATCCTATTCCTTACACACTCAAAGATGCAGTTGCGGTATACTGAGTCCATCCTATTCCTTACGCACTAAAAGATGCAGTTGAGGTATACTGAGTCCATCCTATTCCTTACGCACTCAAAGATGCAGTTGAGGTATAGTGAGCCCATCCTATTCCTTACGCACTCAAAGATGCAGTTGAGGTATACTGAGTCCATCCTATTCCTTACACACTCAAAGATGCAGTTGAGCTATACTGAGTCCATCCTATTCGTTATGCGCTCAAAGATGCAGTTGAGGTGTACCGAGTCCACCCTATTCCTTACGCACTCAAAGATGCAGTTGAGGTATACTGAGCCCATCCTATTCCTTACGCACTCAAAGATGCAGTTGATGTATACTGAGTCCATCCTATTCCTTACGTACTCAAAGATGCAGTTGAGGTATACTGAGTCCATCCTATTCCTCACGCACTCAAAGATGCAGTTGAGGTATACCGAGTCCATCCTATTCCTTACGCACTCAAAGATGCAGTTGAGGTATACTGAGTCCATCCTATTCCTTACACACTCAAAGATGCAGTTGAGGTATACTGAGTCCATCCTATTCCTTACACACTAAAAGATGCAGTTGAGGTATACTGAGTCCATCCTATTCCTTACGCACTCAAAGATGCAGTTGAGGTATACTGAGCCCATCCTATTCCTTACGCACTCAAATATGCAGTTGAGGTATAGTGAGTCCATCCTATTCCTTACGCACT
Organism: Pictodentalium vernedei; assembly: GCA_031216915.1. Taxonomy (NCBI): domain Eukaryota; kingdom Metazoa; phylum Mollusca; class Scaphopoda; order Dentaliida; family Dentaliidae; genus Pictodentalium; species Pictodentalium vernedei. The sequence goes on along the minus strand of CM062291.1, from coordinate 7,599,128 downwards.
CAAAGATGCAGTTGAGCTATACTGAGTCCATCCTATTCGTTATGCACTCAAAGATGCAGTTGAGGTGTACCGAGTCCACCCTATTCCTTACGCACTCAAAGATGCAGTTGAGGTATACTGAGCCCATCCTATTCCATACGCACTCAAAGATGCAGTTGATGTATACTGAGTCCATCCTATTCCTTACGTACTCAAAGATGCAGTTAAGGTATACTGAGTCCATCCTATTCCTCACGCACTCAAAGATGCAGTTGAGGTATACCGAGTCCATCCTATTCCTTACGCACCCAAAGATGCAGTTGAGGTATACTGAGTCCATCCTATTCCTTACGCACTCAAAGATGCAGTTGAGGTATACCGAGTCCATCCTATTCCTTACTCACTCAAAGATGCAGTGGAGGTATACTGAGCCCATCCTATTCCTTATGCACTCAAAGATGCAGTTGAGTAATACTGATTCCATCCTATTCCTTATGCACTCAAAGATGCAGTTGAGGTATACTGAGTCCATCCTAATCCTTACGCACTCAAAGATGCAGTTGAGGTATACCGAGTCCATCCTATTCCTTACGCACTCAAAGATGCAGTTGAGGTATACCGAGTCCATCCTATTCCTTATGCACTCAAAGATGCAGTTGAGGTATACTGAGCCCATCCTATTTCTTATGCGCTCAAAGATGCAGTTGAGGTATACTGAGCCCATCCTATTCCTTACGCACTCAAAGATGCAGTTGAGGTATACTGAGCCCATCCTATTTCTTACACACTCAAAGATGCAGTTGAGGTATACTGAGTCCATCCTATTCCTTAGGCACTCAAAGATGCAGTTGAGGTATACCGAGACCATCCTATTCTTTACGCACTCAAAGATGCAGTTGAGGTATACTGAGTCCATCCTATTCCTTACGCACTCAAAGATGCAGTTGAGGTAATCCGAGTCCATCCTATTCCTTACGCACTCAAAGATGCAGTTGAGGTATACTGAGTCTATCCTATTCCTTACGCACTCAAAGATGAAGTTGAGGTATACTGAGTCCATCCTATTCCTTACGCACTCAAAGAGGCAGTTGAGGTACACCGAGTCCATCCTATTCCTTACGCACACAAAGATGCAGTTGAGGTATACCGAGTCCATCCTATTCCTTATGCACTCAAAGATGCAGTTGAGGTATACCGAGTCCATCCTGCTCCTTACGCACTCAAAGATGCAATTGAGGTATACTGAGTCCATCCTGTTCCTTACACACTCAATGATGCAGTTGAGGTATACCGAGTCCATCCTATTCCTTACGCACTCAAAGATGCAGTTGAGGTATACCGAGTCCATCCTATTCCTTACGCACTCAAAGATGCAGTTGAGGTATACCGAGTCCATACTCTTCCTTACACACTCAAAGATGCACTTGAGGTATACCGAGTCCATCCTACACTCAAAGATGCAGTTGAGGTATACCGAGTCCATCCTATTCCTTACGCACTCAAAGATGCAGTTGAAGTATACTGAGTCCATCCTATTCCTTACGCACTCAAAGATGCAGCTGAGGTATACAGAGTCCATCCTATTCCTTACGCACTCAAAGATGCAGTTGAGGTATACCGAGTCCATCCTGTTCCTTACGCACTCAAAGATGCAGTTGAGGTATACCGAGTCCATCCTATTCCTTACGCACTCAAAGAGGCAGTTGAGGTACACCGAGTCCATCCTATTCCTTACGCACTCAAAGATGCAGTTGAGGTATACCGAGTCCATCCTATTCCTTATGCACTCAAAGATGCAGTTGAGGTATACCGAGTCCATCCTACTCCTTACGCACTCAAAGATGCAATTGAGGTATACTGAGTCCATCCTGTTCCTTACACACTCAAAGATGCAGTTGAGGTATACCGAGTCCATCCTATTCCTTACGCACTCAAAGATGCAGTTGAGGTATACCGAGTCCATCCTATTCCTTACGCACTCAAAGATGCAGTTGAGGTATACCGAGTCCATCCTATTCCTTACGCACTCAAAGATGCAGTTGAGGTATACCGAGTCCATCCTATTCCATACGCACTCAAAGATGCAGTTGAGGTATACCGAGTCCATCCTATTCCTTACGCACTCAAAGATGCAGTTGAGGTATACCGAGTCCATCCTATTCCTTACGCACTCAAAGATGCAGTTGAGGTATACCGAGTCCATCCTATTCCATACGCACTCAAAGATGCAGTTGAGGTATACCGAGTCCATCCTATTCCTTATGCACTCAAAGATGCAGTTGAGGTATACCGAGTCCATCCTATTCCTTACGCACTCAAAGATGCAGTTGAGGTATACCGAGTCCATCCTATTCCTTACACACTCAAAGATGCAGTTGAGGTATACTGAGCCCATCCCATTTCTTACGCACTCAAAGATGCAGCTTACGCACTCAAAGATGCAGTTGATGTATACCGAGACCATCCTATTCCTTACGCACTCAAAGATGCAGTTGAGGTATACTGAGTCCATCCTATTCCTTACGCACTCAAAGATGCAGTTGAGGTATACCGAGTCCATCCTATTCCTTACGCACTCAAAGATGAAGTTGAGGTATACCGAGTCCATCCTATTCCTTACGCACTCAAAGATGCAGTTGAGGTATACTGAGTCCATCCTATTCCTTACGCACTCAAAGATAAAGTTGAGGTATACTGAGTCCATCCTATTCCTTACGCACTCAAAGATGCAGTTGAGGTATACCGAGTCCATCCTATTCCTTACACATTCAAAGATGCAGTTCAGATATACCGAGTCCATCCTATTCCTTACGCACTCAAAGATGCAGTTGAGGTATACTGAGCCAATCCTATTCCTTACGCACTCAAAGATGCAGTTGAGGTATACCGAGTCCATCCTATTCCTTACGCACTCAAAGATGCAGTTGAGGTATACTGAGTCCATTCTATTCCTTACGCACTCACAGATGCAGTTGAGGTATACTGAGTCCATCCTATTCCTTACGCACTCAAAGATGCAGTTGAGGTTATCCGAGTCCATCCTATTCCTTACGCACTCAAAGATGCAGTTCAGGTATACTGAATCCATCCTATTCCTTACACACTCAAAGATGCAGTTGAGGTATACCGAGTCCATCCTATTCCTTACGCACTCAAAGATGAAGTTGAGGTATACTGAGTCCATACTATTCCTTACGCACTCAAGGATGCAGTTGAGGTATACCGAGTACATCCTATTCCTTACGCACTCAAAGATGCAGTTGAGGTATACCGAGTCCATCCTACACTCAAAGATGCAGTTGAGGTATACCGAGTCCATCCTATTCCTTACGCACTCAAAGATGCAGTTGAGGTATACCGAGTCCATCCTATTCCATACGCACTCAAAGATGCAGTTGAGGTATACCGAGTCCATCCTATTCCTTACGCACTCAAAGATGCAGTTGAGGTATACCGAGTCCATCCTATTCCATACGCACTCAAAGATGCAGTTGAGGTACACCGAGTCCATCCTATTCGTTATGCACTCAAAGATGCAGTTGAGGAGTACCGAGTCCATCCTATTCCTTACGCACTCAAAGATGCAGTTGAGGTATACTGAGCCCATCCTATTCCTTACGCACTCAAAGATGCAGTTGATGTATACTGAGTCCATCCTATTCCTTACGTACTTAAAGATGCAGTTGAGGTATACTGAGTCCCTCCTATTCCTCACGCACTCAAAGATGCAGTTGAGGTATACCGAGTCCATCCTATTCCTTACGCACTCAAAGATGCAGTTGAGGTATACTGAGTCCATCCTATTCCTTACGCACTCAAAGATGCAGTTGAGGTATACCGAGTCCATCCTATTCCTTACGCACCCAAAGATGCAGTTGAGGTATACTGAGTCCATCCTATTCCTTACGCACTCAAAGATGCAGTTGAGGTATACCGAGTCCATCCTATTCCTTACTCACTCAAAGATGCAGTGGAGGTATACTGAGCCCATCCTATTCCTTATGCACTCAAAGATGCAGTTGAGGTATACTGAGTCCATCCTATTCCTTATGCACTCAAAGATGCAGTTGAGGTATACTGAGTCCATCCTAATCCTTACGCACTCAAAGATGCAGTTGAGGTATACCGAGTCCATCCTATTCCTTACGCACTCAAAGATGCAGTTGAGGTATACCGAGTCCATCCTATTCCTTATGCACTCAAAGATGCAGTTGAGGTATACTGAGCCCATCCTATTTCTTATGCGCTCAAAGATGCAGTTGAGGTATACTGAGCCCATCCTATTCCTTACGCACTCAAAGATGCAGTTGAGGAATACTGAGCCCATCCCATTTCTTACACACTCAAAGATGCAGTTGAGGTATACTGAGTCCATCCTATTCCTTAGGCACTCAAAGATGCAGTTGAGGTATACCGAGACCATCCTATTCCTTACGCACTCAAAGATGCAGTTGAGGTATACTGAGTCCATCCTATTCCTTACGCACTCAAAGATGCAGTTGAGGTAATCCGAGTCCATCCTATTCCTTACGCACTCAAAGATGCAGTTGAGGTATACTGAGTCTATCCTATTCCTTACGCACTCAAAGATGAAGTTGAGGTATACTGAGTCCATCCTATTCCTTACGCACTCAAAGAGGCAGTTGAGGTACACCGAGTCCATCCTATTCCTTACGCACTCAAAGATGCAGTTGAGGTATACCGAGTCCATCCTATTCCTTATGCACTCAAAGATGCAGTTGAGGTATACCGAGTCCATCCTACTCCTTACGCACTCAAAGATGCAATTGAGGTATACTGAGTCCATCGTGTTCCTTACACGCTCAATGATGCAGTTGAGGTATACCGAGTCCATCCTATTCCTTACGCACTCAAAGATGCAGTTGAGGTATACCGAGTCCATCCTATTCCTTACGCACTCAAAGATGCAGTTGAGGTATACCGAGTCCATACTCTTCCTTACACACTCAAAGATGCACTTGAGGTATACCGAGTCCATCCTACACTCAAAGATGCAGTTGAGTTATACCGAGTCCATCCTATTCCTTACGCACTCAAAGATGCAGTTGAAGTATACTGAGTCCATCCTATTCCTTACGCACTCAAAGATGCAGTTGAGGTATACAGAGTCCATCCTATTCCTTACGCACTCAAAGATGCAGTTGAGGTATACCGAGTCCATCCTGTTCCTTACGCACTCAAAGTTGCAGTTGAGGTATACCGAGTCCATCCTATTCCTTACGCACTCAAAGAGGCAGTTGAGGTACACCGAGTCCATCCTATTCCTTACGCACTCAAAGATGCAGTTGAGGTATACCGAGTCCATCCTATTCCTTATGCACTCAAAGATGCAGTTGAGGTATACCGAGTCCATCCTACTCCTTACGCACTCAAAGATGCAATTGAGGTATACTGAGTCCATCCTGTTCCTTACACACTCAAAGATGCAGTTGAGGTATACCGAGTCCATCCTATTCCTTACGCACTCAAAGATGCAGTTGAGGTATACCGAGTCCATCCTATTCCTTACGCACTCAAAGATGCAGTTGAGGTATACCGAGTCCATCCTATTCCTTACGCACTCAAAGATGCAGTTGAGGTATACCGAGTCCATCCTATTCCATACGCACTCAAAGATGCAGTTGAGGTATACCGAGTCCATCCTATTCCTTATGCACTCAAAGATGTAGTTGAGGTATACCGAGTCCATCCTATTCCTTACGCACTCAAAGATGCAGTTGAGGTATACCGAGTCCATCCTATTCCTTACACACTCAAAGATGCAGTTGAGGTATACTGAGCCCATCCTATTTCTTACGCACTCAAAGATGCAGTTGAGGTATACTGAGTCCATCCTATTCCTTACGCACTCAAAGATGCAGTTGATGTATACCGAGACCATCCTATTCCTTACGCACTCAAAGATGCAGTTGAGGTATACTGAGTCCATCCTATTCCTTACGCACTCTAAGATGCAGTTGAGGTATACCGAGTCCATCCTATTCCTTACGCACTCAAAGATGAAGTTGAGGTATACCGGGTCCATCCTATTCCTTACGCACTCAAAGATGCAGTTGAGGTATACTGAGTCCATCCTATTCCTTACGCACTCAAAGATGAAGTTGAGGTATACTGAGTCCATCCTATTCCTTACGCACTCAAAGATGCAGTTGAGGTATACCGAGTCCATCCTATTCCTTACACATTCAAAGATGCAGTTCAGATATACCGAGTCCATCCTATTCCTTACGCACTCAAAGATGCAGTTGAGGTATACTGAGCCAATCCTATTCCTTACGCACTCAAAGATGCAGTTGAGGTATACCGAGTCCATCCTATTCCTTACGCACTCAAAGATGCAGTTGAGGTATACTGAGTCCATTCTATTCCTTACGCACTCACAGATGCAGTTGAGGTATACTGAGTCCATCCTATTCCTTACGCACTCAAAGATGCAGTTGAGGTTATCCGAGTCCATCCTATTCCTTACGCACTCAAAGATGCAGTTCAGGTATACTGAATCCATCCTATTCCTTACACACTCAAAGATGCAGTTGAGGTATACCGAGTCCATCCTATTCCTTATGCACTCAAAGATGAAGTTGAGGTATACTGAGTCCATACTATTCCTTACGCACTCAAGGATGCAGTTGAGGTATACCGAGTACATCCTATTCCTTACGCACTCAAAGATGCAGTTGAGGTATACCGAGTCCATTCTACACTCAAAGATGCAGTTGAGGTATACCGAGTCCATCCTATTCCTTACGCACTCAAAGATGCAGTTGAGGTATACTGAGTCCATCCTATTCCTTACGCACTCAAAGATGCAGTTGAGGTATACCGAGTCCATCCTATTCCTTACGCACTCAAAGATGCAGTTGAGGTATACCGAGTCCATCCTATTCCTTACGCACTCAAAGATGCAGTTGAGGTATACCGAGTCCATCCTATTGTTTACGCACTCAAAGATGCAGTTGAGGTATACCGAGTCCATCCTATTCCATACGCACTCAAAGATGCAGTTGAGGTATACCGAGTCCATCCTATTACTTACGCACTCAAAGATGCAGTTGAGGTATACCGAGTCCATCCTATTCCTTACGCACTCAAAGATGCAGTTGAGGTATACCGAGTCCATCCTATTCCTTACACACTCAAAGATGCAGTTGAGGTATACTGAGTCCATCCTATTCCTTACACACTAAAAGATGCAGTTGAGGTATACTGAGTCCATCCTATTCCTTACGCACTCAAAGATGCAGTTGAGGTATACCGAGTCCATCCTATTCCTTACGCACTCAAAGATGCAGTTGAGGTATACTGAGTCCATCCTATTCCTTACGCACTCAAAGATGCAGTTGAGGTATACTGAGCCCATCCTATTCCTTACGCACTCAAAGATGCAGTTGAGGTATACTGAGTCCATCCTATTCCTTACGCACTCAAAGATGCAGTTGAGGTATACCGAGTCCATCCTATTCCTTACGCACTCAAAGATGCAGTTGAGGTATACCGAGTCCATCCTATTCCTTACGCACTCAAAGATGCAGTTGAGGTATACTGAGTCCATCCTATTCGTTATGCACTCAAAGATGCAGTTGAGGTATACTGAGTCCATCCTATTCCTTACGCACTCAAAGATGCAGTTGAGGTATACTGAGCCCATCCTATTCCTTACGCACTCAAAGATGCAGTTGACGTATACTGAGTCCATCCTATTCGTTATGCACTCAAAGATGCAGTTGAGGTATACTGAGTCCATCCTATTCCTTACGCACTCAAAGATGCAGTTGAGGTATACCGAGTCCATCCTATTCCTTACGCACTCAAAGATGCAGTTGAGGTATACTGAGTCCATCCTATTCGTTATGCACTCAAAGATGCAGTTGAGGAGTACCGAGTCCATCCTATTCCTTACGCACTCAAAGATGCAGTTGAGGTATACTGAGTCCATCCTATTCGTTATGCACTCAAAGATGCAGTTGAGGTATACTGAGTCCATCCTATTCCTTACGCACTCAAAGATGCAGTTGAGGTATACCGAGTCCATCCTATTCCTTACGCACTCAAAGATGCAGTTGAGGTATACTGAGTCCATCCTATTCGTTATGCACTCAAAGATGCAGTTGAGGAGTACCGAGTCCATCCTATTCCTTACGCACTCAAAGATGCAGTTGAGGTATACTGAGCCCATCCTATTCCTTACGCACTCAAAGATGCAGTTGACGTATACGGAGTCCATCCTATTCCTTATGCACACAAAGATGCAGTTGAGGTATACTGAGTCATTCCTAATCCTTACACACTCAAAGATGCAGTTGAGCTATACTGAGTCCATCCTATTCGTTATGCACTCAAAGATGCAGTTGAGGTGTACCGAGTCCATCCTATTCCTTACGCACTCAAAGATGCAGTTGAGGTATACTGAGCACATCCTATTCCTTACGCACTCAAAGATGCAGTTGATGTATACTGAGTCCATCCTATTCCTCACGTACTCAAAGATGCAGTTGAGGTATACTGAGTCCATCCTATTCCTTACACACTAAACGATGCAGTTGAGAAATACTGAGTCCATCCTATTCCTTACACACTCAAAGATGCAGTTGAGGTATACTGAGTCCATCCTATTCCTTACACACTAAACGATGCAGTTGAGGAATACTGAGTCCATCCTATTCCTTACGCACTCAAAGATGCAGTTGAGGTATACTGAGCCCATCCTATTCCTTACGCACTCAAATATGCAGTTGAGGTATACTGAGTCCATCCTATTCCTTACGCACTCAAAGATGCAGTTGAGCTATACTGAGTCAATCCTATTCGTTATGCACTCAAAGATGCAGTTGAGGTGTACCGAGTCCATCCTATTCCTTACGCACTCAAAGATGCAGTTGAGGTATACTGAGTCCATCCTATTCCTTACGCACTCAAAGATGCAGTTGAGGTATACCGAGTCCATCCTATTCCTTACACATTCAAAGATGCAGTTCAGATATACCGAGTCCATCCTATTCCTTACGCACTCAAAGATGCAGTTGAGGTATACTGAGCCAATCCTATTCCTTACGCACTCAAAGATGCAGTTGAGGTATACCGAGTCCATCCTATTCCTTACGCACTCAAAGATGCAGTTGAGGTATACTGAGTCCATTCTATTCCTTACGCACTCACAGATGCAGTTGAGGTATACTGAGTCCATCCTATTCGTTACGCACTCAAAGATGCAGTTGAGGTTATCCGAGTCCATCCTATTCCTTACGTACTCAAAGATGCAGTTAAGGTATACTGAGTCCATCCTATTCCTCACGCACTCAAAGATGCAGTTGAGGTATACCGAGTCCATCCTATTCCTTACGCACTCAAAGATGCAGTTGAGGTATACTGAGTCCATCCTATTCCTTACGCACTCAAAGATGCAGTTGAGGAATACCGAGTCCATCCTATTCCTTACGCACTGAAAGATGCAGTTGAGGTATACTGAGCCCATCCTATTCCTTGTGCACACAAAGATGCAGTTGAGGTATACTGAGTCCATCCTATTCCTTATGCACTCAAAGATGCAGTTGAGGTATACTGAGTCCGTCCTAATCCTTACGCACTCAAAGATGCAGTTGAGGTATACCGAGTCCATCCTATTCCTTACGCACTCAAAGATGCAGTTGAGGTATACCGAGTCCATCCTATTCCTTATGCACTCAAAGATGCAGTTGAGGTATACTGAGCCCATCCTATTCCTTACGCACTCAAAGATGCAGTTGAGGTATTCTGAGCCCATCCTATTTCTTATGCGCTCAAAGATGCAGATGAGGTATACTGAGTCCATCCTATTTCTTATGCGATCAAAGATGCAGTTGAGGTATACTGAGACCATCCTATTCCTTATGCACTCAAAGATGCAGTTGAGGTATACTGAGTCTATCCTATTCCTTACGCACTCAAAGATGCAGTTGAGGTATGCTGAGCCCATCCTATTCCTTACGCACTCAATGATGCAGTTGTGGTATACTGAGCCCATCCTATTTCTTGTGCACTCAAAGATGCAGTTGAGGTATACTGAGTCCATCCTATTCCTTACGCACTCAAAGATGCAGTTGAGGTATACTGAGTCCATCCTATTCCTTACGCACTCAAAGATGCAGTTGAGGTATACTGGGTCCATCCTATTCCTTACGCACTCAAAGATGCAGTTCAGGTATACTGAGTCCATCCTATTCCTTACACACTCAAAGATGCAGTTGAGGTATACCGAGTCCATCCTATTCCTTACGCACTCAAAGATGAAGTTGAGGTATACTGAGTCCATCCTATTCCTTACGCACTGAAAGATGCAGTTGAGGTATACCGAGTCCATCCTATTCCTTATGCACTCAAAGATGCAGTTGAGGTATACTGAGTCCATCCTATTCCTTAAGCACTCAAAGATGCAGTTGAGGTATACCGAGTCCATCCTATTCCTTACACACTCAAAGATGCAGTTGAGGTATACTGAGCCCATCCTATTTCTTATGCGCTCAAAGATGCAGTTGAGGTATACTGAGTCCATCCTATTTCTTATGCGCTCAAAGATGCAGTTGAGGTATACTGAGTCCATCCTATTCCTTACGCACTCAAAGATGCAGTTGAGGTATACCGAGTCCATTCTATTCCTTACGCACTCAAAGATGCAGTTGAGGTATACTGAGTCCATCCTATTCCTTATGCACTCAAAGATGCAGTTGAGGTATACTGAGTCCATCCTATTCCTTACGCACTCAGAGATGCAGTTCAGGTATACCGAGTCCATCCTATTCCTTACACACTCAAAGATGCAGTTGAGGTATAACGAGTCCATCCTATTCCATACGCACTCAAAGATGCAGTTGAGGTATACCGAGTCCATCCTATTCCTTATGCACTCAAAGATGCAGTTGAGGTATACCGAGTCCATCCTATTCCTTACGCACTCAAAGATGCAGTTGCGGTATACCGAGTCCATCCTATGCCTTACACACTCAAAGATGCAGTTGAGGTATACCGAGTCCATCCTATTCCTTACACACTCAAAGATGCAGTTGAGGTATAACGAGTCCATCCTATTCCATACGCACTCAAAGATGCAGTTGAGGTATACCGAGTCCATCCTATTCCTTATGCACTCAAAGATGCAGTTGAGGTATACCGAGTCCATCCTATTCCTTACGCACTCAAAGATGCAGTTGCGGTATACCGAGTCCATCCTATGCCTTACACACTCAAAGATGCAGTTGAGGTATACCGATTCCATCCTATTCCTTACGCACTCAAAGATGCAGTTGAGGTATACTGAGTCCATCCTATTCCTTAAGCACTCAAAGATGCAGTTGAGGTATACCGAGTCCATCCTATTCCTTACACACTCAAAGATGCAGTTGAGGTATACTGAACCCATCCTATTTCTTATGCGCTCAAAGATGCAGTTGAGGAATACTGAGTCCATCCTATTTCTTATGCGCTCAAAGATGCAGTTGATGTATACTGAGTCCATCCTATTCCTTACGCACTCAAAGATGCAGTTGAGGTATACCGAGTCCATCCTATTCCTTACGCACTCAAAGATGCAGTTGAGGTATACTGATTCCATCCTATTCCTTACGCACTCAAAGATGCAGTTGAGGTATACTGAGTCCATCCTATTCCTTACGCACTCAAAGATGCAGTTCAGGTATACCGAGTCCATCCTATTCCTTACACACTCAAAGATGCAGTTGAGGTATACCAAGCCCATCCTATTCCATACGCACTCAAAGATGCAGTTGAGGAATACCGAGTCCATCCTATTCCTTACGCACTCAAAGATGCAGTTGAGGTATACCGAGTCCATCCTATTCCTTACGCACTCAAAGATGCAGTTGAGGTATACTGAGTCCATCCTATTCCTTACGCACTCAAAGATGCAGTTGAGGTATACTGGGTCCATCCTATTCCTTACGCACTCAAAGATGCAGTTCAGGTATACTGAGTCCATCCTATTCCTTACACACTCAAAGATGCAGTTGAGGTATACCGAGTCCATCCTATTCCTTACGCACTCAAAGATGAAGTTGAGGAATACTGAGTCCATCCTATTCCTTATGCACTCAAAGATGCAGTTGAGGTATACCGAGTCCATCCTATTCCTTACGCACTCAAAGATGCAGTTGCGGTATACCGAGTCCATCCTATTCCTTACACACTCAAAGATGCAGTTGAGGTATACTGAGTCCATCGTATTCCTTACGCACTCAAAGATGCAGTTGAGGTATACTGAGTCCATCCTATTCCTAAAGCACTCAAAGATGCAGTTGAGGTATACCGAGTCCATCCTATTCCTTACGCACTCAAAGATGCAGTTGAGGTATGCTGAGCCCATCCTATTTCTTATGCGCTCAAAGATGCAGTTGATGTATACTGAGTCCATCCTATTTCTTATGCGCTCAAAGTTGCAGTTGAGGTATACTGAGTCCATCCTATTCCTTACGCACTCAAAGATGCAGTTGAGGTATACCGAGTCCATCCTATTCCTTACGCACTCAAAGATGCAGTTGAGGTATACTGAGTCCATCCTATTCCTTACGCACTCAAAGATGCAGTGGAGGTATACTGAGTCCATTCTATTCCTTACGCACTCAAAGATGCTGTTCAGGTATACCGAGTCCATCCTATTCCTTACACACTCAAAGATGCAGTTGAGGTATACCGAGTCCATCCTATTCCTTACGCACTCAAAGATGAAGTTGAGGTATACTGAGTCCATCCTATTCCTTACGCACTCAAAGATGCAGTTGAGGTATACCGAGTCCATCCCATTCCTTACACACTCAAAGATGCAGTTGAGGTATACCGAGTCCATCCTATTCCTTACGCACTCAAAGATGCAGTTGAGGTATACTGAGTCCATCCTATTCCTTACGCACTCAAAGATGCAGTTGAGGTATACTGAGTCGATCCTATTCCTTACGCACTCAAAGATGCAGTTGAGGTATACTGAGCCCATCCTATTCCTTATGCACTCAAAGATGCAGTTGAGGTATTCTGAGCCCATCCTATTTCTTATGCGCTCAAAGATGCAGTTGAGGTATACTGAGTCCATCCTATTTCTTATGCGATCAAAGATGCAGTTGAGGTATACTGAGACCATCCTATTCCTTACGCACTCAAAGATGCAGTTGAGGTATACTGAGTCTATCCTATTCCTTACGCACTCAAAGATGCAGTTGAGGTATGCTGAGCCCATCCTATTCCTTACGCACTCAATGGTGCAGTTGTGGTATACTGAGCCCATCCTATTTCTTGTGCACTCAAAGATGCAGTTGAAGTATACTGAGTCCATCCTATTCCTTATGCACTCAAAGATGCAGTTGAGGTATACTGAGTCCATCCTATTCCTTACGCACTCAAAGATGCAGTTGAGGTATACTGGGTCCATCCTATTCCTTACGCACTCAAAGATGCAGTTCAGGTATACTGAGTCCATCCTATTCCTTACACACTCAAAGATGCAGTTGAGGTATTCCGAGTCCATCCTATTCCATACGCACTCAAAGATGAAGTTGAGGTATACTGAGTCCATCCTATTCCTTACGCACTCAAAGATGCAGTTGAGGTATACCGAGTCCATCCTATTCCTTACGCACTCAAAGATGCAGTTGCGGTATACCGAGTCCATCCTATGCCTTACACACTCAAAGATGCAGTTGAGGTATACCGAGTCCATCCTATTCCTTACGCACTCAAAGATGCAGTTGAGGTATACTGAGTCCATCCTATTCCTTAAGCACTCAAAGATGCAGTTGAGGTATACCGATTCCATCCTATTCCTTACACACTCAAAGATGCATTTGAGGTATACTGAGCCCATCCTATTTCTTATGCACTCAAAGAATCAGTTGAGGTATACTGAGTCCATCCTATTTCTTATGCACTCAAAGATGCAGTTGAGGTATACTGAGTCCATCCTATTCCTTACGCACTCAAAGATGCAGTTGAGGTATACTGAGTCCATCCTATTCCTTACGCACTCAAAGATGCAGTTCAGGTATACCGAGTCCATCCTATTCCTTACACACTCAAAGATGCAGTTGAGGTATACCGAGTCCATCCTATTCCATACGCACTCAAAGATGCAGTTGAGGTATGCCGAGTCCATCCTATTCCTTACGCACTCAAAGATGCAGTTGAGGTATACCGAGTCCATCCTATTCCTTACGCACTCAAAGATGCAGTTGAGGTATACTGAGTCCATCCTATTCCTTACGCACTCAAAGATGCAGTTGAGGTAGACTGGGTCCATCCTATTCCTTATGCACTCAAAGATGCAGTTCAGGTATACTGAGTCCATCCTATTCCTTACACACTCAAAGATGCAGTTCAGGTATACCGAGTCCATCCTATTCCTTACGCACTCAAAGATGAAGTTGAGGTATACTGAGTCCATCCTATTCCTTACGCACTCAAAGATGCAGTTGAGGTATACCGAGTCCATCCTATTCCTTACGCACTCAAAGATGCAGTTGCGGTATACTGAGTCCATCCTATTCCTTACACACTCAAAGATGCAGTTGAGGTATACCGAGTCCATCCTATTCCTTACGCACTCAAAGATGCAGTTGAGGTATACTGAGTCCATCCTATTCCTTAAGCACCCAAAGATGCAGTTGAGGTATACCGAGTCCATCCTATTCCTTACGCACTCAAAGATGCAGTTGAGGTATACTGAGCCCATCCTATTTCTTATGCGCTCAAAGATGCAGTTGATGTATACTGAGTCCATCCTATTTCTTATGCGCTCAAAGATGCAGTTGAGGTATACTGAGTCCATCCTATTCCTTACGCACTCAAAGATGCAGTTGAGGTATACCGAGTCCATCCTATTCCTTACGCACTCAAAGATGCAGTTGAGGTATACTGAGTCCATCCTATTCCTTACGCACTCAAAGATGCAGTTGAGGTATACTGAGTCCATCCTATTCCTTACGCACTCAAAGATGCAATTCAGGTATACCGAGTTCATCCGTTTCCTTACACACTCAAAGATGCAGTTGAGGTATACCAAGTCCATCCTATTCCTTACGCACTCAAAGATGAAGTTGAGGTATACTGAGTCCATCCTATTACTTACGCACTCAAAGATGCAGTTGAGGTACACCGAGTCCATCCTATTCCTTACACACTCAAAGATGAGGTTGAGGTATACCGAGTCCATCCTATTCCTTACGCACTCAAAGATGCAGTTGAGGTATACCGAGTCCATCCTATTCCTTACGCACTCAAAGATGCAGTTGAGGTATACTGAGTCTATCCTATTCCTTACGCACTCAAAGATGCAGTTGAGGTATACTGAGCCCATCCTATTCCTTACGCACTCAAAGATGCAGTTGAGGTATTCTGAGCCCATCCTATTTCTTATGCGCGCAAGGATGCAGTTGAGGTATACTGAGTCCATCCTATTTCTTATGCGATCAAAGATACAGTTGAGGTATACTGAGTCCATCCTATTCCTTATGCACTCAAAGATGCAGTTGAGGTATACTGAGTCTATCCTATTCCTTACGCACTCAAAGATGCAGTTGAGGTATACTGAGCCCATCCTATTCCTTACGCACTCAAAGATGCAGTTGTGGTATACTGAGCCCATCCTATTTCTTGTGCGATCAAAGATGCAGTTGAGGTATACTGAGTCCATCCTATTCCTTACGCACTCAAAGATGCAGTTGAGGTATACTGAACCCATCCAATTCCTTACACACTGAAAGATGCAGTTGAGGTATACCGAGTCCATCCTATTCCTTACGCACTCAAAGATGCAGTTGAGGTATACTGAGTCCATCCTATTCCTTACGCACTCAAAGATGCAGTGGAGGTATACTGAGTCCATCCTATTCCTTACGCACTCAAAGATGCAGTTCAGGTATACCGAGTCCATCCTATTCCTTACACACTCAAAGATGCAGTTGAGGTATACCGAGTCCATCCTATTCCTTACGCACTCAAAGATGAAGTTGAGGTATACTGAGTCCATCCTATTCCTTACGCACTCAAAGATGCAGTTGAGGTATACCGAGTCCATCCCATTCCTTACACACTCAAAGATGCAGTTGAGGTATACCGAGTCCATCCTATTCCTTACGCACTCAAAGATGCAGTTGAGGTATACTGAGTCCATCCTATTCCTTACGCACTCAAAGATGCAGTTGAGGTATACTGAGTCGATCCTATTCCTTACGCACTCAAAGATGCAGTTGAGGTATACTGAGCCCATCCTATTCCTTATGCACTCAAAGATGCAGTTGAGGTATTCTGAGCCCATCCTATTTCTTATGCGCTCAAAGATGCAGTTGAGGTATACTGAGTCCATCCTATTTCTTATGCGATCAAAGATGCAGTTGAGGTATACTGAGACCATCCTATTCCTTACGCACTCAAAGATGCAGTTGAGGTATACTGAGTCTATCCTATTCCTTACGCACTCAAAGATGCAGTTGAGGTATGCTGAGCCCATCCTATTCCTTACGCACTCAATGATGCAGTTGTGGTATACTGAGCCCATCCTATTTCTTGTGCACTCAAAGATGCAGTTGAGGTATACTGAGTCCATCCTATTCCTTATGCACTCAAGGATGCAGTTGAGGTATACTGAGTCCATCCTATTCCTTACGCACTCAAAGATGCAGTTGAGGTATACTGGGTCCATCCTATTCCTTACGCACTCAAAGATGCAGTTCAGGTATACTGAGTCCATCCTATTCCTTACACACTCAAAGATGCAGTTGAGGTATACCGAGTCCATCCTATTCCATACGCACTCAAAATTGAAGTTGCGGTATACTGAGTCCATCCTATTCCTTACGCACTCAAAGATGCAGTTGAGGTATACTGAGTCCATCCTATTCCTTAAGCACTCAAAGATGCAGTTGAGGTATACCGAGTCCATCCTATTCCTTACACACTCAAAGATGCAGTTGAGGTATACTGAGCCCATCCTATTTCTTATGCGCTCAAAGATGCAGTTGAGGTATACTGAGTCCATCCTATTTCTTATGCACTCAAAGATGCAGTTGAGGTATACTGAGTCCATCCTATTCCTTACGCACTCAAAGATGCAGTTGAGGTATACTGAGTCCATCCTATTCCTTACGCACTCAAAGATGCAGTTCAGGTATACCGAGTCCATCCTATTCCTTACACACTCAAAGATGCAGTTGAGGTATACCGAGTCCATCCTATTCCATACGCACTCAAAGATGCAGTTGAGGTATGCCGAGTCCATCCTATTCCTTACGCACTCAAAGATGCAGTGGAGGTATACCGAGTCCATCCTATTCCTTACGCACTCAAAGATGCAGTTGAGGTATACTGAGTCCATCCTATTCCTTACGCACTCAAAGATGCAGTTGAGGTAGACTGGGTCCATCCTATTCCTTATGCACTCAAAGATGCAGTTCAGGTATACTGAGTCCATCCTATTCCTTACACACTCAAAGATGCAGTTGAGGTATACCGAGTCCATCCTATTCCTTACGCACTCAAAGATGAAGTTGGGGTATACTGAGTCCATCCTATTCCTTACGCACTCAAAGATGCAGTTGCGGTATACCGAGTCCATCCTATTCCTTACGCACTCAAAGATGCAGTTGAGGTATACCGAGTCCATCCTATTCCTTACGCACTCAAAGATGCAGTTGAGGTATACCGAGTCCATCCTATTCCTTACGCACTCAAAGATGCAGTTGAGGTATACCGAGTCCATCCTATTCCTTACGCACTCAAAGATGCAGTTGCGGTATACCGAGTCCATCCTATTCCTTACGCACTCAAAGATGCAGTTGAGGTATACCGAGTCCATCCTATTCCTTACGCACTCAACGATGCAGTTGAGGTATACTGAGTCTATCCTATTCCATACGCACTCAAAGATGCAGTTGAGGTATACTGAGCCCATCCTATTCCTTACGCACTCAAAGATGCAGTTGAGGTATTCTGAGCCCATCCTATTTCTTATGCGCGCAAAGATGCAGTTGAGGTATACTGAGTCCATCCTATTTCTTATGCGATCAAAGATGCAGTTGAGGTATACTGAGTCCATCCTATTCCTTATGCACTCAAAGATGCAGTTGAGGTATACTGAGTCTATCCTATTCCTTACGCACTCAAAGATGCAGTTGAGGTATACTGAGCCCATCCTATTCCTTACGCACTCAAAGATGCAGTTGTGGTATACTGAGCCCATCCTATTTCTTGTGCAATCAAAGATGCAGTTGAGGTATACTGAGTCCATCCTATTCCTTACGCACTCAAAAATGCAGTTGAGGTATACTGAACCCATCCTATTCCTTACACACTGAAAGGTGCAGTTGAGGTATACCGAGTCCATCCTATTCCTTACGCACTCAAAGATGCAGTAGAGGTATACTGAGTCCATCCTATTCCTTACGCACTCAAAGATGCAGTTGAGGTATACTGAGCCCATCCTATTCCTTACGCACTCAAAGATGCAGTTGAGGTATACCGAGTCCATCCTATTCCTTACGCACTCAAAGATGCAGTTGAGGTATACTGAGTCCATCCTGTTCCTTACGCACTCAAAGATGCAGTTGAGGTATACTGAGTCCATCCTATTCCTTACGCACTCAAAGATGCAGGTGAGGTATACTGAGTCAATCCTATTCCTTACGCACTCAAAGATGCAGTTGAGGTATACCGAGTCCATCCTATTCCTTACGCACTCAAAGATGCAGTTGAGGTATACTGAGTCCATCCTATTCCTTATGCACTCAAAGATGCAGTTGAGGTATACTGAGTCCATCCTATTCCTTACGCACTCAAATATGCAGTTCAGGTATACTGAGTCCATCCTATTCCTTACACACTCAAAGATGCGGTAGAGGTATACCGAGTCCATCCTATTCCTTATGCAGTCAAAGATGAAGTTGAGGTATTCGGAGTCCATCCTATTCCTTACGCACTCAAAGATGCAGTTGAGGTATACCGAGTCCATCCTATTCCTTACGCACTCAAAGATGCAGTTGAGGTATAACGAGTCCATCCTATTCCTTACGCACTCAAAGATGCAGTTGCGGTATACCGAGTCCATCCTATTCCTTACGCACTCAAAGATGCAGTTGAGGTATACCGAGTCCATCCTATTCCTTACGCACTCAAAGATGCAGTTGAGGTATACTGAGTCTATCCTATTCCTTACGCACTCAAAGATGCAGTTGAGGTATACTGAGCCCATCCTATTCCTTACACACTCAAAGATGCAGTTGAGGTATTCTGAGCCCATCCTATTTCTTATGCACGCAAAGATGCAGTTGAGGTATACTGAGTCCATCCTGTTTCTTATGCGATCAAAGATGCAGTTGAGGTATACTGAGTCCATCCTATTCCTTATGCACTCAAAGATGCAGTTGAGGTATACTGAGTCTATCCTATTCCTTACGCACTCAAAGATGCAGTTGAGGTATACTGAGCCCATCCTATTCCTTACGCACTCAAAGATGCAGTTGTGGTATACTGAGCCCATCCTATTTCTTGTGCAATCAAAGATGCAGTTGAGGTATACTGAGTCCATCCTATTCCTTACGCACTCAAAGATGCAGTTGAGGTATACTGAACCCAACCTATTCCTTACACACTGAAAGATGCAGTTGAGGTATACCGAGTCCATCCTATTCCTTACGCACTCAAAGATGCAGTTGAGGTATACTGAGTCCATCCTATTCCTTACGCACTCAAAGATGCAGTAGAGGTATACTGAGCCCATCCTATTCCTTACGCGCTCAAAGATGCAGTAGAGGTATACTGAGTCCATCCTATTCCTTACACACTCAAAGATGCAGTTGAGGTATACTGAACCCATCCTATTCCTTACACACTGAAAGATGCAGTTGAGGTATACCGAGTCCATCCTATTCCTTACGCACTCAAAGATGCAGTTGAGGTATACTGAGTCCATCCTGTTCCTTACGCACTCAAAGATGCAGTTGAGGTATACTGAGTCCATCCTATTCCTTACGCACTCAAAGATGCAGGTGAGGTATACTGAGTCCATCCTATTCCTTACGCACTCAAAGATGCAGTTGAGGTATACCGAGTCCATCCTATTCCTTACGCACTCAAAGATGCAGTTGAGGTATACTGAGTCTATCCTATTCCTTACGCACTCAAAGATGCAGTTGAGGTATACTGAGCCCATCCTATTCCTTACGCACTCAAAGATGCAGTTGAGGTATACCGAGTCCATCCTATTCCTTACGCACTCAAAGATGCAGTTGAGGTATACTGAGTCCATCCTATTCCTTACGCACTAAAAGATGCACTTGAGGTATACTGAGTCCATCCTATTCCTTACGCACTCAAAGATGCAGGTGAGGTATACTGAGTCCATCCTATTCCTTACGCACTCAAAGATGCAGTTGAGGTATACGGAGTCCATCCTATTTCTTACGCACTCAAAGATGCAGTTGAGGTATACCGAGTCCATCCTATTCCTTACGCACTCAAAGATGCAGTTGAGGTATACTGAGTCCATCCTATTCCTTACGCACTCAAAGATGCAGTAGAGGTATACTGAGTCCATCCTATTCCTTACACACTCAAAGATGCAGTTGAGGTATACCGAGTCCATCCTATTCCATACGCACTCAAAGATGCAGTTGAGGTATACCGAGTCCATCCTATTCCTTACGCACTCAAAGATGCAGTTGAGGTATACCGAGTCCATCCTATTCCTTACTCACTCAAAGATGCAGTTGAGGTATACTGAGTCCATCCTATTCCTTACGCACTCAAAGATGCAGTTGAGGTATACTGGGTCCATCCTATTCCTTACGCACTCAAAGATGCAGTTCTGGTATACTGAGTCCATCCTATTCCTTACACACTCAAAGATGCAGTTGAGGTATACCGAGTCCATCCTATTCCTTACGCACTCAAAGATGAAGTTGAGGTATACTGAGTCCATCCTATTCCTTACGCACTCAAAGATGCAGTTGAGGTATACCGAGTCCATCCTATTCCTTACGCACTCAAAGATGCAGTTGCGGTATACCGAGTCCATCCTATTCCTTACACACTCAAAGATGCAGTTGAGGTATACAGAGTCCATCCTATTCCTTACGCACTCAAAGATGCAGTTGAGGTATACTGAGTCCATCCTATTCCTTAAGCACTCAAAGATGCAGTTGAGGTATACCGAGTCCATCCTATTCCTTACGCACTCAAAGATGCAGTTGAGGTAAACTGAGCCCATCCTATTTCTTAGGGGCTCAAAGATGCAGTTGATGTATACTGAGTCCATCCTATTTCTTACGCACTCAAAGATGAAGTTGAGGTATACCGAGTCCATCCTATTCCTTACGCACTCAAAGATGCAGTTGAGGTATACCGACTCCATCTTATTCCTTACGCACTAAAGATGCAGTTGAGGTATACTGAGTCCATCCTATTCCTTACGCACTCAAAGATGCAGTTGAGGTATACTGAGTCCATCCTATTCCTTACGCACTCAAAGATGCAATTCAGGTATACCGAGTCCATCCTATTCCTTACACACTCAAAGATGCAGTTGAGGTATACCGAGTCCATCCTATTCCTTATGCACTCAAAGATGAAGTTGAGGTATACTGAGTCCATCCTATTCCTTACGCACTCAAAGATGCAGTTGAGGTATACCGAGTCCATCCTATTCCTTACGCACTCAAAGATGCAGTTGAGGTATACTGAGTCCATCCTGTTCCTTATGCACTCAAAGATGCAGTTGAGGTATACTGAGTCTATCCTATTCCTTACGCACTCAAAGATGCAGTTGAGGTATACTGAGCCCATCCTATTCCTTACGCACTCAAAGATGCAGTTGAGGTATTCTGAGCCCATCCTATTTCTTATGCGCTCAAAGATGCAGTTGAGGTATACTGAGTCCATCCTATTTCTTATGCGATCAAAGATGCAGTTGAGGTATACTGAGTCCATCCTATTATTTACGCACTCAAAGATGCAGTTGAGGTATACTGAGTGTATCCTATTCCTTACGCACTCAAAGATGCAGTTGAGGTATACTGAGCCCATCCTATTCCTTACGCACTCAAAGATGCAGTTGTGGTATACTGAGCCCATCCTATTACTTGTGCACTCAAAGTTGCAGTTGAGGTATACTGAGTCCATCCTATTCCTTACGCACTCAAAGATGCAGTTGAGGTATACTGAGCCCATCCTATTCCTTACGCACTCAAAGATGCAGTTGAGGTATACTGAACCCATCCTATTCCTTACACACTGAAAGATGCAGTTGAGGTATACCGAGTCCATCCTATTCCTTGCGCACTCAAAGATGCAGTTGAGGTATACTGAGCCCATCCTATTCCTTGCGCACTCAAAGATGCAGTTGAGGTATACTGAGCCCATCCTATTCCTTACGCACTCAAAGATGCAGTTGAGGTATACCGAGTCCATCCTATTCCTTACGCACTCAAAGATGCAGTTGAGGTATACTGAGTCCATCCTGTTCCTTACGCACTCAAAGATGCAGTTGAGGTATACTGAGTCCATCCTATTCCTTACGCACTCAAAGATGCAGGTGAGGTATACTGAGTCCATCCTATTCCTTACGCACTCAAAGATGCAGTTGAGGTATACCGAGTCCATCCTATTCCTTACGCACTCAAAGATGCAGTTGAGGTATACTGAGTCTTTCCTATTCCTTACGCACTCAAAGATGCAGTTGAGGTATACTGAGCCCATCCTATTCCTTACGCACTCAAAGATGCAGTTGAGGTATACCGAGTCCATCCTATTCCTTACGCACTCAAAGATGGAGTTGAGGTATACTGAGTCCATCCTATTCCTTACGCACTCAAAGATGCAGGTGAGGTATACTGAGTCCATCCTATTCCTTACGCACTCAAAGGTGCATGTGAGATATACTGAGTCCATCCTATTCCTTACGCACTCAAAGATGCAGTTGAGGTATACTGAGTCCATCCTATTCCTTACGCACTCAAAGATGCAGTTGAGGTATACCGAGTCCATCCTATTCCTTACGCACTCAAAGATGCAGTTGAGGTATACTGAGCCCATCCTATTCCTTACGCACTCAAAGATGCAGTTGAGGTATACTGAACCCATCCTATTCCTTACGCACTCAAAGATGCAGTTGAGGTATACTGAGTCCATCCTATTCCTTATGCACTCAAAGATGCAGTTGAGGTATACTGAGTCCATCCTATTCCTTACGCACTCAAAGATGCAGGTGAGGTATACTGAGTCCATCCTATTCCTTACGCACTCAAAGATGCAGTTCAGGTATACTGAGACCATCCTATTCCTTACACACTCAAAGATGCAGTTGAGGTATACCGAGTCCATCCTATTCCTTACGCCCTCAAAGATGAAGTTGAGGTATACTGAGTCCATCCTATTCCTTACGCACTCAAAGATGCAGTTGAGGTATATCGAGTCCATCCCATTCCCTACGCACTCAAAGATGCAGTTGAGGTATACCGAGTCCATCCTATTCCTTACACACTCAAAGATGCAGTTGAGGTATACCGAGTCCATCCTATTCCTTACGCACTCAAAGATGCAGTTGAGGTATACTGAGTCCATCCTATTCCTTACGCACTCAAAGATGCAGTTGAGGTATACCGAGTCCATCCTATTCCTTACGCACTCAAAGATGCAGTTGAGGTATACCGAGTCCATCCTATTCCTTGCGCACTCAAAGATGCAGTTGAGGTATACCGAGTCCATCCTATTCCTTACGCACTCAAAGATGCAGTTGAAGTATACCGAGTACATCCTATTCCATACGCACTCAAAGATGCAGTTGAGGTATACCGAGTCCATCCTATTCCTTACGCACTCAAAGATGCAGTTGAGGTATACTGAGTCCATCCTATTCCTTACGCACTCAAAGATGCAGTTGAGGTATACTGAGTCCATCCTATTCCTTACGCACTCAAAGATGCAGGTGAGGTATACTGAGTCCAGTATATTCCTTACGCCCTCAAAGATGAAGTTGAGGTATACTGAGTCCATCCTATTCCTTACGCACTCGAAGATGCAGTTGAGGTATACCGAGTCCATCCTATTCCTTACGCACTCAAAGATGCAGTTGAGGTATACCGAGTCCATCCTATTCCTTACACACTCAAAGATGCAGTTGAGGTATACCGAGTCCATCCTATTCCTTGCGCACTCAAAGATGCAGTTGAGGTATACTGAGCCCATCCTATTCCTTACGCACTCAAAGATGCAGTTGAGGTATACTGAACCCATCCTATTCCTTACGCACTCAAAGATGCAGTTGAGGTATTCTGAGCCCATCCTATTTCTTATGCGCTCAAAGATGCAGTTGAGGTATACTGAGTCCATCCTATTTCTTATGCGATCAAAGATGCAGTTGAGGTATACTGAGTCCATCCTATTCCTTACGCACTCAAAGATGCAGTTGAGGTATACTGAGTGTATCCTATTCCTTACGCACTCAAAGATGCAGTTGAGGTATACTGAGCCCATCCTATTCCTTACGCACTCAAAGATGCAGTTGTGGTATACTGAGCCCATCCTATTTCTTGTGCACTCAAAGTTGCAGTTGTGGTATACTGAGTCCATCCTATTCCTTACGCACTCAAAGATGCAGTTGAGGTATACTGAGCCCATCCTATTCCTTATGCACTCAAAGATGCAGTTGAGGTATACTGAACCCATCCTATTCCTTACACACTGAAAGATGCAGTTGAGGTATACTGAGCCCATCCTATTCCTTATGCACTCAAAGATGCAGTTGAGGTATACTGAGCCCATCCTATTCCTTACGCACTCAAAGATGCAGTTGAGGTATACCGAGTCCATCCTATTCCTTACGCACTCAAAGATGCAGTTGAGGTATACTGAGTCCATCCTGTTCCTTACGCACTCAAAGATGCAGTTGAGGTATACTGAGTCCATCCTATTCCTTACGCACTCAAAGATGCAGGTGAGGTATACTGAGTCCATCCTATTCCTTACGCACTCAAAGATGCAGTTGAGGTATACCGAGTCCATCCTATTCCTTACGCACTCAAAGATGCAGTTGAGGTATACTGAGTCTTTCCTATTCCTTACGCACTCAAAGATGCAGTTGAGGTATACTGAGCCCATCCTATTCCTTACGCACTCAAAGATGCAGTTGAGGTATACCGAGTCCATCCTATTCCTTATGCACTCAAAGATGGAGTTGAGGTATACTGAGTCCATCCTATTCCTTACGCACTCAAAGATGCAGGTGAGGTATACTGAGTCCATCCTATTCCTTACGCACTCAAAGATGCATGTGAGGTATACTGAGTCCATCCTATTCCTTACGCACTCAAAGATGCAGTTGAGGTATACTGAGTCCATCCTATTCCTTACGCACTCAAAGATGCAGTTGAGGTATACCGAGTCCATCCTATTCCTTACGCACTCAAAGATGCAGTTGAGGTATTCTGAGCCCATCCTATTCCTTACGCACTCAAAGATGCAGTTGAGGTATACTGAACCCATCCTATTCCTTATGCACTCAAAGATGCAGTTGAGGTATACTGAGTCCATCCTATTCCTTACGCACTCAAAGATGCAGTAGAGGTATACTGAGTCCATCCTATTCCTTACGCACTCAAAGATGCAGTTGAGGTATACTGAGTCTATCCTATTCCTTACACACTCAAAGATGCAGTTGAGGTATACTGAGCCCATCCTATTCCTTACGCACTCAAAGATGCAGTTGAGGTATACCGAGTCCATCCTATTCCTTACGCACTCAAAGATGCAGTTGAGGTATACTGAGTCCATCCTATTCCTTATGCACTCAAAGATGCAGTTGAGGTATACTGAGTCCATCCTATTCCTTACGCACTCAAAGATGCAGGTGAGGTATACTGAGTCCATCCTATTCCTTACGCACTCAAAGATGCAGTTCAGGTATACTGAGACCATCCTATTCCTTACACACTCAAAGATGCAGTTGAGGTATACCGAGTCCATCCTATTCCTTACGCCCTCAAAGATGAAGTTGAGGTATACTGAGTCCATCCTATTCCTTACGCACTCAAAGATGCAGTTGAGGTATATCGAGTCCATCCCATTCCCTACGCACTCAAAGATGCAGTTGAGGTATACCGAGTCCATCCTATTCCTTACACACTCAAAGATGCAGTTGAGGTATACCGAGTCCATCCTATTCCTTACGCACTCAAAGATGCAGTTGAGGTATACTGAGTCCATCCTATTCCTTACGCACTCAAAGATGCAGTTGAGGTATACCGAGTCCATCCTATTCCTTACGCACTCAAAGATGCAGTTGAGGTATACCGAGTCCATCCTATTCCTTGCGCACTCAAAGATGCAGTTGAGGTATACCGAGTCCATCCTATTCCTTACGCACTCAAAGATGCAGTTGAGGTATACTGAGCCCATCCTATTCCTTACGCACTCAAAGATGCAGTTGAGGTATACTGAACCCATCCTATTCCTTATGCACTCAAAGATGCAGTTGAGGTATACTGAGTCCATCCTATTCCTTACGCACTCAAAGATGCAGTTGAGGTATACCGAGTCCATCCTATTCCTTACGCACTCAAAGATGCAGTTGAGGTATACCGAGTCCATCCTATTCCTTACACACTCAAAGATGCAGGTGAGGTATACTGAGTCCATCCTATTCCTTACGCACTCAAAGATGCAGTTCAGGTATACTGAGACCATCCTATTCCTTACACACTCAAAGATGCAGTTGAGGTATACCGAGTCCATCCTATTCCTTACGCCCTCAAAGATGAAGTTGAGGTATACTGAGTCCATCCTATTCCTTACGCACTCAAAGATGCAGTTCAGGTATACTGAGACCATCCTATTCCTTACGCACTCAAAGATGCAGTTGAGGTATACTGAGTCCATCCTATTCCTTACGCACTCAAAGATGCAGTAGAGGTATACTGAGTCCATCCTATTCCTTACACACTCAAAGATGCAGTTGAGGTATACCGAGTGCATCCTATTCCATACGCACTCAAAGATGCAGTTGAGGTATACCGAGTCCATCCTATTCCTTACGCACTCAAAGATGCAGTTGAGGTATACCGAGTCCATCCTATTCCTTACTCACTCAAAGATGCAGTTGAGGTATACTGAGTCCATCCTATTCCTTACGCACTCAAAGATGCAGTTGAGGTATACTGGGTCCATCCTATTCCTTACGCACTCAAAGATGCAGTTCTGGTATACTGAGTCCATCCTATTCCTTACACACTCAAAGATGCAGTTGAGGTATACCGAGTCCATCCTATTCCTTACGCACTCAAAGATGAAGTTGAGGTATACTGAGTCCATCCTATTCCTTACGCACTCAAAGATGCAGTTGAGGTATACCGAGTCCATCCTATTCCTTACGCACTCAAAGATGCAGTTGCGGTATACCGAGTCCATCCTATTCCTTACACACTCAAAGATGCAGTTGAGGTATACAGAGTCCATCCTATTCCTTACGCACTCAAAGATGCAGTTGAGGTATACTGAATCCATCCTATTCCTTAAGCACTCAAAGATGCAGTTGAGGTATACCGAGTCCATCCTATTCCTTACGCACTCAAAGATGCAGTTGAGGTAAACTGAGCCCATCCTATTTCTTAGGGGCTCAAAGATGCAGTTGATGTATACTGAGTCCATCCTATTTCTTACGCACTCAAAGATGAAGTTGAGGTATACCGAGTCCATCCTATTCCTTACGCACTCAAAGATGCAGTTGAGGTATACCGACTCCATCCTATTCCTTACGCACTAAAGATGCAGTTGAGGTATACTGAGTCCATCCTATTCCTTACGCACTCAAAGATGCAGTTGAGGTATACTGAGTCCATCCTATTCCTTACGCACTCAAAGATGCAATTCAGGTATACCGAGTCCATCCTATTCCTTACACACTCAAAGATGCAGTTGAGGTATACCGAGTCCATCCTATTCCTTATGCACTCAAAGATGAAGTTGAGGTATACTGAGTCCATCCTATTCCTTACGCACTCAAAGATGCAGTTGAGGTATACCGAGTCCATCCTATTCCTTACGCACTCAAAGATGCAGTTGAGGTATACTGAGTCCATCCTGTTCCTTATGCACTCAAAGATGCAGTTGAGGTATACTGAGTCTATCCTATTCCTTACGCACTCAAAGATGCAGTTGAGGTATACTGAGCCCATCCTATTCCTTACGCACTCAAAGATGCAGTTGAGGTATTCTGAGCCCATCCTATTTCTTATGCGCTCAAAGATGCAGTTGAGGTATACTGAGTCCATCCTATTTCTTATGCGATCAAAGATGCAGTTGAGGTATACTGAGTCCATCCTATTCCTTACGCACTCAAAGATGCAGTTGAGGTATACTGAGTGTATCCTATTCCTTACGCACTCAAAGATGCAGTTGAGGTATACTGAGCCCATCCTATTCCTTACGCACTCAAAGATGCAGTTGTGGTATACTGAGCCCATCCTATTTCTTGTGCACTCAAAGTTGCAGTTGAGGTATACTGAGTCCATCCTATTCCTTACGCACTCAAAGATGCAGTTGAGGTATACTGAGCCCATCCTATTCCTTACGCACTCAAAGATGCAGTTGAGGTATACTGAACCCATCCTATTCCTTACACACTGAAAGATGCAGTTGAGGTATACCGTGTCCATCCTATTCCTTACGCACTCAAAGATGCAGTAGAGGTATACTGAGCCCATCCTATTTCTTGTGCACTCAAAGTTGCAGTTGAGGTATACTGAGTCCATCCTATTCCTTACGCACTCAAAGATGCAGTTGAGGTATACTGAGCCCATCCTATTCCTTACGCACTCAAAGATGCAGTTGAGGTATACTGAACCCATCCTATTCCTTACACACTCAAAGATGCAGTTGAGGTATACCGAGTCCATCCTATTCCTTGCGCACTCAAAGATGCAGTTGAGGTATACTGAGCCCATCCTATTCCTTACGCACTCAAAGATGCAGTTGAGGTATACCGAGTCCATCCTATTCCTTACGCACTCAAAGATGCAGTTGAGGTATACTGAGTCCATCCTGTTCCTTACGCACTCAAAGATGCAGTTGAGGTATACTGAGTCCATCCTATTCCTTACGCACTCAAAGATGCACGTGAGGTATACTGAGTCCATCCTATTCCTTACGCACTCAAAGATGCAGTTGAGGTATACCGAGTCCATCCTATTCCTTACGCACTCAAAGATGCAGTTGAGGTATACTGAGTCTTTCCTATTCCTTACGCACTCAAAGATGCAGTTGAGGTATACTGAGCCCATCCTATTCCTTACGCACTCAAAGATGCAGTTGAGGTATACCGAGTCCATCCTATTCCTTACGCACTCAAAGATGGAGTTGAGGTATACTGAGTCCATCCTATTCCTTACGCACTCAAAGATGCAGGTGAGGTATACTGAGTCCATCCTATTCCTTACGCACTCAAAGATGCATGTGAGGTATACTGAGTCCATCCTATTCCTTACGCACTCAAAGATGCAGTTGAGGTATACTGAGTCCATCCTATTCCTTACGCACTCAAAGATGCAGTTGAGGTATACCGAGTCCATCCTATTCCTTACGCACTCAAAGATGCAGTTGAGGTATACTGAGCCCATCCTATTCCTTACGCACTCAAAGATGCAGTTGAGGTATACTGAACCCATCCTATTCCTTATGCACTCAAAGATGCAGTTGAGGTATACTGAGTCCATCCTATTCCTTACGCACTCAAAGATGCAGTAGAGGTATACTGAGTCCATCCTATTCCTTACACACTCAAAGATGCAGTTGAGGTATACTGAGCCCATCCTATTCCTTACGCACTCAAAGATGCAGTTGAGGTATACCGAGTCCATCCTATTCCTTACGCACTCAAAGATGCAGTTGAGGTATACTGAGTCCATCCTATTCCTTATGCACTCAAAGATGCAGTTGAGGTATACTGAGTCCATCCTATTCCTTACGCACTCAAAGATGCAGGTGAGGTATACTGAGTCCATCCTATTCCTTACGCACTCAAAGATGCAGTTCAGGTATACTGAGACCATCCTATTCCTTACACACTCAAAGATGCAGTTGAGGTGTACCGAGTCCATCCTATTCCTTACGCCCTCAAAGATGAAGTTGAGGTATACTGAGTCCATCCTATTCCTTACGCACTCAAAGATGCAGTTGAGGTATATCGAGTCCATCCCATTCCCTACGCACTCAAAGATGCAGTTGAGGTATACCGAGTCCATCCTATTCCTTACACACTCAAAGCTGCAGTTGAGGTATACCGAGTCCATCCTATTCCTTACGCACTCAAAGATGCAGTTGAGGTATACTGAGTCCATCCTATTCCTTACGCACTCAAAGATGCAGTTGAGGTATACCGAGTCCATCCTATTCCTTACGCACTCAAAGATGCAGTTGAGGTATACCGAGTCCATCCTATTCCTTGCGCACTCAAAGTTGCAGTTGAGGTATACCGAGACCATCCTATTCCTTACGCACTCAAAGATGCAGTTGAAGTATACCGAGTACATCCTATTCCATACGCACTCAAAGATGCAGTTGAGGTATACCGAGTCCATCCTATTCCTTACGCACTCAAAGATGCAGTTGAGGTATACCGAGTCCATCCTATTCCTTATGCACTCAAAGATGCAGTTGAGGTATACTGAGTCCATCCTATTCCTTACGCACTCAAAGATGCAGTTGAGGTATACTGAGTCCATCCTATTCCTTACGCACTCAAAGATGCAGGTGAGGTATACTGAGTCCATTATATTCCTTACGCCCTCAAAGATGAAGTTGAGGTATACTGAGTCCATCCTATTCCTTACGCACTCGAAGATGCAGTTGAGGTATACCGAGTCCATCCTATTCCTTACGCACTCAAAGATGCAGTTGAGGTATACCGAGTCCATCCTATTCCTTACACACTCAAAGATGCAGTTGAGGTATACCGAGTCCATCCTATTCCTTACGCACTCAAAGATGCAGTTGAGGTATACTGAGTCCATCCTATTCCTTACGCACTCAAAGATGCAGTTGAGGTATACTGGGTCCATCCTATTCCTTACGCACTCAAAGATGCAGTTCAGGTATACTGAGTCCATCCTATTCCTTACACACTCAAAGATGCACTTGAGGTATACCGAGTCCATCCTATTCCTTACGCACTCAAAGATGAAGTTGAGGTATACTGAGGCCATCCTATTCCTTACGCACTCAAAGATGCAGTTGAGGTATAGCGAGTCCATCCTATTCCTTACACACTCAAAGATGCAGTTGAGGTATACCGAGTCCATCCTATTCCTTACGCACTCAAAGATGCAGTTGAGGTATACTGAGTCCATCCTATTCCTTAAGCACTCAAAGATGCAGTTGAGGTATACCGAGTCCATCCTATTCCTTACACACTCAAAGATTCAGTTGAGGTATACTGAGCCCATCCTATTTCTTATGCGCTCAAAGATGCAGTTGAGGTATACTGAGTCCATCCTATTTCTTATGCGCTCAAAGATGCAGTTGAGGTATACTGAGTCCATCCTATTCCTTATGCACTCAAAGATGCAGTTGAAGTATACCGAGTCCATCCTATTCCTT
The DNA here is from genome assembly GCA_031216915.1 of Pictodentalium vernedei. Lineage (NCBI taxonomy): Eukaryota > Metazoa > Mollusca > Scaphopoda > Dentaliida > Dentaliidae > Pictodentalium > Pictodentalium vernedei. Next base: position 7,567,520 of record CM062291.1, on the reverse strand, counting down.
ACGCACTCAAAGATGCAGTTGGGGTATACTGAGTCCATCCTATTCCTTACGCACTGAAAGATGCAGTTGAGGTATACTGAGTCCATCCTAGTCCTTACGCACTCAAAGATGCAGTTCAGGTATACCGAGTCCATCCTATACCTTACACACTCAAAGATGCAGTTGAGGTATACCGAGTCCATCCTATTCCTTACGCACTCAAAGATGAAGTTGAGGTATACTGAGTCCATCCTTTTCCTTACGCACTCAAAGATGCAGTTGAGGTATACCGAGTCCATCCTATTCCTTACTCACTCAAAGATGCAGTTGAGGTATACCGAGTCCATCCTATTCCTTACGCACTGAAAGATGCAGTTGAGGTATAGCGAGTCCATCCTATTCCTTACGCACTCAAAGATGCAGTTGAGGTATACTGAGTCTATCCTATTCCTTACGCACTCAAAGATGCAGTTGAGGTATACTGAGCCCATCCTATTCCTTACGCACTCAAAGATGCAGTTGCGGTATTCTGAGCCCATCCTATTTCCTATGCGCTCAAAGATGCAGTTGAGGTATACTGAGTCCATCCTATTTCTTATGCGCTCAAAGATGCAGTTGAGGTATACTGAGTCCATCCTATTCCTTATGCACTCAAAGATGCAGTTGAGGTGTACTGAGTCTATCCTATTCCTTACGCACTCAAAGATGCAGTTGAGGTATACTGAGCCCATCCTATTCCTTACGCACTCAAAGATGCAGTTGTGGTATACTGAGCCCATCCTATTTCTTATGCACTCAAAGATGCAGTTGAGGTATACTGATTCCATCCGATTCCTTACGCACTCAAAGATGCAGTTGAGGTATACTGAGCCCATCCTATTCCTTACGCACTCAAAGATGCAGTTGAGGTATACTGAACCCATCCTATTCCTTATGCACTCAAAGATGCAGTTGAGGTATACTGAGTCCATCCTATTCCTTACGCACTCAAAGATGCAGTTGAGGTATACCGAGTCCATCCTATTCCTTACGCACTCAAAGATGCAGTTGAGGTATACCGAGTCCATCCTATTCCTAACACACTCAAAGATGCAGGTGAGGTATACAGAGTCCATCCTATTCCTTACGCACTCAAAGATGCAGTTCAGGTATACTGAGACCATCCTATTCCTTACACACTCAAAGATGCAGTTGAGGTATACCGAGTCCATCCTATTCCTTACGCCCTCAAAGATGAAGTTGAGGTATACTGAGTCCATCCTATTCCTCACGCACTCAAAGATGCAGTTCAGGTATACTGAGACCATCCTATTCCTTACGCACTCAAAGATGCAGTTGAGGTATACTGAGTCCATCCTATTCCTTACGCACTCAAAGATGCAGTAGAGGTATACTGAGTCCATCCTATTCCTTACACACTCAAAGATGCAGTTGAGGTATACCGAGTGCATCCTATTCCATACGCACTCAAAGATGCAGTTGAGGTATACCGAGTCCATCCTATTCCTTACGCACTCAAAGATGCAGTTGAGGTATACCGAGTCCATCCTATTCCTTACTCACTCAAAGATGCAGTTGAGGTATACTGAGTCCATCCTATTCCTTACGCACTCAAAGATGCAGTTGAGGTATACTGGGTCCATCCTATTCCTTACGCACTCAAAGATGCAGTTCTGGTATACTGAGTCCATCCTATTCCTTACACACTCAAAGATGCAGTTGAGGTATACCGAGTCCATCCTATTCCTTACGCACTCAAAGATGAAGTTGAGGTATACTGAGTCCATCCTATTCCTTACGCACTCAAAGATGCAGTTGAGGTATACCGAGTCCATCCTATTCCTTACGCACTCAAAGATGCAGTTGCGGTATACCGAGTCCATCCTATTCCTTACACACTCAAAGATGCAGTTGAGGTATACAGAGTCCATCCTATTCCTTACGCACTCAAAGATGCAGTTGAGGTATACTGAATCCATCCTATTCCTTAAGCACTCAAAGATGCAGTTGAGGTATACCGAGTCCATCCTATTCCTTACGCACTCAAAGATGCAGTTGAGGTAAACTGAGCCCATCCTATTTCTTAGGGGCTCAAAGATGCAGTTGATGTATACTGAGTCCATCCTATTTCTTACGCACTCAAAGATGAAGTTGAGGTATACCGAGTCCATCCTATTCCTTACGCACTCAAAGATGCAGTTGAGGTATACCGACTCCATCCTATTCCTTACGCACTAAAGATGCAGTTGAGGTATACTGAGTCCATCCTATTCCTTACGCACTCAAAGATGCAGTTGAGGTATACTGAGTCCATCCTATTCCTTACGCACTCAAAGATGCAATTCAGGTATACCGAGTCCATCCTATTCCTTACACACTCAAAGATGCAGTTGAGGTATACCGAGTCCATCCTATTCCTTATGCACTCAAAGATGAAGTAGAGGTATACTGAGTCCATCCTATTCCTTACGCACTCAAAGATGCAGTTGAGGTATACCGAGTCCATCCTATTCCTTACGCACTCAAAGATGCAGTTGAGGTATACTGAGTCCATCCTGTTCCTTATGCACTCAAAGATGCAGTTGAGGTATACTGAGTCTATCCTATTCCTTACGCACTCAAAGATGCAGTTGAGGTATACTGAGCCCATCCTATTCCTTACGCACTCAAAGATGCAGTTGAGGTATTCTGAGCCCATCCTATTTCTTATGCGCTCAAAGATGCAGTTGAGGTATACTGAGTCCATCCTATTTCTTATGCGATCAAAGATGCAGTTGAGGTATACTGAGTCCATCCTATTCCTTACGCACTCAAAGATGCAGTTGAGGTATACTGAGTGTATCCTATTCCTTACGCACTCAAAGATGCAGTTGAGGTATACTGAGCCCATCCTATTCCTTACGCACTCAAAGATGCAGTTGTGGTATACTGAGCCCATCCTATTTCTTGTGCACTCAAAGTTGCAGTTGAGGTATACTGAGTCCATCCTATTCCTTACGCACTCAAAGATGCAGTTGAGGTATACTGAGCCCATCCTATTCCTTACGCACTCAAAGATGCAGTTGAGGTATACTGAACCCATCCTATTCCTTACACACTGAAAGATGCAGTTGAGGTATACCGAGTCCATCCTATTCCTTACGCACTCAAAGATGCAGTAGAGGTATACTGAGCCCATCCTATTTCTTGTGCACTCAAAGTTGCAGTTGAGGTATACTGAGTCCATCCTATTCCTTACGCACTCAAAGATGCAGTTGAGGTATACTGAGCCCATCCTATTCCTTACGCACTCAAAGATGCAGTTGAGGTATACTGAACCCATCCTATTCCTTACACACTCAAAGATGCAGTTGAGGTATACCGAGTCCATCCTATTCCTTGCGCACCCAAAGATGCAGTTGAGGTATACTGAGCCCATCCTATTCCTTACGCACTCAAAGATGCAGTTGAGGTATACCGAGTCCATCCTATTCCTTACGCACTCAAAGATGCAGTTGAGGTATACTGAGTCCATCCTGTTCCTTACGCACTCAAAGATGCAGTTGAGGTATACTGAGTCCATCCTATTCCTTACGCACTCAAAGATGCAGGTGAGGTATACTGAGTCCATCCTATTCCTTACGCACTCAAAGATGCAGTTGAGGTATACCGAGTCCATCCTATTCCTTACGCACTCAAAGATGCAGTTGAGGTATACTGAGTCTTTCCTATTCCTTACGCACTCAAAGATGCAGTTGAGGTATACTGAGCCCATCCTATTCCTTACGCACTCAAAGATGCAGTTGAGGTATACCGAGTCCATCCTATTCCCTACGCACTCAAAGATGGAGTTGAGGTATACTGAGTCCATCCTATTCCTTACGCACTCAAAGATGCAGGTGAGGTATACTGAGTCCATCCTATTCCTTACGCACTCAAAGATGCATGTGAGGTATACTGAGTCCATCCTATTCCTTACGCACTCAAAGATGCAGTTGAGGTATACTGAGTCCATCCTATTCCTTACGCACTCAAAGATGCAGTTGAGGTATACCGAGTCCATCCTATTCCTTACGCACTCAAAGATGCAGTTGAGGTATACTGAGCCCATCCTATTCCTTACGCACTCAAAGATGCAGTTGAGGTATACTGAACCCATCCTATTCCTTATGCACTCAAAGATGCAGTTGAGGTATACTGAGTCCATCCTATTCCTTACGCACTCAAAGATGCAGTAGAGGTATACTGAGTCCATCCTATTCCTTACACACTCAAAGATGCAGTTGAGGTATACTGAGCCCATCCTATTCCTTACGCACTCAAAGATGCAGTTGAGGTATACCGAGTCCATCCTATTCCTTACGCACTCAAAGATGCAGTTGAGGTATACTGAGTCCATCCTATTCCTTATGCACTCAAAGATGCAGTTGAGGTTTACTGAGTCCATCCTATTCCTTACGCACTCAAAGATGCAGGTGAGGTATACTGAGTCCATCCTATTCCTTACGCACTCAAAGATGCAGTTCAGGTATACTGAGACCATCCTATTCCTTACACACTCAAAGATGCAGTTGAGGTGTACCGAGTCCATCCTATTCCTTACGCCCTCAAAGATGAAGTTGAGGTATACTGAGTCCATCCTATTCCTTACGCACTCAAAGATGCAGTTGAGGTATATCGAGTCCATCCCATTCCCTACGCACTCAAAGATGCAGTTGAGGTATACCGAGTCCATCCTATTCCTTACACACTCAAAGCTGCAGTTGAGGTATACCGAGTCCATCCTATTCCTTACGCACTCAAAGATGCAGTTGAGGTATACTGAGTCCATCCTATTCCTTACGCACTCAAAGATGCAGTTGAGGTATACCGAGTCCATCCTATTCCTTACGCACTCAAAGATGCAGTTGAGGTATACCGAGTCCATCCTATTCCTTGCGCACTCAAAGTTGCAGTTGAGGTATACCGAGTCCATCCTATTCCTTACGCACTCAAAGATGCAGTTGAAGTATACCGAGTACATCCTATTCCATACGCACTCAAAGATGCAGTTGAGGTATACCGAGTCCATCCTATTCCTTACGCACTCAAAGATGCAGTTGAGGTATACCGAGTCCATCCTATTCCTTATGCACTCAAAGATGCAGTTGAGGTATACTGAGTCCATCCTATTCCTTACGCACTCAAAGATGCAGTTGAGGTATACTGAGTCCATCCTATTCCTTACGCACTCAAAGATGCAGGTGAGGTATACTGAGTCCATTATATTCCTTACGCCCTCAAACATGAAGTTGAGGTATACTGAGTCCATCCTATTCCTTACGCACTCGAAGATGCAGTTGAGGTATACCGAGTCCATCCTATTCCTTACGCACTCAAAGATGCAGTTGAGGTATACCGAGTCCATCCTATTCCTTACACACTCAAAGATGCAGTTGAGGTATACCGAGTCCATCCTATTCCTTACGCACTCAAAGATGCAGTTGAGGTATACTGAGTCCATCCTATTCCTTACGCACTCAAAGATGCAGTTGAGGTATACTGGGTCCATCCTATTCCTTACGCACTCAAAGATGCAGTTCAGGTATACTGAGTCCATCCTATTCCTTACACACTCAAAGATGCACTTGAGGTATACCGAGTCCATCCTATTCCTTACGCACTCAAAGATGAAGTTGAGGTATACTGAGGCCATCCTATTCCTTACGCACTCAAAGATGCAGTTGAGGTATAGCGAGTCCATCCTATTCCTTACACACTCAAAGATGCAGTTGAGGTATACCGAGTCCATCCTATTCCTTACGCACTCAAAGATGCAGTTGAGGTATACTGAGTCCATCCTATTCCTTAAGCACTCAAAGATGCAGTTGAGGTATACCGAGTCCATCCTATTCCTTACACACTCAAAGATTCAGTTGAGGTATACTGAGCCCATCCTATTTCTTATGCGCTCAAAGATGCAGTTGAGGTATACTGAGTCCATCCTATTTCTTATGCGCTCAAAGATGCAGTTGAGGTATACTGAGTCCATCCTATTCCTTATGCACTCAAAGATGCAGTTGAAGTATACCGAGTCCATCCTATTCCTTACGCACTCAAAGATGCAGTTGGGGTATACTGAGTCCATCCTATTCCTTACGCACTGAAAGATGCAGTTGAGGTATACTGAGTCCATCCTAGTCCTTACGCACTCAAAGATGCAGTTCAGGTATACCGAGTCCATCCTATACCTTACACACTCAAAGATGCAGTTGAGGTATACCGAGTCCATCCTATTCCTTACGCACTCAAAGATGAAGTTGAGGTATACTGAGTCCATCCTTTTCCTTACGCACTCAAAGATGCAGTTGAGGTATACCGAGTCCATCCTATTCCTTACTCACTCAAAGATGCAGTTGAGGTATACCGAGTCCATCCTATTCCTTACGCACTGAAAGATGCAGTTGAGGTATAGCGAGTCCATCCTATTCCTTACGCACTCAAAGATGCAGTTGAGGTATACTGAGTCTATCCTATTCCTTACGCACTCAAAGATGCAGTTGTGGTATACTGAGCCCATCCTATTCCTTACGCACTCAAAGATGCAGTTGCGGTATTCTGAGCCCATCCTATTTCCTATGCGCTCAAAGATGCAGTTGAGGTATACTGAGTCCATCCTATTTCTTATGCGCTCAAAGATGCAGTTGAGGTATACTGAGTCCATCCTATTCCTTATGCACTCAAAGATGCAGTTCAGGTGTACTGAGTCTATCCTATTCCTTACGCACTCAAAGATGCAGTTGAGGTATACTGAGCCCATCCTATTCCTTACGCACTCAAAGATGCAGTTGTGGTATACTGAGCCCATCCTATTTCTTATGCACTCAAAGATGCAGTTGAGGTATACTGATTCCATCCGATTCCTTACGCAGTCAAAGATGCAGTTGAGGTATACTGAGCCCATCCTATTCCTTACGCACTCAAAGATGCAGTTGAGGTATACTGAACCCATCCTATTCCTTACGCACTCGAAGATGCAGTTGAGGTATACCGAGTCCATCCTATTCCTTACGCACTCAAAGATGCAGTTGAGGTATACTGAGCCCATCCTATTCCTTACGCACTCGAAGATGCAGTTGAGGTATACCGAGGAAATCCTATTCCTTACGCACTCAAAGATGCAGTTGAGGTATACTGAGCCCATCCTATTCCTTACGCACTCAAAGATAAAGTTGAGGTATACCGAGTCCATCCTATTCCTTACGCACTCAAAGATGCAGTTGAGGTATACTGAGTCCATCCTATTCCTTAAGCACTCAAAGATGCAGTTGAGGTATACTGAGTCCATCCTATTCCTTACGCACTCAAAGATGCAGTTGAGGTATACTGAGTCCATCCTATTCCTTACGCACTCAAAGATGAAGTTGAGGTATACCGAGTCCATCCTATTCCTTACGCACTCAAAGATGAAGTTGAGGTATACCGAGTCCATCCTATTCCTTACGCACTCAAAGATGCAGTTGAGGTATACTGAGCCCATCCTATTCCTTACGCACTCGAAGATGCAGTTGAGGTATACCGAGGAAATCCTATTCCTTACGCACTCAAAGATGCAGTTGAGGTATACTGAGCCCATCCTATTCCTTACGCACTCAAAGATGCAGTTGAGGTATACTGAACCCATCCTATTCCTTTCGCACTCGAAGATGCAGTTGAGGTATACCGAGGAAATCCTATTCCTTACGCACTCAAAGATGCAGTTGAGGTATACTGAGCCCATCCTATTCCTTACGCACTCAAAGATGAAGTTGAGGTATACCGAGTCCATCCTATTCCTTACGCACTCAAAGATGCAGTTGAGGTATACTGAGTCCATCCTATTCCTTAAGCACTCAAAGATGCAGTTGAGGTATACTGAGTCCATCCTATTCCTTACGCACTCAAAGATGCAGTTGAGGTATACTGAGCCCATCCTATTCCTTACGCACTCAAAGATGAAGTTGAGGTATACCGAGTCCATCCTATTCCTTACGCACTCAAAGATGCAGTTGAGGTATACTGAGTCCATCCTATTCCTTAAGCACTCAAAGATGCAGTTGAGGTATACTGAGTCCATCCTATTCCTTACGCACTCAAAGATGCAGTTGAGGTATACTGAGCCCATCCTATTCCTTACGCACTCAAAGATGAAGTTGAGGTATACCGAGACCATCCTATTCCTTACGCACTCAAAGATGCAGTTGAGGTATACTGAGTCCATCCTATTCCTTAAGCACTCAAAGATGCAGTTGAGGTATACTGAGTCCATCCTATTCCTTACGCACTCAAAGATGCAGGTGAGGTATACTGAGTCCATCCTATTCCTTACGCATTCAAAGATGCAGTTCAGGTATACTGAGTCCATCCTATTCCTACACACTCAAAGATGCAGTTGAGGTATACCGAGCCCATCCTATTCCTTACGCACTCAAAGATGCAGTTGAGGTATACTGAGCCCATCCTATTTCTTATGCGCTCAAAGATGCAGTTGAGGTATACTGAGTCCATCCTATTTCTTATGCGCTCAAAGATGCAGTTGAGGTATACTGAGTCCATCCTATGCCTTACGCACTCAAAGATGCAGTTGAGGTATACCGAGTCCATCCTATTCCTTACGCACTCAAAGATGCAGTTGAGGTATACTGAGTCCATCCTATTCCTTACGCACTCAAAGATGCAGTTGAGGTATACTGAGTCCATCCTATTCCTTACGCACTCAAAGATGCAGTTCAGGTATACCAAGTCCATCCTATTCCTTACACACTCAAAGATGCAGTTGAGGTATACCGCGTCCATCCTATTCCTTATGCACTCAAAGATGAAGTTGAGGTATACTGAGTCCATCCTATTCCTTACGCACTCAAAGATGCAGTTGAGGTATACTGAGCCCATCCTATTCCTTACGCACTCAAAGATGCAGTTGAGGTATACCGAGTCCATCCTATTCCTTATGCACTCAAAGATGGAGTTGAGGTATACTGAGTCCATCCTATTCCTTACGCACTCAAAGATGCAGGTGAGGTATACTGAGTCCATCCTATTCCTTACGCACTCAAAGATGCATGTGAGGTATACTGAGTCCATCCTATTCCTTACGCACTCAAAGATGCAGTTGAGGTATACTGAGCCCATCCTATTCCTTACACACTCAAAGATGCAGTAGAGGTATACTGAACCCATCCTATTCCTTACGCACTCGAAGATGCAGTTGAGGTATCCCGAGTCCATCCTATTCCTTACGCACTCAAAGATGCAGTAGAGGTATACTGAGTCCATCCTATTCCTTACACACTCAAAGATGCAGGTGAGGTATACTGAGCCCATCCTATTCCTTACGCACTCAAAGATGCAGTTGAGGTATACCGAGTCCATCCTATTCCTTACGCACTCAAAGATGCAGTTGAGGTATACTGAGTCCATCCTATTCCTTAAGCACTCAAAGATGCAGTTGAGGTATACTGAGTCCATCCTATTCCTTACGCACTCAAAGATGCAGGTGAGGTATACTGAGTCCATCCTATTCCTTACGCACTCAAAGATGCAGTTGAGGTATACTGAGTCCATCCTATTCCTTATGCACTCAAAGATGCAGTTGAGGTATACTGAGTCCATCCTATTCCTTACGCACTCAAAGATGCAGGTGAGGTATACTGAGTCCATCCTATTCCTTACGCACTCAAAGATGCAGTTCAGGTATACTGAGACCATCCTATTCCTTACACACTCAAAGATGCAGTTGAGGTATACCGAGTCCATCCTATTCCTTACGCCCTCAAAGATGAAGTTGAGGTATACTGAGTCCATCCTATTCCTTACGCACTCAAAGATGCAGTTGAGGTATATCGAGTCCATCCCATTCCCTACGCACTCAAAGATGCAGTTGAGGTATACCGAGTCCATCCTATTCCTTACACACTCAAAGATGCAGTTGAGGTATACCGAGTCCATCCTATTCCTTACGCACTCAAAGATGCAGTTGAGGTATACTGAGTCCATCCTATTCCTTACGCACTCAAAGATGCAGTTGAGGTATACCGAGTCCATCCTATTCCTTACGCACTCAAAGATGCAGTTGAGGTATACCGAGTCCATCCTATTCCTTGCGCACTCAAAGATGCAGTTGAGGTATACCGAGTCCATCCTATTCCTTACGCACTCAAAGATGCAGTTGAGGTATACTGAGCCCATCCTATTCCTTACGCACTCAAAGATGCAGTTGAGGTATACTGAACCCATCCTATTCCTTATGCACTCAAAGATGCAGTTGAGGTATACTGAGTCCATCCTATTCCTTACGCACTCAAAGATGCAGTTGAGGTATACCGAGTCCATCCTATTCCTTACGCACTCAAAGATGCAGTTGAGGTATACCGAGTCCATCCTATTCCTTACACACTCAAAGATGCAGGTGAGGTATACTGAGTCCATCCTATTCCTTACGCACTCAAAGATGCAGTTCAGGTATACTGAGACCATCCTATTCCTTACACACTCAAAGATGCAGTTGAGGTATACCGAGTCCATCCTATTCCTTACGCCCTCAAAGATGAAGTTGAGGTATACTGAGTCCATCCTATTCCTTACGCACTCAAAGATGCAGTTCAGGTATACTGAGACCATCCTATTCCTTACGCACTCAAAGATGCAGTTGAGGTATACTGAGTCCATCCTATTCCTTACGCACTCAAAGATGCAGTAGAGGTATACTGAGTCCATCCTATTCCTTACACACTCAAAGATGCAGTTGAGGTATACCGAGTGCATCCTATTCCATACGCACTCAAAGATGCAGTTGAGGTATACCGAGTCCATCCTATTCCTTACGCACTCAAAGATGCAGTTGAGGTATACCGAGTCCATCCTATTCCTTACTCACTCAAAGATGCAGTTGAGGTATACTGAGTCCATCCTATTCCTTACGCACTCAAAGATGCAGTTGAGGTATACTGGGTCCATCCTATTCCTTACGCACTCAAAGATGCAGTTCTGGTATACTGAGTCCATCCTATTCCTTACACACTCAAAGATGCAGTTGAGGTATACCGAGTCCATCCTATTCCTTACGCACTCAAAGATGAAGTTGAGGTATACTGAGTCCATCCTATTCCTTACGCACTGAAAGATGCAGTTGAGGTATACCGACTCCATCCTATTCCTTACGCACTCAAAGATGCAGTAGCGGTATACCGAGTCCATCCTATTCCTTACACACTCAAAGATGCAGTTGAGGTATACAGAGTCCATCCTATTCCTTACGCACTCAAAGATGCAGTTGAGGTATACTGAATCCATCCTATTCCTTAAGCACTCAAAGATGCAGTTGAGGTATACCGAGTCCATCCTATTCCTTACGCACTCAAAGATGCAGTTGAGGTAAACTGAGCCCATCCTATTTCTTAGGGGCTCAAAGATGCAGTTGATGTATACTGAGTCCATCCTATTTCTTACGCACTCAAAGATGAAGTTGAGGTATACCGAGTCCATCCTATTCCTTACGCACTCAAAGATGCAGTTGAGGTATACCGACTCCATCCTATTCCTTACGCACTAAAGATGCAGTTGAGGTATACTGAGTCCATCCTATTCCTTACGCACTCAAAGATGCAGTTGAGGTATACTGAGTCCATCCTATTCCTTACGCACTCAAAGATGCAATTCAGGTATACCGAGTCCATCCTATTCCTTACACACTCAAAGATGCAGTTGAGGTATACCGAGTCCATCCTATTCCTTATGCACTCAAAGATGAAGTTGAGGTATACTGAGTCCATCCTATTCCTTACGCACTCAAAGATGCAGTTGAGGTATACCGAGTCCATCCTATTCCTTACGCACTCAAAGATGCAGTTGAGGTATACTGAGTCCATCCTGTTCCTTATGCACTCAAAGATGCAGTTGAGGTATACTGAGTCTATCCTATTCCTTATGCACTCAAAGATGCAGTTGAGGTATACTGAGCCCATCCTATTCCTTACGCACTCAAAGATGCAGTTGAGGTATTCTGAGCCCATCCTATTTCTTATGCGCTCAAAGATGCAGTTGAGGTATACTGAGTCCATCCTATTTCTTATGCGATCAAAGATGCAGTTGAGGTATACTGAGTCCATCCTATTCCTTACGCACTCAAAGATGCAGTTGAGGTATACTGAGTGTATCCTATTCCTTACGCACTCAAAGATGCAGTTGAGGTATACTGAGCCCATCCTATTCCTTACGCACTCAAAGATGCAGTTGTGGTATACTGAGCCCATCCTATTTCTTGTGCACTCAAAGTTGCAGTTGAGGTATACTGAGTCCATCCTATTCCTTACGCACTCAAAGATGCAGTTGAGGTATACTGAGCCCATCCTATTCCTTACGCACCCAAAGATGCAGTTGAGGTATACTGAACCCATCCTATTCCTTACACACTGAAAGATGCAGTTGAGGTATACCGAGTCCATCCTATTCCTTACGCACTCAAAGATGCAGTAGAGGTATACTGAGCCCATCCTATTTCTTGTGCACTCAAAGTTGCAGTTGAGGTATACTGAGTCCATCCTATTCCTTACGCACTCAAAGATGCAGTTGAGGTATACTGAGCCCATCCTATTCCTTACGCACTCAAAGATGCAGTTGAGGTATACTGAACCCATCCTATTCCTTACACACTCAAAGATGCAGTTGAGGTATACCGAGTCCATCCTATTCCTTGCGCACTCAAAGATGCAGTTGAGGTATACTGAGCCCATCCTATTCCTTACGCACTCAAAGATGCAGTTGAGGTATACCGAGTCCATCCTATTCCTTACGCACTCAAAGATGCAGTTGAGGTATACTGAGTCCATCCTGTTCCTTACGCACTCAAAGATGCAGTTGAGGTATACTGAGTCCATCCTATTCCTTACGCACTCAAAGATGCAGGTGAGGTATACTGAGTCCATCCTATTCCTTACGCACTCAAAGATGCAGTTGAGGTATACCGAGTCCATCCTATTCCTTACGCACTCAAAGATGCAGTTGAGGTATACTGAGTCTTTCCTATTCCTTACGCACTCAAAGATGCAGTTGAGGTATACTGAGCCCATCCTATTCCTTACGCACTCAAAGATGCAGTTGAGGTATACCGAGTCCATCCTATTCCTTACGCACTCAAAGATGGAGTTGAGGTATACTGAGTCCATCCTATTCCTTACGCACTCAAAGATGCAGGTGAGGTATACTGAGTCCATCCTATTCCTTACGCACTCAAAGATGCATGTGAGGTATACTGAGTCCATCCTATTCCTTACGCACTCAAAGATGCAGTTGAGGTATACTGAGTCCATCCTATTCCTTACGCACTCAAAGATGCAGTTGAGGTATACCGAGTCCATCCTATTCCTTACGCACTCAAAGATGCAGTTGAGGTATACTGAGCCCATCCTATTCCTTACGCACTCAAAGATGCAGTTGAGGTATACTGAACCCATCCTATTCCTTATGCACTCAAAGATGCAGTTGAGGTATACTGAGTCCATCCTATTCCTTACGCACTCAAAGATGCAGTAGAGGTATACTGAGTCCATCCTATTCCTTACACACTCAAAGATGCAGTTGAGGTATACTGAGCCCATCCTATTCCTTACGCACTCAAAGATGCAGTTGAGGTATACCGAGTCCATCCTATTCCTTACGCACTCAAAGATGCAGTTGAGGTATACTGAGTCCATCCTATTCCTTATGCACTCAAAGATGCAGTTGAGGTATACTGAGTCCATCCTATTCCTTACGCACTCAAAGATGCAGGTGAGGTATACTGAGTCCATCCTATTCCTTACGCACTCAAAGATGCAGTTCAGGTATACTGAGACCATCCTATTCCTTACACACTCAAAGATGCAGTTGAGGTATACCGAGTCCATCCTATTCCTTACGCCCTCAAAGATGAAGTTGAGGTATACTGAGTCCATCCTATTCCTTACGCACTCAAAGATGCAGTTGAGGTATATCGAGTCCATCCCATTCCCTACGCACTCAAAGATGCAGTTGAGGTATACCGAGTCCATCCTATTCCTTACACACTCAAAGATGCAGTTGAGGTATACCGAGTCCATCCTATTCCTTACGCACTCAAAGATGCAGTTGAGGTATACTGAGTCCATCCTATTCCTTACGCACTCAAAGATGCAGTTGAGGTATACCGAGTCCATCCTATTCCTTACGCACTCAAAGATGCAGTTGAGGTATACCGAGTCCATCCTATTCCTTGCGCACTCAAAGTTGCAGTTGAGGTATACCGAGTCCATCCTATTCCTTACGCACTCAAAGATGCAGTTGAAGTATACCGAGTACATCCTATTCCATACGCACTCAAAGATGCAGTTGAGGTATACCGAGTCCATCCTATTCCTTACGCACTCAAAGATGCAGTTGAGGTATACCGAGTCCATCCTATTCCTTATGCACTCAAAGATGCAGTTGAGGTATACTGAGTCCATCCTATTCCTTACGCACTCAAAGATGCAGTTGAGGTATACTGAGTCCATCCTATTCCTTACGCACTCAAAGATGCAGGTGAGGTATACTGAGTCCATTATATTCCTTACGCCCTCAAAGATGAAGTTGAGGTATACTGAGTCCATCCTATTCCTTACGCACTCGAAGATGCAGTTGAGGTATACCGAGTCCATCCTATTCCTTACGCTCTCAAAGATGCAGTTGAGGTATACCGAGTCCATCCTATTCCTTACACACTCAAAGATGCAGTTGAGGTATACCGAGTCCATCCTATTCCTTACGCACTCAAAGATGCAGTTGAGGTATACTGAGTCCATCCTATTCCTTACGCACTCAAAGATGCAGTTGAGGTATACTGGGTCCATCCTATTCCTTACGCACTCAAAGATGCAGTTCAGGTATACTGAGTCCATCCTATTCCTTACACACTCAAAGATGCACTTGAGGTATACCGAGTCCATCCTATTCCTTACGCACTCAAAGATGAAGTTGAGGTATACTGAGGCCATCCTATTCCTTACGCACTCAAAGATGCAGTTGAGGTATAGCGAGTCCATCCTATTCCTTACACACTCAAAGATGCAGTTGAGGTATACCGAGTCCATCCTATTCCTTACGCACTCAAAGATGCAGTTGAGGTATACTGAGTCCATCCTATTCCTTAAGCACTCAAAGATGCAGTTGAGGTATACCGAGTCCATCCTATTCCTTACACACTCAAAGATTCAGTTGAGGTATACTGAGCCCATCCTATTTCTTATGCGCTCAAAGATGCAGTTGAGGTATACTGAGTCCATCCTATTTCTTATGCGCTCAAAGATGCAGTTGAGGTATACTGAGTCCATCCTATTCCTTATGCACTCAAAGATGCAGTTGAAGTATACCGAGTCCATCCTATTCCTTACGCACTCAAAGATGCATTTGGGGTATACTGAGTCCATCCTATTCCTTACGCACTGAAAGATGCAGTTGAGGTATACTGAGTCCATCCTAGTCCTTACGCACTCAAAGATGCAGTTCAGGTATACCGAGTCCATCCTATACCTTACACACTCAAAGATGCAGTTGAGGTATACCGAGTCCATCCTATTCCTTACGCACTCAAAGATGAAGTTGAGGTATACTGAGTCCATCCTTTTCCTTACGCACTCAAAGATGCAGTTGAGGTATACCGAGTCCATCCTATTCCTTACTCACTCAAAGATGCAGTTGAGGTATACCGAGTCCATCCTATTCCTTACGCACTGAAAGATGCAGTTGAGGTATAGCGAGTCCATCCTATTCCTTACGCACTCAAAGATGCAGTTGAGGTATACTGAGTCTATCCTATTCCTTACGCACTCAAAGATGCAGTTGAGGTATACTGAGCCCATCCTATTCCTTACGCACTCAAAGATGCAGTTGCGGTATTCTGAGCCCATCCTATTTCCTATGCGCTCAAAGATGCAGTTGAGGTATACTGAGTCCATCCTATTTCTTATGCGCTCAAAGATGCAGTTGAGGTATACTGAGTCCATCCTATTCCTTATGCACTCAAAGATGCAGTTGAGGTGTACTGAGTCTATCCTATTCCTTACGCACTCAAAGATGCAGTTGAGGTATACTGAGCCCATCCTATTCCTTACGCACTCAAAGATGCAGTTGTGGTATACTGAGCCCATCCTATTTCTTATGCACTCAAAGATGCAGTTGAGGTATACTGATTCCATCCCATTCCTTACGCACTCAAAGATGCAGTTGAGGTATACTGAGCCCATCCTATTCCTTACGCACTCAAAGATACAGTTGAGGTATACTGAACCCATCCTATTCCTTACGCACTCGAAGATGCAGTTGAGGTATACCGAGTCCATCCTATTCCTTACGCACTCAAAGATGCAGTTGAGGTATACTGAGCCCATCCTATTCCTTACGCACTCGAAGATGCAGTTGAGGTATACCGAGGAAATCCTATTCCTTACGCACTCAAAGATGCAGTTGAGGTATACTGAGCCCATCCTATTCCTTACGCACTCAAAGATAAAGTTGAGGTATACCGAGTCCATCCTATTCCTTACGCACTTAAAGATGCAGTTGAGGTATACTGAGTCCATCCTATTCCTTAAGCACTCAAAGATGCAGTTGAGGTATACTGAGTCCATCCTATTCCTTACGCACTCAAAGATGCAGTTGAGGTATACTGAGTCCATCCTATTCCTTACGCACTCAAAGATGAAGTTGAGGTATACCGAGTCCATCCTATTCCTTACGCACTCAAAGATGAAGTTGAGGTATACCGAGTCCATCCTATTCCTTACGCACTCAAAGATGCAGTTGAGGTATACTGAGCCCATCCTATTCCTTACGCACTCGAAGATGCAGTTGAGGTATACCGAGGAAATCCTATTCCTTACGCACTCAAAGATGCAGTTGAGGTATACTGAGCCCATCCTATTCCTTACGCACTCAAAGATGCAGTTGAGGTATACTGAACCCATCCTATTCCTTACGCACTCGAAGATGCAGTTGAGGTATACCGAGGAAATCCTATTCCTTACGCACTCAAAGATGCAGTTGAGGTATACTGAGCCCATCCTATTCCTTACGCACTCAAAGATGAAGTTGAGGTATACCGAGTCCATCCTATTCCTTACGCACTCAAAGATGCAGTTGAGGTATACTGAGTCCATCCTATTCCTTAAGCACTCAAAGATGCAGTTGAGGTATACTGAGTCCATCCTATTCCTTACGCACTCAAAGATGCAGTTGAGGTATACTGAGCCCATCCTATTCCTTACGCACTCAAAGATGAAGTTGAGGTATACCGAGTCCATCCTATTCCTTACGCACTCAAAGATGCAGTTGAGGTATACTGAGTCCATCCTATTCCTTAAGCACTCAAAGATGCAGTTGAGGTATACTGAGTCCATCCTATTCCTTACGCACTCAAAGATGCAGTTGAGGTATACTGAGCCCATCCTATTCCTTACGCACTCAAAGATGATGTTGAGGTATACCGAGACCATCCTATTCCTTACGCACTCAAAGATGCAGTTGAGGTATACTGAGTCCATCCTATTCCTTAAGCACTCAAAGATGCAGTTGAGGTATACTGAGTCCATCCTATTCCTTACGCACTCAAAGATGCAGGTGAGGTATACTGAGTCCATCCTATTCCTTACGCATTCAAAGATGCAGTTCAGGTATACTGAGTCCATCCTATTCCTACACACTCAAAGATGCAGTTGAGGTATACCGAGTCCATCCTATTCCTTACGCACTCAAAGATGCAGTTGAGGTATACTGAGCCCATCCTATTTCTTATGCGCTCAAAGATGCAGTTGAGGTATACTGAGTCCATCCTATTTCTTATGCGCTCAAAGATGCAGTTGAGGTATACTGAGTCCATCCTATGCCTTACGCACTCAAAGATGCAGTTGAGGTATACCGAGTCCATCCTATTCCTTACGCACTCAAAGATGCAGTTGAGGTATACTGAGTCCATCCTATTCCTTACGCACTCAAAGATGCAGTTGAGGTATACTGAGTCCATCCTATTCCTTACGCACTCAAAGATGCAGTTCAGGTATACCAAGTCCATCCTATTCCTTACACACTCAAAGATGCAGTTGAGGTATACCGCGTCCATCCTATTCCTTATGCACTCAAAGATGAAGTTGAGGTATACTGAGTCCATCCTATTCCTTACGCACTCAAAGATGCAGTTGAGGTATACCGATTCCATCCTATTCCTTACACACTCAAAGATGCAGTTGAGGTATACCGAGTCCATCCTATTCCTTACGCACTCAAAGATGCAGTTGAGGTATACCGAGTCCATCCTATTCCTTACGCACTCAAAGATGCAGTTGAGGTATTCTGAGCCCATCCTATTTCTTATTCGCTCAAAGATGCAGTTGAGGTATACTGAGTCCATCCTATTCCTTACGCACTCAAAGATGCAGTTGAGGTATACTGAGCCCATCCTATTCCTTACACACTCAAAGATGCAGTTGAGGTATACTGAACCCATCCTATTCCTTACGCACTCGAAGATGCAGTTGAGGTATACCGAGTCCATCCTATTCCTTACGCACTCAAAGATGCAGTGGAGGTATACTGAGTCCATCCTATTCCTTACACACTCAAAGATGCAGGTGAGGTATACTGAGCCCATCCTATTCCTTACGCACTCAAAGATGCAGTTGAGGTATACCGAGTCCATCCTATTCCTTACGCACTCAAAGATGCAGTTGAGGTATACTGAGTCCATCCTATTCCTTAAGCACTCAAAGATGCAGTTGAGGTATACTGAGTCCATCCTATTCCTTACGCACTCAAAGATGCAGGTGAGGTATACTGAGTCCATCCTATTCCTTACGCACTCAAAGATGCAGTTCAGGTATGCTGAGTCCATCCTATTCCTTACACACTCAAAGATGCAGTTGAGGTATACCGAGTCCATCCTATTCCTTACGCCCTCAAAGATGAAGTTGAGGTATACTGAGTCCATCCTACTCCTTACGCACTCAAAAATGCAGTTGAGGTATACCGAGTCCATCCTATTCCTTACGCACTCAAAGATGCAGTTGAGGTATACCGAGTCCATCCTATTCCTTACACACTCAAAGATGCAGTTGAGGTATACCGAGTCCATCCTATTCCTTACGCACTCAAAGATGCAGTTGAGGTATACTGAGTCCATCCTATTCCGTACACACTCAAAGATGCAGTTGAGGTATACCGAGTCCATTCTATTCCTTACGCACTCAAAGATGCAGTTGAGATATACCGAGTCCATCCTATTCCTTGCGCACTCAAAGATGCAGTTGAGGTATACCGAGTCCATCCTATTCCTTACACACTCAAAGATGCAGTTGAGGTATACCGAGTCCATCCTATTCCATACGCACTCAAAGATGCAGTTGAGGTATACCGAGTCCGTTCTATTCCTTACGCACTCAAAGATGCAGTTGAGGTATACCGAGTCCATCCTATTCCTTACGCACTCAAAGATGCAGTTGAGGTATACCGAGTCCATCCTATTCCTTACGCACTCAAAGATGCAGTTGAGGTATACTGAGTCCATCCTATTCCTTACGCACTCAAAGATGCAGTTGAGGTATACTGAGTCCATCCTATTCCTTACACACTCAAATATGCAGTTCAGGTATACTGAGTCCATCCTATTCCTTACACACTCAAAGATGCGGTTGAGGATTTACCGAGTCCATCCTATTCCTTATGCACTCAAAGATGAAGTTGAGGTATACGGAGTCCATGCTATTCCTTACGCACTCAAAGATGCAGTTGAGGTATACCGAGTCCATCCTATTCCTTACGCCCTCAAAGATGCAGTTGAGGTATACCGAGTCCATCCTATTCCTTACACACTCAAAGATGCAGTTGAGGTATACCGAGTCCATCCTATTCCTTACGCACTCAAAGATGCAGTTGAGGTATACCGAGTCCATCCTATTCCACACGCACTCAGAGATGCAGTTGAGGTATACCGAGTCCATCCTATTCCTTACGCACTCAAAGATGCAGTTGAGGTATACTGAGTCCATCCTATTCCTTACGCACTCAAAGATGCAGTTGAGGTATACCGAGTCCATCCTATTCCTTACGCACTCAAAGATGCAGTTGAGGTATACCGAGTCCATCCTATTCCTTACGCACTCAAAGATGCAGTTGAGGTATACCGAGTCCATCCTGTTCCTTACGCACTCAAAGATGCAGTTGAGGTATACTGAGTCCATCCTATTCCTTATGCACTCAAAGATGCAGTTGAGGTATACTGAGTCCATCCTATTCCTTACGCACTCAAATATGCAGTTCAGGTATACTGAGTCCATCCTATTCCTTACACACTCAAAGATGCGGTAGAGGTATACCGAGTCCATCCTATTCCTTATGCAGTCAAAGATGAAGTTGAGGTATACGGAGTCCATCCTATTCCTTACGCACTCAAAGATGCAGTTGAGGTATACCGAGTCCATCCTATTCCTTACGCCCTCAAAGATGCAGTTGAGGTATACCGAGTCCATCCTATTCCATACCCACTCAAAGATGCAATTGAGGTATACTGAGTCCATCCTATTCCTTACGCACTCAAAGATGCAGTTGAGGTATACCGAGTCCATCCTATTCCTTACGCCCTCAAAGATGCAGTTCAGGTATACCGAGTCCATCCTATTCCTTACACACTCAAAGATGCAGTTGAGGTATACCGAGTCCATCCTATTCCTTACGCACTCAAAGATGCAGTTGAGGTATACCGAGTCCATCCTATTCCATACGCACTCAAAGATGCAGTTGAGGTATACCGAGTCCATCCTATTCCTTACGCACTCAAAGATGCAGTTGAGGTATACCGAGTCCATCCTATTCCATACGCACTCAAAGATGCAGTTGAGGTATACCGAGTCCATCCTTTTCCTTACGCACTCAAAGATGCAGTTGAGGTATACCGAGTCCATCCTATTCCTTACACACTCAAAGATGCAGTTGAGGTATACCGAGTCCATCCTATTCCTTACCCACTCAAAGATGCAATTGAGGTATACTGAGTCTATCCTATTCCTTACACACTCAAAGATGCAGTTGAGGTATACTGAGCCCATCCTATTTCTTATGCGCTCAAAGATGCAGTTGAGGTATACTGAGTCCATCGTATTCCTTACGCACTCAAAGATGCACTTGAGGTATACTGAGCCCATCCTATTCCACACGCACTCAAAGATGCGGTAGAGGTATACCGAGTCCATCCTATTCCTTATGCAGTCAAAGATGAAGTTGAGGTATACTGAGTCCATCCTATTCCTTAAGCACTCAAAGATGCAGTTGAGGTATACTGAGTCCAACCTATTCCTTACGCACTCAAAGATGCAGGGGAGGTATACTGAGTCCATCCTATTCCTTACGCACTCAAAGATGCAGTTCAGGTATGCTGAGTCCATCCTATTCCTTACACACTCAAAGATGCAGTTGAGGTATACCGAGTCCATCCTATTCCTTACGCCCTCAAAGATGAAGTTGAGGTATACTGAGTCCATCCTACTCCTTACGCACTCAAAGATGCAGTTGAGGTATACCGAGTCCATCCTATTCCTTACGCACTCAAAGATGCAGTTGAGGTATACCGAGTCCATCCTATTCCTTACACACTCAAAGATGCAGTTGAGGTATACCGAGTCCATCCTATTCCTTACGCACTCAAAGATGCAGTTGAGGTATACTGAGTCCATCCTTTTCCGTACACACTCAAAGATGCAGTTGAGGTATACCGAGTCCATTCTATTCCTTACGCACTCAAAGATGCAGTTGAGGTATACCGAGTCCATCCTATTCCTTGCGCACTCAAAGATGCAGTTGAGGTATACCGAGTCCATCCTATTCCTTACACACTCAAAGATGCAGCTGAGGTATACCGAGTCTATCCTATTCCATGCGCACTCAAAGATGCAGTTGAGGTATACCGAGTCCGTCCTATTCTTTACGCACTCAAAGATGCAGTTGAGGTATATCGAGTCCATCCTATTCCTTACGCAGTCAAAGATGCAGTTGAGGTATACCGAGTCCATCCTATTCCTTACGCACTCAAAGATGCAGTTGAGGTATACTGAGTCCATCCTATTCCTTACGCACTCAAAGATGCAGTTAAGGTATACTGAGTCCATCCTATTCCTTACACACTCAAATATGCAGTTCAGGTATACTGAGTCCATCCTATTCCTTACACACTCAAAGATGCGGTTGAGGATTTACCGAGTCCATCCTATTCCTTATGCACTCAAAGATGAAGTTGAGGTATACGGAGTCCATCCTATTCCTTACGCACTCAAAGATGCAGTTGAGGTATACCGAGTCCATCCTATTCCTTACGCCCTCAAAGATGCAGTTGAGGTATACCGAGTCCATCCTATTCCTTACACACTCAAAGATGCAGTTGAGGTATACCGAGTCCATCCTATTCCTTACGCACTCAAAGATGCAGTTGAGGTATACCGAGTCCATCCTATTCCATACGCACTCAGAGATGCAGTTGAGGTATACCGAGTCCATCCTATTCCTTACGCACTCAAAGATGCAGTTGAGGTATACTGAGTCCATCCTATTCCTTACGCACTCAAAGATGCAGTTGAGGTATACCGAGTCCATCCTATTCCTTACGCACTCAAAGATGCAGTTGAGGTATACCGAGTCCATCCTATTCCTTACGCACTCAAAGATGCAGTTGAGGTATACCGAGTCCATCCTGTTCCTTACGCACTCAAAGATGCAGTTGAGGTATACTGAGTCCATCCTATTCCTTACGCACTCAAAGATGCAGTTGAGGTATACTGAGTCCATCCTATTCCTTACGCACTCAAATATGCAGCTCAGGTATAGTGAGTCCATCCTATTCCTTACACACTCAAAGATGCGGTAGAGGTATACCGAGTCCATCCTATTCCTTATGCAGTCAAAGATGAAGTTGAGGTATACGGAGTCCATCCTATTCCTTACGCACTCAAAGATGCAGTTGAGGTATACCGAGTCCATTCTATTCCTTACGCCCTCAAAGATGCAGTTGAGGTATACCGAGTCCATCCTATTCCTTATCCACTCAAAGATGCAATTGAGGTATACTGAGTCCATCCTATTCCTTACGCACTCAAAGATGCAGTTGAGGTATACCGAGTCCATCCTATTCCTTATGCCCTCAAAGATGCAGTTGAGGTATACCGAGTCCATCCTATTCCTTACACACTCAAAGATGCAGTTGAGGTATACCGAGTCCATCCTATTCCTTACGCACTCAAAGATGCAGTTGAGGTATACCGAGTCCATCCTATTCCATACACACTCAAAGATGCAGTTGAGGTATACCGAGTCCATCCTATTCCTTACGCACTCAAAGATGCAGTTGAGGTATACCGAGTCCATCCTATTCCATACGCACTCAAAGATGCAGTTGAGGTATACCGAGTCCATCCTATTCCTTACGCACTCAAAGATGCAGTTGAGGTATACCGAGTCCATCCTATTCCTTACACACTCAAAGATGCAGTTGAGGTATACCGAGTCCATCCTATTCCTTACCCACTCAAAGATGCAATTGAGGTATACTGAGTCTATCCTATTCCTTACACACTCAAAGATGCAGTTGAGGTATACTGAGCCCATCCTATTTCTTATGCGCTCAAAGATGCAGTTGAGGTATACTGAGTCCATCGTATTCCTTACGCACTCAAAGATGCACTTGAGGTATACTGAGCCCATCATATTCCTTACGCACTCAAAGATGCAGCTGAGGTATACCGAGTCCATCCTATTCCTTACGCACTCAAAGATGCAGTTGAGGTATACTGAGTCCATCCTATTCCTTACACAATCAAAGATGCAGTTGAGGTATTCTGAGCCCATCCTATTCCTTGCGCACTCAAAGATGCAGTTGTGGTATACCGAGTCCATCCTATTCCTTACGCACTCAAAGATGCAGTTGAGGTATACTGAGCCCATCCTATTCTTTACGCACTCACAGATGCAGTCGAGGTATACTGAGTCCATCCTATTCCTTACGCACTCAAAGATGCAGTTGAGGTTATCCGAGTCCATCCTATTGCTTACGCACTCAAAGATGCAGTTCAGGTATACTGAGTCCATCCTATTCCTTACACACTCAAAGATGCAGTTGTGGTATACCGAGTCCATCCTATTCCTTATGCACTCAAAGATGAAATTGAGGTATACTGAGTCCATCCTATTCCTTACGCACTCAAAGATGCAGTTGGGGTATACCGAGTCCATCCTATTCCTTACGCACTCAAAGATGCAGTTGAGGTATACCGAGTCCATCCTACACTCAAAGATGCAGTTGAGGTATACCGAGTCCAGCCTATTCCTTACGCACTCAAAGATGCAGATGAGGTATACCGAGTCAATCCTATTCCTTATGCACTCAAAGATGCAGTTTAGGTATACCGAGTCCATCCTATTCCTTACGCACTCAAAGATGCAGTTGAGGTATACCGAGTCCATCCTATTCCTTACGCACTCAAAGATGCAATTGAGGTATACTGAGTCCATCCTATTCCTTACACACTCAAAGATGCAGTTGAGGTATACCGAGTCCATCCTATTCCTTACGCACTCAAAGATGCAGTTGAGGTATACCGAGTCCATCCTATTCCTTACGCACTCAAAGATGTTGTTGAGGTATACCGAGTCCATCCTATTCCTTATGCACTCAAAGATGCAGTTGAGGTATACTGAGTCCATCCTATTCCTTACGCACTGAAAGATGCAGTTGAGGTATACCGAGTCCATCCTATTCCTTACGCACTAAAAGATGCAGTTGAGGTATACCGAGTCCATCCTATTCTTACACACTCAAATATGCAGTTGAGGTATACCGAGTCCATCCCATTCCTTACGCACTCAAAGATGCAGTTGAGGTATACTGAGTCCATCCTATTCCGTACGCACTCAAAGATGCAGTTGAGGTATACTGAGTCCATCGTATTCCTTACGCACTCAAAGATGCAGTTGAGGTATACCGAGTCGATCCTATTCCTTGCGCACTCAAAGATGCAGGTGAGGTATACCGAGTCCATCCTATTCCATACGCACTCAAAGATGCAGTTGAGGTATACCGAGTCCATCCTATTCCATACGCACTCAAAGATGCAGTTGAGGTATACCGAGTCCATTCTATTCCTTACGCACTCAAAGATGCAGTTGAGGTATACAGAGTCCATCCTATTCCTTACGCACTCAAAGATGCAGTTGAGGTATACCGAGTCCATCCTATTCCTTACACACTCAAAGATGCAGTTGAGGTATACCGAGTCCATCCTATTCCTTACGCACTCAAAGATGCAGTTGAGGTATACTGAGTCCATCCTATTCCTTAAGCACTCAAAGATGCAGTTGAGAAATACCAAGTCCATCCTATTCCTTACGCACTCAAAGATGCAGTTGAGGTATACTGAGCCCATCCTATTTCTTATGCGCTCAAAGATGCAGTTGAGGTATACTGAATCCATCCTATTTCTTATGCGCTCAAAGATGCAGTTGAGGTATACTGAGACCATCCTATTCCTTACGAACTCAAAGATGCAGTTGAGGTATACCGAGTCCATCCTATTCCTTACACACTCAAAGATGCAGTTGAGGTATACTGAGTCCATCCTATTCCTTACGCACTCAAAGATGCAGTTGAGGTATACTGAGTCCATCCTATTCCTTACGCACTCAAAGTTGCAGTTCAGGTATACCAAGTCCATACTATTCCTTACACACTCAAAGATGCAGTTGAGGTATACCGAGTCCATCCTATTCCTTACGCACTCAAAGATGAAGTTGAGGTATACTGAGTCCATCCTATTCCTTATGCACTCAAAGATGCAGTTGAGGTATACCGATTCCATCGTATTCCTTACACACTCAAAGATGCAGTTGAGGTATACCGAGCCCATCCTATTCCTTACGCACTCAAAGATGCAGTTGAGGTATACCGAGTCCATCCTATTCCTTACGCACTCAAAGATGCAGTTGAGGTATTCTGAGCCCATCCTATTTCTTATGCGCTCAAAGATGCAGTTGAGGTATACTGAGTCCATCCTATTTCTTATGCGCTCAAAGATGCAGTTGAGGTATACTGAGTCTATCCTATTCCTTACGCACTCAAAGATGCAGTTGAGGTATACTGAGCCCATCCTATTCCTTACGCACTCAAAGATGCAGTTGAGGTATACCGAGTCCATCCTATACCTTACACATTCAAAGATGCAGTTGAGGTATACCGAGTCCATCCTATTCCTTACGCACTCAAAGATGAAGTTGAGGTATACTGAGTCCATCCTTTTCCTTACGCACTCAAAGATGCAGTTGAGGTATACCGAGTCCATCCTATTCCTTACTCACTCAAAGATGCAGTTGAGGTATACCGAGTCCATCCTATTCCTTACGCACTGAAAGATGCAGTTGAGGTATAGCGAGCCCACCCTATTCCTTACGCACTCAAAGATGCAGTTGAGGTATACTGAGTCTATCCTATTCCTTACGCACTCAAAGATACAGTTGAGGTATACTGAGCCCATCCTATTCCTTTCGCACTCAAAGATGCAGTTGAGGTATTCTGAGCCCATCCTATTTCTTATGCGCTCAAAGATGCAGTTGAGGTATACTGAGTCCATCCTATTTCTTATGCGCTCAAAGATGCAGTTGAGGTATACTGAGTCCATCCTATTCCTTATGCACTCAAAGATGCAGTTGAGGTGTACTGAGTCTATCCTATTCCTTACGCACTCAAAGATGCAGTTGAGGTATACTGAGCCCATCCTATTCCTTACGCACTCAAAGATGCAGTTGTGGTATACTGAGCCCATCCTATTTCTTATGCACTCAAAGATGCAGTTGAGGTATACTGAGTCCATCCTATTCCTTACGCACTCAAAGATGCAGTTGAGGTATACTGAGCCCATCCTATTCCTTACGCACTCAAAGATGCTGTTGAGGTATACTGAACCCATCCTATTCCTTACGCACTCGAAGATGCAGTTGAGGTATACCGAGGAAATCCTATTCCTTACGCACTCAAAGATGCAGTAGAGGTATACTGAGTCCATCCTATTCCTTACGCACTCAAAGATGCAGTTGAGGTATACTGAGCCCATCCTATTCCTTACGCACTCAAAGATGCAGTTGAGGTATACTGAGCCCATCCTATTCCTTACGCACTCAAAGATGCTGTTGAGGTATACTGAACCCATCCTATTCCTTACGCACTCGAAGATGCAGTTGAGGTATACCGAGGAAATCCTATTCCTTACGCACTCAAAGATGCAGTTGAGGTATACTGAGCCCATCCTATTCCTTACACACTCAAAGATGCAGTTGAGGTATACTGAGCCCATCCTATTCCTTACGCACTCAAAGATGCAGTTGAGGTATACCGAGTCCATCCTATTCCTTACGCACTCAAAGATGCAGTTGAGGTATGCTGAGTCCATCCTATTCCTTAAGCACTCAAAGATGCAGTTGAGCTATACTGAGTCCATCCTATTCCTTACGCACTCAAAGATGCAGGTGAGGTATACTGAGTCCATCCTATTCCTTACGCACTCAAAGATGCAGTTCAGGTATACTGAGTCCATCCTATTCCTTGCACACTCAAAGATGCAGTTGAGGTATACCGAGTCCATCCTATTCCTTACGCCCTCAAAGATGAAGTTGAGGTATACTGAGTCCATCCTATTCCTTACACACTCAAAGATGCAGTTGAGGTATACCGAGTCCATCCTATTCCTTACGCACTAAAAGATGCAGTTGAGGTATACCGAGTCCATCCTATTCCTTACACACTCAAATATGCAGTTGAGGTATACCGAGTCCATCCCATTCCTTACGCACTCAAAGATGCAGTTGAGGTATACCAAGTCCATCCTATTCCTTGCGCACTCAAAGATGCAGGTGAGGTATACCGAGTCCATCCTATTCCATACGCACTCAAAGATGCAGTTGAGGTATACCGAGTCCATCCTATTCCTTACGCACTCAAAGATGCAGTTGGGGTATACCGAGTCCATCCTATTCCTTACGCACTCAAAGATGCAGTTGAGGTATACAGAGTCCATCCTATTCCTTACGCACTCAAAGATGCAGTTGAGGTATACCGAGTCCATCCTATTCCTTACACACGCAAAGATGCAGTTGACGTATACCGAGTCCATCCTATTCCTTACGCACTCAAAGATGCAGTTGAGGTATACTGAGTCCATCCTATTCCTTAAGCACTCAAAGATGCAGTTGAGGTATACCGAGTCCATCCTATTCCTTACGCACTCAAAGATGCAGTTGAGGTATACTGAGTCCATTCTATTCCTTACGCACTCAAAGATGCAGTTCAGGTATACTGAGTCCATCCTATTCCTTACGCACTCAAAGATGCAGTTCAGGTATACCAAGTCCATCATATTCCTTACACACTCAAAGATGCAGTTGAGGTATACCGAGTCCATCCTATTCCTTACGCACTCAAAGATGAAGTTGAGGTATACCGAGTCCATCCTATTCCTTAAGCACTCAAAGATGCAGTTGAGGTATACTGAGCCCATCCTATTTCTTACGCGCTCAAAGATGCAGTTGAGGTATACTGAGTCCATCCTATTTCTTATATGCTCAAAGATGCAGTTGAGGTATACTGAGTCCATCCTATTCCTTACGCACTCAAAGATGCAGTTGAGGTATACCGAGTCCATCCTATTCCTTACGCACTCAAAGATGCTGTTGAGGTATACTGAGTCCATTCTATTCCTTACGCACTCAAAGATGCAGTTGAGGTATACTGAGTCCATCCTATTCCTTACGCACTCAAAGATGCAGTTCAGGTATACCAAGTCCATCCTATTCCTTACACACTCAAAGATGCAGTTGAGGTATACCGAGTCCATCCTATTCCTTACGCACTCAAAGATGAAGTTGAGGTATACTGAGTCCATCCTATTCCTTACGCACTCAAAGATGAAGTTGAGGTATACTGAGTCCATCCTATTCCTTACACACTCAAAGATGCAGTTGAGGTATACCGAGTCCATCCTATTCCTTACGCACTCAAAGATGCAGTTGAGGTATACCGAGTCCATCATATTCCTTACGCACTCAAAGATGCAGTTGAGGTATTCTGAGCCCATCCTATTTCTTATGCGCTCAAAGATGCAGTTGAGGTATACTGAGTCCATCCTATTTCTTATGCGCTCAAAGATGCAGTTGAGGTATACTGAGTCCATCCTATTCCTTACGCACTCAAAGATGCAGTTGAGGTATACTGAGCCCATCCTATTTCTTATGCGCTCAAAGATGCAGTTGAGGTATACTGAATCCATCCTATTTCTTATGCGCTCAAAGATGCAGTTGAGGTATACTGAGCCCATCCTATTTCTTATGCGCTCAAAGATGCAGTTGAGGTATACCGAGTCCATCCTATTCCTTACGCACTCAAAGATGCAGTTGAGGTATACTGAGTCCATCCTATTCCTTACGCACTCAAAGATGCAGTTGAGGTATACTGAGTCCATCCTATTCCTTACGCACTCAAAGTTGCAGTTCAGGTATACCGAGTCCATCCTATTCCTTACGCACTCAAAGATGCAGTTGAGGTATACTGAGTCCATCCTATTCCTTACGCACTCAAAGTTGCAGTTCAGGTATACCAAGTCCATACTATTCCTTACACACTCAAAGATGCAGTTGAGGTATACCGAGTCCATCCTATTCCTTACGCACTCAAAGATGAAGTTGAGGTATACTGAGTCCATCCTATTCCTTACGCACTCAAAGATGCAGTTCAGGTATACTGAGTCCATCCTATTCCTTGCACACTCAAAGATGCAGTTGAGGTATACCGAGTCCATCCTATTCCTTACGCCCTCAAAGATGAAGTTGAGGTATACTGAGTCCATCCTATTCCTTACACACTCAAAGATGCAGTTGAGGTATACCGAGTCCATCCTATTCCTTACGCACTAAAAGATGCAGTTGAGGTATACCGAGTCCATCCTATTCCTTACACACTCAAATATGCAGTTGAGGTATACCGAGTCCATCCCATTCCTTACGCACTCAAAGATGCAGTTGAGGTATACCAAGTCCATCCTATTCCTTGCGCACTCAAAGATGCAGGTGAGGTATACCGAGTCCATCCTATTCCATACGCACTCAAAGATGCAGTTGAGGTATACCGAGTCCATCCTATTCCTTACGCACTCAAAGATGCAGTTGGGGTATACCGAGTCCATCCTATTCCTTACGCACTCAAAGATGCAGTTGAGGTATACAGAGTCCATCCTATTCCTTACGCACTCAAAGATGCAGTTGAGGTATACCGAGTCCATCCTATTCCTTACACACGCAAAGATGCAGTTGACGTATACCGTGTCCATCCTATTCCTTACGCACTCAAAGATGCAGTTGAGGTATACTGAGTCCATCCTATTCCTTAAGCACTCAAAGATGCAGTTGAGGTATACCGAGTCCATCCTATTCCTTACGCACTCAAAGATGCAGTTGAGGTATACTGAGCCCATCCTATTTCTTATGCGCTCAAAGATGCAGTTGAGGTATACTGAGTCCATCCTATTTCTTATGCGCTCAAAGATGCAGTTGAGGTATACTGAGTCCATCCTATTCCTTACGCACTCAAAGATGCAGTTGAGGTATACCGAGTCCATCCTATTCCTTACGCACTCAAAGATGCAGTTGAGGTATACTGAGTCCATTCTATTCCTTACGCACTCAAAGATGCAGTTGAGGTATACTGAGTCCATCCTATTCCTTACGCACTCAAAGATGCAGTTCAGGTATACCAAGTCCATCCTATTCCTTACACACTCAAAGATGCAGTTGAGGTATACCGAGTCCATCCTATTCCTTACGCACTCAAAGATGAAGTTGAGGTATACTGAGTCCATCCTATTCCTTACGCACTCAAAGATGCAGTTGAGGTATACCGATTCCATCCTATTCCTTACACACTCAAAGATGCAGTTGAGGTATACCGAGTCCATCCTATTCCTTACGCACTCAAAGATGCAGTTGAGGTATACCGAGTCCATCATATTCCTTACGCACTCAAAGATGCAGTTGAGGTATTCTGAGCCCATCCTATTTCTTATGCGCTCAAAGATGCAGTTGAGGTATACTGAGTCCATCCTATTTCTTATGCGCTCAAAGATGCAGTTGAGGTATACTGAGTCCATCCTATTCCTTACGCACTCAAAGATGCAGTTGAGGTATACTGAGCCCATCCTATTTCTTATGCGCTCAAAGATGCAGTTGAGGTATACTGAATCCATCCTATTTCTTATGCGCTCAAAGATGCAGTTGAGGTATACTGAGTCCATCCTATTCCTTACGAACTCAAAGATGCAGTTGAGGTATACCGAGTCCATCCTATTCCTTACGCACTCAAAGATGCAGTTGAGGTATACTGAGTCCATCCTATTCCTTACACACTCAAAGATGCAGTTGAGGTATACTGAGTCCATCCTATTCCTTACGCACTCAAAGTTGCAGTTCAGGTATACCAAGTCCATACTATTCCTTACACACTCAAAGATGCAGTTGAGGTATACCGAGTCCATCCTATTCCTTACGCACTCAAAGATGAAGTTGAGGTATACTGAGTCCATCCTATTCCTTACGCACTCAAAGATGCAGTTGAGGTATACCGATTCCATCGTATTCCTTACACACTCAAAGATGCAGTTGAGGTATACCGAGCCCATCCTATTCCTTACGCACTCAAAGATGCAGTTGAGGTATACCGAGTCCATCCTATTCCTTACGCACTCAAAGATGCAGTTGAGGTATTCTGAGCCCATCCTATTTCTTATGCGCTCAAAGATGCAGTTGAGGTATACTGAGTCCATCCTATTTCTTATGCGCTCAAAGATGCAGTTGAGGTATACTGAGTCTATCCTATTCCTTACGCACTCAAAGATGCAGTTGAGGTATACTGAGCCCATCCTATTCCTTACGCACTCAAAGATGCAGTTGAGGTATACCGAGTCCATCCTATACCTTACACACTCAAAGATGCAGTTGAGGTATACCGAGTCCATCCTATTCCTTATGCACTCAAAGATGAAATTGAGGTATACTGAGTCCATCCTATTCCTTACGCACTCAAAGATGCAGTTGGGGTATACCGAGTCCATCCTATTCCTTACGCACTCAAAGATGCAGTTGAGGTTATCCGAGTCCATCCTATTGCTTACGCACTCAAAGATGCAGTTCAGGTATACTGAGTCCATCCTATTCCTTACACACTCAAAGATGCAGTTGTGGTATACCGAGTCCATCCTATTCCTTATGCACTCAAAGATGAAATTGAGGTATACTGAGTCCATCCTATTCCTTACGCACTCAAAGATGCAGTTGGGGTATACCGAGTCCATCCTATTCCTTACGCACTCAAAGATGCAGTTGAGGTATACCGAGTCCATCCTACACTCAAAGATGCAGTTGAGGTATACCGAGTCCAGCCTATTCCTTACGCACTCAAAGATGCAGATGAGGTATACCGAGTCCATCCTATTCCTTATGCACTCAAAGATGCAGTTTAGGTATACCGAGTCCATCCTATTCCTTACGCACTCAAAGATGCAGTTGAGGTATACCGAGTCCATCCTATTCCTTACGCACTCAAAGATGCAATTGAGGTATACTGAGTCCATCCTATTCCTTACACACTCAAAGATGCAGTTGAGGTATACCGAGTCCATCCTATTCCTTACGCACTCAAAGATGCAGTTGAGGTATACCGAGTCCATCCTATTCCTTACGCACTCAAAGATGTTGTTGAGGTATACCGAGTCCATCCTATTCCTTATGCACTCAAAGATGCAGTTGAGGTATACTGAGTCCATCCTATTCCTTACGCACTGAAAGATGCAGTTGAGGTATACCGAGTCCATCCTATTCCTTACGCACTAAAAGATGCAGTTGAGGTATACTGAGTCCATCCTATTTCTTATACGCTCAAAGATGCAGTTGAGGTATACTGAGTCCATCCTATTCCTTACGCACTCAAAGATGCAGTTGAGGTATACCGAGTCCATCCTATTCCTTACGCACTCAAAGATGCTGTTGAGGTATACTGAGTCCATTCTATTCCTTACGCACTCAAAGATGCAGTTGAGGTATACTGAGTCCATCCTATTCCTTACGCACTCAAAGATGCAGTTCAGGTATACCAAGTCCATCCTATTCCTTACACACTCAAAGATGCAGTTGAGGTATACCGAGTCCATCCTATTCCTTACGCACTCAAAGATGAAGTTGAGGTATACTGAGTCCATCCTATTCCTTACGCACTCAAAGATGAAGTTGAGGTATACTGAGTCCATCCTATTCCTTACACACTCAAAGATGCAGTTGAGGTATACCGAGTCCATCCTATTCCTTACGCACTCAAAGATGCAGTTGAGGTATACCGAGTCCATCATATTCCTTACGCACTCAAAGATGCAGTTGAGGTATTCTGAGCCCATCCTATTTCTTATGCGCTCAAAGATGCAGTTGAGGTATACTGAGTCCATCCTATTTCTTATGCGCTCAAAGATGCAGTTGAGGTATACTGAGTCCATCCTATTCCTTACGCACTCAAAGATGCAGTTGAGGTATACTGAGCCCATCCTATTTCTTATGCGCTCAAAGATGCAGTTGAGGTATACTGAATCCATCCTATTTCTTATGCGCTCAAAGATGCAGTTGAGGTATACTGAGCCCATCCTATTTCTTATGCGCTCAAAGATGCAGTTGAGGTATACCGAGTCCATCCTATTCCTTACGCACTCAAAGATGCAGTTGAGGTATACTGAGTCCATCCTATTCCTTACGCACTCAAAGATGCAGTTGAGGTATACTGAGTCCATCCTATTCCTTACGCACTCAAAGTTGCAGTTCAGGTATACCGAGTCCATCCTATTCCTTACGCACTCAAAGATGCAGTTGAGGTATACTGAGTCCATCCTATTCCTTACGCACTCAAAGTTGCAGTTCAGGTATACCAAGTCCATACTATTCCTTACACACTCAAAGATGCAGTTGAGGTATACCGAGTCCATCCTATTCCTTACGCACTCAAAGATGAAGTTGAGGTATACTGAGTCCATCCTATTCCTTACGCACTCAAAGATGCAGTTCAGGTATACTGAGTCCATCCTATTCCTTGCACACTCAAAGATGCAGTTGAGGTATACCGAGTCCATCCTATTCCTTACGCCCTCAAAGATGAAGTTGAGGTATACTGAGTCCATCCTATTCCTTACACACTCAAAGATGCAGTTGAGGTATACCGAGTCCATCCTATTCCTTACGCACTAAAAGATGCAGTTGAGGTATACCGAGTCCATCCTATTCCTTACACACTCAAATATGCAGTTGAGGTATACCGAGTCCATCCCATTCCTTACGCACTCAAAGATGCAGTTGAGGTATACCAAGTCCATCCTATTCCTTGCGCACTCAAAGATGCAGGTGAGGTATACCGAGTCCATCCTATTCCATACGCACTCAAAGATGCAGTTGAGGTATACCGAGTCCATCCTATTCCTTACGCACTCAAAGATGCAGTTGGGGTATACCGAGTCCATCCTATTCCTTACGCACTCAAAGATGCAGTTGTGGTATACAGAGTCCATCCTATTCCTTACGCACTCAAAGATGCAGTTGAGGTATACCGAGTCCATCCTATTCCTTACACACGCAAAGATGCAGTTGACGTATACCGTGTCCATCCTATTCCTTACGCACTCAAAGATGCAGTTGAGGTATACTGAGTCCATCCTATTCCTTAAGCACTCAAAGATGCAGTTGAGGTATACCGAGTCCATCCTATTCCTTACGCACTCAAAGATGCAGTTGAGGTATACTGAGCCCATCCTATTTCTTATGCGCTCAAAGATGCAGTTGAGGTATACTGAGTCCATCCTATTTCTTATGCGCTCAAAGATGCAGTTGAGGTATACTGAGTCCATCCTATTCCTTACGCACTCAAAGATGCAGTTGAGGTATACCGAGTCCATCCTATTCCTTACGCACTCAAAGATGCAGTTGAGGTATACTGAGTCCATTCTATTCCTTACGCACTCAAAGATGCAGTTGAGGTATACTGAGTCCATCCTATTCCTTACGCACTCAAAGATGCAGTTCAGGTATACCAAGTCCATCCTATTCCTTACACACTCAAAGATGCAGTTGAGGTATACCGAGTCCATCCTATTCCTTACGCACTCAAAGATGAAGTTGAGGTATACTGAGTCCATCCTATTCCTTACGCACTCAAAGATGCAGTTGAGGTATACCGATTCCATCCTATTCCTTACACACTCAAAGATGCAGTTGAGGTATACCGAGTCCATCCTATTCCTTACGCACTCAAAGATGCAGTTGAGGTATACCGAGTCCATCATATTCCTTACGCACTCAAAGATGCAGTTGAGGTATTCTGAGCCCATCCTATTTCTTATGCGCTCAAAGATGCAGTTGAGGTATACTGAGTCCATCCTATTTCTTATGCGCTCAAAGATGCAGTTGAGGTATACTGAGTCCATCCTATTCCTTACGCACTCAAAGATGCAGTTGAGGTATACTGAGCCCATCCTATTTCTTATGCGCTCAAAGATGCAGTTGAGGTATACTGAATCCATCCTATTTCTTATGCGCTCAAAGATGCAGTTGAGGTATACTGAGTCCATCCTATTCCTTACGAACTCAAAGATGCAGTTGAGGTATACCGAGTCCATCCTATTCCTTACGCACTCAAAGATGCAGTTGAGGTATACTGAGTCCATCCTATTCCTTACGCACTCAAAGATGCAGTTGAGGTATACTGAGTCCATCCTATTCCTTACGCACTCAAAGTTGCAGTTCAGGTATACCAAGTCCATACTATTCCTTACACACTCAAAGATGCAGTTGAGGTATACCGAGTCCATCCTATTCCTTACGCACTCAAAGATGAAGTTGAGGTATACTGAGTCCATCCTATTCCTTATGCACTCAAAGATGCAGTTGAGGTATACCGATTCCATCGTATTCCTTACACACTCAAAGATGCAGTTGAGGTATACCGAGCCCATCCTATTCCTTACGCACTCAAAGATGCAGTTGAGGTATACCGAGTCCATCCTATTCCTTACGCACTCAAAGATGCAGTTGAGGTATTCTGAGCCCATCCTATTTCTTATGCGCTCAAAGATGCAGTTGAGGTATACTGAGTCCATCCTATTTCTTATGCGCTCAAAGATGCAGTTGAGGTATACTGAGTCTATCCTATTCCTTACGCACTCAAAGATGCAGTTGAGGTATACTGAGCCCATCCTATTCCTTACGCACTCAAAGATGCAGTTGAGGTATACCGAGTCCATCCTATACCTTACACACTCAAAGATGCAGTTGAGGTATACCGAGTCCATCCTATTCCTTACGCACTCAAAGATGAAGTTGAGGTATACTGAGTCCATCCTTTTCCTTACGCACTCAAAGATGCAGTTGAGGTATACCGAGTCCATCCTATTCCTTACTCACTCAAAGATGCAGTTGAGGTATACCGAGTCCATCCTATTCCTTACGCACTGAAAGATGCAGTTGAGGTATAGCGAGTCCACCCTATTCCTTACGCACTCAAAGATGCAGTTGAGGTATACTGAGTCTATCCTATTCCTTACGCACTCAAAGATACAGTTGAGGTATACTGAGCCCATCCTATTCCTTTCGCACTCAAAGATGCAGTTGAGGTATTCTGAGCCCATCCTATTTCTTATGCGCTCAAAGATGCAGTTGAGGTATACTGAGTCCATCCTATTTCTTATGCGCTCAAAGATGCAGTTGAGGTATACTGAGTCCATCCTATTCCTTATGCACTCAAAGATGCAGTTGAGGTGTACTGAGTCTATCCTATTCCTTACGCACTCAAAGATGCAGTTGAGGTATACTGAGCCCATCCTATTCCTTACGCACTCAAAGATGCAGTTGTGGTATACTGAGCCCATCCTATTTCTTATGCACTCAAAGATGCAGTTGAGGTATACTGAGTCCATCCTATTCCTTACGCACTCAAAGATGCAGTTGTGGTATACTGAGCCCATCCTATTCCTTACGCACTCAAAGATGCAGTTGAGGTATACTGAACCCATCCTATTCCTTACTCACTCGAAGATGCAGTTGAGGTATACCGAGGAAATCCTATTCCTTACGCACTCAAAGATGCAGTAGAGGTATACTGAGTCCATCCTATTCCTTACACACTCAAAGATGCAGTTGAGGTATACTGAGCCCATCCTATTCCTTACGCACTCAAAGATGCAGTTGAGGTATACCGAGTCCATCCTATTCCTTACGCACTCAAAGATGCAGTTGAGGTATACTGAGTCCATCCTATTCCTTAAGCACTCAAAGATGCAGTTGAGCTATACTGAGTCCATCCTATTCCTTACGCACTCAAAGATGCAGGTGAGGTATACTGAGTCCATCCTATTCCTTACGCACTCAAAGATGCAGTTCAGGTATACTGAGTCCATCCTATTCCTTGCACACTCAAAGATGCAGTTGAGGTATACCGAGTCCATCCTATTCCTTACGCCCTCAAAGATGAAGTTGAGGTATACTGAGTCCATCCTATTCCTTACACACTCAAAGATGCAGTTGAGGTATACCGAGTCCATCCTATTCCTTACGCACTAAAAGATGCAGTTGAGGTATACCGAGTCCATCCTATTCCTTACACACTCAAATATGCAGTTGAGGTATACCGAGTCCATCCCATTCCTTACGCACTCAAAGATGCAGTTGAGGTATACCAAGTCCATCCTATTCCTTGCGCACTCAAAGATGCAGGTGAGGTATACCGAGTCCATCCTATTCCATACGCACTCAAAGATGCAGTTGAGGTATACCGAGTCCATCCTATTCCTTACGCACTCAAAGATGCAGTTGTGGTATACCGGGTCCATCCTATTCCTTACGCACTCAAAGATGCAGTTGAGGTATACAGAGTCCATCCTATTCCTTACGCACTCAAAGATGCAGTTGAGGTATACCGAGTCCATCCTATTCCTTACACACGCAAAGATGCAGTTGACGTATACCGAGTCCATCCTATTCCTTACGCACTCAAAGATGCAGTTGAGGTATACTGAGTCCATCCTATTCCTTAAGCACTCAAAGATGCAGTTGAGGTATACCGAGTCCATCCTATTCCTTACGCACTCAAAGATGCAGTTGAGGTATACTGAGCCCATCCTATTTCTTATGCGCTCAAAGATGCAGTTGAGGTATACTGAGTCCATCCTATTTCTTATGCGCTCAAAGATGCAGTTGAGGTATACTGAGTCCATCCTATTCCTTACGCACTCAAAGATGCAGTTGAGGTATACCGAGTCCATCCTATTCCTTACGCACTCAAAGATGCAGTTGAGGTATACTGAGTCCATTCTATTCCTTACGCACTCAAAGATGCAGTTGAGGTATACTGAGTCCATCCTATTCCTTACGCACTCAAAGATGCAGTTCAGGTATACCAAGTCCATCCTATTCCTTACACACTCAAAGATGCAGTTGAGGTATACCGAGTCCATCCTATTCCTTACGCACTCAAAGATGAAGTTGAGGTATACTGAGACCATCCTATTCCTTACGCACTCAAAGATGCAGTTGAGGTATACCGATTCCATCCTATTCCTTACACACTCAAAGATGCAGTTGAGGTATACCGAGTCAATCCTATTCCTTACGCACTCAAAGATGCAGTTGAGGTATACCGAGTCCATAATATTCCTTACGCACTCAAAGATGCAGTTGAGGTATTCTGAGCCCATCCTATTTCTTATGCGCTCAAAGATGCAGTTGAGGTATACTGAGTCCATCCTATTTCTTATGCGCTCAAAGATGCAGTTGAGGTATACTGAGTCCATCCTATTCCTTACGCACTCAAAGATGCAGTTGAGGTATACTGAGTCTATCCTATTCCTTACGCACTCAAAGATGCAGTTGAGGTATACTGAGCCCATCCTATTCCTTATGCACTCAAAGATGCAGTTGAGGTATTCTGAGCCCATCCTATTTCTTATGCGCTCAAAGATGCAGTTGAGGCATACTGAGTCCATCCTATTTCTTATGCGCTCAAAGATGCAGTTGAGGTATGCTGATCCATCCTATTCCTTACGCACTCAAAGATGCAGTTGAGGTATACTGAGTCTATCCTATTCCTTACGCACTCAAAGATGCAGTTGAGGAAGAATACTGAGCCCATCCTATTCCTTACGCACTCAAAGATGCAGTTGTGGTATACTGAGCCCATCCTATTTCTTATGCACTCAAAGATGCAGTTGAGGTATACTGAGTCCATCCTATTCCTTACCCACTCAAAGATGCAGTTGAGGTATACTGAGCCCATCCTATTCCTTACACACTCAAAGATGCAGTTGGGGTATACTGAACCCATCCTATTCCTTACGCACGCAAAGATGCAGTTGAGGTATACTGAGTCCATCCTATTCCTTACACACTCAAAGATGCAGGTGAGGTATACTGAGCCCATCCTATTCCTTACGCACTCAAAGATGCAGTTGAGGTATACCGAGTCCATCCTATTCCTTACACACTCAAAGATGCAGTTGAGGTATACCGAGTCCATCCTATTCCTTACGCACTCAAAGATGCAGTTGAGGTATACTGAGTCCATCCTATTCCGTACGCACTCAAAGATGCAGTTGAGGTATACCGAGTCCATTCTATTCCTTACGCACTCAAAGATGCAGTTGAGGTATACCGAGTCCATCCTATTCCTTGCGCACTCAAAGATGCAGTTGAGGTATACCGAGTCCATCCTATTCCATACGCACTCAAAGATGCAGTTGAGGTATACCGAGTCCGTCCTATTCCTTACGCACTCAAAGATGCAGTTGAGGTATACCGAGTCCATCCTATTCCTTACGCACTCAAAGATGCAGTTGAGGTATACCGAGTCCATCCTATTCCTTATGCACTCAAAGATGCAGTTGAGGTATACTGAGTCCATCCTATTCCTTACGCACTCAAAGATGCAGTTGAGGTATACTGAGTCCATCCTATTCCTTACACACTCAAATATGCAGTTCAGGTATACTGAGTCCATCCTATTCCTTACACACTCAAAGATGCGGTTGAGGATTTACCGAGTTCATCCTATTCCTTATGCACTCAAAGATGAAGTTGAGGTATACGGAGTCCATCCTATTCCTTACGCACTCAAAGATGCAGTTGAGGTATACCAAGTCCATCCTATTCCTTACGCCCTCAAAGATGCAGTTGAGGTATACCGAGTCCATCCTATTCCTTACACACTCAAAGATGCAGTTGAGGTATACCGAGTCCATCCTATTCCTTACGCACTCAAAGATGCAGTTGAGGTATACCGAGTCCATCCTATTCCATACGCACTCAAAGATGCAGTTGAGGTATACCGAGTCCATCCTATTCCTTACGCACTCAAAGATGCAGTTGAGGTATACTGAGTCCATCCTATTCCTTACGCACTCAAAGATGCAGTTGAGGTATACCGAGTCCATTCTATTCCTTACGCACTCAAAGATGCAGTTGAGGTATACCGAGTCCATCCTATTCCTTACACACTCAAAGATGCAGTTGAGGTATACCGAGTCCATCCTGTTCCTAACGCACTCAAAGATGCAGTTGAGGTATACTGAGTCCATCCTATTCCTTACGCACTCAAAGATGCAGTTGAGGTATACTGAGTCCATCCTATTCCTTACGCACTCAAATATGCAGTTCAGGTATACTGAGTCCATCCTATTCCTTACACACTCAAAGATGCGGTTGAGGTATACCGAGTCCATCCTATTCCTTATGCACTCAAAGATGAAGTTGAGGTATACGGAGTCCATCCTATTCCTTACGCACTCAAAGATGC
Organism: Pictodentalium vernedei; assembly: GCA_031216915.1. Lineage (NCBI taxonomy): Eukaryota > Metazoa > Mollusca > Scaphopoda > Dentaliida > Dentaliidae > Pictodentalium > Pictodentalium vernedei. The sequence goes on along the minus strand of CM062291.1, from coordinate 7,526,626 downwards.
AGTTGAGGTATACCGAGTCCATCCTATTCCTTACGCCCTCAAAGATGCAGTTGAGGTATACCGAGTCCATCCTATTCCTTACACACTCAAAGATGCAGTTGAGGTATACCGAGTCCATCCTATTCCTTACGCACTCAAAGATGCAGTTGAGGTATACCGAGTCCATCCTATTCCATACGCACTCAAAGATGCAGTTGAGGTATACCGAGTCCATCCTATTCCTTACGCACTCAAAGATGCAGTTGAGGTATACCGAGTCCATCCTATTCCATACGCACTCAAAGATGCAGTTGAGGTATACCGAGTCCATCCTATTCCTTACGCACTCAAAGATGCAGTTGAGGTATACCGAGTCCATCCTATTCCTTACACACTCAAAGATGCAGTTGAGGTATACCGAGTCCATCCTATTCCTTACCCACTCAAAGATGCAATTGAGGTATACTGAGTCTATCCTATTCCTTACACACTCAAAGATGCAGTTGAGGTATACTGAGCCCATCCTATTCCTTACGCACTCAAAGATGCAGTTGAGGTATACTGAGCCCATCCTATTTCTTATGCGCTCAAAGATGCAGTTGAGGTATACTGAGTCCATCGTATTCCTTACGCACTCAAAGATGCACTTGAGGTATACTGAGCCCGTCATATTCCTTACGCACTCAAAGATGCAGCTGAGGTATACCGAGTCCATCCTATTCCTTACGCACTCAAAGATGCAGTTGAGGTATACTGAGTCCATCCGATTCCTTACACACGCAAAGATGCAGTTGAGGTATTCTGAGCCCATCCTATTCCTTGCGCACTCAAAGATGCAGTTGTGGTATACCGAGTCCATCCTATTCCTTACGCACTCAAAGATGCAGTTGAGGTATACTGAGCCCATCCTATTCCTTATGCACTCACAGATGCAGTCGAGGTATACTGAGTCCATCCTATTCCTTACGCACTCAAAGATGCAGTTGAGGTTATCCGAGTCCATCCTATTGCTTACGCACTCAAAGATGCAGTTCAGGTATACTGAGTCCATCCTATTCCTTACACACTGAAAGATGCAGTTGTGGTATACTGAGTCCATCCTATTCCTTACGCACTCGAAGATGCAGTTGAGGTATACCGAGGAAATCCTATTCCTTACGCACTCAAAGATGCAGTTGAGGTATACTGAGCCCATCCTATTCCTTACGCACTCAAAGATGAAGTTGAGGTATACCGAGTCCATCCTATTCCTTACGCACTCAAAGATGCAGTTGAGGTATACTGAGTCCATCCTATTCCTTAAGCACTCAAAGATGCAGTTGAGGTATACTGAGTCCATCCTATTCCTTACGCACTCAAAGATGCAGTTGAGGTATACTGAGCCCATCCTATTCCTTACGCACTCAAAGATGAAGTTGAGGTATACCGAGTCCATCCTATTCCTTACGCACTCAAAGATGCAGTTGAGGTATACTGAGTCCATCCTATTCCTTAAGCACTCAAAGATGCAGTTGAGGTATACTGAGTCCATCCTATTCCTTACGCACTCAAAGATGCAGTTGAGGTATACTGAGCCCATCCTATTCCTTACGCACTCAAAGATGAAGTTGAGGTATACCGAGACCATCCTATTCCTTACGCACTCAAAGATGCAGTTGAGGTATACTGAGTCCATCCTATTCCTTAAGCACTCAAAGATGCAGTTGAGGTATACTGAGTCCATCCTATTCCTTACGCACTCAAAGATGCAGGTGAGGTATACTGAGTCCATCCTATTCCTTACGCATTCAAAGATGCAGTTCAGGTATACTGAGTCCATCCTATTCCTACACACTCAAAGATGCAGTTGAGGTATACCGAGTCCATCCTATTCCTTATGCACTCAAAGATGCAGTTGAGGTATACTGAGCCCATCCTATTTCTTATGCGCTCAAAGATGAAGTTGAGGTATACTGAGTCCATCGTATTTCTTATGCGCTCAAAGATGCAGTTGAGGTATACTGAGTCCATCCTATGCCTTACGCACTCAAAGATGCAGTTGAGGTATACCGAGTCCATCCTATTCCTTACGCACTCAAAGATGCAGTTGAGGTATACTGAGTCCATCCTATTCCTTACGCACTCAAAGATGCAGTTGAGGTATACTGAGTCCATCCTATTCCTTACGCACTCAAAGATGCAGTTCAGGTATACCAAGTCCATCCTATTCCTTACACACTCAAAGATGCAGTTGAGGTATACCGCGTCCATCCTATTCCTTATGCACTCAAAGATGAAGTTGAGGTATACTGAGTCCATCCTATTCCTTACGCACTCAAAGATGCAGTTGAGGTATACCGATTCCATCCTATTCCTTACACACTCAAAGATGCAGTTGAGGTATACCGAGTCCATCCTATTCCTTACGCACTCAAAGATGCAGTTGAGGTATACCGAGTCCATCCTATTCCTTACGCACTCAAAGATGCAGTTGAGGTATTCTGAGCCCATCCTATTTCTTATGCGCTCAAAGATGCAGTTGAGGTATACTGAGTCCATCCTATTCCTTACGCACTCAAAGATGCAGTTGAGGTATACTGAGCCCATCCTATTCCTTACACACTCAAAGATGCAGTTGAGGTATACTGAACCCATCCTATTCCTTACGCACTCGAAGATGCAGTTGAGGTATACCGAGTCCATCCTATTCCTTACGCACTCAAAGATGCAGTAGAGGTATACTGAGTCCATCCTATTCCTTACACACTCAAAGATGCAGGTGAGGTATACTGAGCCCATCCTATTCCTTACGCACTCAAAGATGCAGTTGAGGTATACCGAGTCCATCCTATTCCTTACGCACTCAAAGATGCAGTTGAGGTATACTGAGTCCATCCTATTCCTTAAGCACTCAAAGATGCAGTTGAGGTATACTGAGTCCATCCTATTCCTTACGCACTCAAAGATGCAGGTGAGGTATACTGAGTCCATCCTATTCCTTACGCACTCAAAGATGCAGTTCAGGTATGCTGAGTCCATCCTATTCCTTACACACTCAAAGATGCAGTTGAGGTATACCGAGTCCATCCTATTCCTTACGCCCTCAAAGATGAAGTTGAGGTATACTGAGTCCATCCTACTCCTTACGCACTCAAAAATGCAGTTGAGGTATACCGAGTCCATCCTATTCCTTACGCACTCAAAGATGCAGTTGAGGTATACCGAGTCCATCCTATTCCTTACACACTCAAAGATGCAGTTGAGGTATACCGAGTCCATCCTATTCCTTACGCACTCAAAGATGCAGTTGAGGTATACTGAGTCCATCCTATTCCGTACACACTCAAAGATGCAGTTGAGGTATACCGAGTCCATTCTATTCCTTACGCACTCAAAGATGCAGTTGAGATATACCGAGTCCATCCTATTCCTTGCGCATTCAAAGATGCAGTTGAGGTATACCGAGTCCATCCTATTCCTTACACACTCAAAGATGCAGTTGAGGTATACCGAGTCCATCCTATTCCATACGCACTCAAAGATGCAGTTGAGGTATACCGAGTCCGTTCTATTCCTTACGCACTCAAAGATGCAGTTGAGGTATACCGAGTCCATCCTATTCCTTATGCACTCAAAGATGCAGTTGAGGTATACCGAGTCCATCCTATTCCTTACGCACTCAAAGATGCAGTTGAGGTATACTGAGTCCATCCTATTCCTTACGCACTCAAAGATGCAGTTGAGGTATACTGAGTCCATCCTATTCCTTACACACTCAAATATGCAGTTCAGGTATACTGAGTCCATCCTATTCCTTACACACTCAAAGATGCGGTTGAGGATTTACCGAGTCCATCCTATTCCTTATGCACTCAAAGATGAAGTTGAGGTATACGGAGTCCATGCTATTCCTTACGCACTCAAAGATGCAGTTGAGGTATACCGAGTCCATCCTATTCCTTACGCCCTCAAAGATGCAGTTGAGGTATACCGAGTCCATCCTATTCCTTACACACTCAAAGATGCAGTTGAGGTATACCGAGTCCATCCTATTCCTTACGCACTCAAAGATGCAGTTGAGGTATACCGAGTCCATCCTATTCCATACGCACTCAGAGATGCAGTTGAGGTATACCGAGTCCATCCTATTCCTTATGCACTCAAAGATGCAGTTGAGGTATACTGAGTCCATCCTATTCCTTATGCACTCAAAGATGCAGTTGAGGTATACCGAGTCCATCCTATTCCTTACGCACTCAAAGATGCAGTTGAGGTATACCGAGTCCATCCTATTCCTTACGCACTCAAAGATGCAGTTGAGGTATACCGAGTCCATCCTGTTCCTTACGCACTCAAAGATGCAGTTGAGGTATACTGAGTCCATCCTATTCCTTATGCACTCAAAGATGCAGTTGAGGTATACTGAGTCCATCCTATTCCTTACGCACTCAAATATGCAGTTCAGGTATACTGAGTCCATCCTATTCCTTACACACTCAAAGATGCGGTAGAGGTATACCGAGTCCATCCTATTCCTTATGCAGTCAAAGATGAAGTTGAGGTATACGGAGTCCATCCTATTCCTTACGCACTCAAAGATGCAGTTGAGGTATACCGAGTCCATCCTATTCCTTACGCCCTCAAAGATGCAGTTGAGGTATACCGAGTCCATCCTATTCCATACCCACTCAAAGATGCAATTGAGGTATACTGAGTCCATCCTATTCCTTACGCACTCAAAGATGCAGTTGAGGTATACCGAGTCCATCCTATTCCTTACGCCCTCAAAGATGCAGTTGAGGTATACCGAGTCCATCCTATTCCTTACACACTCAAAGATGCAGTTGAGGTATACCGAGTCCATCCTATTCCTTACGCACTCAAAGATGCAGTTGAGGTATACCGAGTCCATCCTATTCCATACGCACTCAAAGATGCAGTTGAGGTATACCGAGTCCATCCTATTCCTTACGCACTCAAAGATGCAGTTGAGGTATACCGAGTCCATCCTATTCCATACGCACTCAAAGATGCAGTTGAGGTATACCGAGTCCATCCTATTCCTTACGCACTCAAAGATGCAGTTGAGGTATACTGAGTCCATCCTATTCCTTACACACTCAAAGATGCAGTTGAGGTATACCGAGTCCATCCTATTCCTTACCCACTCAAAGATGCAATTGAGGTATACTGAGTCTATCCTATTCCTTACACACTCAAAGATGCAGTTGAGGTATACTGAGCCCATCCTATTTCTTATGCGCTCAAAGATGCAGTTGAGGTATACTGAGTCCATCGTATTCCTTACGCACTCAAAGATGCACTTGAGGTATACTGAGCCCATCCTATTCCATACGCACTCAAAGATGCGGTAGAGGTATACCGAGTCCATCCTATTCCTTATGCAGTCAAAGATGAAGTTGAGGTATACTGAGTCCATCCTATTCCTTAAGCACTCAAAGATGCAGTTGAGGTATACTGAGTCCAACCTATTCCTTACGCACTCAAGGATGCAGGGGAGGTATACTGAGTCCATCCTATTCCTTACGCACTCAAAGATGCAGTTCAGGTATGCTGAGTCCATCCTATTCCTTACACACTCAAAGATGCAGTTGAGGTATACCGAGTCCATCCTATTCCTTACGCCCTCAAAGATGAAGTTGAGGTATACTGAGTCCATCCTACTCCTTACGCACTCAAAGATGCAGTTGAGGTATACCGAGTCCATCCTATTCCTTACGCACTCAAAGATGCAGTTGAGGTATACCGAGTCCATCCTATTCCTTACACACTCAAAGATGCAGTTGAGGTATACCGAGTCCATCCTATTCCTTACGCACTCAAAGATGCAGTTGAGGTATACTGAGTCCATCCTATTCCGTACACACTCAAAGATGCAGTTGAGGTATACCGAGTCCATTCTATTCCTTACGCACTCAAAGATGCAGTTGAGGTATACCGAGTCCATCCTATTCCTTGCGCACTCAAAGATGCAGTTGAGGTATACCGAGTCCATCCTATTCCTTACACACTCAAAGATGCAGCTGAGGTATACCGAGTCTATCCTATTCCATGCGCACTCAAAGATGCAGTTGAGGTATACCGAGTCCGTCCTATTCCTTACGCACTCAAAGATGCAGTTGAGGTATATCGAGTCCATCCTATTCCTTACGCAGTCAAAGATGCAGTTGAGGTATACCGAGTCCATCCTATTCCTTACGCACTCAAAGATGCAGTTGAGGTATACTGAGTCCATCCTATTCCTTACGCACTCAAAGATGCAGTTGAGGTATACTGAGTCCATCCTATTCCTTACACACTCAAATATGCAGTTCAGGTATACTGAGTCCATCCTATTCCTTACACACTCAAAGATGCGGTTGAGGATTTACCGAGTCCATCCTATTCCTTATGCACTCAAAGATGAAGTTGAGGTATACGGAGTCCATCCTATTCCTTACGCACTCAAAGATGCAGTTGAGGTATACCGAGTCCATCCTATTCCTTACGCCCTCAAAGATGCAGTTGAGGTATACCGAGTCCATCCTATTCCTTACACACTCAAAGATGCAGTTGAGGTATACCGAGTCCATCCTATTCCTTACGCACTCAAAGATGCAGTTGAGGTATACCGAGTCCATCCTATTCCATACGCACTCAGAGATGCAGTTGAGGTATACCGAGTCCATCCTATTCCTTACGCACTCAAAGATGCAGTTGAGGTATACTGAGTCCATCCTATTCCTTACGCACTCAAAGATGCAGTTGAGGTATACCGAGTCCATCCTATTCCTTACGCAATCAAAGATGCAGTTGAGGTATACCGAGTCCATCCTATTCCTTACGCACTCAAAGATGCAGTTGAGGTATACCGAGTCCATCCTGTTCCTTACGCACTCAAAGATGCAGTTGAGGTATACTGAGTCCATCCTATTCCTTACGCACTCAAAGATGCAGTTGAGGTATACTGAGTCCATCCTATTCCTTACGCACTCAAATATGCAGCTCAGGTATAGTGAGTCCATCCTATTCCTTACATACTCAAAGATGCGGTAGAGGTATACCGAGTCCATCCTATTCCTTATGCAGTCAAAGATGAAGTTGAGGTATACGGAGTCCATCCTATTCCTTACGCACTCAAAGATGCAGTTGAGGTATACCGAGTCCATTCTATTCCTTACGCCCTCAAAGATGCAGTTGAGGTATACCGAGTCCATCCTATTCCTTATCCACTCAAAGATGCAATTGAGGTATACTGAGTCCATCCTATTCCTTACGCACTCAAAGATGCAGTTGAGGTATACCGAGTGCATCCTATTCCTTATGCCCTCAAAGATGCAGTTGAGGTATACCGAGTCCATCCTATTCCTTACACACTCGAAGATGCAGTTGAGGTATACCGAGTCCATCCTATTCCTTACGCACTCAAAGATGCAGTTGAGGTATACCGAGTCCATCCTATTCCATACACACTCAAAGATGCAGTTGAGGTATACCGAGTCCATCCTATTCCTTACGCACTCAAAGATGCAGTTGAGGTATACCGAGTCCATCCTATTCCATACGCACTCAAAGATGCAGTTGAGGTATACCGAGTCCATCCTATTCCTTACGCACTCAAAGATGCAGTTGAGGTATACCGAGTCCATCCTATTCCTTACACACTCAAAGATGCAGTTAAGGTATACCGAGTCCATCCTATTCCTTACCCACTCAAAGATGCAATTGAGGTATACTGAGTCTATCCTATTCCTTACACACTCAAAGATGCAGTTGAGGTATACTGAGCCCATCCTATTTCTTATGCGCTCAAAGATGCAGTTGAGGTATACTGAGTCCATCGTATTCCTTACGCACTCAAAGATGCACTTGAGGTATACTGAGCCCATCATATTCCTTACGCACTCAAAGATGCAGCTGAGGTATACCGAGTCCATCCTATTCCTTACGCACTCAAAGATGCAGTTGAGGTATACTGAGTCCATCCTATTCCTTACACAATCAAAGATGCAGTTGAGGTATTCTGAGCCCATCCTATTCCTTGCGCACTCAAAGATGCAGTTGTGGTATACCGAGTCCATCCTATTCCTTACGCACTCAAAGATGCAGTTGAGGTATACTGAGCCCATCCTATTCTTTACGCACTCACAGATGCAGTCGAGGTATACTGAGTCCATCCTATTCCTTACGCACTCAAAGATGCAGTTGAGGTTATCCGAGTCCATCCTATTGCTTACGCACTCAAAGATGCAGTTCAGGTATACTGAGTCCATCCTATTCCTTACACACTCAAAGATGCAGTTGTGGTATACCGAGTCCATCCTATTCCTTATGCACTCAAAGATGAAATTGAGGTATACTGAGTCCATCCTATTCCTTACGCACTCAAAGATGCAGTTGGGGTATACCGAGTCCATCCTATTCCTTACGCACTCAAAGATGCAGTTGAGGTATACCGAGTCCATCCTACACTCAAAGATGCAGTTGAGGTATACCGAGTCCAGCCTATTCCTTACGCACTCAAAGATGCAGATGAGGTATACCGAGTCCATCCTATTCCTTATGCACTCAAAGATGCAGTTTAGGTATACCGAGTCCATCCTATTCCTTACGCACTCAAAGATGCAGTTGAGGTATACCGAGTCCATCCTATTCCTTACGCACTCAAAGATGCAATTGAGGTATACTGAGTCCATCCTATTCCTTACACACTCAAAGATGCAGTTGAGGTATACCGAGTCCATCCTATTCCTTACGCACTCAAAGATGCAGTTGAGGTATACCGAGTCCATCCTATTCCTTACGCACTCAAAGATGTTGTTGAGGTATACCGAGTCCATCCTATTCCTTATGCACTCAAAGATGCAGTTGAGGTATACTGAGTCCATCCTATTCCTTACGCACTGAAAGATGCAGTTGAGGTATACCGAGTCCATCCTATTCCTTACGCACTAAAAGATGCAGTTGAGGTATACCGAGTCCATCCTATTCTTACACACTCAAATATGCAGTTGAGGTATACCGAGTCCATCCCATTCCTTACGCACTCAAAGATGCAGTTGAGGTATACTGAGTCCATCCTATTCCGTACGCACTCAAAGATGCAGTTGAGGTATACTGAGTCCATCGTATTCCTTACGCACTCAAAGATGCAGTTGAGGTATACCGAGTCGATCCTATTCCTTGCGCACTCAAAGATGCAGTTGAGGTATACCGAGTCCATCCTATTCCATACGCACTCAAAGATGCAGTTGAGGTATACCGAGTCCATTCTATTCCTTACGCACTCAAAGATGCAGTTGAGGTATACAGAGTCCATCCTATTCCTTACGCACTCAAAGATGCAGTTGAGGTATATCGAGTCCATCCTATTCCTTACACACTCAAAGATGCAGTTGAGGTATACCGAGTCCATCCTATTCCTTACGCACTCAAAGATGCAGTTGAGGTATACTGAGTCCATCCTATTCCTTAAGCACTCAAAGATGCAGTTGAGAAATACCAAGTCCATCCTATTCCTTACGCACTCAAAGATGCAGTTGAGGTATACTGAGTCCATCCTATTTCTTATGCGCTCAAAGATGCAGTTGAGGTATACTGAGTCTATCCTATTCCTTACGCACTCAAAGATGCAGTTGAGGTATACTGAGCCCATCCTATTCCTTACGCACTCAAAGATGCAGTTGAGGTATACCGAGTCCATCCTATACCTTACACACTCAAAGATGCAGTTGAGGTATACCGAGTCCATCCTATTCCTTACGCACTCAAAGATGAAGTTGAGGTATACTGAGTCCATCCTTTTCCTTACGCACTCAAAGATGCAGTTGAGGTATACCGAGTCCATCCTATTCCTTACTCACTCAAAGATGCAGTTGAGGTATACCGAGTCCATCCTATTCCTTACGCACTGAAAGATGCAGTTGAGGTATAGCGAGCCCACCCTATTCCTTACGCACTCAAAGATGCAGTTGAGGTATACTGAGTCTATCCTATTCCTTACGCACTCAAAGATACAGTTGAGGTATACTGAGCCCATCCTGTTCCTTTCGCACTCAAAGATGCAGTTGAGGTATTCTGAGCCCATCCTATTTCTTATGCGCTCAAAGATGCAGTTGAGGTATACTGAGTCCATCCTATTTCTTATGCGCTCAAAGATGCAGTTGAGGTATACTGAGTCCATCCTATTCCTTATGCACTCAAAGATGCAGTTGAGGTGTACTGAGTCTATCCTATTCCTTACGCACTCAAAGATGCAGTTGAGGTATACTGAGCCCATCCTATTCCTTACGCACTCAAAGATGCAGTTGTGGTATACTGAGCCCATCCTATTTCTTATGCACTCAAAGATGCAGTTGAGGTATACTGAGTCCATCCTATTCCTTACGCACTCAAAGATGCAGTTGAGGTATACTGAGCCCATCCTATTCCTTACGCACTCAAAGATGCTGTTGAGGTATACTGAACCCATCCTATTCCTTACGCACTCGAAGATGCAGTTGAGGTATACCGAGGAAATCCTATTCCTTACGCACTCAAAGATGCAGTAGAGGTATACTGAGTCCATCCTATTCCTTACGCACTCAAAGATGCAGTTGAGGTATACTGAGCCCATCCTATTCCTTACGCACTCAAAGATGCAGTTGAGGTATACTGAGCCCATCCTATTCCTTACGCACTCAAAGATGCTGTTGAGGTATACTGAACCCATCCTATTCCTTACGCACTCGAAGATGCAGTTGAGGTATACCGAGGAAATCCTATTCCTTACGCACTCAAAGATGCAGTTGAGGTATACTGAGCCCATCCTATTCCTTACACACTCAAAGATGCAGTTGAGGTATACTGAGCCCATCCTATTCCTTACGCACTCAAAGATGCAGTTGAGGTATACCGAGTCCATCCTATTCCTTACGCACTCAAAGATGCAGTTGAGGTATACTGAGTCCATCCTATTCCTTAAGCACTCAAAGATGCAGTTGAGCTATACTGAGTCCATCCTATTCCTTACGCACTCAAAGATGCAGGTGAGGTATACTGAGTCCATCCTATTCCTTACGCACTCAAAGATGCAGTTCAGGTATACTGAGTCCATCCTATTCCTTGCACACTCAAAGATGCAGTTGAGGTATACCGAGTCCATCCTATTCCTTACGCCCTCAAAGATGAAGTTGAGGTATACTGAGTCCATCCTATTCCTTACACACTCAAAGATGCAGTTGAGGTATACCGAGTCCATCCTATTCCTTACGCACTAAAAGATGCAGTTGAGGTATACCGACTCCATCCTATTCCTTACACACTCAAATATGCAGTTGAGGTATACCGAGTCCATCCCATTCCTTACGCACTCAAAGATGCAGTTGAGGTATACCAAGTCCATCCTATTCCTTGCGCACTCAAAGATGCAGGTGAGGTATACCGAGTCCATCCTATTCCATACGCACTCAAAGATGCAGTTGAGGTATACCGAGTCCATCCTATTCCTTACGCACTCAAAGATGCAGTTGGGGTATACCGAGTCCATCCTATTCCTTACGCACTCAAAGATGCAGTTGAGGTATACAGAGTCCATCCTATTCCTTACGCACTCAAAGATGCAGTTGAGGTATACCGAGTCCATCCTATTCCTTACACACGCAAAGATGCAGTTGACGTATACCGAGTCCATCCTATTCCTTACGCACTCAAAGATGCAGTTGAGGTATACTGAGTCCATCCTATTCCTTAAGCACTCAAAGATGCAGTTGAGGTATACCGAGTCCATCCTATTCCTTACGCACTCAAAGATGCAGTTGAGGTATACTGAGTCCATTCTATTCCTTACGCACTCAAAGATGCAGTTCAGGTATACTGAGTCCATCCTATTCCTTACGCACTCAAAGATGCAGTTCAGGTATACCAAGTCCATCCTATTCCTTACACACTCAAAGATGCAGTTGAGGTATACCGAGTCCATCCTATTCCTTACGCACTCAAAGATGAAGTTGAGGTATACCGAGTCCATCCTATTCCTTAAGCACTCAAAGATGCAGTTGAGGTATACTGAGCCCATCCTATTTCTTATGCGCTCAAAGATGCAGTTGAGGTATACTGAGTCCATCCTATTTCTTATGCGCTCAAAGATGCAGTTGAGGTATACTGAGTCCATCCTATTCCTTACGCACTCAAAGATGCAGTTGAGGTATACCGAGTCCATCCTATTCCTTACGCACTCAAAGATGCAGTTGAGGTATACTGAGTCCATTCTATTCCTTACGCACTCAAAGATGCAGTTGAGGTATACTGAGTCCATCCTATTCCTTACGCACTCAAAGATGCAGTTCAGGTATACCAAGTCCATCCTATTCCTTACACACTCAAAGATGCAGTTGAGGTATACTGAGTCCATCCTATTCCTTACGCACTCAAAGATGCAGGTGAGGTATACTGAGTCCATCCTATTCCTTACGCACTCAAAGATTCAGTTCAGGTATACTGAGTCCATCCTATTCCTTGCACACTCAAAGATGCAGTTGAGGTATTCTGAGCCCATCCTATTTCTTATGCGCTCAAAGATGCAGTTGAGGTATACTGAGTCCATCCTATTCCTTATGCACTCAAAGATGAAGTTGAGGTATACGGAGTCCATCCTATTCCTTACGCACTCAAAGATGCAGTTGAGGTATACCAAGTCCATCCTATTCCTTACGCCCTCAAAGATGCAGTTGAGGTATACCGAGTCCATCCTATTCCTTACACACTCAAAGATGCAGTTGAGGTATACCGAGTCCATCCTATTCCTTACGCACTCAAAGATGCAGTTGAGGTATACCGAGTCCATCCTATTCCATACGCACTCAAAGATGCAGTTGAGGTATACCGAGTCCATCCTATTCCTTACGCACTCAAAGATGCAGTTGAGGTATACTGAGTCCATCCTATTCCTTACGCACTCAAAGATGCAGTTGAGGTATACCGAGTCCATCCTATTCCTTACGCACTCAAAGATGCAGTTGAGGTATACCGAGTCCATCCTATTCCTTACACACTCAAAGATGCAGTTGAGGTATACCGAGTCCATCCTGTTCCTTACGCACTCAAAGATGCAGTTGAGGTATACTGAGTCCATCCTATTCCTTACGCACTCAAAGATGCAGTTGAGGTATACTGAGTCCATCCTATTCCTTACGCACTCAAATATGCAGTTCAGGTATACTGAGTCCATCCTATTCCTTACACACTCAAAGATGCGGTTGAGGTATACCGAGTCCATCCTATTCCTTATGCACTCAAAGATGAAGTTGAGGTATACGGAGTCCATCCTATTCCTTACGCACTCAAAGATGCAGTTGAGGTATACCGAGTCCATCCTATTCCTTACGCCCTCAAAGATGCAGTTGAGGTATACCGAGTCCATCCTATTCCTTACACACTCAAAGATGCAGTTGAGGTATACCGAGTCCATCCTATTCCTTACGCACTCAAAGATGCAGTTGAGGTATACCGAGTCCATCCTATTCCATACGCACTCAAAGATGCAGTTGAGGTATACCGAGTCCATCCTATTCCTTACGCACTCAAAGATGCAGTTGAGGTATACCGAGTCCATCCTATTCCATACGCACTCAAAGATGCAGTTGAGGTATACCGAGTCCATCCTATTCCTTACGCACTCAAAGATGCAGTTGAGGTATACCGAGTCCATCCTATTCCTTACACACTCAAAGATGCAGTTGAGGTATACCGAGTCCATCCTATTCCTTACCCACTCAAAGATGCAATTGAGGTATACTGAGTCTATCCTATTCCTTACACACTCAAAGATGCAGTTGAGGTATACTGAGCCCATCCTATTCCTTACGCACTCAAAGATGCAGTTGAGGTATACTGAGCCCATCCTATTTCTTATGCGCTCAAAGATGCAGTTGAGGTATACTGAGTCCATCGTATTCCTTACGCACTCAAAGATGCACTTGAGGTATACTGAGCCCGTCATATTCCTTACGCACTCAAAGATGCAGCTGAGGTATACCGAGTCCATCCTATTCCTTACGCACTCAAAGATGCAGTTGAGGTATACTGAGTCCATCCGATTCCTTACACACGCAAAGATGCAGTTGAGGTATTCTGAGCCCATCCTATTCCTTGCGCACTCAAAGTTGCAGTTGTGGTATACCGAGTCCATCCTATTCCTTACGCACTCAAAGATGCAGTTGAGGTATACTGAGCCCATCCTATTCCTTATGCACTCACAGATGCAGTCGAGGTATACTGAGTCCATCCTATTCCTTACGCACTCAAAGATGCAGTTGAGGTTATCCGAGTCCATCCTATTGCTTACGCACTCAAAGATGCAGTTCAGGTATACTGAGTCCATCCTATTCCTTACACACTGAGAGATGCAGTTGTGGTATACTGAGTCCATCCTATTCCTTATGCACTCAAAGATGAAATTGAGGTATACTGAGTCCATGCTATTCCTTACGCACTCAAAGATGCAGTTGGGGTATACCGAGTCCATCCTATTCCTTACGCACTCAAAGATGCAGTTGAGGTATACCGAGTCCATCCTACACTCAAAGATGCAGTTGAGGTATACCGAGTCCATCCTATTCCTTACGCACTCAAAAATGCAGATGAGGTATACCGAGTCCATCCTATTCCTTATGCACTCAAAGATGCAGTTGAGGTATACCGAGTCCATCCTATTCCTTACGCACTCAAAGATGCAGTTGAGGTATACCGAGTCCATCCTATTCCTTACGCACTCAAAGATGCAATTGAGGTATACTGAGTCCATCCTATTCCTTACACACTCAAAGATGCAGTTGAGGTATACCGAGTCCATCCTATTCCTTACGCACTCAAAGATGCAGTTGAGGTATACCGAGTCCATCCTATTCCTTACGCACTCAAAGATGTTGTTGAGGTATACCGAGTCCATCCTATTCCTTATGCACTCAAAGATGCAGTTGAGGTATACTGAGTCCATCCTATTCCTTACGCACTGAAAGATGCAGTTGAGGTATACCGAGTCCATCCTATTCCTTACGCACTAAAGGATGCAGTTGAGGTATACCGAGTCCATCCTATTCTTACACACTCAAATATGCAGTTGAGGTATACCGAGTCCATCCCTTTCCTTACTCACTCAAAGATGCAGTTGAGATATACCGAGTCCATCCTATTCCGTACGCACTCAAAGATGCAGTTGAGGTATACTGAGTCCATCCTATTCCTTACGCACTCAAAGATGCAGTTGAGGTATACCGAGTCCATCCTATTCCTTGCGCACTCAAAGATGCAGGTGAGGTATACCGAGTCCATCCTATTCCATACGCACTCAAAGATGCAGTTGAGGTATACCGAGTCCATCCTATTCCATACGCACTCAAAGATGCAGTTGAGGTATACCGAGTCCATCCTATTCCTTACGCACTCAAAGATGCAGTTGAGGTATACAGAGTCCATCCTATTCCTTACGCACTCAAAGATGCAGTTGAGGTATTCCGAGTCCATCCTATTCCTTACACACTCAAAGATGCAGTTGAGGTATACCGAGTCCATCCTATTCCTTACGCACTCAAAGATGCAGTTGAGGTATACTGAGTCCATCCTATTCCTTAAGCACTCAAAGATGCAGTTGAGGTATACCGAGTCCATCCTATTCCTTACGCACTCAAAGATGCAGTTGAGGTATACTGAGCCATCCTATTTCTTATGCGCTCAAAGATGCAGTTGAGGTATACTGAGTCCATCCTATTTCTTATGCGCTCAAAGATGCAGTTGAGGTATACTGAGTCCATCCTATTCCTTACGAACTCAAAGATGCAGTTGAGGTATACCGAGTCCATCCTATTCCTTACGCACTCAAAGATGCAGTTGAGGTATACTGAGTCCATCCTATTCCTTACGCACTCAAAGATGCAGTTGAGGTATACTAAGTCCATCCTATTCCTTACGCACTCAAAGATGCAGTTCAGGTATACCAAGTCCATACTATTCCTTTCACACTCAAAGATGCAGTTGAGGTATACTGAGTCCATCCTATTCCTTACGCACTCAAAGATGAAGTTGAGGTATACTGAGTCCATCCTATTCCTTACGCACTCAAAGATGCAGTTGAGGTATACCGATTCCATCCTATTCCTTACACACTCAAAGATGCAGTTGAGGTATACCGAGTCCATCCTATTCCTTACGCACTCAAAGATGCAGT
Source organism: Pictodentalium vernedei (assembly GCA_031216915.1). Classification (NCBI taxonomy): domain Eukaryota; kingdom Metazoa; phylum Mollusca; class Scaphopoda; order Dentaliida; family Dentaliidae; genus Pictodentalium; species Pictodentalium vernedei. The sequence continues at coordinate 7,510,467 of CM062291.1, read as the reverse complement.
TGAGGTATACCGAGTCCATCCTATTCCTTACGCACTCAAAGATGCAGTTGAGGTATTCTGAGCCCATCCTATTTCTTATGCGCTCAAAGATGCAGTTGAGGTATACTGAGTCCATCCTATTTCTTATGCGCTCAAAGATGCAGTTGAGGTATACTGAGTCCATCCTATTCCTTATGCACTCAAAGATGCAGTTGAGGTATACTGAGTCTATCCTATTCCTTACGCACTCAAAGATGCAGTTGAGGTATACTGAGCCCATCCTATTCCATATGCACTCAAAGATGCAGTTGAGGTATTTTGAGCCCATCCTATTTCTTATGCGCTCAAAGATGCAGTTGAGGCATACTGAGTCCATCCTATTTCTTATGCGCTCAAAGATGCAGTTGAGGTATACTGAGTCCATCCTATTCCTTACGCACTCAAAGATGCAGTTGAGGTATACTGAGTCTATCCTATTCCTTACGCACTCAAAGATGCAGTTGAGGTATAATGAGCCCATCCTATTCCTTACGCACTCAAAGATGCAGTTGTGGTATACTGAGCCCATCCTATTTCTTATGCACTCAAAGATGCAGTTGAGGTATACTGAGTCCATCCTATTCCTTACACACTCAAAGATGCAGTTGAGGTATACTGAACCCATCCTATTCCTTACGCACTCAAAGATGCAGTTGAGGTATACCGAGTCCATCCTATTCCTTATGCACTCAAAGATGCAGTTGAGGTATACTGAGCCCATCCTATTCCTTACACACTCAAAGATGCAGTAGAGGTATACTGAGTCCATCCTATTCCTTACACACTCAAAGATGCAGTTGAGGTATAATGAGCCCATCCTATTCCTTACGCACTCAAAGATGCTTTTGTGGTATACTGAGCCCATCCTATTTCTTATGCACTCAAAGATGCAGTTGAGGTATACTGAGTCCATCCTATTCCTTACACACTCAAAGATGCAGTTGAGGTATACTGAGTCCATCCTATTCCTTACGCACTCAAAGATGAAGTTGAGGTATACTGAGCCCATCCTATTCCTTACGCACTCAAAGATGCAGTTGAGGTATACTGAGTCTATCCTATTCCTTACGCACTCAAAGATGCAGTTGAGGTATACTGAGCCCATCCTATTCCTTACACACTCAAAGATGCAGTTGAGGTATACTGAGCCCATCCTATTCCTTACGCACTCAAAGATGCAGTTGAGGTATACTGAGTCTATCCTATTCCTTACGCACTCAAAGATGCAGTTGAGGTATACTGAGTCTATCCTATTCCTTACGCACTCAAAGATGCAGTAGAGGTATACTGAGTCCATCCTATTCCTTACACACTCAAAGATGCAGGTGAGGTATACTGAGCCCATCCTATTCCTTACGCACTCAAAGATGCAGTTGAGGTATACCGAGTCCATCCTATTCCTTACGCACTCAAAGATGCAGTTGAGGTATACTGAGTCCATCCTATTCCTTAAGAACTCAAAGATGCAGTTGAGGTATACTGAGTCCATCCTATTCCTTACACACTCAAAGATGCAGGTGAGGTATACTGAGTCCATCCTATTCCTTACGCACTCAAAGATGCAGTTCAGGTATACTGAGTCCATCCTATTCCTTACACACTCAAAGATGCAGTTGAGGTATACCGAGTCCATCCTATTCCTTACGCCCTCAAAGATGAAGTTGAGGTATACTGAGTCCATCCTATTCCTTACGCACTCAAAGATGTAGTTGAGGTATACCGAGTCCATCCTATTCCTTACGCACTCAAAGATGCAGTTGAGGTATACCGAGTCCATCCTATTCCTTACACACTCAAAGATGCAGTTGAGGTATACCGAGTCCATCCTATTCCTTACGCACTCAAAGATGCAGTTGAGGTATACTGAGTCCATCCTATTCTGTACGCACTCAAAGATGCAGTTGAGGTATACCGAGTCCATTCTATTCCTTACGCACTCAAAGATGCAGTTAAGGTATACCGAGTCCATCCTATTCCTTGCGCACTCAAAGATGCAGTTGAGGTATACCGAGTCCATCCTATTCCTTACACACTCAAAGATGCAGTTGAGGTATACCGAGTCCATCCTATTCCATACGCACTCAAAGAAGCAGTTGAGGTATACCGAGTCCGTCCTATTCCTTACGCACTCAAAGATGCAGTTGAGGTATACCGAGTCCATCCTATTCCTTACGCACTCAAAGATGCAGTTGAGGTATACCGAGTCTATCCTATTCCTTACGCACTCAAAGATGCAGTTGAGGTATACTGAGTCCATCCTATTCCTTACGCACTCAAAGATGCAGTTGAGGTATGCTGAGTCCATCCTATTCCTTACGCACTCAAATATGCAGTTCAGGAAAACTGAGTCCATCCTATTCCTTACACACTCAAAGATGCGGTTGAGGTATACCGAGTCCATCCTATTCCTTATGCACTCAAAGATGAAGTTGAGGTATACGGAGTCCATCCTATTCCTTACGCACTCAAAGATGCAGTTGAGGTATACCGAGTCCATCCTATTCCTTACGCCCTCAAAGATGCAGTTGAGGTATACCGAGTCCATCCTATTCCTTACACACTCAAAGATGCAGTTGAGGTATACCGAGTCCATCCTATTCCTTACGCACTCAAAGATGCAGTTGGGGTATACCGAGTCCATCCTATTCCTTACGCACTCAAAGATGCAGTTGAGGTATACCGAGTCCATCCTATTCCTTACGCACTCAAAGATGCAGTTGAGGTATACCGAGTCCATCCTATTCCTTACACACTCAAAGATGCAGTTGAGGTATACCGAGTCCATCCTATTCCTTACCCACTCAAAGATGCAATTGAGGTATACTGAGTCTATCCTATTCCTTACACACTCAAAGATGCAGTTGAGGTATACTGAGCCCATCCTATTCCTTACGCACTCAAAGATGCAGTTGAGGTATACTGAGCCCATCCTATTTCTTATGCGCTCAAAGATGCAGTCGAGGTATACTGAGTCCATCGTATTCCTTACGCACTCAAAGATGCACTTGAGGTATACTGAGCCCATCATATTCCTTACGCACTCAAAGATGCGGCTGAGGTATACCGAGTCCATCCTATTCCTTACGCACTCAAAGATGCAGTTGAGGTATACTGAGTCCATCCTATTCCTTACACACTCAAAGATGCAGTTGAGGTATTCTGAGCCCATCCTATTCCTTGCGCACTCAAAGATGCAGTTGTGGTATACCGAGTCCATCCAATTCCTTACGCACTCAAAGATGCAGTTGAGGTATACTGAGTCCATCCTATTCCTTACGCACTCACAGATGCAGTCGAGGTATACTGAGTCCATCCTATTCCTTACGCACTCAAAGATGCAGTTGAGGTTATCCGAGTCCATCCTTTTGCATACGCAATCAAAGATGCAGTTCAGGTATACTGAGTGCATCCTATTCCTTACACACTCAAAGATGCAGTTGTGGTATACCGAGTCCATCCTATTCCTTATGCACTCAAAGATGAAATTGAGGTATACTGAGTCCATCCTATTCCTTACGCACTCAAAGATGCAGTTGCGGTATACCGAGTCCATCCTATTCCTTACGCACTCAAAGATGCAGTTGAGGTATACCGAGTCCATCCTACACTCAAAGATGCAGTTGAGGTATACCGAGTCCATCCTATTCCTTACGCACTCAAAGATGCAGATGAGGTATACCGAGTCCATCCTATTCCTTATGCACTCAAAGATGCAGTTGAGGTATACCGAGTCCATCCTATTCCTTACGCACTCAAAGATGCAGTTGAGGTATACCGAGTCCATCCTATTCCTTACGCACTCAAAGATGCAATTGAGGTATACTGAGTCCATCCTATTCCTTACACACTCAAAGTTGCAGTTGAGGTATACCGAGTCCATCCTATTCCTTACGCACTCAAAGATGCAGTTGAGGTATACCGAGTCCATCCTATTCCTTACGCACTCAAAGATGTTGTTGAGGTATACCGAGTCAATCCTATTCCTTATGCACTCAAAGATGCAGTTGAGGTATACTGAGCCCATCCTATTCCTTACGCACTCAAAGATGCAGTTGAGGTATACTGTGCCCATCCTATTTCTTATGTGCTCAAAGATGCAGTTGAGGTATACTGAGTCCATCCTATTTCTTATGCGCTCAAAGATGCAGTTGAGGTATACTGAGTCCATCCTATTCCTTACGCACTCAAAGATGCAGTTGAGGTATACTGAGTCTATCCTATTCCTTACGCACTCAAAGATACAGTTGAGGTATACTGAGCCCATCCTATTCCTTGCGCACTCAAAGAGGCAGTTGAGGTATACCGAGTCCATCCTATTCCTTACGCACTCAAAGGTGCAGTTGAGGTATACTGAGCCCATCCTATTTCTTATGCGCTCAAAGATGCAGTTGAGGTATACTGAGTCCATCCTATTCCTTACGCACGCAAAGATGCAGTTGAGGTATACTGAGCCCATCCTATTCCTTGCGCACTCAAAGATGCAGCTGAGGTATACCGAGTCCATCCTATTCCTTACGCACTCAAAGATGGAGTTGAGGTATACTGAGTCCATCCTATTCCTTACACACTCAAAGATGCAGTTGAGGTATACTGAGCCCATCCTATTCCTTGCGCACTCAAAGATGCAGTTGAGGTATACCGAGTCCATCCTATTCTTTAAGCACTCAACGATGCAGTTGAGGTATACTGAGTCCATCCTATTCCTTACGCACTCACAGATGCAGTTGAGGTATACTGAGTCCATCCTATTCCTTACGCACTCAAAGATGCAGTTCAGGTTATCCGAGTCCATCCTATTCCTTACGCACTCAAAGATGCAGTTCAGGTATACTGAGGCCATCCTATTCCTTACACACTCAAAGATGCAGTTGAGGTATACCGAGTCCATCCTATTCCTTACGCACTCAAAGATGAAGTTGAGGTATACTGAGTCCATCCTATTCCTTACACACTCAAAGATACAGTTGAGGTATACCGAGTCCATCCTATTCCTTACGCACTCAAAGATGCAGTTGAGGTATACCGAGTCCATCCAACACTCAAAGATTCAGTTGAGGTACACCGAGTCCATCCTATTCCTTACGCACTCAAAGATGCAGTTGAGGTATACTGAGTCCATCCTATTCCTTACGCACTCAAAGATGCAGTTGAGGTATATCGAGTCCATCCTATTCCTTGCACACTCAAAGATGCAGTTGAGGTATACTGAGTCCATCCTATTCCTTACGCACTCAAAGATGCAGTTGAGGTATACCGAGTCCATCCTATTCCATACACACTCAAAATTGCAGTTGAGGTATACCGAGTCCATCCTATTCCTTACGCACTCAAAGATGCAGTTGAGGTATACTGAGTCTATCCTATTCCTTACGCACTCAAAGATGCAGTTGAGGTATACTGAGCCCATCCTATTCCTTACGCACTCAAAGATGCAGTTGTGGTATACTGAGCCCATCCTATTTCTTATGCACTCAAAGATGCAGTTGAGGTATATTGAGTCCATCCTATTCCTTACGTACTCAAAGATGCAGTTGAGGTATACTGAACCCATCCTATTCCTTACGCACTCAATGATGCAGTTGAGGTATACTGAGTCCATCCTATTCCTTACACACTGAAAGATGCAGTAGAGGTATACTGAGTCCATCCTATTTCTTACACACTCAAAGATGCAGTTGAGGTATACCGAGTCCATCCTATTCCTTACGCACTCAAAGATGCAGTTGAGGTATACCGAGTCCATCCTATTCCTTACGCACTCAAAGATGCAGTAGAGGTATACTGAGTCCATCCTATTTCTTACACACTCAAAGATGCAGTTGAGGTATACCGAGTCCATCCTATTCCTTACGCACTCAAAGATGCAGTAGAGGTATACTGAGTCCATCCTATTTCTTACACACTCAAAGATGCAGTTGAGGTATACCGAGTCCATCCTATTCCTCACGCACTCAAAGATGCAGTTGAGGTATACCGAGTCCATCCTATTCCTTACGCACTCAAAGATGCAGTTGAGGTATACTGAGTCCATCCTATTCCTTAAGCACTCAAAGATGCAGTTGAGGTATGCTGAGTCCATCCTATTCCTTACGAACTCAAAGATGCAGGTGAGGTATACTGAGTCCATCCTATTCCTTACGCACTCAAAGATGCAGTTCAGGTATACTGAGTCCATCCTATTCCTTACACACTCAAAGATGCAGTTGAGGTATACCGAGTCCATCCTATTCCTTACGCCCTCAAAGATGAAGTTGGGGTATACTGAGACCATCCTATTCCTTACGCACTCAAAGATGCAGTTGAGGTACACCGAGTCCATCCTATTCCTTACGCACTCAAAGATGCAGTTGAGGTATACCGAGTCCATCCTATTCCTTACACACTCAAAGATGCAGTTGAGGTATACCGAGTCCATCCTATTCCTTACGCACTCAAAGATGCAGTTGAGGTATACTGAGTCCATCCTATTCCGTACGCACTCAAAGATGCAGTTGAGGTATACCGAGTCCATTCTATTCCTTACGCACTCATAGATGCAGTTGAGGTATACCGAGTCCATCCTATTCCTTACGCACTCAAAGATGCAGTTGAGGTATACTGAGTCCATCCTATTCCTTACACACTCAAAGATGCGGTTGAGGTATACCGAGTCCATCCTATTCCTTATGCAATCAAAGATGAAGTTGAGGTATACGGAGTCCATCCTATTCCTTACGCACTCAAAGATGCAGTCGAGGTATACCGAGTCCATCCTATTCCTTACTCACTCAAAGATGCAGTTGAGGTATACCGAGTCCATCCTATTCCTTACACACTCAAAGATGCAGTTGAGGTATACCGAGTCCATCCTATTCCTTACGCACTCAAAGATGCAGTTGAGGTATACCGAGTCCATCCTATTCCATACGCACTCAAAGATGCAGTTGAGGTATACCGAGTCCATCCTATTCCTTACGCACCCAAAGATGCAGTAGAGGTATACCGAGTCCATCCTATTCCTTACGCACTCAAAGATGCAGTTGAGGTATACCGATTCCATCCTATTCCTCACCCACTCAAAGATGCAATTGAGGTATACTGAGTCTATCCTATTCCTTACACACTCAAAGATGCAGTTGAGGTATACTGAGCCCATCCTATTCCTTACGCACTCAAAGATGCAGTTGAGGTATACTGAGCCCATCCTATTTCTTATGCGCTCAGAGATGCAGTTGAGGTATACTGAGTCCATCGTTTTCCTTATGCACTCAAAGATGCACTTGAGGTATACTGAGCCCATCCTATTCCTTACGCACTCAAAGATGCAGCTGAGGTATACCGAGTCCATCCTATTCCTTACGCACTCAAAGATGCAGTTGAGGTATACTGAGTCCATCCTATTCCTTACCCACTCAAAGATGCAGTTGAGGTATACTGAGCCCATCCTATTCCTTACGCACTCAAAGATGCAGTTGTGGTATACTGAGCCCATCCTATTTCTTATGCACTCAAAGATGCAGTTTAGGTATACTGAATCCCTCCTATTCCTTATGCACTCAAAGATGCAGTTGAGGTATACTGAGCCCATCCTATTCCTTGCGCACTCAAAGATGCAGTCGAGGTATACTGAACCCATCCTATTCCTTACGCACTCAAAGATGCAGTTGAGGTATACCGAGTCCATCCTATTCCTTACTCACTCAAAGATGCAGTTGAGGTATACCGAGTCCATCCTATTCCTTACACACTCAAAGATGCAGTTGAGGAACACCGAGTCCATCCTATTCCTTACGCACTCAAAGATGCAGTTGAGGTATACTGAGTCCATCCTATTCCTTACGCACTCAAAGATGCAGTTGAGGTATACCGAGTCCACCCTATTCCTTATGCACTCAAAGATGCAGTTTAGGTATACCGAGTCCATCCTATTCCTTACCCACTCAAAGATGCAGTTGAGGTATACCGAGTCCATCCTATTCCTTACGTACTCAAAGATGCAGTTGAGGTATACCGAGTCCATCCTATTCCATACGCACTCAAAGATGCAGTTGAGGTATACCGAGTCCAACCTATTCCTTACGCACTCAAAGATGCCATTGAGGTATACCGAGTCCATCCTATTCCTTACGCACTCAAAGATGCAGTTGAGGTATACCGAGTCCATCCTATTCCTTACGCACTCAAAGATGCAGTTGAGGTATACTGAGTCCATCCTATTCCTTACGCACTCAAAGATGCAGTTGAGGTATACTGAGTCCATCCTATTCCTTACGCACTCAAAGATGCAGTTGAGGTATACTGAGCCCATCCTATTCCTTACGCACTCAAAGATGCAGTTGAGGTATACTGAGCCCATCCTATTTCTTACGCGCTCAAAGATGCAGTTGAAGTATACTGAGCCCATCCTATTTCTTAACCGCTCAAGGATGCAGTTGAGGTATACTGAGTCCATCCTATTCCTTACGCACTCAAAGATGCAGTTGAGGTATACTGAGCCCATCCTATTCCTTATGCACTCAAAGATGCAGTTGAGGTATACTGAGCCCATCCTATTCCTTACGCACTCAAAGATGCAGTTGAGGTATACTGAGCCCATCCTATTCCTTACGCACTCAAAGATGCAGTTGAGGTATACTGAGCCCATTCTATTCCTTACGCACTCAAAGATGCAGTTGAGGTATACCGAGTCCATCCTGTTCCTTACGCACTCAAAGATGCAGTCGAGGTATACTAAGTCCATCCTATTCCTTACGCACTCAAAGATGCAGTTGAGGTATACTGAGGCCATCCTATTCCTTACGCACTCAAAGATGCAGTTGAGGTATACCGATTCCATCCTATTCCTTACGCACTCAAAGATGCAGTTGAGGTATACTGAGCCCATCCTTTTCCTTCTGCACTCAAAGATGCAGTTGAGGTATACTGAGCCCATCCTATTTCTTACGCGCTCAAAGATGCAGTTGAGGTATACTGAGTCCATCCTATTCCTTACGCACTCAAAGATGCAGTTGAGGTATACTGAGCCCATCCTATTCCTTACGCAATCAAAGATGCAGTTGAGGTGTACTGAGCCCATCCTATTCCTAACGCACTCAAAGATGCAGTTGAGGTATACCGAGTCCATCCTATTCCTTACGCTCTCAAAGATGCAGTTGAGGTATATTAAGTCCATCCTATTCCTTACGCACTCAAAGATGCAGTTGAGGTATACTGAGCCCATCCTACTCCTTATGCACTCAAAGATGCAGTTGAGGTATACCGAGTCCATCCTATTATTACGCTCTCAAAGATGCAGTTGAGGTATACTGAGCCCATCCTATTTCTTATGCGCTCAAAGATGCAGTTGAGGTATACTGAGTCCATCCTATTCCTTACGCACTCAAAGATGCAGTTGAGGTATACTGAGTCCATCCTATTCCTTACGCACTCAAAAAAGCAGTTGAGGTATACCGAGTCCATCCTATTCCTTACGCACTCAAAGATGCAGTTCAGGTATACTGAGTCCATCCTATTCCTTACACACTCAAAGATGCAGTTGAGGTATACCGAGTCCATCCTATTCCTTACGCACTCAAAGATGAAGTTGAGGTATACTGAGTCCATCCTATTCCTTACGCACTCAAAGAAGCAGTTGAGGTATACGGAGTTCATCCTATTCCTTACACACTCAAAGATGCAACTGAGGTATACAGAGTCTATCCTATTCCTTACGCACTCAAAGATGCAGTTGAGGTATACTGAGCCCATCCTATTCCTTACGCACTCAAAGATGCAGTTGAGGTATACTGAGCCCATCCTATTTCTTATGCGCTCAAAGATGCAGTTGAGGTATACTGAGTCCTTCCTATTCCTTACGCACTCAAAGATGCAGTTGAGGTACACTGAGCGCATCCTATTCCATACGCACTCAAAGATGCAGCTGAGGTATACCGAGTCCATCCTATTCCTTACGCACTCAAAGATGCAGTTGAGGTATCCTGAGTCCATCCTATTCCTTACACACTCAAAGATGCAGCTGAGGTATACTGAGCCCATCCTATTCCTTGCGCACTCAAAGATGCAGTTGAGGTATACCGAATCCATCCTATTCCTTACGCACTCAAAGATGCAGTTGAGGTATACTGAGTCCATCCTATTCCTTACGCACTCACAGATGCAGTTGAGGTATACTGAGTCCATCCTGTTCCTTACGCACTCAAAGATGCAGTTGAGATTATCCGAGTCCATCCTATTCCTTACGCACTCAAAGATGCAGTTCAGGTATACTGAGTCCATCCTATTCCTTACACACTCAAAGATGCAGTTGAGGTATACCGAGTCCATCCTATTCCTTACGCACTCAAAGATGAAGTTGAGGTATACTGAGTCCATCCTATTCCTTACGCACTCAAAGATGCAGTTGAGGTATACCGAGTCCATCCTACACTCAAAGATGCAGTTGAGGTATACCAAGTCCATCCTATTCCTTACGCACTCAAAGATGCAGTTGAGGTATACTGAGTCCATCCTATTCCTTACGCACTTAAAGATGCAGTTGAGGTATACCGAGTCCATCCTATTCCTTACGCACTCAAAGATGCAGTTGAGGTATACCGAGTCCATCCTATTCCTTACGCACTCAAAGATGCAGTTGAGGTATACCGAGTCCATCCTATTCCTTACACTCAAAGATGCAGTTGAGGTACACCGAGATCATCCTATTTCTTACACACTCAAAATTGCAGTTGAGGTATACTGAGTCCATCCTATTCCTTATGCACTCAAAGATGCAGTTGAGGTATACTGAGTCCATCCTATCCCTTACGCACTCAAAGATGCAGTTGAGGTATACCGAGTCCATCCTATTCCTTACGCACTCAAAAATGCAGTTGAGGTATACTGAGTCTATCCTATTCCTTACGCACTCAAAGATGCAGTTGAGGTATACTGAGCCCATCCTATTCCTTACGCACTCAAAGATGCAGTTGAGGTATACCGAGTCCATCCTATTCCTTACGCACTCAAAGATGCAGTTGAGCTATACTGAGTCCATCCTATTCATTATGCACTCAAAGATGCAGTTGAGGTGTACCGAGTCCATCCTATTCCTTACGCACTCAAAGATGCAGTTGAGGTATACCGAGTCCATCCTATTCCTTACGCACTCAAAGATGCAGTTGAGCTATACTGAGTCCATCCTATTCATTATGCACTCAAAGATGCGGTTGAGGTATACTGAGCCCATCCTATTCCTTACGCACTCAAAGATGCAGTTGAGGTATACTGAGTCCATCCTATTCCTTACGCACTCAAAGATGCAGTTGAGGTATACCGAGTCCATCCTAATCCTTACGCACTCAAAGATGCAGTTGAGGTATACTGAGTCTATCCTATTCCTTACGCACTCAAAGATGCAGTTGAGGTATACTGAGCCCATCCTATTCCTTACGCACTCAAAGATGCAGTTGTGGTATACTGTGCCCATCCTATTTCTTATGCACTCGAAGATGCAGTTGAGGTATACTGAGTCCATCCTAATCCTTACGCACTCAAAGATGCAGTTGAGGTATACTGAGTCTATCCTAATCCTTACGCACTCAAAGGTGCAGTTGAGGTATACTGAGTCTATCCTATTCCTTACGCACTCAAAGATGCAGTTGAGGTATACTGAGCCCATCCTATTCCTTACGCACTCAAAGATGCAGTTGAAGTATACTGAGCCCATCCTATTTCTTATGCGCTCAAAGATGCAGTTGAGGTATACTGAGTCCATCCTATTTCTTATGCGCTCAAAGATGCAGTTGAGGTATACTGAGTCCATCCTATTCCTTACGCACTCAAAGATGCAGTTGAGGTATACTGAGTCTATCCTATTCCTTACGCACTTAAAGATGCAGTTGAGGTATACTGAGCCCATCCTATTCCTTACGCACTCAAAGATGCAGTTGTGGTATACTGTGCCCATCCTATTTCTTATGCACTCGAAGATGCAGTTGAGGTATACTGAACCCATCCTATTCCTTACGCACTCAAAGATGCAGTTGAGGTATACCGAGTCCATCCTATTCCTTACGCACTCAAAGATGCAGTAGAGGTATACTGAGTCCATCCTATTCCTTACACACTCAAAGATGAAGTTGAGGTATACTGAGCCCATCCTATTCCTTACGCACTCAAAGAAGCAGTTGAGGTATACCGAGTCCATCCTATTCCTTACGCACTCAAAGATGCAGTTGAGGTATACTGAGTCCATCCTATTCCTTACGCACTCAAAGATGCAGTTGAGGTATAGTGAGTCCATCCTATTCCTTACGCACTCAAAGATGCAGTTGAGGTATACCGAGTCCATCCTATTCCTTACGCACTCAAAGATGAAGTTGAGGTATACTGAGTCCATCCTATTCCTTACGCACTCAAAGATGCAGTTGAGGTATACCGAGTCCATCCTATTCCTTATGCACTCAAAGATGCAGTTGAGGTATGCCGAGTCCATCCTATTCCTTACACACTCAAAGATGCAGCTGAGGTATACCGAGTCCATCCTATTCCTTACGCACTCAAAGATGCAGTTGAGGTATACTGAGTCCATCCTATTCCTTATGCACTCAAAGATGCAGTTGAGGTATACCGAATCCATCCTATTCCTTATGCACTCAAAGATGCAGTTGAGGTATACCGAGTCCATCCTATTCCTTACGCACTCAAAGATGCAGTTGAGGTATACCGAGTCCATCCTATTCCTTACGCACTCAAAGATGCAGTTGAGGAATACCGAGTCCATCCTATTCCATACGCACTCAAAGATGCAGTTGAGGTATACCGAGTCCATCCTATTCCTTACGCACTCAAAGATGCAGTTGAGGTATACCGAGTCCATCCTATTCCTTACGCACTCAAAGATGCAGTTGAGGTATACCGAGTCCATCCTATTCCTTACACACTCAAAGATGCAGTTGAGGTATACTGAGTCCATCCAATTCCTTACGCACTCAAAGATGCAGTTGAGGTATACTGAGTCCATCCTATTCCTTACGCACTCAAAGATGCAGTTGAGGTATACCGAGTCCATCCTATTCCTTACGCAGTCAAAGATGCAGTTGAGATATACTGAGTCCATCCTATTCCTTACGCACTCAAAGATGCAGTTGAGGTATACTGAGCCCATCCAATTCCTTACGCACTCAAAGATGCAGTTGAGGTATACTGAGCCCATCCTACTTCTTACGCGCTCAAAGATGCAGTTGAAGTATACTGAGCCCATCCTATTTCTTAACCGCTCAAAGATGCAGTTGAGGTATACTGAGTCCATCCTATTCCTTACGCACTCAAAGATGCAGTTAAGGTATACTGAGCCCATCCTATTCCTTATGCACTCAAAGATGCAGTTGAGGTATACTGAGCCCATCCTATTCCTTACGCACTCAAAAATGCAGTTGAGGTATACTGAGCCCATCCTATTCCTTACGCACTCAAAGATGCAGTTGAGGTATACTCAGCCCATCCTATTCCTTGCGCACTCAAAGATGCAGTTGAGGTATACCGAGTCCATCCTGTTCCTTACGCACTCAAAGATGCAGTCGAGGTATACTAAGTCCATCCTATTCCTTACGCACTCAAAGATGCAGTTGAGGTATACTGAGCCCATCCTATTCCTTACCCACTCAAAGATGCAGTTGAGGTATACCGATTCCATCCTATTCCTTACGCACTCAAAGATGCAGTTGAGGTATACTGAGCCCATCCTATTCCTTCTGCACTCAAAGATGCAGTTGAGGTATACTGAGCCCATCCTATTTCTTACGCGCTCAAAGATGCAGTTGAGGTATACTGAGTCCATCCTATTCCTTACGAACTCAAAGATGCAGTTGAGGTATACTGAGCCCATCCTATTCCTTACGCACTCAAAGATGCAGTTGAGGTGTACTGAGCCCATCCTATTCCTTATGCACTCAAAGATGCAGTTGAGGTATACCGAGTCCATCCTATTATTACGCACTCAAAGATGCAGTTGAGGTATACTGAGCCCATCCTATTTCTTATGCGCTCAAAGATGCAGTTGAGGTATACTGAGTCCATCCTATTCCTTACGCACTCAAAGATGCAGTTGAGGTATACTGAGTCCATCCTATTCCTTACGCACTCAAAAAAGCAGTTGAGGTATACCGAGTCCATCCTATTCCTTACGCACTCAAAGATGCAGTTCAGGTATACTGAGTCCATTCTATTCCTTACACACTCAAAGATGCAGTTGAGGTATACCGAGTCCATCCTATTCCTTACGCACTCAAAGATGAAGTTGAGGTATACTGAGTCCATCCTATTCCTTACGCACTCAAAGAAGCAGTTGAGGTATACGGAGTCCATCCTATTCCTTACACACTCAAAGATGCAATTGAGGTATACTGAGTCTATCCTATTCCTTACGCACTCAAAGATGCAGTTGAGGTATACTGAGCCCATCCTATTCCTTACGCACTCAAAGATGCAGTTGAGGTATACTGAGCCCATCCTATTTCTTATGCGCTCAAAGATGCAGTTGAGGTATACTGAGTCCTTCCTATTCCTTACGCACTCAAAGATGCAGTTGAGGTACACTGAGCGCATCCTATTTCATACGCACTCAAAGATGCAGCTGAGGTATACCGAGTCCATCCTATTCCTTACGCACTCAAAGATGCAGTTGAGGTATCCTGAGTCCATCCTATTCCTTACACACTCAAAGATGCAGTTGAGGTATACTGACCCCATCCTATTCCTTGCGCACTCAAAGATGCAGTTGAGGTATACCGAATCCATCCTATTCCTTACGCACTCAAAGATGCAGTTGAGGTATACTGAGTCCATCCTATTCCTTACGCACTCACAGATGCAGTTGAGGTATACTGAGTCCATCCTATTCCTTACACACTCAAAGATGCAGTTGAGATTATCCGAGTCCATCCTATTCCTTACGCACTCAAAGATGCAGTTCAGGTATACTGAGTCCATCCTATTCCTTACACACTCAAAGATGCAGTTGAGGTATACCGAGTCCATCCTATTCCTTACGCACTCAAAGATGAAGTTGAGGTATACTGAGTCCATCCTATTCCTTACGCACTCAAAGATGCAATTGAGGTATACCGAGTCCATCCTATTCCTTATGCACTCAAAGATGCAGTTGAGGTATACCGAGTCCATCCTACACTCAAAGATGCAGTTGAGGTATACCAAGTCCATCCTATTCCTTACGCACTCAAAGATGCAGTTGAGGTATACTGAGTCCATCCTATTCCTTACGCACTCAAAGATGCAGTTGAGGTATACCGAGTCCATCCTATTCCTTACGCACTCAAAAATGCAGTTGAGGTATACCGAGTCCATCCTATTCCTTACGCACTCAAAGATGCAGTTGAGGTATACCGAGTCCATCCTATTCCATACGCGCTCAAAGATGCAGTTGAGGTATACCGAGTCCATCCTATTCCTTACGCACTCAAAGATGCAGTTGAGGTATACCGAGTCCATCCTATTCCTTACACTCAAAGATGCAGTTGAGGTACACCGAGTCCATCCTATTTCTTACACACTCAAAGATGCAGTTGAGGTATACTGAGTCCATCCTATTCCTTATGCACTCAAAGATGCAGTTGAGGTATACTGAGTCCATCCTATCCCTTACGCACTCAAAGATGCAGTTGAGGTATACCGAGTCCATCCTATTCCTTACGCACTCAAAGATGCAGTTGAGGTATACTGAGTCTATCCTATTCCATACGCACTCAAAGATGCAGTTGAGGTATACTGAGCCCATCCTATTCCTTACGCACTCATAGATGCAGTTGAGGTATACCGAGTCCATCCTATTCCTTACGCACTCAAAGATGCAGTTGAGCTATACTGAGTCCATCCTATTCATTATGCACTCAAAGATGCAGTTGAGGTGTACCGAGTCCATCCTATTCCTTACGCACTCAAAGATGCAGTTGAGGTATACCGAGTCCATCCTATTCCTTACGCACTCAAAGATGCAGTTGAGCTATACTGAGTCCATCCTATTCATTATGCACTCAAAGATGCGGTTGAGGTATACTGAGCCCATCCTATTCCTTACGCACTCAAAGATGCAGTTGAGGTATACTGAGTCCATCCTATTCCTTACGCACTCAAAGATGCAGTTGAGGTATACCGAGTCCATCCTATTCCTTACGCACTCAAAGATGCAGTTGAGGTATAATGAGTCTATCCTATTCCTTACGCACTCAAAGATGCAGTTGAGGTATACTGAGCCCATCCTATTCCTTACGCACTCAAAGATGCAGTTGAAGTATACTGAGCCCATCCTATTTCTTATGCGCTCAAAGATGCAGTTGAGGTATACTGAGTCCATCCTATTTCTTATGCGCTCAAAGATGCAGTTGAGGTATACTGAGTCCATCCTATTCCTTACGCACTCAAAGATGCAGTTGAGGTATACTGAGTCTATCCTATTCCTTACGCACTCAAAGATGCAGTTGAGGTATACTGAGCCCATCCTATTCCTTACGCACTCAAAGATGCAGTTGTGGTATACTGTGCCCATCCTATTTCTTATGCCCTCGAAGATGCAGTTGAGGTATACTGAGTCCATGCTATTCCTTACGCACTCAAAGATGCAGTTGAGGTATACTGAGCCCATCCTATTCCTTACACACTCAAAGATGCAGTTGAGGTATACTGAACCCATCCTATTCCTTACGCACTCAAAGATGCAGTTGAGGTATACCGAGTCCATCCTATTCCTTACGCACTCAAAGATGCAGTAGAGGTATACTGAGTCCATCCTATTCCTTACACACTCAAAGATGCAGTTGAGGTATACTGAGCCCATCCTATTCCTTACGCACTCAAAGAAGCAGTTGAGGTATACCGAGACCATCCCATTCCTTACGCACTCAAAGATGCAGTTGAGGTATACTGAGTCCATCCTATTCCTTACGCACTCAAAGATGCAGTTGAGGTATAGTGAGTCCATCCTATTCCTTACGCACTCAAAGATGCAGTTGAGGTATACTGAGTCCATCCTATTCCTTACGCACTCAAAGATGCAGTTCAGGTATACCGAGTCCATCCTATTCCTTACGCACTCAAAGATGAAGTTGAGGTATACTGAGTCCATCCTATTCGTTACGCACTCAAAGATGCAGTTGAGGTATACTGAGTCCATCCTATTCCTTATGCACTCAAAGATGCAGTTGAGGTATACCGAATCCATCCTATTCCTTATGCACTCAAAGATGCAGTTGAGTTATACCGAGTCCATCCTATTCCTTACGCACTCAAAGATGCAGTTGAGGTATACCGAGTCCATCCTATTCCTTACGCACTCAAAGATGCAGTTGAGGTATACCGAGTCCATCCTATTCCATACGCACTCAAAAATGCAGTTGAGGTATACCGAGTCCATCCTATTCCTTACGCACTCAAAGATGCAGTTGAGGTATACCGAGTCCATCCTATTCCTTACGCACTCAAAGATGCAGTTGAGGTATACCGAGTCCATCCTATTCCTTACACACTCAAAGATGCAGTTGAGGTATACTGAGTCCATCCAATTCCTTACGCACTCAAAGATGCAGTTGAGGTATACTGAGTCCATCCTATTCCTTACGCACTCAAAGATGCAGTTGAGGTATACCGAGTCCATCCTATTCCTTACGCAGTCAAAGATGCAGTTGAGATATACTGAGTCCATCCTATTCCTTACGCACTCAAAGATGCAGTTGAGGTATACTGAGCCCATCCAATTCCTTACGCACTCAAAGATGCAGTTGAGGTATACTGAGCCCATCCTATTTCTTACGCGCTCAAAGATGCAGTTGAAGTATACTGAGCCCATCCTATTTCTTAACCGCTCAAAGAGGCAGTTGAGGTATACTGAGTCCATCCTATTCCTTACGCACTCAAAGATGCAGTTGAGGTATACTGAGCCCATCCTATTCCTTATGCACTCAAAGATGCAGTTGAGGTATACTGAGCCCATCCTATTCCTTACGCACTCAAAAATGCAGTTGAGGTATACTGAGACCATCCTATTCCTTACGCACTCAAAGATGCAGTTGAGGTATACTGAGCCCATCCTATTCCTTACGCACTCAAAGATGCAGTTGAGGTATACCGAGTCCATCCTGTTCCTTACGCACTCAAAGATGCAGTCGAGGTATACTAAGTCCATCCTATTCCTTACGCACTCAAAGATGCAGTTGAGGTATACTGAGCCCATCCTATTCCTTACCCACTCAAAGATGCAGTTGAGGTATACCGATTCCATCCTATTCCTTACGCACTCAAAGATGCAGTTGAGGTATACTGAGCCCATCCTATTCCTTCTCCACTCAAAGATGCAGTTGAGGTATACTGAGCCCATCCTATTTCTTACGCGCTCAAAGATGCAGTTGAGGTATACTGAGTCCATCCTATTCCTTACGCACTCAAAGATGCAGATGAGGTATACTGAGCCCATCCTATTCCTTACGCACTCAAAGATGCAGTTGAGGTGTACTGAGCCCATCCTATTCCTTATGCACTCAAAGATGCAGTTGAGGTATACCGAGTCCATCCTATTATTACGCACTCAAAGATGCAGTTGAGGTATACTGAGCCCATCCTATTTCTTATGCGCTCAAAGATGCAGTTGAGGTATACTGAGTCCATCCTATTCCTTACGCACTCAAAGATGCAGTTGAGGTATACTGAGTCCATCCTATTCCTTACGCACTCAAAAAAGCAGTTGAGGTATACCGAGTCCATCCTATTCCTTTCGCACTCAAAGATGCAGTTCAGGTATACTGAGTCCATTCTATTCCTTACACACTCAAAGATGCAGTTGAGGTATACCGAGTCCATCCTATTCCTTACGCACTCAAAGATGAAGTTGAGGTATACTGAGTCCATCCTATTCCTTACGCACTCAAAGAAGCAGTTGAGGTATACGGAGTCCATCCTATTCCTTACACACTCAAAGATGCAATTGAGGTATACTGAGTCTATCCTATTCCTTACGCACTCAAAGATGCAGTTGAGGTATACTGAGCCCATCCTATTCCTTACGCACTCAAAGATGCAGTTGAGGTATACTGAGCCCATCCTATTTCTTATGCGCTCAAAGATGCAGTTGAGGTATACTGAGTCCTTCCTATTCCTTACGCACTCAAAGATGCAGTTGAGGTACACTGAGCGCATCCTATTTCATACGCACTCAAAGATGCAGCTGAGGTATACCGAGTCCATCCTATTCCTTACGCACTCAAAGATGCAGTTGAGGTATACTGAGTCCATCCTATTCCTTACACACTCAAAGATGCAGTTGAGGTATACTGAGCCCATCCTATTCCTTGCGCACTCAAAGATGCAGTTGAGGTATACCGAATCCATCCTATTCCTTACGCACTCAAAGATGCAGTTGAGGTATACTGAGTCCATCCTATTCCTTACGCACTCACAGATGCAGTTGAGGTATACTGAGTCCATCCTATTCCTTACACACTCAAAGATGCAGTTGAGATTATCCGAGTCCATCCTATTCCTTACGCACTCAAAGATGCAGTTCAGGTATACTGAGTCCATCCTATTCCTTACACACTCAAAGATGCAGTTGAGGTATACCGAGTCCATCCTATTCCTTACGCACTCAAAGATGAAGTTGAGGTATACTGAGTCCATCCTATTCCTTACGCACTCAAAGATGCAATTGAGGTATACCGAGTCCATCCTATTCCTTACGCACTCAAAGATGCAGTTGAGGAATACCGAGTCCATCCTACACTCAAAGATGCAGTTGAGGTATACCAAGTCCATCCTATTCCTTACGCACTCAAAGATGCAGTTGAGGTATACTGAGTCCATCCTATTCCTTACGCACTCAAAGATGCAGTTGAGGTATACCGAGTCCATCCTATTCCTTACGCACTCAAAGATGCAGTTGAGGTATACCGAGTCCATCCTATTCCTTACGCACTCAAAGATGCAGTTGAGGTATACCGAGTCCATCCTATTCCATACGCGCACAAAGATGCAGTTGAGGTATACCGAGTCCATCCTATTCCTTACTCACTCAAAGATGCAGTTGAGGTATACCGAGTCCATCCTATTCCTTACACTCAAAGATGCAGTTGAGGTACACCGAGTCCATCCTATTTCTTACACACTCAAAGATGCAGTTGAGGTATACTGAGTCCATCCTATTCCTTATGCACTCAAAGATGCAGTTGAGGTATACTCAGTCCATCCTATCCCTTACGCACTCAAAGATGCAGTTGAGGTATACCGAGTCCATCCTATTCCTTACGCACTCAAAGATGCAGTTGAGGTATACTGAGTCTATCCTATTCCTTACGCACTCAAAGATGCAGTTGAGGTATACTGAGCCCATCCTATTCCTTACGCACTCAAAGATGCAGTTGAGGTATACCGAGTCCATCCTATTCCTTACGCACTCAAAGATGCAGTTGAGCTATACTGAGTCCATCCTATTCATTATGCACTCAAAGATGCAGTTGAGGTGTACCGAGTCCATCCTATTCCTTACGCACTCAAAGATGCAGTTGAGGTATACCGAGTCCATCCTATTCCTTACGCACTCAAAGATGCAGTTGAGCTATACTGAGTCCATCCTATTCATTATGCACTCAAAGATGCGGTTGAGGTATACTGAGCCCATCCTATTCCTTACGCACTCAAAGATGCAGTTGAGGTATACTGAGTCCATCCTATTCCTTACGCACTCAAAGATGCAGTTGAGGTATACCGAGTCCATCCTATTCCTTACGCACTCAAAGATGCAGTTGAGGTATAATGAGTCTATCCTATTCCTTACGCACTCAAAGATGCAGTTGAGGTATACTGAGCCCATCCTATTCCTTACGCACTCAAAGATGCAGTTGAAGTATACTGAGCCCATCCTATTTCTTATGCGCTCAAAGATGCAGTTGAGGTATACTGAGTCCATCCTATTTCTTATGCGCTCAAAGATGCAGTTGAGGTATACTGAGTCCATCCTATTCCTTACGCACTCAAAGATGCAGTTGAGGTATACTGAGTCTATCCTATTCCTTACGCACTCAAAGATGCAGTTGAGGTATACTGAGCCCATCCTATTCCTTACGCACTCAAAGATGCAGTTGTGGTATACTGTGCCCATCCTATTTCTTATGCCCTCGAAGATGCAGTTGAGGTATACTGAGTCCATGCTATTCCTTACGCACTCAAAGATGCAGTTGAGGTATACTGAGCCCATCCTATTCCTTACGCACTCAAAGATGCAGTTGAGGTATACTGAACCCATCCTATTCCTTACGCACTCAAAGATGCAGTTGAGGTATACCGAGTCCATCCTATTCCTTACGCACTCAAAGATGCAGTAGAGGTATACTGAGCCCATCCTATTCCTTACACACTCAAAGATGCAGTTGAGGTACACTGAGCCCATCCTATTCCTTACGCACTCAAAGAAGCAGTTGAGGTATACCGAGTCCATCCTATTCCTTACGCACTCAAAGATGCAGTTGAGGTATACTGAGTCCATCCTATTCCTTACGCACTCAAAGATGCAGTTGAGGTATAGTGAGTCCATCCTATTCCTTACGCACTCAAAGATGCAGTTGAGGTATACTGAGTCCATCCTATTCCTTACGCACTCAAAGATGCAGTTCAGGTATACCGAGTCCATCCTATTCCTTACGCACTCAAAGATGAAGTTGAGGTATACTGAGTCCATCCTATTCGTTACGCACTCAAAGATGCAGTTGAGGTATACCGAGTCCATCCTATTCCTTATGCACTCAAAGATGCAGTTGAGGTATACCGAGTCCATCCTATTCCTTACACACTCAAAGATGCAGTTGAGGTATACCGAGTCCATCCTATTCCTTACGCACTCAAAGATGCAGTTGAGGTATACTGAGTCCATCCTATTCCTTACGCACTCAAAGATGTAGTTGAGGTATACCGAGTCCATCCTATTCCTTACGCACTCAAAGATGCAGTTGAGGTATACCGAGTCCATCCTATTCCTTACGCACTCAAAGATGCAGTTGAGGTATACCAAGTCCATCCTATTCCTTACGCACTCAAAGATGCAGCTGAGGTATACCGAGTCCATCCTATTCCATACGCACTCAAAGATGCAGTTGAGGTATACCGAGTCCATCCTATTCCTTACGCACCCAAAGATGCAGTTGAGGTATACCGAGTCCATCCTATTCCTTACGCACTCAAAGATGCAGTTGAGGTATACCGAGTCCATCCTATTCCTTACACACTCAAAGATGCAGTTGAGGTATACTGAGTCCATCCAATTCCTTATGCACTCAAAGATGCAGTTGAGGTATACTGAGTCCATCCAATTCCTTATGCACTCAAAGATGCAGTTGAGGTATACTGAGCCCATCCTATTCCTTACGCACTCAAAGATGCAGTTGAGGTATACTGAGCCCATCCTATTTCTTACGCGCTCAAAGATGCAGTTGAAGTATACTGAGCCCATCCTATTTCTTAAGCGCTGAAAGATGCAGTTGAGGTATACTGAGCCAATCCTATTCCTTACGCACTCAAAGATGCCGTTGAGGTATACTGAGCCCATCCTATTCCTTACGCACTCAAAGATGCAGTTGAGGTATACCGAGTCCATCCTATTCCTTACGCACTCAAAGATGAAGTTGAGGTATTCCGAGTCCATCCTATTCCTTACGCACTCAAAGATGCAGTTGAGGTATACTGTGTACATCCTATTCCTTACGCAGTCAAAGATAAAGTTGAGGTATACTGAGTCCATCCTATTCCTTACGCACTCGAAGAGGCAGTTGAGGTATACCGAGTCCATCCTATTCCTTACGCACTCAAAGATGCAGTTGAGGTATACCGAGTCCATCCTATTCCTTAAGTACTTAAAGATGCAGTTGAGGTATACCGAGTCCATCCTAAACCTTACGCACTCAAAGATGCAGTTGAGGTATACCGAGTCCATCCTATTCCTTACGCACTCAAAGATGCAATGGAGGTATACTGAGTCCATCCTATTCCTTACACACTCAAAGATGCAGTTGAGGTATACCGAGTCCATCCTATTCCTTACGCACTCAAAGATGCAGTTGAGGTATACCGAGTCCATCCTATTCCTTACGCACTCAAAGATGTTGTTGAGGTATACCGAGTCCTTCCTATTCCTTATGCACTCAAAGATGCAGTTGAGGTATACCGAGTCCATCCTATTCCTTACGCACTCAAAGATGCAGTTGAGGTATACCGAGTCCATCCTATTCCTTACGCACTCAAAGATGTTGTTGAGGTATACCGAGTCCATCCTATTCCTTATGCACTCAAAGATGCAGTTGAGGTATACCGAGTCCATCCTATTCCTTACACACTCAAAGATGCAATGGAGGTATACTGAGTCCATCCTATTCCTTACACACTCAAAGATGCAGTTGAGGTATACCGAGTCCATCCTATTCCTTACGCACTCAAAGATGTTGTTGAGGTATACCGAGTCCATCCTATTCCTTATGCACTCAAAGATGTTGTTGAGGTATACCGAGTCCATCCTATTCCTTACGCACTCAAAGATGCAGTTGAGGTATACTGAGCCCTTCCTATTCCTTACGCACTCAAAGATGCAGTTGAGGTATACCGAGTCCATCCTATTCCTTACGCACTCAAAGATGCAGTTGAGGTATACTGAGTCTATCCTATTCCTTACGCACTCAAAGATGCAGTTGAGGTATACTGAGCCCTTCCTATTCCTTACGCACTCAAAGATGCAGTTGAGGTGTATTGAGCCCATCCTATTTCTTATGCGCTCAAAGATGCAGTTGAGGTATACTGAGTCCATCCTATTTCTTATGCACTCAAAGATGCAGTTGAGGTATACTGAGTCCATCCTATTCCTTACGCACTCAAAGATGCAGTTGAGGTATACTGAGTCTATCCTATTCCTTACGCACTCAAAGATGCAGTTGAGGTATACTGAGCCCATCCTATTCCTTACGCACTCAAAGATGCAGTTGTGGTATACTGAGCCCATCCTATTTCTTATGCACCCAAAGATGCAGTTGAGGTATACTGAGTCCATCCTATTCCTTACGCACTCAAGGATGCAGCGGAGGTATACTGAGCCCATCCTATTCCTTACGCACTCAAAGATGCAGTCGAGGTATACTGAACCCATCCTATTCCTTACGCACTCAAAGATGCAGTTGAGGTATACCGAGTCCATACTATTCCTTACGCACTCAAAGATGCAGTTGAGGTATACTGAGCCCATCCTATTCCTTACACACTCAAAGATGCAGTTGAGGTATACTGAGCCCATCCTATTCCTTACGCACTCAAAGATGCAGCTGAGGTATACCGAGTCCATCCTATTCCTTACGCACTCAAAGATGCAGTTGAGGTATACTGAGTCCATCCTATTCCTTACGCAGTCAAAGATGCAGTTGAGGTATAGTGAGTCCATCCTATTCCTTACGCACTCAAAGATGCAGTTGAGGTATACTGAGTCCATCCTATTCCTTACGCACTCAAAGATGCAGTTCAGGTATACTGAGTCCATCCTATTCCTTACGCACTCAAAGATGCAGTTGAGGTATACCGAGTCCATCCTATTCCTTACGCACTCAAAGATGAAGTTGAGGTATACTGAGTCCATCCTATTCCTTACGCACTCAAAGATGCAGTTGAGGTATACCGAGTCCATCCTATTCCTTACTCACTCAAAGATGCAGTTAAGGTATACCGAATCCATCCTATTCCTTACACACTCAAAGATGCAGTTGAGGTATACCGAATCCATCCTATTCCTTACGCACTCAAAGATGCAGTTGAGGTATAGTGAGTCCATCCTATTCCTTACGCACTCAAAGATGCAGTTGAGGTATACTGAGTCCATCCTATTCCTTACGCACACAAAGATGCAGTTCAGGTATACCGAGTTCATCCTATTCCTTACGCACTCAAAGATGAAGTTGAGGTATACTGAGTCCATCCTATTCGTTACGCACTCAAAGATGCAGTTGAGGTATACCGAGTCCATCCTATTCCTTATGCACTCAAAGATGCAGTTGAGGTATACCGAGTCCATCCTATTCCTTACACACTCAAAGATGCAGTTGAGGTATACCGAGTCCATCCTATTCCTTACGCACTCAAAGATGCAGTTGAGGTATACTGAGTCCATCCTATTCCTTACGCACTCAAAGATGCAGTTGAGGTATACCGAGTCCATCCTATTCCTTACGCACTCAAAGATGCAGTTGAGGTATACCGAGTCCATCCTATTCCTTACGCACTCAAAGATGCAGTTGAGGTATACCAAGTCCATCCTATTCCTTACGCACTCAAAGATGCAGCTGAGGTATACCGAGTCCATCCTATTCCTTACGCACTCAATGATGCAGTTGAGGTATACCGAGTCCATCCTATTCCTTACGCACCCAAAGATGCAGTTGAGGTATACCGAGTCCATCCTATTCCTTACGCACTCAAAGATGCAGTTGAGGTATACCGAGTCCATCCTATTCCTTACACACTCAAAGATGCAGTTGAGGTATACTGAGTCCATCCAATTCCTTACGCACTCAAAGATGCAGTTGAGGTATACTGAGTCCATCCTATTTCTTAAGCGCTGAAAGATGCAGTTGAGGTATACTGAGCCAATCCTATTCCTTACGCACTCAAAGATGCCGTTGAGGTATACTTAGCCCATTCTATTCCTTACGCACTCAAAGATGCAGTTGAGGTATACCGAGTACATCCTATTCCTTACGCACTCAAAGATGAAGTTGAGGTATACCGAGTCCATCCTATTCCTTACGCACTCAAAGATGCAGTTGAGGTATACTGTGTACATCCTATTCCTTACGCAGTGAAAGATAAAGTTGAGGTATACTGAGTCCATCCTATTCCTTACGCACTCAAAGAGGCAGTTGAGGTATACCGAGTCCATCCTATTCCTTACGCACTCAAAGATGCAGTTGAGGTATACCGAGTCCATCCTATTCCTTAAGTACTTAAAGATGCAGTTGAGGTATACCGAGTCCATCCTAAACCTTACGCACTCAAAGATGCACTTGAGGTATACCGAGTCCATCCTATTCCTTACGCACTCAAAGATGCAATGGAGGTATACTGAGTCCATCCTATTCCTTACACACTCAAAGATGCAGTTGAGGTATACCGAGTCCATCCTATTCCTTACGCACTCAAAGATGCAGTTGAGGTATACCGAGTCCATCCTATTCCTTACGCACTCAAAGATGTTGTTGAGGTATACCGAGTCCTTCCTATTCCTTATGCACTCAAAGATGCAGTTGAGGTATACCGAGTCCATCCTATTCCTTACGCACTCAAAGATGCAGTTGAGGTATACCGAGTCCATCCTATTCCTTACGCACTCAAAGATGTTGTTGAGGTATACCGAGTCCATCCTATTCCTTATGCACTCAACGATGCAGTTGAGGTATACCGAGTCCATCCTATTCCTTACGCACTCAAAGATGCAATGGAGGTATACTGAGTCCATCCTATTCCTTACACACTCAAAGATGCAGTTGAGGTATACCGAGTCCATCCTATTCCTTACGCACTCAAAGATGTTGTTGTGGTATACCGAGTCCATCCTATTCCTTATGCACTCAAAGATGTTGTTGAGGTATACCGAGTCCATCCTATTCCTTACGCACTCAAAGATGCAGTTGAGGTATACTGAGCCCTTCCTATTCCTTACGCACTCAAAGATGCAGTTGAGGTATACCGAGTCCATCCTATTCCTTACGCACTCAAAGATGAAGTTGAGGTATACTGAGTCTATCCTATTCCTTACGCACTCAAAGATGCAGTTGAGGTATACTGAGCCCTTCCTATTCCTTACGCACTCAAAGATGCAGTTGAGGTATATTGAGCCCATCCTATTTCTTATGCGCTCAAAGATGCAGTTGAGGTATACTGAGTCCATCCTATTTCTTATGCACTCAAAGATGCAGTTGAGGTATACTGAGTCCATCCTATTCCTTACGCACTCAAAGATGCAGTTGAGGTATACTGAGTCTATCCTATTCCTTACGCACTCAAAGATGCAGTTCAGGTATACTGAGCCCATCCTATTCCTTACGCACTCAAAGATGCAGTTGTGGTATACTGAGCCCATCCTATTTCTTATGCACCCAAAGATGCAGTTGAGGTATACTGAGTCCATCCTATTCCTTACGCACTCAAGGATGCAGCGGAGGTATACTGAGCCCATCCTATTCCTTACGCACTCAAAGATGCAGTCGAGGTATACTGAACCCATCCTATTCCTTACGCACTCAAAGATGCAGTTGAGGTATACCGAGTCCATACTATTCCTTACGCACTCAAAGATGCAGTAGAGGTATACTGAGTCCATCCTATTCCTTACACACTCAAAGATGCAGTTGAGGTATACTGAGCCCATCCTATTCCTTACGCACTCAAAGATGCAGCTGAGGTATACCGAGTCCATCCTATTCCTTACGCACTCAAAGATGCAGTTGAGGTATACTGAGTCCATCCTATTCCTTACGCAGTCAAAGATGCAGTTGAGGTATAGTGAGTCCATCCTATTCCTTACGCACTCAAAGATGCAGTTGAGGTATACTGAGTCCATCCTATTCCTTACGCACTCAAAGATGCAGTTCAGGTATACTGAGTCCATCCTATTCCTTACGCACTCAAAGATGCAGTTGAGGTATACCGAGTCCATCCTATTCCTTACGCACTCAAAGATGAAGTTGAGGTATACTGAGTCCATCCTATTCCTTACGCACTCAAAGATGCAGTTGAGGTATACCGAGTCCATCCTATTCCTTACTCACTCAAAGATGCAGTTAAGGTATACCGAATCCATCCTATTCCTTACACACTCAAAGATGCAGTTGAGGTATACCGAATCCATCCTATTCCTTACGCACTCAAAGATGCAGTTGAGGTATACTGAGTCCATCCTATTCCTTACGCACTCAAAGATGCAGTTGAGGTATACCGAGTCCATCCTATTCCTTATGCACTCAAAGATGCAGTTGAGGTATACCGAGTCCATCCTATTCCTTACCCACTCAAAGATGCAGTTGAGGTATACCGAGTCCATCCTATTCCTTACGCACTCAAAGATGCAGTTGAGGTATACCGAGTCCATCCTATTCCATACACACTCAAAGATGCAGTTGAGGTATACCGAGTCCATCCTATTCCTTACGCACTCAAAGATGCCGTTGAGGTATACCGAGTCCATACTATTCCTTACGCACTCAAAGATGCAGTTGAGGTATACCGAGTCCATCCTATTCCTTACCCACTCAAAGATGCAGTTGAGGTATACCGAGTCCATCCTATTCCTTACGCACTCAAAGATGCAGTTGAGGTATACCGAGTCCATCCTATTCCATACACACTCAAAGATGCAGTTGAGGTATACCGAGTCCATCCTATTCCTTACGCACTCAAAGATGCCGTTGAGGTATACCGAGTCTATCCTATTCCTTACGCACTCAAAGATGCAGTTGAGGTATATTGAGCCCATCCTATTTCTTATGCGCTCAAAGATGCAGTTGAGGTATACTGAGTCCATCCTATTTCTTATGCACTCAAAGATGCAGTTGAGGTATACTGAGTCCATCCTATTCCTTACGCACTCAAACATGCAGTTGAGGTATACTGAGTCTATCCTATTCCTTACGCACTCAAAGATGCAGTTGAGGTATACTGAGCCCATCCTATTCCTTACGCACTCAAAGATGCAGTTGTGGTATACTGAGCCCATCCTATTTCTTATGCACCCAAAGATGCAGTTGAGGTATACTGAGTCCATCCTATTCCTTACGCACTCAAGGATGCAGCGGAGGTATACTGAGCCCATCCTATTCCTTACGCACTCAAAGATGCAGTCGAGGTATACTGAACCCATCCTATTCCTTACGCACTCAAAGATGCAGTTGAGGTATAGTGAGTCCATCCTATTCCTTACGCACTCAAAGATGCAGTTGAGGTATACTGAGTCCATCCTATTCCTTACACACTCAAAGATGAAGTTGAGGTATACTGAGCCCATCCTATTCCTTACGCACTCAAAGATGCAGCTGAGGTATACTGAGTCCATCCGATTCCTTACGCACTCAAAGATGCAGTTGAGGTATACCGAGTCCATCCTATTCCTTACTCACTCAAAGATGCAGTTAAGGTATACCGAATCCATCCTATTCCTTACACACTCAAAGATGCAGTTGAGGTATACCGAATCCATCCTATTCCTTACGCACTCAAAGATGCAGTTGAGGTACACCGAGTCCATCCTACACTCAAAGATGCAGTTGAGGTATACCGAGTCCATCCTATTCCTTACGCACTCATAGATGCAGTTGAGGTACACCGAGTCCATCCTACACTCAAAGATGCAGTTGAGGTAGTGAGTCCATCCTATTCCTTACGCACTCAAAGATGCAGTTGAGGTATACTGAGTCCATCCTATTCCTTACGCACTCAAAGATGCAGTTGAGGTATACCGAGTCCATCCTATTCCTTACGCACTCAAAGATGAAGTTGAGGTATACTGAGTCCATCCTATTCCTTACGCACTCAAAGATGCAGTTGAGGTATACCGAGTCCATCCTATTCCTTACTCACTCAAAGATGCAGTTAAGGTATACCGAATCCATCCTATTCCTTACACACTCAAAGATGCAGTTGAGGTATACCGAATCCATCCTATTCCTTACGCACTCAAAGATGCAGTTGAGGTACACCGAGTCCATCCTACACTCAAAGATGCAGTTGAGGTATACCGAGTCCATCCTATTCCTTACGCACTCATAGATGCAGTTGAGGTACACCGAGTCCATCCTACACTCAAAGATGCAGTTGAGGTATACCGAGTCCATCCTATTCCTTACGCACTCAAAGATGCAGTTGAGGTATACCGAGTCCATCCTATTCCTTACGCACTCAAAGATGCAGTTGAGGTATACCGAGTCCATCCTATTCCTTACGCACTCAAAGATGCAGTTGAGGTATACCGAGTCCATCCTATTCCTTACGCACTCAAAGATGCAGTTGAGGTATACCGAGTCCATCCTATTCCTTACACACTCAAAGATGCAGTTGAGGTATGCTGAGTCCATCCTATTCCTTACGCACTCAAAGATGCAGTTGAGGTAAACTGAGTCCATCCTATTCCTTACGCACTCAAAGATGCAGTTGAGGTATACTGAGCCCATCCTATTCCTTACGCACTCAAAGATGCAGTTGAGGTATACTGAGCCCATCCTATTTCTTTCGCGCTCAAAGATGCAGTTGAAGTATACTGAGCCCATCCTATTTCTTAAGCGCTCAAAGATGCAGTTGAGGTATACTGAGTCCATCCTATTCCTTACGCACTCAAAGATGCAGTCGAGGTATACTAAGTCCATCCTATTCCTTACGGACTCAAAGATGCAGTTGAGGTATACTGAGCCCATCCTATTCCTTATGCACTCAAAGATGCAGTTGAGGTATACCGAGTCCATCCTATTCCTTACGCACTCAAAGATGCAGTTGAGGTATACTGAGCCCATCCTATTCCTTACGCA
Source organism: Pictodentalium vernedei (assembly GCA_031216915.1). Lineage (NCBI taxonomy): Eukaryota > Metazoa > Mollusca > Scaphopoda > Dentaliida > Dentaliidae > Pictodentalium > Pictodentalium vernedei. Next base: position 7,479,901 of record CM062291.1, on the reverse strand, counting down.
CTCAAAGATGCAGTTGAGGTATACTGAGCCCATCCTATTTCTTACGCGCTCAAAGATGCAGTTGAGGTATACTGAGTCCATCCTATTCCTTACGCACTCAAAGATGCAGTTGAGGTATACTGAGCCCATCCTATTCCTTACGCACTCAATGATGCAGTTGAGGTATACTGAGCCCATCCTATTCCTAACGCACTCAAAGATGCAGTTGAGGTATACCGAGTCCATCCTATTCCTTTCGCACTCAAAGATGCAGTTGAGGTATATTAAGTCCATCCTATTCCTTACGCACTCAAAGATGCAGTTGAGGTATACTGAGCCCATCCTATTCCTTACGCACTCAATGATGCAGTTGAGGTATACCGAGTCCATCCTATTCCTTACGCACTCAAAGATGCAGTTGAGGTATACTGAGCCCATCCTATTTCTTTTGCGCTCAAAGATGCAGTTGAGGTATACTGAGTCCATCCTATTCCTTACGCACTCAAAGATGCAGTTGAGGTATACTGAGTCCATCCTATTCCTTACGCACTCAAAGATGCAGTTCAGGTATACTGCATCCATCCTATTCCTTACACACTCAAAGATGCAGTTGAGGTATACCGAGTCCATCCTATTCCTTACACACTCAAAGATGAAGTTGAGGTATACTGAGTCCATCCTGTTCCTTACGCACTCAAAGAAGCAGTTGAGGTATACGGAACCCATCCTATTCCTTACACACTCAAAGATGCAATTGAGGTATACTGAGTCTATCCTATTCCTTACGCTCTCAAAGATGCAGTTGAGGTGTACTAAGCCCATCCTATTCCTTACGCACTCAAAGATGCAGTTGAGGTATACTGAACCCATCCTATTTCTTATGCGCTCAAAGATGAAGTTGAGGTATACTGAGTCCATCCTGTTCCTTACGCACTCAAAGAAGCAGTTGAGGTATACAGAACCCATCCTATTCCTTACACACTCAAAGATTCAATTGAGGTATACTGAGTCTATCCTATTCCTTACGCACTCAAAGATGCAGTTGAGGTATACTAAGCCCATGCTATTCCTTACGCACTCAAAGATGCAGTTGAGGTATACTGAGCCCATCCTATTTCTTATGCGCTCAAAGATGCAGTTGAGGTATACCGAGTCCATCCTATTCCTTACGCACTCAAAGATGCAGTTCAGGTATACTGCATCCATCCTATTCCTTACACACGCAAAGATGCAGTTGAGGTATACCGAGTCCATCCTATTCCTTACGCACTCAAAGATGAAGTTGAGGTATACTGAGTCCATCCTGTTCCTTACGCACTCAAAGAAGCAGTTGAGGTATACGGAACCCATCCTATTCCTTACACACTCAAAGATGCAATTGAGGTATACTGAGTCTATCCTATTCCTTACGCACTCAAAGATGCAGTTGAGGTATACTAAGCCCATCCTATTCCTTACGCACTCAAAGATGCAGTTGAGGTATACTGAGCCCATCCTATTTCTTATCTGCTCAAAGATGCAGTTCAGGTATACTGAGTCCATCCTATTCCTTACGCTCTCAAAGATGCAGTTGAAGTATACTGAGCCCATCCTATTCCATACGCACACAAATATGCAGTTGAGGTATACCGAGTCCATCCTATTCCTTACGCACTCAAAGATGCAGTTGAGGCATACTGAGTCCATCCTATTCCTTACACACTCAAAGATGCAGTTGAGGTATACTGAGCCCATCCTATTCCTTTCGCACTCAAAGATGCAGTTGAGGTATACCGAGTCCATCCTATTCCTTACGCACTCAAAGATGCAGTTGAGGTATACTGAGTCCATCCTATTCCTTACGCACTCACAGATGCAGTTGAGGTATACTGAGTCCATCCTATTCCTTATGCACTCAAAGATGCAATTGAGGTTATCCGAGTCCATCCTATTCTTTACGCACTCAAAGATGCAGTTCAGGTATACTGAGTCCATCCTATTCCTTACACACTCAAAGATGCAGTTGAGGTATACCGAGTCCATCCTATTGCTTACGCACTCAAAGATGAAGTTGAGGTATACTGAGTCCATCCTATTCCTTACGCACTCAAAGATGCAGTTGAGGTATACCGAGTCCATCCTATTCCTTACGCACTCAAAGATGCAGTTGAGGTATACCGAGTCCATCCTACACTCAAAGATGCAGTTGAGGTATACCGAGTCCATCCTATTCCTTACGCACTCAAAGATGCAGTTGAGGTATACCGAGTCCAACCTATTCCTTACGCACTCAAAGATGCAGTTGAGGTATACCGAGTCCATCCTACACTCAAAGATGCAGTTGAGGTATACCGAGTCCATCCTATTCCTTACGCACTCAAAGATGCAGTTGAGGTATACCGAGTCCATCCTATTCCTTGCGCACTCAAAGATGCAGTTGAGGTATACCGAGTCCATCCTATTCCTTACGCACTCAAAGATGCAGTTGAGGTACACCAAGTCCATCCTATTCCTTACACACTCAAAGATTCAGTTGAGGTATACTGAGTCCATCCTATTCCTTATGCACTCAAAGATGCAGTTGAGGTATGCTGAGTCCATCCTATTCCTTACGCACTCAAAGATGCAGTTGAGGTATACCGAGTCCATCCTATTCCTTACGCACTCAAATATGCAGTTGAGGTATACTGAGTCTATCCTATTCCTTACGCACTCAAAGATGCAGTTGAGGTATACTGAGCCCATCCTATTCCTTACGCACTCAAAGATGCAGTTGAGGTATACCGAGTCCATCCTATTCCTTACGCACTCAAAGATGCAGCTGAGCTATACTGAGTCGATCCTATTCATTATGCACTCAAAGATGCAGTTGAGGTGTACCGAGTCCATCCTATTCCTTACGCATTCAAAGATGCAGTTGAGGTATACTGAGCCCATCCTATTCCTTACAAACTCAAAGATGCAGTTGAGTTATACTGAGTCCATTCTATTCCTTACGTACTCAAAGATGCAGTTGAGGTATACTGAGTCCATCCTATTCCTTACGCACTCAAAGATGTAGTTCACGTATACCGAGTCCATCCTATTCCATACGCGCTCAAAGATGCAGTTGAGGTATACCGACTCCATCCTATTCCTTACGCACTCAAAGATGCAGTTGAGGTATACCGAGTCCATCCTATTCCTTACGCACTCAAAGATGCAGTTGAGGTACACCGAGTCCATCCTATTCCTTACACACTCAAAGATGCAGTTGAGGTATACTGAGTCCATCCTATTCCTTATGCACTCAAAGATGCAGTTGAGGTATACTGAGTCCATCCTATTCCTTACGCACTCAAAGATGCAGTTGAGGTATACCGAGTCCATCCTATTCCTTACACACTCAAAGATGCAGTTGAGGTATACTCAGTCTATCCTATTCCTTCCGCACTCAAAGATGCAGTTGAGGTATACTGAGCCCATCCTATTCCTTACGCACTCAAAGATGCAGTTGAGGTATACCGAGTCCATCCTATTCCTTACGCACTCAAAGATGCAGTTGAGCTATACTGAGTCCATCCTATTCATTATGCACTCAAAGATGCAGTTGAGGTGTACCGAGTCCATCCTATTCCTTACACACTCAAAGATGCAGTTGAGGTATACTGAGCCCATCCTATTCCTTACGCACTCAAAGATGCAGTTGAGGTATAGTACTCAAAGATGCAGTTGAGGTATACTGAGTCCATCCTATTCCTTACGCACTCAAAGATGCAGTTGAGGTATACCGAGTCCATCCTATTCCTTACGCACTCAAAGATGCAGTTGAGGTATACTGAGTCTATCCTATTCCTTACGCACTCAAAGATGCAGTTGAGGTATACTGAGCCCATGCTATTCCTTACGCACTCAAAGATGCAGTTGAGGTATACTGAGCCCATCCTATTTCTTATGCGCTCAAAGATGCAGTTGAGGTATACTGAGTCCATCCTATTTCCTATGCGCTCAAAGATGCAGTTGAGGTATACCGAGTCCATCCTATTCCATACGTACTCAAAGATGCAGTTGAGGTATACCGAGTCCATCCTATTCCTTACGCACTCAAAGATGCAGTTGAGGTATACTGAGTCCATCCTATTCCTTACGCACTCAAAGATGCAGTTGAGGTATACTGAGCCCATCCTATCCCTTACGCACTCAAAGATGCAGTTGAGGAATACTGAGCCCATCCTATTCCTAACGCACTCAAAGATGCAGTTGAGGTATAACGAGTCCATCCTATTCCTTACGCTCTCAAAGATGCAGTTGAGGTATACTAAGTCCATCCTATTCCTTACGCATTCAAAGATGCAGTTGAGGTATACTGAGCCCATCCTATTCCTTACGCACTCAAAGATGCAGTTGAGGTATACCGAGTCCATCCTATTCCTTACGCAGTCAAAGATGCAGTTGAGGTATACTGAGTCCATCCTATTCCTAACGCACTCAAAGATGCAGTTGAGGTATACCGAGTCCATCCTATTCCTTACGCACTCAAAGATGCAGTTGAGGTATACCGAGTCCATCCTATTCCTTATGCACTCAAAGAAGCAGCTGAGGTATACCGAGTCCATCCTATTCCTTACGCACTCATAGATGCAGTTGAGGTATACCGAGTCCATCCTACACTCAAAGATGCAGTTGAGGTATACCGAGTCCATCCTATTCTTTACGCACTCAAAGATGCAGTTGAGGTATACCGAGTCCATCCTATTCCTTACGCACTCAAAGATGCAGTTGAGGTATACCGAGTCCATCCTATTCCTTACGCACTCAAAGATGCAGTTGAGGTATACCGAGTCCATCCTATTCCTTACGCACTCAAAGATGCAGTTGAGGTACACCGAGTCCATCCTATTCCTTACACACTCAAATATGCAGTTGAGGTATACTGAGTCCATCCTATTCCTTTCGCACTCAAAGATGCAGTTGAGGTATACTGAGTCCCTCCTATTCCTTACGCACTCAAAGATGCAGTTGAGGTATACCGAGTCCATCCTATTCCTTACGCACTCAAAGATGCAGTTGAGGTATACTGAGTCTATCCTATTCCTTACGCACTCAAAGATGCAGTTGAGGTATACTGAGCCCATCCTATTCCTTACGCACTCAAAGATGCAGTTGAGGTATACCGAGTCCATCCTATTCCTTACGCACTCAAAGATGCAGTTGAGCTATACTGAGTCCATCCTATTCATTATGCACTCAAAGATGCAGTTGAGGTGTACCGAGTCCATCCTATTCCTTACGCATTCAAAGATGCAGTTGAGGTATACTGAGCCCATCCTATTCCTTACACACTCAAAGATGCAGTTGAGGTATACTGAGTCCATTCTATTCCTTACGCAGTCAAAGATGCAGTTGAGGTATACTGAGTCCATCCTATTCCTTACGCACTCAAAGATGCAGTTCACGTATACCGAGACCATCCTATTCCATATGCGCTCAAAGATGCAGTTGAGGTATACCGACTCCATCCTATTCCTTACGCACTCAAAGATGCAGTTGAGGTTTACCGAGTCCATCCTATTCCTTACGCACTCAAAGATGCAGTTGAGGTACACCGAGTCCATCCTATTCCTTACACACTCAAAGATGCAGTTGAGGTATACTGAGTCCATCCTATTCCTTATGCACTCAAAGATGCAGTTGAGGTATACTGAGTCCATCCTATTCCTTACGCACTCAAAGATGCAGTTGAGGTATACTGAGCCCATCCTATTCCTTACGCACTCAAAGATGCAGTTGAGGTATACCGAGTCCATCCTATTCCTTACGCACTCAAAGATGCAGTTGAGCTATACTGAGTCCATCCTATTCATTATGCACTCAAAGATGCAGTTGAGGTGTACCGAGTCCATCCTATTCCTTACGCACTCAAAGATGCACTTGAGGTATACTGAGCCCATTCTATTCCTTACGCACTCAAAGATGCAGTTGAGGTATACTGAGTCCATCCTATTCCTTACGTACTCAAAGATGCAGTTGAGGTATACTGAGTCCATCCAGTTCCTTTCGCACTCAAAGATGCAGTTGAGGTATACCGAGTCCATCCTATTCATTACGCACTCAAAGATGCAGTTGAGGTATACTGAGTCTATCCTATTCCTTACGCACTCAAAGATGCAGTTGAGGTATACTGAGCCCATCCTATTCCTTACGCACTCAAAGATGCAGTTGAGGTATACTGAGCCCATCCTATTTCTTATGCGCTCAAAGATGCAGTTGAGGTATACTGAGTCCATCCTATTTCTTATGCGCTCAAAGATGCAGTTGAGGTATACCGAGTCCATCCTATTCCATACGTACTCAAAGATGCAGTTGAGGTATACCGAGTCCATCCTATTCCTTACGCACTCAAAGATGCAGTTGAGGTATACCGAGTCCATCCTATTCCTTACGCACTCAAAGATGCAGTTGAGGTATACCGAGTCCATCCTATTCCTTACGCACTCAAAGATGCAGTTGAGGTATACTGAGTCCATCCTATTCCTTACGCACTCAAAGATGCAGTTGAGGTATACTGAGCCCATCCTATTCCTTACGCACTCAAAGATGCAGTTGAGGTATACTGAGCCCATCCTATTCCTAACGCACTCAAAGGTGCAGTTGAGGTATAACGAGTCCATCCTATTCCTTACGCTCTCAAAGATGCAGTTGAGGTATACTAAGTCCATCCTATTCCTTACGCATTCAAAGATGCAGTTGAGGTATACTGAGCCCATCCTATTCCTTACGCACTCAAAGATGCAGTTGAGGTATACCGAGTCCATCCTATTCCTTACGCACTCAAAGATGCAGTTGAGGTATACTGAGTCCATCCTATTCCTTACGCACTCAAAGATGCAGTTGAGGTATACCGAGTCCATCCTATTCCTTACGCACTCAAAGATGCAGTTGAGGTATACCGAGTCCATCCTATTCCTTACGCACTCAAAGAAGCAGTTGAGGTATACCGAGTCCATCCTATTCCTTACACACTCAAAGATGCAGTTGAGGTTTACCGAGTCCATCCTATTCCTTACGCACTCAAAGATGCAGTTGAGGTATACCGAGTCCATCCTATTCCTTACGCACTCAAAGATGCAGTTGAGGTATACCGAGTCCATCCTATTCCTTACGCACTCAAAGAAGCAGTTGAGGTATACCGAGTCCATCCTATTCCTTATGCACTCAAAGATGCAGTTGAGGTATACTGAGTCCATCCTATTCCTTACGCACTCAAAGATGCAGTTGAGGTATACTGAGCCCATCCTATTCCTTACGCACTCAAAGATGCAGTTGAGGTATACTGAGCCCATCCTATTTCTTACGCGCTCAAAGATGCAGTTGAAGCATACTGAGCCCATCCTATTTCTTATGCGCTCAAAGATGCAGTTGAGGTATACTGAGTCCATCCTATTCCTTACGCACTCAAAGATGCAGTTGAGGTATACTGAGCCCATCCTATTCCTTACGCACTCAAAGATGCAGTTGAGGTATACTGAGCCCATCCTATTCCTTACGCACTCAAAGATGCAGTTGAGGTATACTGAGCCCATCCTATTCCTTACGCACTCAAAGATGCAGTTGAGGTATACCGAGTCCATCCTGTTCCTTACGCACTCAAAGATGCAGTTGAGGTATACTAAGTCCATCCTATTCCTTAGGCACTCAAAGATGCAGTTGAGGTATACGGAGCCCATCCTATTCCTTACGCACTCAAAGATGCAGTTGAGGTATACCGAGTCCATCCTATTCCTTACGCACTCAAAGATGCAGTTGAGGTATACTGAGCCCATCCTATTCCTTACGCACTCAAAGATGCAGTTGAGGTATACTGAGCCCATCCTATTCCTTACGCACTCAAAGATGCAGTTGAGGTATACTGAGCCCATCCTATTTCTTATGCGCTCAAAGATGCAGTTGAGGTATACTGAGTCCATCCTATTTCTTTTGCGCTCAAAGATGCAGTTGAGGTATACCGAGTCCATCCTATTCCATACGTACTCAAAGATGCAGTTGAGGTATACCGAGTCCATCCTATTCCTTACGCACTCAAAGATGCAGTTGAGGTATACCGAGTCCATCCTATTCCTTACGCACTCAAAGATGCAGTTGAGGTATACTGAGTCCATCCTATTCCTTACGCACTCAAAGATGCAGTTGAGGTATACTGAGTCCATCCTATTCCTTACGCACTCAAAGATGCAGTTGAGGTATACTGAGCCCATCCTATTCCTTACGCACTCAAAGATGCAGTTGAGGTATACTGAGCCCATCCTATTCCTAACGCACTCAAAGATGCAGTTGAGGTATAACGAGTCCATCCTATTCCTTACGCTCTCAAAGATGCAGTTGAGGTATACTAAGTCCATCCTATTCCTTACGCACTCAAAGATGCAGTTGAGGTATACTGAGCCCATCCTATTCCTTACGCACTCAAAGATGCAGTTGAGGTATACCGAGTCCATCCTATTCCTTACGCACTCAAAGATGCAGTTGAGGTATACTGAGCCCATCCTATTTCTTATGCGCTCAAAGATGCAGTTGAGGTATACTGAGTCCATCCTATTCCTTACGCACTCAAAGATGCAGTTGAGGTATACTGAGTCCATCCTATTCCTTACGCACTCAAAGATGCAGTTGAGGTATACCGAGTCCATCCTATTCCTTATGCACTCAAAGTTGCAGTTGAGGTATACCGAGTCCATCCTATTCCTTACGCACTCAAAGAAGCAGTTGAGGTATACCGAGTCCATCCTATTCCTTACACACTCAAAGATGCAGTTGAGGTATACCGAGTCCATCCTATTCTTTATGCACTCAAAGATGCACTTGAGGTATACTGAGTCCATCCTATTCCTTACGCACTCAAAGATGCAGTTGAGGTATACCGAGTCCATCCTATTCCTTACGCACTCAAAGAAGCAGTTGAGGTATACTGAGTCCATCCTATTCCTTACGCACTCAAAGATGCAGTTGAGGTATACTGAGTCCATCCTATTCCTTACGCACTCAAAGATGCAGTTGAGGTATACTGAGCCCATCCTATTCCTTACGCACTCAAAGATGCAGTTGAGGTATACTGAGCCCATCCTATTCCTAATGCACTCAAAGATGCAGTTGAGGTATAACGAGTCCATCCTATTCCTTACGCTCTCAAAGATGCAGTTGAGGTATACTAAGTCCATCCTATTCCTTACGCACTCAAAGATGCAGTTGAGGTATACTGAGCCCATCCTATTCCTTACGCACTCAAAGATGCAGTTGAGGTATACTGAGCCCATCCTATTCCTTACGCACTCAAAGATGCAGTTGAGGTATACTGAGCCCATCCTATTCCTTACGCACTCAAAGATGCAGTTGAGGTATACCGTGTCTATCCTGTTCCTTACGCACTCAAAGATGCAGTTGAGGTATACTGAGTCCATCCTATTCCTTACGCACTCAAAGATGCAGTTGAGGTATACGGAGCCCATCCTATTCCTTACGCACTCAAAGATGCAGTTGAGGTATACCGAGTCCATCCTTTTCCTTACGCACTCAAAGATGCAGTTGAGGTATACTGAGCCCATCCTATTCCTTACGCACTCAAAGATGCAGTTGAGGTATACTGAGCCCATCCTATTTCTTACGCACTCAAAGATGCAGTTGAGGTATACTGAGTCCATCCTATTCCTTACGCACTCAAAGATGCAGTTGAGGTATACTGAGCCCATCCTATTCCTTATGCACTCAAAGATGCAGTTGAGGTATACTGAGCCCATCCTATTCCTTACGTACTCAAAGATGCAGTTGAGGTATACAGAGTCCATCCTATTCCTTATGCACTCAAAGATGCAGTTGAGGTATACTAAGTCCATCCTATTCCTTACGCACTCAAAGATGCAGTTGAGGTATACTGAGCCCATCCTATTCCTTACGCACTCAAAGATGAAGTTGAGGTATACCGAGTCCTTCCTATTCCTTACGCACTCAAAGATGCAGTTGAGGTATACTGAGCCCATCCTATTTCTTATGCGCTCAAAGATGCAGTTGAGGTATACCGAGTCCATCCTATTCCTTACGCACTCAAAGATGCAGTTGAGGTATACTGAGCCCATCCTATTCCTTACGCACTCAAAGATGCAGTTGAGGTATACGGAGCCCATCCTATTCCTTGCGCACTCAAAGATGCAGTTGAGGTATACCGAGTCCATCCTATTCCTTACGCACTCAAAGATGCAGTTGAGGTATACCGAGTCCATCCTATTCCTTACGCACTCAAAGATGCAGTTGAGGTATACTGAGCCCATCCTATTCCTTACGCACTCAAAGATGCAGTTGAGGTATACTGAGCCCATCCTATTCCTTACGCACTCAAAGATGCAGTTGAGGTATACTGAGCCCATCCTATTCCTTACGCACTCAAAGATGCAGTTGAGGTATACTAAGTCCATCCTATTCCTTACGCACTCAAAGATGCAGTTCAGGTATACTGAGTCCATCCTATTCCTTACGCACTCAAAGATGCAGTTGACGTATACTGAGTCCATCCTATTCCTTACGCACTCAAAGATGCAGTTCAGGTATACTGAGTCCATCCTATTCCTTACACACTCAAAGATGCAGTTGAGGTATACCGAGTCCATCCTATTCCTTACGCACTCAAAGATGAAGTTGAGGTATACTGAGTCCATCCTATTCCTTATGCACTCAAAGATGCAGTTGAGGTATACCGAGTCCATCCTATTCCTTAAGCACTCAAAGATGCAGTTGAGGTATACCGAGTCCATCCTATTCCTTACGCACTCAAAGATGCAGTTGAGGTATACCAAGTCCATCCTATTCCTTACGCACTCAATGATGCAGTTGAGGTATACCGAGTCCATCCTATTCCTTACGCACTCAAAGATGCAGTTGAGGTATACCGAGTCCATCCTATTCCTTACGCACTCCAAGATGCAGTTGAGGTATACTGAGCCCATCCTATTCCTTACGCACTCAAAGATGCAGTTGAGGTATACCGAGTCCATCCTATTCCTTACGCACTCAAAGATGCAGTTGAGATATACTGAGCCCATCCTATTTCTTATGCGCTCAAAGATGCAGTTGAGGTATACTGAGCCCATCCTATTCCTTACGCACTCAAAGATGCAGTTGAGGTATACTGAGCCCATCCTATTTCTTATGCGCTCAAAAATGCAGTTGCGGTATACTGAGCCCATCCTATCCCTTACGCACTCAAAGATGCAGTTGAGGTATACTGAGCCCATCCTATTTCTTATGCGCTCAAAGATGCAGTTGAGGTATACTGAGCCCATCCTATTCCTTACGCACTCAAAGATGCAGTTGAGGTATACTGAGCCCATCCTATTTCTTATGCGCTCAAAGATGCAGTTGAGGTATACTGAGCCCATCCTATTTCTTACGCACTCAAAGATGCAGTTGAGGTATACCGAGTCCATCCTATTCCTTAAGCACTCAAAGATGCAGTTGAGGTATACCGAGTCCATCCTATTCCTTACGCACTCAAAGATGCAGTTGAGGTATACCAAGTCCATCCTATTCCTTACGCACTCAAAGATGCAGTTGAGGTATACCGAGTCCATCCTATTCCTTACGCACTCAAAGATGCAGTTGAGGTATACCGAGTCCATCCTATTCCTTACGCACTCCAAGATGCAGTTGAGGTATACTGAGCCCATCCTATTCCTTACGCACTCAAAGATGCAGTTGAGGTATACCGAGTCCATCCTATTCCTTACGCACTCAAAGATGCAGTTGAGGTATACTGAGCCCATCCTATTTCTTATGCGCTCAAAGCTGCAGTTGAGGTATACTGAGCCCATCCTATTCCTTACGCACTCAAAGATGCAGTTGAGGTATACTGAGCCCATCCTATTTCTTATGCGCTCAAAGATGCAGTTGAGGTATACTGAGCCCATCCTATTCCTTACGCACTCAAAGATGCAGTTGAGGTATACTGAGCCCATCCTATTTCTTATGCGCTCAAAAATGCAGTTGCGGTATACTGAGCCCATCCTATCCCTTACGCACTAAAAGATGCAGTTGAGGTATACTGAGCCCATCCTATTTCTTATGCGCTCAAAGATGCAGTTGAGGTATACTGAGCCCATCCTATCCCTTACGCACTCAAAGATGCAGTTGAGGTATACTGAGCCCATCCTATTTCTTATGCGCTCAAAGATGCAGTTGAGGTATACTGAGCCCATCCTATTCCTTACGCACTCAAAGATGCAGTTGAGGTATACTGAGCCCATCCTATTTCTTATGCGCTCAAAGATGCAGTTGAGGTATACTGAGCCCATCCTATTTCTTACGCACTCAAAGATGCAGTTGAGGTAAACTGAGCCCATCCTATTTCTTATGCGCTCAAAGATGCAGTGGGAAGAGACCCTTATAGACTTGAAAAGGATGATATTATTTCTACAGTTTATTTAGAGAAGGGGGATCATCTATTCTTGTACGTTCTAGTCGAATGAAGAAGTAAGCAGGGCTCAAAATAAGCGGTGTCGCGTCGCTTTTTGCTATGCAAAACTTGCAAAAAGCTACACAATGTTCAATTATGTATAACATTTTGCGATACAAGATAATCAACTGCAGCCTATTAGGCTGCAGTTGATTATCTTGTATCGCAAAATGTAAATGAACATTTGCAAACAAATTTGAAAACTAGTTCACTGATGCTTTACTTCTGATTGTGAAACATTCCAGACATAACTCAGATTAACTCTCCATCAAGCATCATTAGCAACTTCATATGTAAGATGAATTCTATTGGTTTAAATTCTTCCTGTTTTTACAACATTTTGCATAAAATGTCCATTAAAAATAACTTCAAGCCCATCAATTTAAAAATCCCAACTTCCATTTTGAGAACTCTGTTAAAGATCCACGACGTCATTTGAAAATATCCAAGTCCATGCACCATGCAACCCTTAAAGGCAGTTCAGTTAAAAAAATCATAGTAAATGTTTCATGTGTTGCAGATCATTTGGAAATGCCCAGAAATGGATGGAAACTATTCTATCTACTAAGAAGAATTCAATACAAAACAGCATAACATAACTCCGGTATACAAATATAGCTATGCAATTTTTACAAAATGCTATTAGTAGTATAGCGCGTATGAATCGTGCCCCATTACCCGGACTTTTGGGGGTGCAGCTAGTGTTAAATTCCCATAGGAACCGGACTTTTGGGGGTGCAACTTTGGGAGCGCAAATTGTCGGCACCATAATCTAGTTCTGACAAGTGGTGTAGGTACTGTATATATAGTATACTATGGCACGTATAGTGATATATGTACGCATGGGGCTATAGGTATATATTATGGGTAAGTGGTGGAAAGATGATGGGAAAATTTGGTTTCCTTGAAAGTTTTTCCGGCGAAACGGTTGACGTTGCTATTGACGTCGTGACGTCACGATGCGCACGCGACGTCATAGAGATGTTGACCACTGTTTTTGTCCACTATACAATCTGACATAACGTAATTCGGGTCAGGGGTGGGCTTCTCGTATGGGGTGGCGGAGATATAGTAGTAGTGGTATATCTGTGTGTATAGCATTATTCCTAGAATTGTAATTTTTAATGCCTATTGCATATGTTTCTCTATCACTAACAGTCTATCCAGTCCAAACTATCTCTGGTTCTCTCGTCCAAGTCTTATAAAAACCAGTGCTTGATTTCCCATAATGCAGTTATCTCCCTTGTGTATATAAAAAGCATACCCAAACCCAATAAGCAATCGAGCAATTACTGATAAACCATTGCTCGAATGACTTGAATCTCATTGAGCAAATGAGCTTTGGAGTAATTGTTCGATCGAGTGACTCGGCATATTGCTCGAATGACTCGAATCCCATCGAGCAAATGAGCCAACGAGCATTTGCTCGTTCGAGTGACTCCTCGAACGACTCTTCGACTCATTTCAGAAAAAAGGGATTCCATAGCCACAGGCGTTTTCGAAAAAGGGATTCCACAAATGGGATTCCAAAAAAGGATTCCATAAGTGGGATTCTGTCTTATGTCGAGTGACTCGCAACTATTGCTCGAACGACTGGAATCCCATCGAGCAAATGAGCCAACGAGCAATTGCTCGATCGAGTGACTCCTCGAACGACTCTTAGACTCATTTCAGTATTTGAGGATACCTATGACATGGCTACGTATCAGTTGAGGATACCTTTTGAGGATAATAAATTGAGGATACCTATGGCCTGGTATTGTTGGAGGATACCTGTTGTAGAAACCTTACATCTGTGTACTTCTGTTATTCTGCCCCATATCTCATCCATTACTTCCTAGCTATACCTTCGCTCAAGGCTTCAAAATGTTCAATCAGATTTCCCCTGTATACATATAAAGCATTCCGTAAACTATGGATTCCGTGTTTTTACATCGGGCATTACCCTTACTCGCAGTACCTCTTTGCCTAGCATTGCACACTACCTATATTAGTCATGGGATAATATAAAGCATTAAGTCGATTAGTAGTATCAGTGACTTTCAGGGGGCCCACAGAGGTATATATCGTCCATACTATACTGTTGTTCTATACTGCCAGGCATTACCCCACCCCCACTCCAAAATTCCATTTGACCTGCCATAACATACTACCTATACCAGTCATAGGATAACATGAAGCATCAGGTGGATTAACAATACCGAGGACTAACAGGGACCTACAGCGGTACATTCAATGCCTCCTAAGCCCCACTTCTAAACAAACGATTATAATACTGCCTGACCTAGCATTACGAACTACCAATACCAGCCATAAGATAATACAAAGGTTTCGGTAGGTTAATAGTATTAAGGGGTAATAGGCCAACAGACCATTCATCCTATACTGCCAATCTAAACCACCAAGGACTATCTCGCCAAAACCACACCGGACGACCATGCATTACCCCCATTCCTACAGTACTGCGTGGCCTAGCTATATCAGACATAGGATAATATGAAGCATAAGGTGGATTAATAGTACTAAGGGCTAACTTGGGACCTACATGCATATATACCACTACAACCGTATCGCCGCCACCCCATACGAGAAGCCCACCCCTGACCCGAATTACGTTTTATTATGTCTCAAAGTTAGTTTGTCCAATCAAAATGCTGGAATACCTTCTAAAGATTCCACCGTATCGGGTTACTCACCTGATATTAATTAATATCAGGTGAGTAGCCGCCATTACTATTTTGATGCAATTCCCCTCACTTCGAATTTTCAAAATCTGAATTAAAACAAAATAAGAGAATTTAGGTTCCGAAAATATTTTCAAGATACCGTATTTTGTGATTTAAAACATTAAATATGTAAAAAGATGGGCAGAAGATAATATTTGTAGTCTGAAAAGTTCTTTGTTTTACGACTCCTTCAGCTTTATTAGTCCTTTTTAGGTAGTAACAACAGTAAATGTATGCAAGGGGCCTCCAGATTATGCCGAGTTGGCAAGCAGCACTGATCTCAGTGGCAAGCAGCGATTCGTTTCATTTGTAAACAAGTACGGCAATCGCCCTTCGCAAAGTGATGATTTGTTTACAATTACCATGGTTACACGTACCGGTGCCTGTTACTGTTCATGATTCTGCGCGGTGCTATCAATAGTGGTTCCTGAAAAATAAATTCCGGGCCGTTGTTTGTTTATGGAGAAAATTATTAATCGCTTGATTTACATGGACTTTCGACATAATAAATATGTTACATGGCGTGTAGCTGGCTGATACATTTTCATACAAGGCGATGAGTGTTCATATCAGGTTCGGCTTCGCCTCACCTGATATGAACACTCATCGCCTTGTATGGAAATGTATCAGCCAGCTACACGCCATGTAACTTATAATGTCAGATTGTATACTGGACAATAACAGTGGTCAACATCTCTATGACGTCGCGTGCGCATCATGACGTCACGACGTCAATAGCAACGTCAAACGTTTTGCGGGAAAAACTTTCAAGGAAACCTAATTTTCCCATCATCTTTCCACCACTTACCCATAATATATACCTATAGCCCCATGCGTACATATATCACTATACGTGCCATAGTATACTATATATACAGTACCTACACCACTTGTCAGAACTAGATGTATGGTGCTGACAATTTGCACCCCCAAAGTTGCACCCCCGAAAGTCCGGTTCCTATGGGAATTTAACACTAGTTGCACCCCCAAAAGTCCGGGTAATGGGGCACGATTCATACGTGCTATACTACTGCTATTCATTTTTTGGAAATGTGTAGCATTTTGCTACGCATAGAAAAAAGTTATTTTGAGCACTGGAAGTAAGAATTTGTGAAGAATATAAAGTCACTATTAATAGACATTTAAAGTTTGATCATTATCTTTTCCCTAATCTAGAAGATCTATTTGCCACATGTTATACTATTTGTGGTAAATTAGACTTAAGAAGTGTTTATCATCAATTGAGTTTACCTGAAAGTTCTAAACATCATTTAACCCTTTACCTAACCTGAAAAGCAGACGACACTTGCAAAAATAATTCTTGAATGACTAATTTTTTTTCATTTTTTGTCTCAAAAACATAGGTTACGACCCCTCGTTGGAACGAGCTCGACGAGCTCGTTCCAACGAGGGGTCATAATCTATGTATATCGCTGTCCATTCAGATTACCATCAATGAAGATCAACTGCGATCGATGGATGGTGCAAGGAAATTCCTTCCCAAACCATTACACTACCCCTGCCGAAACGGTCGCATCCCCGCACGCAAGCATCATAACACCGTTCTCCTCGTCGGCGATACACTCTTGCCCTGCCATCAGCGCGCCGTAGATAAAATCGTGATTCATCACTAAAAAGAACTGTGCTCCAACGCTGCTGAGTCCAGCAAACACGCTGACGTACCCATTCCATTCTGACGGTACGACGACGTTGGATAAGGAATGGTCAGTGGGGTGCACGCCTACTTCGGATGCCGTGTTCAGCGAGTCTGCTGCTGACAGTTTGTGCACTAATTCTATTGTTAGTTCTACCAGGGATAATTGCTGCTGTCCTCGTCGCCGGAGGGAGGCAATCCCGCAAGTGAGACGTCCTGATGTTTCCGGCTTGTGCAGCGGTCGTAACTCTTGGTCGGCCCGAACGCGGTCGGTCGGCAGTAGACCTAATAGTTCTATACCTTCCATTGAAACGGTAAATAGTGGCCACAGTGACTCTGAACTCAGCGGCGTGCTCATCTGGAGGTATCCTAGCCTCATGCACACAAATGACACTCAACCTCTGATTTTCGGTTAACCTTGGCATTTTTTAAAATATCGGAAAACAAAAACTAACGTGTTTTCTCAGTAACCCAGGCTCTCTAGCATAACATAACAGAAAAAAATCGCCGGTCACCCATTTAATTTGGTCTTCTCGGGTAGCACGTGCTATTTTGAAATCCGTAGCAAAATTGTATACGGTTGGGTGGACAACAACAACATGTCATTAAACTCTTTGCACGACTTCTTGTCCACAGACATGCAACATTAGAACTATAATATTCCATCCTTTATGCTATTTTTCACATTTGTTTCTATTATACTTTCATTTTTGACTCAGTATATTATTAATTCGGAGCTACAGTTAACCCTTTACCTAACCTGAAAAGCAGACGACACTTGCAAAAATAATTCTTGAATAACTAATTTTTTTCATTTTTTGTCTCAAAAACATAGGGTATGACCCCTCGTTGGAACGAGCTCGACGAGCTCGTTCCAACGAGGGGTCATAACCTATGTTTTTGAGACAAAAAATGAAAAAAATAATGAAAATTAATTGGCGATTTTTGAGAATAGCGCTGAACGGTTTTGGCCGTTACGTTAGGTAAAGGGTTAAAAAACTCGAGACATCTTGAAAATTAAATTGTGGGTAAATAAATAATGATGATAACCCGATATTTTTGTAATTACACCGATATTCAATCGATATTGGTTTGAATACCGGTATATATCGCTTTATTGATATACCGCTTGGCCTATTTGCAGGATGCTATTATGCTAAGTGTCAGGAGAACTGATCAACGCAATGATATATTAAGGCAAGTGTTAGAAAGGCTCGAAAAACATAAAATACAATTAAGGCATGACAAGTGTGCATTTTTGAAGAAGAAGGTACAATATTTAGGGAACGAGATTTCCCCAAGAATGGTTAAGTCAAAACAAAGAGAAGGTTAATACAACTGTCAATACACCTATAAAATATAGCAGGGTCGCACTGGACCAAGAAAAGTTAATATAGCGGGTCGCAATGGGCCAAGAAAAAGTTAATGGAAAATGTCAATACACCTATAAAATATAGCAGGGTCGCACTGGGCCAAGAAAAATTAATGGAAAATGTCAATACACCTATAAAATATAGCGGGGTCGCACTGGGCCAAGATTAATGGAAAATGTCAATACACCTATAAAATATAGCAGGGTCGCACTGGGCCAAGATTAATGGAAAATGTCAATACACCTATAAAATATAGCAGGGTCGCACTGGGCCAAGAAAAGTTAATGGAAAATGTCAATACACCTATAAAATATAGCAGGGTCGCACTGGGCCACGAAAAGTTAATGGAAAATGTCAATACACCTATAAAATATAGCAGGGTCGCACTGGGCCACGAAAAGTTAATGGAAAATGTCAATACACCTATAAAATATAGCAGGGTCGCACTGGGCCAAGATTAATGGAAAATGTCAATACACCTATAAAATATAGCAGGGTCGCACTGGGCCAAGAAAAGTTAATGGAAAATGTCAATACACCTATAAAATATAGCAGGGTCGCATTGGGCCAAGATTAATGGAAAATGTCAATACACCTATAAAATATAGCAGGGTCGCACTGGGCCAAGAAAAGTTAATGGAAAATGTCAATACACCTATAATATATAGCAGGGTCGCACTGGACCACGAAAAGTTAATGGAAAATGTCAATACACCTATAAAATATAGCAGGGTCGCACTGGGCCACGAAAAGTTAATGGAAAATGTCAATACACCTATAAAATATAGCAGGGTCGCACTGGGCCAGGATTAATGGAAAATGTCAATACACCTATAAAATATAGCAGGGTCGCACTGGGCCAAGAAAAGTTAATGGAAAATGTCAATACACCTATAAAATATAGCAGGGTCGCATTGGGCCAAGATTAATGGAAAATGTCAATACACCTATAAAATATAGCAGGGTCGCACTGGACCAAGAAAAGTTAATGGAAAATGTCAATACACCTATAAAATATAGCAGGGTCGCACTGGGCCAAGATTAATGGAAAATGTCAATACACCTATCAAATATAGCAGGGTCGCACTGGGCCAAGAAAAGTTAATGGAAAATGTCAATACACCTATAAAATATAGGAGGGTCGCATTGGGCCAAGATTAAAGGAAAATGTCAATACACCTATAAAATATAGCAGGGTCGCACTGGGCCAAGAAACGTTGATGGAAAATGTCAATACACCTATAAAATATAGCAGGGTCGCACTGGGCCACGAAAAGTTAATGGAAAATGTCAATACACCTATAAAATATAGCAGGGTCGCACTGGGCCAAGAAAAGTTAATGGAAAATGTCAATACACCTGTAAAATATAGCAGGGTCGCACTGGACCAAGATTAATGGAAAATATCAATACACCTATAAAATATAACAGGGTCGCACTGGGCCAAGAAAAGTTAATGGAAAATGTCAATACACCTATAAAATATAGCAGGGTCGCATTGGGCCAAGATTAATGGAAAATGTCAATACACCTATAAAATATAGCAGGGTCGCACTGGGCCAAGAAAAGTTGATGGAAAATGTCAATACACCTATAAAATATAGCAGGGTCGCACTGGGCCACGAAAAGTTAATGGAAAATGTCAATACACCTATAAAATATAGCAGGGTCGCACTGGGCCAAGAAAAGTTAATGGAAAATGTCAATACACCTATAAAATATAGCAGGGTCGCATTGGGCCACGAAAAGTTAATGGAAAATGTCAATACACCTATAAAATATAGCAGGGTCGCACTGGGCCAAGAAAAGTTGATGGAAAATGTCAATACACCTATAAAATATAGCAGGGTCGCACTGGGCCACGAAAAGTTAATGGAAAATGTCAATACACCTATAAAATATAGCAGGGTCGCACTGGGCCAAGAAAAGTTAATGGAAAATGTCAATACACCTATAAAATATAGCAGGGTCGCACTGGGCCAAGATTAATGGAAAATGTCAATACACCTATAAAATATAGCAGGGTCGCATTGGGCCAAGAAAAGTTAATGGAAAATGTCAATACACCTATAAAATATAGCAGGGTCGCACTGGGCCACGAAAAGTTAATGGAAAATGTCAATACACCTATAAAATATAGCAGGGTCGCACTGGGCCAAGAAAAGTTAATGGAAAATGTCAATACACCTATAAAATATAGCAGGGTCGCACTGGGCCACGAAAAGTTAATGGAAAATGTCAATACACCTATAAAATATAGCAGGGTCGCACTGGGCCAAGAAAAGTTAATGGAAAATGTCAATACACCTATAAAATATAGCAGGGTCGCACTGGGCCAAGATTAATGGAAAATGTCAATACACCTATAAAATATAGCAGGGTCGCACTGGGCCAAGAAAAGTTAATGGAAAATGTCAATACACCTATAAAATATAGCAGGGTCGCACTGGGCCAAGAAAAGTTAATGGAAAATGTCAATACACCTATAAAATATAGCAGGGTCGCATTGGGCCAAGAAAAGTAAGTTAATGGAAAATGAATAAAAGTGGAAACACATTTCGTCCCCTGAGTTCCAGTGTGTTGTTTGTGCCAGTAGGCGCATAGAACACATTGGAACTCAGGGGACGATTTGCTTGTTTGTACTGAACGAGCGCTGCTTCCTTGCATCAATGACCGTCGTTCACACAGAGAACATTTCGATGACATTTTTGTATCATCGTCATCACTTATTCGGCAAGAATAGTATCAACTGCAGTGTGATATCAGTAGATTTATCATAACGTGAAATGTATAGGAACAAGGGATATAACTCTAGTATTGCATTACCATTTACTTGCTGAACCAATCATATTTGTCAGAAAAGACTCTTCCATAGGTGATATCTTTATAACAGAATCGTCCAATGTATACTATATAAAGTATATTCCCAGTAAACCGCCCTCTCTTTCTGTCTCTCTGTACCTATAACTTTCCTAACTGAACACTTTCAAATTTTCTTGAACCATCCGAAGCGCAGAAGGGATTGGAACAAGTTTTTTGTTAAACTTACACAGAGCAACCAAACACCAAGCAAGGATTGAAACAAGCTTGCCTGGCTGGTACCAGTTTACATTTTAAATGAATTTAAACATATGAATAAAGATATAACAGTCCTTTTAAGGGCTTTTGAGTATACATGTGTGGGTGTATTTTGGGGGTTTTTTTTTTGGTTTACTGTTTTTTTGTTTTTTTTCGTCACCCCGCCATCTGTGCCCCCTTAAGGCAGACCAGATGGCAAATGCTCAACATCCACTCTCCCTTATAGGCTGATTGATGACTCCCATCTTTCAAAAACACATATTCCTGGATTGTTTCCATTTTCTATAACCGATATGGACAATTTGCTGGGGCCGCTCCCAAACCAGCGATGGTTTGGCTTTCTTCTTTATTTTCTGAAACAACCATCAAACAGCGGTTCATGTATTTCTATAAATATGACAACGTTTCTAAATAAAACACAGAACAGAATTCTTGTAGCTATTCACACTTCCTAGTCCCCTTCCTATTCGATGTTTTTTTTTTGGGGGGGGGGGGGGGAGGTCTGTATCAGTACCCTTCTGCCAGTGCGCACACTCGAACCAAACAAGATTATTGGCCCTCGCTCCAACTCGCGTGGATTCAAAAGCAATAAAGTTATTCGGGTCGCAAGGGATCTCATCTCCTACATCGCCCCCCCCCCCCCCGCCCCCGCCTTAGGCGCGCTGAAACTTCATTCTTTCATTTAATTGTCCTCACTTGATGAATTCTTTCATTCGGATTAGGTGCTGCGCATATGCACGAATAGACTGTGTCAAGAATGCAGAGGAGCAGTCGAGTGCGTGCACGGTGAAGGCCATCCTTCCAATCAACAGGAGTAACAGAGCTGATTTCCATATCGTCTATATCCATATCTTTTATACCCAAGATTAAAGTGTGGTCACTGATGTATGCACTTCAATATTGGTCTGGGCGTTATCTGACTCTGGGTATCTGTATCTTTATTACCACTTTGTAGAAATTTCAGCGCACTGTGAGTGCTCTGTCTCGAACTATGTAATCTTTCACTGGGCAACAATACGTTTTTAACGACTTATTCGAAGGGATGATTGTCCGTCTTTAGCCTTGCTTTCTCTTCCCGACTTCCCCTCTCTCGTTTTTTTTACTTCTCTCTCTCTCTCTCTCTCTCTCTCTCTCTCTCTCTCTCTCTCTCTCTCTCTCTTTAAGACGGTGAGAGTAAGACAGCCTAATGGCTACATGTACCTCACCCTCCTGCAGAAAGCAAATACCAGTAGGATAATGTACATGTTTCTTTATAACGAATTGTTTCAGTCTCTCTAATGACAGTCTTCACGGCTAAGCTCGGCACATTACAAAATTGGTGGCAGGTATGGGGAGTTGGACAAAATAATCCAAATTAAAAGATGGACTGGACTAGCCTTTCCCAGATAAATACTGAGGTAGTGAGGTTGAATATGCAAATCGCGAAACAACAGAAATAAGCTAAGTTGAGCTTGTTACAGGTACAGATTGCAGAGTTGGAGCAACAAAGCTCAGTTTATGACAAGGGGGTTGAGGTTAGCTCCAACACCAAAAGGCAAGAGGGACGTTTTCAATGCTGGATTCGGGCAGTGGGAGTAGCGTAGGCATGACAGTCTCGAATACATCAGTTCAGACGAATGCTCGTGAGAGTTTGGACACACGTGCTCCAGCTCAGGAGTTATCGCACGAGACTAGCATCCTATAAACCCAGTGAATCTAAACGTATCATAGGGACACCACTAATAACAGTAACGCCGATATTAAATGCACAGAAAATGTAGACGGTGCTCAAGACAGATTGCTTTGGAGTGCAATTGCACCTGGAATGTTCAATGCATATATTTGTATGCTATTGTGGTTATACTCACTTCAAGGTATTGCTGTTGTGACTGAAAAATTGTACTACACTCAGCTACACAGTGGAAAAATTGGCATACACATCTTCTTATTACTCAGAATGTTGCATTCAATTCTTTTGTGACTGTCTTCTAAACTCAAAATATGTTGAAAGGCGACACAGAATGGGTCATTAATTATTGTGAATCAACGCAACATTGACAAATCTTCCAATGAGTTCCAATGTGTTCTATGTGCCTTCAACACATTCAAACTCAGGGGACAAAATGAATTACACAGTTGTCCCAATTCAAACCTTTGGCTACAACAGATATCCAGAGGTTAATATCCAAGGCACCATCTAAGCAATGCATGCTAGATATCATTCCAACTTAGTTGTTAAAAGCATCTCTTTCGGAGTTAACTACACCGATCTTCGAACTTGTCAATGCCTCCCTCCACTCTCGCGTCTTCCGACAAGCATGAAACACGCTTTAGTAAAACCACTTCTCAAAAAGCCAACACTTGACCTAGAGGTTCTAAAAAACTACCGACCGGTCTCTAATGTTACATTCCTATCAAAGATTATTGAACGTGCGGTGGTTTCTCAGCTGAATTCTCATCTGGCAGCCCACGGCCTAGCCGAGGTTAACCAATCTGTATACAGATCTAATGCAGTACAGAAACGGCGCTTCTAAGGGTCCAAAATGATATCCTCCTATCCACGGACATGCACAACCTAACATGTATTGTTTTGTTGGATTTAAGCGCCGCTTTTGACACCATAGATCATAACATACTTATTGAAAGACTGACAGTGAGAACAGGCCTTACTGACCGAACACTTAATTGGTTTTCGTCGTACCTTAATGGTCGCACACAGAGTGTCCTTTTTGGCAGTGAGTCGTCAGACAAGATCAAACTGCGTTTTGGCGTCCCTCAGGGATCGGTATTGGCCCCCCTACTGTCTGTGTCTTACCTCTCGGTGACATTATCCGAAGCCATGGCCTTGACTTTCATTTTTACGCAGATGCCACACAGCTGTATATTAGTTTTACTCACGCCTTTGAGCCTGAAGCATGCAGTAAGATTGAACTTTGTATTTCAGACATCAAGGCATAGATGACTAAAAACTTTCTTAAATTGAACGATGACAAGATAGAAATATATAGGTCTGCCTAATCAACTTTAAAAAATATCCAAACTAACTCTCAATATTGGAGGTTCTCCGATAAAACCCAGCAGCTGTGTTCGAAACTTGGGTTATTTCATGGATGAAAATTTGGCCGCTGATGCACATATCAAACATGTCTCTCGCAGTGCATTTTTCAATCTTAGAAATATTAGCAAAATTCGTTCCTTCGTTGATAGGCAGACGTCACAACAGCTTGTCCACGCCTTTGTTACCAGTCGCCTCGACTACTGCAACTCTCTTCTGTTTGGCTCTAAAATATCTATTCTTGAAAAGCTACAACACAACAAAATTGTGCTACACGGGTCATAACCAGAGCGCAAAAGTACTGCCATATAACACCAGTACTCTCTGAGTTACACTGGGTATCAGTTAAGCAAAGAATTCATTTTAAAATTGTCCTTTTGGTGTTTAAGTGTATCTCGGGATCAGCACCATCCTACCTGTCTGCTTACCATCCTCAAACCACCGAGGTCTCTTAGGGCACCAGGTCAACTCAATCAGGTTCAGTCCGTATCTAAATTTACTAATGCTGGTGATAGGGCTTTTGTAGTTGCTGGCCCCAAGGCTTTGGAATTCTCTTACAATCGACATAAAAAATAGTAAATCACTTGAATCATTCAAGTCTGGTACTAAAACCTACCTTTTTCGAAAGGCATTTCCTTCAGTGGTCTTTTAACTTTGGTCATAAACTGACATTACCAGGTGCGTAGGTGTGACTGAGTCAGTGAGGATTGCCTCATTACTCGTCAAGTTACACTCACATACTTGTTTTGGTAAAGCTGTAGTTTGTTTTGTTTTGTGTTTTATTTTATTTTAATTGAATACCGTTTTTCTTTTAGGTTCTGTTGCTTATCGCCACGATATAGCCTCGGTTGCTGATGTGGCATTGGGCACCAATACATGATAATAGTGATCCATGTATCAATGTATCTGTGAGATAATGTATGTGTATGTGTGTATATGTATGTATGCAATTATTGTACAGCTATTGAGCACCGTGTGTGCATTCTAAGCTTTAAAATTATTATTAATTATTAATCATAGGGGCATCGCTAATAGCAGTAATGCCGACAGTAAAAGCATAGGCAATGTAGACAGTGCTCAAGACAGGGATCTTGACAGAAGTCATGTAAAAACCGTACGACGGAATTACTTCATGGACGGATTAATTGACTCACGATTAGATTTGTTCTGAAATAAATAAGTGGACGGAACACCAGAAAAGGTTCATATCTGGCCGGATCGTTACGAGGTCAAACTAAGGGTGTGTTAGGCAACATGCCGTCTTCAAAAAGGAATTATAACACATCGGTCAGGTCAGTGGAAGAAGGGTTTGTTCCAGTCAGTCAGGAGGAATTGTACCGAACACAGCTTCGTGAACGGCGCTTGAAAGCATCTAAGACTATACCCCAGTTGAGGAAGGACATAAGATGCCTAGTAACGTTGGCTTACCCTACAGCTCCTGTCTAAGGAAACACTTGCCAAGGAGCAATTTATAGATGTGCTGCCTATGTGAAACATGAGGTTGCGCACTATGCAGGCCAGGCTCAGGGAACTGAACGACGCAGTAAGGCTCGCAGCTGAGCTTGAAGCATTCCAGAAAGCAGATCGCAAATATATGTTTGGATATCAACAGATAAAGAAAGGGAAGACGTTAAATCCCTTGTAACAACATTGTAAAATAGCATGGAGTCATTGAAGGAAGATGTTGATACTATCCTAAATAAATCCAGACAACCAGACTCCAACCAAAAATATAGCAGATAAAAGTGGGGACAGAAGACAATCTAACAATCAAAGTATAAGGAAATGCTTTGAATGTGGTTCCCCCACCCACCTACGAAATAAATGCCTCCGGATAGACAGAAAGGGAGGCCATAAGTGGGTAGCTCGAAGCTCCCGCAAATTACGCACAAAGAAGAGGAGTAAAACAGAAATTACAGTTAACCCTTTACCTAACATGAAAAGTAGACGACACGTGCAAAAAAAGTCTTGAATAACTAACTGTTTTTCATTTTTGTGTCTCATAAACATAGGTTATGACTCCTCTTTGGGACGAGCTCGACGTGCTCGTCCCAAAGAGGGGTCGTAACCTATGTTTTTGAGATACAAAATGAAAAAAATAATGAAAATTAATTGGCGATTTTTGTGAATAGCGCTGGCCGGTTTGGACCGTTACGTTAGGTAATGGGTTAATCAAAAAATCTCAAGAAGCAGGCATGTATATCCAAACACATTTAGGACCAGCAGAAGTAAACTGCTTAGTCGATGCAGGGGAGACCCTAAGTTTGGTTTCAAAACAAGTATGGGATTCCATATTCTCCAAACAAAAGCTTGAACTTCAATCTATTGATTTCGAAACTCTTTCAGCTAATGGATACGTGATTGATGTTGTGTGTAAAACCACGTTGAGAGTAAAGATGAATAGTTTGATGTTTGAGACTGAAATGATTAAAGCATCTATTAATGTTGATGCTATTTTAGAGTTAGACTTTTTAAAGCCTAATAGTTGTATTACAGATGTTTTAAACAACTGTTTGAACGTGGATAATATTGACTGTAGGTTACAGTTCATGGGATCTGTTGGATGTCAGTGACCGGTGTGATTAATTTACTGCCAAAGTCGGATGCGATCGCCAAAGGCGAAGTTTGTGCACCAAACAATGAGGAAATCCCATCTAGTTTGGGAATTGTTGAATCTCTTGAAAAATTTACCAAGTCTGGTAAAGGGTTAGTCGGGCGAACATTAGTAAATGTACCAAGTCTGGTAAAGGGTTAGTCGGGCGAACATGAGTAAAAGGACAGAACACAGTCCCAGTCAGTTTAATGAATCCGTCTAATGAGCCACACACGGTATATAACGCGACTATATAAAGGGTTAGTCGGGCGAACATTAGTAAAAGGACAGAGCACAGTCCCAGTCAGTTTAATGAATCCGTCTAATGAGCCACACACGGTATATAACGCGACTATATAAAGGGTTAGTCGGGCGAACATTAGTAAAAGGACAGAGCACAGTCCCAGTCAGTTTAATGAATCCCTCTAATGAGCCACACACGGTATATAACGCGACTACATAAAGGGTTAGTCGGGCGAACATTAGTAAAAGGACAGAACACAGTCCCAGTCAGTTTAATGAATCCGTCTAATGAGCCACACACGGTATATAACGCGACTATATAAAGGGTTAGTCGGGCGAACATTAGTAAAAGGACAGAGCACAGTCCCAGTCAGTTTAATGAATCCGTCTAATGAGCCACACACGGTATATAACGCGACTATATAAAGGGTTAGTCGGGCGAACATTAGTAAAAGGACAGAACACAGTCCCAGTCAGTTTAATGAATCCGTCTAATGAGCCACACACGGTATATAACGCGACTATATAAAGGGTTAGTCGGGCGAACATTAGTAAAAGGACAGAGCACAGTCCCAGTCAGTTTAATGAATCCGTCTAATAAGCCACACACGGTATATAACGCGACTATAGTCTGGTAAAGGGTTAGTCAGGCGAACATTAGTAAAAGGACAGGACACAGTCCCAGTCAGTTTAATGAATCTGTCTAATGAGCCACACACGGTATATAACGCGACTATCGTCTGGTAAAGGGTTAGTCAGACGAACATTAGTAAAAGGATGGAACACAGTCCCAGTCAGTTTAATGAATCCGTCTAATGAGCCACACACGGTATATAACGCGATTATATAAAAGGTTAGTCAGGCGAACATTAGTAAAAGGATAGAACACAGCCCCAGTCAGTTTAATGAATCAGTCTAATGAGCCACACACGGTATATAACGCGATTATATAAAGGGATAGTCAGGCGAACATTAGTAAAAGGACAGAACACAGTCCCAGTCAGTTTAATGAATCCGTCTAATGAGCCACACACGGTATATAACGCGACTATAGTCTGGTAAAGGGTTAGTCAGACGAACATTAGTAAAAGGACAGAGCACAGTTCCAGTCAGTTTAATGAATCCGTCTAATGAGCCACACACGGTATATAACGCGACTATAGTCTGGTAAAGGGTTAGTCAGGCGAA
Source organism: Pictodentalium vernedei (assembly GCA_031216915.1). NCBI lineage: Eukaryota > Metazoa > Mollusca > Scaphopoda > Dentaliida > Dentaliidae > Pictodentalium > Pictodentalium vernedei. The sequence continues at coordinate 7,451,579 of CM062291.1, read as the reverse complement.
CATTAGTAAAAGGACAGAACACAGTCCCAGTCAGTTTAATGAATCCGTCTAATGAGCCACACACGGTATATAACGCGACTATAGTCTGGTAAAGGGTTAGTCAGGCGAACATTAGTAAAAGGACAGAACACAGTCCCAGTCAGTTTAATGAATCCGTCTAATGAGCCACACACGGTATATAACGCGATTATAGTCTGGTAAAGGGTTAGTCAGGCGAACATTAGTAAAAGGACAGAACACAGTTCCAGTCAGTTTAATGAATCCGTCTAATGAGCCACACACGGTATATAACGCGCCTATAGTCTGGTAAAGGGTTAGTCAGGCGAACATTAGTAAAAGGACAGAACACAGTCCCAGTCAGTTTAATGAATCCGTCTAATGAGCCACACACAGTATATAACGCGACTATAGTCTGGTAAAGGGTTAGTCAGGCGAACATTAGTAAAAGGACAGAACACAGTCCCTGTCAGTTTAATGAATCCGTCTAATGAGCCACACACGGTATATAACGCGGCTATAGTCTGGTAAAGGGTTAGTCGGGCGAACATTAGTAAAAGGACAGAACACATTCCCAGTCAGTTTAATGAATCCGTCTAATGAGCCACACACGGTATATAACGCGATTATATAAAGGGTTAGTCAGACGAACATTAGTAAAAGGACAGAACACAGTCCCAGTCAGTTTAATGAATCTGTCTAATGAGCCACACACGGTATATAACGCGATTATATAAAGGGTTAGTCAGACGAACATTAGTAAAAGGACAGAACACAGTCCCAGTCAGTTTAATGAATCCGTCTAATGAGCCACACACGGTATATAACGCGATTATATAAAGGGTTAGTCAGGCGAACATTAGTAAAAGGACAGAACACAGTCCCAGTCAGTTTAATGAATCCGTCTAATGAGCCACACACGGTATATAACGCGATTATAGTCTGGTAAAGGGTTAGTCAGGCGAACATTAGTAAAAGGACAGAACACAGTCCCAGTCAGTTTAATGAATCCGTCTAATGAGCCACACACGGTATATTACGCGACTATAGTCTGGTAAAGGGTTAGTCAGACGAACATTAGTCAAAGGATAGAACACAGTCCCAGTCAGTTTAATGAATCCGTCTAATGAGCCACTCACGGTATATAACGCTACTATCGTCTGGTAAAGGGTTACTCGGGCGAACATTAGTAAAAGGATAGAACACAGTCCCAGTCAGTTTAATGAATCCGTCTAATGAGCCACACACGGTATATAACGCGACTATAGTCTGGTAAAGGGTTAGTCAGGCGAACATTAGTAAAAGGACAGAATACAGTCCCAGTCAGTTTAATGAATCCGTCTAATGAGCCACACACGGTATATAACGCGATTATAGTCTGGTAGAGGGTTAGTCAGGCGAATATTAGTAAAAGGACAGAATACAGTCCCAGTCAGTTTAATGAATCCGTCTAATGAGCCACACACGGTATATAACGCGACTATAGTCTGGTAAAGGGTTACTCGGGCGAACATTAGTAAAAGGATAGAACACAGTCCCAGTCAGTTTAATGAATCCGTCTAATGAGCCACACACGGTATATTACGCGATTATAGTCTGGTAAAGGGTTAGTCAGGCGAACATTAGTAAAAGGACAGAATACAGTCCCAGTCAGTTTAATGAATCCGTCTAATGAGCCACACACGGTATATAACGCGATTATAGTCTGGTAGAGGGTTAGTCAGGCGAATATTAGTAAAAGGACAGAATACAGTCCCAGTCAGTTTAATGAATCCGTCTAATGAGCCACACACGGTATATAACGCGACTATAGTCTGGTAAAGGGTTACTCGGGCGAACATTAGTAAAAGGATAGAACACAGTCCCAGTCAGTTTAATGAATCCGTCTAATGAGCCACACACGGTATATAACGCGATTATATAAGGGGTTAGTCAGGCGAACATTAGTAAAAGGACAGAAATCAGTCCCAGTCAGTTTAATGAATCTGTCTAATGAGCCACACACGGTATATAACGCGATTATATCAGGGGTTAGTCAGGCGAACATTAGTAAAAGGAAAGAACGCAGTCCCAGTCAGTTTAATGAACCCGTCTAATGAGCCACACACGGTATATAACGCGATTATATAAAGGGTTAATCAGGCGAACATTAGTAAAAGGACAGAACGCAGTCCCAGTCAGTTTAATGAATCCGTCTAATGAGCCACACACGGTATATAACGCGATTATATAAAGGGTTAGTCAGGCGAACATTAGTAAAAGGACAGAACACAGTCCCAGTCAGTTTAATGAATCTGTCTAATGAGCCACACACGGTATATAACGCGACTATCGTCTGGTAAAGGGTTAGTCAGGCGAACATTAGTAAAAGGACAGAACACAGTCCCAGTCAGTTTAATGAATCCGTCTAATGAGCCACACACGGTATATAACGCGATTATATAAAGGGTTAGTCAGGCGAACATTAGTAAAAGGATAGAACACAGTCCCAGTCAGTTTAATGAATCTGTCTAATGAGCCACACACGGTATATAACGCGACTATAGTCTGGTAAAGGGTTAGTCAGGCGAACATTAGTAAAAGGACAGAACACAGTACCAGTCAGTTTAATGAATCCGTCTAATGAGCCACACACGGTATATAACGCGACTATAGTCTGGTAAAGGGTTAGTCAGGCGAACATTAGTAAAAGGACAGAACACAGTCCCAGTCAGTTTAATGAATCCGTCTAATGAGCCACACACGGTATATAACGCGACTATAGTCTGGTAAAGGGTTAGTCAGGCGAACATTAGTAAAAGAATAGAACACAGTCCCAGTCAGTTTAATGAATCTGTCTAATGAGCCACACACGGTATATAAAGCGACTATAGTCTGGTAAAGGGTTAGTCAGGCGAACATTAGTAAAAGAATAGAACACAGTCCCAGTCAGTTTAATGAATCCGTCTAATGAGCCACACACGGTATATAACGCGACTATAGTCTGGTAAAGGGTTAGTCAGGCGAACATTAGTAAAAGAATAGAACACAGTCCCAGTCAGTTTAATGAATCCGTCTAATGAGCCACACACGGTATATAACGCGACTATAGTCTGGTAAAGGGTGAGTCAAGCGAACATTAGTAAAAGAATAGAACACAGTCCCAGTCAGTTTAATGAATCCGTCTAATGAGCCACACACGGTATATAACGCGATTATATAAGGGGTTAGTCAGGCGAACATTAGTAAAAGGACAGAAATCAGTCCCAGTCAGTTTAATGAATCTGTCTAATGAGCCACACACGGTATATAACGCGATTATATAAGGGGTTAGTCAGGCGAACATTAGTAAAAGGACAGAACGCAGTCCCAGTCAGTTTAATGAATCCGTCTAATGAGCCACACACGGTATATAACGCGATTATATAAAGGGTTAGTCAGGCGAACATTAGTAAAAGGACAGATCACAGTCCCAGTCAGTTTAATGAATCTGTCTAATGAGCCACGCACGGTATATAACGCGACTATAGTCTGGTAAAGGGTTAGTCAGGCGAACATTAGTAAAAGAATAGAACACAGTCCCAGTCAGTTTAATGAATCTGTCTAATGAGCCACACACGGTATATAACGCGACTATCGTCTGGTAAAGGGTTAGTCAGGCGAACATTAGTAAAAGGACAGAACACAGTCCCAGTCAGTTTAATGAATCCGTCTAATGAGCCACACACGGTATATAACGCGATTATATAAAGGGTTAGTCAGGCGAACATTAGTAAAAGGACAGAACACAGTCCCAGTCAGTTTAATGAATCCGTCTAATGAGCCACACACGGTATATAATGCGACTGTAGTCTGGTAAAGGGTTAGTCGGGCGAACATTAGTAAAAGGATAGAACACAGTCCCAGTCAGTTTAATGAATCCGTCTAATGAGCCACACACGGTATATAACGCGACTATAGTCTGGTAAAGGGTTAGTCGGGCGAACATTAGTAAAAGGACAGAACACAGTCCCAGTCAGTTTAATGAATCTGTCTAATGAGCCACACACGGTATATAACGCGACTATAGTCTGGTAAAGGGTTAGTCAGGCGAACATTAGTAAAAGGACAGAACACAGTCCCAGTCAGTTTAATGAATCCGTCTAATGAGCCACACACGGTATATAACGCGACTATAGTCTGGTAAAGGGTTAGTCGGGCGAACATTAGTAAAAGGACAGAACACAGTCCCAGTCAGTTTAATGAATCTGTCTAATGAGCCACACACGGTATATAACGCGACTATAGTCTGGTAAAGGGTTAGTCAGGCGAACATTAGTAAAAGGACAGAACACAGTCCCAGTCAGTTTAATGAATCCGTCTAATGAGCCACACACGGTATATAACGCGGCTATAGTCTGGTAAAGGGTTAGTCGGGCGAACATTAGTAAAAGGACAGAACACAGTCCCAGTCAGTTTAATGAATCCGTCTGATGAGCCACACACGGTATATAACGCGATTATATAAAGGGTTAGTCAGACGAACATTAGTAAAAGGACAGAACACAGTCCCAGTCAGTTTAATGAATCCGTCTAATGAGCCACACACGGTATATAACGCGATTATATAAAGGGTTAGTCAGGCGAACATTAGTAAAAGGACAGAACACAGTCCCAGTCAGTTTAATGAATCCGTCTAATGAGCCACACACGGTATATAACGCGACTATAGTCTGGTAAAGGGTTAGTCAGGCGAACATTAGTAAAAGGATAGAACACAGTCCCAGTCAGTTTAATGAATCCGTCTAATGAGCCACACACGGTATATAACGCGATTATAGTCTGGTAAAGGGTTAGTCAGGCGAACATTAGTAAAAGGACAGAACACAGTCCCAGTCAGTTTAATGAATCCGTCTAATGAGCCACACACGGTATATTACGCGACTATAGTCTGGTAAAGGGTTAGTCAGACGAACATTAGTCAAAGGATAGAACACAGTCCCAGTCAGTTTAATGAATCCGTCTAATGAGCCACACACGGTATATAACGCGACTATAGTCTGGTAAAGGGTTAGTCTGGCGAACATTAGTAAAAGGACAGAACACAGTCCCTGTCAGTTTAATGAATCCGTCTAATGAGCCACACACGGTATATACCGCGATTATATAAAGGGTTAGTCAGGCGAACATTAGTAAAAGGACAGAACACAGTCCCAGTCAGTTTAATGAATCTGTCTAATGAGCCACACACGGTATATTACGCGATTATAGTCTGGTAAAGGGTTAGTCAGGCGAACATTAGTAAAAGGACAGAATACAGTCCCAGTCAGTTTAATGAATCCGTCTAATGAGCCACACACGGTATATAACGCGATTATAGTCTGGTAGAGGGTTAGTCAGGCGAATATTAGTAAAAGGACAGAATACAGTCCCAGTCAGTTTAATGAATCCGTCTAATGAGCCACACACGGTATATAACGCGACTATAGTCTGGTAAAGGGTTACTCGGGCGAACATTAGTAAAAGGATAGAACACAGTCCCAGTCAGTTTAATGAATCCGTCTAATAAGCCACACACGGTATATAACGCGATTATATAAGGGGTTAGTCAGGCGAACATTAGTAAAAGGACAGAAATCAGTCCCAGTCAGTTTAATGAATCTGTCTAATGAGCCACACACGGTATATAACGCGATTATATAAGGGGTTAGTCAGGCGAACATTAGTAAAAGGACAGAACGCAGTCCCAGTCAGTTTAATGAACCCGTCTAATGAGCCACACACGGTATATAACGCGATTATATAAAGGGTTAGTCAGGCGAACATTAGTAAAAGGACAGAACGCAGTCCCAGTCAGTTTAATGAATCCGTCTAATGAGCCACACACGGTATATAACGCGATTATATAAAGGGTTAGTCAGGCGAACATTAGTAAAAGGACAGAACACAGTCCCAGTCAGTTTAATGAATCTGTCTAATGAGCCACACACGGTATATAACGCGACTATCGTCTGGTAAAGGGTTAGTCAGGCGAACATTAGTAAAAGGACAGAACACAGTCCCAGTCAGTTTAATGAATCCGTCTAATGAGCCACACACGGTATATAACGCGATTATATAAAGGGTTAGTCAGGCGAACATTAGTAAAAGGATAGAACACAGTCCCAGTCAGTTTAATGAATCTGTCTAATGAGCCACACACGGTATATAACGCGATTATATAAAGGGTTAGTCAGGCGAACATTAGTAAAAGAATAGAACACAGTCCCAGTCAGTTTAATGAATCCGTCTAATGAGCCACACACGGTATATAACGCGACTATAGTCTGGTAAAGGGTTAAGCAGGCGAACATTAGTAAAAGAATAGAACACAGTCCCAGTCAGTTTAATGAATCCGTCTAATGAGCCACACACGGTATATAACGCGACTATAGTCTGGTAAAGGGTTAAGCAGGCGAACATTAGTAAAAGAATAGAACACAGTCCCAGTCAGTTTAATGAATCCGTCTAATGAGCCACACACGGTATATAACGCGATTATATAAAGGGTTAGTCTGGCGAACATTAGTAAACGGACAGAACACAGTCCCAGTCAGTTTAATGAATCTGTCTAATGAGCCACACACGGTATATAACGCGATTATATAAAGGGTTAGTCAGGCGAACATTAGTAAAAGAATAGAACACAGTCCCAGTCAGTTTAATGAATCCGTCTAATGAGCCACACACGGTATATAACGCGATTATATAAGGGGTTAGTCAGGCGAACATTAGTAAAAGGACAGAAATCAGTCCCAGTCAGTTTAATGAATCTGTCTAATGAGCCACACACGGTATATAACGCGATTATATAAGGGGTTAGTCAGGCGAACATTAGTAAAAGGACAGAACGCAGTCCCAGTCAGTTTAATGAATCCGTCTAATGAGCCACACACGGTATATAACGCGATTATATAAAGGGTTAGTCAGGCGAACATTAGTAAAAGGACAGATCACAGTCCCAGTCAGTTTAATGAATCTGTCTAATGAGCCACACACGGTATATAACGCGACTATAGTCTGGTAAAGGGTTAGTCAGGCGAACATTAGTAAAAGAATAGAACACAGTCCCAGTCAGTTTAATGAATCTGTCTAATGAGCCACACACGGTATATAACGCGACTATCGTCTGGGAAAGGGTTAGTCAGGCGAACATTAGTAAAAGGACAGAACACAGTACCAGTCAGTTTAATGAATCCGTCTAATGAGCCACACACGGTATATAACGCGATTATATAAAGGGTTAGTCAGGCGAACATTAGTAAAAGGACAGAACAGAGTCCCAGTCAGTTTAATGAATCCGCCTAATGAGCCACACACGGTATATAATGCGACTATAGTCTGGTAAAGGGTTAGTCGGGCGAGCATTAGTAAAAGGATAGAACACAGTCCCAGTCAGTTTAATGAATCCGTCTAATGAGCCACACACGGTATATAACGCGACTATAGTCTGGTAAAGGGTTAGTCGGGCGAACATTAGTAAAAGGACAGAACACAGTCCCTCTCAGTTTAATGAATCTGTCTAATGAGCCACACACGGTATATAACGCGACTATAGTCTGGTAAAGGGTTAATCAGGCGAACATTAGTAAAAGGACAGAACACAGTCCCAGTCAGTTTAATGAATCCGTCTAATGAGCCACACACGGTATATAACGCGACTATAGTCTGGTAAAGGGTTAGTCGGGCGAACATTAGTAAAAGGACAGAACACAGTCCCAGTCAGTTTAATGAATCTGTCTAATGAGCCACACACGGTATATAACGCGACTATAGTCTGGTAAAGGGTTAGTCAGGCGAACATTAGTAAAAGGACAGAACACAGTCCCAGTCAGTTTAATGAATCCGTCTAATGAGCCACACACGGTATATAACGCGACTATAGTCTGGTAAAGGGTTAGTCAGGCGAACATTAGTAAAAGAATAGAACACAGTCCCAGTCAGTTTAATGAATCCGTCTAATGAGCCACACACGGTATATAACGCGACTATAGTCTGGTAAAGGGTTAGTCAGGCGAACATTAGTAAAAGAATAGAACACAGTCCCAGTCAGTTTAATGAATCCGTCTAATGAGCCACACACGGTATATAACGCGATTATATAAGGGGTTAGTCAGGCGAACATTAGTAAAAGGACAGAAATCAGTCCCAGTCAGTTTAATGAATCTGTCTAATGAGCCACACACGGTATATAACGCGATTATATAAGGGGTTATTCAGGCGAACATTAGTAAAAGGACAGAACGCAGTCCCAGTCAGTTTAATGAATCCGTCTAATGAGCCACACACGGTATATAAGGCGACTATAGTCTGGTAAAGGGTTAGTCGGGCGAACATTAGTAAAAGGACAGAACACAGTCCCAGTCAGTTTAATGAATCTGTCTAATGAGCCACACACGGTATATAACGCGACTATAGTCTGGTAAAGGGTTAGTCAGGCGAACATTAGTAAAAGGACAGAACACAGTCCCAGTCAGTTTAATGAATCCGTCTAATGAGCCACACACGGTATATAACGCGACTATAGTCTGGTAAAGGGTTAGTCAGGCGAACATTAGTAAAAGAATAGAACACAGTCCCAGTCAGTTTAATGAATCCGTCTAATGAGCCACACACGGTATATAACGCGACTATAGTCTGGTAAAGGGTTAGTCAGGCGAACATTAGTAAAAGAATAGAACACAGTCCCAGTCAGTTTAATGAATCCGTCTAATGAGCCACACACGGTATATAACGCGATTATATAAGGGGTTAGTCAGGCGAACATTAGTAAAAGGACAGAAATCAGTCCCAGTCAGTTTAATGAATCTGTCTAATGAGCCACACACGGTATATAACGCGATTATATAAGGGGTTAGTCAGGCGAACATTAGTAAAAGGACAGAACGCAGTCCCAGTCAGTTTAATGAATCCGTCTAATGAGCCACACACGGTATATAACGCGATTATATAAAGGGTTAGTCAGGCGAACATTAGTAAAAGGACAGATCACAGTCCCAGTCAGTTTAATGAATCTGTCTAATGAGCCACACACGGTATATAACGCGACTATCGTCTGGTAAAGGGTTAGTCAGGCGAACATTAGTAAAAGGACAGAACACAGTCCCAGTCAGTTTAATGAATCCGTCTAATGAGCCACACACGGTATATAACGCGGCTATAGTCTGGTAAAGGGTTAGTCGGGCGAACATTAGTAAAAGGACAGAACACAGTCCCAGTCAGTTTAATGAATCCGTCTAATGAGCCACACACGGTATATAACGCGATTATATAAAGGGTTAGTCAGACGAACATTAGTAAAAGGACAGAACACAGTCCCAGTCAGTTTAATGAATCTGTCTAATGAGCCACACACGGTATATAACGCGATTATATAAAGGGTTAGTCAGACGAACATTAGTAAAAGGACAGAACACAGTCCCAGTCAGTTTAATGAATCCGTCTAATGAGCCACACACGGTATATAACGCGATTATATAAAGGGTTAGTCAGGCGAACATTAGTAAAAGGACAGAACACAGTCCCAGTCAGTTTAATGAATCCGTCTAATGAGCCACACACGGTATATAACGCGACTATAGTCTGGTAAAGGGTTAGTCAGGCGAACATTAGTAAAAGGATAGAACACAGTCCCAGTCAGTTTAATGAATCCGTCTAATGAGCCACACACGGTATATAACGCGATTATAGTCTGGTAAAGGGTTAGTCAGGCGAACATTAGTAAAAGGACAGAACACAGTCCCAGTCAGTTTAATGAATCCGTCTAATGAGCCACACACGGTATATTACGCGACTATAGTCTGGTAAAGGGTTAGTCAGACGAACATTAGTCAAAGGATAGAACACAGTCCCAGTCAGTTTAATGAATCCGTCTAATGAGCCACTCACGGTATATAACGCTACTATCGTCTGGTAAAGGGTTACTCGGGCGAACATTAGTAAAAGGATAGAACACAGTCCCAGTCAGTTTAATGAATCCGTCTAATGAGCCACACACGGTATATAACGCGACTATAGTCTGGTAAAGGGTTAGTCTGGCGAACATTAGTAAAAGGACAGAACACAGTCCCTGTCAGTTTAATGAATCCGTCTAATGAGCCACACACGGTATATAACGCGATTATATAAAGGGTTAGTCAGGCGGACATTAGTAAAAGGACAGAACACAGTCCCAGTCAGTTTAATGAATCTGTCTAATGAGCCACACACGGTATATTACGCGATTATAGTCTGGTAAAGGGTTAGTCAGGCGAACATTAGTAAAAGGACAGAATACAGTCCCAGTCAGTTTAATGAATCCGTCTAATGAGCCACACACGGTATATAACGCGATTATAGTCTGGTAGAGGGTTAGTCAGGCGAATATTAGTAAAAGGACAGAATACAGTCCCAGTCAGTTTAATGAATCCGTCTAATGAGCCACACACGGTATATAACGCGACTATAGTCTGGTAAAGGGTTACTCGGGCGAACATTAGTAAAAGGATAGAACACAGTCCCAGTCAGTTTAATGAATCCGTCTAATGAGCCACACACGGTATATAACGCGATTATATAAGGAGTTAGTCAGGCGAACATTAGTAAAAGGACAGAAATCAGTCCCAGTCAGTTTAATGAATCTGTCTAATGAGCCACACACGGTATATAACGCGATTATATAAGGGGTTAGTCAGGCGAACATTAGTAAAAGGACAGAACGCAGTCCCAGTCAGTTTAATGAACCCGTCTAATGAGCCACACACGGTATATAACGCGATTATATAAAGGGTTAGTCAGGCGAACATTAGTAAAAGGACAGAACGCAGTCCCAGTCAGTTTAATGAATCCGTCTAATGAGCCACACACGGTATATAACGCGATTATATAAAGGGTTAGTCAGGCGAACATTAGTAAAAGGACAGAACACAGTCCCAGTCAGTTTAATGAATCTGTCTAATGAGCCACACACGGTATATAACGCGACTATCGTCTGGTAAAGGGTTAGTCAGGCGAACATTAGTAAAAGGACAGAACACAGTCCCAGTCAGTTTAATGAATCCGTCTAATGAGCCACACACGGTATATAACGCGATTATATAAAGGGTTAGTCAGGCGAACATTAGTAAAAGGATAGAACACAGTCCCAGTCAGTTTAATGAATCTGTCTAATGAGCCACACACGGTATATAACGCGATTATATAAAGGGTTAGTCAGGCGAACATTAGTAAAAGGACAGAACGCAGTCCCAGTCAGTTTAATGAATCCGTCTAATGAGCCACACACGGTATATAACGTGACTATAGTCTGGTAAAGGGTTAGTCTGGCGAACATTAGTAAAAGAATAGAACACAGTCCCAGTCAGTTTAATGAATCCGTCTAATGAGCCACACACGGTATATAACGCGACTATAGTCTGGTAAAGGGTTAAGCAGGCGAACATTAGTAAAAGAATAGAACACAGTCCCAGTCAGTTTAATGAATCCGTCTAATGAGCCACACACGGTATATAACGCGACTATAGTCTGGTAAAGGGTTAAGCAGGCGAACATTAGTAAAAGAATAGAACACAGTCCCAGTCAGTTTAATGAATCCGTCTAATGAGCCACACACGGTATATAACGCGATTATATAAAGGGTTAGTCTGGCGAACATTAGTAAACGGACAGAACACAGTCCCAGTCAGTTTAATGAATCTGTCTAATGAGCCACACACGGTATATAACGCGATTATATAAAGGGTTAGTCAGGCGAACATTAGTAAAAGAATAGAACACAGTCCCAGTCAGTTTAATGAATCCGTCTAATGAGCCACACACGGTATATAACGCGATTATATAAGGGGTTAGTCAGGCGAACATTAGTAAAAGGACAGAAATCAGTCCCAGTCAGTTTAATGAATCTGTCTAATGAGCCACACACGGTATATAACGCGATTATATAAGGGGTTAGTCAGGCGAACATTAGTAAAAGGACAGAACGCAGTCCCAGTCAGTTTAATGAATCCGTCTAATGAGCCACACACGGTATATAACGCGATTATATAAAGGGTTAGTCAGGCGAACATTAGTAAAAGGACAGATCACAGTCCCAGTCAGTTTAATGAATCTGTCTAATGAGCCACACACGGTATATAACGCGACTATAGTCTGGTAAAGGGTTAGTCAGGCGAACATTAGTAAAAGAATAGAACACAGTCCCAGTCAGTTTAATGAATCTGTCTAATGAGCCACACACGGTATATAACGCGACTATCGTCTGGTAAAGGGTTAGTCAGGCGAACATTAGTAAAAGGACAGAACACAGTACCAGTCAGTTTAATGAATCTGTCTAATGAGCCACACACGGTATATAACGCGATTATATAAAGGGTTAGTCAGGCGAACATTAGTAAAAGGACAGAACAGAGTCCCAGTCAGTTTAATGAATCCGTCTAATGAGCCACACACGGTATATAATGCGACTATAGTCTGGTAAAGGGTTAGTCGGGCGAACATTAGTAAAAGGATAGAACACAGTCCCAGTCAGTTTAATGAATCCGTCTAATGAGCCACACACGGTATATAACGCGACTATAGTCTGGTAAAGGGTTAGTCGGGCGAACATTAGTAAAAGGACAGAACACAGTCCCTCTCAGTTTAATGAATCTGTCTAATGAGCCACACACGGTATATAACGCGACTATAGTCTGGTAAAGGGTTAATCAGGCGAACATTAGTAAAAGGACAGAACACAGTCCCAGTCAGTTTAATGAATCCGTCTAATGAGCCACACACGGTATATAACGCGACTATAGTCTGGTAAAGGGTTAGTCGGGCGAACATTAGTAAAAGGACAGAACACAGTCCCAGTCAGTTTAATGAATCTGTCTAATGAGCCACACACGGTATATAACGCGACTATAGTCTGGTAAAGGGTTAGTCAGGCGAACATTAGTAAAAGGACAGAACACAGTCCCAGTCAGTTTAATGAATCCGTCTAATGAGCCACACACGGTATATAACGCGACTATAGTCTGGTAAAGGGTTAGTCAGGCGAACATTAGTAAAAGAATAGAACACAGTCCCAGTCAGTTTAATGAATCCGTCTAATGAGCCACACACGGTATATAACGCGACTATAGTCTGGTAAAGGGTTAGTCAGGCGAACATTAGTAAAAGAATAGAACACAGTCCCAGTCAGTTTAATGAATCCGTCTAATGAGCCACACACGGTATATAACGCGATTATATAAGGGGTTAGTCAGGCGAACATTAGTAAAAGGACAGAAATCAGTCCCAGTCAGTTTAATGAATCTGTCTAATGAGCCACACACGGTATATAACGCGATTATATAAGGGGTTAGTCAGGCGAACATTAGTAAAAGGACAGAACGCAGTCCCAGTCAGTTTAATGAATCCGTCTAATGAGCCACACACGGTATATAACGCGATTATATAAAGGGTTAGTCAGGCGAACATTAGTAAAAGGACAGATCACAGTCCCAGTCAGTTTAATGAATCTGTCTAATGAGCCACACAAGGTATATAACGCGACTATCGTCTGGTAAAGGGTTAGTCAGGCGAACATTAGTAAAAGGACAGAACACAGTCCCAGTCAGTTTAATGAATCAGTCTAAGGAGCCACACACGGTATATAACGCGACTATAGTCTGGTAAGGGGTTAGTCAGGCGAACATTAGTAAAAGGATAGAACACAGTACCAGTCAGTTTAATGAATCCGTCTAATTAGCCACACACGGTATATAGCGCGACTATAGTCTGGTAAAGGGTTAGTCAGGCGAACATTAGGAAAAGAATAGAACACAGTTCCAGTCAGTTTAATGAATCCGTCTAATGAGCCACACACGGTATATAACGTGATTATATAAAGGGTTAGTCAGGCGAACATTAGTAAAAGGACAGAACACATTCCCAGTCAGTTTAATGAATCCGTCTAATGAGCCACACATCGTATATAACGCGACTATAGTCTGGTAAAGGGTTAGTCTGGCGAACATTAGTAAAAGGACAGAACACAGTCCCAGTCAGTTTAATGAATCCGTCTAATGAGCCACACACGGTATATAACGCGATTATATAAAGGGTTAGTCAGGCGAACATTAGTAAAAGGACAGAACACATTCCCAGTCAGTTTAATGAATCCGTCTAATGAGCCACACATCGTATATAACGCGACTATAGTCTGGTAAAGGGTTAGTCTGGCGAACATTAGTAAAAGGACAGAACACAGTCCCAGTCAGTTTAATGAATCCGTCTAATGAGCCACACACGGTATATAATGCGACTATAGTCTGGTAAAGGGTTAGTCGGGCGAACATTAGTAAAAGGATAGAACACAGTCCCAGTCAGTTTAATGAATCCGTCTAATGAGCCACACACGGTATATAACGCGACTATAGTCTGGTAAAGGGTTAGTCGGGCGAACATTAGTAAAAGGACAGAACACAGTCCCACTCAGTTTAATGAATCTGTCTAATGAGCCACACACGGTATATAACGCGACTATAGTCTGGTAAAGGGTTAGTCAGGCGAACATTAGTAAAAGGACAGAACACAGTCCCAGTCAGTTTAATGAATCCGTCTAATGAGCCACACACGGTATATAACGCGACTATAGTCTGGTAAAGGGTTAGTCGGGCGAACATTAGTAAAAGGACAGAACACAGTCCCAGTCAGTTTAATGAATCTGTCTAATGAGCCACACACGGTATATAACGCGACTATAGTCTGGTAAAGGGTTAGTCAGGCGAACATTAGTAAAAGGACAGAACACAGTCCCAGTCAGTTTAATGAATCCGTCTAATGAGCCACACACGGTATATAACGCGACTATAGTCTGGTAAAGGGTTAGTCAGGCGAACATTAGTAAAAGAATAGAACACAGTCCCAGTCAGTTTAATGAATCCGTCTAATGAGCCACACACGGTATATAACGCGACTATAGTCTGGTAAAGGGTTAGTCAGGCGAACATTAGTAAAAGAATAGAACACAGTCCCAGTCAGTTTAATGAATCCGTCTAATGAGCCACACACGGTATATAACGCGATTATAAAAGGGGTTAGTCAGGCGAACATTAGTAAAAGGACAGAAATCAGTCCCAGTCAGTTTAATGAATCTGTCTAATGAGCCACACACGGTATATAACGCGATTATATAAGGGGTTAGTCAGGCGAACATTAGTAAAAGGACAGAACGCAGTCCCAGTCAGTTTAATGAATCCGTCTAATGAGCCACACACGGTATATAACGCGATTATATAAAGGGTTAGTCAGGCGAACATTAGTAAAAGGACAGATCACAGTCCCAGTCAGTTTAATGAATCTGTCTAATGAGCCACACAAGGTATATAACGCGACTATCGTCTGGTAAAGGGTTAGTCAGGCGAACATTAGTAAAAGGACAGAACACAGTCCCAGTCAGTTTAATGAATCAGTCTAAGGAGCCACACACGGTATATAACGCGACTATAGTCTGGTAAGGGGTTAGTCAGGCGAACATTAGTAAAAGGATAGAACACAGTACCAGTCAGTTTAATGAATCCGTCTAATGAGCCACACACGGTATATAGCGCGACTATAGTCTGGTAAAGGGTTAGTCAGGCGAACATTAGGAAAAGAATAGAACACAGTTCCAGTCAGTTTAATGAATCCGTCTAATGAGCCACACACGGTATATAACGTGATTATATAAAGGGTTAGTCAGGCGAACATTAGTAAAAGGACAGAACACATTCCCAGTCAGTTTAATGAATCCGTCTAATGAGCCACACATCGTATATAACGCGACTATAGTCTGGTAAAGGGTTAGTCTGGCGAACATTAGTAAAAGGACAGAACACAGTCCCAGTCAGTTTAATGAATCCGTCTAATGAGCCACACACGGTATATAACGCGATTATATAAAGGGTTAGTCAGGCGAACATTAGTAAAAGGACAGAACACATTCCCAGTCAGTTTAATGAATCCGTCTAATGAGCCACACATCGTATATAACGCGACTATAGTCTGGTAAAGGGTTAGTCTGGCGAACATTAGTAAAAGGACAGAACACAGTCCCAGTCAGTTTAATGAATCCGTCTAATGAGCCACACAAGGAATATAACGCGACTATAGGCTGGAAAAGGGTTACTCGGGCGAACATTAGTAAAAGGACAGAACACAGTTCCAGTCAGTTTAATGAATCCGTCTAATGAGCCACACACGGTATATAACGTGACTATAGTCTGGTAAAGGGTTAGTCAGGCGAACATTAGTAAAAGGACAGAACACAGTTCCAGTCAGTTTAATGAATCCGTCTAATGAGCCACACACGGTATATAACGCGACTATAGTCTGGTAAAGGGTTACTCGGGCGAACATTAGTCAAAGGATAGAACACAGTCCCAGTCAGTTTAATGAATCCGTCTAATGAGCCACACACGGTATATAACGTGACTATAGTCTGGTAAAGGGTTAGTCAGGCGAACATTAGTAAAAGGATAGAACACAGTCCCAGTCAGTTTAATGAATCCGTCTAATGAGCCACACACGGTATATAACGTGACTACAGTCTGGTAAAGGGTTAGTCTGGCGAACATTAGTAAAAGGATAGAACACAGTCCCAGTCAGTTTAATGAATCAGTATAATGAGCCACACACGGTATATAACGTGACTATAGTCTGGTAAAGGGTTAGTCTGGCGAACATTAGTAAAAGGATAGAACACAGTCCCAGTCAGTTTAATGAATCCGTCTAATGAGCCACACACGGTATATAACGTGACTATAGTCTGGTAAAGGGTTAGTTAGGCGAACATTAGTAAAAGGACAGAACACAGTTCCAGTCAGTTTAATGAATCTGTCTAATGAGCCACACACGGTATATAACGCGATTATAGTCTGGTAAAGGGTTAGTCAGGCGAACATTAGAAAAAGGACAGAACACAGTTCCAGTCAGTTTAATGAATCTGTCTAATGAGCCACACACGGTATATAACGCGATTATAGTCTGGTAAAGGGTTAGTCAGGCGAACATTAGAAAAAGGACAGAACACAGTCCCAGTCAGTTTAATGAATCCGTCTAATGAGCCACACACGGTATATAACGCGACTATAGTCTGGTAAAGGGTTACTCGGGCGAACATTAGTCAAAGGATAGAACACAGTCCCAGTCAGTTTAATGAATCCGTCTAATGAGCCACACACGGTATATAACGTGACTATAGTCTGGTAAAGGGTTAGTCAGGCGAACATTAGTAAAAGGACAGAACACAGTCCCAGTGAGTTTAATGAATCCGTCTAATGAGCCACACACGGTATATAACGTGACTATAGTCTGGTAAAGGGTTAGTCTGGCGAACATTAGTAAAAGGATAGAACACAGTCCCAGTCAGTTTAATGAATCAGTCTAATGAGCCACACTCGGTATACAACGCGACTATAGTCTGTTAAAGGGTTAGTCAGGCGATCATTAGTAAAAGGACAGAACACAGTCCCAGTCAGTTTAATGAATCCGTCTAATGAGCCACATACGGTATATAACGCGACTATAGGCTGGAAAAGTGTTAGTCAGGCGAACATTAGTAAAAGGACAGAACACAGTCCCAGTCAGTTTAATGAATCCGTCTAATGAGCCACATACGGTATATAACGCGATTATATAAAGGGTTAGTCAGGCGAACATTAGTAAAAGGATAGAACACTGTCCCAGTCAGTTTAATGAATCTGTCTAATGAGCCACACACGGTATATAACGCGATTATATAAAGGGTTAGTCAGGCGAACATTAGTAAAAGGACAGAACACAGTCCCAGTCAGTTTAATGAATCCGTCTAATGAGCCACACATCGTATATAACGCGACTATAGTCTGGTAAAGGGTTAGTCTGGCGAACATTAGTAAAAGGACAGAACACAGTCCCAGTCAGTTTAATGAATCCGTCTAATGAGCCACACAAGGAATATAACGCGACTATAGTCTGGTAAAGGGTTAGTCAGGCGAACATTAGTAAAACGACAGAACACAGTCACAGTCAGTTTAATGAATCCGTCTAATGAGCCACACACGGTATATGACGCGACTATAGGCTGGAAAAGGGTTACTCGGGCGAACATTAGTAAAAGGACAGAACACAGTTCCAGTCAGTTTAATGAATCCGTCTAATGAGCCACACACGGTATATAACGTGACTATAGTCTGGTAAAGGGTTAGTCAGGCGAACATTAGTAAAAGGACAGAACACAGTTCCAGTCAGTTTAATGAATCCGTCTAATGAGTCACACACGGTATATAACGCGACTATAGTCTGGCAAAGGGTTACTCGGGCGAACATTAGTCAAAGGATAGAACACAGTCCCAGTCAGTTTAATGAATCCGTCTAATGAGCCACACACGGTATATAACGTGACTATAGTCTGGTAAAGGGTTAGTCAGGCGAACATTAGTAAAAGGATAGAACACAGTCCCAGTCAGTTTAATGAATCCGTCTAATGAGCCACACACGGTATATAACGTGACTATAGTCTGGTAAAGGGTTCGTCTGGCGAACATTAGTAAAAAGATAGAACACAGTCCCAGTCAGTTTAATGAATCAGTATAATGAGCCACACACGGTATATAACGTGACTATAGTCTGGTAAAGGGTTAGTCTGGCGAACATTAGTAAAAGGATAGAACACAGTCCCAGTCAGTTTAATGAATCCGTCTAATGAGCCACACGCGGTATATAACGTGACTATAGTCTGGTAAAGGGTTAGTCAGGCGAACATTAGTAAAAGGACAGAACACAGTTCCAGTCAGTTTAATGAATCCGTCTAATGAGCCACACACGGTATATAACGCGACTCTAGTCTGGTAAAGGGTTAGTCAGGCGAACATTAGTAAAAGGACAGAACACAGTTCCAGTCAGTTTAATGAATCCGTCTAATGAGCCACACACGGTGTATAACGCGATTATAGTCTGGTAAAGGGTTACTCGGGCGAACATTAGTAAAAGGACAGAACACAGTCCCAGTCAGTTTAATGAATCAGTATAATGAGCCATACACGGTATATTACGCGATTATAGTCTGTTAAAGGGTTAGTCAGGCGATCATTAGTAAAAGGACAGAACACAGTCCCAGTCAGTTTAATGAATCCGTCTAATGAGCCACATACGGTATATAACGCGACTATAGGCTGGTAAAGGGTTAGTCGGGCGAACATTAGTAAAAGGATAGAACACAGTCCCAGTCAGTTTAATGAATCAGTATAATGAGCCACACACGGTATATTACGCGATTATAGTCTGTT
Source organism: Pictodentalium vernedei (assembly GCA_031216915.1). Taxonomy (NCBI): domain Eukaryota; kingdom Metazoa; phylum Mollusca; class Scaphopoda; order Dentaliida; family Dentaliidae; genus Pictodentalium; species Pictodentalium vernedei. Next base: position 7,432,338 of record CM062291.1, on the reverse strand, counting down.
AAAGGGTTAGTCAGGCGATCATTAGTAAAAGGACAGAACACAGTCCCAGTCAGTTTAATGAATCCGTCTAATGAGCCACACACGGTATATAACGTGACTATAGTCTGGTAAAGGGTTAGTCTGGCGAACATTAGTAAAAGGATAGAACACAGTCCCAGTCAGTTTAATGAATCAGTCTAATGAGCCACACTCGGTATACAACGCGACTATAGTCTGTAAAAGGGTTAGTCAGGCGATCATTAGTAAAAGGACAGAACACAGTCCCAGTCAGTTTAATGAATCCGTCTAATGAGCCACATACGGTATATAACGCGACTATAGGCTGGAAAAGGGTTAGTCAGGCGAACATTAGTAAAAGGACAGAACACAGTCCCAGTCAGTTTAATGAATCCGTCTAATGAGCCACATACGGTATATAACGCGATTATATAAAGGGTTAGTCAGGCGAACATTAGTAAAAGGATAGAACACTGTCCCAGTCAGTTTAATGAATCTGTCTAATGAGCCACACACGGTATATAACGCGATTATATAAAGGGTTAGTCAGGCGAACATTAGTAAAAGGACAGAACACAGTCCCAGTCAGTTTAATGAATCCGTCTAATGAGCCACACATCGTATATAACGCGACTATAGTCTGGTAAAGGGTTAGTCTGGCGAACATTAGTAAAAGGACAGAACACAGTCCCAGTCAGTTTAATGAATCCGTCTAATGAGCCACACAAGGAATATAACGCGACTATAGTCTGGTAAAGGGTTAGTCAGGCGAACATTAGTAAAACGACAGAACACAGTCACAGTCAGTTTAATGAATCCGTCTAATGAGCCACACACGGTATATGACGCGACTATAGGCTGGAAAAGGGTTACTCGGGCGAACATTAGTAAAAGGACAGAACACAGTTCCAGTCAGTTTAATGAATCCGTCTAATGAGCCACACACGCTATATAACGTGACTATAGTCTAGTAAAGGGTTAGTCAGGCGAACATTAGTAAAAGGACAGAACACAGTTCCAGTCAGTTTAATGAATCCGTCTAATGAGCCACACACGGTATATAACGCGACTATAGTCTGGTAAAGGGTTACTCGGGCGAACATTAGTCAAAGGATAGAACACAGTCCCAGTCAGTTTAATGAATCCGTCTAATGAGCCACACACGGTATATAACGTGACTATAGTCTGGTAAAGGGTTAGGCAGGCGAACATTAGTAAAAGGATAGAACACAGTCCCAGTCAGTTTAATGAATCCGTCTAATGAGCCACACACGGTATATAACGTGACTATAGTCTGGTAAAGGGTTAGTCTGGCGAACATTAGTAAAAAGATAGAACACAGTCCCAGTCAGTTTAATGAATCAGTACAATGAGCCACACACGGTATATAACGTGACTATAGTCTGGTAAAGGGTTAGTCTGGCGAACATTAGTAAAAGGATAGAACACAGTCCCAGTCAGTTTAATGAATCCGTCTAATGAGCCACACACGGTATATAACGTGACTATAGTCTGGTAAAGGGTTAGTCAGGCGAACATTAGTAAAAGGACAGAACACAGTTCCAGTCAGTTTAATGAATCCGTCTAATGAGCCACACACGGTGTATAACGCGATTATAGTCTTGTAAAGGGTTACTCGGGCGAACATTAGTAAAAGGACAGAACACAGTCCCAGTCAGTTTAATGAATCCGTCTAATGAGCCACACACGGTATATAGCGCGACTATAGTCTGGAAAAGGGTTAGTCAGGCGAACATTAGTAAAAGAATAGAACACAGTCCCAGTCAGTTTAATGAATCCGTCTAATGAGCCACACACGGTATATAACGTGATTATATAAAGGGTTAGTCAGGCGAACATTAGTAAAAGGACAGAACACATTCCCAGTCAGTTTAATGAATCCGTCTAATGAGCCACACATCGTATATAACGCGACTATAGTCTGGTAAAGGGTTAGTCTGGCGAACATTAGTAAAAGGACAGAACACAGTCCCAGTCAGTTTAATGAATCCGTCTAATGAGCCACACACGGTATATAACGCGATTATATAAAGGGTTAGTCAGGCGAACATTAGTAAAAGGACAGAACACATTCCCAGTCAGTTTAATGAATCCGTCTAATGAGCCACACATCGTACATAACGCGACTATAGTCTGGTAAAGGGTTAGTCTGGAGAACATTAGTAAAAGGACAGAACACAGTCCCAGTCAGTTTAATGAATCCGTCTAATGAGCCACACAAGGAATATAACGCGACTACAGGCTGGAAAAGGGTTACTCGGGCGAACATTAGTAAAAGGACAGAACACAGTTCCAGTCAGTTTAATGAATCCGTCTAATGAGCCACACACGGTATATAACGTGACTATAGTCTGGTAAAGGGTTAGTCAGGCGAACATTAGTAAAAGGACAGAACACAGTTCCAGTCAGTTTAATGAATCCGTCTAATGAGCCACACACGGTATATAACGCGACTATAGTCTGGTAAAGGGTTACTCGGGCGAACATTAGTCAAAGGATAGAACACAGTCCCAGTCAGTTTAATGAATCCGTCTAATGAGCCACACACGGTATATAACGTGACTATAGTCTGGTAAAGGGTTAGTCAGGCGAACATTAGTAAAAGGATAGAACACAGTCCCAGTCAGTTTAATGAATCCGTCTAATGAGCCACACACGGTATATAACGTGACTATAGTCTGGTAAAGGGTTAGTCTGGCGAACATTAGTAAAAGGATAGAACACAGTCCCAGTCAGTTTAATGAATCAGTATAATGAGCCACACACGGTATATAACGTGACTATAGTCTGGTAAAGGGTTAGTCTGGCGAACATTAGTAAAAGGATAGAACACAGTCCCAGTCAGTTTAATGAATCCGTCTAATGAGCCACACACGGTATATAACGTGACTACAGTCTGGTAAAGGGTTAGTCAGGCGAACATTAGTAAAAGGACAGAACACAGTTCCAGTCAGTTTAATGAATCCGTCTAATGAGCCACACACGGTGTATAACGCGATTATAGTCTGGTAAAGGGTTAGTCGGGCGAACATTAGTAAAAGGACAGAACACAGTCCCAGTCAGTTTAATGAATCCGTCTAATGAGCCACACACGGTATATAACGCGACTATAGTCTGGTAAAGGGTTACTCGGGCGAACATTAGTCAAAGGATAGAACACAGTCCCAGTCAGTTTAATGAATCCGTCTAATGAGCCACACGCGGTATATAACGTGACTATAGTCTGGTAAAGGGTTAGTCAGGCGAACATTAGTAAAAGGACAGAACACAGTCCCAGTCAGTTTAATGAATCCGTCTAATGAGCCACACACGGTATATAACGTGACTATAGTCTGGTAAAGGGTTAGTCTGGCGAACATTAGTAAAAGGATAGAACACAGTCCCAGTCAGTTTAATGAATCAGTCTAATGAGCCACACTCGGTATACAACGCGACTATATTCTGTTAAAGGGTTAGTCAGGCGATCATTAGTAAAAGGACAGAACACAGTCCCAGTCAGTTTAATGAATCCGTCTAATGAGCCACATACGGTATATACCGCGACTATAGGCTGGAAAAGGGTTAGTCAGGCGAACATTAGTAAAAGGACAGAACACAGTCCCAGTCAGTTTAATGAATCCGTCTAATGAGCCACATACGGTATATAACGCGATTATATAAAGGGTTAGTCAGGCGAACATTAGTAAAAGGATAGAACACTGTCCCAGTCAGTTTAATGAATCTGTCTAATGAGCCACACACGGTATATAACGCGATTATATAAAGGGTTTGTCAGGCGAACATTAGTAAAAGGACAGAACACAGTCCCAGTCAGTTTAATGAATCCGTCTAATGAGCCACACATCGTATATAACGCGACTATAGTCTGGTAAAGGGTTAGTCTGGCGAACATTAGTAAAAGGACAGAACACAGTCCCAGTCAGTTTAATGAATCCGTCTAATGAGCCACACAAGGAATATAACGCGACTATAGTCTGGTAAAGGGTTAGTCAGGCGAACATTAGTAAAACGACAGAACACAGTCACAGTCAGTTTAATGAATCCGTCTAATGAGCCACGCACGGTATATGACGCGACTATAGGCTGGAAAAGGGTTACTCGGGCGAACATTAGTAAAAGGACAGAACACAGTTCCAGTCAGTTTAATGAATCCGTCTAATGAGCCACACACGGTATATAACGTGACTATAGTCTGGTAAAGGGTTAGTCAGGCGAACATTAGTAAAAGGACAGAACACAGTTCCAGTCAGTTTAATGAATCCGTCTAATGAGCCACACACGGTATATAACGCGACTATAGTCTGGTAAAGGGTTACTCGGGCGAACATTAGTCAAAGGATAGAACACAGTCCCAGTCAGTTTAATGAATCCGTCTAATGAGCCACACACGGTATATAACGTGACTATAGTCTGGTAAAGGGTTAGTCAGGCGAACATTAGTAAAAGGATAGAACACAGTCCCAGTCAGTTTAATGAATCCGTCTAATGAGCAACACACGGTATATAACGTGACTATAGTCTGGTAAAGGGTTAGTCTGGCGAACATTAGTAAAAAGATAGAACACAGTCCCAGTCAGTTTAATGAATCAGTATAATGAGCCACACACGGTATATAACGTGAATATAGTCTGGTAAAGGGTTCGTCTGGCGAACATTAGTAAAAGGATAGAACACAGTCCCAGTCAGTTTAATGAATCCGTCTAATGAGCCACACACGGTATATAACGTGACTATAGTCTGGTAAAGGGTTAGTCAGGCGAACATTAGTAAAAGGACAGAACACAGTTCCAGTCAGTTTAATGAATCCGTCTAATGAGCCACACACGGTGTATAACGCGATTATAGTCTGGTAAAGGGTTACTCGGGCGAACATTAGTAAAAGGACAGAACACAGTCCCAGTCAGTTTAATGAATCCGTCTAATGAGCCACACACGGTATATAACGCGACTATAGTCTGGTAAAGGGTTACTCGGGCGAACATTAGTCAAAGGATAGAACACAGTCCCAGTCAGTTTAATGAATCCGTCTAATGAGCCACACACGGTATATAACGTGACTATAGTCTGGTAAAGGGTTAGTCAGGCGAACATTAGTAAAAGGATAGAACACAGTCCCAGTCAGTTTAATGAATCAGTATAATGAGCCACACACGGTATATTACGCGATTATAGTCTGTTAAAGGGTTAGTCAGGCGATCATTAGTAAAAGGACAGAACACAGTCCCAGTCAGTTTAATGAATCCGTCTAATGAGCCACATACGGTATATAACGCGACTATAGGCTGGTAAAGGGTTAGTCTGGCGAACATTAGTAAAAGGATAGAACACAGTCCCAGTCAGTTTAATGAATCAGTATAATGAGCCACACACGGTATATTACGCGATTATAGTCTGTTAAAGGGTTAGTCAGGCGATCATTAGTAAAAGGACAGAACACAGTCCCAGTCAGTTTAATGAATCCGTCTAATGAGCCACACACGGTATATAACGTGACTATAGTCTGGTAAAGGGTTAGTCTGGCGAACATTAGTAAAAGGATAGAACACAGTCCCAGTCAGTTTAATGAATCAGTCTAATGAGCCACACACGGTATATAACGTGACTATAGTCTGGTAAAGGGTTAGTCTGGCGAACATTAGTAAAAGGACAGAACACAGTCCCAGTCAGTTTAATGAATCCGTCTAATGAGCCACACACGGTATATAACGTGACTATAGTCTGGTAAAGGGTTAGTCTGGCGATCATTAGTAAAAGGACAGAACACAGTCCCAGTCAGTTTAATGAATCCGTCTAATGAGCCACATACGGTATATAACGCGACTATAGGCTGGAAAAGGGTTAGTCAGGCGAACATTAGTAAAAGGACAGAACACAGTCCCAGTCAGTTTAATGAATCCGTCTAATGAGCCACATACGGTATATAACGCGACTATAGGCTGGAAAAGGGTTAGTCAGGCGAACATTAGTAAAAGGACAGAACACAGTCCCAGTCAGTTTAATGAATCCGTCTAATGAGCCACACACGGTATATAACGCGATTATATAAAGGGTTAGTCAGGCGAACATTAGTAAAAGGACAGAACACAGTCCCAGTCAGTTTAATGAATCCGTCTAATGAGCCACACACGGTGTATAACGCGATTATAGTCTGGTAAAGGGTTACTCGGGCGAACATTAGTAAAAGGACAGAACACAGTCCCAGTCAGTTTAATGAATCCGTCTAATGAGCCACACACGGTATATAACGCGACTATAGTCTGGTAAAGGGTTACTCGGGCGAACATTAGTCAAAGGATAGAACACAGTCCCAGTCAGTTTAATGAATCCGTCTAATGAGCCACACACGGTATATAACGTGACTATAGTCTGGTAAAGGGTTAGTCAGGCGAACATTAGTAAATGGATAGAACACAGTCCCAGTCAGTTTAATGAATCAGTATAATGAGCCACACACGGTATATTACGCGATTATAGTCTGTTAAAGGGTTAGTCAGGCGATCATTAGTAAAAGGACAGAACACAGTCCCAGTCAGTTTAATGAATCCGTCTAATGAGCCACATACGGTATATAACGCGACTATAGGCTGGTAAAGGGTTAGTCTGGCGAACATTAGTAAAAGGATAGAACACAGTCCCAGTCAGTTTAATGAATCAGTATAATGAGCCACACACGGTATATTACGCGATTATAGTCTGTTAAAGGGTTAGTCAGGCGATCATTAGTAAAAGGACAGAACACAGTCCCAGTCAGTTTAATGAATCCGTCTAATGAGCCACATACGGTATATAACGCGACTATAGGCTGGTAAAGGGTTAGTCTGGCGAACATTAGTAAAAGGATAGAACACAGTCCCAGTCAGTTTAATGAATCAGTATAATGAGCCACACACGGTATATTACGCGATTATAGTCTGTTAAAGGGTTAGTCAGGCGATCATTAGTAAAAGGACAGAACACAGTCCCAGTCAGTTTAATGAATCCGTCTAATGAGCCACATACGGTATATAACGCGACTATAGGCTGGAAAAGGGTTAGTCAGGCGAACATTAGTAAAAGGACAGAACACAGTCCCAGTCAGTTTAATGAATCCGTCTAATGAGCCACATACGGTATATAACGCGATTATATAAAGGGTTAGTCAGGCGAACATTAGTAAAAGGATAGAACACTGTCCCAGTCAGTTTAATGAATCTGTCTAATGAGCCACACACGGTATATAACGCGATTATATAAAGGGTTAGTCAGGCGAACATTAGTAAAAGGATAGAACACTGTCCCAGTCAGTTTAATGAATCTGTCTAATGAGCGACACACGGTATATTACGCGACTATAGTCTGGTAAAGGGTTAGTCTGGCGAACATTAGTAAAAGGACAGAACACAGTCCCAGTCAGTTTAATGAATCCGTCTAATGAGCCACACACGGTATATAACGCGATTATATAAAGGGTTAGTCAGGCGAACATTAGTAAAAGGACAGAACACAGTCCCAGTCAGTTTAATGAATCCGTCTAATGAGCCACACACGGTATATTACGCGATTATAGTCTGGTAAAGGGTTAGTCAGGCGAACATTAGTAAAAGGACAGAACACAGTCCCAGTCAGTTTAATGAATCCGTCTAATGAGCCCCACACGGTATATTACGCGACTATAGTCTGGTAAAGGGTTAGTCAGGCGAACATTAGTAAAAGGACAGAACACAGTCCCAGTCAGTTTAATGAATCCGTCTAATGAGCCACACATGGTATATAACGCGATTATATAAAGGGTTAGTCAGGCGAACATTAGTAAAAGGACAGAACACAGTCCCAGTCAGTTTAATGAATCCGTCTAATGAGCCACACACGGTATATTACGCGACTATAGTCTGGTAAAGGGTTAGTCTGGCGAACATTAGTAAAAGGACAGAACACAGTCCCAGTCAGTTTAATGAATCCGTCTAATGAGCCACACATGGTATATAACGCGATTATATAAAGGGTTAGTCAGGCGAACATTAGTAAAAGGACAGAACACAGTCCCAGTCAGTTTAATGAATCCGTCTAATGAGCCACACACGATATATTACGCGATTATAGTCTGGTAAAGGGTTAGTCAGGCGAACATTAGTAAAAGGACAGAACACAGTCCCAGTCAGCTTCATGAATCTGTCTAATGAGCCACACACGGTATATAACGCGATTATAGTCTGGTAGAGGGTTAGTCAGGCGAATATTAGTAAAAGGACAGAACACAGTCCCAGTCAGTTTAATGAATCCGTCTAATGAGCCACACGCGGTATATAACGCGACTATAGTCTGGTAAAGTGTTAGTCGGGCGAACATTAGTAAAAGGATAGAACACAGTCCCAGTCAGTTTAATGAATCCGTGTAATGAGCCACACACGGTATATAACGCGATTATAGTCTGGAAAAGGGTTAGTCAGGCGAACATTAGTAAAAGGACAGAAATCAGTCCCAGTCAGTTTAATGAATCTGTCTAATGAGCCACACACGGTATATAACGCGATTATATAAAGGGTTAGTCAGGCGAACATTAGTAAAAGGACAGAACACAGTCCCAGTCAGTTTAATGAATCTGTCTAATGAGCCACACACGGTATATAACGCGACTATCGTCTGGTAAAGGGTTAGTCAGGCGAACATTAGTAAAAGGACAGAACACAGTCCCAGTCAGTTTAATGAATCCGTCTAATGAGCCACACACGGTATATAACGTGACTATAGTCTGGTAAAGGGTTAGTCAGGCGAACATTAGTAAAAGGACAGAACACAGTCCCAGTCAGTTTAATGAATCTGTCTAATGAGCCACACACGGTATATAACGCGACTATCGTCTGGTAAAGGGTTAGTCAGGCGAACATTAGTAAAAGGACAGAACACAGTCCCAGTCAGTTTAATGAATCTGTCTAATGAGCCACACACGGTATATAACGCGACTATCGTCTGGTAAAGGGTTAGTCAGGCGAACATTAGTAAAAGGACAGAACACTGTCCCAGTCAGTTTACTGAATCAGTCTAATGAGCCACACACGGTATATAACGCGACTATAGTCTGGTAAGGGGTTAGTCAGGCGAACATTAGTAAAAGGACAGAACACAGTCCCAGTCAGTTTAATGAATCCGTCTAATGAGCCACACACGGTATATTACGCGATTATATAAAGGGTTAGTCAGGCGAACATTAGTAAAAGGACAGAACACAGTCCCAGTCAGTTTAATGAATCTGTCTAATGAGCCACACACGGTATATAACGCGACTATAGTCTGGTAAAGGGTTAGTCTGGCGAACATTAGAAAAAGGATAGATCTCAGTCCCAGTCAGTTTAATGAATCCGTCTAATGAGCCACACACGGTATATAACGCGATTATATAAAGGGTTAGTCAGGCGAACATTAGTAAAAGGACAGAACACAGTCCCAGTCAGTTTAATGAATCCGTCTAGTGAGCCACACACGGTATATAACGTGACTATAGTCTGGTAAAGGGTTAGTCTGGCGAACATTAGAAAAAGGATAGATCTCAGTCCCAGTCAGTTTAATGAATCCGTCTAATGAGCCACACACGGTATATAACGCGACTATAGTCTGGTAAAGGGTTTGTCAGGCGAACATTAGTAAAAGGACAGAACACAGTCCCAGTCAGTTTAATGAATCCGTCTAATGAGCCACACACGCTATATAACGCGACTATAGTCTGGAAAAGGGTTACTCGGGCGAACATTAGTAAAAGGACAGAACACAGTCCCAGTCAGTTTAATGAATCCGTCTAATGAGCCACACACGGTATATAACGTGACAATAGTCTGGAAAAGGGTTAGTCTGGCGAACATTAGTAAAAGGACAGAGCGCAGTCCCAGTCAGTTTAATGAATCCGTCTAATGAGCCACACACGGTATACAACGCGACTATAGTCTGGTAAAGGGTTAGTCAGGCGAACATTAGTAAAAGGACAGAACACAGTCCCAGTCAGTTTAATGAATCTGTCTAGTGAGCCACACACGATATATAACGCGACTATCGTCTGGTAAAGGGTTAGTCAGGCGAACATTAGTAAAAGGACAGAGCGCAGTCCCAGTCAGTTTAATGAATCCGTCTAATGAGCCACACACGGTATACAACGCGACAATAGTCTGGTAAAGGGTTAGTCAGGCGAACATTAGTAAAAGGACAGAACACACTCCCAGTCAGTTTAATGAATCCGTCTAATGAGCCACACACGGTATATAACGTGACTATAGTCTGGTAAAGGGTTAGTCTGGCGATCATTAGTAAAAGGACAGAACACAGTCCCAGTCAGTTTAATGAATCCGTCTAATGAGCCACATACGGTATATAACGCGACTATAGGCTGGAAAAGGGTTAGTCAGGCGAACATTAGTAAAAGGACAGAACACAGTCCCAGTCAGTTTAATGAATCCGTCTAATGAGCCACATACGGTATATAACGCGACTATAGGCTGGAAAAGGGTTAGTCAGGCGAACATTAGTAAAAGGACAGAACACAGTCCCAGTCAGTGTAATGAATCCGTCTAATGAGCCACACACGGTATATAACGCGATTATATAAAGGGTTAGTCAGGCGAACATTAGTAAAAGGACAGAACACAGTCCCAGTCAGTTTAATGAATCCGTCTAATGAGCCACACACGGTGTATAACGCGATTATAGTCTGGTAAAGGGTTACTCGGGCGAACATTAGTAAAAGGACAGAACACAGTCCCAGTCAGTTTAATGAATCCGTCTAATGAGCCACACACGGTATATAACGCGACTATAGTCTGGTAAAGGGTTACTCGGGCGAACATTAGTCAAAGGATAGAACACAGTCCCAGTCAGTTTAATGAATCCGTCTAATGAGCCACACACGGTATATAACGTGACTATAGTCTGGTAAAGGGTTAGTCAGGCGAACATTAGTAAATGGATAGAACACAGTCCCAGTCAGTTTAATGAATCAGTATAATGAGCCACACACGGTATATTACGCGATTATAGTCTGTTAAAGGGTTAGTCAGGCGATCATTAGTAAAAGGACAGAACACAGTCCCAGTCAGTTTAATGAATCCGTCTAATGAGCCACATACGGTATATAACGCGACTATAGGCTGGTAAAGGGTTAGTCTGGCGAACATTAGTAAAAGGATAGAACACAGTCCCAGTCAGTTTAATGAATCAGTATAATGAGCCACACACGGTATATTACGCGATTATAGTCTGTTAAAGGGTTAGTCAGGCGATCATTACTAAAAGGACAGAACACAGTCCCAGTCAGTTTAATGAATCCGTCTAATGAGCCACATACGGTATATAACGCGACTATAGGCTGGTAAAGGGTTAGTCTGGCGAACATTAGTAAAAGGATAGAACACAGTCCCAGTCAGTTTAATGAATCAGTATAATGAGCCACACACGGTATATTACGCGATTATAGTCTGTTAAAGGGTTAGTCAGGCGATCATTAGTAAAAGGACAGAACACAGTCCCAGTCAGTTTAATGAATCCGTCTAATGAGCCACATACGGTATATAACGCGACTATAGGCTGGAAAAGGGTTAGTCAGGCGAACATTAGTAAAAGGACAGAACACAGTCCCAGTCAGTTTAATGAATCCGTCTAATGAGCCACATACGGTATATAACGCGATTATATAAAGGGTTAGTCAGGCGAACATTAGTAAAAGGATAGAACACTGTCCCAGTCAGTTTAATGAATCTGTCTAATGAGCCACACACGGTATATAACGCGATTATATAAAGGGTTAGTCAGGCGAACATTAGTAAAAGGATAGAACACTGTCCCAGTCAGTTTAATGAATCTGTCTAATGAGCCACACACGGTATATTACGCGACTATAGTCTGGTAAAGGGTTAGTCTGGCGAACATTAGTAAAAGGACAGAACACAGTCCCAGTCAGTTTAATGGATCCGTCTAATGAGCCACACACGGTATATAACGCGATTATATAAAGGGTTAGTCAGGCGAACATTAGTAAAAGGACAGAACACAGTCCCAGTCAGTTTAATGAATCCGTCTAATGAGCCACACACGGTATATTACGCGATTATAGTCTGGTAAAGGGTTAGTCAGGCGAACATTAGTAAAAGGACAGAACACAGTCCCAGTCAGTTTAATGAATCCGTCTAATGAGCCACACACGGTATATTACGCGACTATAGTCTGGTAAAGGGTTAGTCAGGCGAACATTAGTAAAAGGACAGAACACAGTCCCAGTCAGTTTAATGAATCCGTCTAATGAGCCACACATGGTATATAACGCGATTATATAAAGGGTTAGTCAGGCGAACATTAGTAAAAGGACAGAACACAGTCCCAGTCAGTTTAATGAATCCGTCTAATGAGCCACACACGGTATATTACGCGACTATAGTCTGGTAAAGGGTTAGTCTGGCGAACATTAGTAAAAGGACAGAACACAGTCCCAGTCAGTTTAATGAATCCGTCTAATGAGCCACACATGGTATATAACGCGATTATATAAAGGGTTAGTCAGGCGAACATTAGTAAAAGGACAGAACACAGTCCCAGTCAGTTTAATGAATCCGTCCAATGAGCCACACACGATATATTACGCGATTATAGTCTGGTAAAGGGTTAGTCAGGCGAACATTAGTAAAAGGACAGAACACAGTCCCAGTCAGCTTCATGAATCTGTCTAATGAGCCACACACGGTATATAACGCGATTATAGTCTGGTAGAGGGTTAGTCAGGCGAATATTAGTAAAAGGACAGAACACAGTCCCAGTCAGTTTAATGAATCCGTCTAATGAGCCACACGCGGTATATAACGCGACTATAGTCTGGTAAAGTGTTAGTCGGGCGAACATTAGTAAAAGGATAGAACACAGTCCCAGTCAGTTTAATGAATCCGTGTAATGAGCCACACACGGTATATAACGCGATTATAGTCTGGAAAAGGGTTAGTCAGGCGAACATTAGTAAAAGGACAGAAATCAGTCCCAGTCAGTTTAATGAATCTGTCTAATGAGCCACACACGGTATATAACGCGATTATATAAAGGGTTAGTCAGGCGAACATTAGTAAAAGGACAGAACACAGTCCCAGTCAGTTTAATGAATCTGTCTAATGAGCCACACAGGGTATATAACGCGACTATCGTCTGGTAAAGGGTTAGTCAGGCGAACATTAGTAAAAGGACAGAACACAGTCCCAGTCAGTTTAATGAATCCGTCTAATGAGCCACACACGGTATATAACATGACCATAGTCTGGTAAAGGGTTAGTCAGGCGAACATTAGTAAAAGGACAGAACACAGTCCCAGTCAGTTTAATGAATCTGTCTAATGAGCCACACACGGTATATAACGCGACTATCGTCTGGTAAAGGGTTAGTCAGGCGAACATTAGTAAAAGGACAGAACACAGTCCCAGTCAGTTTAATGAATCTGTCTAATGAGCCACACACGGTATATAACGCGACTATCGTCTGGTAAAGGGTTAGTCAGGCGAACATTAGTAAAAGGACAGAACACTGTCCCAGTCAGTTTACTGAATCAGTCTAATGAGCCACACACGGTATATAACGCGACTATAGTCTGGTAAGGGGTTAGTCAGGCGAACATTAGTAAAAGGACAGAACACAGTCCCAGTCAGTTTAATGAATCCGTCTAATGAGCCACACACGGTATATTACGCGATTATATAAAGGGTTAGTCAGGCGAACATTAGTAAAAGGACAGAACACAGTCCCAGTCAGTTTAATGAATCTGTCTAATGAGCCACACACGGTATATAACGCGACTATAGTCTGGTAAAGGGTTAGTCTGGCGAACATTAGAAAAAGGATAGATCTCAGTCCCAGTCAGTTTAATGAATCCGTCTAATGAGCCACACACGGTATATAACGCGATTATATAAAGGGTTAGTCAGGCGAACATTAGTAAAAGGACAGAACACAGTCCCAGTCAGTTTAATGAATCCGTCTAGTGAGCCACACACGGTATATAACGTGACTATAGTCTGGTAAAGGGTTAGTCTGGCGAACATTAGAAAAAGGATAGATCTCAGTCCCAGTCAGTTTAATGAATCCGTCTAATGAGCCACACACGGTATATAACGCGACTATAGTCTGGTAAAGGGTTTGTCAGGCGAACATTAGTAAAAGGACAGAACACAGTCCCAGTCAGTTTAATGAATCCGTCTAATGAGCCACACACGCTATATAACGCGACTATAGTCTGGAAAAGGGTTACTCGGGCGAACATTAGTAAAAGGAAAGAACACAGTCCCAGTCAGTTTAATGAATCCGTCTAATGAGCCACACACGGTATATAACGTGACAATAGTCTGGTAAAGGGTTAGTCTGGCGAACATTAGTAAAAGGACAGAGCGCAGTCCCAGTCAGTTTAATGAATCCGTCTAATGAGCCACACACGGTATACAACGCGACTATAGTCTGGTAAAGGGTTAGACAGGCGAACATTAGTAAAAGGACAGAACACAGTCCCAGTCAGTTTAATGAATCTGTCTAGTGAGCCACACACGATATATAACGCGACTATCGTCTGGAAAAGGGTTAGTCAGGCGAACATTAGTAAAAGGACAGAGCGCAGTCCCAGTCAGTTTAATGAATCCGTCTAATGAGCCACACGCGGTATACAACGCGACTATAGTCTGGTAAAGGGTTAGTCAGGCGAACATTAGTAAAAGGACAGAACACACTCCCAGTCAGTTTAATGAATCCGTCTAATGAGCCACACACGGTATATAACGTGACTATAGTCTGGTAAAGGGTTAGTCTGGCGATCATTAGTAAAAGGACAGAACACAGTCCCAGTCAGTTTAATGAATCCGTCTAATGAGCCACATACGGTATATAACGCGACTATAGGCTGGAAAAGGGTTAGTCAGTCGAACATTAGTAAAAGGACAGAACACAGTCCCAGTCAGTTTAATGAATCCGTCTAATGAGCCACATACGGTATATAACGCGACTATAGGCTGGAAAAGGGTTAGTCAGGCGAACATTAGTAAAAGGACAGAACACAGTCCCAGTCAGTTTAATGAATCCGTCTAATGAGCCACACACGGTATATAACGCGATTATATAAAGGGTTAGTCAGGCGAACATTAGTAAAAGGACAGAACACAGTCCCAGTCAGTTTAATGAATCCGTCTAATGAGCCACACACGGTGTATAACGCGATTATAGTCTGGTAAAGGGTTACTCGGGCGAACATTAGTAAAAGGACAGAACACAGTCCCAGTCAGTTTAATGAATCCGTCTAATGAGCCACACACGGTATATAACGCGACTATAGTCTGGTAAAGGGTTACTCGGGCGAACATTAGTCAAAGGATAGAACACAGTCCCAGTCAGTTTAATGAATCCGTCTAATGAGCCACACACGGTATATAACGTGACTATAGTCTGGTAAAGGGTTAGTCAGGCGAACATTAGTAAATGGATAGAACACAGTCCCAGTCAGTTTAATGAATCAGTATAATGAGCCACACACGGTATATTACGCGATTATAGTCTGTTAAAGGGTTAGTCAGGCGATCATTAGTAAAAGGACAGAACACAGTCCCAGTCAGTTTAATGAATCCGTCTAATGAGCCACATACGGTATATAACGCGACTATAGGCTGGTAAAGGGTTAGTCTGGCGAACATTAGTAAAAGGATAGAACACAGTCCCAGTCAGTTTAATGAATCAGTATAATGAGCCACACACGGTATATTACGCGATTATAGTCTGTTAAAGGGTTAGTCAGGCGATCATTAGTAAAAGGACAGAACACAGTCCCAGTCAGTTTAATGAATCCGTCTAATGAGCCACATACGGTATATAACGCGACTATAGGCTGGTAAAGGGTTAGTCTGGCGAACATTAGTAAAAGGATAGAACACAGTCCCAGTCAGTTTAATGAATCAGTATAATGAGCCACACACGGTATATTACGCGATTATAGTCTGTTAAAGGGTTAGTCAGGCGATCATTAGTAAAAGGACAGAACACAGTCCCAGTCAGTTTAATGAATCCGTCTAATGAGCCACATACGGTATATAACGCGACTATAGGCTGGAAAAGGGTTAGTCAGGCGAACATTAGTAAAAGGACAGAACACAGTCCCAGTCAGTTTAATGAATCCGTCTAATGAGCCACATACGGTATATAACGCGATTATATAAAGGGTTAGTCAGGCGAACATTAGTAAAAGGATAGAACACTGTCCCAGTCAGTTTAATGAATCTGTCTAATGAGCCACACACGGTATATAACGCGATTATATAAAGGGTTAGTCAGGCGAACATTAGTAAAAGGATAGAACACTGTCCCAGTCAGTTTAATGAATCTGTCTAATGAGCCACACACGGTATATTACGCGACTATAGTCTGGTAAAGGGTTAGTCTGGCGAACATTAGTAAAAGGACAGAACACAGTCCCAGTCAGTTTAATGAATCCGTCTAATGAGCCACACACGGTATATAACGCGATTATATAAAGGGTTAGTCAGGCGAACATTAGTAAAAGGACAGAACACAGTCCCAGTCAGTTTAATGAATCCGTCTAATGAGCCACACACGGTATATAACGCGATTATATAAAGGGTTAGTCAGGCGAACATTAGTAAAAGGACAGAACACAGTCCCAGTCAGTTTAATGAATCCGTCTAATGAGCCACACACGGTATATTACGCGATTATAGTCTGGTAAAGGGTTAGTCAGGCGAACATTAGTAAAAGGACAGAACACAGTCCCAGTCAGTTTAATGAATCCGTCTAATGAGCCAGACACGGTATATTACGCGACTATAGTCTGGTAAAGGGTTAGTCAGGCGAACATTAGTAAAAGGACAGAACACAGTCCCAGTCAGTTTAATGAATCCGTCTAATGAGCCACACATGGTATATAACGCGATTATATAAAGGGTTAGTCAGGCGAACATTAGTAAAAGGACAGAACACAGTCCCAGTCAGTTTAATGAATCCGTCTAATGAGCCACACACGGTATATTACGCGACTATAGTCTGGTAAAGGGTTAGTCTGGCGAACATTAGTAAAAGGACAGAACACAGTCCCAGTCAGTTTAATGAATCCGTCTAATGAGCCACACATGGTATATAACGCGATTATATAAAGGGTTAGTCAGGCGAACATTAGTAAAAGGACAGAACACAGTCCCAGTCAGTTTAGTGAATCCGTCTAATGAGCCACACACGATATATTACGCGATTATAGTCTGGTAAAGGGTTAGTCAGGCGAACATTAGTAAAAGGACAGAACACAGTCCCAGTCAGCTTCATGAATCTGTCTAATGAGCCACACACGGTATATAACGCGATTATAGTCTGGTAGAGGGTTAGTCAGGCGAATATTAGTAAAAGGACAGAACACAGTCCCAGTCAGTTTAATGAATCCGTCTAATGAGCCACACGCGGTATATAACGCGACTATAGTCTGGTAAAGTGTTAGTCGGGCGAACATTAGTAAAAGGATAGAACACAGTCCCAGTCAGTTTAATGAATCCGTGTAATGAGCCACACACGGTATATAACGCGATTATAGTCTGGAAAAGGGTTAGTCAGGCGAACATTAGTAAAAGGACAGAAATCAGTCCCAGTCAGTTTAATGAATCTGTCTAATGAGCCACACACGGTATATAACGCGATTATATAAAGGGTTAGTCAGGCGAACATTAGTAAAAGGACAGAACACAGTCCCAGTCAGTTTAATGAATCTGTCTAATGGGCCACACACGGTATATAACGCGACTATCGTCTGGTAAAGGGTTAGTCAGGCGAACATTAGTAAAAGGACAGAACACAGTCCCAGTCAGTTTAATGAATCCGTCTAATGAGCCACACACGGTATATAACGTGACTATAGTCTGGTAAAGGGTTAGTCAGGCGAACATTAGTAAAAGGACAGAACACAGTCCCAGTCAGTTTAATGAATCTGTCTAATGAGCCACACACGGTATATAACGCGACTATCGTCTGGTAAAGGGTTAGTCAGGCGAACATTAGTAAAAGGACAGAACACAGTCCCAGTCAATTTAATGAATCTGTCTAATGAGCCACACACGGTATATAACGCGACTATCGTCTGGTAAAGGGTTAGTCAGGCGAACATTAGTAAAAGGACAGAACACTGTCCCAGTCAGTTTACTGAATCAGTCTAATGAGCCACACACGGTATATAACGCGACTATAGTCTGGTAAGGGGTTAGTCAGGCGAACATTAGTAAAAGGACAGAACACAGTCCCAGTCAGTTTAATGAATCCGTCTAATGAGCCACACACGGTATATTACGCGATTATATAAAGGGTTAGCCAGGCGAACATTAGTAAAAGGACAGAACACAGTCCCAGTCAGTTTAATGAATCTGTCTAATGAGCCACACACGGTATATAACGCGACTATAGTCTGGTAAAGGGTTAGTCTGGCGAACATTAGAAAAAGGATAGATCTCAGTCCCAGTCAGTTTAATGAATCCGTCTAATGAGCCACACACGGTATATAACGCGATTATATAAAGGGTTAGTCAGGCGAACATTAGTAAAAGGACAGAACACAGTCCCAGTCAGTTTAATGAATCCGTCTAGTGAGCCACACACGGTATATAACGTGACTATAGTCTGGTAAAGGGTTAGTCTGGCGAACATTAGAAAAAGGATAGATCTCAGTCCCAGTCAGTTTAATGAATCCGTCTAATGAGCCACACACGGTATATAACGCGACTGTAGTCTGGTAAAGGGTTTGTCAGGCGAACATTAGTAAAAGGACAGAACACAGTCCCAGTCAGTTTAATGAATCCGTCTAATGAGCCACACACGCTATATAACGCGACTATAGTCTGGAAAAGGGTTACTCGGGCGAACATTAGTAAAAGGACAGAACACAGTCCCAGTCAGTTTAATGAATCCGTCTAATGAGCCACACACGGTATATAACGTGACAATAGTCTGGTAAAGGGTTAGTCTGGCGAACATTAGTAAAAGGACAGAGCGCAGTCCCAGTCAGTTTAACGAATCCGTCTAATGAGCCACACACGGTATACAACGCGACTATAGTCTGGTAAAGGGTTAGTCAGGCGAACATTAGTAAAAGAACAGAACACAGTCCCAGTCAGTTTAATGAATCTGTCTAGTGAGCCACACACGATATATAACGCGACTATCGTCTGGTAAAGGGTTAGTCAGGCGAACATTAGTAAAAGGACAGAGCGCAGTCCCAGTCAGTTTAATGAATCCGTCTAATGAGCCACACACGGTATACAACGCGACTATAGTCTGGTAAAGGGTTAGTCAGGCGAACATTAGTAAAAGGACAGAACACACTCCCAGTCAGTTTAGTGAATCCGTCTAATGAGCCACACACGGTATATAACGCGACTATAGTCTGGTAAAGGGTTACTCGGGCGAACATTAGTAAAAGGATAGAACACAGTCCCAGTCAGTTTAATGAATCCGTCTAATGAGCCACTCACGGTATATAACGCGACTATAGTCTGGTAAAGGGTTAGTCAGGCGATCATTAGTAAAAGGACAGAACACAGTCCCAGTCAGTTTAATGAATCCGTCTAATGAGCCACAGACGGTATATAACGCGATTATATAAAGGGTTAGTCAGGCGAACATTAGTAAAAGGACAGAACACAGTCCCAGTGATTTTAATGAATTTGTCTAATGAGCCACTCACGGTATATAACGTGACTATAGTCTGGTAAAGGGTTACTCGGGCGAACATTAGTAAAAGGACAGAACACAGTCCCAGTCAGTTTAGTGAATCCGTCTAATGAGCCACACACGGTATATAACGCGACTATAGTCTGGTAAAGGGTTAGTCTGGCGAACATTAGTAAAAGGATAGATCTCAGTCCCAGTCAGTTTAATGAATCCGTCTAATGAGCCACACACGGTATATAACGCGACTATAGTCTGGTAAAGGGTTTGTCAGGCGAACATTAGTAAAAGGACAGAACACAGTCCCAGTCAGTTTAATGAATCCGTCTAATGAGCCACACACGCTATATAACGCGACTATAGTCTGGAAAAGGGTTACTCGGGCGAACATTAGTAAAAGGACAGAACACAGTCCCAGTCAGTTTAATGAATCCGTCTAATGAGCCACACACGGTATATAACGTGACTATAGTCTAGTAAAGGGTTAGTCTGGCGAACATAAGTAAAAGGACAGAGCGCAGTCCCAGTCAGTTTAATGAATCCGTCTAATGAGCCACACACGGTATACAACGCGACTATAGTCTGGTAAAGGGTTAGTCAGGCGAACATTAGTAAAAGGACAGAACACAGTCCCAGTCAGTTTAATGAATCTGTCTAGTGAGCCACACACGATATATAACGCGACTATCGTCTGGTAAAGGGTTAGTCAGGCGAACATTAGTAAAAGGACAGAGCGCAGTCCCAGTCAGTTTAATGAATCCGTCTAATGAGCCACACACGGTATACGAGGCGACTATAGTCTGGTAAAGGGTTAGTCAGGCGAACATTAGTAAAAGGACAGAACACACTCCCAGTCAGTTTAGTGAATCCGTCTAATGAGCCACACACGGTATATAACGCGACTATAGTCTGGTAAAGGGTTACTCGGGCGAACATTAGTAAAAGGATAGAACACAGTCCCAGTCAGTTTAATGAATCTGTCTAATGAGCCACACACGGTATATAACGCGACTATAGTCTGGTAAAGGGTTAGTCTGGCGAACATTAGAAAAAGGATAGATCTCAGTCCCAGTCAGTTTAATGAATCCGTCTAATGAGCCACACACGGTATATAACGCGATTATATAAAGGGTTAGTCAGGCGAACATTAGTAAAAGGACAGAACACAGTCCCAGTCAGTTTAATGAATCCGTCTAGTGAGCCACACACGGTATATAACGTGACTATAGTCTGGTAAAGGGTTAGTCTGGCGAACATTAGAAAAAGGATAGATCTCAGTCCTAGTCAGTTTAATGAATCCGTCTAATGAGCCACACACGGTATATAACGCGACTATAGTCTGGTAAAGGGTTTGTCAGGCGAACATTAGTAAAAGGACAGAACACAGTCCCAGTCAGTTTAATGAATCCGTCTAATGAGCCACACACGCTATATAACGCGACTATAGTCTGGAAAAGGGTTACTCGGGCGAACATTAGTAAAAGGACAGAACACAGTCCCAGTCAGTTTAATGAATCCGTCTAATGAGCCACACACGGTATATAACGTGACTATAGTCTGGTAAAGGGTTAGTCTGGCGAACATTAGTAAAAGGACAGAGCGCAGTCCCAGTCAGTTTAATGAATCCGTCTAATGAGCCACACACGGTATACAACGCGACTATAGTCTGGTAAAGGGTTAGTCAGGCGAACATTAGTAAAAGGACAGAACACAGTCCCAGTCAGTTTAATGAATCTGTCTAGTGAGCCACACACGATATATAACGCGACTATCGTCTGGTAAAGGGTTAGTCAGGCGAACATTAGTAAAAGGACAGAGCGCAGTCCCAGTCAGTTTAATGAATCCGTCTAATGAGCCACACACGGTATACAACGCGACTATAGTCTGGTAAAGGGTTAGTCAGGCGAACATTAGTAAAAGGACAGAACACACTCCCAGTCAGTTTAGTGAATCCGTCTAATGAGCCACACACGGTATATAACGCGACTATAGTCTGGTAAAGGGTTACTCGGGCGAACATTAGTAAAAGGATAGAACACAGTCCCAGTGAGTTTAATGAATCCGTCTAATGAGCCACTCACGGTATATAACGCGACTATAGTCTGGTAAAGGGTTAGTCAGGCGATCATTAGTAAAAGGACAGAACACAGTCCCAGTCAGTTTAATGAATCCGTCTAATGAGCCACAGACGGTATATAACGCGATTATATAAAGGGTTAGTCAGGCGAACATTAGTAAAAGGACAGAACACAGTCCCAGTGATTTTAATGAATTTGTCTAATGAGCCACTCACGGTATATAACGTGACTATAGTCTGGTAAAGGGTTACTCGGGCGAACATTAGTAAAAGGACAGAACACAGTCCCAGTCAGTTTAGTGAATCCGTCTAATGAGCCACACACGGTATATAACGCGACTATAGTCTGGTAAAGGGTTAGTCTGGCGAACATTAGTAAAAGGATAGATCTCAGTCCCAGTCAGTTTAATGAATCCGTCTAATGAGCCACACACGGTATATAACGCGACTATAGTCTGGTAAAGGGTTTGTCAGGCGAACATTAGTAAAAGGACAGAACACAGTCCCAGTCAGTTTAATGAATCCGTCTAATGAGCCACACACGCTATATAACGCGACTATAGTCTGGAAAAGGGTTACTCGGGCGAACATTAGTAAAAGGACAGAACACAGTCCCAGTCAGTTTAATGAATCCGTCTAATGAGCCACACACGGTATATAACGTGACTATAGTCTGGTAAAGGGTTAGTCTGGCGAACATTAGTAAAAGGACAGAGCGCAGTCCCAGTCAGTTTAATGAATCCGTCTAATGAGCCACACACGGTATACAACGCGACTATAGTCTGGTAAAGGGTTAGTCAGGCGAACATTAGTAAAAGGACAGAACACAGTCCCAGTCAGTTTAATGAATCTGTCTAGTGAGCCACACACGATATATAACGCGACTATCGTCTGGTAAAGGGTTAGTCAGGCGAACATTAGTAAAAGGACAGAGCGCAGTCCCAGTCAGTTTAATGAATCCGTCTAATGAGCCACACACGGTATACGAGGCGACTATAGTCTGGTAAAGGGTTAGTCAGGCGAACATTAGTAAAAGGACAGAACACACTCCCAGTCAGTTTAGTGAATCCGTCTAATGAGCCACACACGGTATATAACGCGACTATAGTCTGGTAAAGGGTTACTCGGGCGAACATTAGTAAAAGGATAGAACACAGTCCCAGTCAGTTTAATGAATCTGTCTAATGAGCCACACACGGTATATAACGCGACTATAGTCTGGTAAAGGGTTAGTCTGGCGAACATTAGAAAAAGGATAGATCTCAGTCCCAGTCAGTTTAATGAATCCGTCTAATGAGCCACACACGGTATATAACGCGATTATATAAAGGGTTAGTCAGGCGAACATTAGTAAAAGGACAGAACACAGTCCCAGTCAGTTTAATGAATCCGTCTAGTGAGCCACACACGGTATATAACGTGACTATAGTCTGGTAAAGGGTTAGTCTGGCGAACATTAGAAAAAGGATAGATCTCAGTCCTAGTCAGTTTAATGAATCCGTCTAATGAGCCACACACGGTATATAACGCGACTATAGTCTGGTAAAGGGTTTGTCAGGCGAACATTAGTAAAAGGACAGAACACAGTCCCAGTCAGTTTAATGAATCCGTCTAATGAGCCACACACGCTATATAACGCGACTATAGTCTGGAAAAGGGTTACTCGGGCGAACATTAGTAAAAGGACAGAACACAGTCCCAGTCAGTTTAATGAATCCGTCTAATGAGCCACACACGGTATATAACGTGACTATAGTCTGGTAAAGGGTTAGTCTGGCGAACATTAGTAAAAGGACAGAGCGCAGTCCCAGTCAGTTTAATGAATCCGTCTAATGAGCCACACACGGTATACAACGCGACTATAGTCTGGTAAAGGGTTAGTCAGGCGAACATTAGTAAAAGGACAGAACACAGTCCCAGTCAGTTTAATGAATCTGTCTAGTGAGCCACACACGATATATAACGCGACTATCGTCTGGTAAAGGGTTAGTCAGGCGAACATTAGTAAAAGGACAGAGCGCAGTCCCAGTCAGTTTAATGAATCCGTCTAATGAGCCACACACGGTATACAACGCGACTATAGTCTGGTAAAGGGTTAGTCAGGCGAACATTAGTAAAAGGACAGAACACACTCCCAGTCAGTTTAGTGAATCCGTCTAATGAGCCACACACGGTATATAACGCGACTATAGTCTGGTAAAGGGTTACTCGGGCGAACATTAGTAAAAGGATAGAACACAGTCCCAGTGAGTTTAATGAATCCGTCTAATGAGCCACTCACGGTATATAACGCGACTATAGTCTGGTAAAGGGTTAGTCAGGCGATCATTAGTAAAAGGACAGAACACAGTCCCAGTCAGTTTAATGAATCCGTCTAATGAGCCACAGACGGTATATAACGCGATTATATAAAGGGTTAGTCAGGCGAACATTAGTAAAAGGACAGAACACAGTCCCAGTGATTTTAATGAATTTGTCTAATGAGCCACTCACGGTATATAACGTGACTATAGTCTGGTAAAGGGTTACTCGGGCGAACATTAGTAAAAGGACAGAACACAGTCCCAGTCAGTTTAGTGAATCCGTCTAATGAGCCACACACGGTATATAACGCGACTATAGTCTGGTAAAGGGTTAGTCTGGCGAACATTAGTAAAAGGATAGATCTCAGTCCCAGTCAGTTTAATGAATCCGTCTAATGAGCCACACACGGTATATAACGCGACTATAGTCTGGTAAAGGGTTTGTCAGGCGAACATTAGTAAAAGGACAGAACACAGTCCCAGTCAGTTTAATGAATCCGTCTAATGAGCCACACACGCTATATAACGCGACTATAGTCTGGAAAAGGGTTACTCGGGCGAACATTAGTAAAAGGGCAGAACACAGTCCCAGTCAGTTTAATGAATCCGTCTAATGAGCCACACACGGTATATAACGTGACTATAGTCTGGTAAAGGGTTAGTCTGGCGAACATTAGTAAAAGGACAGAGCGCAGTCCCAGTCAGTTTAATGAATCCGTCTAATGAGCCACACACGGTATACAACGCGACTATAGTTTGGTAAAGGGTTAGTCAGGCGAACATTAGTAAAAGGACAGAACACAGTCCCAGTCAGTTTAATGAATCTGTCTAGTGAGCCACACACGATATATAACGCGACTATCGTCTGGTAAAGGGTTAGTCAGGCGAACATTAGTAAAAGGACAGAGCGCAGTCCCAGTCAGTTTAATGAATCCGTCTAATGAGCCACACACGGTATACAAGGCGACTACAGTCTGGTAAAGGGTTAGTCAGGCGAACATTAGTAAAAGGACAGAACACACTCCCAGTCAGTTTAGTGAATCCGTCTAATGAGCCACACACGGTATATAACGCGACTATAGTCTGGTAAAGGGTTACTCGGGCGAACATTAGTAAAAGGATAGAACACAGTCCCAGTCAGTTTAATGAATCCGTCTAATGAGCCACTCACGGTATATAACGCGACTATAGTCTGGTAAAGGGTTAGTCAGGCGATCATTAGTAAAAGGACAGAACACAGTCCCAGTCAGTTTAATGAATCCGTCTAATGAGCCACAGACGGTATATAACGCGATTATATAAAGGGTTAGTCAGGCGAACATTAGTAAAAGGACAGAACACAGTCCCAGTGATTTTAATGAATTTGTCTAATGAGCCACTCACGGTATATAACGTGACTATAGTCTGGTAAAGGGTTACTCGGGCGAACATTAGTAAAAGGACAGAACACAGTCCCAGTCAGTTTAGTGAATCCGTCTAATGAGCCACACACGGTATATAACGCGACTATAGTCTGGTAAAGGGTTAGTCTGGCGAACATTAGTAAAAGGATAGAACACAGTCCCAGTCAGTTTAATGAATCCGTCTAATGAGCCACTCACGGTATATAACGCGACTATAGTCTGGTAAAGGGTTAGTCTGGCGAACATTAGTAAAAGGACAGAACACAGTCCCAGTCAGTTTAATGAATCCGTCTAATGAGCCACACACGGTATATAACGCGATTATATAAAGGGTTAGTCAGGCGAACATTAGTAAAAGGACAGAACACAGTCCCAGTCAGTTTAATGAATCCGTCTAATGAGCCACACACGGTATATTACGCGATTATAGTCTGGTAAAGGGTTAGTCAGGCGAACATTAGTAAAAGGACAGAACACAGTCCCAGTCAGTTTAATGAATCCGTCTAATGAGCCACACACGGTATATTACGCGACTATAGTCTGGTAAAGGGTTAGTCAGGCGAACATTAGTAAAAGGACAGAACACAGTCCCAGTCAGTTTAATGAATCCGTCTAATGAGCCACACATGGTATATAACGCGATTATATAAAGGGTTAGTCAGGCGAACATTAGTAAAAGGACAGAACACAGTCCCAGTCAGTTTAATGAATCCGTCTAATGAGCCACACACGGTATATTACGCGACTATAGTCTGGTAAAGGGTTAGTCTGGCGAACATTAGTAAAAGGACAGAACACAGTCCCAGTCAGTTTAATGAATCCGTCTAATGAGCCACACATGGTATATAACGCGATTATATAAAGGGTTAGTCAGGCGAACATTAGTAAAAGGACAGAACACAGTCCCAGTCAGTTTCGTGAATCCGTCTAATGAGCCACACACGATATATTACGCGATTATAGTCTGGTAAAGGGTTAGTCAGGCGAACATTAGTAAAAGGACAGAACACAGTCCCAGTCAGCTTCATGAATCTGTCTAATGAGCCACACACGGTATATAACGCGATTATAGTCTGGTAGAGGGTTAGTCAGGCGAATATTAGTAAAAGGACAGAACACAGTCCCAGTCAGTTTAATGAATCCGTCTAATGAGCCACACGCGGTATATAACGCGACTATAGTCTGGTAAAGTGTTAGTCGGGCGAACATTAGTAAAAGGATAGAACACAGTCCCAGTCAGTTTAATGAATCCGTGTAATGAGCCACACACGGTATATAACGCGATTATAGTCTGGAAAAGGGTTAGTCAGGCGAACATTAGTAAAAGGACAGAAATCAGTCCCAGTCAGTTTAATGAATCTGTCTAATGAGCCACACACGGTATATAACGCGATTATATAAAGGGTTAGTCAGGCGAACATTAGTAAAAGGACAGAACACAGTCCCAGTCAGTTTAATGAATCTGTCTAATGAGCCACACACGGTATATAACGCGACTATCGGCTGGTAAAGGGTTAGTCAGGCGAACATTAGTAAAAGGACAGAACACAGTCCCAGTCAGTTTAATGAATCCGTCTAATGAGCCACACACGGTATATAACGTGACTATAGTCTGGTAAAGGGTTAGTCAGGCGAACATTAGTAAAAGGACAGAACACAGTCCCAGTCAGTTTAATGAATCTGTCTAATGAGCCACACACGGTATATAACGCGACTATCGTCTGGTAAAGGGTTAGTCAGGCGAACATTAGTAAAAGGACAGAACACAGTCCCAGTCAGTTTAATGAATCTGTCTAATGAGCCACACACGGTATATAACGCGACTATCGTCTGGTAAAGGGTTAGTCAGGCGAACATTAGTAAAAGGACAGAACACTGTCCCAGTCAGTTTACTGAATCAGTCTAATGAGCCACACACGGTATATAACGCGACTATAGTCTGGTAAGGGGTTAGTCAGGCGAACATTAGTAAAAGGACAGAACACAGTCCCAGTCAGTTTAATGAATCCGTCTAATGAGCCACACACGGTATATTACGCGATTATATAAAGGGTTAGCCAGGCGAACATTAGTAAAAGGACAGAACACAGTCCCAGTCAGTTTAATGAATCTGTCTAATGAGCCACACACGGTATATAACGCGACTATAGTCTGGTAAAGGGTTAGTCTGGCGAACATTAGAAAAAGGATAGATCTCAGTCCCAGTCAGTTTAATGAATCCGTCTAATGAGCCACACACGGTATATAACGCGATTATATAAAGGGTTAGTCAGGCGAACATTAGTAAAAGGACAGAACACAGTCCCAGTCAGTTTAATGAATCCGTCTAGTGAGCCACACACGGTATATAACGTGACTATAGTCTGGTAAAGGGTTAGTCTGGCGAACATTAGAAAAAGGATAGATCTCAGTCCCAGTCAGTTTAATGAATCCGTCTAATGAGCCACACACGGTATATAACGCGACTATAGTCTGGTAAAGGGTTTGTCAGGCGAACATTAGTAAAAGGACAGAACACAGTCCCAGTCAGTTTAATGAATCCGTCTAATGAGCCACACACGCTATATAACGCGACTATAGTCTGGAAAAGGGTTACTCGGGCGAACATTAGTAAAAGGACAGAACACAGTCCCAGTCAGTTTAATGAATCCGTCTAATGAGCCACACACGGTATATAACGTGACAATAGTCTGGTAAAGGGTTAGTCTGGCGAACATTAGTAAAAGGACAGAGCGCAGTCCCAGTCAGTTTAATGAATCCGTCTAATGAGCCACACACGGTATACAACGCGACTATAGTCTGGTAAAGGGTTAGTCAGGCGAACATTAGTAAAAGGACAGAACACAGTCCCAGTCAGTTTAATGAATCTGTCTAGTGAGCCACACACGATATATAACGCGACTATCGTCTGGTAAAGGGTTAGTCAGGCGAACATTAGTAAAAGGACAGAGCGCAGTCCCAGTCAGTTTAATGAATCCGTCTAATGAGCCACACACGGTATACAACGCGACTATAGTTTGGTAAAGGGTTAGTCAGGCGAACATTAGTAAAAGGACAGAACACACTCCCAGTCAGTTTAGTGAATCCGTCTAATGAGCCACACACGGTATATAACGCGACTATAGTCTGGTAAAGGGTTACTCGGGCGAACATTAGTAAAAGGATAGAACACAGTCCCAGTCAGTTTAATGAATCCGTCTAATGAGCCACTCACGGTATATAACGCGACTATAGTCTGGTAAAGGGTTAGTCAGGCGATCATTAGTAAAAGGACAGAACACAGTCCCAGTCAGTTTAATGAATCCGTCTAATGAGCCACAGACGGTATATAACGCGATTATATAAAGGGTTAGTCAGGCGAACATTAGTAAAAGGACAGAACACAGTCCCAGTGATTTTAATGAATTTGTCTAATGAGCCACTCACGGTATATAACGTGACTATAGTTTGGTAAAGGGTTACTCGGGCGAACATTAGTAAAAGGACAGAACACAGTCCCAGTCAGTTTAGTGAATCCGTCTAATGAGCCACACACGGTATATAACGCGACTATAGTCTGGTAAAGGGTTAGTCTGGCGAACATTAGTAAAAGGATAGATCTCAGTCCCAGTCAGTTTAATGAATCCGTCTAATGAGCCACACACGGTATATAACGCGACTATAGTCTGGTAAAGGGTTTGTCAGGCGAACATTAGTAAAAGGACAGAACACAGTCCCAGTCAGTTTAATGAATCCGTCTAATGAGCCACACACGCTATATAACGCGACTATAGTCTGGAAAAGGGTTACTCGGGCGAACATTAGTAAAAGGACAGAACACAGTCCCAGTCAGTTTAATGAATCCGTCTAATGAGCCACACACGGTATATAACGTGACTATAGTCTGGTAAAGGGTTAGTCTGGCGAACATTAGTAAAAGGACAGAGCGCAGTCCCAG
The DNA here is from genome assembly GCA_031216915.1 of Pictodentalium vernedei. NCBI lineage: Eukaryota > Metazoa > Mollusca > Scaphopoda > Dentaliida > Dentaliidae > Pictodentalium > Pictodentalium vernedei. The sequence continues at coordinate 7,402,923 of CM062291.1, read as the reverse complement.
TCAGTTTAATGAATCCGTCTAATGAGCCACACACGGTATACAACGCGACTATAGTCTGGTAAAGGGTTAGTCAGGCGAACATTAGTAAAAGGACAGAACACAGTCCCAGTCAGTTTAATGAATCTGTCTAGTGAGCCACACACGATATATAACGCGACTATCGTCTGGTAAAGGGTTAGTCAGGCGAACATTAGTAAAAGGACAGAGCGCAGTCCCAGTCAGTTTAATGAATCCGTCTAATGAGCCACACACGGTATACGAGGCGACTATAGTCTGGTAAAGGGTTAGTCAGGCGAACATTAGTAAAATGACAGAACACACTCCCAGTCAGTTTAGTGAATCCGTCTAATGAGCCACACACGGTATATAACGCGACTATAGTCTGGTAAAGGGTTACTCGGGCGAACATTAGTAAAAGGATAGAACACAGTCCCAGTGAGTTTAATGAATCTGTCTAATGAGCCACACACGGTATATAACGCGACTATAGTCTGGTAAAGGGTTAGTCAGGCGATCATTAGTAAAAGGACAGAACACAGTCCCAGTCAGTTTAATGAATCCGTCTAATGAGCCACAGACGGTATATAACGCGATTATATAAAGGGTTAGTCAGGCGAACATTAGTAAAAGGACAGAACACAGTCCCAGTGATTTTAATGAATTTGTCTAATGAGCCACTCACGGTATATAACGTGACTATAGTCTGGTAAAGGGTTAGTCAGGCGAACATTAGTAAAAGGACAGAACACAGTCCCAGTCAGTTTAGTGAATCCGTCTAATGAGCCACACACGGTATATAACGCGACTATAGTCTGGTAAAGGGTTAGTCTGGCGAACATTAGTAAAAGGATAGATCTCAGTCCCAGTCAGTTTAATGAATCCGTCTAATGAGCCACACACGGTATATAACGCGACTATAGTCTGGTAAAGGGTTTGTCAGGCGAACATTAGTAAAAGGACAGAACACAGTCCCAGTCAGTTTAATGAATCCGTCTAATGAGCCACACACGCTATATAACGCGACTATAGTCTGGAAAAGGGTTACTCGGGCGAACATTAGTAAAAGGACAGAACACAGTCCCAGTCAGTTTAATGAATCCGTCTAATGAGCCACACACGGTATATAACGTGACTATAGTCTGGTAAAGGGTTAGTCTGGCGAACATTAGTAAAAGGACAGAGCGCAGTCCCAGTCAGTTTAATGAATCCGTCTAATGAGCCACACACGGTATACAACGCGACTATAGTTTGGTAAAGGGTTAGTCAGGCGAACATTAGTAAAAGGACAGAACACAGTCCCAGTCAGTTTAATGAATCTGTCTAGTGAGCCACACACGATATATAACGCGACTATCGTCTGGTAAAGGGTTAGTCAGGCGAACATTAGTAAAAGGACAGAGCGCAGTCCCAGTCAGTTTAATGAATCCGTCTAATGAGCCACACACGGTATACAAGGCGACTATAGTCTGGTAAAGGGTTAGTCAGGCGAACATTAGTAAAAGGACAGAACACACTCCCAGTCAGTTTAGTGAATCCGTCTAATGAGCCACACACGGTATATAACGCGACTATAGTCTGGTAAAGGGTTACTCAGGCGAACATTAGTAAAAGGATAGAACACAGTCCCAGTCAGTTTAATGAATCCGTCTAATGAGCCACTCACGGTATATAACGCGACTATAGTCTGGTAAAGGGTTAGTCAGGCGATCATTAGTAAAAGGACAGAACACAGTCCCAGTCAGTTTAATGAATCCGTCTAATGAGCCACAGACGGTATATAACGCGATTATATAAAGGGTTAGTCAGGCGAACATTAGTAAAAGGACAGAACACAGTCCCAGTGATTTTAATGAATTTGTCTAATGAGCCACTCACGGTATATAACGTGACTATAGTCTGGTAAAGGGTTACTCGGGCGAACATTAGTAAAAGGACAGAACACAGTCCCAGTCAGTTTAGTGAATCCGTCTAATGAGCCACACACGGTATATAACGCGACTATAGTCTGGTAAAGGGTTAGTCTGGCGAACATTAGTAAAAGGATAGAACACAGTCCCAGTCAGTTTAATGAATCCGTCTAATGAGCCACTCACGGTATATAACGCGACTATAGTCTGGTAAAGGGTTAGTCAGGCGATCATTAGTAAAAGGACAGAACACAGTCCCAGTCAGTTTAATGAATCCGTCTAATGAGCCACACGTGGTATATAACGTGACTATAGTCTGGTAAAGGGTTACTCGGGCGAACATTAGTAAAAGGACAGAATAAAGTCCCAGTCAGTTTAATGAATCCGTCTAATGAGCCACACACGGTATATAACGCGACTATCGTCTGGTAAAGGGTTACTCGGGCGAACATTAGTAAAAGGATAGAACACAGTCTCAGTCAGTTTAATGAATCTGTCTAATGAGCCACACACGGTATATTATGCGACTATAGTCTGGTAAAGGGTTAGTCAGACGAACATTAGTAAAAGGACAGAGCACAGTTCCAGTCAGTTTAATGAATCCGTCTAATGAGCCACACACGGTATATAACGCGACTATAGTCTGGTAAAGGGTTAGTCAGACGAACATTAGTAAAAGGACAGAACACAGTCCCAGTCAGTTTAATGAATCCTTCTAATGAGCCACACTCGGTATATAACGCGACTATAGTCTGGAAAAGGGTTAGTCAGGCAAACATTAGTAAAAGGACAGAACACAGTCCCAGTCAGTTTAATGAATCCGTCTAATGAGCCACACACGGTATATAACGCGATTATAGTCTGGTAGAGGGTTATTCAGGCGAACATTAGTAAAAGGATAGAACACAGTCCCAGTCAGTTTAATGAATCCGTCTAATGAGCCACACATGGTATATAACGCGATTATATAAAGGGTTAGTCAGGCGAACATTAGTAAAAGGACAGAACACAGACCCAGTCAGTTTAATGAATCTGTCTAATGAGCCACACACGGTATATTACGCGACTATAGTCTGGTAGAGGGTTAGTCAGGCGAATATTAGTAAAAGGACAGAACACTGTCCCAGTCAGTTTAATGAATCTGTCTAATGAGCCACACACGGTATATTACGCGACTATAGTCTGGAAAAGGGTTAGTCTGGCGAACATTAGTAAAAGGACAGAACACAGTCCCAGTCAGTTTAATGAATCCGTCTAATGAGCCACACACGGTATATAACGCGATTATATAAAGGGTTAGTCAGGCGAACATTAGTAAAAGGACAGAACACAGTCCCAGTCAGTTTAATGAATCCGTCTAATGAGCCACACACGGTATATTACGCGATTATAGTCTGGTAAAGGGTTAGTCAGGCGAACATTAGTAAAAGGACAGAACACAGTCCCAGTCAGTTTCATGAATCTGTCTAATGAGTCACACAGGGTATATAAAGCTATTATAGTCTGGTAGAAGGTTAGTCAGGCGAATATTAGTAAAAGGACAGAACACAGTCCCAGTCAGTTTAATGAATCCGTCTAATGAGCCACACACGGTATATAACGCGACTATAGTCTGGTAAAGGGTTAGTCGGGCGAACATTAGTAAAAGGATAGAACACAGTCCCAGTCAGTTTAATGAATCCGTGTAATGAGCCACACACGGTATATAACGCGATTATATAAAGGGTTAGTCAGGCGAACATTAGTAAAAGGACAGAACGCAGTCCCAGTCAGTTTAATGAATCCGTCTAATGAGCCACACACGGTATATAACGCGATTATAGTCTGGAAAAGGGTTAGTCAGGCGAACATTAGTAAAAGGACAGAAATCAGTCCCAGTCAGTTTAATGAATCTGTCTAATGAGCCACACACGGTATATAACGCGATTATATAAAGGGTTAGTCAGGCGAACATTAGTAAAAGGACAGAACACAGTCCCAGTCAGTTTAATGAATCTGTCTAATGAGCCACACACGGTATAAAACGCGACTATCGTCTGGTAAAGGGTTAGTCAGGGGAACATTAGTAAAAGGACAGAACACAGTCCCAGTCAGTTTAATGAATCCGTCTAATGAGCCACACACGGTATATAACGTGACTATAGTCTGGTAAAGGGTTAGTCAGGCGAACGTTAGTAAAAGGACAGAACACAGTCCCAGTCAGTTTAATGAATCCGTCTAATGAGCCACACACGGTATATAACGTGACTGTAGTCTGGTAAAGGGTTCGTCAGGCGAACATTAGTAAAAGGACAGAACACAGTCCCAGTCAGTTTAATGAATCTGTCTAATGAGCCACACACGGTATATAACGCGACTATCGTCTGGTAAAGGGTTAGTCAGGCGAACATTAGTAAAAGGACAGAACACTGTCCCAGTCAGTTTACTGAATCAGTCTAATGAGCCACACACGGTATATAACGCGACTATAGTCTGGTAAGGGGTTAGTCAGGCGAACATTAGTAAAAGGATAGAACACAGTCCCAGTCAGTTTAATGAATCCGTCTAATGAGCCACACACGGTATATAACGCGATTATATAAAGGGTTAGTCAGGCGAACATTAGTAAAAGGACAGAACACAGTCCCAGTCAGTTTAATGAATCTGTCTAATGAGCCACACACGGTATATAACGCGACTATAGTCTGGTAAAGGGTTAGTCTGGCGAACATTAGAAAAAGGTTAGATCTCAGTCCCAGTCAGTTTAATGAATCCGTCTAATGAGCCACACACGGTATATAACGCGATTATATAAAGGGTTAGTCAGGCGAACATTAGTAAAAGGACAGAACACAGTTCCAGTCAGTTTAATGAATCCGTCTAATGAGCCACACACGGTATATAACGTGACTATAGTCTGGTAAAGGGTTAGTCAGGCGAACATTAGTAAAAGGACAGAACACAGTTCCAGTCAGTTTAATGAATCCGTCTAATGAGCCACACACGGTATATAACGCGACTATAGTCTGGTAAAGGGTTACTCGGGCGAACATTAGTCAAAGGATAGAACACAGTCCCAGTCAGTTTAATGAATCCGTCTAATGAGCCACACACGGTATATAACGTGACTATAGTCTGGTAAAGGGTTAGTCAGGCGAACATTAGTAAAAGGATAGAACACAGTCCCAGTCAGTTTAATGAATCCGTCTAATGAGCAACACACGGTATATAACGTGACTATAGTCTGGTAAAGGGTTAGTCTGGCGAACATTAGTAAAAAGATAGAACACAGTCCCAGTCAGTTTAATGAATCAGTATAATGAGCCACACACGGTATATAACGTGAATATAGTCTGGTAAAGGGTTCGTCTGGCGAACATTAGTAAAAGGATAGAACACAGTCCCAGTCAGTTTAATGAATCCGTCTAATGAGCCACACACGGTATATAACGTGACTATAGTCTGGTAAAGGGTTAGTCAGGCGAACATTAGTAAAAGGACAGAACACAGTTCCAGTCAGTTTAATGAATCCGTCTAATGAGCCACACACGGTGTATAACGCGATTATAGTCTGGTAAAGGGTTACTCGGGCGAACATTAGTAAAAGGACAGAACACAGTCCCAGTCAGTTTAATGAATCCGTCTAATGAGCCACACACGGTATATAACGCGACTATAGTCTGGTAAAGGGTTACTCGGGCGAACATTAGTCAAAGGATAGAACACAGTCCCAGTCAGTTTAATGAATCCGTCTAATGAGCCACACACGGTATATAACGTGACTATAGTCTGGTAAAGGGTTAGTCAGGCGAACATTAGTAAAAGGATAGAACACAGTCCCAGTCAGTTTAATGAATCAGTATAATGAGCCACACACGGTATATTACGCGATTATAGTCTGTTAAAGGGTTAGTCAGGCGATCATTAGTAAAAGGACAGAACACAGTCCCAGTCAGTTTAATGAATCCGTCTAATGAGCCACATACGGTATATAACGCGACTATAGGCTGGTAAAGGGTTAGTCTGGCGAACATTAGTAAAAGGATAGAACACAGTCCCAGTCAGTTTAATGAATCAGTATAATGAGCCACACACGGTATATTACGCGATTATAGTCTGTTAAAGGGTTAGTCAGGCGATCATTAGTAAAAGGACAGAACACAGTCCCAGTCAGTTTAATGAATCCGTCTAATGAGCCACACACGGTATATAACGTGACTATAGTCTGGTAAAGGGTTGGTCTGGCGAACATTAGTAAAAGGATAGAACACAGTCCCAGTCAGTTTAATGAATCAGTCTAATGAGCCACACACGGTATATAACGTGACTATAGTCTGGTAAAGGGTTAGTCTGGCGAACATTAGTAAAAGGACAGAACACAGTCCCAGTCAGTTTAATGAATCCGTCTAATGAGCCACACACGGTATATAACGTGACTATAGTCTGGTAAAGGGTTAGTCTGGCGATCATTAGTAAAAGGACAGAACACAGTCCCAGTCAGTTTAATGAATCCGTCTAATGAGCCACATACGGTATATAACGCGACTATAGGCTGGAAAAGGGTTAGTCAGGCGAACATTAGTAAAAGGACAGAACACAGTCCCAGTCAGTTTAATGAATCCGTCTAATGAGCCACATACGGTATATAACGCGACTATAGGCTGGAAAAGGGTTAGTCAGGCGAACATTAGTAAAAGGACAGAACACAGTCCCAGTCAGTTTAATGAATCCGTCTAATGAGCCACACACGGTATATAACGCGATTATATAAAGGGTTAGTCAGGCGAACATTAGTAAAAGGACAGAACACAGTCCCAGTCAGTTTAATGAATCCGTCTAATGAGCCACACACGGTGTATAACGCGATTATAGTCTGGTAAAGGGTTACTCGGGCGAACATTAGTAAAAGGACAGAACACAGTCCCAGTCAGTTTAATGAATCCGTCTAATGAGCCACACACGGTATATAACGCGACTATAGTCTGGTAAAGGGTTACTCGGGCGAACATTAGTCAAAGGATAGAACACAGTCCCAGTCAGTTTAATGAATCCGTCTAATGAGCCACACACGGTATATAACGTGACTATAGTCTGGTAAAGGGTTAGTCAGGCGAACATTAGTAAATGGATAGAACACAGTCCCAGTCAGTTTAATGAATCAGTATAATGAGCCACACACGGTATATTACGCGATTATAGTCTGTTAAAGGGTTAGTCAGGCGATCATTAGTAAAAGGACAGAACACAGTCCCAGTCAGTTTAATGAATCCGTCTAATGAGCCACATACGGTATATAACGCGACTATAGGCTGGTAAAGGGTTAGTCTGGCGAACATTAGTAAAAGGATAGAACACAGTCCCAGTCAGTTTAATGAATCAGTATAATGAGCCACACACGGTATATTACGCGATTATAGTCTGTTAAAGGGTTAGTCAGGCGATCATTAGTAAAAGGACAGAACACAGTCCCAGTCAGTTTAATGAATCCGTCTAATGAGCCACATACGGTATATAACGCGACTATAGGCTGGTAAAGGGTTAGTCTGGCGAACATTAGTAAAAGGATAGAACACAGTCCCAGTCAGTTTAATGAATCAGTATAATGAGCCACACACGGTATATTACGCGATTATAGTCTGTTAAAGGGTTAGTCAGGCGATCATTAGTAAAAGGACAGAACACAGTCCCAGTCAGTTTAATGAATCCGTCTAATGAGCCACATACGGTATATAACGCGACTATAGGCTGGAAAAGGGTTAGTCAGGCGAACATTAGTAAAAGGACAGAACACAGTCCCAGTCAGTTTAATGAATCCGTCTAATGAGCCACATACGGTATATAACGCGATTATATAAAGGGTTAGTCAGGCGAACATTAGTAAAAGGATAGAACACTGTCCCAGTCAGTTTAATGAATCTGTCTAATGAGCCACACACGGTATATAACGCGATTATATAAAGGGTTAGTCAGGCGAACATTAGTAAAAGGATAGAACACTGTCCCAGTCAGTTTAATGAATCTGTCTAATGAGCCACACACGGTATATTACGCGACTATAGTCTGGTAAAGGGTTAGTCTGGCGAACATTAGTAAAAGGACAGAACACAGTCCCAGTCAGTTTAATGAATCCGTCTAATGAGCCACACACGGTATATAACGCGATTATATAAAGGGTTAGTCAGGCGAACATTAGTAAAAGGACAGAACACAGTCCCAGTCAGTTTAATGAATCCGTCTAATGAGCCACACACGGTATATTACGCGATTATAGTCTGGTAAAGGGTTAGTCAGGCGAACATTAGTAAAAGGACAGAACACAGTCCCAGTCAGTTTAATGAATCCGTCTAATGAGCCACACACGGTATATTACGCGACTATAGTCTGGTAAAGGGTTAGTCAGGCGAACATTAGTAAAAGGACAGAACACAGTCCCAGTCAGTTTAATGAATCCGTCTAATGAGCCACACATGGTATATAACGCGATTATATAAAGGGTTAGTCAGGCGAACATTAGTAAAAGGACAGAACACAGTCCCAGTCAGTTTAATGAATCCGTCTAATGAGCCACACACGGTATATTACGCGACTATAGTCTGGTAAAGGGTTAGTCTGGCGAACATTAGTAAAAGGACAGAACACAGTCCCAGTCAGTTTAATGAATCCGTCTAATGAGCCACACATGGTATATAACGCGATTATATAAAGGGTTAGTCAGGCGAACATTAGTAAAAGGACAGAACACAGTCCCAGTCAGTTTAATGAATCCGTCTAATGAGCCACACACGATATATTACGCGATTATAGTCTGGTAAAGGGTTAGTCAGGCGAACATTAGTAAAAGGACAGAACACAGTCCCAGTCAGCTTCATGAATCTGTCTAATGAGCCACACACGGTATATAACGCGATTATAGTCTGGTAGAGGGTTAGTCAGGCGAATATTAGTAAAAGGACAGAACACAGTCCCAGTCAGTTTAATGAATCCGTCTAATGAGCCACACGCGGTATATAACGCGACTATAGTCTGGTAAAGTGTTAGTCGGGCGAACATTAGTAAAAGGATAGAACACAGTCCCAGTCAGTTTAATGAATCCGTGTAATGAGCCACACACGGTATATAACGCGATTATAGTCTGGAAAAGGGTTAGTCAGGCGAACATTAGTAAAAGGACAGAAATCAGTCCCAGTCAGTTTAATGAATCTGTCTAATGAGCCACACACGGTATATAACGCGATTATATAAAGGGTTAGTCAGGCGAACATTAGTAAAAGGACAGAACACAGTCCCAGTCAGTTTAATGAATCTGTCTAATGAGCCACACACGGTATATAACGCGACTATCGTCTGGTAAAGGGTTAGTCAGGCGAACATTAGTAAAAGGACAGAACACAGTCCCAGTCAGTTTAATGAATCCGTCTAATGAGCCACACACGGTATATAACGTGACTATAGTCTGGTAAAGGGTTAGTCAGGCGAACATTAGTAAAAGGACAGAACACAGTCCCAGTCAGTTTAATGAATCTGTCTAATGAGCCGCACACGGTATATAACGCGACTATCGTCTGGTAAAGGGTTAGTCAGGCGAACATTAGTAAAAGGACAGAACACAGTCCCAGTCAGTTTAATGAATCTGTCTAATGAGCCACACACGGTATATAACGCGACTATCGTCTGGTAAAGGGTTAGTCAGGCGAACATTAGTAAAAGGACAGAACACTGTCCCAGTCAGTTTACTGAATCAGTCTAATGAGCCACACACGGTATATAACGCGACTATAGTCTGGTAAGGGGTTAGTCAGGCGAACATTAGTAAAAGGACAGAACACAGTCCCAGTCAGTTTAATGAATCCGTCTAATGAGCCACACACGGTATATTACGCGATTATATAAAGGGTTAGTCAGGCGAACATTAGTAAAAGGACAGAACACAGTCCCAGTCAGTTTAATGAATCTGTCTAATGAGCCACACACGGTATATAACGCGACTATAGTCTGGTAAAGGGTTAGTCTGGCGAACATTAGAAAAAGGATAGATCTCAGTCCCAGTCAGTTTAATGAATCCGTCTAATGAGCCACACACGGTATATAACGCGATTATATAAAGGGTTAGTCAGGCGAACATTAGTAAAAGGACAGAACACAGTCCCAGTCAGTTTAATGAATCCGTCTAGTGAGCCACACACGGTATATAACGTGACTATAGTCTGGTAAAGGGTTAGTCTGGCGAACATTAGAAAAAGGATAGATCTCAGTCCCAGTCAGTTTAATGAATCCGTCTAATGAGCCACACACGGTATATAACGCGACTATAGTCTGGTAAAGGGTTTGTCAGGCGAACATTAGTAAAAGGACAGAACACAGTCCCAGTCAGTTTAATGAATCCGTCTAATGAGCCACACACGCTATATAACGCGACTATAGTCTGGAAAAGGGTTACTCGGGCGAACATTAGTAAAAGGACAGAACACAGTCCCAGTCAGTTTAATGAATCCGTCTAATGAGCCACACACGGTATATAACGTGACAATAGTCTGGTAAAGGGTTAGTCTGGCGAACATTAGTAAAAGGACAGAGCGCAGTCCCAGTCAGTTTAATGAATCCGTCTAATGAGCCACACACGGTATACAACGCGACTATAGTCTGGTAAAGGGTTAGTCAGGCGAACATTAGTAAAAGGACAGAACACAGTCCCAGTCAGTTTAATGAATCTGTCTAGTGAGCCACACACGATATATAACGCGACTATCGTCTGGTAAAGGGTTAGTCAGGCGAACATTAGTAAAAGGACAGAGCGCAGTCCCAGTCAGTTTAATGAATCCGTCTAATGAGCCACACACGGTATACAACGCGACTATAGTCTGGTAAAGGGTTAGTCAGGCGAACATTAGTAAAAGGACAGAACACACTCCCAGTCAGTTTAATGAATCCGTCTAATGAGCCACACACGGTATATAACGTGACTATAGTCTGGTAAAGGGTTAGTCTGGCGATCATTAGTAAAAGGACAGAACACAGTCCCAGTCAGTTTAATGAATCCGTCTAATGAGCCACATACGGTATATAACGCGACTATAGGCTGGAAAAGGGTTAGTCAGGCGAACATTAGTAAAAGGACAGAACACAGTCCCAGTCAGTTTAATGAATCCGTCTAATGAGCCACATACGGTATATAACGCGACTATAGGCTGGAAAAGGGTTAGTCAGGCGAACATTAGTAAAAGGACAGAACACAGTCCCAGTCAGTTTAATGAATCCGTCTAATGAGCCACACACGGTATATAACGCGATTATATAAAGGGTTAGTCAGGCGAACATTAGTAAAAGGACAGAACACAGTCCCAGTCAGTTTAATCAATCCGTCTAATGAGCCACACACGGTGTATAACGCGATTATAGTCTGGTAAAGGGTTACTCGGGCGAACATTAGTAAAAGGACAGAACACAGTCCCAGTCAGTTTAATGAATCCGTCTAATGAGCCACACACGGTATATAACGCGACTATAGTCTGGTAAAGGGTTACTCGGGCGAACATTAGTCAAAGGATAGAACACAGTCCCAGTCAGTTTAATGAATCCGTCTAATGAGCCACACACGGTATATAACGTGACTATAGTCTGGTAAAGGGTTAGTCAGGCGAACATTAGTAAATGGATAGAACACAGTCCCAGTCAGTTTAATGAATCAGTATAATGAGCCACACACGGTATATTACGCGATTATAGTCTGTTAAAGGGTTAGTCAGGCGATCATTAGTAAAAGGACAGAACACAGTCCCAGTCAGTTTAATGAATCCGTCTAATGAGCCACATACGGTATATAACGCGACTATAGGCTGGTAAAGGGTTAGTCTGGCGAACATTAGTAAAAGGATAGAACACAGTCCCAGTCAGTTTAATGAATCAGTATAATGAGCCACACACGGTATATTACGCGATTATAGTCTGTTAAAGGGTTAGTCAGGCCATCATTAGTAAAAGGACAGAACACAGTCCCAGTCAGTTTAATGAATCCGTCTAATGAGCCACATACGGTATATAACGCGACTATAGGCTGGTAAAGGGTTAGTCTGGCGAACATTAGTAAAAGGATAGAACACAGTCCCAGTCAGTTTAATGAATCAGTATAATGAGCCACACACGGTATATTACGCGATTATAGTCTGTTAAAGGGTTAGTCAGGCGATCATTAGTAAAAGGACAGAACACAGTCCCAGTCAGTTTAATGAATCCGTCTAATGAGCCACATACGGTATATAACGCGACTATAGGCTGGAAAAGGGTTAGTCAGGCGAACATTAGTAAAAGGACAGAACACAGTCCCAGTCAGTTTAATGAATCCGTCTAATGAGCCACATACGGTATATAACGCGATTATATAAAGGGTTAGTCAGGCGAACATTAGTAAAAGGATAGAACACTGTCCCAGTCAGTTTAATGAATCTGTCTAATGAGCCACACACGGTATATAACGCGATTATATAAAGGGTTAGTCAGGCGAACATTAGTAAAAGGATAGAACACTGTCCCAGTCAGTTTAATGAATCTGTCTAATGAGCCACACACGGTATATTACGCGACTATAGTCTGGTAAAGGGTTAGTCTGGCGAACATTAGTAAAAGGACAGAACACAGTCCCAGTCAGTTTAATGGATCCGTCTAATGAGCCACACACGGTATATAACGCGATTATATAAAGGGTTAGTCAGGCGAACATTAGTAAAAGGACAGAACACAGTCCCAGTCAGTTTAATGAATCCGTCTAATGAGCCACACACGGTATATTACGCGACTATAGTCTGGTAAAGGGTTAGTCAGGCGAACATTAGTAAAAGGACAGAACACAGTCCCAGTCAGTTTAATGAATCCGTCTAATGAGCCACACATGGTATATAACGCGATTATATAAAGGGTTAGTCAGGCGAACATTAGTAAAAGGACAGAACACAGTCCCAGTCAGTTTAATGAATCCGTCTAATGAGCCACACACGGTATATTACGCGACTATAGTCTGGTAAAGGGTTAGTCTGGCGAACATTAGTAAAAGGACAGAACACAGTCCCAGTCAGTTTAATGAATCCGTCTAATGAGCCACACATGGTATATAACGCGATTATATAAAGGGTTAGTCAGGCGAACATTAGTAAAAGGACAGAACACAGTCCCAGTCAGTTTAATGAATCCGTCTAATGAGCCACACACGATATATTACGCGATTATAGTCTGGTAAAGGGTTAGTCAGGCGAACATTAGTAAAAGGACAGAACACAGTCCCAGTCAGCTTCATGAATCTGTCTAATGAGCCACACACGGTATATAACGCGATTATAGTCTGGTAGAGGGTTAGTCAGGCGAATATTAGTAAAAGGACAGAACACAGTCCCAGTCAGTTTAATGAATCCGTCTAATGAGCCACACGCGGTATATAACGCGACTATAGTCTGGTAAAGTGTTAGTCGGGCGAACATTAGTAAAAGGATAGAACACAGTCCCAGTCAGTTTAATGAATCCGTGTAATGAGCCACACACGGTATATAACGCGATTATAGTCTGGAAAAGGGTTAGTCAGGCGAACATTAGTAAAAGGACAGAAATCAGTCCCAGTCAGTTTAATGAATCTGTCTAATGAGCCACACACGGTATATAACGCGATTATATAAAGGGTTAGTCAGGCGAACATTAGTAAAAGGACAGAACACAGTCCCAGTCAGTTTAATGAATCTGTCTAATGAGCCACACACGGTATATAACGCGACTATCGTCTGGTAAAGGGTTAGTCAGGCGAACATTAGTAAAAGGACAGAACACAGTCCCAGTCAGTTTAATGAATCCGTCTAATGAGCCACACACGGTATATAACATGACTATAGTCTGGTAAAGGGTTAGTCAGGCGAACATTAGTAAAAGGACAGAACACAGTCCCAGTCAGTTTAATGAATCTGTCTAATGAGCCACACACGGTATATAACGCGACTATCGTCTGGTAAAGGGTTAGTCAGGCGAACATTAGTAAAAGGACAGAACACAGTCCCAGTCAGTTTAATGAATCTGTCTAATGAGCCACACACGGTATATAACGCGACTATCGTCTGGTAAAGGGTTAGTCAGGCGAACATTAGTAAAAGGACAGAACACTGTCCCAGTCAGTTTACTGAATCAGTCTAATGAGCCACACACGGTATATAACGCGACTATAGTCTGGTAAGGGGTTAGTCAGGCGAACATTAGTAAAAGGACAGAACACAGTCCCAGTCAGTTTAATGAATCCGTCTAATGAGCCACACACGGTATATTACGCGATTATATAAAGGGTTAGTCAGGCGAACATTAGTAAAAGGACAGAACACAGTCCCAGTCAGTTTAATGAATCTGTCTAATGAGCCACACACGGTATATAACGCGACTATAGTCTGGTAAAGGGTTAGTCTGGCGAACATTAGAAAAAGGATAGATCTCAGTCCCAGTCAGTTTAATGAATCCGTCTAATGAGCCACACACGGTATATAACGCGATTATATAAAGGGTTAGTCAGGCGAACATTAGTAAAAGGACAGAACACAGTCCCAGTCAGTTTAATGAATCCGTCTAGTGAGCCACACACGGTATATAACGTGACTATAGTCTGGTAAAGGGTTAGTCTGGCGAACATTAGAAAAAGGATAGATCTCAGTCCCAGTCAGTTTAATGAATCCGTCTAATGAGCCACACACGGTATATAACGCGACTGTAGTCTGGTAAAGGGTTTGTCAGGCGAACATTAGTAAAAGGACAGAACACAGTCCCAGTCAGTTTAATGAATCCGTCTAATGAGCCACACACGCTATATAACGCGACTATAGTCTGGAAAAGGGTTACTCGGGCGAACATTAGTAAAAGGACAGAACACAGTCCCAGTCAGTTTAATGAATCCGTCTAATGAGCCACACACGGTATATAACGTGACAATAGTCTGGTAAAGGGTTAGTCTGGCGAACATTAGTAAAAGGACAGAGCGCAGTCCCAGTCAGTTTAATGAATCCGTCTAATGAGCCACACACGGTATACAACGCGACTATAGTCTGGTAAAGGGTTAGACAGGCGAACATTAGTAAAAGGACAGAACACAGTCCCAGTCAGTTTAATGAATCTGTCTAGTGAGCCACACACGATATATAACGCGACTATCGTCTGGTAAAGGGTTAGTCAGGCGAACATTAGTAAAAGGACAGAGCGCAGTCCCAGTCAGTTTAATGAATCCGTCTAATGAGCCACACACGGTATACAACGCGACTATAGTCTGGTAAAGGGTTAGTCAGGCGAACATTAGTAAAAGGACAGAACACACTCCCAGTCAGTTTAATGAATCCGTCTAATGAGCCACACACGGTATATAACGTGACTATAGTCTGGTAAAGGGTTAGTCTGGCGATCATTAGTAAAAGGACAGAACACAGTCCCAGTCAGTTTAATGAATCCGTCTAATGAGCCACATACGGTATATAACGCGACTATAGGCTGGAAAAGGGTTAGTCAGGCGAACATTAGTAAAAGGACAGAACACAGTCCCAGTCAGTTTAATGAATCCGTCTAATGAGCCACATACGGTATATAACGCGACTATAGGCTGGAAAAGGGTTAGTCAGGCGAACATTAGTAAAAGGACAGAACACAGTCCCAGTCAGTTTAATGAATCCGTCTAATGAGCCACACACGGTATATAACGCGATTATATAAAGGGTTAGTCAGGCGAACATTAGTAAAAGGACAGAACACAGTCCCAGTCAGTTTAATGAATCCGTCTAATGAGCCACACACGGTGTATAACGCGATTATAGTCTGGTAAAGGGTTACTCGGGCGAACATTAGTAAAAGGACAGAACACAGTCCCAGTCAGTTTAATGAATCCGTCTAATGAGCCACACACGGTATATAACGCGACTATAGTCTGGTAAAGGGTTACTCGGGCGAACATTAGTCAAAGGATAGAACACAGTCCCAGTCAGTTTAATGAATCCGTCTAATGAGCCACACACGGTATATAACGTGACTATAGTCTGGTAAAGGGTTAGTCAGGCGAACATTAGTAAATGGATAGAACACAGTCCCAGTCAGTTTAATGAATCAGTATAATGAGCCACACACGGTATATTACGCTATTATAGTCTGTTAAAGGGTTAGTCAGGCGATCATTAGTAAAAGGACAGAACACAGTCCCAGTCAGTTTAATGAATCCGTCTAATGAGCCACATACGGTATATAACGCGACTATAGGCTGGTAAAGGGTTAGTCTGGCGAACATTAGTAAAAGGATAGAACACAGTCCCAGTCAGTTTAATGAATCAGTATAATGAGCCACACACGGTATATTACGCGATTATAGTCTGTTAAAGGGTTAGTCAGGCGATCATTAGTAAAAGGACAGAACACAGTCCCAGTCAGTTTAATGAATCCGTCTAATGAGCCACATACGGTATATAACGCGACTATAGGCTGGTAAAGGGTTAGTCTGGCGAACATTAGTAAAAGGATAGAACACAGTCCCAGTCAGTTTAATGAATCAGTATAATGAGCCACACACGGTATATTACGCGATTATAGTCTGTTAAAGGGTTAGTCAGGCGATCATTAGTAAAAGGACAGAACACAGTCCCAGTCAGTTTAATGAATCCGTCTAATGAGCCACATACGGTATATAACGCGACTATAGGCTGGAAAAGGGTTAGTCAGGCAAACATTAGTAAAAGGACAGAACACAGTCCCAGTCAGTTTAATGAATCCGTCTAATGAGCCACATACGGTATATAACGCGATTATATAAAGGGTTAGTCAGGCGAACATTAGTAAAAGGATAGAACACTGTCCCAGTCAGTTTAATGAATCTGTCTAATGAGCCACACACGGTATATAACGCGATTATATAAAGGGTTAGTCAGGCGAACATTAGTAAAAGGATAGAACACTGTCCCAGTCAGTTTAATGAGTCTGTCTAATGAGCCACACACGGTATATTACGCGACTATAGTCTGGTAAAGGGTTAGTCTGGCGAACATTAGTAAAAGGACAGAACACAGTCCCAGTCAGTTTAATGAATCCGTCTAATGAGCCACACACGGTATATAACGCGATTATATAAAGGGTTAGTCAGGCGAACATTAGTAAAAGGACAGAACACAGTCCCAGTCAGTTTAATGAATCCGTCTAATGAGCCACACACGGTATATTACGCGATTATAGTCTGGTAAAGGGTTAGTCAGGCGAACATTAGTAAAAGGACAGAACACAGTCCCAGTCAGTTTAATGAATCCGTCTAATGAGCCACACACGGTATATTACGCGACTATAGTCTGGTAAAGGGTTAGTCAGGCGAACATTAGTAAAAGGACAGAACACAGTCCCAGTCAGTTTAATGAATCCGTCTAATGAGCCACACATGGTATATAACGCGATTATATAAAGGGTTAGTCAGGCGAACATTAGTAAAAGGACAGAACACAGTCCCAGTCAGTTTAATGAATCCGTCTAATGAGCCACACACGGTATATTACGCGACTATAGTCTGG
Source organism: Pictodentalium vernedei (assembly GCA_031216915.1). Taxonomy (NCBI): domain Eukaryota; kingdom Metazoa; phylum Mollusca; class Scaphopoda; order Dentaliida; family Dentaliidae; genus Pictodentalium; species Pictodentalium vernedei. The sequence goes on along the minus strand of CM062291.1, from coordinate 7,385,501 downwards.
TAAAGGGTTAGTCTGGCGAACATTAGTAAAAGGACAGAACACAGTCCCAGTCAGTTTAATGAATCCGTCTAATGAGCCACACATGGTATATAACGCGATTATATAAAGGGTTAGTCAGGCGAACATTAGTAAAAGGACAGAACACAGTCCCAGTCAGTTTAATGAATCCGTCTAATGAGCCACACACGATATATTACGCGATTATAGTCTGGTAAAGGGTTAGTCAGGCGAACATTAGTAAAAGGACAGAACACAGTCCCAGTCAGCTTCATGAATCTGTCTAATGAGCCACACACGGTATATAACGCGATTATAGTCTGGTAGAGGGTTAGTCAGGCGAATATTAGTAAAAGGACAGAACACAGTCCCAGTCAGTTTAATGAATCCGTCTAATGAGCCACACGCGGTATATAACGCGACTATAGTCTGGTAAAGTGTTAGTCGGGCGAACATTAGTAAAAGGATAGAACACAGTCCCAGTCAGTTTAATGAATCCGTGTAATGAGCCACACACGGTATATAACGCGATTATAGTCTGGAAGAGGGTTAGTCAGGCGAACATTAGTAAAAGGACAGAAATCAGTCCCAGTCAGTTTAATGAATCTGTCTAATGAGCCACACACGGTATATAACGCGATTATATAAAGGGTTAGTCAGGCGAACATTAGTAAAAGGACAGAACACAGTCCCAGTCAGTTTAATGAATCTGTCTAATGAGCCACACACGGTATATAACGCGACTATCGTCTGGTAAAGGGTTAGTCAGGCGAACATTAGTAGAAGGACAGAACACAGTCCCAGTCAGTTTAATGAATCCGTCTAATGAGCCACACACGGTATATAACGTGACTATAGTCTGGTAAAGGGTTAGTCAGGCGAACATTAGTAAAAGGACAGAACACAGTCCCAGTCAGTTTAATGAATCTGTCTAATGAGCCACACACGGTATATAACGCGACTATCGTCTGGTAAAGGGTTAGTCAGGCGAACATTAGTAAAAGGACAGAACACTGTCCCAGTCAGTTTACTGAATCAGTCTAATGAGCCACACACGGTATATAACGCGACTATAGTCTGGTAAGGGGTTAGTCAGGCGAACATTAGTAAAAGGACAGAACACAGTCCCAGTCAGTTTAATGAATCCGTCTAATGAGCCACACACGGTATATTACGCGATTATATAAAGGGTTAGCCAGGCGAACATTAGTAAAAGGACAGAACACAGTCCCAGTCAGTTTAATGAATCTGTCTAATGAGCCACACACGGTATATAACGCGACTATAGTCTGGTAAAGGGTTAGTCTGGCGAACATTAGAAAAAGGATAGATCTCAGTCCCAGTCAGTTTAATGAATCCGTCTAATGAGCCACACACGGTATATAACGCGATTATATAAAGGGTTAGTCAGGCGAACATTAGTAAAAGGACAGAACACAGTCCCAGTCAGTTTAATGAATCCGTCTAGTGAGCCAGACACGGTATATAACGTGACTATAGTCTGGTAAAGGGTTAGTCTGGCGAACATTAGAAAAAGGATAGATCTCAGTCCCAGTCAGTTTAATGAATCCGTCTAATGAGCCACACACGGTATATAACGCGACTATAGTCTGGTAAAGGGTTTGTCAGGCGAACATTAGTAAAAGGACAGAACACAGTCCCAGTCAGTTTAATGAATCCGTCTAATGAGCCACACACGCTATATAACGCGACTATAGTCTGGAAAAGGGTTACTCGGGCGAACATTAGTAAAAGGACAGAACACAGTCCCAGTCAGTTTAATGAATCCGTCTAATGAGCCACACACGGTATATAACGTGACAATAGTCTGGTAAAGGGTTAGTCTGGCGAACATTAGTAAAAGGACAGAGCGCAGTCCCAGTCAGTTTAATGAATCCGTCTAATGAGCCACACACGGTATACAACGCGACTATAGTCTGGTAAAGGGTTAGTCAGGCGAACATTAGTAAAAGGACAGAACACAGTCCCAGTCAGTTTAATGAATCTGTCTAGTGAGCCACACACGATATATAACGCGACTATCGTCTGGTAAAGGGTTAGTCAGGCGAACATTAGTAAAAGGACAGAGCGCAGTCCCAGTCAGTTTAATGAATCCGTCTAATGAGCCACACACGGTATACAACGCGACTATAGTCTGGTAAAGGGTTAGTCAGGCGAACATTAGTAAAAGGACAGAACACACTCCCAGTCAGTTTAGTGAATCCCTCTAATGAGCCACACACGGTATATAACGCGACTATAGTCTGGTAAAGGGTTACTCGGGCGAACATTAGTAAAAGGATAGAACACAGTCCCAGTCAGTTTAATGAATCCGTCTAATGAGCCACTCACGGTATATAACGCGACTATAGTCTGGTAAAGGGTTAGTCAGGCGATCATTAGTAAAAGGACAGAACACAGTCCCAGTCAGTTTAATGAATCCGTCTAATGAGCCACAGACGGTATATAACGCGATTATATAAAGGGTTAGTCAGGCGAACATTAGTAAAAGGACAGAACACAGTCCCAGTGATTTTAATGAATTTGTCTAATGAGCCACTCACGGTATATAACGTGACTATAGTCTGGTAAAGGGTTACTCGGGCGAACATTAGTAAAAGGACAGAACACAGTCCCAGTCAGTTTAGTGAATCCGTCTAATGAGCCACACACGGTATATAACGTGACTATAGTCTGGTAAAGGGTTAGTCTGGCGACCATTAGTAAAAGGACAGAACACAGTCCCAGTCAGTTTAATGAATCCGTCCAATGAGCCACATACGGTATATAACGCGACTATAGGCTGGAAAAGGGTTAGTCAGGCGAACATTAGTAAAAGGACAGAACACAGTCCCAGTCAGTTTAATGAATCCGTCTAATGAGCCACATACGGTATATAACGCGACTATAGGCTGGAAAAGGGTTAGTCAGGCGAACATTAGTAAAAGGACAGAACACAGTCCCAGTCAGTTTAATGAATCCGTCTAATGAGCCACACACGGTATATAACGCGATTATATAAAGGGTTAGTCAGGCGAACATTAGTAAAAGGACAGAACACAGTCCCAGTCAGTTTAATGAATCCGTCTAATGAGCCACACACGCTGTATAACGCGATTATAGTCTGGTAAAGGGTTACTCGGGCGAACATTAGTAAAAGACAGAACACAGTCCCAGTCAGTTTAATGAATCCGTCTAATGAGCCACACACGGTATATAACGCGACTATAGTCTGGTAAAGGGTTACTCGGGCGAACATTAGTCAAAGGATAGAACACAGTCCCAGTCAGTTTAATGAATCCGTCTAATGAGCCACACACGGTATATAACGTGACTATAGTCTGGTAAAGGGTTAGTCAGGCGAACATTAGTAAATGGATAGAACACAGTCCCAGTCAGTTTAATGAATCAGTATAATGAGCCACACACGGTATATTACGCGATTATAGTCTGTTAAAGGGTTAGTCAGGCGATCATTAGTAAAAGGACAGAACACAGTCCCAGTCAGTTTAATGAATCCGTCTAATGAGCCACATACGGTATATAACGCGACTATAGGCTGGTAAAGGGTTAGTCTGGCGAACATTAGTAAAAGGATAGAACACAGTCCCAGTCAGTTTAATGAATCAGTATAATGAGCCACACACGGTATATTACGCGATTATAGTCTGTTAAAGGGTTAGTCAGGCGATCATTAGTAAAAGGACAGAACACAGTCCCAGTCAGTTTAATGAATCCGTCTAATGAGCCACATACGGTATATAACGCGACTATAGGCTGGTAAAGGGTTAGTCTGGCGAACATTAGTAAAAGGATAGAACACAGTCCCAGTCAGTTTAATGAATCAGTATAATGAGCCACACACGGTATATTACGCGATTATAGTCTGTTAAAGGGTTAGTCAGGCGATCATTAGTAAAAGGACAGAACACAGTCCCAGTCAGTTTAATGAATCCGTCTAATGAGCCACATACGGTATATAACGCGACTATAGGCTGGAAAAGGGTTAGTCAGGCGAACATTAGTAAAAGGACAGAACACAGTCCCAGTCAGTTTAATGAATCCGTCTAATGAGCCACATACGGTATATAACGCGATTATATAAAGGGTTAGTCAGGCGAACATTAGTAAAAGGATAGAACACTGTCCCAGTCAGTTTAATGAATCTGTCTAATGAGCCACACACGGTATATAACGCGATTATATAAAGGGTTAGTCAGGCGAACATTAGTAAAAGGATAGAACACTGTCCCAGTCAGTTTAATGAATCTGTCTAATGAGCCACACACGGTATATTACGCGACTATAGTCTGGTAAAGGGTTAGTCTGGCGAACATTAGTAAAAGGACAGAACACAGTCCCAGTCAGTTTAATGAATCCGTCTAATGAGCCACACACGGTATATAACGCGATTATATAAAGGGTTAGTCAGGCGAACATTAGTAAAAGGACAGAACACAGTCCCAGTCAGTTTAATGAATCCGTCTAATGAGCCACACACGGTATATTACGCGATTATAGTCTGGTAAAGGGTTAGTCAGGCGAACATTAGTAAAAGGACAGAACACAGTCCCAGTCAGTTTAATGAATCCGTCTAATGAGCCACACACGGTATATTACGCGACTATAGTCTGGTAAAGGGTTAGTCAGGCGAACATTAGTAAAAGGACAGAACACAGTCCCAGTCAGTTTAATGAATCCGTCTAATGAGCCACACATGGTATATAACGCGATTATATAAAGGGTTAGTCAGGCGAACATTAGTAAAAGGACAGAACACAGTCCCAGTCAGTTTAATGAATCCGTCTAATGAGCCACACACGGTATATTACGCGACTATAGTCTGGTAAAGGGTTAGTCTGGCGAACATTAGTAAAAGGACAGAACACAGTCCCAGTCAGTTTAATGAATCCGTCTAATGAGCCACACATGGTATATAACGCGATTATATAAAGGGTTAGTCAGGCGAACATTAGTAAAAGGACAGAACACAGTCCCAGTCAGTTTAATGAATCCGTCTAATGAGCCACACACGATATATCACGCGATTATAGTCTGGTAAAGGGTTAGTCAGGCGAACATTAGTAAAAGGACAGAACACAGTCCCAGTCAGCTTCATGAATCTGTCTAATGAGCCACACACGGTATATAACGCGATTATAGTCTGGTAAAGGGTTAGTCAGGCGATCATTAGTAAAAGGACAGAACACAGTCCTAGTCAGTTTAATGAATCCGTCTAATGAGCCACAGACGGTATATAACGCGATTATATAAAGGGTTAGTCAGGCGAACATTAGTAAAAGGACAGAACACAGTCCCAGTGATTTTAATGAATTTGTCTAATGAGCCACTCACGGTATATAACGTGACTATAGTCTGGTAAAGGGTTACTCGGGCGAACATTAGTAAAAGGACAGAACACAGTCCCAGTCAGTTTAGTGAATCCGTCTAATGAGCCACACACGGTATATAACGCGACTATAGTCTGGTAAAGGGTTAGTCTGGCGAACATTAGTAAAAGGATAGATCTCAGTCCCAGTCAGTTTAATGAATCCGTCTAATGAGCCACACACGGTATATAACGCGACTATAGTCTGGTAAAGGGTTTGTCAGGCGAACATTAGTAAAAGGACAGAACACAGTCCCAGTCAGTTTAATGAATCCGTCTAATGAGCCACACACGCTATATAACGCGACTATAGTCTGGAAAAGGGTTACTCGGGCGAACATTAGTAAAAGGACAGAACACAGTCCCAGTCAGTTTAATGAATCCGTCTAATGAGCCACACACGGTATATAACGTGACTATAGTCTGGTAAAGGGTTAGTCTGGCGAACATTAGTAAAAGGACAGAGCGCAGTCCCAGTCAGTTTAATGAATCCGTCTAATGAGCCACACACGGTATACAACGCGACTATAGTCTGGTAAAGGGTTAGTCAGGCGAACATTAGTAAAAGGACAGAACACAGTCCCAGTCAGTTTAATGAATCTGTCTAGTGAGCCACACACGATATATAACGCGACTATCGTCTGGTAAAGGGTTAGTCAGGCGAACATTAGTAAAAGGACAGAGCGCAGTCCCAGTCAGTTTAATGAATCCGTCTAATGAGCCACACACGGTATACAAGGCGACTATAGTCTGGTAAAGGGTTAGTCAGGCGAACATTAGTAAAAGGACAGAACACACTCCCAGTCAGTTTAGTGAATCCGTCTAATGAGCCACACACGGTATATAACGCGACTACAGTCTGGTAAAGGGTTACTCGGGCGAACATTAGTAAAAGGATAGAACACAGTCCCAGTCAGTTTAATGAATCCGTCTAATGAGCCACTCACGGTATATAACGCGACTATAGTCTGGTAAAGGGTTAGTCAGGCGATCATTAGTAAAAGGACAGAACACAGTCCCAGTCAGTTTAATGAATCCGTCTAATGAGCCACAGACGGTATATAACGCGATTATATAAAGGGTTAGTCAGGCGAACATTAGTAAAAGGACAGAACACAGTCCCAGTGATTTTAATGAATTTGTCTAATGAGCCACTCACGGTATATAACGTGACTATAGTCTGGTAAAGGGTTACTCGGGCGAACATTAGTAAAAGGACAGAACACAGTCCCAGTCAGTTTAGTGAATCCGTCTAATGAGCCACACACGGTATATAACGCGACTATAGTCTGGTAAAGGGTTAGTCTGGCGAACATTAGTAAAAGGATAGAACACAGTCCCAGTCAGTTTAATGAATCCGTCTAATGAGCCACTCACGGTATATAACGCGACTATAGTCTGGTAAAGGGTTAGTCAGGCGATCATTAGTAAAAGGACAGAACACAGTCCCAGTCAGTTTAATGAATCCGTCTAATGAGCCACACGTGGTATATAACGTGACTATAGTCTGGTAAAGGGTTACTCGGGCGAACATTAGTAAAAGGACAGAACAAAGTCCCAGTCAGTTTAATGAATCCGTCTAATGAGCCACACACGGTATATAACGCGACTATCGTCTGGTAAAGGGTTACTCGGGCGAACATTAGTAAAAGGATAGAACACAGTCTCAGTCAGTTTAATGAATCTGTCTAATGAGCCACACACGGTATATTATGCGACTATAGTCTGGTAAAGGGTTAGTCAGACGAACATTAGTAAAAGGACAGAGCACAGTTCCAGTCAGTTTAATGAATCCGTCTAATGAGCCACACACGGTATATAACGCGACTATAGTCTGGTAAAGGGTTAGTCAGACGAACATTAGTAAAAGGACAGAACACAGTCCCAGTCAGTTTAATGAATCCTTCTAATGAGCCACACTCGGTATATAACGCGACTATAGTCTGGAAAAGGGTTAGTCAGGCAAACATTAGTAAAAGGACAGAACACAGTCCCAGTCAGTTTAATGAATCCGTCTAATGAGCCACACACGGTATATAACGCGATTATAGTCTGGTAGAGGGTTATTCAGGCGAACATTAGTAAAAGGATAGAACACAGTCCCAGTCAGTTTAATGAATCCGTCTAATGAGCCACACATGGTATATAACGCGATTATATAAAGGGTTAGTCAGGCGAACATTAGTAAAAGGACAGAACACAGTCCCAGTCAGTTTAATGAATCTGTCTAATGAGCCACACACGGTATATCACGCGACTATAGTCTGGTAGAGGGTTAGTCAGGCGAATATTAGTAAAAGGACAGAACACTGTCCCAGTCAGTTTAATGAATCTGTCTAATGAGCCACACACGGTATATTACGCGACTATAGTCTGGTAAAGGGTTAGTCTGGCGAACATTAGTAAAAGGACAGAACACAGTCCCAGTCAGTTTAATGAATCCGTCTAATGAGCCACACACGGTATATAACGCGATTATATAAAGGGTTAGTCAGGCGAACATTAGTAAAAGGACAGAACACAGTCCCAGTCAGTTTAATGAATCCGTCTAATGAGCCACACACGGTATATTACGCGATTATAGTCTGGTAAAGGGTTAGTCAGGCGAACATTAGTAAAAGGACAGAACACAGTCCCAGTCAGTTTCATGAATCTGTCTAATGAGTCACACAGGGTATATAAAGCGATTATAGTCTGGTAGAAGGTTAGTCAGGCGAATATTAGTAAAAGGACAGAACACAGTCCCAGTCAGTTTAATGAATCCGTCTAATGAGCCACACACGGTATATAACGCGACTATAGTCTGGTAAAGGGTTAGTCGGGCGAACATTAGTAAAAGGATAGAACACAGTCCCAGTCAGTTTAATGAATCCGTGTAATGAGCCACACACGGTATATAACGCGATTATATAAAGGGTTAGTCAGGCGAACATTAGTAAAAGGACAGAACGCAGTCCCAGTCAGTTTAATGAATCCGTCTAATGAGCCACACACGGTATATAACGCGATTATAGTCTGGAAAAGGGTTAGTCAGGCGAACATTAGTAAAAGGACAGAAATCAGTCCCAGTCAGTTTAATGAATCTGTCTAATGAGCCACACACGGTATATAACGCGATTATATAAAGGGTTAGTCAGGCGATCATTAGTAAAATTACAGAACACAGTCCCAGTCAGTTTAATGAATCCGTCTAATGAGCCACACACGGTATATAACGCGATTATATAAAGGGTTAGTCAGGCGAACATTAGTAAAAGGACAGAACACAGTCCCAGTCAGTTTAATGAATCTGTCTAATGAGCCACACACGGTATATAACGCGACTATAGTCTGGTAAAGGGTTAGTCTGGCGAACATTAGAAAAAGGTTAGATCTCAGTCCCAGTCAGTTTAATGAATCCGTCTAATGAGCCACACACGGTATATAACGCGATTATATAAAGGGTTAGTCAGGCGAACATTAGTAAAAGGACAGAACACAGTCCCAGTCAGTTTAATGAATCCGTCTAGTGAGCCACACACGGTATATAACGTGACTATAGTCTGGTAAAGGGTTAGTCTGGCGAACATTAGAAAAAGGATAGATCTCAGTCCCAGTCAGTTTAATGAATCCGTCTAATGAGCCACACACGGTATATAACGCGACTATAGTCTGGTAAAGGGTTTGTCAGGCGAACATTAGTAAAAGGACAGAACACAGTCCCAGTCAGTTTAATGAATCCGTCTAATGAGCCACACACGGTATATAACGCGACTATAGTCTGGAAAAGGGTTACTCGGGCGAACATTAGTAAAAGGACAGAACACAGTCCCAGACAGTTTAATGAATCCGTCTAATGAGCCACACACGCTATATAACGCGACTATAGTCTGGAAAAGGGTTACTCGGGCGAACATTAGTAAAAGGACAGAACACAGTCCCAGTCAGTTTAATGAATCCGTCTAATGAGCCACACACGCTATATAACGTGACTATAGTCTGGTAAAGGGTTAGTCAGGCAAACATTAGTAAAAGGACAGAAGACAGTCCCAGTCAGTTTAATGAATCTGTCTAGTGAGCCACACACGATATATAACGCGACTATAGTCTGGTAAAGGGTTAGTCAGGCGAACATTAGTAAAAGGACAGAGCGCAGTCCCAGTCAGTTTAATGAATCCGTCTAATGAGCCACAGACGGTATATAACGCGATTATATAAAGGGTTAGTCAGGCGAACATTAGTAAAAGGACAGAACACAGTCCCAGTGATTTTAATGAATTTGTCTAATGAGCCACACACGGTATATAACGCGACTATAGTCTGGTAAAGGGTTAGTCGGGCGAACATTAGTAAAAGGATAGAACACAGTCCCAGTCAGTTTAATGAATCCGTCCAATGAGCCACTCACGGTATATAACGCGACTATAGTCTGGAAAAGGGTTAGTCAGGCGATCATTAGTAAAAGGACAGAACACAGTCCCAGTCAGTTTAACGAATCCGTCTAATGAGCCACACGTGGTATATAACGTGACTATAGTCTGGTAAAGGGTTACTCGGGCGAACATTAGTAAAAGGACAGAACACAGTCCCAGTCAGTTTAATGAATCCGTCCAATGAGCCACTCACGGTATATAACGCGACTATAGTCTGGAAAAGGGTTAGTCAGGCGAACATTAGTAAAAGGACAGAACACAGTCCCAGTCAGTTTAATGAATCCGTCTAATGAGCCACTCACGGAATATAACGCGATTATATAAAGGGTTAGTCTGGCGAACATTAGAAAAAGGACAGAACACAGTCCCAGTCAGTTTAATGAATCTGTCTAATGAGCCACTCACGGTATATAACGTGACTATAGTCTGGTAAAGCGTTACTCGGGCGAACATTAGTAAAAGGACAGAACACAGTCCCAGTCAGTTTAATGAATCTGTCTAATGAGCCACACACGGTATATAACGTGACTATAGTCTGGTAAAGGGTTAGTCAGGCGAACATTAGTAAAAGGACAGAACACAGTCCCAGTCAGTTTAATGAATTTGTCTAATGAGCCACTCACGGTATATAACGTGACTATAGTCTGGTAAAGGGTTAGTCAGGCGAACATTAGTAAAAGGACAGAACACAGTCCCAGTCAGTTTAATGAATCCGTTTAATGAGCCACTCACGGTATATAACGCGATTATATAAAGGGTTAGTCTGGCGAACATTAGTAAAAGGACAGAACACAGTCCCAGTCAGTTTAATGAATCTGTCTAATGAGCCACTCACGGTATATAACGTGACTATAGTCTGGTAAAGCGTTACTCGGGCGAACATTAGTAAAAGGACAGAACACAGTCCCAGTCAGTTTAATGAATCTGTCTAATGAGCCACACACGGTATATAACGTGACTATAGTCTGGTAAAGGGTTAGTCAGGCGAACATTAGTAAAAGGACAGAACACAGTCCCAGTCAGTTTAATGAATCCGTCTAATGAGCCACACACGGTATATAACGCGATTATATAAAGGGTTAGTCAGGCGAACATTAGTAAAAGGATAGAACACAGTCCCAGTCAGTTTAATGAATCCGTCTAATGAGCCACACACGGTATATAACGCGACTATAGTCTGGTAAAGGGTTAGTCAGGCGAACATTAGTAAAAGGACAGAACACAGTCCCAGTCAGTTTAATGAATCTGTCTAATGAGCCACACACGGTATATTACGCGACTATCGTCTGGTAAAGGGTTAGTCAGGCGAACATTAGTAAAAGGACAGAACACAGTCCCAGTCAGTTTAATGAATTTGTCTAATGAGCCACTCATGGTATATAACGTGAATATAGTCTGGTAAAGGGTTAGTCAGGCGAACATTAGTAAAAGGACAGAACACAGTCCCAGCCAGTTTAATGAATCTGTCTAGTGAGCCACACACGGTATATAACGTGAATATAGTCTGGTAAAGGGTTAGTCAGGCGAACATTAGTAAAAGGACAGAACACAGTCCCAGTCAGTTTAATGAATCCGTCTAATGAGCCACACACGGTATATAACGTGACTGTAGTCTGGTAAAGGGTTCGTCAGGCGAACATTAGTAAAAGGACAGAACACAGTCCCAGTCAGTTTAATGAATCTGTCTAATGAGCCACACACGGTATATTACGCGACTGTAGTCTGGTAAAGGGTTAGTCTGGCGAACATTAGTAAAAGGACAGAACACAGTCCCAGTCAGTTTAATGAATCCGTCTAATGAGCCACACACGGTATATAACGCGATTATATAAAGGGTTAGTCATGCGAACATTAGTAAAAGGACAGAACACAGTCCCAGTCAGTTTAATGAATCCGTCTAATGAGCCACACACGGTATATTACGCGATTATAGTCTGGTAAAGGGTTAGTCAGGCGAACATTAGTAAAAGGACAGAACACAGTCCCAGTCAGTTTCATGAATCTGTCTAATGAGTCACACAGGGTATATAAAGCGATTATAGTCTGGTAGAAGGTTAGTCAGGCGAATATTAGTAAAGGGACAGAACACAGTCCCAGTCAGTTTAATGAATCCGTCTAATGAGCCACACACGGTATATAACGCGACTATAGTCTGGTAAAGGGTTAGTCAGACGAACATTAGTAAAAGGACAGAACACAGTCCCAGTCAGTTTAATGAATCCTTCTAATGAGCCACACTCGGTATATAACGCGACTATAGTCTGGAAAAGGGTTAGTCAGGCAAACATTAGTAAAAGGACAGAACACAGTCCCAGTCAGTTTAATGAATCCGTCTAATGAGCCACTCACGGTATATAACGCGACTATAGTCTGGTAAAGGGTTAGTCAGGCGATCATTAGTAAAAGGACAGAACACAGTCCCAGTCAGTTTAATGAATCCGTCTAATGAGCCACAGACGGTATATAACGCGATTATATAAAGGGTTAGTCAGGCGAACATTAGTAAAAGGACAGAACACAGTCCCAGTGATTTTAATGAATTTGTCTAATGAGCCACTCACGGTATATAACGTGACTATAGTCTGGTAAAGGGTTACTCGGGCGAACATTAGTAAAAGGACAGAACACAGTCCCAGTCAGTTTAGTGAATCCGTCTAATGAGCCACACACGGTATATAACGCGACTATAGTCTGGTAAAGGGTTAGTCTGGCGAACATTAGTAAAAGGATAGAACACAGTCCCAGTCAGTTTAATGAATCCGTCTAATGAGCCACTCACGGTATATAACGCGACTATAGTCTGGTAAAGGGTTAGTCAGGCGATCATTAGTAAAAGGACAGAACACAGTCCCAGTCAGTTTAATGAATCCGTCTAATGAGCCACACGTGGTATATAACGTGACTATAGTCTGGTAAAGGGTTACTCGGGCGAACATTAGTAAAAGGACAGAACAAAGTCCCAGTCAGTTTAATGAATCCGTCTAATGAGCCACACACGGTATATAACGCGACTATCGTCTGGTAAAGGGTTACTCGGGCGAACATTAGTAAAAGGATAGAACACAGTCTCAGTCAGTTTAATGAATCTGTCTAATGAGCCACACACGGTATATTATGCGACTATAGTCTGGTAAAGGGTTAGTCAGACGAACATTAGTAAAAGGACAGAGCACAGTTCCAGTCAGTTTAATGAATCCGTCTAATGAGCCACACACGGTATATAACGCGACTATAGTCTGGTAAAGGGTTAGTCAGACGAACATTAGTAAAAGGACAGAACACAGTCCCAGTCAGTTTAATGAATCCTTCTAATGAGCCACACTCGGTATATAACGCGACTATAGTCTGGAAAAGGGTTAGTCAGGCAAACATTAGTAAAAGGACAGAACACAGTCCCAGTCAGTTTAATGAATCCGTCTAATGAGCCACACACGGTATATAACGCGATTATAGTCTGGTAGAGGGTTATTCAGGCGAACATTAGTAAAAGGATAGAACACAGTCCCAGTCAGTTTAATGAATCCGTCTAATGAGCCACACATGGTATATAACGCGATTATATAAAGGGTTAGTCAGGCGAACATTAGTAAAAGGACAGAACACAGTCCCAGTCAGTTTAATGAATCTGTCTAATGAGCCACACACGGTATATTACGCGACTATAGTCTGGTAGAGGGTTAGTCAGGCGAATATTAGTAAAAGGACAGAACACTGTCCCAGTCAGTTTAATGAATCTGTCTAATGAGCCACACACGGTATATTACGCGACTATAGTCTGGTAAAGGGTTAGTCTGGCGAACATTAGTAAAAGGACAGAACACAGTCCCAGTCAGTTTAATGAATCCGTCTAATGAGCCACACACGGTATATAACGCGATTATATAAAGGGTTAGTCAGGCGAACATTAGTAAAAGGACAGAACACAGTCCCAGTCAGTTTAATGAATCCGTCTAATGAGCCACACACGGTATATTACGCGATTATAGTCTGGTAAAGGGTTAGTCAGGCGAACATTAGTAAAAGGACAGAACACAGTCCCAGTCAGTTTCATGAATCTGTCTAATGAGTCACACAGGGTATATAAAGCGATTATAGTCTGGTAGAAGGTTAGTCAGGCGAATATTAGTAAAAGGACAGAACACAGTCCCAGTCAGTTTAATGAATCCGTCTAATGAGCCACACACGGTATATAACGCGACTATAGTCTGGTAAAGGGTTAGTCGGGCGAACATTAGTAAAAGGATAGAACACAGTCCCAGTCAGTTTAATGAATCCGTGTAATGAGCCACACACGGTATATAACGCGATTATATAAAGGGTTAGTCAGGCGAACATTAGTAAAAGGACAGAACGCAGTCCCAGTCAGTTTAATGAATCCGTCTAATGAGCCACACACGGTATATAACGCGATTATAGTCTGGAAAAGGGTTAGTCAGGCGAACATTAGTAAAAGGACAGAAATCAGTCCCAGTCAGTTTAATGAATCTGTCTAATGAGCCACACACGGTATATAACGCGATTATATAAAGGGTTAGTCAGGCGAACATTAGTAAAAGGACAGAACACAGTCCCAGTCAGTTTAATGAATCTGTCTAATGAGCCACACACGGTATAAAACGCGACTATCGTCTGGTAAAGGGTTAGTCAGGGGAACATTAGTAAAAGGACAGAACACAGTCCCAGTCAGTTTAATGAATCCGTCTAATGAGCCACACACGGTATATAACGTGACTATAGTCTGGTAAAGGGTTAGTCAGGCGAACGTTAGTAAAAGGACAGAACACAGTCCCAGTCAGTTTAATGAATCCGTCTAATGAGCCACACACGGTATATAACGTGACTGTAGTCTGGTAAAGGGTTCGTCAGGCGAACATTAGTAAAAGGACAGAACACAGTCCCAGTCAGTTTAATGAATCTGTCTAATGAGCCACACACGGTATATAACGCGACTATCGTCTGGTAAAGGGTTAGTCAGGCGAACATTAGTAAAAGGACAGAACACTGTCCCAGTCAGTTTACTGAATCAGTCTAATGAGCCACACACGGTATATAACGCGACTATAGTCTGGTAAGGGGTTAGTCAGGCGAACATTAGTAAAAGGATAGAACACAGTCCCAGTCAGTTTAATGAATCCGTCTAATGAGCCACACACGGTATATAACGCGATTATATAAAGGGTTAGTCAGGCGAACATTAGTAAAAGGACAGAACACAGTCCCAGTCAGTTTAATGAATCTGTCTAATGAGCCACACACGGTATATAACGCGACTATAGTCTGGTAAAGGGTTAGTCTGGCGAACATTAGAAAAAGGTTAGATCTCAGTCCCAGTCAGTTTAATGAATCCGTCTAATGAGCCACACACGGTATATAACGCGATTATATAAAGGGTTAGTCAGGCGAACATTAGTAAAAGGACAGAACACAGTCCCAGTCAGTTTAATGAATCCGTCTAGTGAGCCACACACGGTATATAACGTGACTATAGTCTGGTAAAGGGTTAGTCTGGCGAACATTAGAAAAAGGATAGATCTCAGTCCCAGTCAGTTTAATGAATCCGTCTAATGAGCCACACACGGTATATAACGCGACTATAGTCTGGTAAAGGGTTTGTCAGGCGAACATTAGTAAAAGGACAGAACACAGTCCCAGTCAGTTTAATGAATCCGTCTAATGAGCCACACACGGTATATAACGCGACTATAGTCTGGAAAAGGGTTACTCGGGCGAACATTAGTAAAAGGACAGAACACAGTCCCAGACAGTTTAATGAATCCGTCTAATGAGCCACACACGCTATATAACGCGACTATAGTCTGGAAAAGGGTTACTCGGGCGAACATTAGTAAAAGGACAGAACACAGTCCCAGTCAGTTTAATGAATCCGTCTAATGAGCCACACACGCTATATAACGTGACTATAGTCTGGTAAAGGGTTAGTCAGGCAAACATTAGTAAAAGGACAGAACACAGTCCCAGTCAGTTTAATGAATCTGTCTAGTGAGCCACACACGATATATAACGCGACTATAGTCTGGTAAAGGGTTAGTCAGGCGAACATTAGTAAAAGGACAGAGCGCAGTCCCAGTCAGTTTAATGAATCCGTCTAATGAGCCACAGACGGTATATAACGCGATTATATAAAGGGTTAGTCAGGCGAACATTAGTAAAAGGACAGAACACAGTCCCAGTGATTTTAATGAATTTGTCTAATGAGCCACACACGGTATATAACGCGACTATAGTCTGGTAAAGGGTTAGTCGGGCGAACATTAGTAAAAGGATAGAACACAGTCCCAGTCAGTTTAATGAATCCGTCCAATCAGCCACTCACGGTATATAACGCGACTATAGTCTGGAAAAGGGTTAGTCAGGCGATCATTAGTAAAAGGACAGAACACAGTCCCAGTCAGTTTAACGAATCCGTCTAATGAGCCACACGTGGTATATAACGTGACTATAGTCTGGTAAAGGGTTACTCGGGCGAACATTAGTAAAAGGACAGAACACAGTCCCAGTCAGTTTAATGAATCCGTCCAATGAGCCACTCACGGTATATAACGCGACTATAGTCTGGAAAAGGGCTAGTCAGGCGAACATTAGTAAAAGGACAGAACACAGTCCCAGTCAGTTTAATGAATCCGTCTAATGAGCCACTCACGGTATATAACGCGATTATATAAAGGGTTAGTCTGGCGAACATTAGAAAAAGGACAGAACACAGTCCCAGTCAGTTTAATGAATCTGTCTAATGAGCCACTCACGGTATATAACGTGACTATAGTCTGGTAAAGCGTTACTCGGGCGAACATTAGTAAAAGGACAGAACACAGTCCCAGTCAGTTTAATGAATCTGTCTAATGAGCCACACACGGTATATAACGTGACTATAGTCTGGTAAAGGGTTAGTCAGGCGAACATTAGTAAAAGGACAGAACACAGTCCCAGTCAGTTTAATGAATTTGTCTAATGAGCCACTCACGGTATATAACGTGACTATAGTCTGGTAAAGGGTTAGTCAGGCGAACATTAGTAAAAGGACAGAACACAGTCCCAGTCAGTTTAATGAATCCGTTTAATGAGCCACTCACGGTATATAACGCGATTATATAAAGGGTTAGTCTGGCGAACATTAGTAAAAGGACAGAACACAGTCCCAGTCAGTTTAATGAATCTGTCTAATGAGCCACTCACGGTATATAACGTGACTATAGTCTGGTAAAGCGTTACTCGGGCGAACATTAGTAAAAGGACAGAACACAGTCCCAGTCAGTTTAATGAATCTGTCTAATGAGCCACACACGGTATATAACGTGACTATAGTCTGGTAAAGGGTTAGTCAGGCGAACATTAGTAAAAGGACAGAACACAGTCCCAGTCAGTTTAATGAATCCGTCTAATGAGCCACACACGGTATATAACGCGATTATATAAAGGGTTAGTCAGGCGAACATTAGTAAAAGGATAGAACACAGTCCCAGTCAGTTTAATGAATCCGTCTAATGAGCCACACACGGTATATAACGCGACTATAGTCTGGTAAAGGGTTAGTCAGGCGAACATTAGTAAAAGGACAGAACACAGTCCCAGTCAGTTTAATGAATCTGTCTAATGAGCCACACACGGTATATTACGCGACTATCGTCTGGTAAAGGGTTAGTCAGGCGAACATTAGTAAAAGGACAGAACACAGTCCCAGTCAGTTTAATGAATTTGTCTAATGAGCCACTCACGGTATATAACGTGAATATAGTCTGGTAAAGGGTTAGTCAGGCGAACATTAGTAAAAGGACAAAACACAGTCCCAGTCAGTTTAATGAATCTGTCTAGTGAGCCACACACGGTATATAACGTGAATATATTCTGGTAAAGGGTTAGTCAGGCGAACATTAGTAAAAGGACAGAACACAGTCCCAGTCTGTTTAATGAATCTGTCTAGTGAGCCACACACGGTATATAACGCGACTATAGTCTGGTAAAGGGTTAGTCAGGCGAACATTAGTAAAAGGACAGAACACAGTCCCAGTCAGTTTAATGAATCCGTCTAATGAGCCACACACGGTATATAACGCGACTATGGTCTGGGAAAGGGTTACTCGGGCGAACATTAGTGAAAGGACAGAACACAGTCCCAGTCAGTTTAATGAATCCGTCAAATGAGCCACACACGGTATATAACGTGACTATAGTCTGGTAAAGGGTTAGTCAGGCGAACATTAGTAAAAGGACAGAACACAGTCCCAGTCAGTTTAATGAATCCGTCTAATGAGCCACACACGGTATATAACGCGACTATAGTCTGGTAAAGGGTTACTCGGGCGAACATTAGTAAAAGGACAGAGCACAGTTCCAGTCAGTTTAATGAAACCGTATAATGAGCCACACACGGTATATAACGTGACTATAGTCTGGTAAAGGGTTAGTCTGGCGAACATTAGTAAAAGGACAGAGCACAGTTCCAGTCAGTTTAATGAATCCGTCTAATGAGCCACACACGGTATATAACGTGACTATAGTCTAGTAAAGGGTTAGTCGGGCGAACATTAGTAAAAGGATAGAACACAGTCCCAGTCAGTTTAATGAATCCGTCTAATGAGCCACACACGGTATATAACATGACTATAGTCTGGTAAAGGGTTAGTCTGGCAAACATTAGTAAAAGGACAGAACACAGTCCCAGTCAGTTTAATGAATCCGTCTAATGAGCCACACACGCTATATAACGCGACTATAGACTGGTAAAGGGTTAGTCGGGCGAACATTAGTAAAAGGATAGAACACAGTCCCAGTCAGTTTAATGAATCCGTCTAATGAGCCGCTCACGGTATATAACGCGACTATAGTCAGGTAAAGGGTTAGTCAGGCGAACATTAGTAAAAGGACAGAACACAGTCCCAGTCAGTTTAATGAATCCGTCTAATGAGCCACACATGGTATATAACGTGACTATAGTATGGTAAAGGGTTACTCGGGCGAACATTAGTAAAAGGACAGAGCACAGTTCCAGTTAGTTTAATGAATCCGTCTAATGAGCCACACACGGTATATAACGCGATTATATAAAGGGTTAGTCAGGCGAACATTAGTAAAAGGACAGAACACAGTCCCAGTCTGTTTAATGAATCCGTCTAATGAGCCACTCACGGTATATAACGTGACTATAGTCTGGTAAAGGGTTAGTCAGGCGAACATTAGTAAAAGGATAGAACACAGTCCCAGTCAGTTTAATGAATCCGTCTAATGAGCCACACACGGTATATAACACGATTATAGTCTGGTAAAGGGTTAGTCAGGCGAACATTAGTAAAAGGACAGAACACAGTCCCAGTCAGTTTAATGAATCCGTCTAATGAGCCACACACGGTATATAACGCGACTATAGTCTGGTAAAGGGTTAGTCTGGCGAACATTAATAAAAGGATAGAACACAGTCCCAGTCAGTTTAATGAATCAGTCTAATGAGCCGCTCCTGGTATATAACGTGACTATAGTCTGGTAAAGGGTTAGTCGGTCGAACATTAGTAAAAGGACAGAGCACAGTCCCAGTCAGTTTAATGAATCCGTCTAATGAGCCACACACGGTATATAACGTGACGATAGTCTGGTAAAGGGTTAGTCAGGCGAACATTAGTAAAAGGACAGAACACAGTCCCAGTCAGTTTAATGAATCCGTCTAATGAGCCACACACGGTATATAACGCGATTATATAAAGGGTTAGTCAGGCGAACATTAGTAAAAGGACAGAGCGCAGTCCCAGTCAGTTTAATGAATCCGTCTAATGAGCCACACACGGTATATAACGCGACTATCGACTGGGAGAGGGTTAGTCAGGCGAACATTAGTAAAAGGACAGAGCGCAGTCCCAGTCAGTTTAATGAATCTGTCTAATGAGCCACACACGGTATATAACGTGACTATAGTCTGGTAAAGGGTTAGTCTGGCGAACATTAGTAAAAGGATAGAACACAGTCCCAGTCAGTTTAATGAATCCGTCTAATGAGCCGCTCATGGTATATAACGTGACTATAGTCTGGTAAAGGGTTAGTCGGTCGAACATTAGTAAAAGGACAGAGCACAGTCCCAGTCAGTTTAATGAATCCGTCTAATGAGCCACACACGGTATATAACGCGACTATAGTCTGGTAAAGGATTAGTCTGGCAACGTTAGTAAAAGGATAGAAAACAGTCCCAGTCAGTTTAATGAATCCGTCTAATGAGCCACACATGGTATATAACGTGACTATAGTCTGGTAAAGGGTTAGTCAGGCGAACATTAGTAAAAGGACAGAACACAGTCCCAGTCAGTTTAATGAATCCGTCTAATGAGCCACAAACGGTATATAACGCGACTATCGACTGGTAGAGGGTTAGTGAGGCGAACATTAGTAAAAGGACAGATCACAGTCCCAGTCAGTTTAATGAATCTGTCTAATGAGCTACAATCGGTATATAACGCGACTATCGTCTGGGAGAGGGTTAATCGGGCGAACATTAGTCAAAGGACAGAACACAGTCCCAGTCAGTTTAACGAATCCGTCTAATGAGCCACACATGGTATATAACGTGACTATAGTCTGGTAAATGGTTACTCGGGCGAACATTAGTCAAAGGACAGAACACAGTCCCAGTCAGTTTAATGAATCCGTCTAATGAGCCACACACGTTATATACCGCGATTATATAAAGGGTTAGTCAGGCGAACATTAGTAAAAGGACAGAACTCAGTCCCAGTCAGTTTAATGAATCCATCTAATGAGCCACACACGGTATATAACACGACTATCGTCTGGTAAAGGGTTACTCGGGCGAACATTAGTAAAAGGACAGAGCACAGTTGCAGTCAGTGTAATGAATCCGTCTAATGAGCCACACACGGTATATAACGCGACTATAGTCTGGTAAAGGGTTAGTCTGGCAACGTTAGTAAAAGGATAGAAAACAGTCCCAGTCAGTTTAATGAATCAGTCTAATGAGCCACTCACGGTATATAACGTGACTATAGTCTGGTAAAGGGTTAGTCAGGCGAACATTAGTAAAAGGACAGAACACAGTCCCAGTCAGTTTAATGAATCCGTCTAATGAGCCACACACGATATATAACGCGACTGTAGTCTGGTAAAGGGTTACTCGGGCAAGATTAGTAAAAGGACGGAGCACAGTTCCATTCAGTTTAATGAATCCGTCTAATGAGCCACACACGGCATATAACGCGACTATCGTCAGGTAAAGGGTTACTCGGGCGAACATTAGTAAAAGGATAGAACACAGTCCCAGTCAGTTTAATGAATCTGTCTAATGAGCCACACATGGTATATAACGTGACTGTAGTCTGGTAAAGGGTTACTCGGGCGAACATTAGTAAAAGGATAGAACACAGTCCCGGTCAGTTTAATGAATCCGTCTAATGAGCCACACATGGTATATAACGTGACTATAGTCTGGTAAAGGGTTACTCGGGCGAACATTAGTAAAAGGAAAGAGCAAAGTTCCAGTGAGTTTAATGAATCCGTCTAATGAGCCACACACGGTATATAACGCGATTATATAAATGGTTAGTCAGGCGAACATTAGTAAAAGGAAAGAACACAGTCCCAGTCAGTTTAATGAATCCGTCTAATGAGCCACACACGGTATATAACGCGATTAAATAAAGGGTTAGTCAGGCGAACATTAGTAAAAGGACAGAACACAGTCCCAGTCAGTTTAATGAATCTGTCTAATGAGCCACACACGGTATATTACGCGACTATAGTCTGGTAAAGGGTTACTCGGACGAACATTAGTAAAAAGACAGAACACAGTCCCAGTCAGTTTAATGAATCTGTCTAATGAGCCACACATGGTATATAACGCGACAATAGTCTGGTAAACGGTTACTCGGGCGAACATTAGTAAAAGGACAGAACACAGTCCCAGTCAGTTTAATGAATCTCTCTAATGAGCCACACATGGTATATAACGCGACTATGGTCTGGTAAAGGGTTAGTCAGGCGAACATTAGTAAAAGGACAGAACACAGTCCCAGTCAGTTTAATGAATCTGTCTAATGAGCCACACATGGTATATAACGTGACTGTAGTCTGGTAAAGGGTTACTCGGGCGAACATTAGTAAAAGGATAGAACACAGTCCCGGTCAGTTTAATGAATCCGTCTAATGAGCCACACATGGTATATAACGTGACTATAGTCTGGTAAAGGGTTACTCGGACGAACATTAGTAAAAGGATAGAACACAGTCCCAGTCAGTTTAATGAATCCGTCTAATGAGCCTCACACGGTATATAACGCGACTACCGTCTGGTAAAGGGTTACTCGGGCGAACATTAGTAAAAGGAAAGAGCACAGTTCCAGTGAGTTTAATGAATCCGTCTAATGAGCCACACACGGTATATAACGCGACTATAGTCTGGTAAAGGGTTACTCGGACGAACATTAGTAAAAAGACAGAACACAGTCCCAGTCAGTTTAATGAATCTGTCTAATGAGCCACACATGGTATATAACGCGACAATAGTCTGGTAAACGGTTACTCGGGCGAACATTAGTAAAAGGACAGAACACAGTCCCAGTCAGTTTAATGAATCTGTCTAATGAGCCACACATGGTATATAACGCGACTATAGTCTGGTAAAGGGTTAGTCAGGCGAACATTAGTAAAAGGACAGAACACAGTCCCAGTCAGTTTAATGAATCTGTCTAATGAGCCACACACGGTATATAACGTGACTATAGTCTGGTAAAGGGTTAGTCAGGCGAACATTAGTAAAAGGACAGAACACAGTCCCAGTCAGTTTAATGAATCTGTCTAATGAGCCACACACGGTATATAACGCGATTATATAAAGGGTTAGTCAGGCGAACATTAGTAAAAGGACAGAACACAGTCCCAGTCAGTTTAATGAATCTGTCTAATGAGCCACACACGGTATATTACGCGACTATAGTCTGGTAAAGGGTTACTCGGACGAACATTAGTAAAAAGACAGAACACAGTCCCAGTCAGTTTAATGAATCTGTCTAATGAGCCACACATGGTATATAACGCGACAATAGTCTGGTAAACGGTTACTCGGGCGAACATTAGTAAAAGGACAGAACACAGTCCCAGTCAGTTTAATGAATCTGTCTAATGAGCCACACATGGTATATAACGCGACCATAGTCTGGTAAAGGGTTAGTCAGGCGAACATTAGTAAAAGGACAGAACACAGTCCCAGTCAGTTTAATGAATCTGTCTAATGAGCCACACACGGTATATAACGTGACTATAGTCTGGTAAAGGGTTAGTCAGGCGAACATTAGTAAAAGGACAGAACACAGTCCCAGTCAGTTTAATGAATCTGTCTAATGAGCCACACACGGTATATAACGCGATTATATAAAGGGTTAGTCAGGCGAACATTAGTAAAAGGACAGAACACAGTCCCAGTCAGTTTAATGAATCTGTCTAATGAGCCACACATGGTATATAACGCGACAATAGTCTGGTAAACGGTTACTCGGGCGAACATTAGTAAAAGGACAGAACACAGTCCCAGTCAGTTTAATGAATCTGTCTAATGAGCCACACATGGTATATAACGCGACAATAGTCTGGTAAACGGTTACTCGGGCGAACATTAGTAAAAGGACAGAACACAGTCCCAGTCAGTTTAATGAATCTGTCTAATGAGGCACACACGGTATATAACGCCACTATAGTCTGGTAAAGGGTTAGTCAGGCGAACATTAGTAAAAGGACAGAACACAGTCCCAGTCAGTTTAATGAATCCGTCTAATGAGCCACACACGGTATATAACGCGACTATAGTCTGGTAAAGGGTTAGTCAGGCGAACATTAGTAAAAGGACAGAACGCTGTCCCAGTCAGTTTAATGAATCTGTCTAAAGAGCCCCACACGGTATATAGCGCGACTATAGTCTGGTAAAGGGTTACGCGGGCGAACATTAGTCAAAGGATAGAACACAGTCCCAGTCAGTTTAATGAATCCGTCTAATGAGCCACACACGGTATATAACGCGATTATATAAAGGGTTAGTCAGGCGAACATTAGTAAAAGGACAGAACACAGTCCCAGTCAGTTTAATGAATCTGTCTAATGAGCCACACACGGTGTATAACGCGACTATAGTCTGGTAAAGGGTTACTCGGGCGAACATTTGTCAAAGGATAGAACACAGTCCCAGTCAGTTTAATGAATCCGTCTAATGAGCCACACACGGTATATAACGCGACTATAGTCTGGTAAAGGGTTACTCGGGCGAACATTAGTAAAAGGACAGAGCACAGTTCCAGTCAGTTTAATGAATCCGTCTAATGAGCCACACACGGTATATAACGTTACTATAGTCTGGTAAAGGGTTAGTCTGGCGAACATTAGTAAAAGGATAGAACACAGTCCCAGACAGTTTAATGAATCAGTCTAATGAGCCACTCATGGTATATAACGTGACTATAGACTGGTAAAGGGTTAGTCGGGCGGACATTAGTAAAAGGACAGAGCACAGTCCCAGTCAGTTTGATGAATCCGTCTAATGAGCCACACACGGTATATAACGTGACTATAGTCTGGTAAAGGGTTACTCGGGCGAACATTAGTAAAAGGATAGAACACAGTCCCAGACAGTTTAATGAATCAGTCTAATGAGCCACTCATGGTATATAACGTGACTATAGTCTGGTAAAGGGTTAGTCAGGCGAACATTAGTAAAAGGACAGAACACAGTCCCAGTCAGTTTAATGAATCTGTCTAATGAGCCACACATGATATATAACGCGATTATATAAAGGATTAGTCAGGCGAACATTAGTAAAAGGACAGAGCGCAGTCCCAGTCAGTTTAATGAATCCGTCTAATGAGCCACAAACGGTATATAAACGCGATTATCGACTGGGAGAGGGTTAGTCAGGCGAACATTAGTAAAAGGACAGAGCGCAGTCCCAGTCAGTTTAATGAATCTGTCTAATGAGCCACACACGGTATATAACGCGACTATAGTCTGGTAAAGGGTTAATCGGGCGAACATTAGTCAAAGGACAGAACACAGTCCCTGTCAGTTTAATGAATCCGTCTAATGAGCGACACACGGTATATAACGCGATTATATAAAGGGTTAGTCTGGAGAACATTAGTAAAAGGACAGAACACAGTCCCAGTCAGTTTAATGAATCTGTCTAATGAGCCACACACGGTATATAACGCGACAATCGTCTGGTAAAGGATTAGTCAGGCGAACATTAGTAAAATGACAGAACACAGTCCCAGTCAGTTTAATGAATCCGTCTAATGAGCCACACACGGTATATAACGCGACTATAGTCTGGTAAAGGATTAGTCAGGCGAACATTAGTAAAATGACAGAACACAGTCCCAGTCAGTTTAATGAATCCGTCTAATGAGCCACACACGGTATATAACGCGATTATAGTCTGGTAAAGGATTAGTCAGGCGAACATTAGTAAAATGACAGAACACAGTCCCAGTCTGTTTACTGAATCCGTCTAATGAGCCACACGCGGTATATAACGTGATTATATAAAGGGTTAGTCAGGCGAACATTAGTAAAAGGACAGAGCACAGTCCCAGTCAGTTTATTGAATCCGTCTAATGAGCCATACACGGTATATAACGTGATTATATAAAGGGTTAGTCAGGCGAACATTAGTAAAAGGACAGAGCACAGTCCCAGTCAGTTTAATGAATCCGTCTAATGAGCCACACACGGTATATAACGCGATTATAGTCTGGTAAAGGGTTAGTCAGGCGAACATTAGTAAAAGGACAGAACACAGTCCCAGTCAGTTTAATGAATCCTTCTAATGAGCCACACACGGTATATAACGCGACTATAGTCTGGTAAAGGGTTACTCGGGCGAACATTAGTAAAAGGATAGAACACAGTCCCAGTCAGTTTAATGAATCTGTCTAATGAGCCACACACGGTATATAACGCGATTATATAAAGGGTTAGTCAGGCGAACATTAGTAAAAGGATAGAACAC
The DNA here is from genome assembly GCA_031216915.1 of Pictodentalium vernedei. Classification (NCBI taxonomy): domain Eukaryota; kingdom Metazoa; phylum Mollusca; class Scaphopoda; order Dentaliida; family Dentaliidae; genus Pictodentalium; species Pictodentalium vernedei. The sequence goes on along the minus strand of CM062291.1, from coordinate 7,359,699 downwards.
AGTCCCAGTCAGTTTAATGAATCTGTCTAATGAGCCACACACGGTATATAACGCGATTATATAAAGGGTTAGTCAGGCGAACATTAGTAAAAGGACAGAACACAGTCCCAGTCAGTTTAATGAATCCGTCTAATGAGCCACACACGGTATATAACGCGATTATATAAAGGGTTAGTCAGACGAACATTAGTAAAAGGACAGAACACAGTCCCAGTCAGTTTAATGAATCTGTCTAATGAGCCACACACGGTATATAACGCGACTCTAGTCTGGTAAAGGGTTAATCAGGCGAACATTAGTAAAAGGACAGAACACAGTCCCAGTCAGTTTAATGAATCCGTCTAATGAGCCACTCACGGTATATAACGCGACTATAGTCTGGTAAAGGGTTAGTCAGGCGAACATTAGTAAAAGGACAGAACACAGTCCCAGTCAGTTTAATGAATCCGTCTAATGAGCCACACACAGTATATAACGCGACTATAGTCTGGTAAAGGGTTAGTCTGGCGAACATTAGTAAAAGGACAGAACACAGTCCCAGTCAGTTTAATGAATCCGTCTAATGAGCCACACACGGTATATTACGCGACTATAGTCTGGTAAAGGGTTAGTCAGGCGAACATTAGTAAAAGGACAGAACACAGTCCCAGTCAGTTTAATGAATCCGTCTAATGAGCCACACACGGTATATAACGTGACTATAGTCTGGTAAAGGGTTAGTCTGGCGAACATTAGTAAAAGGACAGAACACAGTCCCAGTCAGTTTAATGAATCCGTCTAATGAGCCACTCACGGTATATAACGCGACTCTAGTCTGGTAAAGGGTTAGTCAGGCGAACATTAGTAAAAGGACAGAACACAGTCCCAGTCAGTTTAATGAATCCGTCTAATGAGCCACACACGGTATATAACGCGACTCTAGTCTGGTAAAGGGTTAGTCAGGCGAACATTAGTAAAAGGATAGAACACAGTCCCAGTCAGTTTAATGAATCCGTCTAATGAGCCACTCACGGTATATAACGCGACTCTAGTCTGGTAAAGGGTTAGTCGGGCGAACATTAGTAAAAGGACAGAACACAGTCCCAGTCAGTTTAATGAATCCGTCTAATGAGCCGCTCACGGTATATAACGCGACTATCGTCTGGTAAAGGGTTACTCGGGCGAACATTAATAAAAGGATAGAACACAGTTCCAGTCAGTTTAATGAATCTGTCTAACGAGCCACACACGGTATATTACGCGACTATAGTCTGGTAAAGGGTTAGTCAGACGAACATTAGTAAAAGGACAGAACACAGTCCCAGTCAGTTTAATGAATCCGTCTAATGAGCCACACACGGTATATAACGTGACTATAGTCTGGTAAAGGGTTAGTCAGACGAACATTAGTAAAAGGACAGAACACAGTTCCAGTCAGTTTAATGAATCCGTCTAATGAGCCACACACGGTATATAACGCGACTATCGTCTGGTAAAGGGTAACTCGGGCGAACATTAGTAAAAGGAGAGAACACAGTCCCAGTCAGTTTAATGAATCCGTCTAATGAGCCACACACGGTATATAACGCGATTATATAAAGGGTTAGTCAGGCGAACATTAGTAAAAGGATAGAACACAGTCCCAGTCAGTTTAATGAATCCGTCTAATGAGCCACACACGGTATATTACGCGACTATAGTCTGGTAAAGGGTTAGTCAGACGAACATTAGTAAAAGGACAGAGCACAGTTCCAGTCAGTTTAATGAATCCGTCTAATGAGCCACACACGGTATATAACGCGACTATAGTCTGGTAAAGGGTTAGTCAGACGAACATTAGTAAAAGGACAGAACACAGTCCCAGTCAGTTTAATGAATCCGTCTAATGAGCCACACACGGTATATAATGTGACTATAGTCTGGTAAAGGGTTAGTCTGGCGAACATTAGTAAAAGGATAGAACACAGTCCCAGTCAGTTTAATGAATCCGTCTAATGAGCCACACACGGTATATAACGTCAGTATAGTCTGGTAAAGGGTTAGTCAGGCGAACATTAGTAAAAGTACAGAACACAGTCCCAGTCAGTTTAATGAATATGTCTAATGAGCCACACACGGTATATAACGTGACTATAGTCTGGTAAAGGGTTAGTCAGGCGAACATTAGTAAAAGGACAGAACACAGTCCCAGTCAGTTTAATGAATCCGTCTAATGAGCCACACACGGTATATAACGCGATTATATAAAGGGTTAGTCAGGCGAACATTAGTAAAAGGACAGAACACAGTCCCAGTCAGTTTAATGAATCCGTCTAATGAGCCACACACGGTACATAACGCGACTATATAAAGGGTTAGTCAGGCGAACATTAGTAAAAGGACAGAACACAGTCCCAGTCAGTTTAATGAATCCGTCTAATGAGCCACACACGGTATATAACGCGATTATATAAAGGGTTAGTCAGGCGAACATTAGTAAAAGGACAGAACACAGTCCCAGTCAGTTTAATGAATCTGTCTAATGAGCCACACACGGTATATTACGCGATTATAGTCTGGTAAAGGGTTAGTCAGGCGAACATTAGTAAAAGGACAGAACACAGTCCCAGTCAGTTTAATGTATCTGTCTAATGAGCCACACACGGTATATAACGCGATTATAGTCTGGTAGAGGGTTAGTCAGGCGAATATTAGTAAAAGGACAGAATACAGTCCCAGTCAGTTTAATGAATCCGTCTAATGAGCCACACACGCTATATAACGCGACTATAGTCTGGTAAAGGGTTACTCGGGCGAACATTAGTAAAAGGATAGAACACAGTCCCAGTCAGTTTAATGAATCCGTCTAATGAGCCACACACGGTATATAACGCGATTATATAAGGGGTTAGTCAGGCGAACATTAGTAAAAGTACGGAAATCAGTCCCAGTCAGTTTAATGAATCTGTCTAATGAGCCACACACGGTATATAACGCGATTATATAAGGGGTTAGTCAGGCGAACATTAGTAAAAGGACAGAACGCAGTCCCAGTCAGTTTAATGAATCCGTCTAATGAGCCACAAACGGTATATAACGCGACTATCGTCTGGTAAAGGGTTACTCGGGCGAACATTAGTCAAAGGATAGAACACAGTCCCAGTCAGTTTAATGAATCCGTCTAATGAGCCACACAAGGTATATAACGTGACTATAGTCTGGTAAAGGGTTAGTCAGTCGAACATTAGTAAAAGGACAGAACACAGTCCCAGTCAGTTTAATGAATCCGTCTAATGAGCCACACACGGTATATAACGCGATTATATAAAGGGTTAGTCAGGCGAACATTAGTAAAAGGACAGAACACAGTCCGAGTCAGTTTAATGAATCCGTCTAATGAGCCACACACGGTATATAACGCGACCATCGTCTGGTAAAGGGTTACTCGGGCGAACATTAGTAAAAGGATAGAACACAGTCTCAGTCAGTTTAATGAATCAGTATAATGAGCCACACACGGTATATAACGCGACTATAGTCTGGTAAAGGGTTAGTCAGGCGAACATTAGTAAAAGGACAGAACACAGTCCCAGTCAGTTTAATGAATCCGTCTAATGAGCCACACACGGTATATAACGCGATTATATAAAGGTTTAGTCAGGCGAACATTAGTAAAAGGATAGAACACAGTCCCAGTCAGTTTAATGAATCCGTCTAATGAGCCACACACGGTATATAACGCGACTATAGTCTGGTAAAGGGTTAGTCAGACGAACATTAGTAAAAGGACAGAACACAGTTCCAGTCAGTTTAATGAATCCGTCTAATGAGCCACACACGGTATATAACGCGATTATATAAAGGGTTAGTCAGGCGAACATTAGTAAAAGGATAGAACACTGTCCCAGTCAGTTTAATGAATCTGTCTAATGAGCCACACACAGTATATTACGCGACTATAGTCTGGTAAAGGGTTAGTCAGGCGAACATTAGTAAAAGGACAGAACACAGTCCCAGTCAGTTTAATGAATCCGTCTAATGAGCCACTCACGGTATATAACGCTACTATCGTCTGGTAAAGGGTTACTCGGGCGAACATTAGTAAAAGGATAGAACACAGTCCCAGTCAGTTTAATGAATCTGTCTAATGAGCCACACACGGTATATAACGCGATTATATAAAGGTTTAGTCAGGCGAACATTAGTAAAAGGATAGAACACAGTCCCAGTCAGTTTAATGAATCCTTCTAATGAGCCACACACGGTATATAACGTGACTATAGCCTGGAAAAGGGTTAGTCAGGCAAACATTAGTAAAAGGACAGAACACAGTCCCAGTCAGTTTAATGAATCCGTCTAATGAGCCACTCACGGTATATGACGCGATTATATAAAGGGTTAGTCAGGCGAACATTAGTAAAAGGACAGAACACAGTCCCAGTCAGTTTAATGAATCCGTCTAATGAGCCACACACGGTACAAAACGCGACTATAGTCTGGTAAAGGGTTAGTCTGGCGAACATTAGTAAAAGGACAGAACACAGTCCCAGTGAGTTTAATGAATCCGTCTAATGAGCCACACACGGTATATAACGCGATTATATAAAGGGTTAGTCAGGCGAACATTAGTAAAAGGACAGAAGACAGTCCCAGTCAGTTTAATGAATCCGTCTAATGAGCCACACACGGTATATTACGCGATTATAGTCTGGTAAAGGGTTAGTCAGGCGAACATTAGTAAAAGGACAGAACACAGTCCCAGTCAGTTTCATGAATCTGTCTAATGAGCCACACACGGTATATAACGCGATTATAGTCTGGTAGAGGGTTAATCAGGCGAATATTAGTAAAAGGACAGAACTCAGTCCCAGTCAGTTTAATGAATCCGTCTAATGAGCCACACACGGTATATAACGCGACTATAGTCTGGTAAAGGGTTAGTCGGGCGAACATTAGTAAAAGGATAGAACACAGTCCCAGTCAGTTTAATGAATCCGTCTAATGAGCCACACACGGTATATAACGCGATTATATAAAGGGTTAGTCAGGCGAACATTAGTAAAAGGACAGAACGCAGTCCCAGTCAGTTTAATGAATCCGTCTAATGAGCCACACACGGTATATAACGCGAATATAGTCTGGTAAAGGGTTAGTCAGGCGAACATTAGTAAAAGGACAGAAATAAGTCCCAGTCAGTTTAATGAATCTGTCTAATGAGCCACACACGGTAAATAACGCGATTATATAAAGGGTTAGTCAGGCGAACATTAGTAAAAGGACAGAACACAGTCCCAGTCAGTTTAATGAATCTGTCTAATGAGCCACACACGGTATATAACGCGACTATCGTCTGGTAAAGGGTTAGTCAGGCGAACATTAGTAAAAGGACAGAACACTGTCCCAGTCAGTTTACTGAATCAGTCTAATGAGCCACACACGGTATATAACGCGACTATAGTCTGGTAAGGGGTTAGTCAGGCGAACATTAGTAAAAGGATAGAACACAGTCCCAGTCAGTTTAATGAATCCGTCTAATGAGCCACACACGGTATATAACGCGATTATATAAAGGGTTAGTCAGGCGAACATTAGTAAAAGGACAGAACACAGTCCCAGTCCGTCTAATGAATCCGTCTAATGAGCCACACACGGTATATAACGCGACTATAGTCTGGTAAAGGGTTAGTCTGGCGAACATTAGAAAAAGGATAGATCTCAGTCCCAGTCAGTTTAATGAATCCGTCTAATGAGCCACACACGGTATATAACGTGACTATAGTCTGGTAAAGGGTTAGTCTGGCGAACATTAGTAAAAGGACAGAACACAGTCCCAGTGAGTTTAATGAATCCGTCTAATGAGCCACGCACGGTATATAACGCGATTATATAAAGGGTTAGTCAGGCGAACATTAGTAAAAGGACAGAACACAGTCCCAGTCCGTCTAATGAATCCGTCTAATGAGCCACACACGGTATATAACGCGACTATAGTCTGGTAAAGGGTTAGTCTGGCGAACATTAGAAAAAGGATAGATCTCAGCCCAGTCAGTTTAATGAATCCGTCTAATGAGCCACACACGGTATATAACGCTACTACAGTCTGGTAAAGGGTTAGTCAGGCGAACATTAGTAAAAGGACAGAACACAGCCCCAGTCAGTTTAATGAATCCGTCTAATGAGCCACACACGGTATATAACGCGATTATATAAAGGGTTAGTCTGGCGAACATTAGTAAAAGGACAGAACACAGTCCCAGTCAGTTTAATGAATCCGTCTAATGAGCCACACACGGTATATTACGCGATTATATTCTGGTAAAGGGTTAGTCAGGCGAACATTAGTAAAAGGACAGAACACAGTCCCAGTCAGTTTCATGAATCTGTCTAATGAGCCACACACGGTATATAACGCGATTATAGTCTGGTAGAGGGTTAGTCAGGCGAATATTAGTAAAAGGACAGAACACAGTCCCAGTCAGTTTAATGAATCCGTCTAATGAGCCACACACGGTATATAACGCGACTATAGTCTGGTAAAGGGTTAGTCGGGCGAACATTAGTAAAAGGATAGAACACAGTCCCAGTCTGTTTAATGAATCCGTGTAATGAGCAACACACGGTATATAACGCGATTATATAAAGGGTTAGTCAGGCGAACATTAGTAAAAGGACAGAACGCAGTCCCAGTCAGTTTAATGAATCTGTCTAATGAGCCACACACGGTATATAACGCGATTATAGTCTGGTAAAGGGTTAGTCAGGCGAACATTAGTAAAAGGACAGAACACAGTCCCAGACAGTTTCATGAATCTGTCTAATGAGCCACACACGGTATATAACGCGATTATAGTCTGGTAGAGGGTTAGTCAGGCGAATATTAGTAAAAGGACAGAACACAGTCCCAGTCAGTTTAATGAATCCGTCTAATGAGCCACGCACGGTATATAACGCGATTATAGTCTGGTAAAGGGTTAGTCAGGCTTACATTAGTAAAAGGACAGAAATCTGTCCCAGTCAGTTTAATGAATCTGTCTAATGAGCCACACACGGTATATAACGCGATTATATAAAGGGTTAGTCAGGCGAACATTAGTAAAAGGACAGAACACAGTCCCAGTCAGTTTAATGAATCTGTCTAATGAGCCACACACGGTATATAACGCGACTATCGTCTGGTAAAGGGTTAGTCAGGCGAACATTAGTAAAAGGACAGAACACTGTCCCAGTCAGTTTACTGAATCAGTCTAATGAGGCACACACGGTATATAACGCGACTATAGTCTGGTAAGGGGTTAGTCAGGCGAACATTAGTAAAAGGATAGAACACAGTCCCAGTCAGTTTAATGAATCCGTTTAATGAGCCACACACGGTATATAACGTGACTATAGTCTGGTAAAGGGTTAGTCAGGCGAACATTAGTAAAAGGATAGAACACAGTTCCAGTCTGTTTAATGAATCCGTCTAATGAGCCACACACGGTATATAACGCGATTATATAAAGGGTTAGTCAGGCGAACATTAGTAAAAGGACAGAACACAGTCCCAGTCCGTCTAATGAATCCGTCTAATGAGCCACACACGGTATATAACGCGACTATAGTCTGGTAAAGGGTTAGTCCGGCGAACATTACAAAAAGGATAGATCTCAGTCCCAGTCAGTTTAATGAATCCGTCTAATGAGCCACACACGGTATATAACGCGACTATAGTCTGGTAAAGGGTTAGTCTGGCGAACATTAGTAAAAGGACAGAACACAGTCCCAGTCAGTTTAATGAATCCGTCTAATGAGCCACACACGGTATATTACGCGATTATAGTCTGGTAAAGGGTTAGTCAGGCGAACATTAGTAAAAGGACAGAACACAGTCCCAGTCAGTTTCATGAATCTGTCTAATGAGCCACACACGGTATATAACGCGATTATAGTCTGGTAGAGGGTTAGTCAGGCGAATATTAGTAAAAGGACAGAACACAGTCCCAGTCAGTTTAATGAATCCGTCTAATGAGCCACACACGGTATATAACGCGACTATAGTCTGGTAAAGGGTTAGTCGGCCGAACATTAGTAAAAGGATAGAACACAGTCCCAGTCTGTTTAATGAATCCGTGTAATGAGCAACACACGGTATATAACGCGATTATATAAAGGGTTAGTCAGGCGAACATTAGTAAAAGGATAGAACGCAGTCCCAGTCAGTTTAATGAATCCGTCTAATGAGCCACACGCGGTATATAACGCGATTATAGTCTGGTAAAGGGTTAGTCAGGCGAACATTAGTAAAAGGACAGAAATCAGTCCCAGTCAGTTTAATGAATCTGTCTAATGAGCCACACACGGTATATAACGCGATTATATAAAGGGTTAGTCAGGCGAACATTAGTAAAAGGACAGATCACAGTCCCAGTCAGTTTAATGAATCCGTCTAATGAGCCACTCACGGTATATAACGCGACTATAGTCTGGTAAAGGGTTAGTCAGGCGAACATTAGTAAAAGGACAGAACACAGTCCCAGTCAGTTTAATGAATCCGTCTAATGAGCCACACACGGTATATAACGTGACTATAGTCTGGTAAAGGGTTAGTCTGGCGAACATTAGTAAAAGGACAGAACACAGTCCCAGTCAGTTTAATGAATCCGTCTAATGAGCCACTCACGGTATATAACGCGACTCTAGTCTGGTAAAGGGTTAGTCAGGCGAACATTTGTGAAAGGACAGAACACAGTCCCAGTCAGTTTAATGAATCCGTCTAATGAGCCACACACGGTATATTACGCGATTATAGTCTGGTAAAGGGTTAGTCAGGCGAACATTAGTAAAAGGACAGAACACAGTCCCAGTCAGTTTCATGAATCTGTCTAATGAGCCACACACGGTATATAACGCGATTATAGTCTGGTAGAGGGTTAGTCAGGCGAATATTAGTAAAAGGACAGAACTCAGTCCCAGTCAGTTTAATGAATCCGTCTAATGAGCCACACACGGTATATAACGCGACTATAGTCTGGTAAAGGGTTAGTCGGGCGAACATTAGTAAAAGGATAGAACACAGTCCCAGTCAGTTTAATGAATCCGTCTAATGAGCCACACACGGTATATAACGCGATTATATAAAGGGTTAGTCAGGCGAACATTAGTAAAAGGACAGAACGCAGTCCCAGTCAGTTTAATGAATCCGTCTAATGAGCCACACACGGTATATAACGCGAATATAGTCTGGTAAAGGGTTAGTCAGGCGAACATTAGTAAAAGGACAGAAATAAGTCCCAGTCAGTTTAATGAATCTGTCTAATGAGCCACACACGGTAAATAACGCGATTATATAAAGGGTTAGTCAGGCGAACATTAGTAAAAGGACAGAACACAGTCCCAGTCAGTTTAATGAATCTGTCTAATGAGCCACACACGGTATATAACGCGACTATCGTCTGGTAAAGGGTTAGTCAGGCGAACATTAGTAAAAGGACAGAACACTGTCCCAGTCAGTTTACTGAATCAGTCTAATGAGCCACACACGGTATGTAACGCGACTATAGTCTGGTAAGGGGTTAGTCAGGCGAACATTAGTAAAAGGATAGAACACAGTCCCAGTCAGTTTAATGAATCCGTCTAATGAGCCACACACGGTATATAACGCGATTATATAAAGGGTTAGTCAGGCGAACATTAGTAAAAGGACAGAACACAGTCCCAGTCCGTCTAATGAATCCGTCTAATGAGCCACACACGGTATATAACGCGACTATAGTCTGGTAAAGGGTTAGTCTGGCGAACATTAGAAAAAGGATAGATCTCAGTCCCAGTCAGTTTAATGAATCCGTCTAATGAGCCACACACGGTATATAACGCGACTATAGTCTGGTAAAGGGTTAGTCTGGCGAACATTAGTAAAAGGACAGAACACAGTCCCAGTGAGTTTAATGAATCCGTCTAATGAGCCACGCACGGTATATAACGCGATTATATAAAGGGTTAGTCAGGCGAACATTAGTAAAAGGACAGAACACAGTCCCAGTCCGTCTAATGAATCCGTCTAATGAGCCACACACGGTATATAACGCGACTATAGTCTGGTAAAGGGTTAGTCAGGCGAACATTAGTAAAAGGACAGAACACAGTCCCAGACAGTTTCATGAATCTGTCTAATGAGCCACACACGGTATATAACGCGATTATAGTCTGGTAGAGGGTTAGTCAGGCGAATATTAGTAAAAGGACAGAACACAGTCCCAGTCAGTTTAATGAATCCGTCTAATGAGCCACGCACGGTATATAACGCGATTATAGTCTGGTAAAGGGTTAGTCAGGCGAACATTAGTAAAAGGACAGAAATCTGTCCCAGTCAGTTTAATGAATCTGTCTAATGAGCCACACACGGTATATAACGCGATTATATAAAGGGTTAGTCAGGCGAACATTAGTAAAAGGACAGAACACAGTCCCAGTCAGTTTAATGAATCTGTCTAATGAGCCACACACGGTATATAACGCGACTATCGTCTGGTAAAGGGTTAGTCAGGCGAACATTAGTAAAAGGACAGAACACTGTCCCAGTCAGTTTACTGAATCAGTCTAATGAGCCACACACGGTATACAACGCGACTATAGTCTGGTAAGGGGTTAGTCAGGCGAACATTAGTAAAAGGATAGAACACAGTCCCAGTCAGTTTAATGAATCCGTTTAATGAGCCACACACGGTATATAACGTGACTATAGTCTGGTAAAGGGTTAGTCAGGCGAACATTAGTAAAAGGATAGAACACAGTTCCAGTCTGTTTAATGAATCCGTCTAATGAGCCACACACGGTATATAACGCGATTATATAAAGGGTTAGTCAGGCGAACATTAGTAAAAGGACAGAACACAGTCCCAGTCCGTCTAATGAATCCGTCTAATGAGCCACACACGGTATATAACGCGCCTATAGTCTGGTAAAGGGTTAGTCCGGCGAACATTAGAAAAAGGATAGATCTCAGTCCCAGTCAGTTTAATGAATCCGTCTAATGAGCCACACACGGTATATAACGCGACTATAGTCTGGTAAAGGGTTAGTCTGGCGAACATTAGTAAAAGGACAGAACACAGTCCCAGTCAGTTTAATGAATCCGTCTAATGAGCCACACACGGTATATTACGCGATTATAGTCTGGTAAAGGGTTAGTCAGGCGAACATTAGTAAAAGGACAGAACACAGTCCCAGTCAGTTTCATGAATCTGTCTAATGAGCCACACACGGTATATAACGCGATTATAGTCTGGTAGAGGGTTAGTCAGGCGAATATTAGTAAAAGGACAGAACACAGTCCCAGTCAGTTTAATGAATCCGTCTAATGAGCCACACACGGTATATAACGCGACTATAGTCTGGTAAAGGGTTAGTCGGCCGAACATTAGTAAAAGGATAGAACACAGTCCCAGTCTGTTTAATGAATCCGTGTAATGAGCAACACACGGTATATAACGCGATTATATAAAGGGTTAGTCAAGCGAACATTAGTAAAAGGATAGAACGCAGTCCCAGTCAGTTTAATGAATCCGTCTAATGAGCCACACGCGGTATATAACGCGATTATAGTCTGGTAAAGGGTTAGTCAGGCGAACATTAGTAAAAGGACAGAAATCAGTCCCAGTCAGTTTAATGAATCTGTCTAATGAGCCACACACGGTATATAACGCGATTATATAAAGGGTTAGTCAGGCGAACATTAGTAAAAGGACAGATCACAGTCCCAGTCAGTTTAATGAATCCGTCTAATGAGCCACTCACGGTATATAACGCGACTATAGTCTGGTAAAGGGTTAGTCAGGCGAACATTAGTAAAAGGACAGAACACAGTCCCAGTCAGTTTAATGAATCCGTCTAATGAGCCACACACGGTATATAACGTGACTATAGTCTGGTAAAGGGTTAGTCTGGCGAACATTAGTAAAAGGACAGAACACAGTCCCAGTCAGTTTAATGAATCCGTCTAATGAGCCACTCACGGTATATAACGCGACTCTAGTCTGGTAAAGGGTTAGTCAGGCGAACATTAGTAAAAGGACAGAACACAGTCCCAGTCAGTTTAATGAATCCGTCTAATGAGCCACACACGGTATATAACGCGACTCTAGTCTGGTAAAGGGTTAGTCAGGCGAACATTAGTAAAAGGATAGAACACAGTCCCAGTCAGTTTAATGAATCCGTCTAATGAGCCACTCACGGTATATAACGCGACTCTAGTCTGGTAAAGGGTTTGTCGGGCGAACATTAGTAAAAGGACAGAACACAGTCCCAGTCAGTTTAATGAATCCGTCTAATGAGCCACTCACGGTATATAACGCGTCTATCGTCTGGTAAAGGGTTACTCGGGCGAACATTAATAAAAGGATAGAACACAGTTCCAGTCAGTTTAATGAATCTGTCTAACGAGCCACACACGGTATATCACGCGACTATAGTCTGGTAAAGGGTTAGTCAGACGAACATTAGTAAAAGGACAGAACACAGTCCCAGTCAGTTTAATGAATCCGTCTAATGAGCCACACACGGTATATAACGTGACTATAGTCTAGTAAAGGGTTAGTCAGACGAACATTAGTAAAAGGACAGAACACAGTTCCAGTCAGTTTAATGAATCCGTCTAATGAGCCACACACGGTATATAACGCGACTATCGTCTGGTAAAGGGTAACTCGGGCGAACATTAGTAAAAGGATAGAACACAGTCCCAGTCAGTTTAATGAATCCGTCTAATGAGCCACACACGGTATATAACGCGATTATATAAAGGGTTAGTCAGGCGAACATTAGTAAAAGGATAGAACACAGTCCCAGTCAGTTTAATGAATCCGTCTAATGAGCCACACACGGTATATTACGCGACTATAGTCTGGTAAAGGGTTAGTCAGACGAACATTAGTAAAAGGACAGAGCACAGTTCCAGTCAGTTTAATGAATCCGTCTAATGAGCCACACACGGTATATAACGCGACTATAGTCTGGTAAAGGGTTAGTCAGACGAACATTAGTAAAAGGACAGAACACAGTCCCAGTCAGTTTAATGAATCCGTCTAATGAGCCACACACGGTATATAATGTGACTATAGTCTGGTAAAGGGTTAGTCTGGCGAACATTAGTAAAAGGATAGAACACAGTCCCAGTCAGTTTAATGAATCCGTCTAATGAGCCACACACGGTATATAACGTCAGTATAGTCTGGTAAAGGGTTAGTCAGGCGAACATTAGTAAAAGAACAGAACACAGTCCCAGTCAGTTTAATGAATATGTCTAATGAGCCACACAAGGTATATAACGTGACTATAGTCTGGTAAAGGGTTAGTCAGGCGAACATTAGTAAAAGGACAGAACACAGTCCCAGTCAGTTTAATGAATCCGTCTAATGAGCCACACACGGTATATAACGTGATTATATAAAGGGTTAGTCAGGCGAACATTAGTAAAAGGACAGAACACAGTCCCAGTCAGTTTAATGAATCCGTCTAATGAGCCACACACGGTACATAACGCGATTATATAAAGGGTTAGTCAGGCGAACATTAGTAAAAGGACAGAACACAGTCCCAGTCAGTTTAATGAATCCGTCTAATGAGCCACACACGGTATATAACGCGATTATATAAAGGGTTAGTCAGGCGAACATTAGTAAAAGGACAGAACACAGTCCCAGTCAGTTTAATGAATCTGTCTAATGAGCCACACACGGTATATTAGGCGATTATAGTCTGGTAAAGGGTTAGTCAGGCGAACATTAGTAAAAGGACAGAACACAGTCCCAGTCAGTTTAATGTATCTGTCTAATGAGCCACACACGGTATATAACGCGATTATAGTCTGGTAGAGGGTTAGTCAGGCGAATATTAGTAAAAGGACAGAATACAGTCCCAGTCAGTTTAATGAATCCGTCTAATGAGCCACACACGGTATATAACGCGACTATAGTCTGGTAAAGGGTTACTCGGGCGAACATTAGTAAAAGGATAGAACACAGTCCCAGTCAGTTTAATGAATCCGTCTAATGAGCCACACACGGTATATAACGCGATTATATAAGGGGTTAGTCAGGCGAACATTAGTAAAAGGACAGAAATCAGTCCCAGTCAGTTTAATGAATCTGTCTAATGAGCCACACACGGTATATAACGCGATTATATAAGGGGTTAGTCAGGCGAACATTAGTAAAAGGACAGAACACAGTCCCAGTCAGTTTAATGAATCCGTCTAATGAGCCACAAACGGTATATAACGCGACTATCGTCTGGTAAAAGGTTACTCGGGCGAACATTAGTCAAAGGATAGAACACAGTCCCAGTCAGTTTAATGAATCCGTCTAATGAGCCACACACGGTATATAACGTGACTATAGTCTGGTAAAGGGTTAGTCAATCGAACATTAGTAAAAGGACAGAACACAGTCCCAGTCAGTTTAATGAATCCGTCTAATGAGCCACACACGGTATATAACGCGATTATATAAAGGGTTAGTCAGGCGAACATTAGTAAAAGGACAGAACACAGTCCCAGTCAGTTTAATGAATCCGTCTAATGAGCCACACACGGTATATAACGCGACTATCGTCTGGTAAAGGGTTACTCGGGCGAACATTAGTAAAAGGATAGAACACAGTCTCAGTCAGTTTAATGAATCAGTATAATGAGCCACACACGGTATATAACGCGACTATAGTCTGGTAAAGGGTTAGTCAGGCGAACATTAGTAAGAGGACAGAACACAGTCCCAGTCAGTTTAATGGATCCGTCTAATGAGCCACACACGGTATATAACGCGATTATATAAAGGTTTAGTCAGGCGAACATTAGTAAAAGGATAGAACACAGTCCCAGTCAGTTTAATGAATCCGTCTAATGAGCCACACACGGTATATAACGCGACTATAGTCTGGTAAAGGGTTAGTCAGACGAACATTAGTAAAAGGACAGAACACAGTTCCAGTCAGTTTAATGAATCCGTCTAATGAGCCACACACGGTATATAACGCGATTATATAAAGGGTTAGTCAGGCGAACATTAGTAAAAGGATAGAACACTGTCCCAGTCAGTTTAATGAATCTGTCTAATGAGCCACACACAGTATATTACGCGACTATAGTCTGGTAAAGGGTTAGTCAGGCGAACATTAGTAAAAGGACAGAACACAGTCCCAGTCAGTTTAATGAATCCGTCTAATGAGCCACACAGGGTATATAACGCGACTATCGTCTGGTAAAGGGTTACTCGGGCGAACATTAGTAAAAGGATAGAACACAGTCTCAGTCAGTTTAATGAATCTGTCTAATGAGCCACACACGGTATATAACGCGATTATATAAAGCTTTAGTCAGGCGAACATTAGAAAAAGGATAGAACACAGTCCCAGTCAGTTTAATGAATCCATCTAATGAGCCACACACGGTATATAACGTGACTATAGTCTGGTAAAGGGTTAGTCAGGCAAACATTAGTAAAAGGATAGAACACAGTCCCAGTCAGTTTAATGAATCTGTCTAATGAGCCACACACGGAATATAACGCGATTATATAAAGGGTTAGTCAGGCGAACATTAGTAAAAGGACAGAACACAGTCCCAGTCCGTCTAATGAATCCGTCTAATGAGCCACACACGGTATATAACGCGACTATAGTCTGGTAAAGGGTTAGTCTGGCGAACATTAGTAAAAGGACAGAACACAGTCCCAGTGAGTTTAATGAATCCGTCTAATGAGCCACGCACGGTATATAACGCGATTATATAAAGGGTTAGTCAGGCGAACATTAGTAAAAGGACAGAACACAGTCCCAGTCCGTCTAATGAATCCGTCTAATGAGCCACACACGGTATATAACGCGACTATAGTCTGGTAAAGGGTTAGTCTGGCGAACATTAGTAAAAGGACAGAACACAGTCCCAGTGAGTTTAATGAATCCGTCTAATGAGCCACGCACGGTATATAACGCGATTATATAAAGGGTTAGTCAGGCGAACATTAGTAAAAGGACAGAACACAGTCCCAGTCCGTCTAATGAATCCGTCTAATGAGCCACACACGGTATATAACGCGACTATAGTCTGGTAAAGGGTTAGTCTGGCGAACATTAGAAAAAGGATAGATCTCAGTCCCAGTCAGTTTAATGAATCCGTCTAATGAGCCACACACGGTATATAACGCGACTATAGTCTGGTAAAGGGTTAGTCTGGCGAACATTAGTAAAAGGACAGAACACAGTCCCAGTGAGTTTAATGAATCCGTCTAATGAGCCACGCACGGTATATAACGCGATTATATAAAGGGTTAGTCAGGCGAACATTAGTAAAAGGACAGAACACAGTCCCAGTCCGTCTAATGAATCCGTCTAATGAGCCACACACGGGATATAACGCGACTATAGTCTGGTAAAGGGTTAGTCTGGCGAACATTAGAAAAAGGATAGATCTCAGTCCCAGTCAGTTTAATGAATCCGTCTAATGAGCCACACACGGTATATAACGCGACTATAGTCTGGTAAAGGGTTAGTCTGGCGAACATTAGTAAAAGGACAGAACACAGTCCCAGTGAGTTTAATGAATCCGTCTAATGAGCCACACATGGTATATAACGCGATTATATAAAGGGTTAGTCTGGCGAACATTAGTAAAAGGACAGAACACAGTCCCAGTGAGTTTAATGAATCCGTCTAATGAGCCACGCACGGTATATAACGCGATTATATAAAGGGTTAGTCTGGCGAACATTAGTAAAAGGACAGAACACAGTCCCAGTGAGTTTAATGAATCCGTCTAATGAGCCACACACGGGATATAACGCGACTATAGTCTGGTAAAGGGTTAGTCTGGCGAACATTAGAAAAAGGATAGATCTCAGTCCCAGTCAGTTTAATGAATCCGTCTAATGAGCCACACACGGTATATAACGCGACTATAGTCTGGTAAAGGGTTAGTCTGGCGAACATTAGTAAAAGGACAGAACACAGTCCCAGTGAGTTTAATGAATCCGTCTAATGAGCCACACATGGTATATAACGCGATTATATAAAGGGTTAGTCTGGCGAACATTAGTAAAAGGACAGAACACAGTCCCAGTCAGTTTAATGAATCCGTCTAATGAGCCACACACGGTATATTACGCGATTATATTCTGGTAAAGGGTTAGTCAGGCGAACATTAGTAAAAGGACAGAACACAGTCCCAGTCAGTTTCATGAATCTGTCTAATGAGCCACACACGGTATATAACGCGATTATAGTCTGGTAGAGGGTTAGTCAGGCGAATATTAGTAAAAGGACAGAACACAGTCCCAGTCAGTTTAATGAATCCGTCTAATGAGCCACACACGGTATATAACGCGACTATAGTCTGGTAAAGGGTTAGTCGGGCGAACATTAGTAAAAGGATAGAACACAGTCCCAGTCTGTTTAATGAATCCGTGTAATGAGCAACACACGGTATATAACGCGATTATATAAAGGGTTAGTCAGGCGAACATTAGTAAAAGGACAGAACGCAGTCCCAGTCAGTTTAATGAATCTGTCTAATGAGCCACACACGGTATATAACGCGATTATAGTCTGGTAAAGGGTTAGTCAGGCGAACATTAGTAAAAGGACAGAAATCAGTCCCAGTCAGTTTAATGAATCTGTCTAATGAGCCACACACGGTATATAACGCGATTATATAAAGGGTTAGTCAGGCGAACATTAGTAAAAGGACAGAACACAGTCCCAGTCAGTTTAATGAATCCGTCTAATGAGCCACACACGGTATATAACGCGATTATATAAAGGGTTAGTCAGGCGAACATTAGTAAAAGGACAGAACACAGTCCCAGTCAGTTTAATGAATCTGTCTAATGAGCCACACACGGTATATAACGCGACTATCGTCTGTTAAAGGGTTAGTCAGGCGAACATTAGTAAAAGGGCAGAAGACAGTCCCAGTCAGTTTAATGAATCCGTCTAATGAGCCAAACACGGTATATTACGCGATTATAGTCTGGTAAAGGGTTAGTCAGGCGAACATTAGTAAAAGGACAGAACACAGTCCCAGTCAGTTTCATGAATCTGTCTAATGAGCCACACACGGTATATAACGCGATTATAGTCTGGTAGAGGGTTAGTCAGGCGAATATTAGTAAAAGGACAGAACACAGTCCCAGTCAGTTTAATGAATCCGTCTAATGAGCCACGCACGGTATATAACGCGATTATAGTCTGGTAAAGGGTTAGTCAGGCGAACATTAGTAAAAGGACAGAAATCTGTCCCAGTCAGTTTAATGAATCTGTCTAATGAGCCACACACGGTATATAACGCGATTATATAAAGGGTTAGTCAGGCGAACATTAGTAAAAGGACAGAACACAGTCCCAGTCAGTTTAATGAATCTGTCTAATGAGCCACACACGGTATATAACGCGACTATCGTCTGGTAAAGGGTTAGTCAGGCGAACATTAGTAAAAGGACAGAACACTGTCCCAGTCAGTTTACTGAATCAGTCTAATGAGCCACACACGGTATATAACGCGACTATAGTCTGGTAAGGGGTTAGTCAGGCGAACATTAGTAAAAGGATAGAACACAGTCCCAGTCAGTTTAATGAATCCGTCTAATGAGCCACACACGGTATATAACGTGACTATAGTCTGGTAAAGGGTTAGTCAGGCGAACATTAGTAAAAGGATAGAACACAGTTCCAGTCAGTTTAATGGATCCGTCTAATGAGCCACACACGGTATATAACGCGATTATATAAAGGGTTAGTCAGGCGAACATTAGTAAAAGGACAGAACACAGTCCCAGTCCGTCTAATGAATCCGTCTAATGAGCCACACACGGTACATAACGCGACTATAGTCTGGTAAAGGGTTAGTCCGGCGAACATTAGAAAAAGGATAGATCTCAGTCCCAGTCAGTTTAATGAATCCGTCTAATGAGCCACACACGGTATATAACGCGACTATAGTCTGGTAAAGGGTTAGTCTGGCGAACATTAGTAAAAGGACAGAACACAGTCCCAGTCAGTTTAATGAATCCGTCTAATGAGCCACACGCGGTATATTACGCGATTATAGTCTGGTAAAGGGTTAGTCAGGCGAACATTAGTAAAAGGACAGAACACAGTCCCAGTCAGTTTCATGAATCTGTCTAATGAGCCACACACGGTATATAACGCGATTATAGTCTGGTAGAGGGTTAGTCAGGCGAATATTAGTAAAAGGACAGAACACAGTCCCAGTCAGTTTAATGAATCCGTCTAATGAGCCACACACGGTATATAACGCGACTATAGTCTGGTAAAGGGTTAGTCGGCCGAACATTAGTAAAAGGATAGAACACTGTCCCAGTCTGTTTAATGAATCCGTGTAATGAGCAACACACGGTATATAACGCGATTATATAAAGGGTTAGTCAGGCGAACATTAGTAAAAGGACAGAACGCAGTCCCAGTCAGTTTAATGAATCCGTCTAATGAGCCACACACGGTATATAACGCGATTATAGTCTGGTAAAGGGTTAGTCAGGCGAACATTAGTAAAAGGACAGAAATCAGTCCCAGTCAGTTTAATGAATCTGTCTAATGAGCCACACACGGTATATAACGCGATTATATAAAGGGTTAGTCAGGCGAACATTAGTAAAAGGACAGAACACAGTCCCAGTCAGTTTAATGAATCTGTCTAATGAGCCACACACGGTATATAACGCGACTATCGTCTGGTAAAGGGTTAGTCAGGCGAACATTAGTAAAAGGACAGAACACTGTCCCAGTCAGTTTACTGAATCAGTCTAATGAGCCACACACGGTATATAACGCGACTATAGTCTGGTAAGGGGTTAGTCAGGCGAACATTAGTAAAAGGATAGAACACAGTCCCAGTCAGTTTAATGAATCCGTCTAATGAGCCACACACGGTATATAACGCGATTATATAAAGGGTTATTCAGGCGAACATTAGTAAAAGGACAGAACACAGTCCCAGGCAGTTTAATGAATCCGTCTAATGAGCCACACACGGTATATAACGCGACTATAGTCTGGTAAAGGGTTAGTCTGGCGAACATTAGAAAAAGTATAGATCTCAGTCCCAGTCAGTTTAATGAATCCGTCTAATGAGCCACACACGGTATATAACGCGACTATAGTCTGGTAAAGGGTTTGTCAGGCGAACATTAGTAAAAGGACAGAACACAGTCCCAGTCAGTTTAATGAATCCGTCTAATGAGCCACACACGATATATAACGCGACTATAGTCTGGTAAAGGGTTAGTCAGGCGAACATTAGTAAAAGGACAGAACACAGTCCCAGTCAGTTTAATCAATCAGTCTAATGAGCCACACACGGTATATAACGTGACTATAGTCTGGTAAAGGGTTTCTCGGGCGAACATTAGTAAAAGGACAGAACACAGTCCCAGTCAGTTCAATGAATCCGTCTAATGAGCCACACACGGTATATAACGTGACTATAGTCTGGTAAAGGGTTAGTCAGGCGAACATTAGTAAAAGGACAGAACACAGTCCCAGTCAGTTTAATGAATCTGTCTAATGAGCCACACACGGTATATAACGCGACTATAGTCTGGTAAAGGGTTAGTCAGGCGATCATTAGTAAAAGGACAGAACACAGTCCCAGTCAGTTTAATGAAACCGTCTAATGAGCCACACGTGGTATATAACGTGACTATAGTATGGTAAAGGGTTACTCGGGCGAACATTAGTAAAAGGACAGAGCACAGTTCCAGTCAGTTTAATGAATCCGTCTAATGAGCCACACACGGTATATAACGAGATTATATAAAGGGTTAGTCAGGCGAACATTAGTAAAAGGACAGAACACAGTCCCAGTCAGTTTAATGAATCCGTCTAATGAGCCACTCACGGTATATAACGTGACTATAGTCTGGTAAAGGGTTAGTCAGGCAAACATTATTAAAAGGATAGAACACAGTCCCAGTCAGTTTAATGAATCCGTCTAATGAGCCACACACGGTATATAACGCGATTATAGTCTGGTAAAGGGTTAGTCAGGCGAACATTAGTAGAAGAACAGAACACAGTCCCAGTCAGTTTAATGAATCCGTCTAATGAGCCACACACGGTATATAACGTGACTATAGTCTGGTAAATGGTTAGTCAGGCGAACATTAGTAAAAGGACAGAACACAGTCCCAGTCAGTTTAATGAATCCGTCTAATGAGCCACACACGGTATATAACGCGATTATAGTCAGGTAAAGGGTTAGTCAGGCGAACATTAGTAGAAGAACAGAACACAGTCCCAGTCAGTTTAATGAATCCGTCTAATGAGCCACACACGGTATATAACGCTACTATAGTCTGGTAAGGGGTTAGTCAGGCGAACATTAGTAAAAGGATAGAACACAGTCCCCGTCAGTTTAATGAATCCGTCTAATGAGCCACACACGGTATATAACGCGACTATAGTCTGGTAAAGGGTTACTCGGGCGAACATTAGTAAAAGGACAGAACACAGTCCCTTTCAGTTTAATGAATCCGTCTAATGAGCCACACACGATATACAACGCGACTATAGTCTGGTAAAGGGTTAGTCAGGCGAACATTAGTAAAAGGACAGAACACAGTCCCAGTCAGTTTAATGAATCTGTCTAATGAGCCACACACGGAATATAACGTGACTATAGTCTGGTAAAGGGTTTCTCGGGCGAACATTAGTAAAAGGACAGAACACAGTCCCAGTCAGTTCAATGAATCCGTCTAATGAGCCACACACGGTATATAACGTGACTATAGTCTGGTAAAGGGTTAGTCAGGCGAACATTAGTAAAAGGACAGAACACAGTCCCAGTCAGTTTAATGAATCTGTCTAATGAGCCACACACGGTATATAACGCGACTATAGTCTGGTAAAGGGTTAGTCAGGCGATCATTAGTAAAAGGACAGAACACAGTCCCAGTCAGTTTAAGGAAACCGTCTAATGAGCCACACGTGGTATATAACGTGACTATAGTATGGTAAAGGGTTACTCGGGCGAACATTAGTAAAAGGACAGAGCACAGTTCCAGTCAGTTTAATGAATCCGTCTAATGAGCCACACACGGTATATAACGCGATTATATAAAGGGTTAGTCAGGCGAACATTAGTAAAAGGACAGAACACAGTCCCAGTCAGTTTAATGAATCCGTCTAATGAGCCACTCACGGTATATAACATGACTATAGTCTGGTAAAGGGTTAGTCAGGCGAACTTTAGTAAAAGGATAGAACACAGTCCCAGTCAGTTTAATGAATCCGTCTAATGAGCCACACACGGTATATAACGCGATTATAGTCTGGTAAAGGGTTAGTCAGGCGAACATTAGTAGAAGAACAGAACACAGTCCCAGTCAGTTTAATGAATCCGTCTAATGAGCCACACACGGTATATAACGTGACTATAGTCTGGTAAATGGTTAGTCAGGCGAACATTAGTAAAAGGACAGAACACAGTCCCAGTCAGTTTAATGAATCCGTCTAATGAGCCACACACGGTATATAACGCGATTATAGTCAGGTAAAGGGTTAGTCAGGCGAACATTAGTAGAAGAACAGAACACAGTCCCAGTCAGTTTAATGAATCCGTCTAATGAGCCACACACGGTATATAACGTGACTATAGTCTGGTAAAGGGTTAGTCAGGCGAACATTAGTAAAAGGAGAGAACACAGTCCCAGTCAGTTTAATGAATCCGTCTAATGAGCCACACACGGTATATAACGCGACTATAGTCTGGTAAGGGGTTAGTCAGGCGAACATTAGTAAAAGGATAGAACACAGTCCCCGTCAGTTTAATGAATCCGTCTAATGAGCCACACACGGTATATAACGCGATTATATAAAGGGTTAGTCTGGCGAACATTAGTAAAAGGACAGAACACAGTCCCAGTCAGTTTAATGAATCCGTCTAATGAGCCACTCACGGTATATAGCGCGATTATATAAAGGGTTAGTCTGGCGAACATTAGTAAAAGGACAGAACACAGTCCCAGTCAGTTTAATGAATCTGTCTAATGAGCCACTCACGGTATATAACGTGACTATAGTCTGGTAAAGCGTTACTCGGGCGAACATTAGTAAAGGGACAGAACACAGGCCCAGTCAGTTTAATGAATCAGTCTAATGAGCCACACACGGTATATAACGCGACTATAGTCTGGTAAAGGGTTAGTCAGGCGAACATTAGTAAAAGGACAGAACACAGTCCCAGTCAGTTTAATGAATCTGTCTAGTGAGCCACACACGGTATATAACGTGAATATAGTCTGGTAAAGGGTTAGTCAGGCGAACATTAGTAAAAGGACAGAACACAGTCCCAGACAGTTTAATGAATCAGTCTAATGAGCCACTCACGGTATATAACGTGAATATAGTCTGGTAAAGGGTTAGTCAGGCGAACATTAGTAAAAGGACAGAACACAGTCCCTGTCAGTTTAATGAATCTGTCTAGTGAGCCACACACGGTATATAACGCGACTATAGTCTGGTAAAGGGTTAGTCAGGCGAACATTAGTAAAAGGACAGAACACAGTCCCAGTCAGTTTAATGAATTTGTCTAATGAGCCACACACGGTATATAACGCGACTCTAGTCTGGGAAAGGGTTACTCGGGCGAACATTAGTGAAAGGACAGAACACAGTCCCAGTCAGTTTAATGAATCCGTCTAATGAGCCACACACGGTATATAACGTGACTATAGTCTGGTAAAGGGTTAGTCAGGCGAACATTAGTAAAAGGACAGAACACAGTCCCAGTCAGTTTAATGAATCCGTCTAATGAGCCACACACGGTATATAACGCGACTATAGTCTGGTAAAGGGTTACTCGGGCGAACATTAGTAAAAGGACAGAACACAGTCCCAGTCAGTTTAATGAATCCGTCTAATGAGCCACACACGATATATAACGCGACTATAGTCTGGTAAAGGGTTAGTCAGGCGAACATTAGTAAAAGGACAGAACACAGTCCCAGTCAGTTTAATGAATCTGTCTAATGAGCCACACACGGTATATAACGTGACTATAGTCTGGTAAAGGGTTTCTCGGGCGAACATTAGTAAAAGGACAGAACACTGTCCCAGTCAGTTCAATGAATCCGTCTAATGAGCCACACACGGTATATAACGTGACTACAGTCTGGTAAAGGGTTAGTCAGGCGAACATTAGTAAAAGGACAGAACACAGTCCCAGTCAGTTTAATGAATCTGTCTAATGAGCCACACACGGTATATAACGCGACTATAGTCTGGTAAAGGGTTAGTCAGGCGATCATTAGTAAAAGGACAGAACACAGTCCCAGTCAGTTTAAGGAAACCGTCTAATGAGCCACACGTGGTATATAACGTGACTATAGTATGGTAAAGGGTTACTCGGGCGAACATTAGTAAAAGGACAGAGCACAGTTCCAGTCAGTTTAATGAATCCGTCTAATGAGCCACACACGGTATATAACGCGATTATATAAAGGGTTAGTCAGGCGAACATTAGTAAAAGGACAGAACACAGTCCCAGTCAGTTTAATGAATCCGTCTAATGAGCCACTCACGGTATATAACGTGACTATAGTCTGGTAAAGGGTTAGTCAGGCGAACATTAGTAAAAGGATAGAACACAGTCCCAGTCAGTTTAATGAATCCGTCTAATGAGCCACACACGGTATATAACGTGACTATAGTCTGGTAAAGGGTTAGTCAGGCGAACATTAGTAAAAGGATAGAACACAGTCCCAGTCAGTTTAATGAATCCGTCTAATGAGCCACACACGGTATATAACGCGATTATAGTCTGGTAAAGGGTTAGTCAGGCGAACATTAGTAGAAGAACAGAACACAGTCCCAGTCAGTTTAATGAATCCGTCTAATGAGCCACACACGGTATATAACGTGACTATAGTCTGGTAAAGGGTTAGTCAGGCGAACATTAGTAAAAGGAGAGAACACAGTCCCAGTCAGTTTAATGAATCCGTCTAATGAGCCACACACGGTATATAACGCGACTATAGTCTGGTAAGGGGTTAGTCAGGCGAACATTAGTAAAAGGATAGAACACAGTCCCCGTCAGTTTAATGAATCCGTCTTATGAGCCACACACGGTATATAACGCGATTATATAAAGGGTTAGTCTGGCGAACATTAGTAAAAGGACAGAACACAGTCCCAGTCAGTTTAATGAATCCGTCTAATGAGCCACACACGGTACATAACGCGACTATAGTCTGGTAAAGGGTTAGTCAGGCGAACATTAGTAAAAGGACAGAACACAGTCCCAGTCAGTTTAATGAATCCGTCTAATGAGCCACTCACGGTATATAACGCGATTATATAAAGGGTTAGTCTGGCGAACATTAGTAAAAGGACAGAACACAGTCCCAGTCAGTTTAATGAATCTGTCTAATGAGCCACTCACGGTATATAACGTGACTATAGTCTGGTAAAGCGTTACTCGGGCGAACATTAGTAAAAGGACAGAACACAGGCCCAGTCAGTTTAATGAATCAGTCTAATGAGCCACACACGGTATATAACGCGACTATAGTCTGGTAAAGGGTTAGTCAGGCGAACATTAGTAAAAGGACAGAACACAGTCCCAGTCAGTTTAATGAATCTGTCTAGTGAGCCACACACGGTATATAACGTGAATATAGTCTGGTAAAGGGTTAGTCAGGCGAACATTAGTAAAAGGACAGAACACAGTCCCAGACAGTTTAATGAATCAGTCTAATGAGCCACTCACGGTATATAACGTGAATATAGTCTGGTAAAGGGTTAGTCAGGCGAACATTAGTAAAAGGACAGAACACAGTCCCAGTCAGTTTAATGAATCTGTCTAGTGAGCCACACACGGTATATAACGCGACTATAGTCTGGTAAAGGGTTAGTCAGGCGAACATTAGTAAAAGGACAGAACACAGTCCCAGTCAGTTTAATGAATTTGTCTAATGAGCCACACACGGTATATAACGCGACTCTAGTCTGGGAAAGGGTTACTCGGGCGAACATTAGTGAAAGGACAGAACACAGTCCCAGTCAGTTTAATGAATCCGTCTAATGAGCCACACACGGTATATAACGTGACTATAGTCTGGTAAAGGGTTAGTCAGGCGAACATTAGTAAAAGGACAGAACACAGTCCCAGTCAGTTTAATGAATCCGTCTAATGAGCCACACACGGTATATAACGCGACTATAGTCTGGTAAAGGGTTACTCGGGCGAACATTAGTAAAAGGACAGAGCACAGTTCCAGTCAGTTTAATGAAACCGTATAATGAGCCACACACGGTATATAACGTGACTATAGTCTGGTAAAGGGTTAGTCTGGCGAACATTAGTAAAAGGACAGAGCACAGTTCCAGTCAGTTTAATGAATCTGTCTAATGAGCCACACACGGTATATAACGCGACTATAGTCTGGTAAAGGGTTAGTCAGGCGATCATTAGTAAAAGGACAGAACACAGTCCCAGTCAGTTTAAGGAAACCGTCTAATGAGCCACACGTGGTATATAACGTGACTATAGTATGGTAAAGGGTTACTCGGGCGAACATTAGTAAAAGGACAGAGCACAGTTCCAGTCAGTTTAATGAATCCGTCTAATGAGCCACACACGGTATATAACGCGATTATATAAAGGGTTAGTCAGGCGAACATTAGTAAAAGGACAGAACACAGTCCCAGTCAGTTTAATGAATCCGTCTAATGAGCCACTCACGGTATATAACGTGACTATAGTCTGGTAAAGGGTTAGTCAGGCGAACATTAGTAAAAGGATAGAACACAGTCCCAGTCAGTTTAATGAATCCGTCTAATGAGCCACACACGGTATATAACGTGACTATAGTCTGGTAAAGGGTTAGTCAGGCGAACATTAGTAAAAGGATAGAACACAGTCCCAGTCAGTTTAATGAATCCGTCTAATGAGCCACACACGGTATATAACGCGATTATAGTCTGGTAAAGGGTTAGTCAGGCGAACATTAGTAGAAGAACAGAACACAGTCCCAGTCAGTTTAATGAATCCGTCTAATGAGCCACACACGGTATATAACGTGACTATAGTCTGGTAAAGGGTTAGTCAGGCGAACATTAGTAAAAGGAGAGAACACAGTCCCAGTCAGTTTAATGAATCCGTCTAATGAGCCACACACGGTATATAACGCGACTATAGTCTGGTAAGGGGTTAGTCAGGCGAACATTAGTAAAAGGATAGAACACAGTCCCCGTCAGTTTAATGAATCCGTCTTATGAGCCACACACGGTATATAACGCGATTATATAAAGGGTTAGTCTGGCGAACATTAGTAAAAGGACAGAACACAGTCCCAGTCAGTTTAATGAATCCGTCTAATGAGCCACACACGGTACATAACGCGACTATAGTCTGGTAAAGGGTTAGTCAGGCGAACATTAGTAAAAGGACAGAACACAGTCCCAGTCAGTTTAATGAATCCGTCTAATGAGCCACTCACGGTATATAACGCGATTATATAAAGGGTTAGTCTGGCGAACATTAGTAAAAGGACAGAACACAGTCCCAGTCAGTTTAATGAATCTGTCTAATGAGCCACTCACGGTATATAACGTGACTATAGTCTGGTAAAGCGTTACTCGGGCGAACATTAGTAAAAGGACAGAACACAGGCCCAGTCAGTTTAATGAATCAGTCTAATGAGCCACACACGGTATATAACGCGACTATAGTCTGGTAAAGGGTTAGTCAGGCGAACATTAGTAAAAGGACAGAACACAGTCCCAGTCAGTTTAATGAATCTGTCTAGTGAGCCACACACGGTATATAACGTGAATATAGTCTGGTAAAGGGTTAGTCAGGCGAACATTAGTAAAAGGACAGAACACAGTCCCAGACAGTTTAATGAATCAGTCTAATGAGCCACTCACGGTATATAACGTGAATATAGTCTGGTAAAGGGTTAGTCAGGCGAACATTAGTAAAAGGACAGAACACAGTCCCAGTCAGTTTAATGAATCTGTCTAGTGAGCCACACACGGTATATAACGCGACTATAGTCTGGTAAAGGGTTAGTCAGGCGAACATTAGTAAAAGGACAGAACACAGTCCCAGTCAGTTTAATGAATTTG
This sequence comes from Pictodentalium vernedei, assembly GCA_031216915.1. Classification (NCBI taxonomy): domain Eukaryota; kingdom Metazoa; phylum Mollusca; class Scaphopoda; order Dentaliida; family Dentaliidae; genus Pictodentalium; species Pictodentalium vernedei. The sequence continues at coordinate 7,331,628 of CM062291.1, read as the reverse complement.
TCTAATGAGCCACACACGGTATATAACGCGACTCTAGTCTGGGAAAGGGTTACTCGGGCGAACATTAGTGAAAGGACAGAACACAGTCCCAGTCAGTTTAATGAATCCGTCTAATGAGCCACACACGGTATATAACGTGACTATAGTCTGGTAAAGGGTTAGTCAGGCGAACATTAGTAAAAGGACAGAACACAGTCCCAGTCAGTTTAATGAATCCGTCTAATGAGCCACACACGGTATATAACGCGACTATAGTCTGGTAAAGGGTTACTCGGGCGAACATTAGTAAAAGGACAGAGCACAGTTCCAGTCAGTTTAATGAAACCGTATAATGAGCCACACACGGTATATAACGTGACTATAGTCTGGTAAAGGGTTAGTCTGGCGAACATTAGTAAAAGGACAGAGCACAGTTCCAGTCAGTTTAATGAATCCGTCTAATGAGCCACACACGGTATATAACGTGACTATAGTCTAGTAAAGGGTTAGTCGGGCGAACATTAGTAAAAGGATAGAACACAGTCCCAGTCAGTTTAGTGAATCCGTCTAATGAGCCACACACGGTATATAACATGACTATAGTCTGGTAAAGGGTTAGTCTGGCGAACATTAGTAAAAGGACAGAACACAGTCCCAGTCAGTTTAATGAATCCGTCTAATGAGCCACACACGTTATATAACGCGACTATAGACTGGTAAAGGGTTAGTCGGGCGAACATTAGTAAAAGGATAGAACACAGTCCCAGTCAGTTTAATGAATCCGTCTAATGAGCCGCTCACGGTATATAACGCGACTATAGTCAGGTAAAGGGTTAGTCAGGCGAACATTAGTAAAAGGACAGAACACAGTCCCAGTCAGTTTAATGAATCCGTCTAATGAGCCACACACGTTATATAACGTGACTATAGTCTGGTAAAGGGTTAGTCTGGCGAACATTAGTAAAAGGATAGAACACAGTCCCAGTCAGTTTAATGAATCAGTCTAATGAGCCGCTCATGGTATATAACGTGACTATAGTCTGGTAAAGGGTTAGTCGGTCGAACATTAGTAAAAGGACAGAGCACAGTCCCAGTCTGTTTAATGAATCCATCTAATGAGCCACACACGGTATATAACGCGATTATATAAAGGGTTAGTCAGGAGAACATTAGTAAAAGGACAGAACACAGTCCCAGTCAGTTTAATGAATCCGTCTAATGAGCCACACACGGTATACAACGCGACTATAGTCTGGTAAAGGGTTAGTCAGGCGAACATTAGTAAAAGGATAGAACACAGTCCCAGTCAGTTTAATGAATTCGTCTAATGAGCCACACACGGTATATAACGCGACTATAGTCTGGCAAAGGGTTAGTCAGGCGAACATTAGTAAAAGGACAGAACACAGTCCTAGTCAGTTTAATGAATCCGTCTAATGAGCCACACACGGTATATAACGTGACGATAGTCTGGTAAAGGGTTCTTCAGGCGAACATTAGTAAAAGGACAAAACACAGTCCCACTCAGTTTAATGAATCCGTCTAATGAGCCACACACGGTATATAACGTGACTATAGTCTGGTAAAGGGTTAGTCTGGCGAACATTAGTAAAAGGATAGAACACAGTCCCAGTCAGTTTAATGAATCAGTCTAATGAGCCGCTCATAGTCTATAACGTGACTATAGTCTGGTAAAGGGTTAGTCGGTCGAACATTAGTAAAAGGACAGAACACAGTCCCAGTCAATTTAATGAATCCGTCTAATGAGCCACACACGGTATATAACGTGACTATAGTCTGGTAAAGGGTTAATCGGGCGAACATTAGTCAAAGGACAGAACACAGTCCCAGTCAGTTTAATGAATCCGTCTAATGAGCCACACACGGTATATAACGCGATTATATAAAGGGTTAGTCAGGCGAACATTAGTAAAAGGACAGAACACAGTCCCAGTCAGTTTAATGAATCTGTCTAATGAGCCACACACGGTATATAACGCGACTATAGTCTGGTAAAGGGTTAATCGGGCGAACATTAGTCAAAGGACAGAACACAGTCCCAGTCAGTTTAATGAATCCGTCTAATGAGCCACACACGGTATATAGCGCGAGTATAGTCTGGTAAAGGGTTAATCGGGCGAACATTAGTAAAAGGACAGAACACAGTCCCAGTCAGTTTAATGAATCTGTCTAGTGAGCCACACACGGTATATAACGTGAATATAGTCTGGTAAAGGGTTAGTCAGGCGAACATTAGTAAAAGGACAGAACACAGTCCCAGTCAGTTTAATGAATCTGTCTAGTGAGCCACAAACGGTATATAACGCGACTATAGTCTGGTAAAGGGTTAGTCAGGCGAACATTAGTAAAAGGACAAAACACAGTCCCAGTCAGTTTAATGAATTTGTCTAATGAGCCACACACGGAATATAACGCGACTATAGTCTGGGAAAGGGTTACTCGGGCGAACATTAGTGAAAGGACAGAACACAGTCCCAGTCAGTTTAATGAATCCGTCTAATGAGCCACACACGGTATATAACGCGACTATAGTCTGGTAAAGGGTTACTCGGGCGAACATTAGTAAAAGGACAGAGCACAGTTCCAGTCAGTTTAATGAAACCGTATAATGAGCCACACACGGTATATAACGTGACTATAGTCTGGTAAAGGGTTAGTCTGGCGAACATTAGTAAAAGGACAGAGCACAGTTCCAGTCAGTTTAATGAATCCGTCTAATGAGCCACACACGGTATGTAACGTGACTATAGTCTAGTAAAGGGTTAGAAGGGCGAACATTAGTAAAAGGATAGAACACAGTCCCAGTCAGTTTATTGAATCCGTCTAATGAGCCACACACGGTATATAACATGACTATAGTCTGGTAAAGGGTTAGTCTGGCGAACATTAGTAAAAGGACAGAACACAGTCCCAGTCAGTTTAATGAATCCGTCTAATGAGCCACACACGCTATATAACGCGACTATAGACTGCTAAAGGGTTAGTCGGGCGAACATTAGTAAAAGGATAGAACACAGTCCCAGTCAGTTTAATGAATCCGTCTAATGAGCCGCTCACGGTATACAACGCGACTATAGTCAGGTAAAGGGTTAGTCTGGCGAACATTAGTAAAAGGACAGAACACAGTCCCAGTCAGTTTAATGAATCCGTCTAATGAGCCACACATGGTATATAACGTGACTATAGTATGGTAAAGGGTTACTCGGGCGAACATTAGTAAAAGGATAGAACACAGTCCCAGTCAGTTTAATGAATTCGTCTAATGAGCCACTCACGGTATGTAACGTGACTATAGTCTGGTAAAGGGTTAATCGGGCGAACATTAGTCAAAGGACAGAACACAGTCCCAGTCAGTTTAACGAATCCGTCTAATGAGCCGCACATGGTATATAACGTGACTATAGTCTGGTAAAGGGTTACTCGGACGAACATTAGTCAAAGGACAGAGCACAGTTCCAGTTAGTTTAATGAATCCGTCTAATGAGCCACACACGGTATATAACGCGATTATATAAAGGGTTAGTCAGGCGAACATTAGTAAAAGGACAGAACACAGTCCCAGTCAGTTTAACGAATCCGTCTAATGAGCCGCACATGGTATATTACATGACTATAGTCTGGTAAAGGGTTAATCGGGCGAACATTAGTAAAAGGATAGAACACAGTCCCAGTCAGTTTAATGAATCCGTCTAATGAGCCGCTCACGGTATATAACGCGACTATAGTCAGGTAAAGGGTTAGTCTGGCGAACATTAGTAAAAGGACAGAGCACAGTTCCAGTTAGTTTAATGAATCCGTCTAATGAGCCACACACGGTATATAACGCGTTTATATAAAGGGTTAGTCAGGCGAACATTAGTAAAAGGACAGAACACAGTCCCAGTCTGTTTAATGAATCCGTCTAATGAGTCACTCACGGTATGTAACGTGACTATAGTCTGGTAAAGGGTTAGTCAGGCGAACATTAGTAAAAGGATAGAACACAGTCCCAGTCAGTTTAATGAATTCGTCTAATGAGCCACACACGGTATATAACACGACTATAGTCTGGTAAAGGGTTAGTCAGGCGAACATTAGTAAAAGGACAGAACACAGTCCCAGTCAGTTTAATGAACCCGTCTAATGAGCCTCACACGGTATATAACGTGACTATAGTCAGGTAAAGGGTTAGTCTGGCGAACATTAGTAAAAGGATAGAACACAGTCCCAGTCAGTTTAATGAATCCGTCTAATGAGCCACACACGGTATATAACGTGACTATAGTCTGGTAAAGGGTTAATCGGGCGAACATTAGTCAAAGGACAGAACACAGTCCCAGTCAGTTTAACGAATCCGTCTAATGAGCCGCACATGGTATATAACGTGACTATAGTCTGGTAAAGGGTTACTCGGGCGAACATTAGTCAAAGGACAGAACACAGTCCCAGTCAGTTTAATGAATCCGTCTAATGAGCCACACACGGTATATAGCGCGAGTATAGTCTGGTAAAGGGTTACTCGGGCGAACATTAGTAAAAGGAGAGAACACAGTCCCAGTCAGTTTAATGAATCCGTCTAATGAGCCACACACGGTATATAACGCGACTATCGTCTGGGAAAGGGTTACTCGGGCGAACATTAGTAAAAGGAAAGAGCACAGTTCCAGTCAGTTTAATGAATCCGTCTAATGAGCCACACACGTTATATACCGCGATTATATAAATTGTTAGTCAGGCGAACATTAGTAAAAGGACAGAACTCAGTCCCAGTCAGTTTAATGAATCCATCTAATGAGCCACACACGGTATATAACGTGACTATAGTCTAGTAAAGGGTTAGTCGGGCGAACATTAGTAAAAGGATAGAACACAGTCCCAGTCAGTTTAGTGAATCCGTCTAATGAGCCACACACGGTATATAACATGACTATAGTCTGGTAAAGGGTTAGTCTGGCGAACATTAGTAAAAGGACAGAACACAGTCCCAGTCAGTTTAATGAATCCGTCTAATGAGCCACACACGTTATATAACGCGACTATAGACTGGTAAAGGGTTAGTCGGGCGAACATTAGTAAAAGGATAGAACACAGTCCCAGTCAGTTTAATGAATCCGTCTAATGAGCCGCTCACGGTATATAACGCGACTATAGTCAGGTAAAGGGTTAGTCAGGCGAACATTAGTAAAAGGACAGAACACAGTCCCAGTCAGTTTAATGAATCCGTCTAATGAGCCACACACGTTATATAACGTGACTATAGTCTGGTAAAGGGTTAGTCTGGCGAACATTAGTAAAAGGATAGAACACAGTCCCAGTCAGTTTAATGAATCAGTCTAATGAGCCGCTCATGGTATATAACGTGACTATAGTCTGGTAAAGGGTTAGTCGGTCGAACATTAGTAAAAGGACAGAGCACAGTCCCAGTCTGTTTAATGAATCCATCTAATGAGCCACACACGGTATATAACGCGATTATATAAAGGGTTAGTCAGGAGAACATTAGTAAAAGGACAGAACACAGTCCCAGTCAGTTTAATGAATCCGTCTAATGAGCCACACACGGTATACAACGCGACTATAGTCTGGTAAAGGGTTAGTCAGGCGAACATTAGTAAAAGGATAGAACACAGTCCCAGTCAGTTTAATGAATTCGTCTAATGAGCCACACACGGTATATAACGCGACTATAGTCTGGCAAAGGGTTAGTCAGGCGAACATTAGTAAAAGGACAGAACACAGTCCTAGTCAGTTTAATGAATCCGTCTAATGAGCCACACACGGTATATAACGTGACGATAGTCTGGTAAAGGGTTCTTCAGGCGAACATTAGTAAAAGGACAGAACACAGTCCCACTCAGTTTAATGAATCCGTCTAATGAGCCACACACGGTATATAACGTGACTATAGTCTGGTAAAGGGTTAGTCTGGCGAACATTAGTAAAAGGATAGAACACAGTCCCAGTCAGTTTAATGAATCAGTCTAATGAGCCGCTCATGGTCTATAACGTGACTATAGTCTGGTAAAGGGTTAGTCGGTCGAACATTAGTAAAAGGACAGAACACAGTCCCAGTCAATTTAATGAATCCGTCTAATGAGCCACACACGGTATATAACGTGACTATAGTCTGGTAAAGGGTTAATCGGGCGAACATTAGTCAAAGGACAGAACACAGTCCCAGTCAGTTTAATGAATCCGTCTAATGAGCCACACACGGTATATAACGCGATTATATAAAGGGTTAGTCAGGCGAACATTAGTAAAAGGACAGAACACAGTCCCAGTCAGTTTAATGAATCTGTCTAATGAGCCACACACGGTATATAACGCGACTATAGTCTGGTAAAGGGTTAATCGGGCGAACATTAGTCAAAGGACAGAACACAGTCCCAGTCAGTTTAATGAATCCGTCTAATGAGCCACACACGGTATATAGCGCGAGTATAGTCTGGTAAAGGGTTAATCGGGCGAACATTAGTAAAAGGACAGAACACAGTCCCAGTCAGTTTAATGAATCTGTCTAGTGAGCCACACACGGTATATAACGTGAATATAGTCTGGTAAAGGGTTAGTCAGGCGAACATTAGTAAAAGGACAGAACACAGTCCCAGTCAGTTTAATGAATCTGTCTAGTGAGCCACAAACGGTATATAACGCGACTATAGTCTGGTAAAGGGTTAGTCAGGCGAACATTAGTAAAAGGACAAAACACAGTCCCAGTCAGTTTAATGAATTTGTCTAATGAGCCACACACGGAATATAACGCGACTATAGTCTGGGAAAGGGTTACTCGGGCGAACATTAGTGAAAGGACAGAACACAGTCCCAGTCAGTTTAATGAATCCGTCTAATGAGCCACACACGGTATATAACGCGACTATAGTCTGGTAAAGGGTTACTCGGGCGAACATTAGTAAAAGGACAGAGCACAGTTCCAGTCAGTTTAATGAAACCGTATAATGAGCCACACACGGTATATAACGTGACTATAGTCTGGTAAAGGGTTAGTCTGGCGAACATTAGTAAAAGGACAGAGCACAGTTCCAGTCAGTTTAATGAATCCGTCTAATGAGCCACACACGGTATATAACGTGACTATAGTCTAGTAAAGGGTTAGAAGGGCGAACATTAGTAAAAGGATAGAACACAGTCCCAGTCAGTTTATTGAATCCGTCTAATGAGCCACACACGGTATATAACATGACTATAGTCTGGTAAAGGGTTAGTCTGGCGAACATTAGTAAAAGGACAGAACACAGTCCCAGTCAGTTTAATGAATCCGTCTAATGAGCCACACACGCTATATAACGCGACTATAGACTGCTAAAGGGTTAGTCGGGCGAACATTAGTAAAAGGATAGAACACAGTCCCAGTCAGTTTAATGAATCCGTCTAATGAGCCGCTCACGGTATACAACGCGACTATAGTCAGGTAAAGGGTTAGTCTGGCGAACATTAGTAAAAGGACAGAACACAGTCCCAGTCAGTTTAATGAATCCGTCTAATGAGCCACACATGGTATATAACGTGACTATAGTATGGTAAAGGGTTACTCGGGCGAACATTAGTAAAAGGATAGAACACAGTCCCAGTCAGTTTAATGAATTCGTCTAATGAGCCACTCACGGTATGTAACGTGACTATAGTCTGGTAAAGGGTTAATCGGGCGAACATTAGTCAAAGGACAGAACACAGTCCCAGTCAGTTTAACGAATCCGTCTAATGAGCCGCACATGGTATATAACGTGACTATAGTCTGGTAAAGGGTTACTCGGACGAACATTAGTCAAAGGACAGAGCACAGTTCCAGTTAGTTTAATGAATCCGTCTAATGAGCCACACACGGTATATAACGCGATTATATAAAGGGTTAGTCAGGCGAACATTAGTAAAAGGACAGAACACAGTCCCAGTCAGTTTAACGAATCCGTCTAATGAGCCGCACATGGTATATTACATGACTATAGTCTGGTAAAGGGTTAATCGGGCGAACATTAGTAAAAGGATAGAACACAGTCCCAGTCAGTTTAATGAATCCGTCTAATGAGCCGCTCACGGTATATAACGCGACTATAGTCAGGTAAAGGGTTAGTCTGGCGAACATTAGTAAAAGGACAGAGCACAGTTCCAGTTAGTTTAATGAATCCGTCTAATGAGCCACACACGGTATATAACGCGTTTATATAAAGGGTTAGTCAGGCGAACATTAGTAAAAGGACAGAACACAGTCCCAGTCTGTTTAATGAATCCGTCTAATGAGTCACTCACGGTATGTAACGTGACTATAGTCTGGTAAAGGGTTAGTCAGGCGAACATTAGTAAAAGGATAGAACACAGTCCCAGTCAGTTTAATGAATTCGTCTAATGAGCCACACACGGTATATAACACGACTATAGTCTGGTAAAGGGTTAGTCAGGCGAACATTAGTAAAAGGACAGAACACAGTCCCAGTCAGTTTAATGAACCCGTCTAATGAGCCTCACACGGTATATAACGTGACTATAGTCAGGTAAAGGGTTAGTCTGGCGAACATTAGTAAAAGGATAGAACACAGTCCCAGTCAGTTTAATGAATCCGTCTAATGAGCCACACACGGTATATAACGTGACTATAGTCTGGTAAAGGGTTAATCGGGCGAACATTAGTCAAAGGACAGAACACAGTCCCAGTCAGTTTAACGAATCCGTCTAATGAGCCGCACATGGTATATAACGTGACTATAGTCTGGTAAAGGGTTACTCGGGCGAACATTAGTCAAAGGACAGAACACAGTCCCAGTCAGTTTAATGAATCCGTCTAATGAGCCACACACGGTATATAGCGCGAGTATAGTCTGGTAAAGGGTTACTCGGGCGAACATTAGTAAAAGGAGAGAACACAGTCCCAGTCAGTTTAATGAATCCGTCTAATGAGCCACACACGGTATATAACGCGACTATCGTCTGGGAAAGGGTTACTCGGGCGAACATTAGTAAAAGGAAAGAGCACAGTTCCAGTCAGTTTAATGAATCCGTCTAATGAGCCACACACGTTATATACCGCGATTATATAAATTGTTAGTCAGGCGAACATTAGTAAAAGGACAGAACTCAGTCCCAGTCAGTTTAATGAATCCATCTAATGAGCCACACACGGTATATAACGCGACTATCGTCTGGTAAAGGGTTACACGGGCGAACATTAGTAAAAGGACAGAGCACACTTGCAGTCAGTGTAATGAATCCGTCTAATGAGCCACACACGGTATATAACGCGACTATAGTCTGGTAAAGGGTTAGTCTGGCGAACGTTAGTAAAAGGATAGAAAACAGTCCCAGTCAGTTTAATGAATCCGTCTAATGAGCCACACACGGTATATAACGCGACTATCGTCAGGTAAAGGGTTACTCGGGCGAACATTAGTAAAAGGATAGAACACAGTCCCAGTCAGTTTAATGAATCTGTCTAATGAGCCACACATGGTATATAACGTGACTGTAGTCTGGTAAAGGGTTACTCGGGCGAACATTAGTAAAAGGATAGAACACAGTCCCAGTCAGTTTAATGAATCCGTCTAATGAGCCACACATGGTATATAACGTGACTATAGTCTGGTAAAGGGTTACTCGGACGAACATTAGTAAAAGGATAGAACACAGTCCCAGTCAGTTTAATGAATCCGTCTAATGAGCCTCACACGGTATATAACGCGACTACCGTCTGGTAAAGGGTTACTCGGGCGAACATTAGTAAAAGGAAAGAGCACAGTTCCAGTGAGTTTAATGAATCCGTCTAATGAGCCACACATGGTATATAACGTGACTATAGTCTGGTAAAGGGTTACTCGGGCGAACATTAGTAAAAGGATAGAACACAGTCCCAGTCAGTTTAATGAATCCGTCTAATGAGCCACACACGGTATATAACGCGATTATATAAAGGGTTAGTCAGGCGAACATTAGTAAAAGGATAGAACACAGTCCCAGTCAGTTTAATGAATCCGTCTAATGAGCCACACACGGTATATAACGCGACTATAGTCTGGTAAAGGGTTAGTCAGGCGAACATTAGTAAAAGGATAGAACACAGTCCCAGTCAGTTTAATGAATCCGTCTTATGAGCCACACACGGTATATAACGCGATTATATAAAGGGTTAGTCAGGCGAACATTAGTAAAAGGATAGAACACAGTCCCAGTCAGTTTAATGAATCCGTCTAATGAGCCACACACGGTATATAACGCGATTATATAAAGGGTTAGTCAGGCGAACATTAGTAAAAGGTCAGAACACAGTCCCAGACAGTTTAATGAATCTGTCTAATGAGCCACACATGGTATATAACGCGACAATAGTCTGGTAAACGGTTACTCGGGCGAACATTAGTAAAAGGACAGAACACAGTCCCAGTCAGTTTAATGAATCTGTCTAATGAGCCACACACGGTATATAACGCCACTATAGTCTGGTAAAGGGTTAGTCAGGCGAACATTAGTAAAAGGACAGAACACAGTCCCAGTCAGTTTAATGAATCCGTCTAATGAGCCACACACGGTATATAACGCGACTATAGTCTTGTAAAGGGTTAGTCAGGCGAACAGTAGTAAAAGGACAGAACGCTGTCCCAGTCAGTTTAATGAATCTGTCTAATGAGCCACACACGGTATATAACGTGAATATAGTCTGGTAAATGGTTAGTCAGGCGAACATTAGTAAAAGGATAGAACACAGTCCCAGTCAGTTTAATGAATCTGTCTAAAGAGCCACACACGGTATATAACGCGATTATATAAAGGGTTAGTCAGGCGAACATTAGTAAAAGGACAGAACACAGTCCCAGTCAGTTTAATGAATCTGTCTAATGAGCCACACACGGTGTATAACGCGACTATAGTCTGGTAAAGGGTTACTCGGGCGAACATTAGTCAAAGGACAGAACACAGTCCCAGTCAGTTTAATGAATCCGTCTAATGAGCCACACACGGTATATAACGCGACTATAGTCTGGTAAAGGGTTACTCGGGCGAACATTAGTAAAAGGACAGAGCACAGTTCCAGTCAATTTAATGAATCAGTCTTATGAGCCACGCACGGTATATAACGTGACTATAGTCTGGTAAAGGGTTTGTCAGGCGAACATTAGCAAAAGGACAGAACACAGTCCCTGTCAGTTTAATGAATCCGTCTAATGAGCCACACACGGTATATAACGTGACTATAGTCTGGTAAAGGGTTAGTCAGGCGAACATTAGTAAAAGGACAGAACACAGTCCCAGACAGTTTAATGAATCAGTCTAATGAGCCACTCATGGTATATAACGTGACTATAGTCTGGTAAAGGGTTAGTCGGGCGAACATTAGTAAAAGGACAGAGCTCAGTCCCAGTCAGTTTGATGAATCCGTCTAATGAGCCACACATGGTATATAACGTGACTATAGTCTGGTAAAGGGTTAATCGGGCGAACATTAGTCAAAGAACAGAACGCAGTCCCTGTCAGTTAAATGAATCCGTCTAATGAGCCACAGACGGTATATAACGCGATTATATAAAGGGTTAGTCTGGAGAACATTAGTAAAAGGACAGAACACAGTCCCAGTCAGTTTAAAGAATCTGTCTAATTAGCCACTCACGGTATATAACGTGACTATAGTCTGGTAAAGGGTTAGTCGGGCGAACATTAGTAAAAGGACAGAACACAGTCCCAGTCAGTTTAATGAATCTGTCTAATGAGCCACACACGGTATATAACGCAATTATATAAAGGGTTAGTCAGGCGAACATTAGTAAGAGGACAGAACACAGTCCCAGTCAGTTTAATGAATCGGTCTAATGAGCCACACACGGTATATAACGTGACTATAGTCTGGTAAAGGGTTAGTCTGGCGAATATTAGTAAAAGGACAGAACACAGTCCCAGTCAGTTCAATGAATCTGTCTAATGAGCCACACACGGTATATAACGCGACTGTCGTCTGGTAAAGGATTAGTCAGGCGAACATTAGTAAAATGACAGAACACAGTCCCAGTCAGTTTAATGAATCCGTCTAATGAGCCACACACGGTATATAACGCGACTATAGTCTGGTAAAGGATTAGTCAGGCGAACATTAGTAAAATGACAGAACACAGTCCCAGTCAGTTTAATGAATCCGTCTAATGAGCCACACACGGTATATAACGCGATTATAGTCTGGTAAAGGATTAGTCAGGCGAACATTAGTAAAATGACAGAACACAGTCCCAGTCAGTTTATTGAATCCGTCTAATGAGCCACACACGGTATATAACGCGATTATATAAAGGGTTAGTCAGGCGAACATTAGTAAAAGGATAGAACACTGTCCCAGTCAGTTTAATGAATCCGTCTAATGAGCCACACACGGTATATAACGTGACTATAGTCTGGTAAAGGGTTAGTCAGGCGAACATTAGTAAAAGGACAGAACACAGTCCCAGTCAGTTTAATGAATCCGTCTAATGAGCCACACACGGTATATAACGTGACTATAGTCTGGTAAAGGGTTAGTCAGGCGAACATTAGTAAAAGGACAGAACACAGTCCCAGTCAGTTTAATGAATCCGTCTAATGAGCCACACACGGTATATAACGCGACTATCGTCTGGTAAAGGGTTACTCGGGCGAACATTAGTAAAAGGATAGAACACAGTCCCAGTCAGTTTAATGAATCTGTCTAATGAGCCACACACGGTATATAACGCGATTATATAAAGGGTTAGTCAGGCGAACATTAGTAAAAGGACAGAACACAGTCCCAGTCAGTTTAATGAATCTGTCTAATGAGCCACACACGGTGTATAACGCGACTATAGTCTGGTAAAGGGTTACTCGGGCGAACATTAGTCAAAGGACAGAACACAGTCCCAGTCAGTTTAATGAATCCGTCTAATGAGCCACACACGGTATATAACGCGACTATAGTCTGGTAAAGGGTTACTCGGGCGAACATTAGTAAAAGGACAGAGCACAGTTCCAGTCAATTTAATGAATCAGTCTTATGAGCCACACACGGTATATAACGTGACTATAGTCTGGTAAAGGGTTTGTCAGGCGAACATTAGTAAAAGGACAGAACACAGTCCCAGTCAGTTTAATGAATCCGTCTAATGAGCCACACACGGTATATAACGTGACTATAGTCTGGTAAAGGGTTAGTCAGGCGAACATTAGTAAAAGGACAAAACACAGTCCCAGACAGTTTAATGAATCAGTCTAATGAGCCAATCATGGTATATAACGTGACTATAGTCTGGTAAAGGGTTAGTCGGGCGAAGATTAGTAAAAGGACAGAGCTCAGTCCCAGTCAGTTTGATGAATCCGTCTAATGAGCCACACATGGTATATAACGTGACTATAGTCTGGTAAAGGGTTAATCGGGCGAACATTAGTCAAAGAACAGAACACAGTCCCTGTCAGTTAAATGAATCCGTCTAATGAGCCACACACGGTATATAACGCGATTATATAAAGGGTTAGTCTGGAGAACATTAGTAAAAGGACAGAACACAGTCCCAGTCAGTTTAAAGAATCTGTCTAATTAGCCACTCACGGTATATAACGTGACTATAGTCTGGTAAAGGGTTAGTCGGGCGAACATTAGTAAAAGGACAGAACACAGTCCCAGTCAGTTTAATGAATCTGTCTAATGAGCCACACACGGTATATAACGCGATTATATAAAGGGTTAGTCAGGCGAACATTAGTAAAAGGACAGAACACAGTCCCAGTCAGTTTAATGAATCCGTCTAATGAGCCACACACGGTATATAACGTGACTATAGTCTGGTAAAGGGTTAGTCTGGCGAATATTAGTAAAAGGACAGAACACAGTTCCAGTCAGTTTAATGAATCCGTCTAATGAGCCACACACGGTATATAACGCGACTATAGTCTGGTAAAGGATTAGTCAGGCGAACATTAGTAAAAGGACAGAACACAGTCCCAGTCAGTTCAATAAATCTGTCTAATGAGCCACACACGGTATATAACGCGACTGTCGTCTGGTAAAGGATTAGTCAGGCGAACATTAGTAAAATGACAGAACACAGTCCCAGTCAGTTTAATGAATCCGTCTAATGAGCCACACACGGTATATAACGCGACTATAGTCTGGTAAAGGATTAGTCAGGCGAACATTAGTAAAATGACAGAACACAGTCCCAGTCAGTTTAATGAATCCGTCTAATGAGCCACACACGGTATATAACGCGATTATAGTCTGGTAAAGGATTAGTCAGGCGAACATTAGTAAAATGACAGAACACAGTCCCAGTCAGTTTATTGAATCCGTCTAATGAGCCACACACGGTATATAACGCGATTATATAAAGGGTTAGTCAGGCGAACATTAGTAAAAGGATAGAACACTGTCCCAGTCAGTTTAATGAATCCGTCTAATGAGCCACACACGGTATATAACGTGACTATAGTCTGGTAAAGGGTTAGTCAGGCGAACATTAGTAAAAGGACAGAACACAGTCCCAGTCAGTTTAATGAATCCGTCTAATGAGCCACACACGGTATATAACGTGACTATAGTCTGGTAAAGGGTTAGTCAGGCGAACATTAGTAAAAGGACAGAACACAGTCCCAGTCAGTTTAATGAATCCGTCTAATGAGCCACACACGGTATATAACGCGACTATCGTCTGGTAAAGGGTTACTCGGGCGAACATTAGTAAAAGGATAGAACACAGTCCCAGTCAGTTTAATGAATCTGTCTAATGAGCCACACACGGTATATAACGCGATTATATAAAGGGTTAGTCAGGCGAACATTAGTAAAAGGACAGAACACAGTCCCAGTCAGTTTAATGAATCTGTCTAATGAGCCACACACGGTGTATAACGCGACTATAGTCTGGTAAAGGGTTACTCGGGCGAACATTAGTCAAAGGACAGAACACAGTCCCAGTCAGTTTAATGAATCCGTCTAATGAGCCACACACGGTATATAACGCGACTATAGTCTGGTAAAGGGTTACTCGGGCGAACATTAGTAAAAGGACAGAGCACAGTTCCAGTCAATTTAATGAATCAGTCTTATGAGCCACACACGGTATATAACGTGACTATAGTCTGGTAAAGGGTTTGTCAGGCGAACATTAGTAAAAGGACAGAACACAGTCCCAGTCAGTTTAATGAATCCGTCTAATGAGCCACACACGGTATATAACGTGACTATAGTCTGGTAAAGGGTTAGTCAGGCGAACATTAGTAAAAGGACAAAACACAGTCCCAGACAGTTTAATGAATCAGTCTAATGAGCCACTCATGGTATATAACGTGACTATAGTCTGGTAAAGGGTTAGTCGGGCGAACATTAGTAAAAGGACAGAGCTCAGTCCCAGTCAGTTTGATGAATCCGTCTAATGAGCCACACATGGTATATAACGTGACTATAGTCTGGTAAAGGGTTAATCGGGCGAACATTAGTCAAAGAACAGAACACAGTCCCTGTCAGTTAAATGAATCCGTCTAATCAGCCACACACGGTATATAACGCGATTATATAAAGGGTTAGTCTGGAGAACATTAGTAAAAGGACAGAACACAGTCCCAGTCAGTTTAAAGAATCTGTCTAATTAGCCACTCACGGTATATAACGTGACTATAGTCTGGTAAAGGGTTAGTCGGGCGAACATTAGTAAAAGGACAGAACACAGTCCCAGTCAGTTTAATGAATCTGTCTAATGAGCCACACACGGTATATAACGCGATTATATAAAGGGTTAGTCAGGCGAACATTAGTAAAAGGACAGAACACAGTCCCAGTCAGTTTAATGAATCCGTCTAATGAGCCACACACGGTATATAACGTGACTATAGTCTGGTAAAGGGTTAGTCTGGCGAATATTAGTAAAAGGACAGAACACAGTTCCAGTCAGTTTAATGAATCCGTCTAATGAGCCACACACGGTATATAACGCGACTATAGTCTGGTGAAGGATTAGTCAGGCGAACATTAGTAAAAGGACAGAACACAGTCCCAGTCAGTTCAATGAATCTGTCTAATGAGCCACACACGGTATATAACGCGACTGTCGTCTGGTAAAGGATTAGTCAGGCGAACATTAGTAAAATGACAGAACACAGTCCCAGTCAGTTTAATGAATCCGTCTAATGAGCCACACACGGTATATAACGCGACTATAGTCTGGTAAAGGATTAGTCAGGCGAACATTAGTAAAATGACAGAACACAGTCCCAGTCAGTTTAATGAATCCGTCTAATGAGCCACACACGGTATATAACGCGATTATAGTCTGGTAAAGGATTAGTCAGGCGAACATTAGTAAAATGACAGAACACAGTCCCAGTCAGTTTATTGAATCCGTCTAATGAGCCACACACGGTATATAACGCGATTATATAAAGGGTTAGTCAGGCGAACATTAGTAAAAGGATAGAACACTGTCCCAGTCAGTTTAATGAATCCGTCTAATGAGCCACACACGGTATATAACGTGACTATAGTCTGGTAAAGGGTTAGTCAGGCGAACATTAGTAAAAGGACAGAACACAGTCCCAGTCAGTTTAATGAATCCGTCTAATGAGCCACACACGGTATATAACGTGACTATAGTCTGGTAAAGGGTTAGTCAGGCGAACATTAGTAAAAGGACAGAACACAGTCCCAGTCAGTTTAATGAATCCGTCTAATGAGCCACACACGGTATATAACGCGACTATCGTCTGGTAAAGGGTTACTCGGGCGAACATTAGTAAAAGGATAGAACACAGTCCCAGTCAGTTTAATGAATCTGTCTAATGAGCCACACACGGTATATAACGCGATTATATAAAGGGTTAGTCAGGCGAACATTAGTAAAAGGACAGAACACAGTCCCAGTCAGTTTAATGAATCTGTCTAATGAGCCACACACGGTGTATAACGCGACTATAGTCTGGTAAAGGGTTACTCGGGCGAACATTAGTCAAAGGACAGAACACAGTCCCAGTCAGTTTAATGAATCCGTCTAATGAGCCACACACGGTATATAACGCGACTATAGTCTGGTAAAGGGTTACTCGGGCGAACATTAGTAAAAGGACAGAGCACAGTTCCAGTCAATTTAATGAATCAGTCTTATGAGCCACACACGGTATATAACGTGACTATAGTCTGGTAAAGGGTTTGTCAGGCGAACATTAGTAAAAGGACAGAACACAGTCCCAGTCAGTTTAATGAATCCGTCTAATGAGCCACACACGGTATATAACGTGACTATAGTCTGGTAAAGGGTTAGTCAGGCGAACATTAGTAAAAGGACAAAACACAGTCCCAGACAGTTTAATGAATCAGTCTAATGAGCCACTCATGGTATATAACGTGACTATAGTCTGGTAAAGGGTTAGTCGGGCGAACATTAGTAAAAGGACAGAGCTCAGTCCCAGTCAGTTTGATGAATCCGTCTAATGAGCCACACATGGTATATAACGTGACTATAGTCTGGTAAAGGGTTAATCGGGCGAACATTAGTCAAAGAACAGAACACAGTCCCTGTCAGTTAAATGAATCCGTCTAATCAGCCACACACGGTATATAACGCGATTATATAAAGGGTTAGTCTGGAGAACATTAGTAAAAGGACAGAACACAGTCCCAGTCAGTTTAAAGAATCTGTCTAATTAGCCACTCACGGTATATAACGTGACTATAGTCTGGTAAAGGGTTAGTCGGGCGAACATTAGTAAAAGGACAGAACACAGTCCCAGTCAGTTTAATGAATCTGTCTAATGAGCCACACACGGTATATAACGCGATTATATAAAGGGTTAGTCAGGCGAACATTAGTAAAAGGACAGAACACAGTCCCAGTCAGTTTAATGAATCCGTCTAATGAGCCACACACGGTATATAACGTGACTATAGTCTGGTAAAGGGTTAGTCTGGCGAATATTAGTAAAAGGACAGAACACAGTTCCAGTCAGTTTAATGAATCCGTCTAATGAGCCACACACGGTATATAACGCGACTATAGTCTGGTGAAGGATTAGTCAGGCGAACATTAGTAAAAGGACAGAACACAGTCCCAGTCAGTTCAATGAATCTGTCTAATGAGCCACACACGGTATATAACGCGACTGTCGTCTGGTAAAGGATTAGTCAGGCGAACATTAGTAAAATGACAGAACACAGTCCCAGTCAGTTTAATGAATCCGTCTAATGAGCCACACACGGTATATAACGCGACTATAGTCTGGTAAAGGATTAGTCAGGCGAACATTAGTAAAATGACAGAACACAGTCCCAGTCAGTTTAATGAATCCGTCTAATGAGCCACACACGGTATATAACGCGATTATAGTCTGGTAAAGGATTAGTCAGGCGAACATTAGTAAAATGACAGAACACAGTCCCAGTCAGTTTATTGAATCCGTCTAATGAGCCACACACGGTATATAACGCGATTATATAAAGGGTTAGTCAGGCGAACATTAGTAAAAGGATAGAACACTGTCCCAGTCAGTTTAATGAATCCGTCTAATGAGCCACACACGGTATATAACGTGACTATAGTCTGGTAAAGGGTTAGTCAGGCGAACATTAGTAAAAGGACAGAACACAGTCCCAGTCAGTTTAATGAATCCGTCTAATGAGCCACACACGGTATATAACGTGACTATAGTCTGGTAAAGGGTTAGTCAGGCGAACATTAGTAAAAGGACAGAACACAGTCCCAGTCAGTTTAATGAATCCGTCTAATGAGCCACACACGGTATATAACGCGACTATCGTCTGGTAAAGGGTTACTCGGGCGAACATTAGTAAAAGGATAGAACACAGTCCCAGTCAGTTTAATGAATCTGTCTAATGAGCCACACACGGTATATAACGCGATTATATAAGGGGTTAGTCAGGCGACCATTAGTAAAAGGATAGAACACAGTCCCAGTCAGTTTAATGAATCCGTCTAATGAGCCACACACGGTATATAACGCGACTATCGTCTGGTAAAGGGTTACTCGGGCGAACATTAGTAAAAGGATAGAACACAGTCCCAGTCAGTTTAATGAATCTGTCTAATGAGCCACACACGGTATATAACGCGACTATAGTCTGGTAAAGGGTTAGTCAGGCGAACATTAGTAAAAGGACAGAACACAGTCCCAGTCAGTTTAATGAATCCGTCTAATGAGCCACACACGGTATATAACGCGACTATCGTCTGGTAAAGGGTTACTCGGGCGAACATTAGTAAAAAGATAGAACACAGTCTCAGTCAGTTTAATGAATCCGTCTAATGAGCCACACACGGTATATAACGCGATTATATAAAGGGTTAGTCAGGCGAACATTAGTAAAAGGATAGAACACAGTCCCAGTCAGTTTAATGAATCCGTCTAATGAGCCACACACGGTATATAACGCGACTATAGTCTGGTAAAGGGTTAGTCAGGCGAACATTAGTAAAAGGATAGAAAACAGTCCCAGTCAGTTTAATGAATCCGTCTAATGAGCCACACACGGTATATAACGCGATTATATAAAGGGTTAGTCAGGCGAACATTAGTAAAAGGATAGAATACAGTCCCAGTCAGTTTAATGAATCCGTCTAATGAGCCACACACGGTATATAACGTGACTATAGTCTGGTAAAGGGTTAGTCAGGCGAACATTAGTAAAAGGACAGAACACAGTCCCAGACAGTTTAATGAATCCGTCTAATGAGCCACTCATGGTATATAACGTGACTATAGTCTGGTAAAGTGTTAGTCGGGCGAACATTAGTAAAAGGACAGAGCTCAGTCCCAGTCAGTTTGATGAATCCGTCTAATGAGCCACACATGGTATATAACGTGACTATAGTCTGGTAAAGGGTTAATCGGGCGAACACTAGTCAAAGAACGGAACACAGTCCCTGTCAGTTTAATGAATCCGTCTAATGAGCCACACACGGTATATAACGCGATTATATAAAGGGTTAGTCTGGAGAACATTAGTAAAAGGACAGAACACAGTCCCAGTCAGTTTAATGAATCTGTCTAATTAGCCACTCACGGTATATAACGTGACTATAGTCTGGTAAAGGGTTAGTCGGGCGAACATTAGTAAAAGGACAGAACACAGTCCCAGTCAGTTTAATGAATCTGTCTAATGAGCCACACACGGTATATAACGCGATTATATAAAGGGTTAGTCAGGCGAACATTAGTAAAAGGACAGAACACAGTCCCAGTCAGTTTAATGAATCCGTCTAATGAGCCACACACGGTATATAACGTGACTATAGTCTGGTAAAGGGTTAGTCTGGCGAATATTAGTAAAAGGACAGAACACAGTTCCAGTCAGTTTAATGAATCCGTCTAATGAGCCACACACGGTATATAATGCGACTATAGTCTGGTAAAGGATTAGTCAGGCGAACATTAGTAAAAGGACAGAACACAGTCCCAGTCAGTTCAATGAATCTGTCTAATGAGCCACACACGGTATATAACGCGACTGTCGTCTGGTAAAGGATTAGTCAGGCGAACATTAGTAAAATGACAGAACACAGTCCCAGTCAGTTTAATGAATCCGTCTAATGAGCCACACACGGTATATAACGCGACTATAGTCTGGTAAAGGATTAGTCAGGCGAACATTAGTAAAATGACAGAACACAGTCCCAGTCAGTTTAATGAATCCGTCTAATGAGCCACACACGGTATATAACGCGATTATAGTCTGGTAAAGGATTAGTCAGGCGAACATTAGTAAAATGACAGAACACAGTCCCAGTCAGTTTATTGAATCCGTCTAATGAGCCACACACGGTATATTACGCGATTATATAAAGGGTTAGTCAGGCGAACATTAGTAAAAGGATAGAACACTGTCCCAGTCAGTTTAATGAATCCGTCTAATGAGCCACACACGGTATATAACGTGACTATAGTCTGGTAAAGGGTTAGTCAGGCGAACATTAGTAAAAGGACAGAACACAGTCCCAGTCAGTTTAATGAATCCGTCTAATGAGCCACACACGGTATATAACGCGATTATATAAAGGGTTAGTCAGGCGACCATTAGTAAAAGGATAGAACACAGTCCCAGTCAGTTTAATGAATCCGTCTAATGAGCCACACACGGTATATAACGCGACTATCGTCTGGTAAAGGGTTACTCGGGCGAACATTAGTAAAAGGATAGAACACAGTCCCAGTCAGTTTAATGAATCTGTCTAATGAGCCACACACGGTATATAACGCGACTATAGTCTGGTAAAGGGTTAGTCAGGCGAACATTAGTAAAAGGACAGAACACAGTCCCAGTCAGTTTAATGAATCCGTCTAATGAGCCACACACGGTATATAACGCGACTATCGTCTGGTAAAGGGTTACTCGGGCGAACATTAGTAAAAAGATAGAACACAGTCTCAGTCAGTTTAATGAATCCGTCTAATGAGCCACACACGGTATATAACGCGATTATATAAAGGGTTAGTCAGGCGAACATTAGTAAAAGGATAGAACACAGTCCCAGTCAGTTTAATGAATCCGTCTAATGAGCCACACACGGTATATAACGCGACTATAGTCTGGTAAAGGGTTAGTCAGGCGAACATTAGTAAAAGGATAGAAAACAGTCCCAGTCAGTTTAATGAATCCGTCTAATGAGCCACGCACGGTATATAACGCGATTATATAAAGGGTTAGTCAGGCGAACATTAGTAAAAGGATAGAACACAGTCCCAGTCAGTTTAATGAATCCGTCTAATGAGCCACACACGGTATATAACGTGACTATAGTCTGGTAAAGGGTTAGTCAGGCGAACATTAGTAAAAGGACAGAACACAGTCCCAGACAGTTTAATGAATCCGTCTAATGAGCCACTCATGGTATATAACGTGACTATAGTCTGGTAAAGTGTTAGTCGGGCGAACATTAGTAAAAGGACAGAGCTCAGTCCCAGTCAGTTTGATGAATCCGTCTAATGAGCCACACATGGTATATAACGTGACTATAGTCTGGTAAAGGGTTAATCGGGCGAACACTAGTCAAAGAACAGAACACAGTCCCTGTCAGTTTAATGAATCCGTCTAATAAGCCACACACGGTATATAACGCGATTATATAAAGGGTTAGTCTGGAGAACATTAGTAAAAGGACAGAACACAGTCCCAGTCAGTTTAATGAATCTGTCTAATTAGCCACTCACGGTATATAACGTGACTATAGTCTGGTAAAGGGTTAGTCGGGCGAACATTAGTAAAAGGACAGAACACAGTCCCAGTCAGTTTAATGAATCTGTCTAATGAGCCACACACGGTATATAACGCGATTATATAAAGGGTTAGTCAGGCGAACATTAGTAAAAGGACAGAACACAGTCCCAGTCAGTTTAATGAATCCGTCTAATGAGCCACACACGGTATATAACGTGACTATAGTCTGGTAAAGGGTTAGTCTGGCGAATATTAGTAAAAGGACAGAACACAGTTCCAGTCAGTTTAATGAATCCGTCTAATGAGCCACACACGGTATATAATGCGACTATAGTCTGGTAAAGGATTAGTCAGGCGAACATTAGTAAAAGGACAGAACACAGTCCCAGTCAGTTCAATGAATCTGTCTAATGAGCCACACACGGTATATAACGCGACTGTCGTCTGGTAAAGGATTAGTCAGGCGAACATTAGTAAAATGACAGAACACAGTCCCAGTCAGTTTAATGAATCCGTCTAATGAGCCACACACGGTATATAACGCGACTATAGTCTGGTAAAGGATTAGTCAGGCGAACATTAGTAAAATGACAGAACACAGTCCCAGTCAGTTTAATGAATCCGTCTAATGAGCCACACACGGTATATAACGCGATTATAGTCTGGTAAAGGATTAGTCAGGCGAACATTAGTAAAATGACAGAACACAGTCCCAGTCAGTTTATTGAATCCGTCTAATGAGCCACACACGGTATATTACGCGATTATATAAAGGGTTAGTCAGGCGAACATTAGTAAAAGGATAGAACACTGTCCCAGTCAGTTTAATGAATCCGTCTAATGAGCCACACACGGTATATAACGTGACTATAGTCTGGTAAAGGGTTAGTCAGGCGAACATTAGTAAAAGGACAGAACACAGTCCCAGTCAGTTTAATGAATCCGTCTAATGAGCCACACACGGTATATAACGCGATTATATAAAGGGTTAGTCAGGCGACCATTAGTAAAAGGATAGAACACAGTCCCAGTCAGTTTAATGAATCCGTCTAATGAGCCACACACGGTATATAACGCGACTATCGTCTGGTAAAGGGTTACTCGGGCGAACATTAGTAAAAGGATAGAACACAGTCCCAGTCAGTTTAATGAATCTGTCTAATGAGCCACACACGGTATATAACGCGACTATAGTCTGGTAAAGGGTTAGTCAGGCGAACATTAGTAAAAGGACAGAACACAGTCCCAGTCAGTTTAATGAATCCGTCTAATGAGCCACACACGGTATATAACGCGATTATATAAAGGGTTAGTCAGGCGAACATTAGTAAAAGGATAGAACACAGTCCCAGTCAGTTTAATGAATCCGTCTAATGAGCCACACACGGTATATAACGCGACTATAGTCTGGTAAAGGGTTAGTCAGGCGAACATTAGTAAAAGGACAGAACACAGTCCCAGTCAGTTTAATGAATCTGTCTAGTGAGCCACACACGGTATATAACGCGACTATAGTCTGGTAAAGGGTTACTCGGGCGAACATTAGTAAAAGGATAGAACACAGTCCCAGTCAGTTTAATGAATCCGTCTAATGAGCCACACACGGTATATAACGCGACTATAGTCTGGTAAAGGGTTAGTCAGGCGAACATTAGTAAAAGGATAGAACACAGTCCCAGTCAGTTTAATGAATCCGTCTAATGAGCCACACATGGTATATAACGCGACTATAATCTGGTAAAGGGTTAGTCAGGCGAACATTAGTAAAAGGACAGAACACAGTCCCAGTCAGTTTAATGAATCTGTCTAGTGAGCCACACACGGTATATAACGCGACTATAGTCTGGTAAAGGGTTACTCGGGCGAACATTAGTAAAAGGATAGAACACAGTCCCAGTCAGTTTAATGAATCTGTCTAATGAGCCACACATGGTATATAACGCGACTATAGTCTGGTAAAGGGTTAGTCAGGCGAACATTAGTAAAAGGACAGAACACAGTCCCAGTCAGTTTAATGAATCCGTCTAATGAGGCACACACGGTATATTACGCGACTATAGTCTGGTAAAGGGTTAGTCAGGCGAACATTAGTAAAAGGATAGAACACAGTCCCAGTCAGTTTAATGAATCAATCTAATGAGACACACACGGTATATAACGCGATTATATAAAGGGTTAGTCAGGCGACCATTAGTAAAAGGATAGAACACAGTCCCAGTCAGTTTAATGAATCCGTCTAATGAGCCACTCACGGTATATAACGTGACTATAGTCTGGTAAAGGGTTAGTCAGGCGAACATTAGTAAAAGGATAGAACACAGTCCCAGTCAGTTTAATGAATCAGTCTAATGAGCCACTGACGGTATATAACGTGACTATCGTCTGGTAAAGGGTTACTCGGGCGAACATTAGTCAAAGGATAGAACACAGTCCCAGTCAGTTTAATGAATCTGTCTAATGAGCCACACACGGTATATAACGCGACTATAGTCTGGTAAAGGGTTAGTCAGGCGAACATTAGTAAAAGGATAGAACACAGTCCCAGTCAGTTTAATGAATCCGTCTAATGAGCCACTCACGGTATTTAACGTGACTATAGTCTGGTAAAGGGTTAGTCAGGCGAACATTAGTAAAAGGATAGAACACAGTCCCAGTCAGTTTAATGAATCAGTCTAATGAGCCACTGACGGTATGTAACGTGACTATCGTCTGGTAAAGGGTTACTCGGGCGAACATTAGTCAAAGGATAGAACACAGTCCCAGTCAGTTTAATGAATCCGTCTAATGAGCCACTCACGGTATATAACGTGACTATAGTCTGGTAAAGGGTTAGTCAGGCGAACATTAGTAAAAGGATAGAACACAGTCCCAGTCAGTTTAATGAATCCGCCTAATGAGCCACTCACGGTATATAACGTGACTATAGTCTGGTAAAGGGTTAGTCAGGCGAACATTAGTAAAAGGATAGAACACAGTCCCAGTCAGTTTAATGAATCCGTCTAATGAGCCACAAACGGTATATAACGCGACTATCGTCTGGTAAAGGGTTACTCGGGCGAACATTAGTCAAAGGATAGAACACAGTCCCAGTCAGTTTAATGAATCCGTCTAATGAGCCACACATGGTATATAACGTGACTATAGTCTGGTAAAGTGTTACTCGGGCGAACATTAGTAAAAGGACAGAGCACAGTTCCAGTCAGTTTAATGAATCCGTCTAATGAGCCACACATGGTATATAACGTGACTATAGTCTGGTAAAGGGTTACTCGGGCGAACATTAGTAAAAGGACAGAACACAGTCCCAGTCAGTTTAATGAATCCGTCTAATGAGCCACACATGGTATATAACGTGACTATAGTCTGGTAAAGGGTTAGTCTGGCGAACATTAGTAAAAGGACAGAGCACAGTTCCAGTCAGTTTAATGAATCCGTCTAATGAGCCACACACGGTATATAACGCGATTATATAAAGGGTTAGTCAGGCGAACATTAGTAAAAGGACAGAACACAGTCCCAGTCAGTTTAATGAATCCGTCTAATGAGCCACTCACGGTGTATAACGTGACTATAGTCTGGTAAAGGGTTAGTCAGGCGAATATTAGTAAAAGGATAGAACACAGTCCCAGTCAGTTTAATGAATCCGTCTAATGAGCCACACACGGTATATAACGTGACTATAGTCTGGTAAAGGGTTAGTCAGGCGAACATTAGTAAAAGGATAGAACACAGTCCCAGTCAGTTTAATGAATCCGTCTAATGAGCCACACACGGTATATAACGTGTCTATAGTCTGGTAAAGGGTTAGTCAGGCGAACATTAGTAAAAGGACAGAACACAGTCCCAGTCAGTTTAATGAATCCGTCTAATGAGCCACACACGGTATATAACGCGATTATAGTCTGGTAAAGGGTTAGTCAGGCGAACATTAGTAAAAGAACAGAACACAGTCCCAGTCAGTTTAATGAATCCGTCTAATGAGCCACACACGGTATATAACGTGACTATAGTCTGGTAAAGGGTTAGTCAGCCGAACATTAGTAAAAGGAGAGAACACAGTCCCAGTCAGTTTAATGAATCCGTCTAATGAGCCACACACGGTATATAACGCGATTATATAAAGGGTTCCTCAGGCGAACATTAGTAAAAGGACAGAACACAGTCCCAGTCAGTTTAATGAATCTGTCTAATGAGCCACACACGGTATATAACGCGACTATAGTCTGGTAAAGGGTTAGTCAGGCGAACATTAGTAAAAGGATAGAACACAGTCCCCGTCAGTTTAATGAATCCGTCTAATGAGCCACACACGGTATATAACGCGACTATAGTCTGGTAAAGTGTTAGTCAGCCGAACATTAGTAAAAGGACAGAACACAGTCCCAGTCAGTTTAATGAATCCGTCTAATGAGCCACACTGGGTATATAACGCGACTATAGTCTGGTAAAGCGTTACTCGGGCGAACATTAGTAAAAGGACAGAACACAGTCCCAGTCAGTTTAATGAATCCGTCTAATGAGCCACACACGGTATATAACGTGACTATAGTCTGGTAAAGCGTTACTCGGGCGAACATTAGTAAAAGGACAGAACACAGTCCCAGTGAGTTTAATGAATCCGTCTAATGAGCCACACACGGTATATAACGTGACTATAGTCTGGTAAAGTGTTAGTCAGGCGAACATTAGTAAAAGGACAGAACACAGTCCCAGTCAGTTTAATGAATCTGTCTAATGAGCCACTCACGGTATATAACGTGACAATAGTCTGGTAAAGCGTTACTCGGGCGAACATTAGTAAAAGGACAGAACACAGTCCCAGTCAGTTTAATGAATCCGTCTAATGAGCCACACACGGTATATAACGTGACTATAGTCTGGTAAAGTGTTAGTCAGCCGAACATTAGTAAAAGGACAGAACACAGTCCCAGTCAGTTCAATGAATCCGTCTAATGAGCCACACACGGTATATAACGCGATTATATAAAGGGTTAATCAGGCGAACATTAGTAAAAGGACAGAACACAGTCCCAGTCCGTCTAATGAATCCGTCTAATGAGCCACACACGGTATATAACGCGACTATAGTCTGGTAAAGGGTTAGTCTGGCGAACATTAGAAAAAGGACAGAACACAGTCCCAGTCAGTTTAATGAATCCGTCTAATGAGCCACACACGGTATATAACGCGACTATAGTCTGGTAAAGGGTTAATCAGGCGAACATTAGTAAAAGGACAGAACACAGTCCCAGTCAGTTTAATGAATCCGTCTAATGAGCCACACACGGTATATAACGCGACTATAGTCTGGTAAAGGGTTAGTCGGGCGAACATTAGTAAAAGGATAGAACACAGTCCCAGTCTGTTTAATGAATCCATGTAATGAGCAACACACGGTATATAACGCGACTATATAAAGGGTTAGTCGGGCGAACATTAGTAAAAGGATAGAACACAGTCCCAGTCAGTTTAATGAATCTGTCTAATCAGCCACACACGGTATATAACGCGACTATAGTCTGGTAAAGGGTTAGTCAGGCGAACATTAGTAAAAGGATAGAACACAGTTCCAGTCAGTTTAATGAATCCGTCTAATGAGCCACACACGGTATATAACGTGACTATAGTCTGGTAAAGGGTTAGTCAGGCGAACATTAGTAAAAGGACAGAACACAGTCCCAGTCAGTTTAATGAATCCGTCTAATGAGCCACACACGGTATATAACGCGATTATATAAAGGGTTAGTCAGGCGAACATTAGTAAAAGGACAGAACACCGTCCCAGTCAGTTTAATGAATCCGTCTAATGAGCCACACACGGTATATAACGCGATTATATAAAGGGTTAGTCAGGCGAACATTAGTAAAAGGACAGAACACCGTCCCAGTCAGTTTAATGAATCCGTCTAATGAGCCACACACGGTATATAACGCGATTATAGTCTGGTAAAGGGTTAGTCAGGCGAACATTAGTAAAAGGACAGAACACAGTCCCAGTCAGTTTAATGAATCCGTCTAATGAGCCACACACGGTATATAACGCAACTATAGTCTGGTAAAGGGTTAGTCAGGCGAACATTAGTAAAAGGATAGAACACAGTTCCAGTCAGTTTAATGAATCCGTCTAATGAGCCACACACGGTATATAACGTGACTATAGTCTGGTAAAGGGTTAGTCAGGCGAACATTAGTAAAAGGACAGAACACAGTCCCAGTCAGTTTAATGAATCCGTCTAATGAGCCACTCACGGTATATAACGCGATTATATAAAGGGTTAGTCAGGAGAACATTAGTAAAAGGACAGAACACAGTCCCAGTCAGTTTAATGAATCCGTCTAATGAGCCACTCACGGTATATAACGCGACTATCGTCTGGTAAAGGGTTAGTCAGGCGAACATTAGTAAAAGGATAGAACACAGTCCCAGTCAGTTTAATGAATCCGTCTAATGAGCCACACACGGTATATAACGCAACTATAGTCTGGTAAAGGGTTAGTCAGGCGAACATTAGTAAAAGGATAGAACACAGTTCCAGTCAGTTTAATGAATCCGTCTAATGAGCCACTCACGGTATATAACGCGATTATATAAAGGGTTAGTCAGGAGAACATTAGTAAAAGGACAGAACACAGTCCCAGTCAGTTTAATGAATCCGTCTAATGAGCCACACACGGTATATAACGCGACTATCGTCTGGTAAAGGGTTAGTCAGGCGAACTTTAGTAAAAGGATAGAACACAGTCCCAGTCAGTTTAATGAATCAGTCTAATGAGCCACACACGGTATATAACGCGACTATAGTCTGGTAAAGGGTTAGTCAGGCGAACATTAGTAAAAGGACAGAACACAGTTCCAGTCAGTTTAATGAATCCGTCTAATGAGCCACTCACGGTATATAACGCGACTATCGTCTGGTAAAGGGTTAGTCAGGCGAACATTAGTAAAAGGATAGAACACAGTCCCAGTCAGTTTAATGAATCCGTCTAATGAGCCACACACGGTATATAACGTGATTATATAAAGGGTTAGTCAGGAGAACATTAGTAAAAGGACAGAACACAGTCCCAGTCAGTTTAATGAATCCGTCTAATGAGCCACACGTGGTATATAACGCGACTATCGTCTGGTAAAGGGTTAATCAGGCGAACATTAGTAAAAGGACAGAACACAGTCCCAGTCAGTTTAATGAATCCGTCTAATGAGCCACTCACGGTATATAACGCAACTATAGTCTGGTAAAGGGTTAGTCAGGCGAACATTAGTAAAAGGATAGAACGCTGTCCCAGTCAGTTTAATGAATCCGTCTAATGAGCCACACACGGTGTATAACGCGACTATAGTCTGGTAAAGGGTTACTCGGGCGAACATTAGTCAAAGGACAGAACACAGTCCCAGTCAGTTTAATGAATCCGTCTAATGAGCCACACACGGTATATAACGCGACTATAGTCTGGTAAAGGGTTACTCGAGCGAACATTAGTAAAAGGACAGAGCACAGTTCCAGTCAGTTTAATGAATCCGTTTAATGAGCCACACACGGTATATAACGTGACTATAGTCTGGTAAAAGGTTAGTCTGGCGAACATTAGTAAAAGGATAGAACACAGTCCCAGTCAGTTTAATGAATCCGTCTAATGAGCCGCTCATGGTATATAACGTGACTATAGTCTGGTAAAGGGTTAGTCGGTCGAACATTAGTAAAGGGACAGAGCACAGTCCCAGTCAGTTTAATGAATCCGTCTAATGAGCCACACACGGTATATAACGCGATTATATGCATGTATATAAGATGACATGTGGTCGCAGAATGACAGGAAAATGCTCACCACTTCAGTTTAGTCGATATTTCCACACAATAAAATTTTGTATATGTAGAGAACACTAAAAAGTGTTGATTGAGACTTTTGGGGGTCTAATCTTTGCACAATCCTGGACTTCTTCTCTAATTCAGCCATAAATTACATGGATAGTGAAGTACAAATTTAATAATAAGATTGCACGCGAATGACCGAGCTGCAGTGGCAGAATTGATGGAAGAAAAGCGGAGAATGAACTGCTGCCGTAACGCGACTACACAGTTGATTATAAGCCTTAAAATTAAACAATGATTTTATATTAAACAAGGACACCAGACCGCTAGCAATCGCGATCGATTCAACTTCACAGCATAGAAGGAGAAATCTGAGATGAAGACTGGATCGGATCACGACACAGACGCGATCCGATCGAGGCTTCATGACAGATTCTGAAAACATAACACACCAACTTCGCGTATTCGACATTACAGTTAATTGCAGAGTTGCGATTCAAACTTAATTGAATTTAGTTATATCACATTTATTTTCCGATAAATAAAATACTGTAGTGTTCGGGGGAGGCGTGCAAACAGTTTACTACGAACTGATCAAGACGCAGACGCGTGCGATTTGGTTACGCGACTGCATACCCGAGTTATGAGTGTGAGTGTATCAAGCAAGGAAAGCGGGCAGATAATCTCGATCGGATCGTGACACAGTCGCCACCCAGTCCACATTATCTGCCCACAATACGTTCACGCCATTGCATAAATATAGCAGAGCGGGGCGGGGGAAGGGGGCAATAATATTGGCTTGTCAAGCGATAATGTATGACTGGAAATGAGATGAGTGAGATAAGACAATTCACACGTATATAAGATAACATGTGATCGCAGAGTGATTGGAAAATGCTCGCCACTTTGGATTAGTCGATATTTACACAGAATAACATTCTGTACAGAGCACTACAAAATTGTTGATTGAGATCTATTGAGGTCAAATCTTTGAACAATCCTGAATTTCTTCTCTAGTTCAGCCATTTGCCACTGGGTTGTGATTCTCTGAACAGAGCCATCGCGATGCTTGAAAGTGAGGTACAAGTTTGGTAGGATTGCAAACGAATGGCCGAACTCCTGAGGTGGAACTGAAGGAAGATGAGTGGTAAAGGAATTGCGTCCGTATCGCGCCTACACAGTTGATTATAAGCCTTAAAAATTACACAATGATTTGATGTTAAACGAGGAAACCAGTCCGATAGCAATCGGGATCAAATCAACATCACAGCTTAAAAGCAGAAATCGGAAATGAATCCTCGATCGGATCGCGACTCTGTCTGAACCAATTTTTCAATTATAACACACCAACTACGCTTATTCTACGTTACAGTTAATTACTGGGTAGTTATACAAACCTAATCGAATTAATAATATCGTACTTATTTTCCGATAAGAAAGATACTGTAGTCATCGGAGGAGGCGTGCAAACAGCTTTCTTTAAGATGGTCAAGACGCAGACGCATGTGATGTGGTTACACGAATACATACCTCAGTGTATGAGTGTGTGCGTATCAAGCAAGGAATGTGGGCAGATAATATCGATCGGATCGCGACACAGTCGCCACCCGCTCGAAACCATCTGCCCGCAATTGCGTTCACACCATTGCATGAATAAAGCGGACGGGGACAACATTATTGGCTTGTCAAGCGATACTGCATAACTAAACATGAGATAAGTGAAATAAAACAGTTCACAGGTACGTATATATATATATAAGATGACATGTGGTCGCAGAATAACAGGAAAAATGCTCACCACTTCAGTTTAGTCAATATTTCCACACAATAAAATTTTGTTGTTGTAGAGAACACTAAAAAGTGTTGATTGAGACTTTTGGGGGTCTAATCTTTGCACAATCCTGGACTTCTTCTCTAATTCAGCCATAAATTACATGGATAGTGAAGTACAAATTTAATAATAAGATTGCACGCGAATGACCGAGCTGCAGTGGCAGAATTGATGGAAGAAAAGCGGAGAATGAACTGCTGCCGTAACGCGACTACACAGTTGATTATAAGCCTTAAAATTAAACAATGATTTTATATTAAACAAGGACACCAGACCGCTAGCAATCGCGATCAAATCAACTTCACAGCATAGAAGGAGAAATCTGAGATGAAGACTGGATCGGATCACGACACAGTCAGGATCCGATCGAGGCTTCATGACAGATTCTGAAATCATAACACACCAACTTCGCGTATTCGACATTACAGTTAATTGCAGAGTTGCGATTCAAACTTAATTGAATTTAGTTATATCACATTT
Source organism: Pictodentalium vernedei (assembly GCA_031216915.1). NCBI lineage: Eukaryota > Metazoa > Mollusca > Scaphopoda > Dentaliida > Dentaliidae > Pictodentalium > Pictodentalium vernedei. The sequence continues at coordinate 7,299,371 of CM062291.1, read as the reverse complement.
ATTTTCCGATAAATAAAATACTGTAGTGTTCGGGGGAGGCGTGCAAACAGTTTACTACGAACTGATCAAGACGCAGACGCGTGCGATTCGGTTACGCGACTGCATACCCGAGTTATGAGTGTGTGTGTTTCAAGTAAGCGGGCAGATAATCTCGATCGGATCGCGACCCAGTCGCCACCCGGTCCACATTATCTGCCCACAAAACGTTCACACCATTGCTTAAATATAGCAGAGCGGTGCGGGGTGGAGGGGGGGGGGGGCAATAATATTGGCTTGTCAAGCGATAATGTATGACTGGAAATGAGATGAGTGAGATAAGGCAATTCACACGTATATAAGATAACATGTGATCGCAGAGTGATTGGAAAAATGCTCACCACTTTGGATAAGTCGATATTTACACAGAATAACATTCTGTAGAGTGCACTACAAAATTCTTGATTGAGATCTATTGAGGTCAAATCTTTGACCAATCCTGAATTTCTTAGTTTAAACGATATTTTATTTGCATAACAGCTACAAAAATAGAAATTGACAAATGGTATAGACATATAGTAATACAAGCTGAAGCATGGCAACTGTTAAAAGAAGCTGGGGATTTGAATGTAAGCCATCGGCTTATAATATATCATTTCCCCGCGGCAGACATGTGTTCGAATTTAAGCGCAGATAGGTAGTCAGACTATTCCGATAATCAATGTTTAGCGTTTAAACTAAAAGGAAAAATCGAAAAATAAGAGACAAGAGCTAAAAAAATAAGGACGAGAATGGAAAGAAGAGAATGTACAGGGTTGCCAGAATGGTGAAAGTATAATAATTAATTATTAACTAATGTCTCAGACTTACAAGACAGCGATGACGAGTTCTTGTCAGTAAATAACGTTGTTTCACAACATTCCTGGTGACCATCTGGTGTGGTCTATTAAACTGTTAACGGGGCTTAAGCCTGAGTTTGCGTTTCAGCAAATATTAATTGAATCGATTGGAAAAGAGGATAAATTTGTGAACTGCTTCAAATATTTCATAATTCCCCTCTTCCGTTAGGTGTTCAGAACCACATAGAAGACTAGTGGTATCTGCATCAATGGGTAATCGTTCAATTGTGTTGCTTCGCACACTAGTAAACACGGGACAGTGCAGAAGGTAATGCTCAGTGGTTTCGAGATCTCCACAAACACAGAAAGGGGTAAGGGCTAAGTGATTGTTGTATAGATGGTAATTCAAATTACTGCACTAGAGGCGTAATCTACAATGGTAAATTTGGGCTTTGCGAGATTTTGCAGTACCAAAATAGCGCGGTGGTCGAAAGTGCTCCTGATTCAGAAATGTTTTAAAATTGTGAATGGAGGGATTTTCGCGTACAGACAACGGAAGGTTGTTCCACTGATCCGTCACTTTGGGAATAAAAGAGGACTGATAAAGTGTTGTCCTGCAGAACGGAACTCGATGAGTTTGGTCCGAACGTAAATGCATTGATGGATTTAAAATGGAGAGAGTTGGAGGAATTTTGTTGGAGATATACGATGGGGCCATACGATGGAACATTTTGAAATATTGGATTAGTTTATGCTTCCTTCGGCGTTCTTGTAATGGTTCCCAACGAGTCTCAGTGTATAAACTTGACTTACTTGCGCTCACCGTTGCCCCAGTGACAATTCTTGCAGCCGCAATTTGGATTTTCTCTAGTTCGTCAACTTCAGTTTCAGTACAATTGTCCCAAACAACGTCGGCATATTCAAGTAGTGGCCTAATATACGCAAAATAAATTTTTCCAAGAACACAGCGTTCAAGGTCAAATCTGTGTTTGCGCAACATATCAATGCGAGACCATGCTTTAGTACAGATATGTTTTATGTGATTGTCCCACACACACTTGTTGTTTAGAAAGACTCCTAAGTGTTTATGAAATTTGACTTCAGTTATTTGGGAATGACCATAGGCAAGGGGTGGGTGATTGGATGGTATAAGCTTTCTGGATATTAACATAGTTTCTGTTTTTTGCGGGTTGAACTCAACTAGCCAAGTTGAAGCCCACTGTTGAATTCTCTCGAGGTCTTCATTTAGGATCTTAGCAGCAAGATCAGGATTTTCAACTATCAAGTACAAAGATGTGTCATCAGCAAATAACCGTATACAACTCAGTAAATCTTCCGTTATATCATTGATGTAAATTAAAAATAAAAGAGGTCCTAGTATCGATCCTTGAGGAACCCCTGCGGTTATGCGCTTCCAAGATGAGGCCTTAGCACCTAGCACTACTCTCTGGGATCTGTCGGAGAGATAGGACTCTAGAAAGAGTAATAGATCGCCTTTAATACCTATTTTCCTTAATTTATAAAGCAGACCTTTATGCCAAACCTTATCGAAGGCCTTGCTAACATCACAAAATACAACCCTTACTTCTTTGCCTTCGTCGAGAGCCTTACAAAACTCATCATACATGTCTGTAAGCTGACGTACAGTTGAATCACCTGGTGTGAAGCCAGATTGGTATTGGTTAAGAACATTATTTTGCGTAAGGAAATCCCAAAGTTGTTTAAAGACACACTTTTCAGACACTTTACCTATACAACTAAGGAGTGATATTGGTCGATAGTTAGTTACCATGTTGGACGGCTGTTTCTTTAATACGGGAAGGACGTTGGCCTTTTTCCATTCGCAGGGAAAATGGGCATTTTTCAAAAACAAGTTGAATAGACTAGTTAGTGGTTCGCACAAAGATGGCTTACATTCTTTAAGGAGCCTTGGGCTGATGAAATCAGGACCTGACGCCTTTGATATTTTTATAGATGACATCGCCTCCCAAATGTCACTAACTTGGAGAGTGATTTTATCTATAGTTTTGGGTGGTTCTTTTGGGGGCGGGGGCAGTTGAGCTCTGACATCATCAACCGATGATATAGAGCTAAAAAAATCATTAAATAATTCTACCTTATCAACATTGGACGAGTACACGTTATCAGAGAAAACTATTGGGGGTGTAGCACTCGCTTTACTAGTTCCAATGAGCGTTTTAAGCGCTTTCCACCACTCGGATGGCGACATATTATTATTATTTTTAAGATCTGACTGTACCCTTGAAAAGTATTTCGCTTTTGCGTTACGCACGGCTGATACAACCTCATTTTTTTCATGTTGTATTTTTGCCAGGCATTTAACGACCTGTTATTTTTTTTGCGATGCGATATAACCTCTGCCTCTGACGTATTAGAAGCCTGATATTGTTATGCATCCATTTAGGTTGTTCTGGGCGAATAGTCACCTCCTTTGTAGGAATATGTTTGGATGCAATATTAAGAAGAATTTCCAAAAGAGTTGAAGCAACAGAGACTATTGGACTATTTTCGAAATGTGACTCCCAATCGAAACAGGAAAGCTCATCATTCAAGGTGGAATAGTTTGCTTGATTGTAGAGCCAGATTTTTCTTTTGAAAGTAGTCCGCGATTGTTTAGAGTGTTTTATAACTAAGATGATTGGACAGTGATAGCGGGTCTTATCAGGGATAATAGGTTCTAGAACTTCGCATCTTTGAACACCAACTGTATCGCTGACAGCGAAAAGGTCAATCAGAGTAGACGACGATTCTGTAATACTGGTTGGGTCGTTCACAAGCTGCCTCAGGTTATAATAGTCTTTTATGTCAGTGAAACATTTTTTGGAGGCATCTAATTGATTCTCATTAAAATCGCCAGTAATAATTATGTCGGAGCAATGAAAGTCTTTGGCTCTATCAATAGATGTAGATATCGCCTCCCATGTTTCAGGAGGACTGTTTGGTGGACGATAAAATACACCTATTAATTTAGATCTACCGGGAGGTGAGAGAATTTCCATCCAGATACTCTCTACGTTCACAACCTCGATCTCTGGCCGACGACGGAAAGGAATACTATTTTTAATATAAATTGCGACCCCACCCCCTCGAGTCTTCCGATCGTTTCTCACTGGCTCTTGAAACCCACTTATCAGTATGTCTGAGGACTGATCTTCATCACGAAGCCAGGTTTCAGTAAAAGCCAGAATGTCGTAGCTTTGGCATTCATACTGCAATATGTCCATTTTGGGTTTGAGGCTTTGTATATTAATATGCCAGATTTTTAGCTCCTGTGTTGTGGTACTTGAATCATTAGAGTTTGGACCAGGGTTCGGGTGAATGTCTCCACAGAGTAGGAGAAGCCTTGACACGATAAAGACGGTCAGTTGCGCGCAATTCATAACTGAATCATTAACATATTGTGCCTCAAAAGGTATGAAGTTAACGGCGATATAAATTACGACCCCACCCCCTCGAGTCTTCCGATCGTTTCTCACTGGCTCTTGAAACCCACTTATCAGTATGTCTGAGGACTGATCTTCATCACGAAGCCAGGTTTCAGTAAAAGCCAGAATGTCGTAGTTTTGGCATTCGTACTGCAATATGACCATTTTGGGTTTGAGGCTTTGTATATTAATATGCCAGATTTTTAGCTCCTGTGTTGTGGTACTTGAATCATTAGAGTTTGGACCAGGGTTCGGGTGAATGTCTCCACAGAGTAGGAGAAACCTTGACACGATAAAGACGGTCAGTTGCGCGCAATTCATAACTGAATCATTAACATATTGTGCCTCAAAAGGTGTGAAGTTAACGGCGAAGTCGGATTGGAGAAAAAAAAAGAAAAATGTACACAGACTCAGGCTCAGATAACGATCCACACCACGATGACACAGGATCAGGTAATTTATGATACAAACAGATTGTCTCAAAGAGAGGCGGTTCCTCGCTGTACGAGTAGACATCGAACCTAAAAAGGTGCCTATCCGGGCTCGATAAACTTCTATACAACACATTATGTAATTCGACAAACAAGTGTTGCATAATGAGTGACCACATGGTTTGCTCGGACAGCACCAGCAATAACTTCAATTTCTGAGACTATTTTCAATTGAGAAATCATCATCTGTCTGGCAGGTAGGATATTTAGCAAGAAGAAAGAATAGGAAAAAGTGAGTACGGAGTGAAGAACAAAGGTAAAGTGAAGAATATTGTTCATGCTTCAATGGTGGAGGATTTTGCAACTCTTCCGTATTCATATATTACATTGCAAGTATAATGAAGAAGGGGTGCATATTAATCGTAAACTAACTGTTTATGCTGCTAATTGTGCGAGCAAGGAAGAATTACAAATATTCGAAATAGCTTTGTAGCATATTACCTGACATGGCTATTGTGAAGATAAAGAACACAGGCATTGACGTTTAAGTGATTAACATAGGAGCAGCTTCGCGAAATCATGTCAAGATGGACAACAATGGAATTGGCTTGGTAGGCCACACCATTATTGTTCATATTGGCAAGGTCTCACAGAAGACCTCAGAGCACTGTAGACTGTAGGTAGACACCCACACACACACACGTACAAGTAACCGGGCCTCTAACTTAAATCGTATGAAACGGAGATCACAAGAGACCGTCTGATTACAATTCTTAACTGCCAAGCAAGAGTGGAAATAAGCAAAGAGCTGAAATAAAACATATAACATATATATATATATACAAGAAAAAACACATGTTACAACAGGATGTTGCAATATAACACGTCACCGTCACTGCTTGGGTCCCTTTATTTGAGTCTCAAGAATTGCCACTACAGTAGGATTTCATTCATATAATACTAATTAGTTAACCAGATGAAATAGAGCTAATAGCTTATATTCATGTTCTTGTAAAGATAAGTATGCACACTCGCTCACACACACACACACACACCCTCTCACACACACACACACACACACACACCCTCACACACACACACACACACACACACACACACACACACACACACACACACACACACACACACACACACACACACACACACACACCCTCACACACACACACACACACACACACACACACACACACACACACACACACACACACACACACACACACACACACACACACACACACACACACACACACACACACACACACACACACACACACACACACCCACCCACACACACACACACACGTACACACACACACACACACACAGAGACACACACATACACACACTACATGCTTATATACCCTAACGTATATACAAGAGCGTATTAACATGCATGTGGATGAGTATTTACACACATTTTTCAGTAAACATATTGATGTTGATAGATAATTCATTTTCCACCGGTACACATATTATCCATACAAGATCAGGTTAGATAACAACGGGGCAGTTATAAGTTATGGGGACCTAGACAAGACAAAAGCAGATCACTAGAAGGACTAATCACTATTGTCTACATCCCCACACTTAATGGAAGGCAGATCCACCCTCTCATGCGTACACAGACACGCCTCAACACACGCACTCACAGATACTCAGATACATACACACACACACACACACACACACACACACACACACACACACACACACACACACACACACACAGTGACCTGATGACACACACACGCACACACACACCTGTGTATTGTGAAATCTTAACTTGTGCGCTTGTATATTTTGATAATCATGCACGCTGGCACGCAGGAGAAACATTACAAATGTCACAGAGCCTAGCTTTTTGAGACTGAGTTAGCACTAATTTTGACACGTCAGATAGGGGCTTAACATCTAAACAGAATTTTGTGTCAAAATACTAGGAATCATTTATTAACTGTACCTCGAAAGGGCGAAAAACGGCACAGTGATTACTGAAATTAATTCATAGCAAATTACTTTACATGGAAGAAGCCTGCCTTAGTGCGTACTGCCCCTGACAAGACGACTTTCGAGGGGGCTCATACGAAGACAAAGATAGCGCATCGCGATCTCTAGACACCCTAGAACTAGCTAGGGTAAGTGCAGCAATTACTTCAAGAAATTCAAATCAACGCCCCAAAGAATTGTACAGATCATCAACAGCGAATTAATGTGAAGAGAAGTCTACAAGGGTGACGCACTTAAAGTGACATGTCAAATGTAGAAATGCAATTAAGAATTTAAAACACAAATCACTTGCCAAAAATTTGGTATGAGCTAACTGAATCTCGCAATAGAAGAGAGGGAGTGCTCGATGAGACAAAAGACAAGTATGTGCTTCTCCCTTAGCCGACGGGCACTTCCTCCCCTCCCCACAATGGGACTACCCGTAATATGTATCCTCCTTACCTGACCTAACATTGGGTTAATTAGTTAAGGGAAAATCTTGCACAAAAAAGAAAAAGAAGACAAGAAAAAAGAAAAAAAACAAAAAAAAAAAAAAACATTTCTTATCCACTAAACCTCAGCAGGATTCGCTGATTGAGCAGAATCCAACCTAATTTAGTTCCACAATGTTATCCTTAAATGTAGCACGACCTAATAAGTTTCGCTACCAAAGTAGCATACAACTATGGAATTGATTGATAATATAAGTCAACACCGCTGAAAGTTATAACAAGACAGCAATGTGTTCAGAATGTTGCAAGCTTTTGTGTTTGACGCACGAAATACACACAATGAGAGAATGAAAAAACTCTGCTTGCTATTGGTTGATTTAAAATGGTAAAAATAACTACTACTGATATTCACACATCGTTGTGGTCACGTGTCAAAAAACAATCGACTATTTACACCTTGGTCTACAACTCGGTCAATAGTAGTAAATAGTACACTCGTAAAGCTTGGAAGCATATTAAATGCTCAACTGCGATCAGAAATTCATCAGTGCTCAAAATTCGTTGCACTATATTTAACAAAGCTAGAAATATGATAAAGGAGTGCAGAATGACACCTGTTTTACCAGTTAGTTAGTTTGTCCTATACAGACTATTTCCGTTTATGAACAGTAAACATCCTTCTTATTAAGTGTGAGCCTTTGCTTTCATAAATTTATTATTTATTGGATTCCTTTCAATTCAGCTGTATCCAGCCTAGGAGAACTCGGTGTAGTCTGCCAGACTGGATACAGCAGAACAAAAAGAGCATTCAGGAAACTCAAATTACAATTTAATTTTGATGATATGCCAAACAATAGAGCTATAATTACACATTAACTTATGACATAACATCCCTTAACACAGACTTTCCTGAATTTCCTGAATTTCTTCTCTAATTCAGCCATTTGCCACTGGGTTGTGATTCTCTGAACAGAGCCATCGCGATGCTTGACAAAGATGACCCCGTCAAAAGTCCACGTGTCCTGGATTTGACCATCACGAGCTATCACCCGAGCTCTGCGAGCTAACAAAGTTCTGATTCTAGTCAGGTCCTCATTGATATAAACACCACTCCGACCTGTTCCTGAATGGGCACTCTGGGAATCAAACTTGACAGTCTTTAGTTTTGTCCTGGATCGATACACTTTGTCTCGCGTTCGATAATCATTCAGTCTAAATATTATTGGTCTCGTGCTCACTTGATTTCCATTCACAAATCTAGTACCAACTCGGTGGCTCCGCGATATGCCCTCCCAAAGTTGGATTCATTTTCCTCAAAGTCTCTTTGAAAAAGCCAAACCAAGCGAAACGCGTCGAGACAGACGGATTATTTTCTACCTTTGCTGAAGACTACAACCAATCCAGGTATCTTCTCTAATAGGTAATATATAGATTTCATTTTAATTTATTTCATTTCTTCATTTTAATTTCATTTTATTCATCTACCTATTCTTCAAATGGCTCAAAAAAGACAGAATCATCAGGGAAAGAGAGTTGCCCAGTCTGGAAGAGGCCAGGAACAATCGTTCCAGGCTTATTCTAGATTGGTCAAGGCCCTTTTCCAGGTGATTCAGTGTATGCACCATATTGGGCTCTTAGAGCAGCATTTGGCCAACCGGGATTTCCCGAAACAGTTGGAGAAGAAAGTAGATGAGTTAGGTGGCTTTCTAAAGCCGGCTCTTCCCACCCCACACATTTTTTCTGTTTTTCGACAGATTAGTGTGGGATGGGCCAACCAAACGTTAAATGCTTTAGTTGAGCATTACAAGATAAATTTAAACCAGTTGAAGTCTAAGATAACTTTGGCTATGCGACCACCTCCTGGACTCGAAAAAATAGACTTCAACAGCGCTTCGGCGCGTGCCTTGATCTGGGCTCAAAAAAACTTTAAAAATAAGTTGACAGATAAGACGATTTCGGCCTATGAGTCTTACATTTCGGAACTTCGCCCAGCGTCTGGAGTAAGGAACAATACGGGAGGGAGCAAGCAAACTCCGGCCCGTGTTGTCCCTCTACCCCAACGCGAAAAGCAAAATAAGAAAAGATCAAGGCAAAGCACTTCTCCCTCTTCTTTTCCTTCTACTTCTTCTTTCTCTCAGAGTAAGCGCCTCAATTTGCAAACATCTCCGGTCCATATTGTGACTGAAGATGCTCGCAAATTGAGTAACGCTGTCTCGCCTCGTCTTGCTCCTCTACCTCCTACTCCTCCTCAGCCTTTCTTCTCTGGTTCTCCTAGTGCTCTTACTAGAACTCCTCCTTCTGTTTCTTCTCCTGCTTCTGTTTCCTCTCCTGCTTCTGTTTCTTCTCCCCCTTCCCCTGCATCTAGTGTGGTTCAACCAGGTATATCGTACTCAGAGAAAGTCAAATCACCGAGCCGCAACTCGGGCCGCTCATTTGATTCTAAATTCTCCCAGTTTCGGCATAAAAGCGGAGTTAATTTTGACAAAAGGAATTGGCGCCTCCCCGATGTTTGTAAAAACATCCTTATGATTGGAAGTTCAAATTTAGGACGCATTGATCGAAATCCCCATCCGGACATCCAGGTGGAGTGTTACCCCGGCGCCAAATTCAATCATCTGCGCTCTATGTTTAAAGGGCACAGGGGCCAGTCCAGTCCCCAAAAAATTTTATTAAATATTGGCGTGAATTCTCGAAACGATAATTCTGATCTCGTAGTTAAGCAGTTGCGGAATATGCTTAGCGATATCAGGGTCAAGTTTAGATCCGCAAAAATTTATTTCGCTGAACTAAACTTTTCGCAAAAACTCCCTCAGGCTGAGAGGAGAACCCTGAGCATCATCAACGAAACCATTCGGAAAGTGAAGGACGTTAACGTGATACCAAAAATTGATGACGCGAAGTTTGATGTTGCTCAGGATTTAATCCATTGGACCACGAGAACCGCCAATATTATGTACGATCACTGGTTGAACCACCTAAATTTAAACTAAGTAAAGGCAAAGGTAACAGCCGCCTAACAGATGTGGGATTAGGAACTAATGTGGTTAACCTGTCTGGCACCAATGACCTAACAACCCAAGAGAAATCTCTTTTAGATCGCGGTTTAACTTTTGTACCAGCACCAAAGCCTAAAACTGATAACCAAACAAATTTACCATCATACAACTGTAATTTTCTTAGGCAAATGAAATTAGCCGACCGCTTTAGAAACTCCAGCGGTCGGAAACTTCCTTTTACAGAATCATCTGGTTGGTCACCTCCAGATAGTGAAGTAGATCCCGAAATTATTGAGGCTAGCAAACGAATCATCAAAAAGGTGTTCAGCATGAACATACTCTCCGATAAAGACAATTTAACAGCTGGTGAACGGAGAGCCCTCACGAAACTTCGAAAAAATAAGAAATTAGTAATTAAACCAGTCGACAAAGGTGGGTCGGTAGTGGTTCTATCTCGGGATAATTATATAAAGGAAGCCATGAGACAACTCAGCAATACTAAACATTATAAGAAAATAGATTCACTTATTTGGCCTAGTAATATCGAAAAATTCAATAAGATCTTAAAATTTCTCCTCGACGAAGGTCACATTACCAAAAAACAATTGAAATATTTAACAGCTAAGCTCAGTGCTCAAACAAGACAATTTTATATCCTACCAAAGATCCACAAGGACCGTTCTTCATGGACGGATGACTTAACTCCACCCGGGAGGCCAATTGTATCAGATTGTAATTCGGAATCTTATGCGATCTCGGAATTAATTGATTATCATCTGAAACCTATAGCAAATAGACATCCGAGCTATCTAAAAAATACACAGGATTTCCTGTCAAAAATTTCGAAATTGAAAATATCGAAAAATGCAATTCTGGCTACTTTGGATATCGACAGTATGTATACGAACATTGATATTGATAAAGGTGTTAAATCAGTTAAAAATGCATTTGAAAAATATCCGGAGGCGAAACGCCCGGATGAACAAATTTTGGATCTTTTAGAGCTGAGCTTAAAAGGTAATGACTTTCAATTCAATGGAGAATATTTTCTACAAATAATGGGTTGTCCTATGGGCAAAAGATTCAGTCCTAATTTTGCAAGCATTTATGTAGCGGAATGGGAGGAAAATGCCTTAAGCAAATGTGCAAAGCATCCTCTCGTATATCTCAGGTATTTAGATGACATTTTTATTATTTGGGAACATTCAAAAGAAGATTTTGATGAATTTGTAGAAATTTTGAACAATCACGATCCAAATATTAAATTGAAAGCTACTATCAGTGAAAATTCTGTTGATTTTCTCGATGTGACCGTGTATAAAGGCAAGCAATTTCAGGCGTCCGGTCATTTAGATTATAAAGTGTATTTTAAACCAACTGATTCACATCAATTGTTGCACACAAAATCATTTCATCCTCAACATACATTTAAAGGTATCATCAAATCACAACTCATTCGTTTCCACCGCAATTCAAGTGATAAGGTAAATTTCAATGAGGCTTGTTCTACTCTATTTGGCGCCCTCAGATCGAGAGGGTACTCGCTGCGCCTCTTGCGTAGCCTGAAATCCCAAACCCTGAAAAAGCTCGAAAGTCCAGCTGAAACTACCGATTTCGAACCACTGAAGATTGAACACAACAGACCGTTGCAGAATGGTAGTGGCGCGGTATTTAATTGCAAAAAGCCTCGTTGTAGATTGCATACTTTTATGCCTGATCAGAAAGAGGAATTTTCCTCTGAACAAACGAAAAATCATTATCAGATCCGTAACCCCCTCCATTGTGATTCACCAAACATTATTTACCTTATCACTTGTAAGCGATGTCGGAAACAGTATGTTGGTCAAAGTCAAAATCCTTTCCGAGAACGTGCTACTAGACACAAACAGGATATAAAACATAATGCTGATGCCCCAGTAGCACAACATTTTAACCTTCCTGGCCATTCTTTGGACGATTTCGAAATCCATCCTATTGAACAACCACCAATTAAAGACACATTAGAAGAAACGGATGAATTTAGAAAAAAACGTGAAGCTTTTTGGATCAATACGCTTCAAACCCTCTGGCCATTTGGTATGAACATATCAGAGGGCGAATGCGAAAGGAGGTCCATCATTCCTTTCACTTTAACGTACAACAGAATGAATATCGAAATAGCAAAAATGTTAAAAGATGAATTCAATTTTACCAATGCTAAATTAAATGAACCTTTGAATCTTCGACCTGTCATCGCCTATAAGAAAAACAAAAGCTTGCGTAACATCCTTGTAAGGACTAAATTAGAGCCCATCAATGAATAACATCAATTATTGCCAGTCAGTTTAACCAGTTCCTAAGCTCATCACTTAGTTTAAATCAATTTTATGTACTTTTTTGTTACGTTTGAAACCCATCAGGGTTCAATAAATGAAAACAATTTTTCAGCGGCATATTAAAAGAAAAAAACGTTTCAGTAGGAAATGTCTGTGCCAGTGCGATTTTTTAACCTCAAACACACACACACACACACACACACACACACACACACACACACACACACACACACACACACACACACACACACACACACACACACACACCCACCCACACACACACACACACGTACACACACACACACACACACAGAGACACACACATACACACACTACATGCTTATATACCCTAACGTATATACAAGAGCGTATTAACATGCATGTGGATGAGTATTTACACACATTTTTCAGTAAACATATTGATGTTGATAGATAATTCATTTTCCACCGGTACACATATTATCCATACAAGATCAGGTTAGATAACAACGGGGCAGTTATAAGTTATGGGGACCTAGACAAGACAAAAGCAGATCACTAGAAGGACTAATCACTATTGTCTACATCCCCACACTTAATGGAAGGCAGATCCACCCTCTCATGCGTACACAGACACGCCTCAACACACGCACTCACAGATACTCAGATACATACACACACACACACACACACACACACACACACACACACACACACACACACACACACACACAGTGACCTGATGACACACACACGCACACACACACCTGTGTATTGTGAAATCTTAACTTGTGCGCTTGTATATTTTGATAATCATGCACGCTGGCACGCAGGAGAAACATTACAAATGTCACAGAGCCTAGCTTTTTGAGACTGAGTTAGCACTAATTTTGACACGTCAGATAGGGGCTTAACATCTAAACAGAATTTTGTGTCAAAATACTAGGAATCATTTATTAACTGTACCTCGAAAGGGCGAAAAACGGCACAGTGATTACTGAAATTAATTCATAGCAAATTACTTTACATGGAAGAAGCCTGCCTTAGTGCGTACTGCCCCTGACAAGACGACTTTCGAGGGGGCTCATACGAAGACAAAGATAGCGCATCGCGATCTCTAGACACCCTAGAACTAGCTAGGGTAAGTGCAGCAATTACTTCAAGAAATTCAAATCAACGCCCCAAAGAATTGTACAGATCATCAACAGCGAATTAATGTGAAGAGAAGTCTACAAGGGTGACGCACTTAAAGTGACATGTCAAATGTAGAAATGCAATTAAGAATTTAAAACACAAATCACTTGCCAAAAATTTGGTATGAGCTAACTGAATCTCGCAATAGAAGAGAGGGAGTGCTCGATGAGACAAAAGACAAGTATGTGCTTCTCCCTTAGCCGACGGGCACTTCCTCCCCTCCCCACAATGGGACTACCCGTAATATGTATCCTCCTTACCTGACCTAACATTGGGTTAATTAGTTAAGGGAAAATCTTGCACAAAAAAGAAAAAGAAGACAAGAAAAAAGAAAAAAAACAAAAAAAAAAAAAAACATTTCTTATCCACTAAACCTCAGCAGGATTCGCTGATTGAGCAGAATCCAACCTAATTTAGTTCCACAATGTTATCCTTAAATGTAGCACGACCTAATAAGTTTCGCTACCAAAGTAGCATACAACTATGGAATTGATTGATAATATAAGTCAACACCGCTGAAAGTTATAACAAGACAGCAATGTGTTCAGAATGTTGCAAGCTTTTGTGTTTGACGCACGAAATACACACAATGAGAGAATGAAAAAACTCTGCTTGCTATTGGTTGATTTAAAATGGTAAAAATAACTACTACTGATATTCACACATCGTTGTGGTCACGTGTCAAAAAACAATCGACTATTTACACCTTGGTCTACAACTCGGTCAATAGTAGTAAATAGTACACTCGTAAAGCTTGGAAGCATATTAAATGCTCAACTGCGATCAGAAATTCATCAGTGCTCAAAATTCGTTGCACTATATTTAACAAAGCTAGAAATATGATAAAGGAGTGCAGAATGACACCTGTTTTACCAGTTAGTTAGTTTGTCCTATACAGACTATTTCCGTTTATGAACAGTAAACATCCTTCTTATTAAGTGTGAGCCTTTGCTTTCATAAATTTATTATTTATTGGATTCCTTTCAATTCAGCTGTATCCAGCCTAGGAGAACTCGGTGTAGTCTGCCAGACTGGACACAGCAGAACAAAAAGAGCATTCAGGAAACTCAAATTACAATTTAATTTTGATGATATGCCAAACAATAGAGCTATAATTACACATTAACTTATGACATAACATCCCTTAACACAGACTTTCCTGAATTTCCTGAATTTCTTCTCTAATTCAGCCATTTGCCACTGGGTTGTGATTCTCTGAACAGAGCCATCGCGATGCTTGACAAAGATGACCCCGTCAAAAGTCCACGTGTCCTGGATTTGACCATCACGAGCTATCACCCGAGCTCTGCGAGCTAACAAAGTTCTGATTCTAGTCAGGTCCTCATTGATATAAACACCACTCCGACCTGTTCCTGAATGGGCACTCTGGGAATCAAACTTGACAGTCTTTAGTTTTGTCCTGGATCGATACACTTTGTCTCGCGTTCGATAATCATTCAGTCTAAATATTATTGGTCTCGTGCTCACTTGATTTCCATTCACAAATCTAGTACCAACTCGGTGGCTCCGCGATATGTCCTAGGTGGACAGGCTAACTCCTATTTTGTTTGCAACATTCAAAACAATGTTATCGGTGTTCTCATCTGATTTCTCTGGAATACCTGTTAGCCTTAAATTGGTCCTACGGCCGTATTGCTCCAAATCATCAATTTTGTCACCAAGTCTCTCGAGTTTTCTGTCTTTTTCAAGCATTTCGTCTTGAAGTTCTTTGACAGTACCCTCCAGAGCTTCAATACGCTCATGGGCAGCTTCCAGAAATACACATTTCAGGCTCTCACGTACCGAAGGGTTTCTCAGAACTTTAACAAAGGCCATACACAATCTGTCTTCGTAACTCATAGATTCCGGCGGTAGATCAGCTCCAGCCATCAGGATGTCTGATATGTCTGATATGTCCACCCCTCGCTTTCTTGTTTTCCCCTGGGGAGGGGGTGTGGTCGATCTCGTTCCATGTCCTTTTCTCACTTTTATCAATTTCATTTTCGGCAGGAACAATGTCTTTCTGAGAAGGCTGACAAGGCTGGGAGTTGTCCATGTTTTAATGTTCGTATTTTCTCAAATAAACCATTAATAAAGATCACAGAATAAATCAGAAAGCTGATACGAGCAAATATAAATCCAATATAAATTCTCTTGTGTCAAACAATTTGGTTATTCTCGTCACAGCTGAGTGACAAAACTTCATCCAGTGGTTGTAACTGAGCAGTCACTCACCCACAAGTCAAAACAGTGATGACGTTTGACCAACACGCGTGGTGGTCAACACACTCTAAGTACAGTTACGGCAAGAAATAGTGAAATAGTGAAAGTCCTACTGCTAATTTATGTATATAATCCGATAAAGCCATTATGCGAATTGTCACCACATCAGTACATCAACATTTTTGAGATTATAATTTTTGTAAATGAAGTTTTCACAGACTCATAACTGATGAAGCACAAAAAACACTGGTGTTATCAACGAGATACCTGCATTCACAAGCTGGAAGTCATGAATGACGACGAAGAACGAATTTCCAACATGTTGAAATCTCAACAGATCCTCACAAAAAACATCCCACAGAATAGAAATAACGTCATAAAATTTCCATAAGGTTTTAGTTTGACCCTTTATCCTTCCATTGGAATCTTTATTATCATGGCTTGGGGCGATAGGACAGGTGTGAATAAATTTATTTTTTTGATGATATTACAAAGAAAACTAATAACCAACTAAATGTACCATGCCTTAATTTATGAGAACAAACACCCCAATAAAAAAAGTCAACTGTTGTATTTTTTTACTGTACTTCGATTGAATGCCGATCAGTGTCAATGTCTTTCATGTTTGCTTTTGTCAAAGTTGATATATATTTACTTGAATTTTAAATTTCATCTCTTTATTTTTTCAGGGCTGGAAGAGCGTAAGTAGAAACTTTTATATAGTCTTTTTTAGACATTTCATTAATCATACATTTCCCTAGAATATTCTGTTATCAAAACTGATGTCAACCGTTTATCTGAACAAACTGAGAAACAATCCATACAGTATTTTGTCCTCTATTATCCAACACAACAATATATTAGTATTATCATGGTTGTCTTGTATTGTGAATACATTTATTTGTTTGATAATATCCAGAAGAAAAATGATAAACAACTGAATGTTACATAGTATAATTGTCTAGGAGGTGATACTTCTATACTGTTCCAAAGTTGGAACAAGGGAAAAAAAATAAGGTTAACCGGGTCGCAAGGGATTTGTAAATCCCACATCGTCCCTGCGCGCCTTCGGCGCGCTAAAACCTTTCATTCATTCATTCATTCATTCTAAATTAATGTGAACTGGATTGTGGTCCTCGACAACTGCAGTGATTGTACCTGAATTAGACTGTAGAACGGGATTGTGGTCCGCGACATCTGCAGTGATGATACCTGATTTAGATCAGGAAGGGATGGCGAGTTATTGACCATCTTTTCACGCTATCCCAAATGATAGAATCCGCGAAAGCAAAAAAGAGAAAGCTGTTTATGGCCTTTTTGGATGTCAAAAAGGCATACGATAGAGTATGGAGGGAGGGTATGTGGCGCAAGCTTGAGTCTCTGGGCTTAGGAGGCGAGTTTGTTGGAATTATGAAAGCATTATATAAAGACGTACAGGGTGAACTTAGTCTGGGAAACATTACAACAAAACGTGTGCCTATGGAGATAGGCCTAAAACAGGGGTGTATCCTTTCGCCAATCCTGTTTGCATTGTACATCAAAGATTTAGGAGATGAACTCCTGCTTAGCGAGGAGGGGGTAGCAGTCGGGGACTTGAAGATCTCAGGGCTATTTTTTGCAGACGATATGGTGCTAGAGTCAGAAAGCGAAGAGGGGTGACGAAAATGCTGGGAATTGTTGGGAAAATGTGGGAGCAAATGGAGACTCGAACTTAATGAAAGCAAGAGCAAAGTTATACCTGTGGGTCGCAAAGTGGACCCCACTCGAAGGTGGAGAGTGGGTGAGTTCTGCATTCCGGAAAGTAGCAGCAAACTTCTCAGTGTAGGGTGAGACAGGTGATTACGAGTATTTGGGGGTAAATATAAACATTACAGGAAGAGGCATCTATCGAAACCACCCAAATAAATTGATTCTGAAGGGGAAGGGAATCCTTAACCAAATCAAACTTATAGGGAGAAACAATTTCAATAAGGTTTTCGTGGGGAAAACCATTTGGGAGATGGTGGGTCTGCCAAGTTTTACATACGGTACGGGAAGTGGTACCCCTAAACCAGACGGCCGTAAAGAGCTTGGAAATCCTGTAGAACGATGCAGGCCGATGGATAACGGGGTCGAGTAATGCTGCAGCGCTAGAAGCAATTAGGAGTGAGCTTGGGTGGATGAGGATCAAGGACAGGATAGACCTGTTGATACTCGGTTATCTTAATTATTTGGTAAATCTCCCCGACAGCCGTTGGTGTAAAGTAATGCTCCTGAAAATTGTCAACTCAGATATCAAGACGGGGTGGGTAGTCCAAATGAGGGAGCTAGTAGAGAACTACTCATTGGAGATCTCGGACCTGGACGTTGGGACAAACCAGGGTAAAAAAATCGTCAGAGAAAGGGTCATTGAGGATTGTAACCGTAATTGGCGAGAGGAGGTCAAATCAAAGAGGTCTTTGGGTGGTCTGCGTGATAAAGAGAAGCCAGGTTGTGAAGAGTACCTTGATGCCACCTCTGGGGGTCACTGTTGTTCAAGATGAGGTCGCGATCTCTGGATCTGAGGGGAAAAATTGGAAAGACAGTGAAAGGGTGTGCCAGATTTGTAATTTGGGCACGGTGGAGACCCTGGAACACTTTCTTCTAGAATGCCCAAAGTACCAGTCTAAAAGAATAAGATTCACTGGGAGCATAATGGGGAAATGGGATGAGAGAATGAAGGACAAGTGGTTAGAGGGGGACTCAAAGGAGAGGGTTAATATGCTAATCGGGGAGATTGGGAAGAATGGGGCAAGGGATGTCATCAAGCAGTTCGTCTCCGAGTGTTGGGAGGAGAGGAGAAGCATGGGAATAGGGAGGCAGTTGGGAGTATAGGGGTAACTAAGGCCTTCTCTTCCGAGAACCGCGACAAATCAGCGGCTGGCCAAAGTGTTATTATTATTTAGGCCACAGAACGGGATTGTGGTCTGCGACATTTGCAGTGATACCTGGTTTAGTCCCC
This sequence comes from Pictodentalium vernedei, assembly GCA_031216915.1. Classification (NCBI taxonomy): domain Eukaryota; kingdom Metazoa; phylum Mollusca; class Scaphopoda; order Dentaliida; family Dentaliidae; genus Pictodentalium; species Pictodentalium vernedei. The sequence goes on along the minus strand of CM062291.1, from coordinate 7,280,533 downwards.
AGAACGGGATCCGTGACATTTGCCGTTATAATACCTGATTTAGACCCTAGAACGGGATCCGTGACATCTGGCGTGATAATACCTTATTTAGATCCAAGAAAGGGATCCGTGACATCTGGCGTGATAATACCTGAGGCTGATTTAGACCCTAGAACGGGATCCGCTACATCTGCAGTGATAATACCTGATTTAGATCCTAGAACGGGTTCCGTGACATCTGTAGTGATGATGACTTATTTAGACAAAGTGGTCCGTGACATCTACAGTGATGATACCTGATTTAGACCCCAGAACGAGATTATTTGTGTGAATATGATCTATCTGGGTTGCGGAGTGGTCCGTTATTCTTGTCGGTTTAGTAATACATGGAAGAAAGCCATTGGCGAAAAGAAGGTCGATAAAGTCGTCAGTGTTGTTATGTTTTCTGAATTCCAAGAGATCTAAAGTATATTGGAGTCTCCCATGATATATGCTTTTTTTGTTCGGAGTTTATCGCATTGGAAATCCTTGAAAAAGGTGAGATAAATGCGTCCAAATCAGCTCTGGGTGGGGTGTTAGGCCTGTAAATAGTTCCGATTATAACTGTTTGTTTATGTCGAGAATTAATTTCAATAAATATAGATTCGAATACGTGGGGAATGAAAATTGATAAATCTTCCCGTATGTGATAGGTTACGTTCTCTTTAACGAATATACCGTCGCCACCTCTGCCGTCATCCGTACTGTGACAAGTTTTATGCAAAATTGTCTGATATCCATCTAATCCATAATGGAGGTTATCCGGAATTTTGAATATTTCCGTATGGCCGTTGAGATCAAAGGTGTCCCCGTGATGTTGAATACTGCACAGCAAATCGTTGAGTGAGTCCCATTGGGAATTCAGACTTTGACAATTTATGTTAAACAAAGACAAAGGGTAGTCATCCTTGGCTATTGACTGGCTGAATGTTTCTGGTGAGAAGTACTTACAGTCGTGATCGATAATGGAAAATCGCGTGTCAGGATTATCAACATCTGTGTAATTGTCATCGTTGTATTGGGTTATAAAATTATATAGATCATTTGACTGGACCTTGTCTTGTATTATTTTGTTGTATTAGCCATTATTATATTTTGGAATAATAGCTTCGCCTAAAACAATACCATGTTGAAGATGTGTAAAGATAAATTGGGTACTAAATACCAAATATGATCAGTAAAGATTGTACAATACCAGCTGTATGAGAGAGTTTGCACTTTTCTGTCCCATAAACAAAAGAAAACATTTAAAGACAAGAATGAAAATACAAATAAATTCCCGTAGTCCTGTTGTCATTGTCTTGTAATCTCTCCGATTACAAAGATCACAACTAAAAATATTTTACCTCCAGAATGTATTTGATAGGGTTGTGACACATTGCTTGAACTTGAAAAGCAATGGATCGAGAAACATTGTTGTGCCCCACAGCTTATAAATCAGTTTAGCCTGCCCCGAACGGTTAAATTAAATTCGCCCTATCTTCTAATTTTGCTTTTAAATCTACATGCTCGAAGAGCTAGTTTCAGTTTAGGATAACAAACTAATGTTCGTATTAATGGAAAATATTATAGGCTATTTACGGTCAATAATTTACAGTTTAAAGCAACAGGGGGTTAACGTATTTAGTGTGGTCGGATTTGTATATCCCTCTACTGAATCAGAAAAAACAAATAAATAGCTCTAGCCATAGACTGAATAGCTCTAGCCTTAGGACTAAACAAGGTATGGGTCATACAGACAGAGGCTGAATCGATAACGTGGCTACAAGGAGGCAGGGGGATCGGCGGAGGTACATGCCTCCAACTTCAATCGGGATATTGCTAAAGGTACTAGGGAGAGAGGAAGGATAGGGAGAGATAGTAGGAGAGAGAGAGAGAGAGAGAGAGAGAGAGAGAGAGAGATGATGATGATGATGATGATGATGATGATGATGATGATGATGAGTGCGCAACCATGAAGCTGCTGTAGTTACCTGGAACTTGTATTCCTTGCATACTCTAAAATGTATCTCCTCTCTGACTTTGAGGTTGACAAAGATCTATTTTATTCACAATTTGGGTCCTGAGTAAAAGATTTTTTGTAATCCCCATCGGGCCGGTACCTTCTAACCCAAAGTAATTTCCTTGGCGAGATTTACATTTGTTATCAACAGAACTGTTAACCCACCAACCTCATCTGTTTCCATTTATGCTTAACAATATTTCCATCCATCGCTGGTTTACTTCTAATGTTTTACACGTAAATGACTGCGTTTGTTCGGGTGACAAATAGTAAATCAATGGGTTACACATGCATTATTCAGTGTGAAATAGGATTGAAAAGCTCAAAACTATGAGATGCATTGGAATGTTATTCAATTTTTAATCAAGATATTTATTTTTGTTAATTATGTGGGTCAGGCATGAGTTCCCAAAAAGTCTTTAAGGTCAGTCACGAGATCCACAAAAGACCATGTTTCCCCTAATCCGAGAGTTCAAAATTTGTGCAGACGGCCCAAACTACGTGTTAACGCTGTTGTATACATACTTGGACTTTTTCTTTTTCTTGATTTATATTTGTTATTATTATTTATATGTGACAAATGTCCAGTGAGAAACTGATATGGTTCTAGTGATTGGGATTACTACTTTACCGCATGGTCAGGGTCAGTGAATACATAGAGTGGAATGTTTCTACCATTGCACCAAAGTAGTGAAATTACGTCCACTTAAGAATGGGGCCCAAATATGAGCTTTCAGCACTTCACCAAGAATTGGTGACAGACATAAAAGTTAATTTGTAAGATAGATGGGCGAGTGAATGATAATCCCTTCTGTGTGAACCACATCCACAGAATATAGAAACTTTAGGGCATCGTGCTTCCATTTGTTAAACTTAGTTCGGATTTAAGGTCTGGATCAACGGGAGCGGGTCTTTTCGGCCTCGGGAACATTCTGCCTCCGGAACATTCGGCCCCGGGAACACTCGGTCTGGGAACGTTCAGCCCGGGAACATTCGGCCTCCGTTTTCAACTGGAAAGGCTAAGAGAAACGGGGTTTAATATGAGTTCAAACACCTTTATTACAACCTAAAACAAAATAAATACTGCGTAATATACAATATAAAATATATTTATACTTTATATATACTGGTACACAACCTCAAAAATCTAGACGTAGTTATATCTTTATATTTCTCACATGCTTCCTCCAACTTCTTGGATATCTTTGGACAAGCAAGTAAGCGGGCAAGATTGATGGTAGTAGCAAGGAACTGACAAGCTTGTTCACATATGGAACCGAGATATGATAAATGATAACATTTTTGTTATCGCCAGGCATGTCTATAGATTTGAATAATCAAAGTAAATGACATATATTATAAAAAAATCAATTTTTATCGACCTGCAAAATATCATTGATAATCATTCACACCTGTGCATACTAGACTGAAATACTGAGTTTTACCAACGTCGCTACTGGAATCATATCAGAGAATTATTATGCACACGTGTCTCTATCTATTGATGGTCGAACATGCACATGAAAAACCTTAATATTAGAGGCCACCAAATCTTCAGGTGAAACCATTGGAGAAATGGGGACATGGTAGGGTTATAACCACAATAGGACCATTAAGTATTTTTTATTAGAAATTGTATGGCCCGCTTTCGATGCGTTGTAAACAGTTATTTTAGTTTGAAAACAATAAGATATGAAGCATGATTCGATATCAAAATCTTGAACAGGACATCAGTAATGGATCATGTACCCGATCGACCCAGATTGACCGGATCTCATGCCTGACCTAATGTGACGTCAAAGCGATGCGACCCAGTTACGTCGTGTTTGGTTGCATAGTAGCCAGCGTGCGTGGTCATCTTGTGATGCCATCCTCATAGTGATACATGGTCCTAGTGCGCATTCGTAGCGCATGTTGTTAAGGTGATAGGAATTTCCGTCGTCTCACTTTACAGAATCGGTTAGGAATCCCACTTACGGAATTTCTTCAATAGCCTGTCTATATCTACAGATGTTTTACAAGGAACGTAAACTCTGTATAAACAAGAGAAACATAATTTACTACCAACAGTAAAAATTTAATAATGACAAAGCCTTCGAAGCATTCAAAGAACTGTAGCGATGTTGAATTAGTTCAGTAGAATTTACAGAGTGGGGGGTCAATAAGCACATTGGATTGCCCAATGAACAGAGCAAACATGACAGTGAAGCTTTCATGCAGATCGACACCACTGAGACGCAAGAACAAGTAAATTAAGATGCATGTAGATCTATCTTTCGCCAGACAGTGCCTTAAGCTGCTAGAATAAACTGCATGGTTATAATTCCCTACCCGGGCACGGTATAGTTCAAGTGAGCACATGGGATATAATTGTAATATCGGATGTTAAATGTATTCAAGCTGGCATAAAAACAAGTGATATAGTCTAGTTGAAGTTTCAGACGTGACAGAAAAAGATACAAGAGACACTAAAAGAGAGATGAAGATGATAAAATATATACAAAATAACTAAAGTGTTTATATAGCGGTAGAGTTTCTAGTGTTTATATAGCGGTAGAGTTTCTAGTGTTTATATAGCGGTAGAGTTTCTAGTGTTTATATAGCGGTAGAGTTTCTAGTGTTTATATAGCGGTAGAGTTTCTAGTGTTTATATAGCGGTAGAGTTTCTAGGCAGCTTAAAAAATCGAAAATTATCTTTTTACACGTAGTGGACTATCAGTATAAATTGATTAGTTGAGGGGGACTCTATCAGCCAATGTTTGGGGCACACTTGAGCTGGTGTATTGACTTCTACGTTTTCTCATTCCGCATCAAGGACTGCTCATGGGAAGTGCGAGTTGCGCAAGATTCATCAAGAATTGTGTACCATTGATACAAGACCGTGGTACTCACAAGACAAAAGACAAGCCGTTCCTGCCACGAAAGCGTCGAAAGTTGGCAGGAAGAAACTTGTATTATACATTGCAATGGTATGGAGGAGGGGGTTCCCACCCCTAATAATAGGTCCGTCTTGCAACAAATGCGTTAACACGGATACGAGGGATACATATATATATATATATATTGGGGTATATACACACACATATAAATATCCTTATATATATAAGTAGCCGTATAGGTCTGGTTGACGTATAAAATATTAGTAAGTAACACCTTGAAGACCTATTTTAGTCATTTATATATATATAACTATGTAAACAACATTTCGGCAACATTTTATCAATAAGTGGGCATTGTGCACTCTCAAAAATTCAACCAATCGCGCTCCCAGTGAGCAAGAAAATTATCTTCTAAGGAGAGTACTACTTACTACCGTTGCTTTCACGCGAGTACTTAATTATCGCCCTTGCCATCCACCGTCCACTGCAAAATACGGTCCATGGTCTGATGAAAAGGCCCTCGTCTGAAATGCATAACTGACGACATTCTCGTCCTCCGTGTGCCAAAGTTCAGCAGGGATGGGAGGACTCTTCTTCAAAGACACTCCTATAATTACTCTCCCCGATTACCTGCTAGCGCATTCTTGACGCGATCCATACACACACTTATGTTGGTAGGATCCCAGTTCAACATATTCGGTGTTAACAAAAGGGTGTTTAACAGGAAGAAAAGTTCAACTGCAGGCTCGGATTTTAATAAACTCTCTCGAGAGAGCCTGGATTGCCTCTAATGAATAGTCCTATTTGGTTCCCAAAATCATTTAAGAAAAATTATTTGAGTGTGGATTGGTCTTAAATGCAACTAATGGCTCGTGTATTCATAATTTGGACAGTTCTTCACGAAAACCAGAACAAATCAATCATATCCGAATATCACAAAAAGGTTAGCAAATTATAGTCAAGTCTGACTCAGGGTTTTAATTCCAATTAAACCCACATCTTAGGGGTGGGGTGGTGAGGGGTGTACTTTGCAGTGCCCCCAAAGGCAACTATGACTCGTCTTACCATGAGGTGGGTCCATTTGGATAAAAACCAGGCATGGTCGGACGCGGCGTGTGCACATCCAAAGTGCGCAAGGGTATGGCAAGAAGGAAAAATCAGGTTTTGGGCTCGAAATTACAATATTGATCATTATCATAATTTGTGCTCGACGGCATAAAGACAAGGCCCATTCCGACCTTGGCGGAACACATTCGGTGTTGGTAAGTGGATGGCAAATAAGAATTGTTCGATTTCAGGCAGGCCTAGATTTCAATAAAAATCTGTATTCTTCAGAACCTGGATTGGTTTTAAGGGTGCTAATTACACGTGTTATTAAGTAAAATGCACGAAAACCAAGGCGGGTCGGATCCTAATAGAACACGCCAGCAAAACACAGAGATGGCAAATAATGAAGGTCCCACTTTAGGCCCAGGTTTCAATAAAATCCTTATCTTGAGAGCCTGTAGCTGTCTCAAAGATAAGAGATGATTCAGGTGAACACGATTTGGGGTCATTGGCATGAAAACCAGTATGCGTCGGCGCTCCGCTAACACATCCACAATTCACAGGAGAATGGGGAATTTTAGAAAAATATCCATTTTGGCCGGATTTAAAAAAAAGACCACATCTTGTGAGCACGGAGTGACCCAAATGGCAACAAATAACATGTTTATCTTTATTTGGACTTGTTCGGAAAAAAGCAGACAGAGACTGAAATCCGGTTAAACGTCATTTGGGCAACGTGTTGTATATATTTTTATCATATGGGAGTCATTCAGGCAACGTAATATATATGCTCGCTTTCTATATGAACGCCATTCAGGCAACGTTTTGCATTATTATCAATATTAAATAGACGACATCTAAATAACAAGTATTTGTTTTTTAAAAGTGCGAAGTGGATCAGAAGCTTGAATATCTGTCACAAATACAACATCAGAGTTGCGTTTGCGAAGTGCAATCGTTCCTTGATCAGCACAGTGAACTTCAAATTGAAAGATTACGAGGTCGGTTCGCTCATGATCCTCATTTCTCAACTGCAATGTGGCACTAAACAAGGCTCTTGGTGTCATTTGCCCATGTGAGGTGTGGTGAAATTGTTTACTAATGCACAGAGCATGACAGTACAGTATGTGGTGATATATTTGGTTTCTGACACTGTCAACCCCGTTTCCATCGGAATAAAATGTTGGAGAGTCTGATAGTTACTCGCCCCAGTTCAGTGGTTTCCTCGTTCTTATAAAGGAGTTCCTCGTTCTGCAGTGTACCGTGCGTTTTTACCGAGAGGAAATACATTGTCCATTTTTGCGAGGGGTGGGGGCTCTCCGAGGACAGCCAGCTACTTTAGATACTTTTGACGAGCGGCCTCAACTGCGATTGTCTGGGGGGCTTCTATTGAGTGGGGCTCGTGAGATACACAACGAAGGTCCCACTTTAGGCCCAGGTTTCAATAAAATCCTTATCTTGAGAGCCTGTAATTGTCTCAAAGATAAGAGATGATTCAGGTGAACTCGACTTGGGGTCATTGGCATGAAAACCAGTATGCGTCGGTGCTTCGCTAACACATCCACAATTCACAGGAGGATGGGAAATTTAAGAAAAATATGCATTTTGGCCGGATTTAAAAAAAAACACATCTTGTGAGCACGGAGTGACCCAAATGGCAACAAATAACATGTTTATCGTTATTTGGACTTGTTCGGAGAAAAGCACAGAGAGACTGAAATCCGGTTAAACGTCATTTGGGCAACGTGTTGTATATATTTTTATCATATGGGAGTCATTCAGGCAACGTTATATATATGTTCGCTTTCTATATGAACGCCATTCAGGCAACGTTTTGCATTATTATCAATATTAAATAGACGACATCTAAATAACAAGTATTTGTTTTTTAAAAGTGCGAAGTGGATCAGATTCTTGAATATCTGTCACAAATACAACATCAGAGTTGCGTTTGAGAAGTGCAATCGTTCCTTGATCAGCACAGTGAACTTCAAATTGAAAGATTACGAGGTCGGTTCGCTCATGATCCTCATTCCTCAACTGCAACGTGGCCTTAAACGAGGCTCTTGGTGTCATTTGCCCATGTGAGGTGTGGTGCCATTGTTTACTAATGCACAGAGCATGACAGTACAGTATGTGGTGATATATTTGGCTTCTGATACTGTCACCCCGTTTCCACCGGAATAAAATGTTGGAGAGTCTGATAGATACTCGCCCCCGTTCAGTGGTTTCCTCGGTCGTATAAAGGAGTTCCTCGTTCTGCAGTGTACCGTGCGTTTTTACCGAGAGGAAATTCATTGTCCATTTTTGCGAGGGGTGGGGGCTCTCCGAGGAGAGCCAGCTACTTTAGATACTTTTGACGAGCGGCCTCAACTGCGATTGTCTCGGAGGCTTCTATTGAGTGGGGCTCGTGAGATACACAACGAAGGTCCCACTTTAGGCCCAGGTTTCAATAAAATCCTTATCTTGAGAGCCTGTAATTGTCTCAAAGATAAGAGATGATTCGGGTGAACACGATTTGGGGTCGTTGGCATGAAAACCAGTATGAGTCGGTGCTTCGCTAACGCATCCCCAATTCACAGGAGGATGGGAAATTTAAGAAAAATATGCATTTTGGCCGGATTTAAAAAAAGACCACATCTTGAGAGCACGGAGTGACCCAAATGGCAACAAATCACATGTTTATCGTTATTTGGACTTGTTCGGAGAAAAGCAGACAGAGACTGAAATCCGGTTAAACGTCATTTGGGCAACGTGTTGTATATATTTTTATCATATGGGAGTCATTCAGGCAACGTTATAGAAATGTTCGCTTTCTATATGAACGCCATTCAGGCAACGTTTTGCATTATTATCAATATTAAATAGACGACATCTAAATAACAAGTATTTGTTTTTTAAAAGTGAGAAGTGGATCAGAATCTTGAATATCTGTCACAAATACAACAGCGGAGTTGCGTTTGCGAAGTGCAATCATTCCTTGGTCAGCACAGTGAACTTCAAATTGAACGATTACGAGGACGGTTCGCTCAAGATCCTCATTCCTCAACTGCAATGTGGCCTTAGACAAGGCCCTTGGTGTCATTTGCCCATGTGAGGTGTGGTGCCATTGTTTACTAATGCGCACACATGACAGTACACTATGCGGTGATATATTTGGCTTCTGACACTGTCAACCCCGTTTCCACCGGAATAAAATGTTGGAGAGTCTGATAGTTACTCGCCCCAGTTCGATGGTTTCCTCCGGTCTTATAAAGGAGGTCCTCGTTCTGCAGTGTATCGTGCGCTTTTACCGAGAGGAAATACATTGTCCATTTTTGCGAGGGGCGGGGGCTCTCCGAGGAGAGCCAGCTACTTTAGATACATATATATATGTTCGTTTTCTAAATGAACGCCATTCACGCAACGTTTTGCATTTTATCAATATTAAATAGACTACATATAAACAACCAGTATTTGTTTTTCCTTTAAAGAACGAAGTGGATCAGAATCTTGAATATCTGTCACAAATGGAATATCAGTCGAGTTTGAGAAGCGCAATGGTTCATTGATAGGCACAATGATTTTAAAATTGGAAGATCGCGGTGACTGTTCGCTGATGATCCTCATTCATCATCTGCCATCCGTGAGCTCTTCGACAAGGTTCTTGGAGTCATTTCACCATGTACCATGTGGTATTATTGCGTACTAATGCACACAGCAAAACAGAACATCACGCGGATGTTTACCTGGCTTCTGACACTGTCAACCCCGGATCCAGCGGGTTAAAACGTTGGAGAGTCTGATAGTTACTTGTCACAGCTAGGTTGTTTTCTCCGACTGCGTTAACCAGCAAAGTAGTCGCGTTTGTATGTATGTATGCGTACCAATGGTTCAAATGGAAGTGCCGATGACACTTTAGCATAGCCTGCATGTGTAGTGTTTTGTGAAATGGATAATGTTCAATGTCTCTAAAAGGATTTTGAAATACGACAAGAATTTTGATATGTTGTTTTCTGTTCCCTGTATACTGTACATAGATTTCAATAAAAACCTATCATCTTTAGAAACATGAGCGGTCTCACAGGTGCTAATTACGTGTGTTATCAAGTAAATTGCATGAAAACCACATCGGATCAGATCCAAATTGAACACATGCGAAGTACACAGGGGTGGCAAACAAGGAAAGTCACATTTTAGGTTCAAGTTTCAATGAAATCCTCAACTTGATAGCCTGTGATTGTCATCTTGAGAGCACGGGGTGGCCCAAATAGCAACTAATAACACCTTTATCGTTATTTGGACTTGTTTGTGTGAAAAGCAGGCAGAATCTGAAATACGGGTAAACGTCATTTGGACAACGTGTTGTATATAGACAGAACGCGATGTGTGTTTGAATCGGTGGGCGACTTACATAACTCATTGGAATGGCGTAATGATATTTCGCTCGAGCCAAATCGGTGGGTGTTTTGCATAACGAGTTTGAATGGCGTAGGCATATTTCGCGAGAGCCGTAGGCTCGAACGAAATGTGATTACACCATTCCAAGGAGTTATCGACGCATGAGTGCAATAATGTTCTATCTACCATTTTACCTTTTTGTGGGAAATTGGATTTGAAGTTTTTGACCTTCAGTTCATATATCCCCAGAAACATTTCATATAAAACCACACCAGATTTTGGTCGGGCATTCAAAATAATGTAGATTTGACAAATGTTTTTACAGATAATTATATTATAGAAGTTGGCATGTCGGTTCCAATGTAATAAGTATTTTTCTGTTTGCAGAATGACGCAGATAGAACATTTTTTAAACAAATTTACCATTTTTGCTCAGTGCTATAATGTCCGAGTACATACTGAGAAAATAGAAAGGATAGGAAGCAATAACCTTATTGTGTTTATTATTATCTTAGCTGTATGTACATACCCGGAAATAGCTATAGGTTGGTGTTGATGGATTAGGTAGCGGGGGTTCCCCCGCATTCTCGCTAAACCATAATCTCTTAGGTATCGACATCCAACTTCAGGAAAATGCATTTGCACCCTTCCCCCGTGGTGTAGCGGGTGTGTGTGTGTGTGGGGGGGGGGGGGGGTGCTGATGGAACCAGTACACCCCAAAATTTGAGCTCCCCCCCTCCCCCCCATTAAAAAAACATTGACCCAGTGGAAGTTTCACATAACTTAGAGCCCCAAAGCTGCTCTCCACTTTATGCTTTACATGCTACAATTGCTTCAGATGCGATCTTCGAGCGCTGAATTTTGCATCATTCTCTCGGGAGAGGACTTGTCTTAACTAGGACCCACCGGTCGCTAACCCCTCCTCCCACTTATCTTACCTAACTCAGACCATTCGTCGTTACTCCTTCCTACCACTTCCCTGACGGGATGTGGGAGGAGGGGGTAACGATGGAGGGTCCTAGTTAGGACTAGGGGAGGATCCCCGAAATCCTACATCAACATTCCAAATCATGGTAAAATGGCTAGCCCCCCCCCCCCCCCCCCCATTATAGAATCCTGGCTCCTCCCCTACCCGACCCATAAACGGCTGTACACTGGGCCAATCTTGTAAAGGGGAAGCTAGTGAGGACAGAAAGAGATGATAAGATATCAAAATGTTTAATAAGAACAAAGAAAAACAAAGTACTCAAACTACTTTCATTCAACTAATTGGTCGACATGCAGGGATATCTCGCAATGCAGTACCTTCTGAACCATCTGGCTTCGGTCACTAACAGTTACTGTCATTCGCAGCTGATATACCTTCTTAACCCTTTACCAATGTGGGTTGCAGACGACACTTGGAAACAAATCCTGGTATAACTAAAACGTTTCATTTTTTGCTTACAAAACATATGTTATGACCCTCATTGGAACGAGCGCCTTATTAACAAATTGAAAGGCGATTTTCGTGGGTAGCGCTGGTCGGTTTTGGCCGTTACATTAGGTAAAGGGTTAACACGACTTAAACAACAATGTGCTCGCTGATGCTGTCACGTATATAAGGGCACAAGACTACATGTGCAGTACATACAGAGTCATTTGGAACTTTGACTCTCACTGTGTGGACATCCATCATTGTGCATTCCTGTCAGTCTAGTAGAGCTTGAAAACTAGGCTACAAATTTGTAAAGTTGCTATTGAGTTACCAAGTTCCCCCTGGAACTTCAGTGAAGTCGTTTTGAAAAGGCGCTAGGCGATAACAACGCAGATCAGTCACGCTGTTACTATTTTGAAGTAATAAGGGCATTCCGAAGAGGTAATTGGCAATCGAATCCAGAAATATCAAATCCAATGGATGAGCAATTCACTCCATCGCTCCAAAAAGTGAGTAACAGTTTGAATCTAACCCGAGGACTCAGAACGAGAAACACATCTGCGAAAGTAGGCGTAAGATGAATATAACACTTCACTTTGGACAATTTTGGCAAAGATAATGCCACAAGCAGAATTCATATGATGGTGCAATGCAGACATTTCCGCATCCTGGATTACTTTCAATCTGAATTCTATTTGCCACAGTATAAACTTTATATATGCCCCAGTTGTTCAAGATGAGGTGTTCGATTCTTCAGACAGGTGCAAAATGTACTCAGACTGTTTTTCGTTTCATCTTGAGCCTGCAGGTTATAGACACAATTTGGTTTTGCCTTGGTGACCTGCACGGCAAAGCAGACCAGAGGATATGGGGTCTAATACAGAAAACGATATAAAACTCTAAAAATCGTTAGGCGGTACATTAATTCATGTGAGGTTATCTGGCACGAACAATCAGAATATTGAAAATAGAAATAGATTACGATGCAACAGTATTGCCAAAAGCTAATGGGAAAACTTTCGAATGTGAAGCGTCCTCAAAATGGTCAAAATTATATATACGAGTGGTGATCCTAATGTTTAATGTTTTGGTTGGTATTATTTTCTGCATTGTTCTGATTGGTCACATCAGACATCGTACTTTGAGTTCGTGTAACTTATTCAAGACTGGTCTGAGCCAAAAGTGTCCTATCAGCGGTGGAGTTAAACGAATACATTGAGGGCACAAAACATCTTCACCTGAAGTTTAGCATATTAAAAAAACTACCATTTACTTAGAATGCTAACACATGCACATGAAATGAAACAAAATTATGAACAAGGTTCAGTCCTAGAAATTCGCCGTGAAAATCGGCAATGCCATGGTGAGAGGTCTGGCATCCAGCCACGGCTCTTACCATCGCATTGGCGAGGGCCGTGGCGAATTTCTAAGGCTGTCGGTTTACCTGACGGCGAATAATTGTCGTTTAAAACCATGCCCACTAAAATTGAATTTTAACATGTAACAAACCAAAAATGAACCAACAACCAAGCTCATAAAAAGGGAAATAAACAAGACTTGAAGGCTAAACCTATGCCTTCTCAAAGTTCAGGTCATTAATTGAAAATGAACAAAAAACAAAGGAATTTCGCCTTTGTCCCCAATCGAACACAAGAGATAAATCAACATTTTGCCTTTTAGAAATCGCGTAGATGAACAACGGAAATCATTTATTTAAAAAACAATGTGTGGAAAAGATGTTGGTAAACACATTTTCGTTGACCATCTTCACGAATTCTAACTGAGTGACATCTGTAACCTTAATGTCACTATTGTCATGTCAGTACCATGGAAGCAATCTTCGCGTCCAAAAAACGAAAAAGGGCATAGTGACATCACTTTTTAAGCTTATGGACGCGAAGATTGCTTTATAGAACTCCCTATCCAGTAACGGCATAAACATGGGCATAATGTCCGTTGTCTTATTCTTAGGCAGAATTCGGCGTCTGCCGATCACAGTGACCCCAGGCAAATCACGCGGTCACACATAGACTTGTCGTTGCTCTTCGCGTATCAGGAAAACTTCCATGAACTCTGCTGAAGAAATGGTTTTCCCTTCTCGAGCACCAAATGTTTTATTTGGGTAAATAGGACTTTCGTGAATTTCCTTTGACACGCAGCCTTCTGGAAGTCCATGAAATCCTTCTCTTTTAGTTGCACGACTCTGGTATGATCAGGTCTCACAGTTGTGAGTCCACGGACCAAACCAACTGGGTAGAAAATTTCAGAGACATAACGCTTTCTGGTTGTGGGAATTGCACACTCGATTGCGCAGGAGTTGAAAGCTTCTGCTCTATAGTATCTAAAGTTAAATCTGGTGGCATATCCATCAACTGATCCGGGGTTTTTAAGTAAAAGTTGTTCGACAAAATAATAAATCCCTGTATTGCCCGGGCCGCACAGTACGTCACATTGCATTTTGCGACTAAAATATCGACTATTTATCTATTTATCTGTGTTAAGGTTACTTTGAAGTAAAGTAAAGCGGTGCTTGTTTACTGTGGTGAAAAAAGGTCTCTTTTACCGGTAAAATGTTAACCGGTAGCCAGTGTCGGGGCGGGAGTCCTTTAAAATGGGCAACAGGGGTATAAACGATTGGAAAAACCTGACTTTAAATCTTCTTTTGTGGCCACAATTATTCATATCTGCTCCGATAAGTAAATATAAACACATTCCATCCATATTAGAGGACATCCATCACAGGCAATAGTTACCGGATTATTTTACCAGTGAAGCGGAACTTGTTTACCACAATAAAGAGTACTGCTTCACCTACCATGGCTCTCGCCGGGGCGGGGGGGGGGGGGGGGGGGGGGTATCGACTAAAACCTACTTGAAACACAAAACATTTAGAGCAAGCCCAATCTCCCATAGCGCACCGACACAGTCCATCAAAATTGGCAGATTGTGTAAATTTATTTTGTACGGGCGGATTCAGCTGGTAAGCACCCTATGCGGGCCCCTCCTTTTTAACTCCACTTTTCAAGCCCCAGGACAAGAGGGTATAATATTATCCACGATAAAAGGTAGGCGTCGGGTGCCTGGGTAGTGGATGTCTGTGTAATATCGTGGACAATACCTATCCCAGTAGACAAACAGAGATCCTGTGTGTTGCCAATGTCGTATGAGCCGTTATTGACCCACCATCACGTCAATTTTGAATCCGCAACCATGCATTCGAAATTTCCTTATGAAATTACAAGCGATCAGATTCTCCATATTTGAAGTTAAGAACAGATGCGTTCCAACTACATATCGAGTTTGTAAAACAAATACTGTAGTCTTCAATACTAGACTGTTCTATCATACACGGGTGTATGGCAGTTAGTAATTTTGTTCATGCTAAAATGTTCTATCTCCGTGCTGTCTCAAAATAAATGTTTTACAGAAAATTTAACATTCATATATATCTAAATTACAAGAACACGATATAAACTATACATTTGTGGAGCAACTTGATTACATTGTGTGAATACTGGGCGCAATATATTACCGATTTGAGATCTTAATAATATTTATCTTTCGTTCTGTAAATTCGCATACGCCATTCGTTAGCTTTCAGCATGTGATCCAATTCGAAGAGTTTCATTGGGCAAGCACATAAAAAATTTAGGCACGCATGATTTTGCCATTTTTTTGGAGATAGAATAATTTCGCATAGCGTTTTGCGTGAATACGAACCAATAAACCCCAGATATTTTTTCATCAGCCGGCGCATAATGGAGCGGCCAATATGAGACACCAATATCTAATTTTCGCGCCAAAGTACAGATAGAACATTATCGCACTCATGCGTCGTTATGTAAAACATCCACCAATTCAAACACACATCGCGTTCTGTGTTTATTACACAACCCATGCATTAAAATTAATTTAAATAAAGAAATTTTAATTTTAAACCCAAAGGTGGAGAGTCTGTTTGTTTTGGCTGAAGGATCGATAAAAAATTAAAAAAAAAAACTTTTCGGAACCAGAGTTTGTTGAAAATCGTGTCGCTGTTTCTCTTCGGTTTGTGCCCATTCACGCCTAACAATTTGGTGGCTATTACTGTTAGTAAAAATATAAGTACAAATTTTTGCAGATTTGCAAAACAGCTAGGAGAAACATTTTTAAAAGAAGTTCGAAGCATGTCAAGATGTACGAAGATTTACCGAAATTAAGTTGACCAATTTAGATGTAACGGATCCACAAAACCAGACGGCCACTGGACTGGGTTAATGTTCTGGTTGGAAATGATTGGGGTTTCTTGGGGGTTTTTTTGTTATCTAATTTTTTGTTAACTAATTTTTTTGTGAACCGACTTAATTTTGCTTTGGACGTTTTCATTTTAACACTATGCGACAGACTGTCGATAATAATTGTATGACAACATTTGGGAACTTTTCGAAGCGTAACTTATGACTCGACGGGAAAGGAACTACTATAAACGGTGCTGGGGAAAAAATGTTCCGGCTTGTACACTACCCATTGAATACATAATAATTTATGCCATAGCGGCCAATCCGTTAAATACAGGGATTTAAAGTTGATTGGATGTGTAATAAATATTTTTATTATATTGGAGTCATTTAGGCAACGTTATATATAAGTTCGTTTTCTAAATGAACGCCATTCACGCAACGTTTTGCATTTTATCAAAATTAAATAGACTACATCCAAGCAACCAGGATTTGTTTTTTTAAAGTACGAAGTGGATCAAAATTTTGAATATCTGTCACAAATGGAATATCAGTGTCGAGTTTGAGATGCACAATGGTCCATTGGTGTGCAGAGTGATTTTTAAATTGAAAGACCAAGGTGACAGTTCGCTGATGATCCTCATTCATCATCTGCCATCCGTGAGTCCTTAGACAAGGTTCTTGGAATCATTTTCCCATATACTATGTGGTACCATTGCATATTGATGCACTCAGCACGACAGAACAGTACACGGGGGTATACTGGCTTTTGACGCTGTCAACCCGGTATCCGACGGGTTAAAAAGTTGGGGACTCTAATAGTTACTTGCCGCAGCTCGGTTGTTTTCTCCGGCTGCGTTAAACAGTAAAATAGTCGCATTTGTATACATGTATGTATGTTTGCCAATGGTTCAAATGAAAGTGTCACTGACACTTTAGCATAACCTGACTGTGTGTTGTGTTTTGTGAAGTGGATAAGGTTCAATGTCTATGAAAGGATTATGGAATACAAGAAGTTTGATAATTGAGAATATGTTAATTTCTGTTCCCTGTTTGTTATGTTTTCAATAAGAATAATTTGAAGTTTAGACTGCACTAAAGAAGTGAGGCCTGGGTTAATGTGGCACTCACAGTTAATGTATGGCGACCAAACTTACCAAGTTTCAGTAAACTTATTCCAAAACAAGCCATCTTACCAAATTGCAATGTAATCCCTTGTTAAATATAACTCGAAGACGTTGCTAAAGGAACCTAGTTCACACGACAGCTCGGTGGTCATGGTTGGACGATCATGACCAAAATAGGAAAGTCTCACTAAGAGCTCGTACCATGTTATCCTACCAACTTGCAGTGGAATGCCTTCATAAAAAACAACCTGTAGACAGTACTAAAGGAATCTAGATCAAGTGACCAGGCGGCGATAAAAGCTGAACGATCCTGACCAAAACAGAGCAGACTCATGTAAACATTATACCGAGGTATTGCATAAGCTAATCATTTTCAAAGAATTTTAACAAAAATTGAAGCAATGTGCCGAGCGCCCGCTATGGTCAGTTGGCATGGCTAAATACTTTTATTAAACAGAATGAAGAATGATTTACACATGTTACTTCACATAAAAATACAGCTGTTTAGAATACATTCAGAAACCAACTCTACCGCCCAGGAAAAACCAGAGATAAAAAACTAATTTTACATAGAAAAAACTCTGGAAACCTGCGGTCGGCGCATTGTAAAATTGGTCTGTATTCTCGAGGCGCCGACCTCCGCCTCACACATCTTAACCTACTATTCGTAAAAATTGTGTCCAACCGACACGAAAGCGCTGGCTAGAATGACCTTCCAGTCAATTCACAAACCAATTGAGGTCACTTCCCATCACTAAGAAACCAAATACCCCGTGCACAACTCATCCAACGATTAATCAGTAACAAATAACCCTTTACTTCTCCAACCACCCACCACCGAAAAAGAAATACTTTCACGTACCTACAATACAACGTTTTCTCGCTATACTTCGAAACGCGAGAAAATAATATTATCCGTCCAAGTTAAAATGAAATCGCTTCTTAAATATGAACTGTGGGCTGTGCTAAACAAATCTACGTCATAGGTCTGTGTGCCGTCACGGCTGATCGATCACAGCCAAAATAGGATGTTCTCATCCAGACATTATACTGAGTTATTCCACAATTTTGCATCGAAAATCCCTTCAAAAATGCAATCTGACTGGGCTAAAGGAATCTAGGTAAAGCGCCCCTGCGACTGACACGGTTGACTGAACCCAACCAAAAAGGACGTTCTCATCCAGTTTTTTTTTCAGAGTCATCCTGCGATGTTAAAATCAAATCCCTTCAAAAATACCACCTGTAGAGTGTGGAAAAGATTTTCGTGCTTCGAGCCCGCGTAGCCATCATGGTAGACCGATCGCGACCACAAAGGCGCGTTCTCTTCTAGACATTACCCGGAGTCATCATAAAAGATTCAACGAAACCCCTTCATAAATACAACCTTTAGACTATGTTGAAGGTTTTCGGGCTTCGGATGCGCGAAGCCGTCAGGGTTCATCGATCGCGACCAAAATCGGACATTGTCGTCAAGACATTACATGGAATTTTTTTTTACCGAGTTACGATGAAATCCCTTCATAAATACGATCTTTAGACTGTACTAAACGTTTACGGGTTACAGGCTTGGGCATTTGACAAGTCTGCCTGATCGCCATCAAAAGGAGAAAGTCTCTTCCAGACATGACCGTGAACTCGCATATGAAATTTCGTGGTGATCGGACAAGAACTACGAGTTGTTTCCTGTGCTAAAGGAAATCTGAACAGATAGACTGACTTCCGTGCGCGTGGTGGCAATTGCTTATCTTGACATTGTCAAGTTAAGTTAAAAAGCAGTATGAACGAACAATCCACTAGAACAAATATAGATAGGATGTGGTGCTAGGGCAAAGTAAAAGGGCAAACAATATTTTATGCAGTTTAGCAAACGTAAGCTATCATCTCTTCATTAAATCCTACTGAAAGTAGAATCATGAAAAATATGGCTAAAGATAGGTGGTGCTCGAAATATTTCCCACAATATAACCGATAAGTGTAGACACCTGTCAAAGTACTTGCTCACACATTGATTTGGGTTTAAATTGGCAGACTGGTCGGCGAGTTGATTTCATCTGGTCAACGTGTCTCATACCGCGTCGAGGATACACCACTCAGTGAAGAGAGTGTGAATTCACATCTACACTTACAGTCAGTATAGGTTTATGAACCGACAGATACCTCCTCCCCCAACACACTCAAGCATACACATACCCTCACTCAAACACACCAACCTTTTTCCCTTGTTTACCTTGAGAAATGAAGAAATTATTTTACTTAATGATATTGGACGAAACTTTTTATTTTACAATAAGAAACAGAGAAATAAATTTATTATAAATGAAGAAATCTGTTCTGGTACAGGGTGGTTAGTTAGCATTGTCCACGTTACATCAGGAAGAGGAGGTCGTACAGAAACGCGCCATATTCACTCAACACAGTTGATTGTGGATTAATTTTTAACCCAATTGATTTTAGAGTGTAATTTTGCAATGACCCGTGGGCTTTTTACCTAACGGAATCGCGTCTTACAAAACGCTTTCGGACAGTCCACTATTTGTCGAGAGGGAGGGAAGTTAGAACTGTATTGGTCCGCTTTTGATGGCAGGGTCCCCTCCTGTAATGCGTGGTTCGTTTTTATGGGATGAGGGGATGGGAGGTATTTGCATGCATTCAACTCTGTCCCCGTCTCCACTGCACTGTCCACGTCTTATAAAGGGGTCCTCGTTCTGTAGTGTGTCGTGTGCTTTTTACAGAGAGGGCCTATGACTGAATGTACACAGTGCCCATATTTGTGCGAGGAAGGAGGGCGGAGGAGGGGGGGGGGGGGTGTGCTTATCCGAGGAAAGCCAGCTACATTCGACCTTTCTTTTATACGAGAAGTCTCATCTACGATGGTTTGGAAGGTTTTTGTCAATGGGCCTCGTCGAGAGATGGAGGTCCGCTTTTACCAGAGGGGAAGCTCATCTGCTAGTCACTGTCCCAATAACGTCAAATACGCCGTCCGTTTTTGAAGAGAGATGCCCTCGTCTGCAAGGCATCGTGTTAGAACGAGGGGGGGGGGGGGGTGCTTTTTTCTATCCACCAACTGTTTTCACTTCAACGATTGTGGGGGGGGGGGGGGGGGGCGTTTAATTACCTTCAAATAAAAGATCGCTTGTACCGACTATGTACAAAGTACTCCGCATTCTAACGAGGGCTGAGAGCACTGTCCACTCTCAAAAACTCATTCAACTGCGTTCACTGCTTGTAAAATACTTATCTTCTGAAGAAAGTACTAGTTACTACCGTGGCTTTACCGCTCGTGGTTAGCTACCTATCGACCTTACATTTCACTTTGTTAAGAAGAAGCCCTCGCCTGAAAGTACCGTCCGTGTTCTGATGAAAAGGCCCTCATCTAAAATGCACAGTTCGTGGTCAAAATCGGTGAAGCTCTCGTCCTCCATTCGCTAAAGTTCTCGAACGACACTCCAATTCTCCCGTTTTCCTGCTATCGCATTTTTGACACTGTCCCTTCACCTGCTATGGTGGGTAGGATTCCAATTGAACATATCCGGAGTTAACATCATGGGGATGTTAAATAAGAACCGTTCGATTTTACGCTCTGATTTAAAAAAAATCTTTATCTTTAGAGTCTGGAATGCCCCTATAGAATAGACACTTATCTCAGTGCGAATGGGTCTCAGATGTAAGGTATGACATGTGTATTCATAATTTGGACTGTTCGTCACAAAAACAGGACAGATCCCGCGAATCCGAAGTTCACTAGGGGTTGGCAAAATATAGCCATGTCCGCCTTAGCCATGGTTTACATTCCAATTAAACCCATATCTTGAGAGTCAGCAGTGCTGGCAAAAACTACCATGACTCGTCTTGTCATTGAGGCGGGTTCAGTTGGATGAAAACCAGACATGCTCGGACGCGGCTTGTACACATCCAGAGTTCGCAATGGTATGACACGTGAGAAAAGGCCGATTTGGGGCTCGAAATAAAAATAATGATCGACGTTGTCATAATCTGGGTTTGTTTGTATGAAAACAGACCCATTCCGACCCTGGCGAAATACATTCGGTATTGGTAAGTGGATGGCAAATTAGAATAATCCCATTTCAGGCCCAGCTTTCAATAAAAAAGCCTATAATCTTTAGAACCCGGAGTGGTCTCAAGGGTGCTAATTACTTGTGTTGTCAAGTAAATTGTATGAAAACCACGGCGAGTCGGATCATAAATGAAAACATCTGGGGTACACAGGGGTGGCAAACAAGGAAAGGATTCATTTCAGTCCCAGATTTCAATAAAATCCTCAACTTGAGATCCTGTAGTTGTCTCAAAGATAAGTAATGATTCACGTTAACATGATTTGTGGTCGTTGGCAAGAAAGCTAATCCGCGTCGGCTTCTGATTGAATCCATTCCCAATTCACAAGAGGATAGAAAATAAAAAAATATGCATTTTGGCCTGATTTCAAAAATGACCACATCTTTCGATCATAGAGTGGCCTAAAACAGCAAGCAACTAATAACATGTTTGTCGTGATTTTGACTCATTTGGGTGAAAATCAGGCAGAGTTTCAACCCTGTTTAACGTCATTTGGGCAACGTGCTGTATATGCATTTTTATCATATGGGAGTCATTTGGGCAACGTTATATGTATTTTCGCTTTCTATACATCAAAGTCATTCACAAAACGTTTTGCACTTTATCAATATTAAATAGACTACATCTAAACAACAAGTATTTGTTTTTTTCAACGCAGTGGATCAGAATCTTGAAGATCTGTCACAAACAGAACTTCAGAGCCGAGTTTGAGAATCGCAATGGTTCATTAATCAGCACAGTGATTTTCAAATTGAAAGATCACGGTGAAGGTTCGGCCATGATCCTCATTCGTCATCTGTCATGTGTTCTTAGACAATGTTCTTTGTGTCTTTTTCCCAGGTGGTGCGTGGTACCATTGTGTACAAATGAACACAACACAACAGAACAGCACGCGGGTGTATAATTGGTTTCTGATACTGTCAGTCCGGTTTTTACAGGGTTAAAATGTTGGAGAGTCTAATAGTTACTTAACACAGCTCGGCGGTTTTCTCCTATTTGTTTTTTCAACAAAGTGGAACAGAATCTTGAATATCTGTCACAAACAGAACTTCAGAGCCGAGTTTGAGAAGCGCAGTGGTTCATTAATCAGCACAGTGATTTTCAAATTGAAAGATCACGGTGAAGGTTCGACCATGATCCTCATTCGTCATCTGTCATGTATTCTTAGACAATGTTCTTAGTGTCTTTTTCCCATGTGGTGTGTGGTACCATTGTGTACAAGTGAACACAACACAACAGAAGAGCACGCGGGTGTATAATTGGTTTCTGATACTGTCAGTCCGGTTTTTACAGGGTTAAAATGTTGGAGAGTCTAATAGTTACTTAACACAGCTCGGCGGTTTTCTCCGGCTGCGTTAACCAGCAAACCAATCGCATTGTGTGTATGTATGTGTGTCAATGGTTCAAATGAAAGTGTCAATAACACTGTAGCTTAGCTTGGCTGTGTGTAGTATTTGGTGAAAAGGATAATATTGAATGTTTATGAAAGAATTATGAAATACGACAATGATAGTTGTGAATGTGTTAATTTCTGTTCCCTATATGCTATGTTTTCAATAAGAATAATTTGTGGTTTAGACTATGTTAAAGAAGTGAGGCCTGGGTTAACGTGGCCCTCACTGTTAATGTATGTCTACCAAAATTACTAAATTACTGTCAACTTATTCCAAAACGAGTTATCCTACCAAGTTACAATGAAATCCCTTCATAAATATTACTCGTAGACTTTGCTTAAGGAATCTAGGTAACGCGACAGCTCGGCGGTCAAGGTTGGCCGATTACGACCAAAATAGGAGAGTCTCATCTAAATATCATACCAAATTATCCTATCAAGTTACAATGAAATCCCTTCATACAAACAGTGCTAAATTAATCTAGGTCACATGACCAGGCGACGGTAACGGCTGAACTATAGTGAACAAAATAGGGCAGTCTCATCTAGATTACATATCGAGTTATCCTTCTACGTTACAATGAAATCGCTTCATAAATATGAACTGTAGGCTGTGCTGAATAAAACTTGGTTACCGGCTTGAGCGGCCGTCACGGCTAAAATACGACGTTTTCATCTAGACACTATACTGAGCCATGCTAGAATTTTGCAATGAAATCCCTTCCTATTCCAAAATAGCACTCGCGAACTATAGTCTTAACAAAGTCAAGAGGATTCTCCCCCATGGGCCATGAAAACACTACACTACGCCTTAATACACAGCCAATTGTTATACGAAGTCCAGATATGGGGTAGTTCCAGGGCCACTAAGAAAGTCATGAACATGCAAAAGCGATCACTACGAATAATTTGACGGGACGCCTCTCACCTGTGATGCGTGGTTCGTTTTCATGGGCGTGAGGGGAGGGGGGAGGGGTGCATGCATTCAATTGTCCGACTTTTATTGGATGGGAACCTCGTCTTCACTGCACCGTCCACGTCTTCTGAATGGGAGGGGAGGTTTTCATTCTACAATGCGCAGTGTGCTTTTTATTGTGAGGATCTATGCCTGAAAAACAGTGTCCATTTTTTCGGGGGGGGGGGGGGGGGTCTTATCCGAGTTAAGCAGGCTACTTTCGACCTTTTTTGACGATACGCCTCACCTGCAATGGTTTGGAAGGTTTTTATTCAGTGGGCCTCGTCGTGAGATACACGTCCGCTTTTACAAGAGAGGAGGCTCAAATTGCCGGTCACTCTCCCGATAACATTAACATCATCGACGCCGACCGTTTTTGATGAGGGAAGCTCTCGTCTGCAAAACATCGTGTTATAACGAGGGCGGGGGGGGGGGGCATCTTTTTATTCACAACAACTGTTCTTATCGAATGGGGGGGGGGGGGGGGTGCATTTAAATTACCTTCAAATCGCTTTTACCGAATACATATGCGTGTATGTGTGTATGTGGGGGGGGGGGGGGATGCATGCATTCAACTGTCTTACTTTTATCGGACGGGGACCTCGTCTTCACTGCACCGTCCACGTCTTATAACAGGAAGGGGAGGGGGGGGGGGGTGCTCGTTCTGCAATGTGCAGTGTGCTTTTTATGGTGAGGTTCTATGCCTGAAACACAGTCTCCATCTTTTCGAGGTGGTCTTATCCGAGTTAAGCCGGCTACTTTCGACCTCTTTTGACGAGACGCCTCACCTGCAATGGTTTGGAAGGTTTTTATTCAGTGGGCCTCGTCCTCAGATGCACGTCCGCTTTTACCAGAGAGCAGGCTCAAATTGCTGGTCACTCTTCCGTTGACATTAACATCATCCACGCCGCCCGTTTTGATCAGGGAGGCTCTCTTCTGCAAAACATTGTGTTATAACAAGGAGGGGAGGGAGGGGTGCATCTTGCTATTCACAACAACTGTTCTTATCGAATAGGGGGGAGGGGGTGCATTTAAATTACCTTCAAAGACACAATCGCTTTTACCGAGTATACATGTTGGGAGAAATGCACAGTTCGCGATCAAAATCGGCGAAGCTCTAATCCTCCATGCGCTCAAGTTCAGCTTGGGTGTGTGTGTGTGGGGGGGGGGGGGGGGCACTTCTCGAACGACACGCCAATATTTACTCTTCATGTTTTGTTGCTACCTCATTCTTGACGCGGTCCCTTCGCCTGCTGCGGTGGGTAGGATCTAAGCTGAACATATCAGGAGTTAACCCTTTACCTGACACCAAAAGCAGACATCACAAGCAAGCAAAATTATTGAATAATTATTTGTTTTATTTTTTGCATGAAAACATAGCTTATGACCCATCATTTGAATGAATAAACTTAATGAGGTTGTTCCAAAGAGGAGTCGTAAGTTATGTTTTTAAAACAAAAAATGTAAAAATAATGAAAACTGAATGTTGATTTTTGTGAATTTTGCTGGCTAGTTTTTGGCGTTACGCTGGGTCAGGGGTTAACATGGGGATGCTACATAAGAAAATCTGATTTTGGGCTCATACTTCAATAAAATCTATATCTTGAGAGCCTGAAGTGTCCGTAATGAATAGTCAGATTTCGGTCCCAGGGTCATTAAAAAAGCCCACTTAACTGAGTGTGAGGGGGAATCAAATGCAACTCATAGCTCGTGTACTCAAAATTTGGACGGTTCTTCGCAAGAAAATAGGACAGATCAGGCGTGTTTGAAGTTCACAAGGGGTTGGCAAATTATAGCCAAGCCGGCCTTAGAAGTTACTTTTGCTTTCCAATACATATCATGTGTGTCTGCATTATTCTCAAGGCCAACTGTGATGGTTATATTATATCGTCTGTACTGTGTTTCATTCTGCGATCTGCTTCAAGAAATGTTAATTTCAATAACTTCTTCGACTTCTACTACTACTATGGGAGTCATTTAGGCAACGTGATATATGTGTGTCGCTTTTCCATATGAAGGTTATTCAGAAACGTTTTGCATTTTATCAATATTAATATACAAGATTTAAAGAACAGGGGCGTCGTAACGATTTTCAAGGTGTGTTCAGGGGGTAGGGGTGGGTACGACGGACCGACCATGGTTCAGCCCTCGTTACGAAAATTTTAAATTCCAGAGCCCCCAAACACCCCCATGCATCTGAGCAGATATTTTGAGATTTCTCGGGAGACGCGTTTGAAAGATTTCATACTTTCAGAAGTCAGAATCTTGAATAACTCTTACAGTGTTATGATTGGGGTTTGGCTTGGAATTACAACTCGTTTATGCGGCATTTAATGTAACTCTAGCACAGCATGACAGGAACACTTTCTATGGACTTATGGTAGACCTGATGTAAAGACGAATGAACGATATAAATGATTTATTTTACATGACTGGAGTATCTGCCAGTTAAAGAAGAAAATTTTTATCCTCCAGTGTGGCCCAAACAACGGTAAACAAATCAAACTCAACATCATGGCAAATGGGAAAGCTCAATTAACAGGCACAGATTATTTATTCAAGGGGGGGGGGGGGGGCGTTGCGGTAACTGGTTCTCGTCAGGTCACCGAAGTGAAGCCACGTCGAGCCCGTTAGTCCTCAGATGGGTAACCGTCTGAGCGATCGATTCGGACTCCCGCGTTGTGTCCTTGGACAAGGCACTTAACCCCGATGGTCCACATGGGGGCACGATGACGCCGTGCACAAAGGCGTACTGCACGTCGATAGTGCGCATGTGTTCAATTAATCTAACCCTGCCTGTGCTGCAGTGCTGAGTTACGATGTCGGGGAGCTGGCAGCTGTTAAGCAACGTCGAGCGCGGTTAGTAGTTGGACGGGTGACCATTTCAGCGACTGCTTCGCTCTCCCGCGTTGTGTCATTGGGCAAGGCACTTAGCTCCGATTGCCTACATGGGGGCACGATGACGCTGTGGACTAAGGCGTACTGCACGTCGAAGGTGTGCATGTCTTCAACCAATCTAACCTTGGCTGTGCCGCGGTGCAGAGTTCAGAGTTACGATGTTGGAGAGCTGGCAGCTGCTCGTCGTTGCTCGGTGGTTCTCTCCGGGTACTTCGGCTTCCACCACCCGTAAAACTGTCACGATCATGATTAGCCATCGTGTATAAGTATGTGACCTTAAACACCAATAAATAAATAAATATTTATTTATTCAAAGCGCCATAATCATTTACTAACTGAGAACAACAATACGCGATTTACTGGCTAATCGTCTGCTCTGCTTAATAATACAATGACGCTCGCTGATTGAGTCGAAGGGATTAATTACAAAATACGTGTTTCTATCACCTGATTTTCAGCTTACAACAATAGATAGAACATCAGAGTCGAGTTTGATCAAACTGAAGGATCACGGCGACGTTTGGCACAGTGGATCACCGTTGGACTTCCATGGTAGCGGTCCCGAGTTCGATCCCCGTCCGGGACGACCCGCGTTGTGTCCTTGGGCAAGGCACTTTATCCTGGTTGCCTACATGGGCGCACGATAACGTCAAGTACTGCACATGTTTTTAACCGCTGTAAAAAGTTGGAAAGTTGAAAAGCTGACAGTTGCTCGTCAATGCTCGATGGGTCTCTCCGGTTACTCCAGCTTCCTAAATCTGTAAAACTGCAACGGTCACGATTAGCCATCGTGCATAAGTATGTGACCTTAAACACCAATAAATAAATAAATAACTCAACTGATTTTAGAATATAGTTTTGTAATGAGCTGTGAGCTTTTTACCTACTGGAACCACGCCCTACAAGGCACCGTCGGACTTTCCACTATTTGTTGATCGGGAGCCACGTCTAAACTGTGCCGATAAGCTTTTGACGACAGGGCCCACTCCTATAATGCGCGATTCGTTTTTGTGGGTGTGGGGGTGCATTGAACTGTCCATCTTTGCTCGAATGGGGACCTAGTTACCGCTACGTCGTCCTCGTCTTGCAATGGAGGTCCTCGTTCTGCAATATTCTGTGCGTTTTCAACTAATAGGGCCTATGCCTGAAATACACTGCCCAAATATTTGCGAGGGACGGCGAGGTGGGGGGTGCTTACCTGAGTAAAGCCAGCTACTCTTTTGGTGAGAGGCCTCGTCTGCGATGGTTTGGAAGGTGCAGATAAGCCTTCTAACTGGAAACATTGTGAAGTGTATCTCACGACGGGGCCCACTCAATAAAAACTTTCCCAACCATCGCAGTATTACGAGAACCGGGAATTGTCCTTTAACTAGTGACCCGTGTTACGATTCGACCTCGATTGCCTAAACACCAGGCCATGTCAGACCATGGTTTAACACATCTGGAGTTCACAAGTTGTTGTCCAATAATATTACTCCGGTCTCAGGTTTTAATAGGGAGTTTGCGATTTCAAACGTGTACGGGTACGGGTACGTGTAGCAGATAATTTGTGAAGTACGTCACACTTCTTGCACACGCTTACACGTTTGCTACACGTAAATCTGCCGGGTTGAAATTTGAAAATTCCAGTGATTTAAAAGGCAAAATGTGTTAAAGTTTAATGCACAAATTCGTGCCAGCTACAATCCCGTGGTTCCTAGAAGCTTTCTAATTGCAACAATCGAAATAATGAGCGTGTTTGTGAAACAAATTAGTTTAATTTTGTTGTGACAAGGACATGTCAACACTGGCATTAATCACGAAATAATTCGTTTTTGGTCAGGAAAAGTCATTACGTGTACGTGTACGGGTAGACGAAAATCTTGTCGACAACATCATAAAGTTCGCTTACTTCCACACGTACACGTTTTTATCCAGGGTGTAGAAGTAGATTTACAAGTTTCGACGAACGGGTAGATATGGATTTGTTAAAATAATAATGGTTTCATTTTCTCTCTGCATATATAATATAACAGGTTATTCTCGTTGTAATCCTTGTGTTCTGGAAGAATTCTTCGCGGATATCAAGGGGAAATTGTTGTTCTGTTTGTTGTGGATTGAATATTTAACATCTAAAACGCAGCTGTTTTCTCGAACAGTCTTGGAGAGTATATTTTCCCTTTCTTCCAACGATGAATTATCACACGAGGATGTTTCTGTTACGTTGCCACTACGCCTATGAACGATCACTATTATATATCTGATTATTTTATTCTTAATTTATTTATTTTCGTGTACGGGGTGAGTGTGTGTGTGTGGTGTGAGGGTGTGTGTGTGGGGGGGGGGGGGGGTTGGGGTGGAGAATTGATTTAATAGTGGGGAAGTTCGATTGAATCAGATGGCTTACTCCGATGGTTATGAGCTAGGAACAATATGGGGGGGGGGGGGGCACGTAAGTTGATTACTGAGCCGGAGGCAGATCCCAAAGTGCACAACACTGAGATGAGGAGTATGGGAAGGGTGCTCCTCCCAATGTGGATAATCAGGAGGTTCTCCCCAGGGACATTCAAGTCCCCCCATTGATAACAATCGAACTACTGAATTATTTATGAAAATTATTTTATATACCCCGTTTGTTTCAAAATTATTTATACCCTGTTTGTTTTTGTGTTTTTAAATGCGTGCTTCATTTTAAATGGGAGCGGGTCATGACGTGGGTGTGCGTGTATATGGGGGGGGGGCTCTCCCAGGCCTGGCTACGTCAGTGAGTAATGGCTTTCCGATGGAAGGTGTTTGTAGCAGGGACCTGCTGAAAGGTAGAGAGCAAGGCATAAGCATAAGGAGAGCAAACAAAAACAAAACAAACAAAAAAAATAATAGTTTTCACGTGCCAAAGGGGCGCAGGTACGACGTGGGATTTTAAAACCATTGCGAACCGAATGGCTATCATTGGATTTATAGTGTCAGACAGAACCAAGGAGGCCGGATAGCAACCAAGATCCAGCTCGTGAAAAGAGATTGCACATTGCATTGAATGCGTTTACCGGAGGGCCAGCCCCCACCAGCCACGTTATTCTAGGAGGTGAGATTTATGCAGCCTGGCTCACCAAGCTACCATAAGGATTCCAATCGACCAGTGCTAGGTGCCGAGGCACACACAAGTGTGATGCGTTTATTGGGATGAAGTCATGGCATCTAATCAATGCCACAAAACAATCTTCGTTAAAGAGAGAAGAAAAACACAAACAGAACGCTGCTTTGGGAGCAGCGCCAGCATGATTTCCATAGAGGTTACAAAATGGAAAGAACGCCACCAAAACAGACCAATATGACGGTTTGTAAAAGCTGGAATCATCCATGAGCTTACAGAATGAAAGGTTGGCAATTCGGTCTCCTTTTGGGAGAACCGATGACTAATACAGCAACCAAAAAACAATCACAAACTAGCCAGACAAGTTTCAATCATTGGCCTGCGTTTAGTCATTCTCTGTGGCTGTTGGCAAGTGGCGTGTTAGCTCACTTGACTGAAAATCAGGGTGAGCTATTCTAATCACTTTTTGCCCGTCGCGCGTCCGTCGTCCGTCGTCCGTCGTGAAGGTGATGTTTGGGAACACTTTAATGGAATTTCACTTGAGTAGCGGTTATATAGGGGCATTTTTTTTAAATAATATTTTTGCTCGTATTGAGGGGGGGGGGGGGGGTGGTGTGGGGCCAAAATGCGCCAATTGGTAAAACATCTTCTCTTGAACCAGCGGTAGCAGAGACCGTTATGCTGCTTCCCTTTGGGGTGTAGGACCCAGTTTGTTTAAGAGAAGTTCGAGGGGCAATATTCACCGTCGTTATGGGAGGGGCAAGAATTTTTGCCCCGCCAAAAATTTATATTTTCTGACCGAGCGGCCGATTTGAACCAAATTAATTATGAAGTATATTAATGGGTCATAAGTATTTATGACCTCAACAATTTCCAGTAGCCCGTGGGAACCGCGGCAGCTAAAAATATAAATATTTTTTGTTAAACGCCCATATCTCCAAAACCACAATGCACTGAGATTTCTTATTTGGTGTGAAGCTTCCTTGGAACCAACCAACAGAAAGGAATAGTAAAAAAATGTCATTAGTTTTGTCGTAGAATACAGCTTCTGGACTTTGAAAAAAATGCTAAGTCCGCATTTTTTAACACTGTGGATAATAGAAAAAAACATTTAAAAATCTGTTTTTTTTTCTAAACCACTGCCTCAGATGATTCATATTTGATATATAGCATCACTGTAAGTAGGATTTTCAGGTCTATTTAAATTGATCCCTTTGGGGCACATTTAGCGGGAAAAAATGTGGCCCATGCATGGGCCTCAAAATACAAAATAAAAAAAAAATCAAACGCAACTTTTGCTAAATCTGTACGTATCAGGTCATTGATATTTGGTACAGAGCATATTTGGAGCGGGTAGCATCTAACCGGCAAAAAACCTCCGGGTTTTACATGGGTTGCCACATGGTGTTATAAAATATTTGGATATACAAGTCTGCGCAGCATGATGCACAACCCTTCTGTGTCAGATACAACGGTGCCATTCTCACAAACGATTGATTGGGGTAATTGGAATGTGGTGTTAACTTGGCTAAACCAACCTTGTCAAACCTAAACATTTGACGGTTTTCATCATTTGTAAATAGTGACAAGTCAAAGCTTGGGTAATGAAACCTAACGTTAGAAGCTGAACGTTCATCAGTTGTGGATAACAACACTAATTCTACGTCATCTTCAATCGCACCGAACATCAGCAGATCTGAGGAAGCCATTGTTGGTCAACAACATAATAACCCTGAACTCACAGAGTTACTGACCCGTTACCCGTACACGTTAATTAAAAAGTCGTTTCGCAACTCAATTTTTCTCAAATCCCAACGTGTACGGGTACGTGTAGCTACACGTACCCGTACCCGTACACGTTTGAAATCGCAAACTCCCTATTGACTCGTGTATTCACGAATTTGAATTTGAACTATTTAACATGAAAAGCAGGTCGGGTTGGACACCAGTTGAACAATTCGGAAATTCTCAAGGGGATGGTAAAATTCGAAAAATTCCACTTTTTAGGCGAATTTCAATAAAGCCTACATCTTGAGAAGCCGGGGGGGGGGGGGGTGGCTCAGAGTTCACTAGTGACTACTGGTATCTTGTGTTGGGCTCATTTACATCCGTAGTTCACGTGATAATGTGAAATAAAAAATGTTTGATTTTAGGCCGCGCATTCAATAAATCCATATCTTGGGTGCCTGCAAGAAGACGAGGCCTGATCGGACCCTGGTTAAGCACATCCGAAGTACACGGGCGGGGGGGGGGGTGGGGGAAGGGGTGTGTGAAGGCGGGTTAAATAAAAATAAATGTCCACTTTTCGACGAGGATTTCAATAAAACCGATAACTTGGAGAACTGGGAGCGATGTATTTATTGGTGTTTAAGGTCAGACATTTCTGCACCATGGCTAATCATGACCACGGCAGTTTTATCGGACTACAGGAGAGAACCACCGAGCAACGGCGAGCGACTGTCAGCTCCCCGGCATACTGGAGTGGTCTGAAAGGAAACAAACCATTCAGGAAATTATAATTGCAGCTGGTATGCATAATAACCAGACCGGGTCGGACCCTGGTTTAACATATATAGAGTTCACATGGGAATGATAAAGAGGAAAAATCCGCCTTTTGTCCGGATTCTATCAAAACCCATATCGAAAGTCTGAGGTTTTCTTAAAAGTTATATGTGACATTTATTTTCATGACTGAGGATTGCTTCGATGAAAAGCATGTTGGGTCGCAATCATCCTGTGTTCACAGGGGGTGAGAATGTCAAATAAGAAAAGCCCTCTGTTTGGCCATATTTCAATAAAACTCATATGTTGAGAGCCTGTGGTGCATTTGAAAGCCTTACTGGCTTGTGTTGTCCCGATTGGGGGCCCTTTGGAATAAAAACATGCCGGGCCAGACTCTGGCCGTACACACCCAGAGTTCAGGGGATTTGAAATAAGAAAGGACTTCTTTGATGCCCAGATTTCAATAAAACCTTTTAAGGATGAACCAAATCCAAAAATTAAAATATGGCATTTCAGGCCACGTTTGGACAAGGGGCTGGAGGTGTACGGAAACACTGATGCACAGGTAGACCATGATACTTTGCCTGACGATACACGTATCGGTGATAACAGTCAAATATCGTTGATCGCGATACATGCAAACCGAGTTCAGCTAACGTCGCAGACTTCTTTTTGGACAGGGAAAGAGATTCTCGAAGTATTTTCGTAAAACTACAAAAAACCCGTATTCCCGTAAAATCGAAGTGGATTGCAGCTATTCAGATGTAAATAAAGATTTGTTCGTATGTGCGTGTGACAAACTTAATATCCGAATTATCAATAGAAAATCAATATCCCGGTAATTGCGAACTGCAGTCACGCAACAGTGTTATGTTACAACGAAAAGGGCAAGTTGGGTCAGTTGAATTGAGCTCACGAAGTCTCCATGAAGAGCTTCGCATTCTAAATTCGATATATCGTCCCCTGAGTTCCAATGTGGTCTCTGTGCCAATTGACACAAAGCACACTTTGGAATTCAGGGGACGGTATGATCAAATAATTTTTGTGCACCGAAGGCACGTGGGACAGTGTGGGGCAAGCTCTTTGCGACCCTCCCCAGCTGCCTAATTTTGTGGTACATGGGCGTGGAGAAGGAGGGAAAAGTATGAGGAATTTGGAGGACGATCAGCGGTTGAAATCCTGGTTTCATTGTTTAATTTATCTTAATTGTTAGTGAAACAGTTCAGGGTCATGTACTGGTTTCTGGCATATGTGATCTTAAGTTGTCTTGATATTGTTCCATTGTGCCGATGGAGTTGATTTTTACTGTGCCGTATTCCGTTCTCAAGTAGTCGTCTGCAAGATTGGTAAATTCATCCCAGGACATGTTCTGGAAGTCGTATGGTGGTCTGTCCTCCTCCATCTCCTCGGGTACCTAAAAGTGGATTTGATGGATGGGTGGCTGGATCTCATTCCTGTCGAGGCGGGGAGGGGGGGGGGGGGGTGACGAGAGTGTGGACTGTGTTGGGGATGGTGAATTTATGATGATTATTATTATGATTTTGGTTCGTTCTGATTAAAAGTAGGCCGAGACGGTGATAATCCCCATTTCATCGTCTGCAATGTGTAAGGCTCTTGGTGTCATTGTGTGCTACTGAACACAGTACAACACGCGGTAGAATACTTGCGCAGCACAGTAGTTCATTGATCAGCATTGATCAAACTGAAGGATCACAGCGTCGTTTTCGATCATGATCCCAATTCATCGTTTGCAATGTGTCCTTTGACAAGGCTCTTAGTGTCATTGTGTACTACTGATCACAGCACAACAGTACGCGGTAGAATACTTGTCTTCTGATACTATCAACTCCTTTCTACCGGGTTCAAATGTTAGAGTCTGATAGTTACTCGCCGCAGCTCGGTGGTTTTCTCCAGCTTCGTTCAGCGGCAAAACAAAGTCGCGTTTACATGTGTGGGTGTGTGACAAAGTTTCAAAAATCAGTATGAACTTACGTCTCACAAGAGCAAAAATAGATGGGATGTGGAGCTGGGCCAATGTAAAATGGCAAATAAAAATTGGGAATATGTTTTATGCATTTTAGCAAACGAAAGCCAACTTCCCTTCAGAAATTCCAATTGGAGGTGGTATCATAAAAATTATGCCTAAAAATGGGTGAAGTTCGAAAATTTTTCCAACAATATAGCTGGTAAGTTGTCGTCTGTGGAAGTACCTGCTGGAGAACCTGACCACACACAGATTTGGGATTAAGTTGGAAGACTGGTCGGCTTGTAGATTCCATCTGGACAACATGCCCCGTACCGTGTCGAGGATATCCCACACGGTGACGAGAGCGTGTCTTCCCATCTACACCTACAGCCAGTATAGGCGTATAAACTGACAGATAAGCCCTCTACCAACGCATACACATACCTCACTTATTGCAGTTATAATGATTCTGGGCGAATATATACATTTTACATTGACAAATAGATAAATTTACTATAAATGAAAAAGTCGGGTCGGTTACAGGGCGGTTATTTAGCACTGTCCACGTCACATCTAGGAGAGGTGAGGGTCGTACAGAAACGAGTCGAATTCACTGAACTCTGTTGATTTGGGGTTATTTTTTTATCCAAATGAATTTAGAGTGTAATTTTGCAATGGGCCCTGAGCTTTTTACTTAACAGAACCTCGTCCAATAAGACACCGTCGGACAGTCCGCTACTTGACGAGCGGGAGCCACGTCTGAACTGTTCCAATCCGCTTTTGACGAGAGGGCTCTCACCTGTGATGCTTGGTTCGTTTTTATGAGCGTAAAGGGGGGGGGGGGGGTTGATGCATTCAAATGTCCGCCCTTTATCGGATGGGGACCTAGTCTCCACTGCACCGTCCACGTTTATGAAGGGGGGGGGGGGGGGGGGTCTGCAACGTGCAGTGCGCTTTTTACCGTGAGGTCCAATGTCTGAAATAAAGTGTCCATTTTTTTTTTTTTTTTTTTGGGGGGGGGGGGGGTCTTATCAGAGTTAGGCCGGCTACTTTTGTCCTTTTTTGACGAGACGCCTCACCCGCAATGGTTTGGAAGGTTTTTATTCAGTGGGCCTCGTCGTGAGATGCACGTCCGCTTTTACCAGTGAGGAGGCTGAAATTGCCGGTCACTCTCCCGATAACATTAACATCAACCACGCCGTCCGTTTTTGATGAGGGGGGGTGGGGGGTGGGCTCTCGTCTGCAAAACATCGTGTTATAACGAGGAGGGGGAGGGGTGCATCTTGCTATTCACAACAACTGTTCTTATCGAATGGGGGGGGGGGGTGCAATTACATTACCTTCAAAGACACAATCGCTCTTGCCGAGTATATATGCGCGTATGTGTGTGTGTGTGGGGGGAGGGGGAGTATATGGGTGGGAGAAGCCGCTATCGGTCTTAGGGTGGCGGCTGAAATTTTCGACAAAGAGGGCGATGCTCGCGTACAAAACACTCCTTTATCGAGGGCTGGGGGCACTGTCCACTCTCAAAACTCATCCAACTGAGCTTTCTGATTTCAAGAAAATCATCTTCTGAAGAGAGTGCTAGTTACTAGCGTGGCTTGTCCGCACATAGCGAGATACCTATCGACTTTATCTTCCACTTTCGTAAGAGGAATCCCTCGCCTTCAAAGTACAGTCCGTGCACCGATGTAAAGGCCCTCGCCTGAAATACACATTTCGCGATCAAAATCGGCGAGGCTCTAATCCTCTAGGATCTCAAGTCCAGCTTGGTGGTGGTGGTTGTGTGTGCATGTGTCTGGGGGGGGGGGGGGGGGGCACTTCTCGAACGACATTCCAATAATTACTCTTCATGTTTTGTTGCTACCTCATTCTTGACGCGGTCCCTTCGCCTGCTATGGCAGGATCTCAGTTGAACATATCCAGAGTTAAACCTTTACCCGACACCAAAAGCAGACATCGCATGCAAGCAAAATAATTGAATAATTATTTTTTTTTTATTTTTTTGCATGAAAAACATAGCTTATGACCCATTTTTGGAATGAATAAGCTTAATGAGCTCGTTCCAAAGAGGAGTCGTTAGTTATGTTTTTAAAGCAAAAATGTAAAAATAATGAAAATTGAATGGTGAATATTTCTGGCTTGTTTTTGGCGTTACACTGGGTCAGGGGTTAACATAGGGACGTTAAATAAAAAAAAAATCCGATTTTAGGATCATACTTCAATAAAATCTATATCTTGAGAGCCTGGAGTGACTGTAATAAATACTCCGATTTCGATCCCAGGATCATTAAACAAACCCACGTAACTGAGTGTGAGGGGGTATCAAATGCAACTTATAGCCCGTGTACTCATAATTTGGACGGTTCTTCACAAGAAAACATGGAAGATCAGGCGTATTTGAAGTTCACAAGGGGTTGGCAAATTATAGCCAAGTAGGCCTTAGAAGTTACATTTGCTTTCCAATCCATATCTTGAGTCTCTGCATTATTCTCAAGCCCAACTGTGATGATTATATCGTCTGCATACTGTATACTGTGTTTCATTTTGTGATTTGCCTCAAGAGGTGTTAATTTCAATAACTTCGACTTTTACTATTACTATGGGAGTCATTTAGGCAACGTAATATATATGTGTCGCTTTTCCACATTAAAGTTATTCAGAAACGTTTTGCATTTATCAATATTAATGTAAGAGATTTAAAGTACAGGGGCGTCGTAACGAATTTCAAAGTGTGTGTGTGTGGGGGGGAGGGGGGGGGTGGTTAGGGCGATCGATGGTTGTCGG
Organism: Pictodentalium vernedei; assembly: GCA_031216915.1. Taxonomy (NCBI): domain Eukaryota; kingdom Metazoa; phylum Mollusca; class Scaphopoda; order Dentaliida; family Dentaliidae; genus Pictodentalium; species Pictodentalium vernedei. Next base: position 7,243,801 of record CM062291.1, on the reverse strand, counting down.
TATGACGGGCCGACCATGGTTCAGACCGCGGTACGAAAATTTTAAATTCCAGGGTCCCAAAACCCCCATCTCCATGCATCTGAGCGGATATTTTGAGATTTTTCAGGACACGTATTTGAAAGATTTCACACTTTCAGAGACGTTAAAAAATTGTCAAGATGTTCATACCCAAGCCACTGCTTAACCAGCTGTATGATAGTCACAGTTTGTGACAAACATTAAACACGCTAACCTTACACTAGTACGAGAGAAACATGGCTGGCGAAAATATGGGAAGGCTCTAGATCCGTCCCTTGTTTCACCAGTCATTGGTTCTGTTAAAATGTATGCATGGCCTGGCCCCAGCCACCCCCACCCCTCCCCCGGTTCCGCCGCCCCTGAACAAGAACTTCTTTTTGCACAATGCGAAGTGGATCAGAACCTTGAATAACTGTTACAGTGTTATGATTGAGGTTTGGCTGGGAATTACAACTCGCTTATACGGCCTTTATTGTAACTCGAGCACAGCATGACAGGAACACTTTCCATGGACTTATGGTAGACCCGAGGTAAAGACGAATGAACGATATAAATGATTTATTCAACATGACTGGAGTATCTGTCCCAGTTAAAGAAGAAACATTTATATCCTCCAGTGTCGCCCAAACAACGGTAAACAATTCAAACTCAACATCATGGCAAATCAGAAAGCTCAATTAACAGGCACAGATTATTTATTCAAAGGGGGAGGGGGAGGTGGCGTTGCGGTAACCGGTTCTCGTCAGATCACCGAAGTGAAACAACGTGAAGCCACGTAACCCCGATTGTCCACATGGGAGCACGATAACGCCGTGTACTAAGGCGTACTGCACGTCGATGGTGCGCATGTCTTCAACCAATCTAACCCTGCATGTGCCGCAGTGCGGAGTTACGATGTTGGGAAGCTGGCACTTGCTCGTCGTTGCTGGGTGGTTCTCTCCGTGTACTCCGGATTCCTCCATCCGTAAAACTGTCACGATCATAATTAGCCAATGTGTATAAGTATGTAACCTTAAACACCAATAAATAAATAAATAAATATTTATTCAAAGCGCCATAATCATTTACTGAGAACAACAATACGCGATTTACTGGCAAATCGTCTGCTCTGCTTCATCATACAATGACGCTCTCTGATTGAGTCACAGGGATTAGGTTAAACATATTTTTATTTGACAAACAAATAAGTTGCAAATTGGGATAGGAGGACAAGTGCTTTCCACTTAGTGTACCCTCCGCTCCCTTAACATGATAAAAAAAATCAATACAATGGCGAAACAAACAAATGAGAGAAATGTAAAAAAAACATGTACAAGAAAATATAACTTCGCAATAAAAAATAGTGAGAAAGAGAGAGAAAAACAAAGTGATTGATTAATTGATTGATGTCCTTTCTGCACCTTGAGTCTGTCTCTGTGAATTTGATTTTCCATGCCGAGGGTCGACCAGGCGCTGCATTGACACTGAACTCACAGGGATTAATTACAATATAGGTGTTTCAATCACCTGGTTTTCAGTTTACAACAATAGATAGAACATTCAACAGTCAAGTTTGATCAAACTGAAGGATCACGGCAACGTTTCGATGATAATCCCCATTCATCGTCTGCAATGTGTCCATAGACAATGCTCTTGGTGTCACTGTGTACCACTGAACACAGCACAACAGTACAGCACGCGGTAGAATACTTGTCTTCTGACACTATCAACACCGTTTCTACTGGGTTCAAAAGTTTGAGTCTAATAGTTACTCGCCGAAGCTCGGTGGTTTTCTTCGTTCACCGGCAAAACAAAGTCGCGTTTACCATCGTCTGCAATGTGTCCTTAGACAATGCTCTTGGTGTCATTGTGTACTACTGAACACAGCACAACAGTACGCGGTAGAATACTTGTCTTCTGACACTATCAACTCCGTTTCTACCGGCTTCAAAAGTTAGAGTCTAATATTTACTCACCGAAGCTCGGTGGTTTTCTCCGGCTTCGTTCGTAGGCAAAACAAAGTCGCGTTTGCAAGTGTGTTTGAGTGACACCGTTTTCAAAAATCAATATGAACTTATGATCCACCAGAGCAAAAATAGATGGGATGTGGTGGAAGGCCAAAGTGAAAGGGCAAATAAAAATTGGAAATATGTTTTATGCATTTTAGCAAACGTAAGCTAACTTCCCTTTAGCAATTCCAACTGGAAGTGGTATCATGAAAAATAAGCCTAAAATGGGTGATGTTCGAAACATTTTCCCACAATATAGCTGGTAAGTAGTCATCTGTGGAAGTACCTGCTAGAGAACCTGACCACACTCAGATTTGTGATTAAGTTGGCAGACTGGTCCAGTAGATTCCATCTGACCAACGTGCCCCATACTGCACCAGGATCCTCCAGTCAGTGAAGAGAGCGTCCCCTTCAATCTTCACCTTCAGTCACTATAGGTTTGTGAACCGATAGATAACCACTCGACCCAAGCACATACACAATCACTCAAACATTTTTTTCCTTGTTGATCTTGAGATTATGAGACGAACTTATTGTGTAGTTAATATTAGACGAAGCTTTATATTTTACAATAAATTTATTATAAATGAAGAAGCCTGGTCATTTACAGGGCAGTTATTTAGCAGAGTTCAAGCTACAGCAAGAAGGCGGAAAGAGGGGTTACGACACAATTGGGTCATATTCTCTCAACCCTGTTGATTAGGGTTAATTTTTAACTCTACTGATTTTAGAATACTGTTTTACAATGAGCTGTGAGCTTTTTCCAAACGGAGCCCCGCTCTTCAAGGCACCGTCGGACTTTCCACTATCTGTCGAATGGGAGTCACGTCTAAACCGTTCCGATCTGCTTTTGACGAGAGGGTCCTCTCTCGTAAAGCGTGGTTTGTTTTGTGTGTGTTTGTGTGGAGTGGGGTGGGGGTATTTGCGTGCAGTGAACCGTCCGTCTTTGGTCAGATGGGGACCTAGTTACCACTACGTCGTCCTCGTGTTGTAATGGAAGTCCTCGTTCTGCAATCTTCTGTGCGCTTCCAACCGAGAGGGTCCGTTACCGAAATGCACTGTCCATATTTTTGCGAGGGGCGGGGCACGGGTGTGGGTGCTTATCCGAGTAAATCCAGTTACTCTTTTGGTGAGATGCCTCGACTGATTCGAACATCTGGGGTTCACAAGTTGATGTTCACTAATATTAGTCCGTTCTCAGGCCTGGATTTCAATGAAAAACCTAATCTTGGTAGCCTAGATTGGAATCAAAGGTTGCTAACAACATATGCACTTATGGTTTATGTTAGTTCGCAGGAAAGCCAGGACGGGTGGATCTATATCTTGAGAGCCTGAAGTGTCCGTAATGAATAGTCAGATTTCGGTCCCAGGGTCATTAAAAAAGCCCACTTAACTGAGTGTGAGGGGGAATCAAATGCAACTCATAGCTCGTGTACTCAAAATTTGGACGGTTCTTCGCAAGAAAATAGGACAGATCAGGCGTGTTTGAAGTTCACAAGGGGTTGGCAAATTATAGCCAAGCCGGCCTTAGAAGTTCCTTTTGCTTTCCAATACATATCATGTGTGTCTGCATTATTCTCAAGGCCAACTGTGATGGTTATATTATATCGTCTGTACTGTGTTTCATTCTGCGATCTGCTTCAAGAAATGTTAATTTCAATAACTTCTTCGACTTCTACTACTACTATGGGAGTCATTTAGGCAACGTGATATATGTGTATCGCTTTTCCATATGAAGGTTATTCAGAAACGTTTTGCATTTTATCAATATTAATATACAAGATTTAAAGAACAGGGGCGTCGTAACGATTTTCAAGGTGTGTTCAGGGGGTAGGGGTGGGTACGACGGACCGACCATGGTTCAGCCCTCGTTACGAAAATTTTAAATTCCAGAGCCCCCAAACACCCCCATGCATCTGAGCAGATATTTTGAGATTTCTCGGGAGACGCGTTTGAAAGATTTCATACTTTCAGAAGTCAGAATCTTGAATAACTCTTACAGTGTTATGATTGGGGTTTGGCTTGGAATTACAACTCGTTTATGCGGCATTTAATGTAACTCTAGCACAGCATGACAGGAACACTTTCTATGGACTTATGGTAGACCTGATGTAAAGACGAATGAACGATATAAATGATTTATTTTACATGACTGGAGTATCTGCCAGTTAAAGAAGAAAATTTTTATCCTCCAGTGTGGCCCAAACAACGGTAAACAAATCAAACTCAACATCATGGCAAATGGGAAAGCTCAATTAACAGGCACAGATTATTTATTCAAGGGGGGGGGGGGGGGGCGTTGCGGTAACTGGTTCTCGTCAGGTCACCGAAGTGAAGCCACGTCGAGCCCGTTAGTCCTCAGATGGGTAACCGTCTGAGCGATCGATTCGGACTCCCGCGTTGTGTCCTTGGACAAGGCACTTAACCCCGATGGTCCACATGGGGGCACGATGACGCCGTGCACAAAGGCGTACTGCACGTCGATAGTGCGCATGTGTTCAATTAATCTAACCCTGCCTGTGCTGCAGTGCTGAGTTACGATGTCGGGGAGCTGGCAGCTGTTAAGCAACGTCGAGCGCGGTTAGTAGTTGGACGGGTGACCATTTCAGCGACTGCTTCGCTCTCCCGCGTTGTGTCATTGGGCAAGGCACTTAGCTCCGATTGCCTACATGGGGGCACGATGACGATGTGGACTAAGGCGTACTGCACGTCGAAGGTGTGCATGTCTTCAACCAATCTAACCTTGGCTGTGCCGCGGTGCAGAGTTCAGAGTTACGATGTTGGAGAGCTGGCAGCTGCTCGTCGTTGCTCGGTGGTTCTCTCCGGGTACTTCGGCTTCCACCACCCGTAAAACTGTCACGATCATGATTAGCCATCGTGCATAAGTATGTGACCTTAAACACCAATAAATAAATAAATAACTCAACTGATTTTAGAATATAGTTTTGTAATGAGCTGTGAGCTTTTTACCTACTGGAACCACGCCCTACAAGGCACCGTCGGACTTTCCACTATTTGTTGATCGGGAGCCACGTCTAAACTGTGCCGATAAGCTTTTGACGACAGGGCCCACTCCTATAATGCGCGATTCGTTTTTGTGGGTGTGGGGGTGCATTGAACTGTCCATCTTTGCTCGAATGGGGACCTAGTTACCGCTACGTCGTCCTCGTCTTGCAATGGAGGTCCTCGTTCTGCAATATTCTGTGCGTTTTCAACTAATAGGGCCTATGCCTGAAATACACTGCCCAAATATTTGCGAGGGACGGCGAGGTGGGGGGTGCTTACCTGAGTAAAGCCAGCTACTCTTTTGGTGAGAGGCCTCGTCTGCGATGGTTTGGAAGGTGCAGATAAGCCTTCTAACTGGAAACATTGTGAAGTGTATCTCACGACGGGGCCCACTCAATAAAAACTTTCCCAACCATCGCAGTATTACGAGAACCGGGAATTGTCCTTTAACTAGTGACCCGTGTTACGATTCGACCTCGATTGCCTAAACACCAGGCCATGTCAGACCATGGTTTAACACATCTGGAGTTCACAAGTTGTTGTCCAATAATATTACTCCGGTCTCAGGTTTTAATAGGGAGTTTGCGATTTCAAACGTGTACGGGTACGGGTACGTGTAGCAGATAATTTGTGAAGTACGTCACACTTCTTGCACACGCTTACACGTTTGCTACACGTAAATCTGCCGGGTTGAAATTTGAAAATTCCAGTGATTTAAAAGGCAAAATGTGTTAAAGTTTAATGCACAAATTCGTGCCAGCTACAATCCCGTGGTTCCTAGAAGCTTTCTAATTGCAACAATCGAAATAATGAGCGTGTTTGTGAAACAAATTAGTTTAATTTTGTTGTGACAAGGACATGTCAACACTGGCATTAATCACGAAATAATTCGTTTTTGGTCAGGAAAAGTCATTACGTGTACGTGTACGGGTAGACGAAAATCTTGTCGACAACATCATAAAGTTCGCTTACTTCCACACGTACACGTTTTTATCCAGGGTGTAGAAGTAGATTTACAAGTTTCGACGAACGGGTAGATATGGATTTGTTAAAATAATAATGGTTTCATTTTCTCTCTGCATATATAATATAACAGGTTATTCTCGTTGTAATCCTTGTGTTCTGGAAGAATTCTTCGCGGATATCAAGGGGAAATTGTTGTTCTGTTTGTTGTGGATTGAATATTTAAGATCTAAAACGCAGCTGTTTTCTCGAACAGTCTTGGAGAATATATTTTCCCTTTCTTCCAACGATGAATTATCACACGAGGATGTTTCTGTTACGTTGCCACTACGCCTATGAACGATCACTATTATATATCTGATTATTTTATTCTTAATTTATTTATTTTCGTGTACGGGGTGAGTGTGTGTGTGTGGTGTGAGGGTGTGTGTGTGGGGGGGGGGGGTTGGGGTGGAGAATTGATTTAATAGTGGGGAAGTTCGATTGAATCAGATGGCTTACTCCGATGGTTATGAGCTAGGAACAATATGGGGGGGGGCACGTAAGTTGATCACTGAGCCGGAGGCAGATCCCAAAGTGCACAACACTGAGATGAGGAGTATGGGAAGGGTGCTCCTCCCAATGTGGATAATCAGGAGGTTCTCCCCAGGGACATTCAAGTCCCCCCATTGATAACAATCGAACTACTGAATTATTTATGAAAATTATTTTATATACCCCGTTTGTTTCAAAATTATTTATACCCTGTTTGTTTTTGTGTTTTTAAATGCGTGCTTCATTTTAAATGGGAGCGGGTCATGACGTGGGTGTGCGTGTATATGGGGGGGGGGGGGGCTCTCCCAGGCCTGGCTACGTCAGTGAGTAATGGCTTTCCGATGGAAGGTGTTTGTAGCAGGGACCTGCTGAAAGGTAGAGAGCAAGGCATAAGCATAAGGAGAGCAAACAAAAACAAAACAAACAAAAAAAATAATAGTTTTCACGTGCCAAAGGGGCGCAGGTACGACGTGGGATTTTAAAACCATTGCGAACCGAATGGCTATCATTGGATTTATAGTGTCAGACAGAACCAAGGAGGCCGGATAGCAACCAAGATCCAGCTCGTGAAAAGAGATTGCACATTGCATTGAATGCGTTTACCGGAGGGCCAGCCCCCACCAGCCACGTTATTCTAGGAGGTGAGATTTATGCAGCCTGGCTCACCAAGCTACCATAAGGATTCCAATCGACCAGTGCTAGGTGCCGAGGCACACACAAGTGTGATGCGTTTATTGGGATGAAGTCATGGCATCTAATCAATGCCACAAAACAATCTTCGTTAAAGAGAGAAGAAAAACACAAACAGAACGCTGCTTTGGGAGCAGCGCCAGCATGATTTCCATAAAGGTTACAAAATGGAAAGAACGCCACCAAAACAGACCAATATGACGGTTTGTAAAAGCTGGAATCATCCATGAGCTTACAGAATGAAAGGTTGGCAATTCGGTCTCCTTTTGGGAGAACCGATGACTAATACAGCAACCATAAAACAATCACAAACTAGCCAGACAAGTTTCAATCATTGGCCTGCGTTTAGTCATTCTCTGTGGCTATTGGCAAGTGGCGTGTTAGCTCACTTGACTGAAAATCAGGGTGAGCTATTCTAATCACTTTTTGCCCGTCGCGCGTCCGTCGTCCGTCGTCCGTCGTGAAGGTGATGTTTGGGAACACTTTAATGGAATTTCACTTGAGCAGCGGTTATATAGGGGCATTTTTTTTAAATAATATTTTTGCTCGTATTGAGGGGGGGGGGGGTGGTGTGGGGCCAAAATGCGCCAATTGGTAAAACATCTTCTCTTGAACCAGCGGTAGCAGAGACCGTTATGCTGCTTCCCTTTGGGGTGTAGGACCCAGTTTGTTTAAGAGAAGTTCGAGGGGCAATATTCACCGTCGTTATGGGAGGGGCAAGAATTTTTGCCCCGCCAAAAATTTATATTTTCTGACCGAGCGGCCGATTTGAACCAAATTAATTATGAAGTATATTAATGGGTCATAAGTATTTATGACCTCAACAATTTCCAGTAGCCCGTGGGAACCGCGGCAGCTAAAAATATAAATATTTTTTGTTAAACGCCCATATCTCCAAAACCACAATGCACTGAGATTTCTTATTTGGTGTGAAGCTTCCTTGGAACCAACCAACAGAAAGGAATAGTAAAAAAATGTCATTAGTTTTGTCGTAGAATACAGCTTCTGGACTTTGAAAAAAATGCTAAGTCCGCATTTTTTAACACTGTGGATAATAGAAAAAAACATTTAAAAATCTATTTTTTTTTCTAAACCACTGCCTCAGATGATTCATATTTGATATATAGCATCACTGTAAGTAGGATTTTCAGGTCTATTTAAATTGATCCCTTTGGGGCACATTTAGCGGGAAAAAATGTGGCCCATGCATGGGCCTCAAAATACAAAATAAAAAAAAAATCAAACGCAACTTTTGCTAAATCTGTACGTATCAGGTCATTGATATTTGGTACAGAGCATATTTGGAGCGGGTAGCATCTAACCGGCAAAAAACCCCCGGGTTTTACATGGGTTGCCACATGGTGTTATAAAATATTTGGATATACAAGTCTGCGCAGCATGATGCACAACCCTTCTGTGTCAGATACAACGGTGCCATTCTCACAAACGATTGATTGGGGTAATTGGAATGTGGTGTTAACTTGGCTAAACCAACCTTGTCAAACCTAAACATTTGACGGTTTTCATCATTTGTAAATAGTGACAAGTCAAAGCTTGGGTAATGAAACCTAACGTTAGAAGCTGAACGTTCATCGGTTGTGGATAACAACACTAATTCTACGTCATCTTCAATCGCACCGAACATCAGCAGATCTGAGGAAGCCATTGTTGGTCAACAACATAATAACCCTGAACTCACAGAGTTACTGACCCGTTACCCGTACACGTTAATTAAAAAGTCGTTTCGCAACTCAATTTTTCTCAAATCCCAACGTGTACGGGTACGTGTAGCTACACGTACCCGTACCCGTACACGTTTGAAATCGCAAACTCCCTATTGACTCGTGTATTCACGAATTTGAATTTGAACTATTTAACATGAAAAGCAGGTCGGGTTGGACACCAGTTGAACAATTCGGAAGTTCACAAGGGGATGGTAAAATTCGAAAAATTCCACTTTTTAGGCGAATTTCAATAAAGCCTACATCTTGAGAAGCCGGGGGGGGGGGGGGGGGGGTGGCTCAGAGTTCACTAGTGACTACTGGTATCTTGTGTTGGGCTCATTTACATCCGTAGTTCACGTGATAATGTGAAATAAAAAATGTTTGATTTTAGGCCGCGCATTCAATAAATCCATATCTTGGGTGCCTGCAAGAAGACGAGGCCTGATTGGACCCTGGTTAAGCACATCCGAAGTACACGGGCGGGGGGGGGGGGGGGGTGTGTGAAGGCGGGTTAAATAAAAATAAATGTCCACTTTTCGACGAGGATTTCAATAAAACCGATAACTTGGAGAACTGGGAGCGATGTATTTATTGGTGTTTAAGGTCAGACATTTCTGCACCATGGCTAATCATGACCACGGCAGTTTTATCGGACTACAGGAGAGAACCACCGAGCAACGGCGAGCGACTGTCAGCTCCCCGGCATACTGGAGTGGTCTGAAAGGAAACAAACCATTCAGGAAATTATAATTGCAGCTGGTATGCATAATAACCAGACCGGGTCGGACCCTGGTTTAACATATATAGAGTTCACATGGGAATGATAAAGAGGAAAAATCCGCCTTTTGTCCGGATTCTATCAAAACCCATATCGAAAGTCTGAGGTTTTCTTAAAAGTTATATGTGACATTTATTTTCATGACTGAGGATTGCTTCGATGAAAAGCATGTTGGGTCGCAATCATCCTGTGTTCACAGGGGGTGAGAATGTCAAATAAGAAAAGCCCTCTGTTTGGCCATATTTCAATAAAACTCATATGTTGAGAGCCTGTGGTGCATTTGAAAGCCTTACTGGCTTGTGTTGTCCCGATTGGGGGCCCTTTGGAATAAAAACATGCCGGGCCAGACTCTGGCCGTACACACCCAGAGTTCAGGGGATTTGAAATAAGAAAGGACTTCTTTGATGCCCAGATTTCAATAAAACCTTTTAAGGATGAACCAAATCCAAAAATTAAAATATGGCATTTCAGGCCACGTTTGGACAAGGGGCTGGAGGTGTACGGAAACACTGATGCACAGGTAGACCATGATACTTTGCCTGACGATACACGTATCGGTGATAACAGTCAAATATCGTTGATCGCGATACATGCAAACCGAGTTCAGCTAACGTCGCAGACTTCTTTTTGGACAGGGAAAGAGATTCTCGAAGTATTTTCGTAAAACTACAAAAAACCCGTATTCCCGTAAAATCGAAGTGGATTGCAGCTATTCAGATGTAAATAAAGATTTGTTCGTATGTGCGTGTGACAAACTTAATATCCGAATTATCAATAGAAAATCAATATCCCGGTAATTGCGAACTGCAGTCACGCAACAGTGTTATGTTACAACGAAAAGGGCAAGTTGGGTCAGTTGAATTGAGCTCACGAAGTCTCCATGAAGAGCTTCGCATTCTAAATTCGATATATCGTCCCCTGAGTTCCAATGTGGTCTCTGTGCCAATTGACACAAAGCACACTTTGGAATTCAGGGGACGGTATGATCAAATAATTTTTGTGCACCGAAGGCACGTGGGACAGTGTGGGGCAAGCTCTTTGCGACCCTCCCCAGCTGCCTAATTTTGTGGTACATGGGCGTGGAGAAGGAGGGAAAAGTATGAGGAATTTGGAGGACGATCAGCGGTTGAAATCCTGGTTTCATTGTTTAATTTATCTTAATTGTTAGTGAAACAGTTCAGGGTCATGTGCTGGTTTCTGGCATATGTGATCTTAAGTTGTCTTGATATTGTTCCATTGTGCCGATGGAGTTGATTTTTACTGTGCCGTATTCCGTTCTCAAGTAGTCGTCTGCAAGATTGGTAAATTCATCCCAGGACATGTTCTGGAAGTCGTATGGTGGTCTGTCCTCCTCCATCTCCTCGGGTACCTAAAAGTGGATTTGATGGATGGGTGGCTGGATCTCATTCCTGTCGAGGCGGGGAGGGGGGGGGGGGGGGTGACGAGAGTGTGGACTGTGTTGGGGATGGTGAATTTATGATGATTATTATTATGATTTTGGTTCGTTCTGATTAAAAGTAGGCCGAGACGGTGATAATCCCCATTTCATCGTCTGCAATGTGTAAGGCTCTTGGTGTCATTGTGTGCTACTGAACACAGTACAACACGCGGTAGAATACTTGCGCAGCACAGTAGTTCATTGATCAGCATTGATCAAACTGAAGGATCACAGCGTCGTTTTCGATCATGATCCCAATTCATCGTTTGCAATGTGTCCTTTGACAAGGCTCTTAGTGTCATTGTGTACTACTGATCACAGCACAACAGTACGCGGTAGAATACTTGTCTTCTGATACTATCAACTCCTTTCTACCGGGTTCAAATGTTAGAGTCTGATAGTTACTCGCCGCAGCTCGGTGGTTTTCTCCAGCTTCGTTCAGCGGCAAAACAAAGTCGCGTTTACATGTGTGGGTGTGTGACAAAGTTTCAAAAATCAGTATGAACTTACGTCTCACAAGAGCAAAAATAGATGGGATGTGGAGCTGGGCCAATGTAAAATGGCAAATAAAAATTGGGAATATGTTTTATGCATTTTAGCAAACGAAAGCCAACTTCCCTTCAGAAATTCCAATTGGAGGTGGTATCATAAAAATTATGCCTAAAAATGGGTGAAGTTCGAAAATTTTTCCAACAATATAGCTAGTAAGTTGTCGTCTGTGGAAGTACCTGCTGGAGAACCTGACCACACACAGATTTGGGATTAAGTTGGAAGACTGGTCGGCTTGTAGATTCCATCTGGACAACATGCCCCGTACCGTGTCGAGGATATCCCACACGGTGACGAGAGCGTGTCTTCCCATCTACACCTACAGCCAGTATAGGCGTATAAACTGACAGATAAGCCCTCTACCAACGCATACACATACCTCACTTATTGCAGTTATAATGATTCTGGGCGAATATATACATTTTACATTGACAAATAGATAAATTTACTATAAATGAAAAAGTCGGGTCGGTTACAGGGCGGTTATTTAGCACTGTCCACGTCACATCTAGGAGAGGTGAGGGTCGTACAGAAACGAGTCGAATTCACTGAACTCTGTTGATTTGGGGTTATTTTTTTATCCAAATGAATTTAGAGTGTAATTTTGCAATGGGCCCTGAGCTTTTTACTTAACAGAACCTCGTCCAATAAGACACCGTCGGACAGTCCGCTACTTGACGAGCGGGAGCCACGTCTGAACTGTTCCAATCCGCTTTTGACGAGAGGGCTCTCACCTGTGATGCTTGGTTCGTTTTTATGAGCGTAAAGGGGGGGGGGGGGTTGATGCATTCAAATGTCCGCCCTTTATCGGATGGGGACCTAGTCTCCACTGCACCGTCCACGTTTATGAAGGGGGGGGGGGGGGTGGGGGGGTCTGCAACGTGCAGTGCGCTTTTTACCGTGAGGTCCAATGTCTGAAATAAAGTGTCCATTTTTTTTTTTTTTTGGGGGGGGGGGGGGGTCTTATCAGAGTTAGGCCGGCTACTTTTGTCCTTTTTTGACGAGACGCCTCACCCGCAATGGTTTGGAAGGTTTTTATTCAGTGGGCCTCGTCGTGAGATGCACGTCCGCTTTTACCAGTGAGGAGGCTGAAATTGCCGGTCACTCTCCCGATGACATTAACATCAACCACGCCGTCCGTTTTTGATGAGGGGGGTGGGGGGTGGGCTCTCGTCTGCAAAACATCGTGTTATAACGAGGAGGGGGAGGGGTGCATCTTGCTATTCACAACAACTGTTCTTATCGAATGGGGGGGGGGGGTGCAATTACATTACCTTCAAAGACACAATCGCTCTTGCCGAGTATATATGCGCGTATGTGTGTGTGTGTGTGGGGGGGGGGGGTATATGGGTGGGAGAAGCCGCTATCGGTCTTAGGGTGGCGGCTGAAATTTTCGACAAAGAGGGCGATGCTCGCGTACAAAACACTCCTTTATCGAGGGCTGGGGGCACTGTCCACTCTCAAAACTCATCCAACTGAGCTTTCTGATTTCAAGAAAATCATCTTCTGAAGAGAGTGCTAGTTACTAGCGTGGCTTGTCCGCACATAGCGAGATACCTATCGACTTTATCTTCCACTTTCGTAAGAGGAATCCCTCGCCTTCAAAGTACAGTCCGTGCACCGATGTAAAGGCCCTCGCCTGAAATACACATTTCGCGATCAAAATCGGCGAGGCTCTAATCCTCTAGGATCTCAAGTCCAGCTTGGTGGTGGTGGTTGTGTGTGCATGTGTCTGGGGGGGGGGGGGGGGGGCACTTCTCGAACGACATTCCAATAATTACTCTTCATGTTTTGTTGCTACCTCATTCTTGACGCGGTCCCTTCGCCTGCTATGGCAGGATCTCAGTTGAACATATCCAGAGTTAAACCTTTACCCGACACCAAAAGCAGACATCGCATGCAAGCAAAATAATTGAATAATTATTTTTTTTTTATTTTTTTGCATGAAAAACATAGCTTATGACCCATTTTTGGAATGAATAAGCTTAATGAGCTCGTTCCAAAGAGGAGTCGTTAGTTATGTTTTTAAAGCAAAAATGTAAAAATAATGAAAATTGAATGGTGAATATTTCTGGCTTGTTTTTGGCGTTACACTGGGTCAGGGGTTAACATAGGGACGTTAAATAAAAAAAAAATCCGATTTTAGGATCATACTTCAATAAAATCTATATCTTGAGAGCCTGGAGTGACTGTAATAAATACTCCGATTTCGATCCCAGGATCATTAAACAAACCCACGTAACTGAGTGTGAGGGGGTATCAAATGCAACTTATAGCCCGTGTACTCATAATTTGGACGGTTCTTCACAAGAAAACATGGAAGATCAGGCGTATTTGAAGTTCACAAGGGGTTGGCAAATTATAGCCAAGTAGGCCTTAGAAGTTACATTTGCTTTCCAATCCATATCTTGAGTCTCTGCATTATTCTCAAGCCCAACTGTGATGATTATATCGTCTGCATACTGAATACTGTGTTTCATTTTGTGATTTGCCTCAAGAGGTGTTAATTTCAATAACTTCGACTTTTACTATTACTATGGGAGTCATTTAGGCAACGTAATATATATGTGTCGCTTTTCCACATTAAAGTTATTCAGAAACGTTTTGCATTTATCAATATTAATGTAAGAGATTTAAAGTACAGGGGCGTCGTAACGAATTTCAAAGTGTGTGTGTGTTTGGGGGAGGGGGTGGTTAGGGCGATCGATGGTTGTCGGTATGACGGGCCGACCATGGTTCAGACCGCGGTACGAAAATTTTAAATTCCAGGGTCCCAAAACCCCCATCTCCATGCATCTGAGCGGATATTTTGAGATTTTTCAGGACACGTATTTGAAAGATTTCACACTTTCAGAGACGTTAAAAAATTGTCAAGATGTTCATACCCAAGCCACTGCTTAACCAGCTGTATGATAGTCACAGTTTGTGACAAACATTAAACACGCTAACCTTACACTAGTACGAGAGAAACATGGCTGGCGAAAATATGGGAAGGCTCTAGATCCGTCCCTTGTTTCACCAGTCATTGGTTCTGTTAAAATGTATGCATGGCCTGGCCCCAGCCACCCCCACCCCTCCCCCGGTTCCGCCGCCCCTGAACAAGAACTTCTTTTTGCACAATGCGAAGTGGATCAGAACCTTGAATAACTGTTACAGTGTTATGATTGAGGTTTGGCTGGGAATTACAACTCGCTTATACGGCCTTTATTGTAACTCGAGCACAGCATGACAGGAACACTTTCCATGGACTTATGGTAGACCCGAGGTAAAGACGAATGAACGATATAAATGATTTATTCAACATGACTGGAGTATCTGTCCCAGTTAAAGAAGAAACATTTATATCCTCCAGTGTCGCCCAAACAACGGTAAACAATTCAAACTCAACATCATGGCAAATCAGAAAGCTCAATTAACAGGCACAGATTATTTATTCAAAGGGGGAGGGGGAGGTGGCGTTGCGGTAACCGGTTCTCGTCAGATCACCGAAGTGAAACAACGTGAAGCCACGTAACCCCGATTGTCCACATGGGGGCACGATAACGCCGTGTACTAAGACGCACTGCACGTCGATGGTGCGCATGTCTTCAACCAATCTAACCCTGCATGTGCCGCAGTGCGGAGTTACGATGTTGGGAAGCTGGCACTTGCTCGTCGTTGCTGGGTGGTTCTCTCCGTGTACTCCGGATTCCTCCATCCGTAAAACTGTCACGATCATAATTAGCCAATGTGTATAAGTATGTAACCTTAAACACCAATAAATAAATAAATAAATATTTATTCAAAGCGCCATAATCATTTACTGAGAACAACAATACGCGATTTACTGGCAAATCGTCTGCTCTGCTTCATCATACAATGACGCTCTCTGATTGAGTCACAGGGATTAGGTTAAACATATTTTTATTTGACAAACAAATAAGTTGCAAATTGGGATAGGAGGACAAGTGCTTTCCACTTAGTGTACCCTCCGCTCCCTTAACATGATAAAAAAAATCAATACAATGGCGAAACAAACAAATGAGAGAAATGTAAAAAAAACATGTACAAGAAAATATAACTTCGCAATAAAAAATAGTGAGAAAGAGAGAGAAAAACAAAGTGATTGATTAATTGATTGATGTCCTTTCTGCACCTTGAGTCTGTCTCTGTGAATTTGATTTTCCATGCCGAGGGTCGACCAGGCGCTGCATTGACACTGAACTCACAGGGATTAATTACAATATAGGTGTTTCAATCACCTGGTTTTCAGTTTACAACAATAGATAGAACATTCAACAGTCAAGTTTGATCAAACTGAAGGATCACGGCAACGTTTCGATGATAATCCCCATTCATCGTCTGCAATGTGTCCATAGACAATGCTCTTGGTGTCACTGTGTACCACTGAACACAGCACAACAGTACAGCACGCGGTAGAATACTTGTCTTCTGACACTATCAACACCGTTTCTACTGGGTTCAAAAGTTTGAGTCTAATAGTTACTCGCCGAAGCTCGGTGGTTTTCTTCGTTCACCGGCAAAACAAAGTCGCGTTTACCATCGTCTGCAATGTGTCCTTAGACAATGCTCTTGGTGTCATTGTGTACTACTGAACACAGCACAACAGTACGCGGTAGAATACTTGTCTTCTGACACTATCAACTCCGTTTCTACCGGCTTCAAAAGTTAGAGTCTAATATTTACTCACCGAAGCTCGGTGGTTTTCTCCGGCTTCGTTCGTAGGCAAAACAAAGTCGCGTTTGCAAGTGTGTTTGAGTGACACCGTTTCAAAAATCAATATGAACTTATGATCCACCAGAGCAAAAATAGATGGGATGTGGTGGAAGGCCAAAGTGAAAGGGCAAATAAAAATTGGAAATATGTTTTATGCATTTTAGCAAACGTAAGCTAACTTCCCTTTAGCAATTCCAACTGGAAGTGGTATCATGAAAAATAAGCCTAAAATGGGTGATGTTCGAAACATTTTCCCACAATATAGCTGGTAAGTAGTCATCTGTGGAAGTACCTGCTAGAGAACCTGACCACACTCAGATTTGTGATTAAGTTGGCAGACTGGTCCAGTAGATTCCATCTGACCAACGTGCCCCATACTGCACCAGGATCCTCCAGTCAGTGAAGAGAGCGTCCCCTTCAATCTTCACCTTCAGTCACTATAGGTTTGTGAACCGATAGATAACCACTCGACCCAAGCACATACACAATCACTCAAACATTTTTTTCCTTGTTGATCTTGAGATTATGAGACGAACTTATTGTGTAGTTAATATTAGACGAAGCTTTATATTTTACAATAAATTTATTATAAATGAAGAAGCCTGGTCATTTACAGGGCAGTTATTTAGCAGAGTTCAAGCTACAGCAAGAAGGCGGAAAGAGGGGTTTCGACACAATTGGGTCATATTCTCTCAACCCTGTTGATTAGGGTTAATTTTTAACTCTACTGATTTTAGAATACTGTTTTACAATGAGCTGTGAGCTTTTTCCAAACGGAGCCCCGCTCTTCAAGGCACCGTCGGACTTTCCACTATCTGTCGAATGGGAGTCACGTCTAAACCGTTCCGATCTGCTTTTGACGAGAGGGTCCTCTCTCGTAAAGCGTGGTTTGTTTTGTGTGTGTTTGTGTGGAGTGGGGTGGGGGTATTTGCGTGCAGTGAACCGTCCGTCTTTGGTCAGATGGGGACCTAGTTACCACTACGTCGTCCTCGTGTTGTAATGGAAGTCCTCGTTCTGCAATCTTCTGTGCGCTTCCAACCGAGAGGGTCCGTTACCGAAATGCACTGTCCATATTTTTGCGAGGGACGGGGCACGGGTGTGGGTGCTTATCCGAGTAAATCCAGTTACTCTTTTGGTGAGATGCCTCGACTGATTCGAACATCTGGGGTTCACAAGTTGATGTTCACTAATATTAGTCCGTTCTCAGGCCTGGATTTCAATGAAAAACCTAATCTTGGTAGCCTAGATTGGAATCAAAGGTTGCTAACAACATATGCACTTATGGTTTATGTTAGTTCGCAGGAAAGCCAGGACGGGTGGATCCCAGTTAGACACACCCGGAGTTCACATGGGGTGACAAATAAAAGAAGTCCGCTTTTCGGCCCCGCCCACGGTTGAGCACATTAAAAGTTCACGGAAGGTGGCAAATAAGAATAGTCAGCTTTTGGACCTAGATTGCAATGAGACCCCCTTACATGGCAGCTTGTTATGGTTTCAAGGGCAATTATGACTCGTGAATCCATAATTTGTACTAGTTAACATGAATAGCAGGTCGGGTCGGACACTGGTCGAACAATTCGTAAGGTCACACGGGGGGGGGGGGGGGGGCAAATTCGAAAATTCTACTTTTTAGGCGCGGATTTCAAAAAGCCCACATCTTGAGAGTCCGTGTGCTCTCAGAGTCCACTAGGGACTTATGTTATCTTGTGTTGGGCACATTTAGATGCTTGAGCACATCCGTAGTTCACAGAATAATGGGGAAAAAAGGCGTGACTCTAGGCTGCGAGTTCAATAAGGGTGCGGGGGGGGGGGGCAAATGAAAAAAAATGAAAATTGTGCGCTTTTCAATAAAACCGTTATCTTGGAGACCCGAGAGTGATCTCAAAAGTAAATAAGTACCTGCGTCATTATGATTCGCTCGCTTGGGTGAAAAAACAGTTCGGGTCAGCTCTGGTAAAACACATCTCGATTTTGCAGGGGCATAGCACATCAGAAAATCTGCTTTTTAGGCTCAGATTTCATTACATCCATATCTTGTGTGTCTGGGGTGGTCTGGAAGGTTACAAACCATTCAGAAAAGTATAATTTCGGCTGGTATGCGTGATAACCAGACCGTGTCGGACACGGGTTTAACACATCTAGAATTCACAAGGGAACGGTGAAGAGGAAATTCCGCTTTTTGGCCGGATTCTATCAAACCCCATATCGAGAGTCTGGTATTTTCTTAAAAGTAACAAGTGACGTGTATTTTCATGATTGAGGATTGTTTCGATGAAAAGTATGTTGGGTCGGAATCACAGGGGATGAGAATGTCAAAAAGATAAGCCCTCTGTTTGGCCATATTTCAATAAAACTCATATTGAGAGCCTGTGGTGTGGATGTACACATGCGGAGTGCAGGGGATTTAAAATAAGAAAGGACCTCTTTGATGCCCAGATTTCAATAAAACCA
The DNA here is from genome assembly GCA_031216915.1 of Pictodentalium vernedei. Classification (NCBI taxonomy): domain Eukaryota; kingdom Metazoa; phylum Mollusca; class Scaphopoda; order Dentaliida; family Dentaliidae; genus Pictodentalium; species Pictodentalium vernedei. Next base: position 7,224,946 of record CM062291.1, on the reverse strand, counting down.
TTTCAAGGACGGATACCAAACGAAAAATTAAAATATGGCCCCTCAGGCCATGTTTGGACAATGGCTAGAGATGTAAGGAAACACTGCTGCGTCGGATATCACGATACTTCGCTTGACGCATCGGTGAAGCGGTCAAATATGGTTGATCGCGATATATGCAAACAGAGTTCAGCTCACCTTAAAGACTTCTTTTTGGACAGGGAATCATATTCTCGTAATATTTTCGTAAAATCGTAATATTCCCGAATTCCGGTAAAATCAAAATGGATTCCAGCTATTCAAATTTAAACTGTCAATAGATTTGTTTTTGTTTGTATGTGCGTGTGACAAACTTAATATCCGAATTATCAAAAGAAAAGCAGTATCCGGGGAATTCGAACTGCAGTCACGCAACAGTGTTATGTTACAACGAAAAATGTAATTGGACCTGTTGAGTTAAGCTCACGAAGTCTCCAAAACTGCTTCGCATTCTAAATTCGATACATCGTCCCCTGAGTTCCAAAGTGTTCTATGTGAGTAGTATAACATGTACCCGAAGGGTCCTATTTGACGTCATGTCACGTGACCCAGTGGCGCCAGGTTTGGTTGTTGTGGTAACCCACGTGAGGGGCTATTTTGTGACGTCATCCTCATAGTAATGCGTGATGTGAGCGCGCACGCGCAGCTCATGTTAGGGTGATACATGTTTCCGTCGTCCATTTTGTACACTTGAGGCCGCCATCTTGGTTTCTATGGTAGCACGTTGTTGCTATGTGACCCAAAACCTTATAATAGGACAGGGGTATGTTCGGAGGGTATGTTCTTTTGTACAGGAGTAATTTCTCGATTCGTAGGATTACCACAAACAACCCGACAATCCCTCCAAATCACCAACAACTACTTTATTTACTACGGATTCCCCATTTTGTCGGCTTAGCACGTAGTGTTATGGTACCGAGGGGGCCCCGGGGTATTTAGCCATTTCTGGTCTGTTCTTGTCAGTTCTGACCCTATTCCGAGTAGTTTTGTGGTTTCATTCATCTAGATCATGGAATCCCATTTTTTTCGGAAACATATGGCCTTCCGAACCCCTTTGTAGTCGATTGGGGCCATGAGAAAACCCCTCAGTGAAGCCTCATTTACTATCCCAGACTCATCTCGGTATTTAACAGGCATTTCCCATGGAATCCCACTTTTTGGAAAACATCTGGCCTTCCGAACCCCTTTTAGTACTTATGTGCCTACTGACACACAGAACACTTTGGAATTCAGGGGGGTCGATATGATCAAATGACTTTTGTGCGCCGAAGGTGCGCAGGGCCAGAGTAGGGAAAGCCCCGTAAGACCCCCACAGCTGTATTAGTTTGTCGTTCATGGACGTGGAAAATAAGAGACAAGTGTGAAGAATTTTGAGGACGATCAGAGGCTGAAATCCTGGTTTCGTTTTTTTATGGTATCTTCTTTGTAAGTGAAACTGTTCAGTTTGCCAGAAACCATGTACAGCCATAAAAAAAAACAAATATTAACCCAGGGACTCGATTTGAACAAACATGAATCTGACCCCAAAGAGATGTTGTATATTAAATATGACAGGATTCTAAATGGTGAATCTGAAGAACATTTTAAAGAAACTTCCTCATATTGCACCAAGTTAAAATTTGGGCTAACGTAGGACGCCCAAGTATGAACCCAGGGAATCGATTTTAACAAGTTAAATTGTGACCCCCCCCCCCCCCACCAACCCCAGAGTTGTTGTATACCAAATCCCCAGAGTTGTTGTATACCAAATATGAAAGCATTCTGAATGGTGGATCTAAAGACGATTTCAAAGAAATGCGCTCTTATTGCACTAATTTAATAATTCGGGCTGCTGTATTGAACCCAAACATGAACCAAGAGGCTTCGTTTTAACACACTTGTGTCTGACCCCCCCCCCCCCCCCCCCCCCCCCCCCCTATGTATGCTGTATACCAATATATCAAAAGATTCTGAGCAGTTGCTGTGGAGAAATTTCTTTTAATATTTTTTGCAACTATGATGACTAGCATTTTTTCGCTGCCCCCCCCCCCCCCCCCCCCCACCCCACGCACACACTACAGAACACACTGACACAACCGGTGGTAATTTGTTTTTATCTTTCAATTCGACTGGTCCTAAGATTGCTTCACACCAAATAAACACGGGAAAATAGGGGGTTTTTTTTGCATGAATCAAGTACTTATGACTCAATGATACCACATATCAAATTTGGCTCAAATCGGACCATCGGTTCAGAAAACAGAAATTTTGGGTACGACCAAAAATCTTGCCCCTTCCATTACGAAGGCAAATCCTGATCCTGAAATTTCGTTTAAAACAATCTTGATTCTACATCTTAAAGGGAAGCTGCATGCCAAATATGATGTCATTGTACCCCACTGGTAGATTTGTAAAGAACTTTGGTGGACTTGTCCCCACCCTCTCCCTATTAGGCTGGGCAAGTTGATTTGAAAAAAGAAACCCAAAATGCGCTGTCACAATAAGCAATCACCTCAAATATAACTAAAATTGGTTCAGCGGTTTACGAGGGGCAGGTGCAAACACCATGTTTACGGATGCCGGCGACAGATGACGGACGATGAGTGGTAACTATCGCTCATCCTGAAGCTAAGAACTACGTAGACAAGAAAATATATTTTTTGTTTTGTATGCAGCAGCCTTAGATCCAGCGGAAAACCATCCTATCGGCTTTGTCAGGCAGGGGCGGGGGGAGTCGGGGGGGGGGGGGCGTATGGGGATGCAAATTTTAACAATGGCAACGGGAAAATGCTGAGTCATCTTGTATATTCCCATCAGCTGATTTGAAACTTGCCTTCTTTAAAACCACTGGGGGCTGAATTCATTCATACATGGTCCAGACTATCTTGTTAGTATACCCTTTCTACCTGGTTCAAATTAAAACCGATTGTCTGAATTGAACTAAATTTGGCATGTAGTATAATAGGGTAAACATACTTTATTGATGCAAAAAACAAAATGCACAGCTCCGTGGGAACCCAGAAGCTAAAAATAGAAAAAAATGAAAGTGTCAATGACACTGTAGCTCGACTTGTCAAGACATGTAAATGTATAGTGACACAGCAATGACAAACATCTAGGTAATGACCTGATAACAAAGGTACATGTAAAGTATTGTAATGGTCTGTACATAAATACTGGCCGTAGCCTGTAACAAATGTATAGGTAAAGTTTTGTGAAGGTGGGTGACAGTCAGATGCTAAACTAGAAAAGAAATCTTTGAGTCCCAGAGTGGGTCTGACTGAACCCCAAAATATTTGTTCTCATAGCACAGTGATAACAAAAGCACCCCAAAACACACTCATTCCTGTCCCAAGGTGAAAACAAAGGTACGCAAGAAGTTTCGTGAAGATCAGTTCATAAATACGAGCTGTATAGAAGTTGTAAAAAAAAAACTGATTGGACCTAATTGGCAGCCATCTTGAATTTTGGACTGCACTCAGAAACACTTGTTCTCGTCCCAAGGTGATAACAAAGGTACCCAAGAAGTTTCGTGAAGATCGGTTGATAAATACAGCCTTTAGCCCAAGCCGTATTGACATGTGTACTTACAGTGTATAAGTAGCACTAAATAAATCAAAATTCATCTAATTTGCATATTTTCGGCACGAGAAAAAAACCCGTACTATATGTGATGAATTCCATGTTACTAAACATTCATACAAAAATTTATTCAAATCAGAACTTCCATACAGAAGTTCTGTACAAAAGACTGATTGCACTAATTTTGGTACAAAATGGCTGCTGGTGGCCATCTTGAATTTTGGACCAGACCCCAAAACACTCGTTCTCATCCCACGGTGATAACAAAGGTACCCAAGAAGTTTCGTAAAGATCGGTTCATAAATACCGCCTCTAGCCTGAGCCGTATAGAAGTTGTGTACAAAAAACTGATTAGACCTAATTTCGGTACAAAATGGCCACTGGCAGCCATCTTGAATTTTGGACTGCACTCAGAAACACTCCTTTTCATCCCAAGATGATAACAGAGGTACCTAAGAAGTTTCGTGAAGATCGGTTGATAAATACAGCCTCTAGCCCAAGCCGTATTGACATGTGTACTTACTGAGTGTAAGTAGCACTGAAAAAATCAGAAACACTTGTTCTCGTCCCAAGGTGATAACAAAGGTACCCAAGAAGTTTCGTGAAGATCGGTTGATAAATACAGCCTCTAGCCCAAGCCGTATTGACATGTGAACTTACAGTGTATAAGTAGCACTGAAAAAATCAAAGTTCATCTAATTTTCATTGAAAAAAACTGTATTATATGTGATGTATCCCATGGTACTAAACATTCTAACAAAAAAATATTCAAATCAGTGCTTTCATATAGAAGTTCTGTGCAAAAACCTGATTGCACCTAAGTTTGTACAAAATGGCCGCCAGCGGCCAACTTGGATTTCGGATCGGACCCCAAAACACTTCTTCTCGTCCCACTGTCATAACAAAGGTACCCCAAGAAGTTTTGTAAAGATCGGTTCATAAATACGGCCTCTAGCCCGAGCCGTATTGGCATGTGTGCTTACATTATGTAAGTAGCACTGAATAAATCAAAGTTAGTCTAATTTACATAATTTAAGCACGAGAAAAAAACCTGTATGATATGTAATGTATTTCATGGTACTAAACATTCATACAAAAAATTATTCAAATCAGAGCTGTCATATGGAAGTTCTGTACAAAAAACAGATTTCTGCATCGTCGGTACAAAATGGCGGCTGGCAGCCATCTTGAATTTCGGACCGCACCCCAAAACACTCGTTTTCGTCCCACAGTCATAACAAAGGTACCCAAGAAGTTTCGTAAAGATCGGTTCATAAATACAGCCTCTAGCCCGAGCCGTATCCAATTGTTGACGTACGGACAGACGGACGACGGGCCATGACAAACGTTCAAATTTGGCTTCACCAAAGTTGAGCTAAAAATCAAAAAGACATATTTCAAAAAGAGGTCCCACTCGCCCTGAAAAGCTCGCCTTGAACAGAACACGATAAAAAATGAGTCCCTATAAACAGAGTCCAAGAATGAGTCTACATTAAGCAATCCATCTCCATAGGATACATTGTCAATCCTTGAGCCCCTTCAGGAGTGACAAAAATAGTCCGAGCAACATGCCTTTTCTTCAGTTGTTCATAATGTAAAATGCAGAGCTCCCCTACGAAGCCCCACAACCTATGTGGATTCATTATTACACACCTCAAGAGGGTACTGAATACAATTTTTAAAAAAAAAATTCAGCAAAATGGCTACTTCTGGCTTCCATAGGAAGCCCACATGTTAACCTATGGATCCGATTTGAACAAACTTGAATCTGACCCCCCTTGAGATGTTGTATACCAAATATGAAAGCATTCTGAGTAGTGGATCTGAAGAAGATTTTTAAAGAAATTCCCTCATATTGTACTAAGTTAAATTTCAGGTTTCCATATGGGGCCCAAATATTAACCCTGACACTCGTATTGAACAAACTGGAATCTGTCCCCCCCCCCCCCCCTCCCCCTCTTAGAGACGTTGTTTACGAAATATGAGCATTCCTACTGGTGGATCCGAAGAAGAAGATTTTTAAAGAAATTTCCTCATATCACACTAAGTAAACATTTAGGCTACCATAGCGAGCCAAAATATATACCTAGGGATCTGATTTGAACAAACTTGAATCTGCCCCCCACCCCACCCCCCCTCCCCCAGAGATGTTGCATACCAAATATGAAAGCACAAAGTTAAAATATTAACCTGGGGACTTGGTTTGAACAATATTTTTAAAGAATATTCCCCATATTACCCAATGTACAAAATATGGGCTCCTGTATTGAGCTCCCAGGGTTTCCATGGGGATGCAGAATTTTTTTTTTTTACATGGGTCAAGTACTTATGATCCAATAATACCACATACCAAATTTGGTTCAAACCGGACCATCGGGTCAGAAAATAGAAATTTTGGGTGGGGCCAAAAATCTTACCCCCTTCCATTACAAAGCCAAAAATTGCTTCACGAACTTCGTATGAACAAACTTGATTCTACACCTCAAAAGGAAGCTCCATAGCAAATATCAAGTCATTGTACACACTGGTTCATGAGAAGAAGATTTTACAAATATTTTGGAGCGTTTTCCCCCAATCCCTCCCTATGGGGGGTGGGGCTGTGCATGTTGAGTTAAAAAAAATGCAATGCCCCTTTGGGACCATCACTCACACAAACTTTCACTTGAATTGGCCCAGTAGCTTTGGAGGAGAAGACCAAAACATGGTGTTGACGGACAACGGATGGGGAGCGATAAGATTAGCTCAGCTTGACTTTGTCAAGATGAGCTAAAAATTCTATCGGTTTTGTCATGGGATTCTGTATGGGGAGGCCCATTTTAACACTGTTAGCAATGGGAAAATTCTGAGTCATCGTCTATATCTATCACATGTTCTATCAATTAAGTGATCTTCTTCAGAACCTTTGGGTCGAATCTAAACTAATTTGGTACAAAACATCTTGGTGGATAACACTCTTTTTTTTCAAAACAGTGCTACTCACCTTGGGTTTAATGCCCCAAAAACCTATACAAGTTTTAGAATGTTCTTTTCATGAACTACCATGGAGAATGATTTAACATTTTGGTATGAAATGGCCTTTGGTGGCGAAGACTGGATTTATTTTGTTCAAGGTCAATGTTTTGGCTCTGTGGCAGCATGCTCATTGTGGGCCCCACCTAAAAGTTCTATTTCATGAACCGTGGGGGCTGATTTGAACCAAATGTGGCATGTTGTAATAAGTAGTATAGGTGGTTCATAGCTACTAGATTTTTGCCCACATTTTTGTCGCTGCTCCATGGGAAGCCAACGAGCTAAAAATTAAAAAAATCCAAATGCCCAGATTTAAAAAACTACATGGACCAGAATATTATTTTTTTTCAGTATTTAGCTTCCTCAGGACCAGTGGAATCAGGTGCACTCAAAAAGTTGCTATCGATTTTGTCATGGGGTGACGAATGGGAAACCCATTTTAACACGGTTGGCAATGGGAAAATACTGAGTCATTATTTCTTTTGTGCTCCATCAACTTAGTAAGCATTCTTATTTAGAACCTTTGGGCCAAGTTTAAACTAATTTGGCACAATGCATCTTGGTGGAGTTTACTCTTCTAATGTTTTCTCAAACATTACTATCCCCCTTGGGTTGGGGTTAATGGACAAAAATGCTTTAAAAATCGTAAGCCACTCACAGTAGTTAGATTTCTGGTATGGAACTTACTTTAATGATGCAGATTCAAGTTTTTTCAAAGAAACTGAGAAGGTCAAAATTTGGGCTCCCCGTGGAAGGATGCTCATTTTGGACCCACTCCAAATTTCTATTTCCAGACACCAATGGGCTGATTTGAATCAAATTTTTTATGTCGTAAAACTGGGTCATAAGAACTTGATTTCTGAGCAAAAAAAAATGTTTTTGGGTTGGGACTAAAAACAATTCTGACTGACACTTTTTGAGACTTCACAGAACAGAGCTTTGTTTTTGCCTTGGAAGCTTTCCTAGACCAGCAGAAATGAAAAGCCAATAATTGCCTTTGGTTGCGTCATGGCAAATCAATCAAGAGGCCCCTATGAACCCTATTCGCTCACCTCACAAAGTGGTTTAAAGTAATTTGGGTCACATTCGGTTAGTCATGGTTTATCAACATCACAGAGGAATGAAGTCATGAAATTATTATTCATAACTCTAGTGTCCATGTCAGATAATCATCATCACAGGTCTTCCTGACTGCATCCAGTTCTATCAGCTGGAGACATGCACTGCCAAGCTTCCAAGGGTTGTTATGTCACTGCAGTTTGAAAGGCAGATTTTATGAAAAAAACACTTGGGAATGGATCTGAACAAACCTGAACCTAACGTGCTGCTCTCCTCCTGTCACCCCTCCCCACAGAGAGCCCAAATAATAAGCCAGGGATTCAAATTGAATGAACTTGAACCTGATCCCCCTGGAGATGTTATAAGCCAAAAATGAAAGAATTCTGAATCGTGGGTCTGAAGAAGATAATTTTTAAAGAAATGGCCTCACATTGCATGAAGTTAAACTTTGGACTTCAAAAGAGAACACAAATATTAACATTGGGACCAGATTTGAACAATCTTGAATATGACCTACCTGGAGATGTTGAATCCCAATGACAGGATTCTGAATGCTGAATCTGAAGAAGATCACTTTTCAAGAAATTTTCTCATACAGCTCTTAGTTAAAAGTAAGTTGAAAGGGATATATGTTTTCCCACTGCCACTCCTTGCATATATCCAAAATTAAGCTTACAAACTACAGCAAAAGGGAGGGATTACATAAATTAAGTATTTGTGACTCAATAATACCACACACCAAATTTGATTCTAATTGTCTTATCAGTTCAAAAAATAAAAGAAAGAGAAATTGTGTGCAAGGCCAAAAATCTTGTCCTGGCATTTACAAAGGCAAATATTGCCTACAAACTTTGAACAAATTAATTCTGCACCTCAAAAGGAAGGTGAGAACCAAATATCAAGTAACTGTAACCATCAGTTCATGAAAAGATTTTTTAAAAATTTGGGTAAATTTTCCCCACCCCTCCCTATAGGGAAGAGAGACTTGATTCGAACAAAAACAAGAGGCCTCTCAGCTCCACCCATGGTCACAGCTTTTGGGGAAGCTAAATACCAGACAAGACTCCAAGTTTTACTGTTGTGACCATAACCTCAATGACATAACGGGTCAGATTAATGACACAACGTTATGTTACGGGTAACAATCGTGTGAAGGATGAACACAATCTGTCACATAGATTCAATTATATATGTAAATATGTTTGAATAAGATTGGTCAATCATACCAAGTTATGTGTACCAGACAAAGGCTGTATAACAATATTCAAGTTTTGCTGCCTGTGATCTTGACATTGATGACATGGCCTTGGATCAAAGTCACGACACAACTTTGAGTCGTGAGCAATAATTGTATCAAGTCTGAATAAGATCTGTCAATCATGCCAAGTTACAGGAACCGGACAGAAGTGAGAGTGAATGACAAAGTTTTTCAAATAGTGACCTTAACATAGGGCCTGTAACCTTGACAGACATATACCATATTATAATTTGTGACACACTGTTGGTTAACTGGTAGAGTGCTGGAAGCCAATATTTGGGGTTTATTCTGAAGGCTCATACTCCGTGCATGTGCTTTGTATTATCATTGAAGTGATATTATGTAGTCTGTAAGGGTTTACCTTGTTACAATTTATGGGAGAGTGCCCATAGGCACTCTCCCATAGATTATAACAGGGCAAAGACATGTGTACAAGATTTGATAGCCAAAAATAATTTAGCACTCTACCAGTTAAGATGTTATGACCAGGATAAACAAAATATTGACAATGGATGGATGCCTAGATGGACGAAAGGTCACCTAGATGGACGAACGGACAAACGAATGACTAAATCCAAACTTGGGGATAATAGGGGGGTCCTTAATTTCTCACCTGATAAAATTGCTTCAAGAAGGCTTCATGGTCACATACAGCATCTACATGCAACTAAAATATTGTTAATCTTATTTAGCTGTAGGTGACATACTTTGAAGCAGAGAGAGAAAAAAAGCAAGAGGTACCACAGGGGCTGAAGTGCTAACCTTGAACAGAACCTGATGTAAACGATATAAACGGAGGCCAAGAATGAATCTATATTAAGCAATCAATCTCCATAGGATTCATTGTCAATTCATGAGCTCCTTAGGAGTAGCTAAAATAGTTCAAGCATCATGCCTATTCTTCAGTTAATCATAATGTAAAAAGTGGAGCTCCCTTAGGGACCTGATTTCAACAAACTTGAATCTGATGCCCTAGAGAAGTTAAATACCAAATATGATAGTGATAACTAAAATTCCCCTTGAGCATTGCTCAGCTGAGTTGCATATCACCTCAAATTTATTAAAAATCGGTTCAGCACTTTGGAGAAGTCGTTAATACCTTTTTTTCACTGATGACAGACAATGAGTGATCACAAAAGCTCACCCAGACTTACAGCCAGAAGAGCTAATATTTATCTATTTATTGGGATTTATTGACACTTTGTCAAGGTCATCTCGTGTCAGAGTTTTATGGGTAGAGGAAGCTGGAGAAAACCACCGAGCACTGGCGGGCAACTGTCAGGCTCCCCAACATACCATTTCCACACAAACAAGTGGGCATGGTGATGAAGTGTCTTGCCAAAGGACACAATGTGGTTGCCGCAGGTGGAATTCAAACCAAGGACATCTCAGCTTGCAGCCTGAACCTCCACTTACTGAGCCACCAAGCCTCCAGAAGAGCTAACTATGTCTAAAAATTATGAAACAGCTTCATTCTACCGATATATTTTTTATTGGGGTTTAACACCATTTTCAACAGCCAAGTCATTTTATATCAGACAGTTTTACAGGGTGGAGGAAGCAGGTATACACATTAACAAGAGGTCGAACAGGGCTTGAAGCACTCACCTTGAACACAACACGATATAAACAAGAGTCCAACAATGAGTCTACATTAAGCAATCCACCTCCATAAGATACATTGTCAATCCTTGAGCGACTCAGGAGGGACAAAATATAGTGCGAACATCATGCCTTTTCAACAGCTGATCTTAATGTAAAATGTGGAGCTCCCCTATGAAGCCTCTTGATACAACCTATGTGGACTAATCTTAGTTACACACCTCCAGAGGGTACTTAATACAAACTTTCTAATTCTTTATCTACATGTCCAACTCTGTTTCCCATAGGGAGCCCAAATATTAACCCAGGCACTCGATTTGAACAAAGTTGAATCTGACCTCCCTAGAGATGTTGTATACCAAATATGGAAGCATTCTGACTATTAAAGAAATTTCCCCATATTGTACTAATTGAGTTAAAATTCAGGTTGTCATAGGAAGTCTAAATATTAACCCAGGGAACCAATTAGAACAGACTTGAATCTGACTCCTCTTGAGATGTTGTAAACCAAATATGAAAGGATTCTGGCAGGTGAATCTGAAGAAGATTTTGATGAAATTCCCTCATATTGTACTAAGTTAAATTTCAGGTTCCCATATGGACTCCAAATATTAACCCAGGCACTTGAATTAAACAAACTTGAATCTGCCCCCACCCCCTAGAGATGTTGTATACCAAATATGAAAGCATTCCGACTGGTGGATTTGAAGAAGATTTTTAAAGAAATTTCCTCATACAGCACTAAGTTGATTTTTTGATTTAAACATATTTTATTGTCGTAAGATGTTGACTGACAAAAGGATTGGAACACAAGTTACTGCAACTTAGTTACGTTCCTCTCCTAATATACAATGGCGAAGCATACATATAAGATTTACATAACGACATTAACAAAATAGCATAATGAGTTAGACTTGAATTAATAAACAGATAGAGAAATGAAGAGAATGTTAAGGTTACCATAGTCATTGGGTTGAGAAATAAACTTCGGATAACTAGTTATTATAAGATAATGTAGAATAGTCAGTGAGGTACACCACGGAATGCGAAAGTGGCAGGCAGTAGTAGGTCTCGTGCGTTCAGCCCCAAAGTCTATACCAGATCTAAATGATGGCCGCATAAAGCCTCTAATCGCGAATTCGTGTTTTTTTTAAAGATTCCAGGTCCTACATCACTGTTCTTACACCCAGGCTGCTAAACTATGAAAATTCGTACGGAATAGCATGGTTAAAACTTGTCTACCACAGTGAGCCCAAATATATTATATCCAGGAACCTGATTTGAACAAACTTGAATCTGACCCCATTAGAGATGTTGTATACCAAATATGAAAGCATTCTGACTAGTAAATATGAAGAAGACTTTAAAAAATTATCCCCCGTATTGAACTATGTTAAAATTTGACCCAAATATTAATCTAAGGAATTGGTTTGAACAATCTGGAATCTGACCCTCATAACAATGATGTATACCAAACATTAAAAGATTCTAACCGGTGATTCTAAAAAAGAAGACTTTTAAAGAATATTCCCCATATTGCCCTAAGTTAAAAATTTGGGCTCCTGTATTGAGCCCAAATATGAACCAAAGGGCTTTAGTTTAATAAACTTGTATCTGACAGCCAGCACCCCCCCCCCCCCCTCCCCATGAATGCTGTATACCACATTTCAAAAGATTCTGACCACTGGTTCTGGAAAATTATTTTTTTTAATTTTTGCAAATATGCTGACTCAGCATTTTTTCGATGCCCACTACATAACACCCTAACATAAACAATGACATTTTTTTTACCATTCAATACTACTGGCCCTAAGGATCCTTCATACCAAATAACAGCTCTCTGTTCCGTGTGGTTTGGGAAATATGGGCATTTGAAAATATTCCTATTTTTAGCTCCTGAGGTTTCCATGGGGATGCAGGAGGTTTTTTTTGCACAAGTCAAGTACTTATGACTCAAGAATACCACATGCCAATTTTGGTTCAAATCGTACGATCGGTTCAGAAAAAAGAAATTTTGGGCGGAGCCAAAAATCTTAAAATATTGCTTCACGAACTTTGTTAGTACAAACCTGATTCTACACCTCAAAAGGAAACTGCGTAACAAATATCAAGTCATTCTACCCCCAGGTTCATGAGAAGATTTTAAAAATATTTTTGAGTATTCATTCAGCCCCCCCCCCCCACCCCCCCTCCCCCCCCCCCCCTATGGGCATGTTGAGATGTTGAGTTGAACAAAAATGCAATGCCTCTTCAGGACCATCACTAACACAAACTTTCACTTGAATTGGCCCAGTGGTTTCGGACAGAGAGCGATTAGATTAGCTCAACTTGACTTTATCATTTGAGCTAAAAATAAAGGAGTAGTCACCAAAGAACTAACTTGGCAAAAGCATGGTTAACATTGGTTGAAGAAAAGTACTGTATCAAAATGGAGTACACATCACTACTGAACCCAAACAACGGCAATCCGGATTATAAGTGCCTTGCCTAAGGACCTTTCAGCTTGAAGTCCAATGTCGTAACCATTGAGCCACCGCCCTCCCCAAGGCAAATTAGTATTTGGGATTAAAATTGAGTGAATCTATCAGTGTGTGAAGAAATAAAGTGAAATGGCAAAATTGTGACAAGAAAATGATTGAGACAGTTTTTCCGAGGAACTAAATTTAAACAAACATGAATCTAAATTCCATATGGATGCTGTACACCAAATATCAAGAGTCTGATTGTTGGTTCTAGAGGAGAAGATTTCTCAAAATTATTCCTGATATTGCACTGAGTTAAAACTCAGGATCCCATACAGATCCCAATAATGAACCCAGGGACTTCACTGAAACAAACTGAATCTGACCTCACAAAGGATCCTGTAAACCCTATACAAGAGTTTGACAGGTGGAGGTGAAGAAAAGTTTGATTTAATTTTTTAAACAAGAGCCCCAATTGCAAGTTGCCTTAATTGCTCACCTGCCAAAATGGTTTAAAAGAAGTATTTGGGGGTCACATTGAGTTAGACATGGTTAATCAACACTACAAAGGAATGAGGTAAATTTTATGGAAAAACACTAAGGAATGCGATACAGGATTTGAACAAACCTGAGCCTAGCATACGCCCTCCTGCCATCCCCTCACCCCACCCATAGAAAGCCCAAATATGAAGCCAGGGACTGAAATTGAACAAACTTGAATCCCCCACCCCCCTCCCATGATGCATACCAAATATCAAAAGATTCTGATTGGTGGATTGGAAGAAGATTTTTAAAGAACATTCCTCATATTGCACTAATCTGAACATTTGGGCTCCCTAAGAGAGCTCGAATATGGACCCAGGGATCTGATTTCAACAAACATGTGTATGAATCTTCCAAAGATGTTATATGTGAAATATGAAAGCCTTTTGGAGCAGTGGTTTGGGAGAAGATTCTTTAATGTTTTTCTCATAACTCACAGGAGTCAAAAAATAGGCCGATGAAATCGTCAGATGTGTACCCATACGCGCAACTAGTAGAAAGCTGTATGACGGAGGACCACCACGGATGCCGACATTATGTACACCATACAAGGTATGGGTACATATAGAAATGGATTGGAGGAGTGTCTAATTTGATGGATAAAGGGTTAATATCTCTGGATCAAATTATCAGATTTATATAAAAAACTATACAGCACAGCACATCAGTAACCTGAATAAATATATAAAGTAACATGACAATCGGATTGATATTTTTTGAGTTATCTCCTGCCAAAGGGATTGGAGGAATTTTCAATTTGAAGGATAAAGGGTTAATATCTCAAGATTAAAATAACAGATTTACACCAAAAACTGTACAGCTCGGTACATCAGTAACCTGAACACAAATATGAAGTAACTTCACAATCTAAGCAATATTTTTCAAGTTATCGAATGCCAAAGGGATTGAAGGAATTTTCAATTTGAAGAATAAAGGGTTAATATCTCAGGATCAAAATAACAGATTTACACCAAAAACTATACAGCTCGGCACATCAGTAACCTAAACACAAATATAAAGTAACTTGACAATCCAAGTAATATTTTTCAAGTTATCGAATGCCAAAGGGATTGGAGGAATTTTCAATTTGAAGGATAAAGGGTTAATATCTCGGGATCAAATCATCAGATTTACACCAAAAACTATACAACTCGGCACATCAGTAACCTGAACACAAATATAAAGCTGACAATCCAAGCAATATTTTTCAAGTTATCAAATGCCAAAGGGATTGGAGGAACTTTCAATTTGAAGGATAAAGGGTTAATATTTCAGGATTAAATTATCAGATTTACACCAAAAACTATACAGCTCGGCACATCAGTAACCTGAACACAAATATAAAGTAACTTGACAATCCAAGAAATATTTTTCAAGTTATCGAATGCCAAAGGGATTGGGGAAATTTTCAATTTGAAGGATAAAGGGTTAATATCTCAGGATCAAAATAACAGATTTACACCAAAAACTATACAGCTCGGCACATCAGTAACCTGAACACAAATATAAAATAACTAGACAATCCAAGCAATATTTTTCAAGTTATCGAATGCCAAAGGGATTGGAGAAATTTTCAATTTGAAGGATAAAGGGTTAATATCTCGGGATCAAAATAACAGATTTACACCAAAAACTATACAGCTCGGCACATCAGTAACCGAAACACAAATATAAAGTAACTTGAAAATCCAAGCAATATTTTTCAAGTTATCGAATGCCAAAGGGATTGGAGGAATTTTCAATTTGAAGGATAAAGGGTTAAGATCTCAGGATCAAATTATCCGATTTACACCAAAAACTATACAGCTTGGCACATCAGTAACCTGGACACAAATATAAAGTAACTTGACAATCCAAGCAATATTTTTCAAGTTATCGAATGCCAAAGAAAATGGATACGGATGCCGGATGGACAGACGGACGGACGAACAGACGGACAGACGGACAAAGGATGGACGAACGACGGATGGTCACCCCGGATGCCAGCATTATGTGTACCATACATAGTATGGGTACACATAAAAATGATGACTCAAAATTTTTTCAAAGTCCTGGAATAGTACCCTATGATGAAACCGATGACAATTTTTTTTACCATTCCTTTCTGCTGTTCCAAAGGAAGCTTCACACAAAATAAAAATTCTCAGTGCCATGCAGTTTTGGAGATATGGGCACTTTACATTTTTTCTATTTTTAGCATCTGTGGTTCCCATGAGGGCGACGGGAATTATATTGGCATAAATTAGGTACTTATGACCCAATGAGTCCTCATATCAAATTTGGTTCAAATTGGCCTCTCAGTTCGTAAAACAGAAATTTTGGTATAACTTGGGCTCCCACAGGAAGCCCAAATGTGAACCCAGGGACTTGGCTTTGGTAAACTAATATCTCACCTCCCTAAGGATGCTGTATACCAAATATTAAAAGATTCTGACTGGTGGATGTAAAGAATAATATTTTTGAAGAATATTCCTCATATTGAACTACAGTTAAACCTAGAAGTCCTGTCACGAATAGTGCGCTTATCTAGGCTCAATTGCGCGTTGGAATTGCGCGCAATTGCCATATCGAATGGCACCCAAAGCACAGCAGGTTGTCTTGGTTACTCATAGAAAACACATGCAATGTTTCTGCCAATGGACCTCCGGGTTACCCGGAGGTCCATTGGCTGAAACATTGCTTGCGCACAGGCCATATGTACAGAATTTGGTAGCTTTACTTGGGCCATAACGCGTACATTAACGCGCATATCAGCGTGCTATTTGTGCGCATTTCATGACAGGACTTCTAGTTTTAACTGTAAGTTATAATTTGGGCTCCCACAGGGAGTCCAAATATGAACCCAGGGACTTGGCTTGAACAAACTTGAATCTCACCCCCTAAGGATGCTGCATAACAAAAATCAAAACATTCCGACTGCTGGATTTGAAGGAGGTCTTAAAAGAAAATTCCTCATTTTAAATTAAGTTACAATTTGGGCTCCCACTGTGAGGCCAAATATGAACCCAGGGACTTGGCTTGAACAAACTTGAATATCACCCCCTAAGGATACTGCATAACAAATATCAAAACATTCCGACTGCTGGATTTGAAGGAGGTCTTAAAAGAAAATTCCTCATTTTAAATCAAGTTACAATTTGGGCTCCCACTGTGAGGCCAAATATGAACCCAGGGACTTGGCTTGAAGAAACTTGAATCTCACCTCCCTAAGGATTATGCGTAACAAATATCAAAAGAGTTTGATTGGATGATCTGAGGAAGAAAATTGTTAATGAATATTTCTCATATTGCACTACTTTGAAAATTTTGGCTCCCACAGAGAGCCCAAATATGGACCCAGGAAATTGATTTCAACAAATATGTGAATCAATCTTCCAAAGATGTTATATGTGAAATATGAAAGCTTTTGGAGTAGTGGTTTGGGAGAGGAAGGTTCTTTAATGTTTTCCCTATTATCCAGCGTGTTAAAAAATGCTGACTCAGCTCTTTTTCAAAAGTTCTGAAAAAGTACCCTATGATAAAACCAATAGCAATTTTTTTTGACCATTCCATCCTGTTGGTCCTAAGGAAGCTTCACACCAAATAAAAATTCTCAGTGCTGTGTGATTTTGGAGATATGGGCATTTTAATTTTTTTCTATTTTTAGCTCCCGCAGTTCCCATCCGGGCAATGGGAAATATTTTTTTTGCATAAATTAATTACATATGACCCAATAAGCCCAAATATCAAATTTGGTTCAAATCAGCCCCTCAGTTTGGAAAATAGAAATTTTGGGTGGGGCAAATACAGCCCCTCGAACTTCACTTAACAAATCTGAGAGTACACCTCAAAAGGAAGCTGCACACCAAATATCAAGACTCGGCTACTGCTGGTTCGTGAGAAGAAGATTTTTAAAGATTTAGGCACACTTTTTGGGCGTGGCCCTACCGAGGGGCAGGGCAACTTGATTTGAACAAACATGAATTGATATATGATAGGGAACATGCACATCAGATTTGGTTAGATTTGATCAAGTAGTTTGTGAGAAGTCGATAATGTGAAGTGGACGACAACGGACGACATCGACGGACAAAAAGAGATTAGTAAAGCTCCCCTTTAGCTTTGCTCAGGTGAGCTAAAAATTATCCCATATATAGCTTGAAGTTAAAATTCCCACGGGCAGAATACATATCAACTCTAGACACATGATCTGAAGTTGAATCTGCACCCTTTCCCTCCCCCCACCCCCACCACCAACATACACAAACACACAAGAATGTTGCATACTAAGTACCAAAAGATTCTACAGGTGGTTCTGATGAAGTAGAATTTTGAAGAATATTCCTAATATTGCAGGAGTCAATAAAGGGACTTGACTGGAACAAACTTGAATCTGACCCACGTATGAATGTTGTATGTCAAAATTAATATCAAAAGATTCTGATAGGTGGTTCTAAAAGAGAAAACTTTTAAAGAATATTCCCAATATGTATTAAATAAAAATTCAGGCTCCCATACAGAGCCCAAAATATAAACCTGCATGGGTATTTGATCTGAACAAACATGAATCTGCCCCAACTACAATTTTATAATGTTGTATACAAAACATCAGAACATTCTGACTGGTGTTTCTGGAGAAGGAGATCTTTAAAGAATATTCCATAAGTTAAACCTCAAACTCCTGTATTGAGCCAAATATAAACCTGGAGGCTTGATTTGAACAAAATATAAAAAAAAAATTCAGATATGAATCAGAAAAAGATTTTTAAAGATTATTCCTCATAGTTAAAATTCAGGCTCTCATAGGGAGCCCACACAGCAACACAGCAACTCAGTCTGAACAAACTTGAATCAGGCAACTCAATTTGAACAAACCCAAATCTGACCTCTCTAAGGATGTTGTATATCACATTTCTAGAGAAGAATTTTATACAAGCTGCTCATATTGCACCAAGTTAAAACTTGGCCTCCTACTAGTAAGAGGACTTGATGTGAACAAATGTGAATTCCTGATTCTAGTGGTTGACACACCGGTATATTGTATACATGTATGTATGTGCCAGCCACTCTGTGATTAACTAAGACTGACTTCAATTCATTCCAAGAAGAACACACACCATTTACTGGGCATTTGGATGTTTGTGAAGAAAAAAATAAAATGAAAGTGTCAATGACACTGTAGCTCAACTTGTCAAGACAAAGACATGCACATGTATAGTATGTGACACAGCAATGACAAACATCTAGGTAATGACCTGATAACAAAGGTACATATAAAGTATTGTAATGGTCTGTACATAAATACTGACCGTTGCCTGTAACAAATGTATAGGTAAAGTATTGTAAAGGTGGGTGACAGTCAGATGCTAAACTAGAAAAGAAAACTTTGAGTCCCAGAGTGGGTCTGACTGAACCCCAAAATATTTGTTCTCATAGCACAGTGATAACAAAGGCACCCCAAACACACTCGTTCCTGTCCCAAGGTGAAAACAAAGGTACCCAAGAAGTTTTGTGAAGATCAATTCATAAATACGAGCTGTATAGAACTTGTGACAAAAAACTGATTGGACCTAATTTTGGTACAAAATGGCCACTGGCAGCCATCTTGAATTTTGGACCGTACCCAGAAACACTCATTCTCGTCCCAAGGTGATAACAAAGGTACCCAAGAAGTTTTGTGAAGATCGGTTCATAAATACAGCCTCTACCCTGAGCCGTATTGACATGTGTGCTCACATTGTGCAAGTAGCACTGAATAAGTCAAAGTTCATCTAATTTGCATAATTTCTGCACGAAAAAAAACCCCTTAGAATATGTGATGTATTCCATGTTACTAAACATTCATACAAAAATTTATTCAAATCAGAACTTTCATACAGAAGTTCTGTACAAAAGACTGATTGCACTAATTTTGGTACAAAATGGCTGCTGGTGGCCATCTTGAATTTCGGACCACACCCAAAAACACTCGCTCTCATCCCACGGTGATAACAAAGGTACCCAACAAGGTTCGTAAAGATTGGTTCATAAATATGGCCTCTCGTCTGAGCTGTATAGAAGTTGTGTACAAAAAACTGATTAGACCTAATTTCGGTACAAAATGGCCACTGGCAGCCATCTTGAATTTTAGACCGCACCCAGAAACACTCGTTCTCGTCCCAAGGTGATAACAAAGGTACCCAAGACATTTCGTGAAGATCAGTTCATAAATACAGACTCAAGTCTGAGCCGTATTGACATGTGTACTTAATGTGTGTAAGTTGCACTGAAATATCAAAGTTCATCTAATTTGCATAATTTCTGCACGAGAAAAAAACCCGTATTATATGTGATGTATCCCATGGTACTAAACATTCACACAAAAAATTATTCAAATCAGCGCTTTCATATGGAAGTTCTGTGCAAAAATCTGATTGCACCTAATTTTGTACAAAATGGCTGCCATCGGCCATCTTGAATTTCGGACCGGACCCAAAAACACTCGTTCTCGTCCCACGGTGATACCAAAGGTACCCAAGAAGTTCGTAAAGATCGGTTCATAAATACGGCCTCTAGCCCGAGCCGTATTGGCATTTGCACTTACAGTGCTGAAATTAACACAAAAAACATCAAAATTAGTCTAATTTGCACAATTTACGCACGAGAAAAAAACCCGTATTATATGTGATGTACCCCATGGTACTAAACATTCATACAAAAAATTATTCAAATCAGAGCTTTCATATGGAAGTTCTGTACAAAAAACAGATTTCTGCATCATCGGTACAAAATGGCGGCTGGCAGCCATCTTGAATTTTGGACCGCACCCAAAAACACTCGTTCTCGTCCCACGGTCATAACAAAGGTACCCAAGAAGTTTCGTAAAGATCGGTTCATAAATACGACCTCTAGCCCGAGCCATAGCCAATTGTTGACGTATGGACAGACGGACAGACGGACTGACGACGGGCCATGACAATAGCTCAATGGAGAGCAATTGACATATCTGAGTAGCTACAAGGAGAGTGATTTTTGTTGCGGCACTGAATTTTTCACAAAGCAAAATCTGCTGCATCTTAAATTTAACCTGAATTAAACTTCACTCATATTAAATGTATACGGATGTGTTTAATTTATTTATTTATTGGTGTTTAATGTCGCATAATTATGCACAATGGCTAATCGTGACAGTGACAGTTTTACAGGCGGAGGAAGCCGGAGTTCCCGGAGAGAACTACCGAGCATCAACAAACAACTGTCAGCTCCCCAACATTCTAACTCTGGTCAAGCTCTGCTCAAGCAGGGTTACAGCAGCTGAAGACATGTGCACCATCGATGACCAGTACGCCTTAGTACACAGCATCATCGTGCCCCCATGTAGGCAACTGGGATAAAGTGCCTTGCCCAAGGACACAATGCGCGTCATCCCGGACGGGGATCGAACTCGGAACCTCTAGCATAGAAGTCCAACAGTCTACCACAGAGCCACCGCGCTCCCAATGTGTTTAATATTACAAAACATGTACAAGAATATTTAAAAGAGGCCCCCTCCTTAAATGCTTACCTAATAAATTTGTTTAGAGAAGAATTTAAGGTCACGTTCATCATCTGCATGTTAATATTTATTTATTTTTATTTATTGGGTTTTACAACACTTTCGAAAACCATGGTCACCCCACATCGGACAGTTTATGGGTGGTGGAAGCCAGAGTACTGGAAAGAACCAGTGAAAACTGGTGAGCATCTGACATACCCCCAGCATACTAACTCCATACAAGCAGTGTTAGCATTTGTAGAAGACAAGTGCACCATTGACATGCAGTACGCCTTTGTACAAAGCGCCACCATTCCCCACTTGGGCAATAGGCATTAAGTGCCTTTTTATCCAAGGACACAACACAGTTATCCCTAGCAGGGATCAAACCATGGACCTTTCAGTTTGAAATCCAATGGTCTACCTTCTGAGCTACTGTGCTCCCATCTTATACTTAATCTAATTTAGCTATGAGTGTGGGGAAGAAGGGTGGGAGATTTTTGCCTAAAATCTCTCAAACCTCTTCAAAAAACATTCTGAAACAAAGAGAAAAAAAATCCCTTAGTGGACTCCTTTCAACTACCCACACCCCCCACCCCCAGGGCAGAAGTTCATTTTTTTCATAAAATCTGATAAAATAACAAATGAAAGAGTCAATGACTCTGTAGCTCAACTTGGATATGACAGGAATTAGTACTTGCTGTGACCAAGACAACTGAATAATGAATATGACAGGAATTAGTATTTGTTTTGGCCCAGTCAACAATAATAAAAGAATTACAAGATGACTGTAATGGACTACAGATTAAGACGAATCATTGTAGATTATTATTTTTGTGTGGAAATTTTCAGTCCCAAACAAAATATTTTCAGACTAAAATTTTTTCTTCTTCTTCTTAAAATTGACCAAAATGCATCAAAACACAAAAAACTAATTTCCGGATTTTGGTCCAAAATTTTCTAAGTCCCACCCGGACCCCAAATTTTCAGTGTAAAAAATTTTATTTTTTTTTTGTCTTAAAATTGACCAAAACGCATAAAAAACCAAAAAACTAATTTCCGGATTTTGGTCCAAAATTTTCTAAGTCCCACCCGGACCCCTAATTTGCATAATTTATTCACGAGAAAAACTCTGTATTATATGTAATGTATCCCATGGTACTAAACATTCATACAAAAATTTATTCAAATCAGATCTTTCATTTGGAAGTTCTACGCAAAAATCTGATTGCACTTAATTTTGAACAAAATGGCTGCTAGCGGCCATCTTGAATTTCAGACTGGACCCAAAAACACTCCTTCTCGTCCCACAGTGATAAAAAGGTACCCAAGAAGTTTCGTGAAGATCGGTTCATAAATACGGCCTCTAGCCCGAGCCGTATTGGGATTTGCACTCACAGTGCTGAAAGTAACACTAAATAAATCAAAGTTAGCCTAATTTGCATAATTTACGCACAAGAAAAAAACCTGTAATATATGTAATGTATCCCATGGTACTAAACATTCATACAAAAAATTATTCAAATCAGAGCTTTCATATGGAAGTTCTGTACAAAAAACAGATTTCGGCATCGTCGGTACAAAATGGCTGCTGGCAGCCATCTGGAATTTGGGACTGCACCCAAAAACACTCGATCTCGTCCCACGGTCATAACAAAGGTACCCAAGAAGTTTTGTAAAGATTGGTTCATAAATACGGCCTCTAGCCCGAGCCATAGCAGCTTGGCACTTACAGCTCTGAAACTAACACTAAATAAATCAAAGTTAGTCTAATTTGCATAATTTACGCACGAGAAAAAAACCCATATTATAAGTGATGTATCCCATTGTACTATACATTTATACAAAACTTTATTCAAATCAGAACTTTCATACAGAAGTTCTATACAAAAAACTGATTTTTGCATCATCGGCACAAAATGGCCGCTGGCAGCCATCTTGAATTTCGGACCACACCCAAAAACACTCGTTCCCGTCCCAGGGTCATAACAAAGGTACCCAAGAAGTTTCGTAAAGATTGGTTCATAAATACGGCCTCTAGCCCGAGCCATAGCAGCTTGGCACTTACAGCTCTGAAAGTAACACTAAATAAATCAAAGTCAGTCTAATTTGCATAATTTACGCCCGAGAAAAAAACCCGTATTATATGTGATGTATCCCATGGTACTAAACATTTATACAAAACTTTATTCAAATCAGAACTTTCATACAGAAGTTCTGTACAAAAAACTGATTTTTGCATCATCGGTACAAAATGGCCGCTGGCAGCCATCTTGAATTTCGGACCACACCTAAAAACACTCGTTCCCGTCCCAGGGTCATAACAAAGGTACACAAGAAGTTTCGTAAAGATCGGTTCATAAATACGACCTCTAGCCCGAGCCATAGCCAATTGTTGACGTACGGACAGACGGATGGACGGGCGGACGGACGGACGGACGGATGGACGGACGGACGTACGGGTATATATACACTTGTGCAAATTTTGACTCGTGGGGTGTGTTAAGAGTATGAATTGGTGTTGTGGGTAGCACCCTAGCTGGCCGTTATTGTGGGCATTTCTGTCTATTTTGAGGTGGGGTGCAGTGGTCGTTTTTGTCCATCACGTTTGGGGTGCGCAGCAGGGTTCCAGTCTATAGAGAAGTCAGACGTGACGTCACGAGTTGGTTGCCATTGACAGTGTTATGAAAACAAACATATCAGTCATTGCAAACCTGTATTAATATCTCCAAACTAAATAGAGTATAAAACAAAATTTCCACAAATAATTTCGAATTTTATCAGCGTTATCTATTTATTTTAGGTTCAGTATGTACCATATCTCTTCACAGTGAAGCAAAATCTCGATAATATGAAAAATACGTGTACGGTTTATATTCATTTATTGTCATGCCTGCATAAAAAACGTCCAGCAGGACATGGGGATTTTTGTGAATGATGACTGCTATTTTTCCCGTAATGATAGGGATAAAGACGGAAAGTTCCAGCAGAATGCTGCCTAATGTTCAGTGGTGGCGCCTGATTTCTCCTCATCGGTGGGGAGGGACTAATTTCTAAATGATATTAGGTTTTCCATTAATGCTGTGCCTGTGCGGTGAGGGGGTGTGGGGGGGGGGGGGGGAGGACTCAATAAGTTTCCTGTTGCTTGCACTCGAAATTCGACTCAGGACCCTTCAAATCGATATTTTTTAAGTGTTTTTTTCTGTTTCTGCATCTGTTTCTAAATATGATCACAAGAAGTATAATGGCAAGACTACCTGACGTTTACAACGCTGCACGCGGTAGGGGACTTTCACCCCAGGTGTTGGTTGCCGGGTCCTATTTTACAAATAAAATAGAGCTTGCTTACCACGGTGAACCAACAGTGCTCCACTTCCCACAGGGAATAGTTAATATTTATCTTTGTACTTCGACAAGACTCACTTTAGAGGCATCACAATGTCAAAATTGCACAAGAAGGAGAGAAAATGTTATTTATTACTCCATCGCATCACTCACTTCGTGGGGAAAACCATTTGGGAAATGGTGGGGCTGCCAAGTATAACATACGGTACGGAAGTGGTACCCCTAAACCAGACGGCCGTAAAGAGCTTGGAAATCCTGCAGAACGATGCAGGCCGATGGATAACGGGGTCGAGTAATGCCGCAGCACTAGAAGCAATCAGGGGTGAGCTTGGGTGGATGAGGATCAAGGACAGGATAGACCTGTTGAAGCTCGGTTATCTTAATTATTTGGTAAATCTCCCCTACAGCCGATGGTGTAAAGTAATGTTCCTGAGAATTTTCAACTCAAATATCAAAACGGGGTGGATGGTGCAAGTGAGGGAGCTAGCAGAGAACTACTCATTGGAGATCTCGGACCTGGACGTTGGGGCAAACCCGGGTAAAAAAATCGCCAGAGAAAGGGTCATGGAGGATTGTAACCGTAATTGGCGAGAGGGGGTCAAATCAAAGAGGTCTTTGGATGGCCTGCGTGATAAAAAGAAGCCAGGTTTTGAAGAGTACCTTGATGGCACCTTTGGGGGGGGGGGGGGGGTCACTGTTGTTCAAGCTGAGGTCGCGATCCCCGGAGTTGAGGATAAAAATTGGGAAAGATGGTGAAAGGGAGTGCCAGATGTGTAACTTGGACATGGTGGAGACCCTGGAACACTTTCTTCTAGAATGCCCAAAGTATCAGTCTAAAAGAATGAGATTCACTGGGAGTATAATGGGGAAGTGGGATGGGAGAATGAAGGACATGTGGTTAGGGGGAGACTCAAAGGAGGGGGTTAATATGCTAAGCGGAGAGATTGGGAAGAATGGGACAAGGGATATCATCAAGCAGTTCGTTTCCGAGTGTTGGGAGGAGAGGAGAAGCGTTGGAATAGGGAGGCAGTTGGGAGTACAGGGGTAACCATGGCCTTCTCGTCCGAGAACCGCGACAAATCAGCGGCTGGCCAAAGTGTTATTATTACTCACGTCTAATCAGCAAATCCCTTAGTGTGGGTCACACTACCAACTGAAATACCCCAAAATCTCAAAATATATCGTGAAATATCACGAAATACACCATTAAAAAGCAAAGTTTATTCTGCCAGCATTCGGTCACTTCTAGATCACTCCCGACTGGCGAATGATCACGGGCATTGGTTCTACATTATACCGGCACTCCTGCGTAGCGACGATGGGGTAGCAGTTGACTTGAAGATCCCAGGTCTATTTTTTGCAGACGATTTGGTGCTAGTGTCAGAAAGCGAAGAGGGACTATCGAAAATGCTGGCAATAGTTGGGAAATATGGGAACAAATGGTGACTCGAACTTAATGAAAGCAAGAGCAAATTTATATCACGGGGTCGCATAGTGGACCCCACTCGACGGTGGAGAGTGTGTGTGTGGGGGGGGGGGGGGGGGGGGGTAGCAGCCAACTTCTTAGTGTAGGAGAGACAGGTGACTACGAGTATTTGGGGGTAAATATAAACATAACAGGAAGAGGCATCTACCGAAGCCACACAAATAAATTGATTCTTAAGGGGAGGTGAATGCTTCACAAAATGGAACTTATAGGGAGAAACAGATTCAATAAGGTTTTCGTGGGGAAAATAATTTGGGAAATGGTGGGTCTGTCAGAATAATATATGATACAGAAGTGGTACCCCTAAACCAAACGGCTGTAAAGAGATTGGAAACCTGCAGGCCGATGGATAACTGGCTCGAGTAATGCCGCGACACAAGAAACCAATCAGGGGAGGGGGGGGGGGGGGGCTTAGGTGGATGAGGGTCAAGGACAGGATACACGTATTGGAACTCGGTTGCATGTACCTTAATTATTTGATAAATCTCAACGCCAGCCGATGATGTAAAGTAATGTTCTAGAGTATATAGGACTCAAATATAAAGACAGGGTGGATGGTCCAAGTGAGGGAGCTAATAGAGAACTACTCATTGGAGATCTTGGACCAAGAAATAGGGGCAAACCAGGGTAAAACAAATCGTCAGAGAAAGGGTGATGGAGGATGGAAACTTTAACTGGCGGGGGGGGGGGGTGTCAGATCGAAGAGGTCTCTGGGTAGCATGGGTGATAAAGAGAAGCCTGGTTTTGAAAAGTACCTTGATGACATCTTTGGGTGGTCATTGTTGTTCCAGCTGAGGTCGCGGTCCCTGAATCTGAGGGGAAAATGGTGAAAACGGTGAAAAGGAGAGCCAGATGTGTAATTTAGACGTGGTGGAGACCCTAGAACACTTTCTACTAGAATGCCGAAAATAACAGTCTAAAAGAATAAGATTCACTTGGAGTATAATGGGGAAGTGGGATGGGAGAATGAGGGGAGAGTGGTTAGTGTGAGACTCAACGGAGAGGGTTAATATGCTAATCGGAGAGATTGGGATGAATGAATGCGGTAAGGGGTGTTATCAAGCGGGTTGCCTCCGAGTGTTGGGAGGAGAGAAGAAGGGTGGGAAGAGGGAGGCAGTTGGGAGTACAGGGGTAACCAAGGCCTCCTCACCCGAGAACCGCAACAAATCAGCGGCCAGCCAAAGTGTTATTATTATATTACCTGCAATTTAATTATGAGTGTTTGAGGTAACTTCCAGCATCTATGGCTACACTATCAGTATAAAGTCAAGCTTCACCAATGGTAATATCTATACTGACAACCAGATGCCTTGGTTACCGCATCCTATTGTACCACTAAAACAGAACTTGTGTACAACAATAAACATGCACTGATCCAATTAGTCCAACTTGACTGAACAACTTGAAATCCAGCAAGAAGCCTGGCCTGATACAACATATTTCATGCTACTAAGCCAACATGAAGTCACTCTTCGGGAATTTACAGAGCAACAGTTTTCAGGCACTTCAATTTGGGCATGAATGAAAACATTTTCAAGTCAAGCTTGATATGAAGATTTTGAACCCTTTTAATTAGATATAAAAATATAAACAAGAGGCCCCACGAGGCCTGATTCGCTCATCTTGAACAGAACACAATATAAACAGGGTCCAAGAATGAGTCTACATCAAGCAATCCATCTCCATAGGATACGCTCTCAAACCTTGAATCCCTCAGGAGCGACAAAATAATCCAGGCATCATGCCTCTTCTTCATTTGATGATAATGTAAAATGTAAAGCTCCCCTATGAAACCGCTTGATACAACTTATCTTAGTAAATCTTAGTTACACACCCCTAGAGGGTACTGAATACAAAAGACACTTTTTTATAGGAAAATAAAATCAATCTAAATCCTTCAAAATGCTTTTTGGAACAGAAAAATCACCTAAAAGCCCCCCCCCCCCCCCCCCCCACCACCACCAATCCTTCAAAACACATTTTGGAACAAAAAGTATCATCTGAGCAGGACGAGGGATCATATGGTCATTTTCCGCATAAAATCAATCTAAATCCTCCAAAACTCATTTTGGAGCCAAACATTTTTTTAAAAAATCATCCAGATTGCTCACTACGTTGTTCCAAGTTATCACACGAATGAGCTAAATATTCATACAAATCTATTAAGTTAGGTTAACTGTGGATGGAAAAATCAGACAGGAATGGTTACCAAACTTGATCAAGATATTATTGAGATCAACTCATAACAACAAGAGGCTCCAAGGAGCCTTAATCGCTCATCAGCCAAAGTGGTGGTTCATCAACACTACAAAGGAATGAAGTCATGAGAGATAAATTTTATGGAACTAGGGCCATGGCTTGAACAAACTTGAATCTTACCCCCCTAAGGATGTTGCATACCAAATATCAAAAGCATTCATCTACTGGATCTGAAGAAGAAGACTTTTAAAGAAAATTCCTCATTTTGAACTAAGTTATCATTTGGGCTCCCACAGTGAGCCCAAATATGAACCCAGGGACTTGGCTTTAACAAACATGAATCTCACCCCCTAAGGATGCTGCATGCCAAATATCCAAAATATCCAAACATTCCACCTGCTGAATCTGAAGAAGATTTTTGAAGAAAAATTCCTCAAATTGACTAAGTTATAATTCAGGCTCCCATAGGGAGCCCAAATATGGACCCAGGGACTTGGCTTTAATAAAGTTGAATCTCACCTCCCCCCAAGGATGCTACACACCACTTA
Source organism: Pictodentalium vernedei (assembly GCA_031216915.1). Classification (NCBI taxonomy): domain Eukaryota; kingdom Metazoa; phylum Mollusca; class Scaphopoda; order Dentaliida; family Dentaliidae; genus Pictodentalium; species Pictodentalium vernedei. The sequence goes on along the minus strand of CM062291.1, from coordinate 7,196,364 downwards.
TCAAAACATTCCGACTGCTGGATCTGAAGAAGAAGATTTTTTAAGAAAATTCCTCATTTCAAACTAATTCAAGCTCCCACAGTGAGCCCAAATATGGACCTAGAGACATGGCTTGAACAAACTTGAATCCCCCCTCCCCCGTAAGAATGCTGCATACCAAATATCAAAACATTCCGACTGCTGGATCTGAAGAAGAAGATTTTTAAAGAAAATTCCTCATTTTGAACTAAGTTATAATTCGGGCTACCACAGTGAGCCCAAATATGAACCCAGGAACTTGGCTTGAAGAAACTTGAATCTGAACCCCATTAAGCATGCTGCATACCCAATATCAAAAGATTCTGCCTGCTGGATCTTGAGAAGAAGATTTTAAAGAAATTTGCCTGAAATGCACTAAGTTCAAATTGGGCTCCTATACTGAGACCAAATATGAACCCAGGGGCCAATTTGAACAAACTTGAATCAGATCCACCCCACAATGTTGCATACCAAATATCAAAAGATTCTGCCTGCTGGATCTGGAAAAGAAGATTTTTTAAGAAATTTGTCTGAAATGCACTAAGTTCGAATTCGAGCTTTTATAGTGAGCCCAAATATGAATCCAGGGGGGCCAGTTTGAACAAACTTGAATCAGATCCACCCCACAACGTTGCATCCCAAATATCGAAAGATTCTGCCTGCTGGATCTTGAGAAGATTTTTTAAGAAATTTGCCTGAAATGCACTAAGTTCGAATTCAGGCTTCTATACTGAACCCAAATATGAATCCAGGGGGCCAATTTGAACAAAGTTGAATCAGATCCACCCCACAATGTTGCATACCAAATATCAAAAGATTCTGCCTGCTGGATCTGGAGAAGAAGATTTTTTAAGAAATTTGCCTGAAATGCACTAAGTTCGAATTTGGGCTTCTATACTGAGCCCAAATGTGAATTCAGGGGGCCAATTTGAACAAACTTGAATCAGATCCACCCCACAATGTTGCATACCAAATATCAAAAGATTCTGCCTGCTGGATCTGGAGAAGAAGTTTTTTTTAAGAAATTTGCCTGAAATGCACTAAGTTCGAATTCAGGCTTCTATAATGAGCCCAAATGTGAATCCAGGGGGCCAATTTGAACAAACTTGAATCAGATCCACCCCACAATGTTGCATACCAAATATCAAAACATTCTGCCTGCTGGATCTGGAGAAGAAGATTTTTTAAGAAATTTGCCTGAAATGCACTAAGTTCGAATTCAGGCTTCTATACTGAGCCCAAATATGAATCCAGGGGGCCGATTTGAACAAACTTCCATCAGATCCACCCCACAATGTTGCATACCAAATATCAAAAGATTCTGACTTCTGGATCTGGAGAAGAGGATTTTTTAAGAAATTTGCCTGAAATGCACTAAGTTCGAATTTGGGCTTCTATAGTGAGCCCAAATATGAATCCAGGGGGGCGATTTGAATAAACTTGAATCAGATCCATACCAAGATGCTACATAGCAAGTATCAAAAGATTCTGCCCCCTGGTTCTGGAGAAGATTTTTTAATAATTTTTCTATAATTCATACGGTGATATCAGAGTTATGCTCCATACAGAGCCCCCAAGGGACGTGGCCATTTCATTTGAACAATATGAATTGACATATGGTAATGAACATCCATACCAAGTTTCTGGCAAATCGACCTAGCGGTTTCAGAGGATAAGTTGTTTGAAAAATGTCCATGATGCTGGATGGATGACGGACGGAAAGTGATAAGTTTAGCTCCCTTCGGTGAGCTAAAAATCAGCCAGATTGGTCAATGGCCAATGTTTGTTCCGAGTTTTCATACTAACAAACTCAAAATTCATGAAAATCCATTAACTAAGGGGCATAATTCTGCCAAGAAATGTTGATCAAGGTGGAATTCTTGATTAGCTCCGTCCAACTTGGCCAAATAACTCAGATTACCAAGTATCATGAGAATCCATCCAGCCATTCTTGAGTTATGGCTGTCAACGCCATACAACAGCATATGCCTGCCACCTAGCCAAACTATAAGTAGAGGTTTAGAAGAGAAAAAACTGAATTAAAAATAGCAGCAGCCACATTTAAAAACAAGAGGCTCCCACAGGGCCAGAATGCTCATCTGATAAGTCATGCCCACCTCATTTACATTGTCAGAATGGATTTATGATGATCATATAAAATTTGCATGTCTTTAAGTTTTTCCATCATTAATTACTTCAGTACAACAGACACATACATTTAATTATTTATTGGTGTCAGCATCTCTGGGCTATATGATGACTCAACATAAGCATAAAATGATGTTTTGCTAATCGTTTATGCCCATGTTGCCCACTGAATGAGGGACTGCATCCCAGCGGTTTAGGTTACCAGGACCTATTCTACTAGTAAAACATAATTGTTCACCTCAGTAAATGAGCACCGATTCATTTCCCAGGGTTCCCATCAAGAACAATACAATAAGGGCAGGAAATCCTGATGAGCTCATTTCTGTCAGGTGTAATATGAGATACTTTTTGCTGACATTTTTTGAAACTTAAAAAAAAAAACAGGCCAAGTTTGACTGAAAACAGAATTAAAGGGTGACATGTTTTCTGACTTCACCACCACCCAACACCCCTCATCTGGTGACCTCAACCAAATACCATTTAAGTTGCATCCCTGAAACAAATAAAATTTAAGGCTCCTTCCAAAGTGTCAGTGAGCTTGTTCCTGTGAGGTCTGATATGATATGTCTCTGCTGATTTCTTTTGGAAATGTTATTAAAAAAATTGGACAAGGAAGACTGAAAAGAGAATATATTGGGTCAAGCGTTATTTTCTGACTCCACCACCACTCCAACACCCTCCTCTGGTGATCCTGAAAACCAGTCAAGTTGCATGCCTTGAAGAAATGTAATTTGGTGCACCTTCCAATGCTAAATAGCAAATACAATGAAGCCCACTTAATTGGTTCTCTCTTAATTGAATACCCCTGTTAACTGAATAATATTTACAAACACAAATTCATTTACCATACCTTCAGTACAAATTTGACCTGTTAATTGCTTACAGGTTATGGAGCAGATTCCTGTTAACTGAATAAAAAATACTGCAATATGTTGAGAAATTGCTCTGATAAACAACAAATTTCCCTTGTTTATGGAGCTTTTTGCCTCAGTACGTCCAATACAGTCATTCATTGTATTATATATTGTTTGACAGAAATCACAGAGCTCTGTCAAGCAATATATAATTGAATAAATGCCCAGTTAATCTGTGGAATACAAGAAAGTAACCAGTTGGCTATTCAAGTAACCAAGTGGCTATTCAAGCAACAGAGTTCCACTGTACCAAAAGATTTGACTGAATGGTTTAGTAGAAAAAGTTCTCCAAACACTTGGAATACTTCATGCTAACTTGGAATCATTCATAGTGCACCCCATAATGTTGGCCGACATTCCCCTTAAGTCACAGACATTTGCACCCCACGTTATTCAGCTCCTACTATACAATATGCTACCTTGGAATCATTCATTGTGCAACCCATAATGTTGGACAACATCCCCCAAAGTTACAGACATCTGCACCAACATGTTATTCAGCTCATAATACAGACACACTAACTTGGAATCATTCATTGTGGGGGTATGGTGGCTCAGTAGGCAGAGGTGCAGGCTGCAAGCCGAGAGGTCCTCGGTTCGAATCCCACCTGCGGCAATCATGTTATGTCCTTGGGCAAGACACTTCACCCCCACTGCCCATGTAGGGCATGGTGGCGTTGTGTGCTAAGGCGTACTGCACATCAATGGTGCACTTGTCTTCAACCAATCCTAATCCTGCTTGTGTGGAGTTAGTATGTTGGGGAGCTGACAGTTGCTCGCCGTTGCTTGGTGGTTCTCTCTGGGTACTTCGGCTTCCTCCACCCGTAAAACCGTCATGGTTATGATTAGCCATTGTGCAGAAATATGTGACCTTAACACCAATAAATAAATAATCATTCATTGTGCACCCCATAATGTTGGCCGACATTCCCCTTGAGTTACAGACATCTGCACCCCATGTTATTCAGCTTCCCTTAAGATATAATTGAATAAATGCCCAATTTATCTGTAGAATATAGGAAAGTAACCAAGTGGCTATTCCAGTAACAGGAGTTCCACTGTATCAAAAGATCTGACTGAATGGTTTAGTAGAAAAAGTTCTCCAAACACTAGGGATACTTCACGTCATTCTTGAACTCTTTAACCCCTACTCCTGTAGCCCTGTAAATGCAGGTAAATAAGATTTTGTGAAAATCATTTTCTTGTGCCTTAGATTGTCAAAAAGTAATTATTTGGTCAGTCAAAATCCATTAGAGTCAAGCTAGTATGCCAAACTCTCTATAATTAATGAATGCCTATGGAGAATGAGAATATGGGTTTGGAAAAAAATATTTATATATAGATGTTTAATGTCAGCATCTGAGCTACATCATGACATGACATAAGTATTTGTTTGTTGGTGGTTAACGTCACATAGTTATGCACCATGGCTAATCGTGACACAACATGGAGATGAAGTCAAGCTTAGACAATCGTTAATCAACATGTTGCCCATTTTAGAGGACCATGACATAAGTATAAAGACAAGTTTTGTGAATCATTTATGTTACCCATTTACTGAGGGATTGCACCCAAGCAGCATTGGTTACCAGGTCCTATTTCACTGGTGGAGGAAAACAAATCTACCTCAGCAGACATGATGACCTTCACTTCCCGGTTGTCCTCGGGTGGGTTGGGTTGGTGTGATTGGGTGGGTGAGTGCATTTGAGAAAATTGAGATTAAAAAAAGTAATTTACCTTTACCTGAGTTTTCAATTTAAGTTTTTTTTACTTCAGGAAACTTTGAGAAAAACTATTTTGTTATTTATTAGTGTTTATTAAGGTAATTGACAGCAGTTGTCACTATATATGACCACACAATGAAAAAATCTTTTTAAAATAATTTACAGTAAGCTATGAAAATGCTTTAACCTAGATAAAACTTTTGAAAACTTAAAAGTTGTAAAGCCCTATCATTCAATGACATGCTGGATTACCACTTTAAGAAACCTGAGTTGCCTACAAAAGATGTTTTTTTTTATTTTATTTACAGCACTGTCTGTATTTGAGTGAATAGTTAAGCATCTTGTATTGGAATAGGGATCAAATGATAAATAGACTCAACTTGTCCCCAGTTGAAAGCGAAATTTATGAAACATATGGGTTAAATTAAGCATGTACCTCTCCAGAGGCTCGGTCCAACTATATTTTACTGAACTCATTCTGTGAGTCTCACTGTAAATCCAGGACTTGGAGACTCTTTACTAAGCCTTCTTACTACATGGGTTGATATATATGGTACCAAAATTTCCTTTTTATAGCATGAAGCCAATACTAACAACCTAGCACTGTGCAAAGATTTTATAATTCTATCCAAAAATAATTAATTTCCTTCAAAAGAAGGCATAACTGAATGTAAGAAACATAAAATGTTCCACATATTTTACATCTGGCGACTATAAAAGATGGCAAAATCGTGTTCTCAACTAAAATAAAATTTTCCGCAGACACCAAATGAAAGTGTCAATGACACTTGTCTGTGTGTTATGTTTGATGAAAAAGATAATGTTCAATGTTTATGAAGGGATTATGAAATAACAAAAGAATTGTGATAATAGGGAATATGTTAAGTTTTGTTAACTGTATACTATGTTTACAATAAAAATAATATGAGGTGTAGACTGTACTAAAGAATTGAGGGGTGGGTTAATGTGGCCCTCACAGTTAATGTATGTGGCCTCACAGTTAATATATATCAACGAAAGTTACCAATTTACAGTGAAATTATTTGAAAACGAGTCTCCTCTAGACATCAAACGGAGTCTTCCTACAAAGTTACAATGAAATTCCTCCATATTAAATATGACCTGCAGACTGTGATAAAAGTTTTGGGGTTTTTGGCTTGGGCAGCCATCACGGTTGACCAATCGTGACCAAAAGGGGATGTTCTCATCTAGACATGACTCCAAACCAGCATATCAAATTAAGTGGCGATCGGATGAGAACTACAGAGTGTAGCCTGTGCTAAAGGAAAATGTGAACAGACTTACAGACTCACAAAATTGTTATCTTAAAATAAGCTTGCAATGTTTCATGTTCAAGTTTATGCTAAGATAATAAGCCTGCACAAGCTAACTTTCAAATGTACATGAAACATTGCAAACTCAATTGTTAGCTTGTGCAAGCACGCAGTGTTACCTTATGCATGCTCGCCAATCCTTTTGTTCATTTATTGGTGTTTACGATTACTTTTAGCTGCATAGGCTAATATGACAACAACAACAACACAAGTATAATGTATAGCTTAGTGCAAGCTAACTCGGCAAGGTTTCCACAGGCTTCTATATTTAGCTTGCATTGTTAGTTTGCTATTTATGATTTATTAGAGCTGATCAGCAAATTAATAACTAAGTTCATATCTTGGCGATAAAATAGTTTTGCTGTTAAAGACACTTTTGTTAAAATCCAAAGACACATTATGATGAATGAAGAGAAAAGACTAATTACACAGAAACATTACAATGCTTATAGTGATTTTAATGTGAGGTCAGCCTGTGTTTAGGGAATGCTGAAGATAAAAATATGGTAAAAAATGAAATTGCAAGACTGTAAAAGTTCAATAGGCTTGCAATATCAGTGTTAGCCTGCACATGCTTGCAGTGTGAGCTTGAAAAACTGCTGAGCTCATTACAAGTTTCCCACAAGCTTACTCTACTGCCTTCCTTCCAATTAAAAAAAATCATTGGTAATTCTTTCATGTAAACAACAAGAGGCCACATGGGCCCTTAATCAGTCACCTAACAAATTAGATCAAAGAAGTATTTTAGGTCACATTCAGCTAGTCATGGCTCATCAACACTACAGTGGCAAGAAGTCATAACAACATTCTGGTGTCCATGTCAGTGATTATTGTCATAGGTCTTTCCGACTGGATCCAACTCTACCAACTGCAGACATGCACTACAAAACTTCAAAGAGATGTTATGCCACTGCAGTTTGAAAGACATTATTGATGGAAAAACACTAGGGCTTGGATTTGAACAAACTTGAATCTGCCTGAATATTGTTAACCAAATATCAAAGGATTCAAAATGGTTGATCTAACGAGGATGGTTAAAGACTGTTCCTCATATTGCCCTATGATAATAAGTTAAAGTTTGGGGTCTCACAAGATGCCCAAATAGGAATTCAGAGAATTGATTTGAACAAACCTGATTGTGACCAGCTATGAATGATGTACACAAAATATCGAAAAATTTTCACTTGTAAACTTGAAGATTTTTGAGGAATTTTCATCAAACAGCACTAAATCCGGGCACCAACAGGGAGCCCAAATATCAGCACAGTGACTTGATTTGAACAAACTTAAATCTAAGCCACCCTAGATATGTTGATACCAAATACGATGAAAGGAGTCTGACTTGCGGATCTGAAGCTTTTTAAAGAAATTTCCTTATACTGTATTAGTTGAAATTTGGGCTCCAATAGAAAGCCTAAATATTTACCAAGAGCCCCAATTTAAAACAAGTTAAATCCCCCTCCCCACCAAAGAGATGTATACCAAATATTAAAATTGTCAGTGGTGGATCTAAAGAAGAAGAGTTTTAAATATTCCTCATTATGTCGTATTGCTAAATTAAATTTCCGGCTCCAACAGAGAGCCCTAAAATTAACACTGGGACACGATTTGAACAAAATGGAATCTGCCTCCCCCTTGAGATGTTGTATACCAAATATTAAAAGATTTTCACTGGTGGAACTGAACAAAATTAAGGAAAATCAGAACAGCAATTTATTTGCAATCCATCCTCCACGTACTGCAAGGAAGATTTACATGAAGACAAGCAATTGCAGACCTACACTCAAATAGTGTAATTACCATGGGTGGTAAACACCCTCCTCACGTTACAGTTACATTTTGCAGCCAGCAGTAGAAGCCCACCTTGAATAACTTTGACCACTGAACTCAATCAATAACATGTTATTGAAAGAGTTGACAATTTCCCTCTCGGTTCGCTGCTAGTCTACTTCGAAGCAGTTAGTCACACTGCAGCTCATACAATTCATGTTCGTACGAAGCTGATTAAGGCCAGCCTTTCAAGCCTCCCATTGGGACAGTTCTGGTACCTGAACTTCAGAGTAAAGCCCACATATGGACTTCCAGCACTCAACCAGTTAAAGTCATTGCCCACTTTAAATGGAGGACATCCACTACAGGCATTGGATACAGGGTGCTATTATACCAGTAAAATATAATTTGCATTTCCCGAATTTTCATTTAACATCCTATGTAAAGATGGAACAATCAAGAAAAGTTTTAAATGTGCTCATATTTTACTGTACGGTATGTACATGTGCAGTCTATAACAAAGTGTACTATTCGGTAATATTATTTTCAAAATGTGAGTAATGCGATATATATCAATATATAATATATGCAAACTTGGAATAATTCAATCTGCAACCTACATTTATGGCTGACATTCCCTGTAAGTTAGACATCTGCACCCCACATTATTCAGCTCCTACTATAATACAACATGCTACCTTGGAATCATTCATTGTTCACTCCATAATGCTGGCTGACATACCCCTTAAGTTACAGACATCTACATCACACGTTATTCAGCTCCTACTATACAATATGCTAACTTGAAATCATCCACTGTGCAACCCATAATGTTGGTCAACATTCCCCGTAAGTTACAGAAAGCTGCACCCCACGTTATTCAGCTCATAATATAAACGCACCAACTTGGAATCATTCATCGTGCACCCCATAATGTTGGCCAACATTCCCCTTAAGTTTCAGACATCTGCACACCATGTTATTCAGCTCCTACTATACAACATGCTAACTTTGAATCATTCATCGTGCAACCCATAATGTTGGCCAACATTCCCCGTAAGTTACAGACATCTGTACCCTACATTATTCAGCTCTTACTATATAACATTCTAATAGGAATCATCCATCGTGCAACCCATAATGTTGGTCGACATTTCCTGTAAGTTACAGACATCTGTACCCTAACATATTCAGCTCCTCATGGTATTTGATGACTGGATTTGCATCGCAAAATGCTGTACAAAAATGTCCAAATGCTAACCATTTTTCCTTCATATTCACCTTATATTCACTATTTATCATCACTTTTTGAAACCAAGATGAAAACTGCGAACCAAGTTTGTTTTTTTTTAAAAAATACCCTGCTCCTACTACAATGTATACAACATGCTAACTTGGAATCATTCATCCAGCAACCAATAATGTTAACAAGGAAAAATTTAATGTACATGTAACAGCCATTAAGATGGTTTTCTCTCCCCTTAAGTTTGCCCAACTTCAACACGCTTGCCCTGCCTTATCTATGTCTCACTTAAGCCCATTATTTCAAAATCCTCCCCCTCCATCATTGTTTTGATTTCACTAACTTTTTATGGCAATTCTGGATATTGCAATATTCTAATTAAAGGAAGCGTGATTTCTTTTACCTTCCTGACATGTTGTTAATGTCCTAGGTGTGTCCCTCTGTTATGCATATGTGTATGTTTATGACTCGATCAGTTTATGCTCCCCATGTTTCAGCTCCTCCTACAGAGCAACCTATAACAAAGTGTACCATTTGGCAACATTACATGTATGGTGTTAATAATGCCAAAATATTGCCTCATTTTTGCAGTCCTTCGATTTTGGAAAATGATGGAGAGCGATATTCAGCTCATCTGACATTTATTTATTTATTGGTGTTTAAGGTCACATACTTATAAACAATGACTAATCGTGACTGTGACAGTTTTATGGGTGGAGGAAGACAGACAACCCGGACAGAACCACCGAGCATTGACGAGCAGCTGTCAGCTCCTCAACATTCTAACTCTGTTCAAGCTCCACTCAAGAAGGGTTACAGCGGTTGAAGGCATGTGCACCATCGACATGCAGTACGCATTAGTACACAGCGTCATCGTGCCCCCACGTTGGCAATCGAGATAAAGTGCCTGCCCAAGGACACAAGATGGGTCGTCCCATACGGGAAGTCCAACAGTCTACCACTGAGCCACCATGCTCCCCATCTGACATTTAACCCCCGTGCTGGATTCAGGGGTGTTTTCCTACCAGTAACCAGTTTGGACATCTAAACTCCCCCCCCCCCCCCCCCCCCCCACCAAAAAAAAAAAAAAAAAAACATTTTCTTCATCAACAGTTCAATGAAAGCACACACAAAATTGCCTGATTCATGACACTATGGCTTTTGAGATTTCATCATCCCAAATAAACCAGTGGAACTTTATTTTGGGGTTGTTTTTATCAAAATTGCCATGAATATGCTATGAAAAAAAATCTTGAAATTTAAAAATCCATTCTCAAAAAATTGTTCAAATTTATTTTTTGGTAAAGTTTAAAATGCTGACTCAGAGGCCCCTAGATTTGCTCTTGAGGCATCCAATTTCCCAAATATTCCTGATGGAGGCCCCCACCTACAGGAAGGGGCAACCCCTTCCTGTACCCTCTTCCACCCCAGGCCTGTAACCAGCATGCTATCCTTTTACAACCAATGTAAACTTAAAAAATAATTATTAAAAGGTTTATGTTTGATATTTTACCCTAGTTAAAAAAATTGATAACTTTGCCTCCTTAGAGCAAGAAGGCTTTGCAATGCTTTAGCATTAGCATTGCAATGTCTTGTTGCACTCAAGGGACAAAATACACCACCACCCATTTTCTTCCATACATTAGAACACAAACTTTTGATGGCAGAGAAATAATTGCAGAAATAAACAAGAGGGATGTTACATCCCAATGCTCACCTACATTCGCACTTGATAATGTCGTTCCAATGTAACATGTCTAATATTTAGTTAATATAAATCATTAACTAGGCATCAAATGATTAATGTGGTTTATGTGATGGCTTTGGAAAGCCCATATTTCTGCACTTAGTATATATCAATTCAACATAGAATCATTGGATATAAAAGCATTTTTTTCTTTTAGAAATGTTTATGATTAAGAATATGAATCGTGAGGCCAGATATTAAATCATAAATAAGAATTAGAAAAGGCTTTCATAAATCACTGAAATTGTAATTGAAGTACATTCATTGGTTAAAGAGGAGATGCAGAAAAACATTCATTCAAGAAAGTGACTATAAGTCCCAACAAAAAAATACATCACATCAACAACTAAAATAAGCCTTAATGTTACTAGTAACAAGTATGAGAAAGTATTAAATAAAAATAAAAAGTTAAAAAAATTTTTTTTGGAAGAAAGTGAATATAAGTCCCCAAAATACCCCTCAAATTCCTCAAATATGCATGTAATAAGGGCGCAACGTTACCGCAATGTAGTTCAGTAACCCAGTAACCCATGCATACAATATCAATTGCCTGGAAAGACACATAGAAACAGAACTCACCTTAACACCTCACCTTAACACAAACTTTTAGAACTTAAAATTGAGTAAGTCAGAGAAAAACGTGAACATTGTGACTGAAAAAAAGAAAAGAAATCAGTTAAATTTCTGCATACAGTAGGGTTAATACCTACAGTTGTTATTGAAATGAGAAAATAAACAGTAATGAGAGATGAAGGCACCACAATCTGCACAAAAGCTGACTTTAACACAAATTCTTACAACACCTAAACGCTAATTCTTACAACAAGTTTTGGCAGAAAATCAGCCTCAAATTCCTCAAATATGCATGTAATGAGGGTTAAATATTACTGCAATGGAGTTCAGTAACCCAAGTGTAGAATATTAATCGCCTGGAAAGACACATAGAAACACAACTCACCTAAACACAAAGTTTACAAAGTTTTACAACTTAAAATTTACTAAGTCCGAGAAAAACATGAAAATTTTGACTGAAAAAAAAAAAATTCCGGTTAAATTTCTGCATACAGTAGGGTTAATACCTACAGTTGTTATTGAAATATGAAAATCAACAGTAATGAGAAGTTAAAGCAGCACAATCTGCACAAAAGCTGACTTTAACGCAAATTCTTACAACAACTTTTGGCAGAAAATTTTAGGTGAAATTTGGAAAAAAGTCGTAGTATCAGGGTTAAATACTGTTCTGATAGTCCCCTGCAACCTACATATGCAATATCAAAGGCCTGAGCCCACTGATCTTTGAGAACTCACCTTAACACCTGATCTTAACACAAACTTTTAGAACTTAACATTTACTAAGTCCGAGAAAAACATGAAAATTTTTAATGAAAAAAAAGAAAATTTCCGTTAAATTTCTGCATACAGTCAGGTTAATACCTACAGTTGTTATTGAAATATGAAAATTAACAGTAATGAGAAGTTAAAGCACCACAATCTGCACAAAAGCTGACTTTAACGCAAATTCTTACAACACCTAAATGCTAATTCTTACAACAAGTTTTGGCAGAAAATCAGCCTCAAATTCCTCAAATATGCATGTAATGAGGGTTAAATATTACTGTAATGGAGTTCAGTAACCCAAGTGTAGAATATTAATCGCCTGGAAAGACACATAGAAACACAACTCACCTAAACACAAAGTTTTACAACTTAAAATTTACTAAGTCCGAGAAAAACATGAAAATTTTGACTGAAAAAAAAGAAAATTTCCGTTAAATTTCTGCATACAGTAGGGATAATACCTACAGTTGTTATTGAAATATGAAAATCAACAGTAATGAGAAGTTAAAGCAGCACAATCTGCACAAAAGCTGACTTTAACGCAAATTCTTACAACACCTAAACGCAAATTCTTACAACAACTTTTGGCAGAAAATTTCAGGTGAAATTTGGAAAAAAGTCATAGTATCAGGGTTAAATACTGTTCTGATAGTCCCCTACAACCTACATATGCAATATAAAAGGCCTGAGCCCACTGATGTTTGAGAAATTAACCTTAACATTAAATATTACAATATTGGACACGCCGGACGCCGACGCTGACGCCCGAGGTTATGACAATAGCTCACCACATCTTACAGATGCAGGTGAGCTAAAAATAAAAGAAAAATAAAATGCTCACCCACATGAAATTTTACAAATAATGGCCTGAGAAATAGAAGATCTACTTTGTGTGGCCTTATCTATACTTATTCAACTCAACAAAATAACAAAAATAAATGTTCGGAACTTGTCACATACTTTCACAATATATATGTGGGCATGGTAGTTCAAAATAAAAATGGTGTTCTCACTCATCCTGACCTTGACATTTTGCCCCAACAGTCCACCTTTCTCATTGTATAAACAAAACCTATAAGATAAAGATAATGTATAAAACAAATTAACAGCATTTACTGAGTTATATGGGAGCGCAGTGGCTCAGTAGGTAGAGGTGCAGGCTGGGTTTGAATCCCACCTGTGGCAACCGCGTTGTGTCCATGGGCAAGACACTTCATCTCCATTGCCCACATGGGGGCACGGTGGTGTTATGTACTAAGGTGTACTGCACATCGATGGTGCACTTGTCTTCAACCAATGTTAACCCTACTTGTGTGGCGTTAGTATGTTGGGGAGCTGACAGTTGCTCACCATTGCTTGGTAGTTCTCTCCGGGTACTCCGGCTTCCTCCACCCGTAAAACTGTCACGTTCATGATTAGCCATTGTGCATAAATATGTGACCTTAAACACCAATAAATAAATAATACTGAGGTATATGTTGGATGTTGGTTCAAACATTAAGGCAAGTAACTGACCATATATACTCAGCCTGTTGTGAAGAAGATTTCACGCACATCCGCAATATTGAAAATCATGATGTGGCATTGCCGTTTGTCTGACTTGTTTGTGGGTTGACCCTCTATTTACAAACCTGCTGCACTAATCCACACAAGTTATAAATTGGGCTTTAAAAAATCATTTTTCAAAAACATTCTACAAAAACATTTCAGGCGACATCTCAATGGCACAAATTTATTGTGCTCATTACAATGAATAGTGACTTTTTTGTATGGATGTTTGTTTGGAAAAAATTGGAAAAAAAAAACAAGTTTACAAGTTTAATAGATTAGCAAAAGTCTTTTCAATGGTTGCGGGTGGTTCCTTAGATTTTACCCCGATACTGTAACAATTAGTCACCATAACCAGTGATGTGGACCCACATCCCCCCGCCCCCTCCAAAAAAATAAATACAAAAATAATGAAAGTGTCAATGACACTGTAGCTTAACTTGACTGTGTGTTGTGTTTGATGAAAAGGATAATGTTCAATGTTTATGAAAGGATTATGAAATAAGACAAGAATTGTGATAATTGGGAATATGTTAATTTCAGTTCCCTGGATGCTATGTTTTCAATAAAAAATAATTTGAGGTGCAGACTGTACTAAAGAAGTGAGGGGTTGCTTAATGTGGCCCTCACAGTTAATGTATGTCAACCAAAATTACCAAGTTACAGTGAAATTATTCAATAACGAGTTATCCTATCAAGTTACAATGAAATCCCTTCATAAATTATGCCTGAAGACTGTGCTAAAGGTTCTCGGGCTTTGCTCTGTGTAGCCATCACGGCTGACCGATCGCAACCAAAAGGGGACGTCCTCATGTAGTCATTACACAGTAACACTGAGTCATCCTCTCAAGTTACAATGAAATCCCTTCGTATATACAGACTGTAGACTGTGCTAAATGTTTTGGGTTTTTGGCATGGGCAGCCGTCACAGTCAACAGATCATCACCAAAAGGGGACTTTCTCTTCTAGATATAAAACAGAGTCATCCCACCAAGTTACCATGAAATCTCTCCATAAATATGACCTGTAGACTGTGCTGAAGTTTCTTGGGTTTTCACCTCAGGCAGCTGTCACGTTTGACGTATCGCGACCAAAAGGGGACGTTCTCATCTAAACATGACCTCAAACGTGCATATGAAATTTTGTGACAATCAGATAAGAACTACGGGAGTGTAGCCTGTGCTAAAGGAAAATGTGAAGTGACTCACAGACTTCTGCATGTGTGATGGCAATAGCTTATCTTGACTTTGTCAAGTTAAGCTAAAAATGAAATGGAAACATAAAATGAATTTGGGACCAGTATCACCAACGACACTTTCAATGTCATCAGTGACCCATTCGTTGAGTTCTTCACCATGCATGCATTCATTCTGGGTTTTTTTTCTATATTTTTTAAACCCAAAATCAATACGTTGTCACAGCTAATGAATTGTGCATGGACCAGCTCGTCTGGGGACGGAATGACTGGGGTCATATCGTCTGGGTTGAGGAAACGACAGATCATCTGGGGATGGATCATCTTTGGGGCGGGATTGACCTGTTTCCAAATGTCCAAAGGTATTTTATGAATAACACAACACAGTGACACCTCGGAAAATTGCAGAGGTGTGAAAAATCACACATGCAGTGTGGCTACCCCTCAATGTTCAGATTCCTCCCATTCAAATCTGTAGTAAAATTCCCCAACAAGTTTAATTGGCAACTCAAAACACGGGCAAGCATTCACCCTTATCACTGGCTGCATTTGGTAGTACAAATATTTCCTTACATTTGTGTTTATTGATCCAAACTGTGTTTTATTCTTTATTTATTGAGACTAGACACTGCGAAGAGTCAAGCATCGCTTCGATATCGTCCATGTTTTTGTGCAACCCGAGTTGCTGCCCGAAAAGAATATTGATGCGGAAACGATAACTCCTAGTAAAATTACCCGGTAATGATCATAATCGACCTCCTCTCCCCGAATGTGATTACAAGTATGCCTGTTTCCGCATCGATCTTTGTTCAGATGCAACTTCGGGTTATTATTGTTATGCTGTCTCAGCCTTAACCCCCATTTTCCAGAGGACGAGGCAATTTAACAATTACCTTCATATTCTGTGTAACACTATCTATCAGGAAAATTTCCCCCTTTGATTTTTTATATCACTTCTTGACATATTTTATTCTCATTTCGGTAATTACCCATTCGTAATATTACACGGATTTAGGCAACTCATTAACCAAGTATTCATCTTGTCATTGTTGCGAAATTAAAATCATCTGCAACGTATATCACTCAATTCCCTACCCTGTTTAAAAAAACTATTTTATATCTTCCACGTCTTAACATGTTGTAATTCTCAAGAAACCGTCAATTTGGGTTGTCACTAAAAAGTGTACTCCGACCCCGACCCCGACTCCGAAATTACCGACTCCAAAACTATTTCTTTTTCTAACTCTGTTATTAATGGATCAATTACACTGAAATTCAACATAAATGTACAGAATTATGTGTAGTATACATAAAATCATATAAATGTTACAAAAAAATTAAGATTTTCATTAAATTGACATTTATTGAGTTTTGACTCACTAAAAAGTGTACTCGTCGATTTCAACGAAATTTCATTCTCTCATTCATATAATACATTCTTCTAGCTAATTTGTTGCAGTATTAAGAATATATTCGTATTTTACGATGTCTTATGCAAGATTTATAATTAATTTGGAAATTAATCGTGCTTAAAATGGAAATTTACTCGAAGATGAGAATCGCCGACTCCGGCTTCATTTGCGGCTGTATGTAAAATTCTAACTTGCAATTGGCGGATCAATAGTCAGAGGTTTTCCCGGATTGTGGTAAGTGACCAAAATCAGGTCTTATTTACTACGACTCTTATCCTGTAGAGTTTAGACTGGGCACAGAATATGTGTGCTGAAAACCATTCACATTTCATCATTCGCGTGATTACTTATCACAGTACTCACAAACAAACAAAACAATATCAATGGTTGAAGTGGATAATACATGGACACTGTATTAATAAACAAAAAACTTATGTTTAATGAATAAAATTATCAAAGACGAACAGAATATTGAGCATTAAAATGTTGTTGCTAAAGGCCTGCACACACAAGACATAAATTTCACAGAGAAAAAGAAGGGTCCAACAAACTACCTATGAAAAAATCACTTTCAACGCCTTCTCGTGCATGCTAACTGCGTCAGTTACCACAATCCGGGAAAACCTCTGACTATTGATCCGCCAATTTCAAGTTTGAATTTTACATACAACCTCAAATGAAGCCGGAGTCGGCGATTCTCATCTTCGAGTAAATTTCCATTTTAAACACGATTAATTTCCAAATTAATTATAAATCTTGCATAAGACATCGTAAAATACGAATATATTCCTAATACTGCAACAAATTAGCTGAAAGAACGTATTATATGAATGAGAGAATGAAATTTCGTTGAAATCACCGAGTACACTTTTTAGTGAGTCAAAACTCAATAAAAGTCAATTTAATGAAAATCATAATTTTTTTGTAACATTTATATGATTTTATGCATACAACACATAATTCTGTACATTTATGTTGAATTTCAGTGTAATTGATCCATTAATAACAGAATTATTAAAAGAAATAGTTTTGGAGTCGGTAATTTCGGAGTCGGGGTCGGGGTCGGGGTCGGAGTACACTTTTTAGTGACAACCGTCAATTTGTTCTGCCTCGTATTTTGCTCTGGTCAGATTCAGTTGCATGTATAAAATAAACGTGCTCTCACATTTCGGCATTTATTATCACGTAACTACTGTATCCCATATCATTATTCTACAGAATTTCATCTTAGCCATGCATCAAGGTTCTATTATCTTCATATGATCGTTGATCAAAATGTTTATAACATATATTTTGATTTATTCAAGTTTGAAGCGAGTGCCATTTCAGATTTTCTCCGTGTTTACAATTACAGTTTGGAATCGGGTTTTCCAATGTAGGTGCTACAATTTCATTGGCTGGCCTTTTACTATAAATACCGAGACTTCTGCTCCGTACGGGACCCACCAAAATAAGTTACAGTTTGTTTTGCTACATTTCACCTACTCTGACACATTGCAAGGTGGAGGGGGTTGAATTAGAAGAGAATTATAAATATGACTGCGGTGAGTCGTCTGATTATGTAGTAATGTTTGTATTCAATAGGCTAGAAAGTTAGGTGGATGGGCCCTGCCTCATCAGTTGTCTAAGTTTTTAACCCATTTTGCAAGAAACTACATTTGAACGTCAGCTCCATAAATTGTATAACTTAAGCATAAAAATGGAACAGTATTCATTTTAACCCTTAACATGAAAAGCAGACGACACTCCTCAACAAAATTATTGAATAACTATTTTTTCATTTTTTTGTTTGTGTCAAACACATAGGTTATGAACCCTCGTTGAAACGAGCTCGTTCCAAAGAGGGTCATAACCTACGTTTTTGACACAAAACTGAAAAAAATAATGAAAATTAATTGGTGATTTTTGTGAATAGCGCCAGCTGGCCGATTTTTCCGTTACTTCGGGTAAAGGGTTAATTTTACAGATTTATCTTTACATTCTCCAAAGACAAGAAATTTTTACTGTTAGAGCTTCTTCATTTTATCTAGGACATTTCTTCTCAGTTATAACCCGAAATGGTAACAGGGCCTTTTCATAAATTTCTCCCTCACATTGTGATGCAGAAATTTAAGGGATATCACTGTGGGGGCACGATGACGCCGCGTACTAAGGCGTACTGCACGTCGATGGTACGCATGTCTTCAACCAATCTAACCCTGCCTGTGCTGCAGTGCGGAGTTACGATGTTGGGGAGCTGGCAGCTGCTCGTCGTTGCTCGGTGGTTCTCTCCGGGTACTCCGGCTTCCTCCACCCGTAAAACTGTCACGGTCGTGATTAGTCATTGTGCATAAATATATGACCTTAAACATCAATAAATATTAAATAATAATAAGGGATATCACTTGTCACCGCGATCCATTGTATACCAGATATAACTAACCCTTCCGTTCAAACTTAGCAAGACAAGTTAAAGACGCGTATAGGCCTGCCCGTATTCTATCAATATAGGAGAAATCCTCTCCCACAGGTTACTCCTCCCTCAGTTGAGGCCTGCTGGAGAATATTTCTTCCATATTGGCGGATATCACCCTATGTAACAGTGTGTCCGAGAATACATGTAGCTGTCCTCTATTAGCTCTATTATCTCTTATGTAAATTTGGTCATTCTTATTATATTCAGGTGAGTTCTCCTCATCTCTTTCAGTTGAAGACTCACCTTTACACAGTACTGATAGAGTGTTTCCCCCATATAGGAGATATTGAAGCCCGAGGGTGTAATTTCTCCAATAATCCCATCACCCATATGGGAGAAACATAACCCAAATTTAACTGGGGTTATGTTGCTCCTTTATTTGTGAAAATTTGTCTTGCCACATCCTGTAGTTTGTACAAGTCGAATGTCATTCTATCATTCATTTATAACGAGATATTATTTATCAACTGTGTTCAAGATAAACATAATGGCTTAAAGTAATTTATCATTAATAAAAATAAGTTAAGTTTTCCAGTGTCTTCATTTAAAAACATGCTTTATTGGTAATTGCCACCTTGGTTACAGCTCCTGCTTCATCCATCCACTTTCATTATCCAGTATTACCCCCTCCCCCCCCCCTCATTCACCCCAAAGGATGAAATGTAACCATACTCCATCTATAGATTTCGTCATTCACTAGTCTTGCCCATTAGTGTCTGCTTTCCTACCCTTATAAAAAAGTACCATGGTAAACCATGGTAAATCACAAAATACCCTGGTAATACCATGGTAATACCATGGTATTACCAGGGTATTTTGGGATTTACCATGGTACTTTTTTATAAGGGTACTACCCCCAGGCCTTATTACTGCCTACCCAAGGGCATGCGATCTTAGCAACCTCGGGGTGAGATCATATTAGTACTAGAACTTGTGAAGTGGGCCATTATTAATTGGCTGAACCAGAGGCGTCATGCTAGAGAAAAATCTGGGAGGGAGGGGGGAGCGGATCGGTAACACCTTCTAAGCGGAGCGTCACCATCGTTTGGCGCGTAGCGTGCCCAAACAATTTGGCAAAAATGCCTCCCATGTTGCCGGAAATGGCACTTCCCAGGCCTTCACCGAAAATATGTGGGGAGAACCCCCCCCCCCCCCCCCCCCCCCCGTGCACCGTTGGCATGACGCCACTGGGCTAATCGCTCATTGTTGCACTAGTGACTACACTAGACTACGCCTTCCCATGATGATTTAGAAGGTATCACAGGGCCTTAAATAAGCACGGGTGGTGTCGGGCTCCTGACTATAAAATTGTTCTTTTTAAAATTTTAATCTTATGGCGCAGCTTATGTTAAGCTGACTTTCTCGGACGCAACATTATTTTATAGCCAATACAGGCGAAAAATGACAATAACTGACATGGACGATATCGAAGCGATGGTTGACGCTTCGACGGGTTCAGACTTGAAAGGTACTCGGGAGGAATCTAAATGTAGATGGGTAGCCACTACGTTCAGATCGCTGAACTACTAATGTGAAAGATTTAGGAGTGTGATTTTTTTTCCAAAGCTAAGAAATAGTTGCTCACGTTTTTAATTTATTTCCCGGTGCTAATCGTAACCCTGTTGTTTATTCAAAGCCCATGGGTAAAAGTTAAAACCCAACATGTTCAAAATAAGGATGCCGTACGGAAGCAAGCAAAAGTCAAAAGGCCTGTAGAAAATCTCAATTCGCGAATATCTGACATGATTCGATTCGAACTAAAATTCTCGATTCCCAGGGCCCTAGATTTAACTATTGTTGCGGCCCCGTGATAATGAAAGCACTGAGTTGATTTGTTCTCACTGAAGCCTGTGGTTTCACTGCTTCTGCAACACTCGACAATTCAGGTAGGTTGCAGTGCCGCGAAATTAGGCAAAATAAATTACGCATGCTTGCATAACTTCATCTGGATGTATCGAAAAATGAAAGACTCGGACGTCTCAGGCGTTAAGACTGGATTTTTACACGCAAAATTCAACATATTTCGTTTAAATGGTAACTTACTTTAAATTTACGTTTCGAACTCTTCCAAGTTCCATAGATGATTGGCATGAAAACTGCGGTTAAGAAAAATAAATCATTATGATAAAACTGGTTCCCTCTCAAGACAAAAAGAGAAACGCGTACACTGCCAACTTATGGGATGTAATAGAATCGAGAGATTTGATTGGTTGGTTCAGGATGGCTGTCAATTTTAGACGATCAGCGGGAGGCTTTGTCCGTTCGGTGATTGGCCGTCCAAGAACGGACGGAAAATGTGTGTCCGAAACACTGTGGGGTGCAAGAGACCTTTTTGTTTTAAAACCTCAGAAATATCTTCTGGACTCGTTTGTGAAGGTGTACTTCCGAGTTGCACCCCATAAGTGCTAAAAATCCCCACAAGTCTGACGCCTACTGGAAACACAACTCATAAGTGTATTCTCGTGAGGGCGGACGGACGGACGGACGGACAGACGGACGGACAGACGGACGACGGACGACGGGCCATGACAATAGCTGAAATTTGACTTTGTCAAAGTTGAGCTAAAAAATCCTCTTTTCAAGCAAAAACAAAAATTGCTCAAAAGAACAAAATTGTGTTGTGTACTTGGGTCCTCAAGTGGCCTGATGGTTCCCATTTAAGCAAACTTAACGTTAATGTCACATTTACATCTAAATGAAAGTTATCACCATTCATTTAACCCCCTGCACACTGATGTCAAAATATCTAAATTTCAGGCAGAAAAAAATACCCACGATGCAACTAGAAATTTAACCAATTCAATCTCGTTTGACAGAGCTCATTGAGCTCTGTCAAACGAGATTGAATTGGTTAAATTTCTAGATGCATTCTGGGAATAAACAGCTTCCTGAAATTTTGGTATTTTGACATCAGAGTGAAGGGGGTTAAACAAACAGTAAATTTTTATTGGATTCTGTGTTAAACTCCCCTGATACCTACCAAAATCAATCAAGCCTAACACTTTGTACAAATTTTTATCCATGAGTCATAGACATACCAAATATCAAGAGATTCTGCTCCTGCCTGGTGGGTCTGAAGAAGAAGATCTTTAAAGAATAGTGCTGCTACATGCACCCGGTGCTTGTTGAATTCATTGGAAATGACTATTAATCGACTAATGATCGATTAAGGCCAGCGATTTATCGACTTCTAAAATTAATAGTCGCAGCAACCTAAATGTGAATTCGACCTCTGTAAGATCCATATTTTCAAATCATTCTGAATAGACTAGCAGTTCCAAAGTACCAGAGGCTCAAGCAAGCCTAAAACGCTCACCTGGCTCAAGTTGCCAAAAAGGATAAGTATATCATTAAGTGATCAGCAGCAAGAGCAATGTTTTGATGTGCTTTGACACAACCAGCTGGTGCTAAGAAAGCTTCTGAGCAAGCTCTGTTTTGTGAAGTATTAAAAATAATCCAACAGAATTTTTTCTTTTGTTTTCAACAACTAAGGTTCTCTCTACCCCGCCCCCCCCCCCTCCCCCGCTCCCCCCCAAAAAAAATGAAAGTGTCAATGACACTTTAGCTCAACTTGTCAAGACATGTACATGTATAGTATGTGACACAGCAATGACAAACATCTAGGTAATGACCTGATAACAAAGGTACATATAAAGTATTGTAACGGCCTGTACATAAATACTGACCGTAGCCTGTAACAAATGTATAGGTAAAGTATTGTAAAGGTGGGTTGTCAGCTGTCTTAGGGAGTCTGAGCATTGAAGAGAAGGGTCTTCCCACAGGAACTTTTTAAAACAGTGCTATCGAATATGGTGATGAGACACAACTTTTTGACAAACTGTTTGTAGTTCCAGATGAACAACTTTTCGGTTATATGTTTTTTCATTTTAGATAACCATTAACCACCAGAGGAACAATAAAATAGTTCCTCTCAAATTTTATGACCTGATTGAATAGTGGTGTAATTACAAAAATATCAATTTATTGTCACTGTTTATTTACCAACAATTTGATTTTCAAGATGCCTCAAGTATTTTTTTTGCCTGTAGTCTCGAATGAATATCATCCCTCTACCTAATAAATCAGCCGCATCACCAAATTGCGCAGTCGAAAAAATATTATTTTTAATAAAAATTGAGGAAAACCATATCAAGTGACCCTCAATTAAAGCGAGTCTGTCAAGCTCATTCCAATGAGGGGGTCACATGATATGGTTTTATTGCTAAACTAATATTTAAAATAAATGAAAGTGTCAATGACACTGTAGCTCAACTTGTCAAGACATGTACATGTACAGTATGTGACACAGCAATGACAAACATCTAGGTAATGACCTGATAACAAAGGTACATATAAAGTATTGTAACAGTCTGTACATAAATACTGACCGTAGCCTGTAACAAATGTATAGGTAAAGTATTGTAAAGGTGGGTGACAGTCAGATGCTAAACTAGAAAAGAAATCTTTGAGTTCCAGAGTGGGTCTGACTGAAAAATATTTGTTCTCATAGCACAGTGATAACAAAGGTACCCCAAAACACACACATTCCTGTCCCAAGGTGAAAACAAAGGTACCCAAGAAGTTTCGTGAAGATCGTAAATACGAGCTGTATAGAAGTTGTGACAAAAAACTGATTGGACCTAATTTCGGTACAAAATGGCCACTGGCAGCCATCTTGAATTTTGGACTGCACTCAGAAACACTCGTTCTCATCCCAAGGTGATAATAAAGGTACCCAAGAAGTTTCGTGAAGATCGGTTGATAAATACAGCCTCTAGCCCGAGCCGTATTGACATGTGCACTTACAGTGTATAAGTAGCACTGAATAAATCAAAGTTCATCTAATTTGCATAATTTCTGCACGAGATAAAAACCCGTACTATATGTGATGTATTCCATGTTACTAAACATTCATATAAAAATTTATTCAAATCAGAACTTTCATACAGAAGTTCTGTACAAAAGACTGACTGCACTAATTTTGGTACAAAATGGCTGCCGGTGGCCATCTTGAATTTCGGACCACACCCCAAAACACTCGTTCTCATTCCACGGAGATAACAAAGGTACTCAAGAAGTTTCGTAAAGATTGGTTCATAAATACGGCCTCTAGCCTGAGCCGTTTTGAAGTTGTGTACAAAAAACTGATTAGACCTAATTTCGGTACAAAATGGCCACTGGCAGCCATCTTGAATTTTGGACCGCACTCAAAAACACTCGTTCTCATCCCATGGTGATAACAAAGGTACCCAAGACGTTTCGTGAAGATCGGTTGATAAATACAGCCTCTAGCCCGAGCCGTATTGACATGGGTACTTACTGTGTGTAAGTAGCACTGAAAAAATTTCATCTAATTTGCATAATTTTTGCACGAGAAAAAAACCCGTATTATATGTGATGTATCCCACGGTACTAAACATTCACACAAAAAATTATTCAAGTCAGCACTTTCATATGGAAGTTCTGTGCAAAAATCTGATTGCACCTAATTTTGTACAAAATGGCTGCCATCGGCCATCTTGAATTTTGGACCGCACCCAAAAACACTTGTTCTCGTCCCACGGTGAAAACAAAGGTACCCAAGAAGTTTCGTAAAGATCGGTTCATAAATACGGCCTCCAGCCTGAGCCGTATTGGCATTTGCACTCACAGTGCTGAAAGTAACACTAAATACATCAAAGTTTGTCTAATTTGCATAATTTGAGCACGAGAAAAAAACCTGTATGATATGTAATGTATCCCATGGTACTAAACATTCATACAAAAAATTATTCAAATCAGTGCTTTCATATGGAAGTTCTGTACAAAAAAAAGCCATCTTGAATTTCGGACCGCACCCAAAAACACTCGTTCTCGTCTCACGGTCATAACAAAGGTACCCAAGAAGTTTCGTAAAGATCGGTCCATAAATACGGCCTCTAGCCCGAGCCGTATCCAATTGTTGACGTACGGATGGACAGACAGACAGACGGACAACGCGCAATGACAAAAGCTCAAATTTGGCTTCGCCAAAGTTGAGCTAAAAATATATAAATTCTTCATTCCTCTTCTACATTTAAGAATAACTTCCCTCACAATATGATCATAGAAACACAAAGAAAGGCCTGACAATAAATCATAACCATATAAGACTGTTATTTCTGGTTTAATGTGCCCAAAGTAGGGCAAAATGGTGAGCCCAAAATAAATGAATTTAAAGGCCTGTTAACACAAAACCATTTACCATTCTTCCAGTACAAATTTGACCTGTTAATTGAATATAGAGTAATGATGAGTAAACTCCTATTGATAGAATAATTAAAGTATCAATGACATTGCTGCTCAATTTGTACAAGGGACTGAACTGAATAGAAAGATCCAGTAATGCCTCGTCATTCACTCACGTTTCTATACAAAAGGCATCAGATTCACACCAAAGCTACATATGAAATCTGAAAAAAATTGGGTGAGGGAAGGAGTCTGTTGGGTGTACCAATAGAATTGTTGACAATTTATATGTCAAATCCAAGATGGACGGTGACGGCCACCTTTTTCAATGGAATGCAGTCAAATTTGATAACTCCCATCTTGACATCATACCTAACTTACATATAAAATTTGAAAAAGACTTGGTGAGAGGTGTGGCCTGTAGGGTCTGCTAATGGAATTGTTGACAATGTATATGCCAAATCCAAGATGGCTGCTGGTGGCCATGTTTAGCAACAAAATTCAGAGAAATTTGACAGCTCCATCTAGACATTCACCACAGCTACACATGAAATTTCGAAGAAGATTTGGTGAGGGATGTTGCCTGTAGGGTGTGCTAGTGGGATTGTTGACAATTAATATGCCAAATCCAAGATGGCCACTGACAGCCATGTTTTTCAACAAAATTCAGAAATATTTGATAGCTTCCATTTGGACATTACGCCAAAGCTACATACGATATTTGAAAAAGATCGGGTGAGAGATGCAGCATGTAGGTTGTGCTATGGAATTGTTGATAGTTTATATGCCAAATCTAACATGGCCACTGGAAGCTATGATTTTCAACAAAATTTGAAAAAGAAACGATTGCTCCCATCTAGACATTGCCTCAAAGCCACATATGAAATTTGAAACCCATCAGGTGAGAGCTGCGGCTCATAGGGTGTGCTAAAGGAATTATGGACAGACAAATGTACCTACAGACATACGTACATATGGAGATATGGACAGATGACAGATCACAAACAATCCCAATAGCTCAACATTGTGAAGTTGAGCTAAAAAGATAGTAAACTGTCGAGAAATTACCCTGACTCTCTCCAGTTTTCCTTTGTTTACAGACCTATTTGGCTTCAGTACAACCAATACAGGCATTTACAGTACAGCCTACAATAAAGTGGAATAATAACTTGCTATTTGGTCAATATTTGCACCACATTCATATCTGAATATCGCGATATTTTTATTGCAATAATAACGCGTCAGTTGGTCTTGTTATGTTGGTCATAATAACACAATAAGAGGACAAAATCCCCAAACCCTATATACATGCTATCAACAGCATGTCCCATGTATACCTGTCTGTGTTGTAACCACCCACCCACCCCCCCCCCCCCCCCCCACCCCACAGCACACATTTTAATTGGCTCATCTTAACATTTAATTAAGCCATTTTGTTGCATTCACATAGATTTTTAATTCATTTTACATGCACATCACCGCAATTCGTGGTCAATATTGTCGTTATCGAAACGTGAAAGGAAGAGTCGCCCCACCCCTTCCCTCTCCCCTTGATTTTAGAGCTTTATATTTATAAAAGTTTTAACTATAGTTAAGTAAAGATACTCTCATTTGACTCTCGTGAAGCTGGGGAGACCAGGGAAATCTAAGCTTTAATTGCATTGACATCAATTAATATATCGACTATGTCAGTTTGTTTAACATAGAAAGCTTTGCATGGCTCAAATCGTCCATATTATTATAAATATTTGCTACTCTTCTTTCCACCCAAAAAATTATGAATGATAGTTTTGGAAATCTTCCATCATGCGACTCATGCATGCATTTGTCTTACGATATTTGCCACAATACGTTGAAAATATCGCGTTAATGCTATAGAAATATTGCCAAAATAAGGCGCTACTATGGCATCATTAACAAAATAATATAGCTCAATGGTATACTTTGTAATAGGCTGTACTGTAATCTATCATGGAACTCTGTCAAACATTAACAAGATAGAATAAATACTACAGTAATCTGTAGAATACGGGAAGGTGATACAATCCCTGTTAATTGAAAACCATTGTTAATTAAATACCCCTGTTAAATGAATACTCCTCTTAACTGAATACTCCTGTAAGTCCTGTTAATTGAATAATTCATTTCGCAAAGTGGTAATTCTGTAAACAGGGTTCCACTGTACAGTGTACTGCATGCCAAATTTGGTTCAAATTGACTCATCTTTTCAGGAAACAGAAATTTTAAGCAGGGCCAACAAAATTTTCCCCTCCAATTTCAAAAGCAAAGACTGTTCTACAAATTTGAACAAAGTTGATTTTAGGCCTTAAAAGAAAGCATGGTACCAAATATCAAGTCACTGTACTGACTGGTTCATGAGATCTTTTTTCAAATTTGGAAGCATTTACCCCATCCCAACCCCCTCCCTATGGGACTGGGCATGCTCATTTGAACAAAAATACAAAAACAAAATGCAGTTAGTTTTGAACAAGTACAAACAACATGTTCATGGACGATGGACAGACAAAGGACAAGTGACCACTATAGCTCACCCTTAACCCTTTACCCAACGCAGACGATATCAAAATTTATTATTTTAAATATAATTTTAATTTTTTTCAAACAATTTCAACAAAACCATATCATGTGACCCCTCGTTGGAACGAGCTTGACGAGCTCGTTCCAACGAGGGGTCACATTTTATGGTTTTGTTGAAATTTTTTGAAAAATAATATTTTTGCAACTGCTGAATTTGCATATCACGCGGGCGGATGCGGGCGATTCGTTGGGTAAAGGGTTAATTTCAGACAGGTGAGCTAAAAAAAATAATCCTCAGATAACAGTAAGTTAACAAGGGTTTGCCTCATGGCTAACAAAATGGTAACTCTGAACTAGAAAGCATTAGTGTACATTTTCTAAATAACTTATCTGCAAAAAACTTACATGTATTTATTTATTTACTGGTGTTTAAGGTCACATATTTCTGCACAGTGGCTAATCATGACAACAGTTTTACAGGTGGAGGAAGCTGGAATACCCAAGTGAACCACCGGGCATTGGAGAGCAGCTGTCACTGTCAGCTCCCTTACATACAAACTCCACACAAGCAGGGTTAGCATTGGTTGAATACATTGGTGCATCATCGACACACTGTATGTCTTAGTACACAATGCCACCATGCCCCCACATGGGCACTGGGGGGTGAAGTGTCTTGCACAAGGACACAACGTGGTTGCCGCAGGTGGGATTCGAACTGCATGACCACTTGGCTTGCAGCCTGCACCTCTACCTGCTGAGCGACTTACATACAAGTCTGCCCAATAATTCTGATGCCAAATATCTGATGGTGCCCATTTTCAAACTCAGTCAAGACAATTTTCCTGGAAACCCATATAATAAAAAAAAAATCAAATCATTTACATTTGTTCAAGTTATGGCAATATCAAGCACAAAATTTGCAAAATTAAAGTGTCAATGACACTGCATCTCAACTTGTGAAAGACATTTACATATATTGTATGTGGCACAGCAATGAGACACATCTAGGTAAAGACCTGATAACAAAAGAACATGTAAAGAATTGTAAAGGTCTGTACATAAATACTGACTGTAGCCTGTAACAAATGTATAGGTAAAGTATTGTAAAGGTGGATGACAGTTAGATGCTAAACTAGAAATCTCTACTGGGTTAATGTTGCAATCTATGGTGCACCATAAGCCAAATGTTAGCAACTGTTTTAGCCTGTGTGATTCAAACCCTTCTAAGGTTGTTGATTCAACTAATTAGTAAATATTTGTCCAGTCCTTCTTAAAATATAGGTATTTGAATTTTTTATCTGTAGCTTGATAACAAACGTAGTCCTAGAAGTTCTGAACAAAAAACTGACTACACCTAATTTTGGTATAAAATGGCCGCTGACAGCCATCATGAATTTCAAACTGCACCCAAAAACACTCCTTCTCGTCGCACGCTAATAACAAAGATACCCAAGAAGTCTCGTAAAGATCGGTGCACCAATACGGCCTCCAGTCCGAGCCATATAGAAGATTTGTACAAAAAACTGATTGTACCTAATTTTGGTACAAAATGGCCACGGCAGCCATCTTGAATTTTGGACCGCATCCAAAAACAATTGTTCTCGTCCGAAGGTGATAACAAAGGTACCCAAGAAGTTTCATGAAGACTGGTTCATAAACACAGCCTCTAGCCGGAGCCATATTGACATGTGTGCTCACTGTGTATAAGTAGCACTGAATAAATCAATGTTCATCTAATTTGCATAATTTCAGCACGAGAAAAAAAACCTGTAGTGTATGTGATGTATTCCATGTTACTAAACATTCATACAAAATTTATTCAAATCAGAATTTTCATACAGAAGTTCTGTACAAAAAACTGATTGCACTAATTTTGGTGCAAAATGGCTGCCTCTGGCCATCTTGAATTTCGTACCGTACCCAAAAACACTCGTTCTCATCCCGCGGTGACAAACAAAGACACCCAAGAAATTTTGTAAAGATTGGTTCATAAATATGGCCTCTAGCCCAAGCCGTATTGAATTGTTGACTGGTGGACGGACATACAGCCAGACAGAGAGATGGACGACGGGCCATGGCATAACCTCAAATTTGACTATATCAAAGTTGAGCTAAAAAATGACAAAGTCAGCCAATAATTCTGCTGCCACATATATTGGACCGAGCCCATTTTCATACTCGATCAAGAAAATGTTCCTGGAGACAAACATAACACAAATGCATTGGGTCAGTTGACTTTTGTTGAAGTTATTGCATTATCAAGCACAAAATTCGCAAATGAAAGTGTCAATGACACTGTAACTCAACTTGTGTAAGACATGTACATGTATAGTATGTGACACAGCAATGACACACATCTAGGTAATGACCTGATAACAAAGGTACATGTATAGTATTGTAAAGGTCTGTGCATAAATACGGACAGTAGCCTGTAACAAATGTACAGGTAAAGTATTGTAAAGGTGGGTTACCTGGGGGTCCAATGGCAGAAACATAGCATGTGCACAGGATGGCAGAAACATAGCATGTGCACAGGCCATATGTACAGAATTTGATGGCCTTACTATGGTCATAACGCTTAGATTTAACGCGCAGATCGACATGCTATTTGTGCGTATTTCATAACAGGACATCCAATTTTAACTGTATACAGAGGCATCCTACCTAGTTACAATGAAATCCCTTCATAAATACGACCTGTAGACTGTGCTAAATTTTTTTCAGGCTTTGGGCTTGGGCAGCCATCAGGGTTGACCGATTGTGACCAAAAGTGGTTGTTCTCATCGAGACATGACCCCAACCCGGCATATGAAATTTTGTGACAATTGGGAAAGAACTCTGGGGTGTAGCCTGTGCTGAAGGAAAATGTGCACAGACTAACAAACTTCCGCACACGTAATGGCAATAGCTTATCTTTACTTTGTCAAGTTAAGCTAAAAAAACTGATTGCTTCTAATTTCGATATAAAATGGCCACCAGCAGGTATCTTGAATTTTGGACCACACCCCATATTGACATGTGCACTTACATGTACTGTGTATAAGTAGCACTGAATAAATTAATGCTCATCTAATTTGCATAATTTCTGCACAAGATAAAAAACCTGTATTATATGTGATGTATTACATGTTACTAACCATTCAAACAAAAATTTATTCAAATCAAAAGTTTTATATAGAAGTTCAGTTCAAAAAACTGATTGCACTAATTTCAGTACAAAATGCATGCCGGTAATCATCTTGAATTTCGGACCACACTCCAAAACACTCATTCTCATCCCACAGTGATAACAAAGGTACCCAAGACGTTTCGTTAAGATCGGTTCCCCACAAATTACCATGTCAACCCATTAATTTTGCTGCCGTATATCGGACAGAGTCTGTTTTCAAAGGACCATAACTCTGTCAAAAAATATTGGACCAAGCCCACTATCAATCCCATCCTGTATCATGTGGTTATAAACCTATGTATAAAGTTCTGTTTCATTCTGTACACTCAAACTAAAGTTATCACCCAGAAGCCAATATCAACATGTTTTCTAAGTTGGAAAAGGACCAAACATGTAACTAGGATAAAAAATATTGGCCCAAGCCTACTATCAATCCCAACCTGTATTATGAAGTTATAAACCTATGTATAAAACTACATTTCATTTTGTTCAGTCAAACTAAGTTATCTCCCAGAAATCATTTCTTTTGGATGGGCAACTATATGCTCCCCCAAAATTTTTTTTGGAAGCATAAAAATATCAGATCAAGCCCACAATCAATCCCACTCTGTATTATGTGGTTATAAACCTATGTATACATTTTTTTTTAATTCAGTCAAACTAAAGGAAACCAAATTCATTCAGGTTTAATGACACTTTCGACAGCCAGGGTCACTTCGTGTTGGAAAGTTTTACGGAAGGAGGAAGCTGGAGTACCCAGAAAGAACCACCATGCAATGTCAAGCAACTATCAGGCTCCTCAACATACTAACTCCACACAAGCAGGCTTAGCATTGGTTGAAGACATTAGTGCACCATCGACGTGTTGTATGTCTTAGTACACAATGCCACCGTGCCCCTACGTGGGCAATGGGGTGGAGTGTCTTGCCCAAAGACACAATGTGGTTGTTGCAGGTGGGATTCAAACCAAGGACCTCTCGTCAGGAAGCCTGCACCTCTGCCTGATCCACCACTCCCCAAGTGAACCAATATAATGTCTACTAAGTTGGAAAAGGGTCATAGCTCTGCAGAAA
The DNA here is from genome assembly GCA_031216915.1 of Pictodentalium vernedei. Taxonomy (NCBI): domain Eukaryota; kingdom Metazoa; phylum Mollusca; class Scaphopoda; order Dentaliida; family Dentaliidae; genus Pictodentalium; species Pictodentalium vernedei. The sequence goes on along the minus strand of CM062291.1, from coordinate 7,164,531 downwards.
AATATTGGACCGAGCCCACTATCAATCCCAACCTGTATTATGTAGTTATAAACCAATGCATAAAACTTTGTTCTATTTCATTCAGTCAGACCAAATCTATCATTCAGAAACCAAGATCAACATGTCTTCTAAGTCGGAAAAGTGCCATAACTCTGTCTGAAAATATCAGACTAAGCCCACTATCAATCCCAACCTGCATTTTGTGGTTATAAACCTACATATAATATTTTGTTTAATTTTGTTCACTCAGACTAAAGTTATGATCTGGAAACCAATATCAACACGTCTAAGTTGGAAAAGGGACATAACTCTGCCACAAAACACCAGACCAAGCCCACTATCAATCGCAAACTGTATTACGTGGTTATACACTTACGTATAGAATGCTGTTTCGTTTCACTCAGGCAAACTAAAGTTATCATCCGAAAACCATTTTTTTTGAGACGGAGAGACAGATGACAGTGTGGCTACTATATGCTCCCCTAAATTTTGGGAGAAGCATTAAAATTGGGCTCCTACAGTGGTTGGGTCAGCTCAAACATCATTTCAGGGACTTGAATCTGATGACTGATCCCTTAAGGCTGCTCTATACCAATCATCAAAAGTTTCTGACTGATAAATCTGAAGAACTTAGATTTTCAATAAATATTCTTCATATTGTACTTAGTTAAAGCCAGAGTTCCTATTTGGAGTCCAAATATGACATACATAACATACAGTATGGCTGCAGTGTACTGGTCACTTTCCCCAGGTGGGTAATATTTCCACAGACACACTAATATTAGATTCCAAACACTGATTATAGGAATAATCATCAAAATTTTAATTAACTCTTTACCTAAAATGAAAATCAGAAATTTTAATAATTAAATTTCCACATATATTGTCAACAGCTCAGCTTGTGACCCCTCACTGGAATGTGCTCAACATGCTCGTCCTGACAGATGGGTTATAAGCTATGTTTTTGAGATAAAATATGAAAAAATAATAAAAATTGAATGGATGATGTTTGTGAAAACACTGGCAAGTTTTGGTCATTATGTTTGGTAAAGGGTTAATGATGCAATGGGTACAACCCAGTGCTTCATTAATTAAAACTTTGATTATGATTTTTATTACCTGGTAAATGCATGCATGGACATCACTGACCACACATGGATTACAACCAGTTCATGATGACTGTATTGTCTTAAACTTGGTTAAAACTTGGGCCTCCACAGTGAGCCCAAAGATTTGAACATGTGGGCAGTCAGGATGAAGTGCCTTACCCAAGAACACAATGCAGTTTGAAGTCCAATGCCGTAACCACTGAGCTACTGTGCACCCTTTTGTTCTATATAGTATTTGGGGCAGTCTTTTCCTGGTGGTAAGTTCTCCTATATATTTGGGAGACATCTTCTCCCAGAGAATGACTTCAACAAAACTGTTTGGACTCACTTCTCTGGGGCCCAGTTTGCTGCAGCCAATCTTATTTCATTTCAATAAAATGGTAGTATGCAGTTATAGGAAGATTTATGTATAAAAAGTACATTTTTGTATTATCTTGCCCATGAGTCCCTTGTCAGTTAGTGGTTCATGTACATAGCCATGGGAATTAGTAATTGGACAATGTGAATACAGCATGACCAAGAGGTTCTATCGGGGAACTGTCCAAGTGAAGATTCATGATTAATGATGAACTAACTGAAATCCTAACTGATAATTGCATTCCAATCTATTAAAAACACAATTTGATATTTTGTCACATTAAATGCTATATGTGATGTATTTTGCTAAGAATAAAGCTATAAATAATTATGGTTACCACATGGCATTCTCTGGTGAATAATGGGACATTGCAGAGTATCCCAACTCACAAACTGTATGTATTTCTGATCAGTGCTGGAATGCTGTGCAATAATCAAATAAGTGTTTCTAATTTCTTCTAATTCTATTTCTGGAAATACTTATTTTTTTCTTTTTACCAAGTTCCTGATTTTCAATGCCCAAACCTGATGAAATTTAATAAAAAAAAGTTCTGTGTCAAAGTATACTTCATTAGTATTAGAAGTATGCTTCTCATTAGGTAGAGGTGCATGCAAAAAGGTCCTCGGTTTGAATCCCATCTGCGACAACCACATTGTGTCCTTGGGCAAGACACTTGCCCATGTTGGGGCACAGTGGCATCGTGTGCTAAGGCATACTGCACATCGATGGTGCACTTGTCTTCATCCAATGTTAACCCTGCATGTGTGAAGTTAATATGTTGGGGAGCCTGATAGTTGCTTGCCACTGCTTTGTAGTTCCCTCTGCATACCCCCAGCTTCCTCCACCTGTATAACTGTCTGACATGTGGCGACCTTGGCTTTCGAAGTGTAATTAAACCCCAATAAATAAATAGTAGTATTCTCATAAACATCTGCAATAGTGGTTATAACAGTAATAACACAACTTTAGTCAGGCAGGGATTTACGGTTCCATTAGTAATCATCCCATGCAGAATGATTAACAGTCCTCTGTCTCATTAGCAGCCGAAGACTTCACCTCAGACTGCTCATAGTCATAAGACCTTGTGACTTCAGGCCATTAAATTGTTATTAATCATTTCTGTTGGACCTTTAAAGAAGGTAATGCTCTGGAAAATCATTATATTGTAACATTAATAGTGGATTTCAGCAGATTTTACAATGAAATTGGCCTATTTGCATGTACGATATACATGTATAGGCAGCAAATGTCTCTTGACAGTTGCTCGCCTCTCCATGGTGGTCCTCTTCATGTACTCTGGCTACCCTACCAGTAAAACTGTCTGGCATAAGGTGATCCTGACTGTCAAAAGTGTTGTTACAACCCCAGTATGACAATAGGTAAAACTGAAAAATGGGGGAACCTGCAGTTTATTTATACACACTCAACTCCTCAGTTTTTCAGTGTTTATTTTCTTCTGTTTATTTTCATATGTACCCCAAAATAATAATGGTTTCCGTTTCATCCCACAATATCATATTTATTAGTTATTTTAACTAGTTGAAGGCTAGATTATTTTTGGTGGTCGGTTTTGTTATTCAGCATTTGTTTTATTACAAATTATTGGAGAGTTTCCATGGGCCATCTCAAATAATTTTAATCAAACAATTTTTATAAACAAAATATTATTTGCGTTTGACTTAATATGAAACATAAGCAACGAAAATGTTGGTTTTTGCTACAGCACGCTTATTCTTTTTAAAACCCTCATATATAGTGGCTTCTAGCACTCAAGACGATTAACACTTTCCATGCTCTAATCTTAACATACACATACTGCTAAACAAAATATCCATCTTGAAATAGACAAATATGGGGGACATCCTTAATGGTTTAGTGTCTATATAGTGAGAATAGGGGTCAGCAATGGCTTCAGAACTGACCAAAACTGACTTGATTTCTCCCAAGTTCTAAATTTACTTTATAATACAGTATGTGGAGAGTGTATTTTCTCTAAATCACTCACAGCGTGGAGATTCTGCATGGAGAGTGTGTTTTCACTAAATCACTCACAGAGTGGAGATTCTACAAATTTGTTGCAAAGCATAACAATCACAAAGTTCCAGCCAATGGACCTACAGGTTAAACTTGAAATCCATTGGCTGAAACATTACTGGTTTCTTCTGTTTATATGTTCAAAATTTGAAAGTGATACTTTGTGTGACAACTCCACTCCATGGGTGATTTACATGTAGTTACAATCCACTCTTCACATACTGTACAAGCAGAGCCAAAAAACAGTAAGGGGGAAGTGTATACCATTGTCATGCACCCACAGAATGAGCTTTAAAAAGTGACACAAGAGAGTTAAATCACAGGGGTTCATCACCAACAATGATTTATTAATAGAATAATATTATTAGACAATCATAACTTATAGCAGCTATTATGAATACTATAATATAACACAAGGAAAGACACAGAATTCCTACCTCGATTTTTCAAAGAGTTAAATATTTATTCTATTCATATTCATTCATTTACTTCTACACACTGTTTTGTTGAGAAAACATTTATCTCCTAGATGATACACAATTTACTTGATTTTATCATATTAAAATAAAAGTTGTAAACACAACATGATTTATTGTCACTTTCATTGAAAAAGTAGAAACCCTGCTTTTAGTTGTTGCCCTTCATGACAAGTCAGCCCAGAACATTTTGTCTGCAAAGACACTTCATTCTTAATAGTCACTTGCTCAAATCTTTAAGGGACTGCAGAGCCGGGGTTGGAAGCAGACAGCCCCCCCCCCCCCCCTCACCCCACACTCACAATTTGTACCACAATGTTGAAAATTGTAAACAACTGAGCTTCAACAATGAGCTTATTATTATCCTGGTTCAAGGGTTTATACATTAAATGGCTTGGTATTCACTCTACTGTGGTCACTCTTAATACAAGAACTTACTTACCAAATATTCGCTGTGTCGAAGCAGTTTCGAAGCAGTTAGTACACCCAAAATCATGCAAAAGTACACAGTGCAGGCCTACTGTGTGAATTAGGCAATTTTAAGAAACTAGTGGATTAACAGCATCAGTTTGGTACATCGTTAGTTCACTGGAGCACTGGTGTTTTTCTGGATCAGAGTTCCAAAATTCCAACTTACATTTCACTCCCCCCCCCACCCCTTTCCAAGTTAGACCAATGCATAGCACCTCACTTTTAACTTCAACACAAAATAAAAGCCTCTACCCCCCCCCCCCCACCCCCCCCCCCCACCCCCACAACTTACAGAATTTATCGGCTGTCTTGTTCAGATGCCTCTTTAGATCACACTTTGCAGTATATTCTTCTGGAACATAGAAAAGTATTTGTTACCAGTTTATTAGTGCTAAATATTCTTTTTCTTCTCTAAAAGTATTTTCACCAGTTATTTATTTTTCCGGGGGCGCGGTGGCTCAGTTGGTAGAGGTGCAGGCTGCAAGCCGAGAGGTTCTCGGTTCGAATCCCACCTGCGGCAACCGCGTTGTGACCTTGGGCAAGACACTTCACCCCGATTGCCTACATGGGGGCACGATGACGCTGTGTACTGAGGCGTACTGCACGTCGATGGTGCGCATGTCTTCAACCAATCGAACCCTGCCTGTGCTGCGGTGCAGAGTTCAGAGTTACGATGTTGGAGAGCTGACAGCTGCTCGTCGTTGCTCGGTGGTTCTCTCCGGGTACTCCGGCTTCCTCCACCCGTAAAACTGTCACGGTCACGATTAGCCATTGTGCATAAGTATGTGACCTTAAACACCAATAAATCAATCAATTTATTTTTCCATTTATTAATATGGGTTATTTATTTAAGCAAACATTAGCTAACATCAAATCATGTCTGCCAATTTTACAGATAGCCGTAGACAGCTACCCACACAAAACAACCAATCAGAGGAGAGTACATGTAAATGTAAAACACAACAATTTACTCACCTTGTAACGACAAACAAGCGGATCATAAGTTTGGCTTTTCTGGCTTGAGGGTATTTGTACTGGACACACAGGCAAATAGGATACCCTCACCTGCCTAATAACACTGCCAAGACCATTATTAATTTTGAAGAAAAATCCCAGCAATCACTATTATTTGGCAGTGAGGAATACAAATGTACCTGTAGGGGGGAAATGCCATCATGATTGTTAACTTCCAATCAAATATCTTGAGTCCTGACTATCACTATCAAACATCCATCACTATTATTGGACAGGTACATGCAGGAGTAAATTGACTTCTTCAATGACAGATGCAGACTGGCAGAATATTCTTAACAGACTGGGAATCACATTATTTCAATCAGAAGTCAGTCATTCCTACCAAGTGCAACTTTCCAACTTAAGTTTACTGATTACTCTCAACATTCACTAATGTGCATTTTTCTGAGCATTTTTTCAGTAGGAAAACTCTGTGGCTGAGGGATGGAAGGTGGGGATGCTCATATTTTATGTTGCAGTCAAAACCAAGAGGTTGCACATTAGTCTTACTTTGAATAGGAGGTAGGGGGCACTGAAATTCTGGAGAGTTTTTCCAGACCCCTCATACAGAAAATCAAGTAACAATTTATAACCTCCAAAGCGTGTGGGGGCGCAGTGGAACTAGTACTGTGTACTAAGGTATACTCTTTGATGCTTTGTCTTCAACCAATGCTAACCCAGTTTGTACAAAGTTAGTACTTTGTGAGTCTGACAGTTGCTCACCACTACTTGGACTATCCAAAGTTTTGCTAAACGTGAATAAAAAAAAAACAATACAAAGTGACCTTGATTATTTTGATGCATCTGTAGGATTACCAACACTGACTTGGTGTGCGTCAGTCTTTCGATTTGGAAAATGGAAGGCCCACTGTGCACTGCTCGCAACCATCTGAGGTGAAGCATACTATATATAATTGTTGTGTACCGGAATTGGGAAAGTTTTTTTCAAGAAATACATCAATGAACACTGTGCACTCCAAAGATGAACAGAAGATAATTCAAATGAAGTGTCATTGACACTGCTCAACGTGTCCAAGAAAGCTCTGAACTAAATAGAAAGATCCATTAACACCAAGTCATTCACTCAAATTTCCTCAGAAAAGGTGTCTCACCAAAGCTACATATGACATCTGATGCAGCCTGTTGGGTGTACTAATGAATTTGTTGACAATTTATATGCTAAATCTATGATGGCTGATGGTGGCCACATCATACCAAAGTTGAATATAGAATTTGAAAAATATAGAGTGAGAGGTGTAGCCTGTAGGGTGTACTGATGGATTGTTGACAATTTATAGCAAAATCCAAAATGGCCACTGCTGAGCATGTTTTCCCACAAAATTCAGAAAAAATTATAGCTTCCATCTAGATATCACATCAAAGCTACATACGAAATTCAAGAAAGAGTGGGTGAGAGATGCTGTTTGTAGGGTGTGCTAATGGAATCGTTGAAAATTTATATGCGAAATCCAAACTGGGTGCTGGCAGCCATATTTTTCAACAAAATTCAGAAACATTCAATAGCTTCTATCTAGATATCAAACCAAAGCTACATATGACATTTGAAAAAAGATTGGGTGTGAGATGCAGTCTGCAGGCTGTGCGAATGAAATTGTTGACAATTCATAATCCAAATCCAGGATGACTGCTTTGTGGCCCTGTTTTTCAACAAAATTTAGAAATTTCTGATATCTCCCATCTGGACATCACACCAAACCTATACATGAAAGCAGAGAAAGATCAGGTGAGAGATACAGCCTGTAGAGTGTGCTAACAAAATTGTTGACAATTTATTTGCTAAATCCAAGGTGGCCACTGGTCCCTGGCAGTCATGTTTTTCAAAGGACTTGAAAAAAATTTGATACATGTAGCTCTCATCTGGACATTGCCCCAAAGTCACATATGAAATTAAGGACTGACTGGGCGAGAGCTGCAGTCTTTAGGGTTTGCTAAAGGAATTGTGGATGGAGAGTTGAGCTAAAAAAATGTTTTTTTTCGAGTAAGCCCTTCGCAGCAATAATCAAATTTATTTCAGTTCGGTATAATATCTGAAATGTGCATGAGCAAAGGGGCAGTGAGAAGCATTTTTAACCTTTTAAAGTTTTGTTGAATTACATTGTTTACATACCGGTTCTCCGAAAGTATTTATTATTTATTTATTGGTGTTTAAGGTCACATGGTTTTGCACAATGGCTAATCATGACCACAACAAGAGTATCAACCCAAAACCAAAGGTGAGCATTAATAAGCCATGTTGCCCATTTTAGAGAGGGTTTGCACCTCCCAAGCACTGATAACTGGGTCCTATTTTACCAGTAAAACAGAGCCTGTTTACCACAGTGAACAGGCACTGCTTCACTTCCTGGGGTTCCCACGGGGATCTCCGAAAGTGAAGTTTGATTAGTTATAATTATTATATTATGGGTATCACCTGGTTGTCATGACAACCCGCGTGGGTGGTCATGTTGTGACGTCATTGTCATGGTAATGAGTGATGCGAGTGCTCATGCGCAGCTCGTGTTGTTAGGGTGATACGTGTTTCCGTCGTCCATTTCGTATGCAGGAGGCCGCCATTTTGGTTTCTATAGTGGCACGTGGTTGCTAGCTTACCCAAAACCTAATAGGACAAGGTGTATTCGATTAAATGGGAGTAAATCTAATTACCACAAACAACCTGTCAGTTCCTCCAAATCGTCATAATCCACCCCAAACTATCGGAATGGACTTGGTAAAGCCCCGTTTTTTAACTTTTCCCCCAACAGCAGGAGTGTTCGGTTCAGTTGGAGTATTTATCTGGAACGGATGAAGTCTTCGCTTAATTCATAGAATTACCCAAATAGACCCGACGATTTCTCCAAAATTACCGTTTTGTTATTAGTTTTTTGCCACTAACTGATGTGTTCGTTTGTACAAGGGTATTTTGGAATGACTTCTGTTATTCTGGGTCGCTTCTCTTCCCTTCTTCCTCGGAGTACTGTTCCATTCTTCTGGGGTATGACAGGTACACTTGCTCTCCTCTGTCTGTTTTGTTACTAATTGGACCACCGCCACCACTGCTGCTAAATTCATCAAAGCAACAATGAGATGTGATTGTACACAATTGTGTGAATATCACATGTAGCACATGTGCGTATGCAAAATGTGTCAATATGTGCCTGTGTGCAAGTACACAATTTGCGCACAAGACACGCAGCACATGCGCATATACGGGTATTTGGGGACCAGGCTTTGGGGACTCACGGGGACTAGGTTTTGGGGACTAGTGTGGACCAATGTTTGGGGACCAGTGTCAGAAATATTGTCTAACCACCGTCTTAACTCAGTACTAAAGCTTTTGCTACCAACGATGTTACCGTTTACACCCACGACAGTGCGGCCGCCGCCACCACTGCTGCTAAATTCATCACTGCTACAATTAGATGTAATTGTACACAATGTGTGAATACCACATGAGCACATGCAAAATGTGCCTGTTTTTGCCATTTCACTTATAACTTACCAAGTTCAAGTTTGTCAAGTTAAGCTAGAGTGTCGCTGACATGGCCGGAGAGAGGAATTCAGGCCTCGGGGTTAAATCTGTGACGGACCCCCTTCAAAAGTGTTGGGACAATGATACGAGTGCCGAAAGCCCGAGCGATGATAGGTGATTGGAGGTTGCGGGGGGTGGGGGGTGGGGGGGCTTCCTCCAAGAAAAAATTGAAATCGGTTATTAACTGGAGACTTTTTTGGAGTATGTTTCATATTTCCAAGTCCATCAGCGAGTGTCCTGTGATATATATTTATTTATTTATTGGTGTTTAAGGTCACATACTTCTGCACAATGGCTAATCATGACCACGACTGTTTTGCGGGATGGAGGAATCCGGAGTTCCTGGGGAAAACCACCGTCAATGACGCGCCACTCTCAGCTTCCCAACAAACTAACTCCACACAAGCAGGGTTAACATTGGTTGAAGACAAGTGCACCATCGACGTGCAGTATGCCTCAGTACACAGCGCCACCGTACCGCCGTGTGGGCAGTGGAGGTGGGGGGTGAAGTGTCCTGCCCAAGGACACAACACGGTTGCTGCAGGTGGGATTCAAATCGAGGACCTCTCAGCTTGCAGCCTGCACCTCTACCTACCGAGTCACCGCGCCCCCTACCTAGAGTTATAGCTTTTGACTACTTGAAGTGATAACTATATTACGTTAAATTGGTTTTAATAAAGTTTTTACTTCAAGAATCATGCAGTCCAAAATTAAAACAATTGATCAAGTGCAGGGCTCCATTCACGATACAGCCCCTTCTTAACTGTTGGCGCAGGAGGCAGAACCTTGGGGGAGGATGGGCTTGTCCAAAACATGACCTGAAGGCCCGTATTTTAATATTCTGGTTTGGTACGTCCTTAGAGAAGATGTATCAAACAAAAAAAATTAAATAAAGTCTTTCTGGCCATTTTTGGTCTTGGGTGGGGCAGACCTAACCCAAGAATCATGAACTCCTGGACCACTCTCCCCCGCCCCTCTAAAGTTCCAGGCCCCAGAGTTACTACCTCGGGCCCCCACCCTCTCCCCGTCCCTGGACATTTATACTTTCATTGTGAATAGCTCAGGCCTGTTTGGGCCATTATGTTGTGTGAGGGGTTAAAATTCACAGATCCGTAAATACATGACCAATCGTACATATTTCGAACAAAATGACTGATGATAGAAAATTAACATAACTATGTGGCAGAGTGAGATTTTAATAGTTTTGTTGAGAAAATATTAAGTTTGTAAACTGGAAATTTATATTGTCACCATTGCACGTCAACTGAATTATTGACATAGTTTCTAATTAACTGCATGATTGGTGACAGTCCAGTTTGATCTATTGTTGAGTTGTACTCACTTTTCACTGCAGCCTTTTACTCTCTGTTTGGAGATTGCTCATAACATTGGGTGTTCAATATAAATTCATTGGAAAAGTTCAATCTGGCTCTCTAAATCCCATGTCATCACAAGTTCAGCTTCATTTTTAACAAATCTTTTCAATTTGTTTGTCTGAAATTTAAATAAGAAATTCAACTTGGAGCTACATTGCATTGATTCTGAATTTGTCACATGAGGAGCTTTGTTACGCTAATGGTATGTAAATTGTGTATTTTATTCTGCCATTTATTAGCCTACAAATTATGATATCCATATGCCCCAACTATGCTGTACAATTATACAGTGGTATTGAGCTGATTGAAATTAATCTGCTTCACTTGATTTCATAAATACAAATGAGCTATATATGTTAATTTGGTATCAGTTGCCATATTTATTACCTCTGACTTATAACCATTGTTTCTGAAAAGTAACATTGAACCCTCAACATTTAATATATGGAAGTGTATGTTTCTCCATGGGAACCTCGGGATGTGAAGTGGTGCTTGTCTACCGTGGTAAAGAATAGGGCGTGGTAACCAGTGCCTGTAGTGGTATTCCTGTACCGTGGGCAACATTGGTATAAACAGCTGCCTAAACTGTCTTCATACCTGTGTTGTGGACATGATACAGCCATAGATGCTGATGCTGAAAGTGGCATTAAGCATCAATAAATAAATAAATAAATTCATGCTCAGTCTACATAAAATATGTGGATGTACAGTTGAGTATATTGTGTATTATTTTATAATTTATTTTGTATAATTAATGATATCAGATGAGAATTGTAGAAATTCTGTAGACTGAGTGTGGTCATCTCTCTTGTATTTCCCGAACATATTGATGATGTTAACCTGATGATTCTGTACGGTTGTTGAAATGGTGATGTAATATGTGCCATCTTTTTAACTTTGTAAAATATGTGGATCAGAGGAATGAACTGAACTTATTTTTTCTGTAACACTCACACCCCGCCTACCAGAACCGTTACAGAATTGGTGCCCAACGTGATATATTGTGGCTGAATGACTTCTCTGCTGAGGTATTTCATTGCTACTGCCTTACCGGGTAGTGTGTGTGGATCAATTGCTGATATCTGGTAACTTTTCAGTATAAACTGTTGGTTGAAAGCTTCAACTAATTTCGAAAAAATGAATTTCAATGCAGTAAGATGTTGATTGTCCATCAAGGGAGATAACTTGACAATGTTTACTCATTCTGCGGGAATAAAATGCCTTGAGCATCAAGGGAGATAACTTGATCATGTTTACCTTTTCGGACAACATTCTATAGTTTATTAGTTACAATACACGAAATGATTTGCATTTGCGATAGTGTTTAACATTTTCCTGTCACTTAATCTCATGAAGTTCGTTTGGGGGAAATCAGTCATGTATCCACTTAGTATATCTTCTCATTACAGAAATGAACAGGAAAAAAATAGATGTTGCCATGTGTTTTTTGTGTTCAAATTTGGTGATTCCCCAAGTTCAACTACCGTCCAGTTTCGCACTGAATTGAAATTTGAAAAGGCATATTTTACTTGTTCCTCTAACGTTATTTTTCAATTCTCACAATTTTGAAAGTTCAGCCACTGCAAATATTTCAAATCATTTCCAAAATAGACACTTTTATATACATTTTTGTTGAGGGTTCAAATTAAATAAATACGGGTCAGTCTATTTGCAGTAAGTTCCTGAATTGCAGTAAGTAACTTTGTGGAAGTTCTCATGTTTGCGAAGGTCTTATATATTAATCCTTTCTCTTCTTGGCACTTGACTAGATTACAACGTGTTGTCACCTACATTTGTCTATTGTTAATAATTGATTTCTTATTGGTTGCATCCATTAGTCTTTTGAATGAAAAGTTTCAGGGTGTCAAAGGCACACACGGGTGATGTGGGATTTCCTCTGCCACACACTTGGGGTTGGGGTGGGGGGGGGGGGGGTGGACACGCCAGCGTTGATCTATAAATGCTAGGCGTTCAGATATCATTTTTTCTCGGGATCTGAACCCACTACAGCCTCCGGCGTGCTGAAACTTTTCATTTTTTCAAATTAGATTTTTGGCCCTCGCATTCGACCCTCATGGATTCATTAGCAATTAAAGTTGTTTGAGTCGCTTGGGAAATCTCCTGTAAAAATTAATACAAATAAGTTATTCACGTCGCACGTAGACAAATGTAAACCCCTGTAAAAATTAATACAAATAAGTTATTCACGTCGCAAGGGAAATCCTCCACACAAAATTAATGGATGCGGCCAATAAAAAAAACTAAGTGGTTAACAATAGACTAATGCAGGTGACAACACTATAATCCAACTAGACTTTATGATTCTGGAGAATCATGGCTTTTCCCGATGAGATTCCATGATTTTTCATGACCCCACAGTGTCTGATGAATTGTTTTTAACTGTCTCACTGAAGTCCCTTCATTGATGTTATGAGAAAGGTGAAGATAGTAATCTCAAATGACAGAGTTTGATAAAAAATTGTTTAGGTAAAAACCATCATTAACGGTGGAGTGGGTTAATGTCAATATCGTCGTCCAACAAGTCAATGACTGACAAAAGGAGTTATGTTTCTTTGACACATACCCACTGAGTGCTGTGTCAATTTAAAAATGGTTCATTTTATCTCAAATGTTTCCCAAATATTGATGTCTGGCAGCTTGTAGAGGGTTGTTAACAAGTGCTAACAGGAATATTTATTCATGCAACTTGTAATGTCACTCCAAGAACTGCGAATGGCCATTTTTTTCTTTAAAATCTACAAGATGTTTTCAGAGAAATCCAGGGAGAACATGAATTTTAAGCTTTTGATGGGTATCATTGTTTATCCAGCCCAAAACGGGTTAAGTGTTGTTTATTGAATACTCTTATTACTTCCAAATATAATTCTCAGTGAATTCTACTTCCACTTATTTTGATCTCTCCTCCCAACTTTGGGTGCTGTGGGTACGCAAACACAGCCCATTTTATCAACATTTTGATGTTTGAGAACCTGCATAGGGTTAACAAATGCTTACAGGAATATTTTGTACATGCAACTTGTAATGTCACACTAAGATCTGAGAATGGCCATTTTTTCTTGAAAATCTACTGAATGGTTTTAAAAGAAATCCCCAGATAACACACATTTTTAACCTTTTGAGGGGTATCTCTCTGTATCCAGCTCTAAAGGGTTAATGCCTGGTTTTGTTAATACCTTCAATGGGTACAAAAAAGATCAACTGTGAATTCCATTTCCAATGAAGAGGGTTATGTTTATCTCGTAGGTACACATTTGGTGTTATGGTTGCCGAAGCACAGCCCATTTTCTCGAAATGTCTATGCCTGGCAGCCTCTGGAGGGTTAACAAATGTTTACCGAAACATTTTGTTCATGCTTGTAATGTCACTCGAAGACCTGCGAATGGTCAATTGTTCTTGAAATTTTTTTTGAGAAATCCACAGAAAACTGGAATTTTAAGCTTTTAAGGGGTATATCTCCTTAACCAGTCAAAAATGGGTTAAGACCTCGATTTGTGAATACATTTACCACTTACAAAAATGTTTCCGTGTCAGTTTTGCGTCCGGTAAAAGAAGTTACGTTTCTCTGTTGCATTCCCTTTTGATGTTGTTGTTGTTCAAAAACAGACTATTTTTTTCAAAATTTTGACATTTAGCAGCCCATGGAGGGTTAACAAATGCTTACCGGAATAATTTATCCAATCAACTGGTAATGTGACACTATGACCTATCAATGGCCATTTTCTCTTGAAAACACTACCAGATGTTTGTAAAGAAATCCGGGGAAAACATAAATTTTGAAGCCTCTGATGGGTATCACTATTAACAACCACAAAAGGAGTTAACGATTGGTTTTTTGAATACCCTTATTACTTACAAAAATGGTCCTCGGTGAATTCCACTTCCAACAAAGGAGATTATGTGTATTTCTCAGGTGCACGTTGGTTGCTGTGCGTGTCTGAAAACAGCCCATTTCAACAAAATTACGATGCTTGGCAGTCTGTAGAGGGTTAATAAACGCTCACCGGAATATTTTGTCCATGCAACTTACAATGTCACACAAAGACCTGCGAGTAGTCAATTTTTCTTGAGAACCTACAGGATGTATTTAGAGAAATCCACAGAAAACGGGAATTTTAAGATTTTAAGGGGTCTCTCTCTTTAGCCTCCCCAAAATGGGTTAAGACTTCGACTTTTGAATACCCTTACTACTTACAAAAATGTTTCCATATAGATTGTGCGGTCGATAAAAGAAGGCACTTTTCTTTGTGGCGTACCCATTGGGTGCTGTTGGCGTCCAAAAACAGCCCATTTTATCACAATTTTGACTTTTAGCAGCCCCTGGAGGGTTAACAAATGCTCACCGCAGTATTTTGTCTATGCAACTTCTATTGTCACACCAAGGCCTGGGAGTGACAAATTTTTCTTGAAGATCTACAAGACTCGTTTAGAGAAATCCATGGAAAACACAATTTTTTTAGCTTTATGGGGGTATTGCTGTTTAACCAGCCTAAAGCGGGTTAACGCTTGGTTTTTTGAACACCCTTACTACTGACAAAAATGATCCTCGGTGAATTCCACTCCCAATAAAGGGAGTTATGTGTATCTCTCATGTATTGTTTGGGTGCGGTGGGGGCCTGAAACTGGCCTATTTCATCAAAATTTCGATGTTTGGCAGCCTGTGGAGGGTTACCATATGCATCGCCTGATATGTCGTGTGTATCAAAGGGCGTGTCACAGACAGGGCTAGCAATTACGAATGTATAAAAAAATCTACAAGACGTGTTTCGAGAAAGTGCCGATAAACCCCAGTTTTGGCAGTTTTTTGCCAATTCTGACGAAATAAGGGTTAAATCGAAAATTCCGCTTTGGTACATTTTTATATTTTGTGCTCCTCTATGCGTGTGCAAAATTTCGTGAAAATCGGTTCGAAAATGGCTTCTGAATCGTACGGACAAAATGTGTGGAAGAAAAAAAAAAAAAAAAAAAAAAAAAAAACCCAAAAAACTAGACTTTATGATTCTGGAGAATCATGGCTTTTCCCGATTAGATTCCATGATTTTTCATGACTCCACAGTGTCTGATGAATTGTTTTTAACTGTCTCACTGAAGTTCCCTCATTGATGTTATGAGAAAGGTGAGTATAGTAGTCTCAAATGACTCGGTTTGGGTTTGATAAAAAAAAATGTTTAGGTAAAACCCATCATTAATGGTAGAATGGGTTAATATCAACATCAATGTTTCCCTATTAGTTTTGCGTCCGGTAAAAGAAGTTACGTTTCTCTGTGGCATTTCCATTTGTTGGTGTCCAAAAACAGACTATTTCTTCAATTTTTTTTACATTTAGCAGCCCATGGAGGGTTAACAAATGCCTACCAGAATAATTTATCCATGCAACTGGACATATGACACCAAGACCTATCAACGGCCATTTTCTCTTGGAAACCCCACAAAATGTTTGTAAAGAAATCCAGGGAAAACGATTTTTTAAGCTAGCGATGGGTATCCGTGTTAACCTCCCCAACAGGGGTTAACGCTTTGTTTTTTTAATACCCTTATTACTTACAAAAATGGTCCTCTGTGAATTCCACTTCCAACAAAGGAGATTATGTTTATCTCTCATGTATACATTGGGTGCTGTGTGTGTCTGAAAACAGCCCCATGTTAACAAAATTACGATGCTTGGCAGCTTGTAGATAGTTAATAAACGCTCACCGGAGTATTTTGTCCATGCAATTTGTAATGTCACATAAAGACCTACGAATAGTCAATTTGTCTTGAAACCCTACAAGTTACCGTTAGGGAAATTCACAGAAAATGGGAATTTGAAGCTTTCAAGGGATATCTCGCTTTAGCCTGCCCAAAATGGGTTAAGACGTCGACTTTTGAATACCCTTACTGCTTACAGAAATGTTTCTGTATAAATTGTGCGCTCGATAAAAGGAGGCACTTTTCTTTGTGGTGTACCCTTTGGGTGCTGTTGGTGTCCAAAAACAGCCCATTTTATCACAATTTGACCTTCAACAGCCCGGGGAGGGTTAATTAATGCTGACCGGAATATTTTGTTCATGCAACTTGTAATGTCACACCAAGACCTGCAAATAGCCGATTTTGTCTTGAAAACCTACAAAATGTTGATAGAGAAATCCACAGAAAACGGGTATTTTAAGATTTTAATGGGTATCTCTATTTAACCAGCCCTAAATGGGTTAAGACGTCAAATTTTGAATACCCTTACCACTTTCAAAAATACTTTCCGATCAATTTTGCGTCCAATAAATGAAAGCCCCTTTCTCTCTGGTATACCGTTTGGGTGCTGTTGGCGTCTAAAAACAGCCCATTTTATCACAATTTTTACGTTTAGCAGCTCGGGAGGGTTAACTAATGCTGACCGGAATATTTTATTCATGCAACTTGTAATGTCACACCAAGACCTGAGAGTGACCAATTTTTCTTGAAAATCTACAAGACTCGTTTAGAGAAATCCACGGAAAACACAAACTTTTGAGCATTATGGGGGTATTGCTGTTTAACCAGCTCAAAATGGGTTAACGCTTGGTTTTCTGAACACCCTTATTACTGACAAAAATGATCCTCGGTGAATTCCACTCCCAATAAAGGAAGATATGTTTATCTCTCGTGTATTGTTTGGGTGCAGTGGGGGCCTGAAACCAGCCAATTTCATCAAAATTTCGATGTTTGGCAGCCCGTGGAGGGTTACCATATGCATCGCCTGATATGTCGTGTATACCAAAGGGTGTGTCACAGACAGGTCTAGCAATGACGAATGTATAAAAAAAATCTACAAGACATGTTTCGAGAAAGTGCCGATAAACCCCAATTTTGGCAGTTTTTTGCCAATTCTGACGAATTAAGGGTTAAATCGAAAATTCTGCTTCGGTACATTTTTAGATTTTGTGCCCGTCCCCCCCCCCCCCCCCAAAAAAAAAAACCCAAAAAAAAAAAAAAAAAAAAAAAATAATCCATAGAAAAACAATAGTCTTTTCCAGAGGGAAAAGCCGAAAAAAAAAAAAAATAATAATCCGTAGAAATTCAATAGTCTTTTCCAGAGGGAAAAGCCTAATTAAGTTCTAAGAAGACAAATGATTAACAACACCTTCGTGCACACCAAGGAACTGCCGAAAAGTTCATTACGGCAATTCAGGAACTAACTGCAAATAGACCAACCGATAAATACTGCCCAATCAGCTAATCTCCTTCATGTTATGCTCAATTTAGTGTTGAGGTAAAATCCGTTAGCGGACTCTTTTGCCACCATTTAGTGTATTGTATTAAAGAAGAAATATTTCCTAACTGATTTGAAATATTTATTTTTGTAAATCTCCAAGTCCTTTGCCTGGTTTAGTAACATTACAATTACATCCCCCACCCCCTGTTTATTTGAGTTAAAAATATATTATGTGTTCATTTTACCATTTCTTTGTATAGAATGTCTCCAAACAACAAATGTATTTAAAAATATTCCCCAAACTGCTATCTTCTTGTATTCATATATTAACAGATTGACCAAATGAACTCCTAAAGGAAAAAAATGTAATTTCATGAAAATGAGATGCAAAAATACTAACCTATTAATTCTTCTCAGAATAAAAGTGACAAAAAGATTACTTCTGTTTCAAAGACTATTTGAATAAAGTATAATGTGTATGGGAAGAGCAGCATATAGGAGAATAGTAGCCTGTCATGAGATAACCATATAATTTCAATGAAAAATAGAAACAGTGAACAAGCAGTGATGGCTGTATGGACCCCACTATTGTCATCAAATCACTGAAAAGGCTAACACTAATCTATTTTGGTCCAGCCATCTTAGTATCATTGACAGGAGCTCAAAAGGGGTTTCTACACATGCAGTGCTTATAGACAGCAAACAACTTAACAATCAATGGATCTCACATTCAAGTGATGTTCAGATACAGACACTGACAAGGTGAGATAATAGTGGAAATGTCCTTGGTTTTGTACCGAGAACTTACTATGGACTGCTGTGCACTCCACTCAAAGAAATGTTCTTGAATGTCACAAGGAGTTAGATGAGCACTAATGACATGAGTCCTTTTATACTTCTTAAAGTTTAAAATTAAAATGAGAAGGACAGATAAAGGCATGGAGGTGGGGGTTGTCACCATGGTGAACTTTGACAAACAAATCCACGATTAAGTTTTGAGTCACACATTTGTATGCAATGTGAATGCTCTTCCATTAACTAACATTCTCAAGTATCAAGCCTATTATAGTACATTAAATCCTGTACCCAACTCGCCCTCTTCGCCATCTTTAAAAAAATGAGTTGTTAAACCGTGCTGGAATCAACATAGTGCCCTGATTCCAAAGGGATCCATCAACTTATTTGAACTGAAATATACTCAACTGACTTGTGTTAAGAACTGTTAAGTGTCCCTAGTTGCTGATTTATTACAAAGGATGGCCTATTATCTATTACATAAACATGATGCTAATTCTTGTGAGAGTGCATTGTAAGAACAATAAATAATAACTGCATGATTAAAGACATAGAAACCAAAAAATGCAATTTAGAGTCATATTTCCATAATTTGTTGAAAGTCCCTCATTGTGAGGACCACACTGCCTGTGGTGGACCAAACAATGTCTGTTGGACATCAGTGGAGCTGAATCTGTGGCTGTGAAAGAGAAGAAAATGTTTTATTGCATGCCTATGCTTTTATTTTCATAAAATACATGCTTTGTTTCTGCAAAAACTGAAGCGAACAATAATTTTTTTTGTATTGTCCTTGAACAATACGGATGACGTGTGTGGACTATTTAACTATTTCTTTTTTTACCTTTTGGTTATTTTTGCAAT
Organism: Pictodentalium vernedei; assembly: GCA_031216915.1. Lineage (NCBI taxonomy): Eukaryota > Metazoa > Mollusca > Scaphopoda > Dentaliida > Dentaliidae > Pictodentalium > Pictodentalium vernedei. The sequence goes on along the minus strand of CM062291.1, from coordinate 7,145,322 downwards.
AATTTGTGTTTTTAATAATTTTTTAGTAAAGTGTAGGCATGCAATAAGTAATTTTATATCACCAATGGCAATGTCAAGTTGGAATTCCACCAGGCATAGTCCTAGCACCACGCCACTGGATTGAAAACTGTAAAGTGTTTGGGAAGGTGGCCTCGACGGTAGTATATCCCGGGTCTACGGCACCCAATCGCCTAGCCATAAATGTTCTGCCTCCATGCCAACTGAACCAACGGCAACACCAATAAAGACTGTAATCAGACATGTTAACCTCCAGAATAATTTTTCAGGGAACCTGAGGGTGATTTTCAGGGAAATGGGATGGATTTCAGGGAACAGTTCGCGCGGGGACAAAATAAAAGAAAAAACTTGTGAATTTTCAGCTCATAGACCACTATTAACACCAGGTTATATCCAGAACTAGTTGTCAACTATGCTGATGCATTTACGCTATGTTACAAAATCATAAAATAACTGTTGATTTGCCCCCCCCCCCCCCCCCAGGATCCTCTTCTTCATGAGCCCACCACCACCACCACCACCCGCCCACACTGTCCCACAGAGCACCTCCACTTCTGGTTTGCTCTTATCAAAGTCTACTTAGCTAATAATTTCCCAAGTCTGGAAATGTTAACAGGAAAAGATGTCCAAATGTTCAGTTACTTCAAGAACATTGGAACTTAGAAAGTATCTTTATCAAACTTCATGCATTGTGTGACGTTTGTGCCCTACACAAAACTTTTCTTTTCATCATTGAAACATCTTTTTTTAATTCCATTCGAAATTTTCTGGGTACAGATGACCAACAGTTAATAGTTCTGTAGTCAGCACAACAGAATAAATGTAGTGTTAGAAAATAAGTCCATTGTGTTTAAATATGCAGTCATAATATTTTGGCATCCTAAGCGACTTTAACCTACTTTTAAACTGTGCTATATAGTTGTTGTTTACGTTTTGATTTTGGAAAAGGGATGAGAATTAAAGCTATTCTATGAAGGAATAAATAAATATATATTATTTAATTCCTTTTCATATATTTTAATTTCCAAAAACTGCATTTGAATGAAGGTGGAGTTTTCAATTTTGTAAGTGACCTATTTTCACTTCGACACTCGCACATTGATCACGAATCTCCGAAGAAAAAACTCAGAAATAAACATGAACACAGTTGAAATATATATCATAAAATACCCTTTTCTTAAATAAATTTAACTTAAATTCATATTTTACTGCTTTGTGGGTTTTACCAGAGTTTGAAATGCATGTGATTTGACTCCGAACGTTTGTCATAAGTTACAACGGGAACGAAATATTTGACTGTTGTTTTCCGGGATTTTGGGTCCAAAACTTATTCCCGTCTGGGAGGCCGGGAACTACACTGAAATTCCGGGATTTTCCCGGGCATTCCGGGCATTCTGACTGTAATTGATCCAGCCAGTATATTAGTGGACATTTACGACACGACCCAAGACCGATATTCGAGAATTGACAATTACTGAATTGTTGAAATTGTTTTCTGTGTTGATTCGTTTATTATCTACAAGTAGTCTTATTTTATTGTGAGATTTACCCATGAGTAGTAGGAGATGGTCTACTTGACCCCCATCAGGTGGATCCCATTTTGGACTTTTTTCCCCAATACCAGGGGTGTTCGATTCAATTGGAGTATTTTGTTGGAACAGATTAAATCTTTGTTTAATTCATAGAATTACCCAAATAGACCCGACGGTTTCTCCCAACCCACACAAAATAACCGTTTTGTTATTAGTTTTTTGTCAGTAACTGATGTGTTTGTACAAGGGTATTTTTGGAATGACTTCCCAATAAAATTTTCCAATAACAGGCGCATTTTATGCAGGCTCGAATTGTGTTATTCTGGGTCGTTTCTCTGCCATGCTTCCGTAGAGTACTGTTCCATTCTTTTGAAGTATGACAGGTCCACTTGCTCTCTTCTATCTGTTTTGTTACTAATTTGGCCGTCGCGACCACTGCTGCTAAATTCATCACTGCTACAATGAGATGTGACCGTACACAATGTGCGAATATCACATGTAGCACATGAGCACATGCAAAATGTGCCAATATGTGCCTGTGTGCAAGTACACAATGTGTGCATAAGACATGCAGCACATGTGCATATACGGGTACTTGGGGCTCAGTGTTTGGGGACCAGGCTTTGGGGACGAGACCATATTTTGAGGACTAGTGGGAACCAGGCTTTGGGGACCAGTGGGGACCACACATTGGGGTCTAGTGGGGACCACGCATTGGGACTATTGGGGACCAAGGCTTGGGAATCAAGGCTTGGGGACCAAGGCTTGGGAACCAGTATTGCATTTACTTTTGTCAATGGACAACTATCTTTGGAACACTTACACTATTGCCATCTATAGAAGCATCATCAGTGGTGGGAACTGGGTACATTGGATTGGTAGTATCTTAACAAACACTAGTCAGAAGCTAGCGGTAGTGGGATGGAGAAGAGTTGATGCTTCTACAGATGATGGTAGCATAAGTGTCTCAAAGATAGTTGTCCATTGACAAAAGTAAATGCAATACTGGTCCCCAAGCCTTGGTCCCCACTAATCCCAATGTGTGGTCCCCACTGGACCCCAAAGCGTGGTCCTCACTGGTCACCAAAGCCTGGTGACCACTAGTCCCCAAAATATGGTCTTTGCTGGTCCCCAAATACTCGTATGTGCTGCATGTATTCTGAGCACATTATGTACTTTCACACAGGCACATATTGACACCATTTGCATCTGCTCATGTGCTATTGACACATTGTGCACAATCTCATCTAATTGTAGCAGTTATGAATTTAGCAGCAATGGTGGTGGAAGCCGTACTGGCCATGGGTGTAAACGGTAACACTGTTGGTAGCAAAAGCTTTGGTACTGAGTTCAAACGGTGGTTAGACAATATTTCTGACACTCAGGCTGGTTCCCAAGCATTGGTCCCAATTAGTTCCCAAAGCCTGGTCCCCACTAGACCCCAAAGCCTGGTCCTCAATGATCCCCAAACACTGGTCCCCAAATACCCGTATATGTACATGTGCTGCATGTGTTGTGCGCATATTGTGCACTTGCAACAGGCACATATTGGCACATTTTGCATGTGCTCATGTGCTACATGTGATATTCGCACATTGTGTACAATAATATATCATTGTAGCAGGGATGAATGGTCGCGGCGGCCAAATTATTAACAAAACAGACAGAAGAGAGCAAGTGGACCTGTCATATTCCAGAAGATTGAAACAGTACTCTAAGAAAGCAGGGTGGAGAAACGACCCAGAGTAATAAAATTCGAGCCTTCATAAAATGCGCCTGTTATTGGAAAATTCTGGGGAAAGTCTTTCGAAAAATACCCTTGTATAAATCAACACAACTGTTACTGGCAAAAAACTAACAATTAAAAGGTAATTTTGGGTGATTTGGGAGAAATAGTCGGGTCCATTGGGGTAATTCTATGGATTAAACGAAGAATTAATCCATTCCAGAAAAAATACTCCAAATGAATCGAACACCCATTTTATTGAGGAAAAAGTCCGAAATGGGGCTTTACCAATTCCGTTTCGGTAGTTTGGGGTGGATTTTGGTGATTTGGAGGGATTGTTGGGTTGTTTGTAGTAACTAGATTTACTCCCATTCAATCGAACACACCTTCCGAACATACCCCTGTCCTATAAGAAGGTTTTGAGTAACATAGCAACTGCGGGAGTAGGTGGTAAATGAGAGTTAAAGGACACTTTTTCAAAAAACTGTACACGTGCATGTACATGTACCGCCATAGGGATTCAGTGTTAAATCGAGTACAGAGTGTAAAAATGTCATTTTTACATGGTGTCCCAGAACTCTCAGTTGTTTTTTGACCATTCGCATCGCACTTTTTACCATTCAAACAGCTGTTGGCGAATGAGTGAAATTCGACACATTGCTCGTATGGCAAAAATGTATGAAAATTTGAAGAAAATGTAAATTTAATAATTTTTGTTGACGTTCCCATTGCGGATCAGACCTTTGATCTATCATTGATGAAGGCAAGCAAAAAACGCTTTGAGAGTTCTCGGACAGCATCAAAAATGAGAGTTCTGAGACACCGACGTTCGCGAGCACGTTTTGGACGGTCGAGGGTGCAATCCAATTGGTGAAAAACGATTGAGAGTTCTAGGACAGGAAAATCGATCTCAGAACGTTTTCTCTACGTTCGCCAACGGCGCAAAGTGGGTGTAAAGTGAAGTTATTCATTGAGGATTTTTAAAAAAAAAAATTTCCACACCGATTTCGGCTTCCGGTACATCAAAAAATGCAGTTTGAGAGTTCTGAGACACCGACGTTTGCAATCGCGTTCTGGACGGTCGAGGGTGCGATCCGATCGGCGAAAATGATTTGCGGATTCACCTCGCGAGTTTTAAGGTAAATCATAATAGAATCGGTTTTGTTGAGAGGAAATAAAAAAGTGATTGATATATATATTGGAGAGAAAAAAAAATATATAAATAAATAGTTATTTAAAAAAAATAAATATCGAATCGAAATAGATAATAAAATATACGTAAATCATGAACGATTCCCAGATTTTGAGAGCAAGGTTTCTTTTAAAAATGCTGATGAGAGACTACGCATTCTGCATGAATGATCAACTAGGTCACCTCTTGTTAGAACGATGCATTGGGTGTCAGGATCATCTTGACTTTGATCACGAGGATCATTCGTGTCTGACGATGGGAAGGGAAGATATGGTCCTCAAGTATTTCGAACCAGCGTTCAAATGCATTCAAATCGATGACATGATCAAGTTTTGGAAGAGATTAGTCTTCTGTAAGGGGCGAGACAAGCCCACCAATTTGGAAGAAATGAAATTGGCACGTAGAAGTCTGACTTTAGAAGACAAGGGATGCGTCTTGAAATTATTGCTGGAGGAAGCATACAAGTTTTCTCATTGATATAAATAAGGAGAATAGAAAATAAAAAAATAAATACACACATAAATTTTTATCTAATATTAGAAAGAAAAAAACATAAAAAATGAGAACCAGAAATAAATTGTATCCGACGTTAGATGACGACGAGGATGAGAAGCTAAATGGCGTTTTGCCAATGGCGCCATCGCCAGAAGAAAAAGAAAGAGGAGAGAGGTATCACATTGATCAAATCAGTAGAATCCAATTGTATCTGACTCAAGAGAGAGATTCTCGTCATTCTCTCAAGAAGAAGTATTTGCGTCTCGTGAAATTCATCAACGTGGTTGACACGACACTCATCACGATTTCCATGGGTTTACACGTGGCCGGCATCAGATTGTTGTCAACTGCAGTCGGCATTCCAATCGTGTTGACCATAGAAGGAGTGGCTTTCGCTGCTGGATTGTTCAGCACGCTCGGAAACTTTTTGAGTAGGAAATTATATCTGAAGGCTAGGAAACATGAAAAGATTCGCGTCTTGGCTGACTCCAAGATTGACACGATATCTGAAATGATCTTGATGGCGTTGAAAGATGGTAGGATATCGGACGGAGAATACTTCATGATATTGAGCGAGAAAACGAAATACGATGCTATGAAACAAGCCGTGAGAATCAAGACTCATCAGATCATCAAGGAAGAGATGAAGGATTCTCTCATGGAAAGGGGGAGGAAAGAGGCCAGGGAGGAATTTGGTAAGTTGATAGAACTCAAGAGCAGCGATTGGAAAAATAAAAATATATATATATATAATAAGAACAGAATTTTTTTAAAAAAAGAAAATATTAAATTTATATGTAAAATAAAAAATAAATACAAAATTAATTTAAATAAGTCTAAAAAAAATGTATTGCGTAAAGTGTAAGAGAGTTACTGAGACGGGTAATTCTCGAGAAGTACAAACTAAAAACGACAGACAGATGCTTTGCAGAATTTGCAATGTGTGTGGTTCGATCAAGACTCGATTCATCAAAAAAAAACGAGCAAAGGCAAAGACGCCGTGAATAAAATGATCCATAGTCTACCTTTCAAAATGCATCTGCCGGGTCACAGTTTCACGGGACCCAGAACGAAATTGAACAAGAGACTCAACGCCGATCTGACTCCTAAATCTTGGAGCAAACCCATGAATAGAGTGGATGCGGCCGCGTATGATCACGATCTGTGCTACGCCGGACATCCCAACACCAAGACTCGCAACGATGTCTGCGATAAAAACATGTTGGTAAAATTGAGAGGCATATCGAATCCGACCAGGAGAGAGAAGATAGAACGTTCGCTGGTCGGCAATCTGATCAGTGCGAAACATCGATTCGGTTGGGGCATTAAAAAAAAAAGGCGCTTCGGAAAAGAAGAAGAAACGATTATTGATGAGCAAATTGGCCGAGGAGCTACACAAACCCATCATGCATAAATTTCGAAAGAGAAGGGTGTTCATGAAGGGTCTGGATGACATTTGGTCTGACGACTTGGTCAACATGAGCTCGTTTTTGAGGTGGAATGAGAGTGTCAAATATCTATTGACGGTCATCGATGTGTTTTCCAAATATGGTTGGATCAGAGCTTTCAAGAATAAATCGGGACCTTGCATCGCCGAGGCTCTGAAGAGCGTGTTCGACTCGTCTTCTCGAAAACTGAATAAATTGTGGGCGGATAAGGGGAAGGAATTCTACAACAAGGACGTTCGTCGATTGGTCGACCTCTACTCAATTGAAAACAAAGAGAAAGCCAGCACCGTGGAACATTGGAATGGAATGATGAAGGAAAAGATGTACAGATACTTCACAGTGAATTCGACCAAGAAATACACATACGCTCTGAACGGTCTGTTGAAGATTACAACAACACGCGACACAGATCGATCAAGATGACCCCCGCGGAAGCTAGCGATCCTCAAAACGAAAAACGGGTCTACGAGAATCTATATCCTAAGAGATCTAAGATCAGGAAGAAGTCTAGACCGCAGAAATTTGTGGTCGGCGATCGAGTGAGAATCTACGCTTATAAGAAGCACTTCAAAAAGGGTTACACTCCTCGATGGACCTCAGAAATCTTCATGATAATCAGAATATTCCACACCAATCCTGTGACTTATGAAATCGAAGCTTTAGATGGTGAAGAGATCATCAGAAAGATTTAGGAACAACAATTGCAGAAGACGAATTAATAAAGAAAATTCTTTTTTTTTTATATACTCTCTTTAACATTTTCTTGTTTACACATATATATAAAGGAGAGAAAAAATAATAATAAAAAATAATTAAAACTATTTTTTAGATAAAAAAAAGCAAGCTAATTAATAAACAAAAAACCCTTCAAAAATGGCAAATATACTCGATATCGCACAAAGCATAGTGAAAGATGAAAGTATTCAAGAATACAAGGTTCACGAATATGAACCGATAACTGGAACGAGTTTGAACAATGCGGGAGAGATAAGAATCAACATCAAAACCCAAGATCCATTCGTTCATCCTAGCGAGAGTTACATAGTGGTGCAGGGACGTCTCACCAAGGAAGATGGGACCGACTACGCCGACGACGACACAGTTACTCTAGCCAATAATGGCATCATGCATCTATTCAGTAATATAAAATACTTGCTATCCGGGCAAGAGATAGAATCTGTGTTTCATCCCGGTCAGGCCACAACAATGTTCGGACTCTTGTCGTATCCGGATGATTTTTCAAAATCCAGAGGACTTAATCAGTTGTGGGTGAAAGACACCATCGGCCCTGCTAGTGCCCGCGCTACCGCGATATTCGACTACGTCGTCAAGACGTCCAGACCTAAAGGAACATTTTCATTCAGGATACCTTTGAAACACATCTTCGGATTCACAGACGATTACAACAAGATCATGTATGGATTCAAACACAATCTGACGTTGATTTGAAAGGGAAACAACGATGCCATAGTGTGACTCCCCACAACCGATGTGGGTAAGTTAACTCTGCACAAGATATCGTGTTTCATTCCACACGTGCAGCCTTCAATCATGGAAAAAACACGTCTCTACAAGATCATAGAATCCAAGAGTAAATTACCCATGGGATTTAGAATGAGACAGTGCGACACGGCTAGCATTCCACTCTCCATGAATCACTTTGATTGGAGATTGACCGTGAAATCCACTTCCGAGAGACCGTCTTTCATCACGTTTCAGACCGATAGGGATGGGTCTCAGGAAAAGAATGCATTGCTATTCAATCACTGCAATTTGAGAAACATGCAAGTGTTTCTGAATGCCACGAGATATCCAGCAATCGATTACAATGCGTCATTCGACAAGAATGATTTCTGCAGAATGTATGGCGACGCCACAGATTTTAGAAAGAAGTATCACGGTCTAGACGAATTGTTGAGCAACCCAAATATATCTCCAGGCGAATACAAGTCGATGTATCCCATGTTCGTATTCGATGTCAGTAAACAGAGTGAACGACTCAAGAGTAGCGTCTTAGACATTCAAATCAAGATGCAATTCGATAGGAACGTGCCCAGAAAAACCGAAGCCTTCGCCCTGGTCCTGTCGGTTAGAGAATTACAATTCGAATCGGATGGAAATAACATGTCGATCATTCGATGAGAGACATGTGTGTGAAAAAAAAATATATAAATAAAAATTAAAAAAATAATTATAAAAATGAATGATAAAGAAAGAGAATACTTGAGAAGAAACAGACATGTTTTGATTAAAAATATTTCACAAGATTCTCTAGCAATAATTCAAGACACTTTAGTCGAAACAGAACCTTTGATATTCACCGATTTTATGAGGCGCAAAATCGAAAGTAAAATCTTGATAGAAGATAAGACCAGAAAATTTTTAGACACGTTGATGTATAGAGGACCGACTGCTTTTCAAGAATTTATAAAAGCTCTTCGAAATGCTAAAATAGATGTCGACGCGTGTTTTGAGATAGGTGATCCAATTTCACAAGATGAAACATTATGAGAAATAACGTATTAAAAACAAACAAAAAATAAATAAAAAGTAATGAGATCTAGAGAGATTGAACATCTTTCTACATCTCATTACTTTTTTTTTTTGTTTTTTTGTTTTTAATAATCACTCATTATTTTTAATTAATTATTTCCACGCGTTTACTGTTTGTTCAGAGGATCTAGTTCGATCAGTATGCTCACCACGGAAGTGGCAGCTTCGGGATTATTGGTTTTTGTAACAAAATTAATCCTGTCTCCAACTTTCACTTTGAGAGGCGTGCTGAACGTGCTAGCATTTGAGTGTTGATTCTCAGTCTTTTCGATGCTGTATCTCTTATCGCTCTCTACTTCGTTCACCGTGAGATTGATGACCGCTCTGTTATTCAAATCCATGGAAGCCAGGCTCATTCGAATGATTTCCCTCCCAACGGCATGGGATATCCCACCTGACCATGTTGCAATTCACTACCTCCATTTCCGAAAAACCGCTCTGCTTTTCCCTCCTCTAACATGCTGGTCTCCTCGGCCCACACGGTGATCAATTGCCTGGCGTATTTGACTTGCTCCACCACCGAAATTAGGGTGCAGGCGTCTGACATGTGCACGGCATCCGGTAGATTCATGAACGCGTGTTGGCCTATGTTTAGTTTACCTTCCATGATGTCACGCTTTCTACAGACCAAGTTGTCGTTCACGAACTTCCTGCTGACCACACTGGAATCGAATTCAGGATCGTGATAGAGACAAAATAAATTCTGACCGTTCATGCTGATGCCACCCTCCATGGTTCCGCCAGATTGTTTGTTCAGGTAGAGATCGTCCACTTGCAATTTGCTGTATTCTTGTGATCATATCACAGTGGAATCCACGTAGCCCTTGTTGACCGCTGTATCTGCATCATCAACCTTCGACAGATTCAATATCTTGTTGAATCCCGCATTCAGATCCGATTTCATTTCTCGTCTGTCAGACTTTCTCTGTTCCAGATTTACGTAGTGTTTGGTCGCCACGTCCTTGTGATTCGTGGGAGTGGCCACATTCGTTATTTTGTTAGAATTGGCGTTCAATTCCGATTGCATCATTTTCTGAATGTATCTACTTCTCAGATGATCGCTGAATCGCGTGTGAGAGTCATCCACATATTTCTTGGTCGCGGCATCCATGGAATCTATGGGATTCGCGATGTTCACCAAATGTTTGGATTTCAGATCGAGATTGTCGGTCATGGCTTTATCCATGTAATTATCTAGCATGATTCGTTCGACATATTTTTTAGTCACCGCATCTTCGAGATCTATCAGCTCAGGAAGATTGTAGAGCTCCTTAACGTTCATGTTCAAAAGTTCCTCTCGAGGTTCGTATCTCCGAACATAACGTTCATCCAAGTTAGCAACGTCGTAAACATCGCCGACGTCTTCCTCTTCTTTTTGGGTTGTCTTTCATTTCACTTCTACCAAATTTATCGACTGGCATGTTGTTTTGAGGTTTTTTGTTTCAAAAAATATATTTCAAACGCAGTTTATTAAAAATGAATTATTTCACTTATTTTTTATTTTTTGTTTTTATTCAATTAAATTTTTTTTAAATAATTTTTTACCTTTATATATACTATAAAAAATAAAATCTCTAATGTAATTCATTGAGAATGTCTTGAAACCGATCTCCTTCCGACCATCTCTTGAGAACGTAGAGACACAGGTGACCGCAAAACTCTTGATCTGACGATTGCACTCATTCCATGTTGTAACGAACCATCGATTTGTCGAAATAGTTCTTTATTTCTTTCGGTGGCGAGATTCCGTAGCTGTCAAAATAATAATTCTTCTTCTTCCTGTTCTTGAACCACGCCACCCAGTGAGTGCCTTCACCTGATAAGTCATCCATACTTAAAATTCCGCATTCTGATTGTCGAGGTCTTCTCTTCGGCAAGGCATCTCTGGAAAACACGCCTAGAAAATCTTTGATTTTCAAATCCTTCGCCGCATTCGACAGATCGATGTTGGATAGGGGTTCGTTAGGTAAGACAACACCTTCTACGGATATCTCTATTTTCTTATTCATAAATGTGTATTTTTTTTTTATTTATTTATTTTATTATAATTCACTAAAATGATGTTATTTTTTTATATTTTTTTTCTTTTTCTTTTTTGAACTAACTCTCTCGATGTCTATATCGACTTCCATAATCTTGAATCCATCTAATTCCTATTGATTTTCTAGAATCCTATCGTCCTTAATCATATCTGGAATCCTATCTAGAATCCTATTGTCCATAATCATATCCAAAGTCTAATGTCCGAGTGTCAAAGTGCTTATTTTATCATCTAACACGAATCTCGTATCATCATCGGCCATCAGCAAAATCTTGTTGACTATTTCGGTATACAAGTCCTGATTGTCACTTCGAATCGATTTCATAGTCTTATACACTGGACCACTTCCGAACAGACAATCTTTATACTCTTGGAAAGAGATGTTTTTCTTCACCACGCACACTTTAACCCCTTTGCACTTCTTGATCTCTTCATCTTCTAGACGATAAGCATACAGTTTGGGTCTCAAACCCATGAATTCGACAATTTGTTTACCACTGCTCTTGTCCTTAAATTTACCCAACACCTTCTTGTTGTCATTTGATTGAATGTTGGACGGGTGATCAACGGGATAATTGCTCGTGTCGAACCACGTGGTCATGTCTGGAGATATATCTCGGTAGACATCTTTCGTCTTTATCTCATAAACTAAACTGTCCATTTCGGTGAACAGTAGTTTGGCTTTCTCACCAAATTTCTGTTTGATGTAATCATAGTGAAACTCGTACATCAATCGCTTGCTGATATCTAAGATGATTGGTCCGAGATAATAGGGTTTGTCGAACTTCAGGTGCGTCTTTTGCATTTGAATGGGCACTAGAATTTCGTCGAATATGCTTTGGTGTTTGAAATTGGGTTTTGACACTAATTTTTTAGCTCTTTTCTCAGACGTGACGAGTCAAATGTCGGTTCTCTTCCTGATGTTTTCCATCAATTTACCGTACACGCAGTTGTTCATGAGTTTGAAGAAATCTTTTTCGAAATCATTTTCAGCTCGTATTCTGAGATTCATGTTGAGATCAATGTATTTTTTCATCCAAGGCTCTTTGTCAAATCGAATGATGCGATGTATGTCGACTAATCTCATCCCATAATCAACATATTCTTTCAAATTCTCACTGTAGATGATGTACTTACGTTTGTTAAATACATTGGAATGAGTTTTTCCTCATCTCCTTCGATCGGTTCCATTCATTCGGGAGCCAACGGATAATCGCTGTGTAGATTGTGTAATTCTTCCCGGTAGTTCAAATCGACTTCTAAAATGCAAGGACAGTCTCTCCATTTTTGCATCTCTTCCGGTTCCATCACCCATTCGAAATAATTTCCAATCAGTAAAGGACGACTCAGGGCCCAACCATACAGATTATTAGCGTCCCAATACTGTATGTATTTGTTCGATCATTCTGAATCGAAACCTTCTTTCAGGTAGGGATTGTTAGCTTCAGAATATCTGAGAGGTCATCGAGATGCCACCTCTCGCAGCCTTTTTGAACATGAGCAACATGTCCACATCGAATAATAACTCCAATTGGATTTTGGTGGTCTTAAACAGAGCGTCCCACGCCAACCGGGTGCGGAGAAATACCAAGCCGGATCCAGATCGTAATTTCGATGACAGATGTCTCGAAAATTTTCGAACACGCCCGCCAGGAGCAGAACGTCGGTCTTCAGATAGAGGTTGTGATAATCTCTCATGGTTTTCATATCGAATGATTTCCACACGTTTTTGGCATGTTCGTAATTCTCGTCGGAAATGTCGGATTCATATAATTTCGAATAAAATTTTCTTTCGAATGTAGCGCAGTGTCATCCAATCTCTTTAGATCATTCATGTAATCGTAAGGATAGACTCCTTTCCTCAACATGACGTCTACTTGTTCTCCAAAGTTTTCGCTCATGATTTTAAATTTATCCTTGCTCATGTTATCGACTAATTTTTCCAGAGCGGTCGACATGAATTTAAAACTGTCGATGAAACATATGCCTCTACGAATGGGTTTCGTTTTTTCTTCCAACGTCTCTCCATCAATTACTCTTTTCTTCTCCACAAGCTTCCATTTCATGAAGGAAATGTATCTTTCTTCACTGTTCACGATGCAGTTTAATTCTTTGTTGGTGGTGCCTGTTGGTGGTGATTTTTCACGAACGACTGTTGTAACCCGAGAGTTTGTGAAATATCACCGGATAGAAAACGGAGTCTCGATATTTTAAATTACACTTGCTGTGAGCCGGACCGTGATGCAGACCTGTGTAATGACTGTGGTCTCTGACCTTCTTATTTTCCTTCAAATTCTTGTTGAACGATTGTCTGCATATGTGACATTCGGTGGCTCTGTTATTTCGTCCTGCTGCTCTCGCGTGGTGATCATTTTCGCCGGTGTTTTGAATTTGTTGTATAAAATTTGAATTTTCGACTCTAACTCTTCCACGAACCTTTGAGCCACGTCGAATTTGTCGTATAAAATTTGAATTTTCGATTCTAACTCTTCCACGAACCTTTGAGCCACGTCGTCGTCTTCGCACTGCTTCGTGTAGGTGAAGGGACCCACGTCGTGTTGCAAGTCGAAAGCGCATTTCACGTAAATGCAATAGCCTGAAAGCATGTGTTTTTGATATCTTTCGCCGTAACTTTGAAGAGCGTTGGGTTGGCAGGAACTCATTTTCACGGTGAAACATTCAAAATCGGCATACATGATGAATGGTACTTTTAACCTTCTATTGTGATTTTGAAAGTTCACGATGGTTTTGGGTTCAGACATTTTGATGGTGACACCCTGATTTTCGTTGCAATATTCCTGATGTTTCGCTAACAATGTTTCACTGTGAAATGTGTTCATGCAGTTGCAACTTAAATATATCTCACCATTATGTTTACTTCTCTGGCTTGACAGTAATCGGCTCGGATGTTTAACCCAACAATAATGATGATTGTCACCATTCGAAATCAATAATAAAATAATCGTCTTTTCTCTTTTGAGATACGAAGTATGCCTGAGAGGATAGATCATTCGTTTTTCATCGTCCTGTCCCAAGACGTTCACCGCTACGGTGGGATTTTGAACCCCAAAACGTTTGATGTGTTTTAACTGTGTTGGAAAAGTCATTCCGGTCCAATCGAGATTTTTAGAAGTCTCCTTGTAATGAGAAACTCTCTCGGGATGGATTTTGACGGGGTATAAAGTGGAGGTGACTGCCCATTTAAAACACTGATCATCTTTATTTCTCACGTTGACCACAGAGTGTTTTTTAACTAAGAAATATGGTAATTCCACGTAGGAAGACGCTTTCAACAAATCGTTTTTAGTTATATGAATTTCGAGTTTCAACACCTCATTGAACGTCCAATTACTACCTTCATGTTGATAATTCGCGAGAGATGTCAACATCTTGTCTTTCATTATTTTGAAAACGTCTGATAAATCTGAACCTCGAAATACGGGTTTGACATTAGATCTGAAATATGCATTTTTCATGATGCTCTCGCCGGAATTCCCGTCGATTTTGTTCATCATGCAATGGAGTATCATCTTAATTTTTTGTCCCACGTTCATGTGTTTGTGAAACAAATCCAATACTTTTTTCTTCACCCGTTCCATGAATAATTTCGGATCGACTTTCTTGAACGAAGGAACCACGTCGAAAGTTTTAAAAATGCCTTTGATCGCACTCTCCCATTCTATGGGATTCGATTGGAATGCTTCCATGATGTCTCATGCTACATGTTCTTCTCCTTTCCCTTCGTCGATTGCTCGTCGAATTTCGTTCGATATTTCTCATTTGTCTAGATTCTGAACTGCATCACTCGTTTTCGTTTTAGTTTTTTTTTCTTTTCAAACTTGAAGTTCTTTAATGGCATTTCGTTTAGTTGTCTTATTTTTCACAACCGAAACGTTTTTTTTTTTGACGTCGGCATGTCGATTCCTTTTACTATCATTTTCTTCTTCTCATTTTTCACAACCGAAGCATTTTTTGACGTCATTGCTATCAACATTTCATTTGCCTTTTCATCGAGCAAACTACGTATCTCCTCATGCATGATCTTTCTAATTTCATCACACTCCACGTTTCGTCATTGGCTTATTTTTTTCACAATTTGAGTCTGTTTAAGTTTGTCCACTTCCGATCTTTCGATTTTTTTTTCTTTCCATCATTTCGCAAACAATATTCCTGTATGACTTTAATTTTTTTTGATTTGGTTCTATGATTTCTGAAATGTGGAATGTTTAATTCTCTACACATCTTGTTTAACTGAGGTAAGGTTTTCTCATTTAAATTTTTTTATTTGTTTGCTTCATTTGTAAGAATTTTGTATTTAAATAATAATTTGTTAAAAAGTTTTAAAATAGTTTATATATATATATGTTTTAATTCCTTCAAAAAAATTTTTTTGATGAAATTAATCAATTTTTTTTATGTTCCTTAACGTAAAAAATTTTAATTAATACGAGAAAAAAAGGATGTTAAATTTAAACGTTTTATTTATATAAAGAGAAAAAAAACACTTTTACAACAAAAAAAAATTTTCACATTAAAGAAAATTAAAAATTAAAAACCTTTTTATATATATAGAGAGTAAAAAAAAAACAAACTTTTTTTTAACAAATTATTATTTAAATACAAATTTTAAAAAAAATATATTTTATTTGCAATAATTCATGAAACAAAAAAAAACAAATAATTGATCATGACAACAACACCTAAAAGATGCGAATTGAAATTGAAACGAGTCGAAATGTGTAAGAAATTCGGTTGTAAAATCTATAGATTACAATGACACGACGCCATTGAATTGAACGAGGTCGAGATGAAGGGCTTAGAGCACAAATATGACAAATATAGCATGCCTTTGAAATTGGAAAAGCCACGCTCGATTTGTTTTACGAGTACCAAAGCGATCTACAGAACATCGTCATCGCCAAAGACAGAGAATTCGACAAGGACGATTTGCCGTTGCCCTACGGAAGTTACATATATACAAAAATCTCTCTCGAACTCGTGAACAAATTGGGTGGTGATAGCACGTTCACTGATGTAAAAAACTCGCAAAAGTAAAGATAAGCATTCAACACATTTTCGAAAAAAGAGAAGACACGACCTTCAACATGCTAATAACGGACTTGGAAATATAAAACAATAGAGAGACTGATTTTTTAGTGAAGAAGAAGGAAAAAAAGAGTAATGAGATCTGGAGAGGTTGAACATCTCTAGATCTCATTACTTTTTTTTTTTTTTTTTTTCCTTCTTCTTCTTCTTCTTCTCACCCTCAACCCTCTTCTATCACTGATCACTTTCTCCATCCTTTTGATTTGAGTTCTGGTCCAGGTGATTCGATTGTTCCCGTCACTCGTCAGATCTTTGTAAGTGAATTTGAATCTCACCGGCTCATCTCGATTGAATGCTCTCGCAAGTTTCTCCCTCTGTCCTTTGGATATGTTCATGTTTTTAACCACGTATTCAGTCATATTTCTTTTTTTTAAATATATTTTGTTCAATTTTTGTTTTGTTTTCATGATAATTATATATATTAAATAATTTTTGTAATATTAATATTGCATTTATTTTATTTTCTTATTTATATATATGTTACAGTCAACGTCTAAAATCAGGCAATGTGTACAATGACTGAAATAACCAGTCATTGTGTACATTGCCTAACAAGCCCAGTCATTGTATACAATGACTGAAATTTCTAGGCATTGTACACAATGCCTGGTTAATTGGCCCAATTATTGTACAGATTGACTGATTGATTAACAGGACTCACATGAATTTTTATAAAAAAAACCATGAACAACATTAATGATAAATTGACTTTATTTCGTATCATGATGCAAGGAGATGAAGTTCCATTAGATTTAAAACTCCCAAATTATATACTACCGAATTTAAAACCAAACCCAAATACAAACATTATATTACGTAATTTGGGTCCAAGTTTGGATTGTGATAAAACACACACATACACACCCGGATATACCTGATGACACAGTATCCTTTCAGAGCCCCCTCCAAAACATAGGCTGTGACTCCTCATTGGAACGAGCGTAACGCGCTCGTTCCAAAGAGGAGTCACAGCCTATGTTTTGGAAGTAACAAATGAAAATTTGTGTTATACGAGAAATTTCTTTACGACTCTCATCTGCTACTAACCTTGGGTATAGGATTAAAATGTTAAACATTTCAGTTACCAGCCATAAGGTATTACACACAAAAGAAAATACCTTCCATTAGATTTAAAACATGGTAGTAAATATGTAAATATGTAAAGTATGAAAAAACAGGGTTATAGCAATAATCAACAATTTTTGTTTTGGCAGTTGACACTGTTGTGGCACCTGCTGTTACACAGCACCCCTGACTTGAAGCATTTACACTTGTTTGTGGCACACTGCTTGCCACTTTTTGAACAGTTACACTTTGTGTAACCTTGCCCACCACATTTAGATTCTTTCTGAACCGCTTGTCTCAGTCCAATTTCTGTCTCTGTTGAAATGTCATTCATGCTATAAAGTTTTTGTGGGCAAAGATCAAATTGACTCCTTGCATATCGCCCTTTTAGAACACCAGCCTTCACGCCAATCTTGTACATGTCACTTTCATTTCTATCAAGAATCACACCCATAATATTGCGTGGGTCACCTTTTCCTCGGTCAACCATGGGGATTGGAACACTCACATTGTCTCCAGGGCTAGCAGCAACATTGATAACGCGACTGCGCTTCATCATTCTTTCAGCCTGTGTTATGATACCATCAGCAGCTCTCTTCCGACATGATATGATGTTGGCATGTTGTGCCTCTAGCTGCTCAGTTTCAGGCAAGTTGTCTGATACTGATAGTGTCTCGGGTGTGGCTGGAGTCTCTGATGACGATGTATTTGGCGAGTCTGCTGCTACTGATATAGCCTCTACATGCTCAGTTTCAGGTGTGTCTGGTGCTGTTGTTGTCTCTGCAGAAAGTGCCTGGAGAAGATCATCTTCTGACACAAGTCGTTCCAAGATTTCATTCGGAAGTGGCAGAGAACGCAGTCCAACTTTAGGATCAGAGCCAAACAAAGCCTTGAAAGGTGACATCTTGATTGTTGAGTGATAGCTATTGTTCTTTTGAAATTGTACGAACTTCAGTCCTACAGGCCACTCTGTGGTCTTATTATCTCCTAACCAAGCTATGAGCATGTCTTTCACATCACAATTCAATCGTTCAACTGACCCCTGACTCTGAGGGTGTCTTGGTTTACCATGCACCATTACCAAGTCAGACCACATGAGCTTCAGTTCATTTATCACAGATGCAGTGAACTCAGATCCATTATCACTTTGTAATATGGTGGGTGCACCAAGCAACAGGAAGATGTCCATGAGTTGATAAGCAACCTCACATGCACGCTTTGAGTTGAGCGGGCGAAGAACACAGAATTTAGTAAAGTGGTCTTGGTAAACCATGATCCACTTATTTGATCCACTGGCCATAGACTGCATGTCCACAAGATCCACCTGTCCACGAGTCAAGTAATCTTTCGACACAATCGGTTTCACTACAACACCTTTCGTGGTTACTCGTTTTCTCTTCTTTTGACACTCCAGACAAAGGGATTTGAACAACTCAATAGACTCGCGTGTTACATTTGCATACTTCACTAATGCTTTCACCATTTTGTCTCTTCCACCATGCCCGGTAGAGATGTGGGCACGTTTTATTATATCAAACATCTCATCAATGTGTGTGAAATAGGTAGTGTCGGATTCTGATTTTCTCTTTTTGATTAATTTCTCAATGTCGCCACACTGCAAGATCTCATACCGTCCAAGCACATAATACTGCCGGAATGTCTTCTTTTCAGCTACTGATGCAACCTTGACTTCCTCTATCAAATCAAAATACTCTTGTTTGGTCAATAAAACCGACTTGGCATCAGACTGCCTCCTGCTCAGGAGCTGTTCACAAAATGTAGATTCCATGATGGTAACTCGATAGAGAGTGAAGAGTAGTAAGAAATGCTTTGCATTTTATAGAAAGCCCAGTGTGTGATCTCAATTATAAACATTCAGTTTGTGAAGCCACAAATAAACACTACTCAATAAAAGAAGCCAATATGTTATCACTGAATGGTACTTGTGTGATCTCAATTATAAACATAACCTTGTTATAAGAAGCCAGTCAAAAATCTGTTTTTATAAGAAGCCAGTTAATCAATCAGTCAATCTGTACAATAATTGGGCCAATTAACCAGGCATTGTGTACAATGCCTAGAAATTTCAGTCATTGTATACAATGACTGGGCTTGTTAGGCAATGTACACAATGACTGGTTATTTCAGTCATTGTACACATTGCCTGATTTTAGACATTGACTGTAATATATATACGCAATATTTTTTTTGTTCCTTTTTTATATTTCTCTTATGTGAAATCGTATCGTTACCCTCTCTCCACAAAGATCTAACAGTTCACCATTTTGATCCGTCAACGTGGAAGAAGGAATAGATCGTCGGTTGAGCGCTACCATTCACATAGCTTCCAGCAATCACGTCCATGTTCACCAGAATGCTATTGACTGCGAGAATGTCGACCATATTTTCAGATGCCACGTGGCCTCGATACATCTTTCGATCGAATCCCAGCATCTTGCCTATAGAATCGTTTGTGTTGAAATCCACTCAAAAATTATCTTCCAAATCCAACATCGTCTGTAAGGTATTAGGGTTGGGAGTGAGTCTGATCTTGTTGCTTCCCTTTCCATCTGTCTTCATTCGTGTCTGAATGTTCAAATCGTTCATGTCGTAACTTCCTTTGGGAATTCGAATCTCCAACCAATCCACTCTGTCGGAATACTTGAACGAGTTATTCTTTTCAGTGACGTTGGGAAAGGAATAATAAGTCTCCAGATTCACCAACGCCATCTCGTATCTTTTCTCTCTATTCAGTTTGATGAAAGGTTCGAATTTCGTTGCGAATCGAGTCGAATCGCCACTCACCATGATTTGAATGGATTGTTTTGCAGCCGTATTCTCCGCAATCCGTTCTAACAATTCTCCTTGTTCGAGCATTATATTTTTAATTTTTGTTTTATTTTTTCAAAACTAAATTATTGATAATTTATTATTTTCTAATTTTTGTTTTCACTCTCTATCTTATTATCATCAGAAACATAAAACTTGTCGAATCAGCTCTGATATTTTCCGCGATTAAATTCGCTAGTCAAATCGATCATGACGATATTGTAAAGTCCTCCATCCCAAACCCTCTTGCAGAATCTCCTGAATTCCGCCAAGCTCATGTCGTTTGCGACGTGATCATCGTAGATGTGATTGAGATTCTTGAGATCCTGGCGAAAGAGACACAGTAAATTAGTATTCTCCCTTATCGTCTGTCTGGGCAATGGAAAATAATTCTGCGACAGGTAGAAACAGTCCACGTTGCTGTGACGACCTCTAACGTAATACGATTCGCATCGGTTCTGTCTCTCCAAAAGCAGATAGTCGAAAATCATGAGATTCTTATCTTCCGATTTCAATTCTCTAGGATCTGGAACGTCGCCAGCGTTCTCATAAAATCAACACTCGATGTTCAAAGATGCATTTCTCTTCATCAATTCCATCGCCACACCGTCCAAAATGGTCAAAAGAGAAACTTCACTTTTGTCGAATAACTCCCTACTGTCAAAAATTCTGGCTATGACGTCCTTGGGCAATCTACGATCCAAGCACTCTCGAAGCAATCTGAATTTGGGTTGAAACAAACTCTTGCCAAACACAAATAATCTGTTGTAATCCAACCAGCTGGGTTGCGACAACAGATTCATCAACAGATTGGTCTTTCCACAATTCGATTTTCCCACTATCAAGCCTCTTATGGTTTTGGGAAAGAACTCGTTATTCGACCTCTTGGTTACGGCGTCATTCCAAGACATATCTTTAATGTTCATCTTTTTTATTTTTTTTTTATTTTTCGATTTTCAAACACAATTTTTATGTTTTTTCAAACTCAGTTTTTATAAATATTATTATTTATTTATATTACACCGTCACGAGTTCTCTTCAATCCAGATCCATTCGTCATTTTGGCTAAATCTTGTATGGGTACCACAGCATCCTTAAAAATCTTTCCAACTTTTCGGCGATCGCTCTAATGTAGCTCGCTTCACCAACGGACTGATCAACTTGTCGATCAATGCGTCGGCTGCCCTCTTGCCAGCCACAGAAGCTATCCTACCACTAGCTTCAGAAGCGGCTTTCTTATCAGCATCCAAAGCCGTCTTCTTACCGACCTCAAACGCTGTTGATGTGAGTTTTCTACCTGCATCGCTTGTGAACACTCGCATTATAGAATCGACGATGCCAGAACCTCCTTGAACGTAAGTTCTAACGAATCCCCTGTTCTTTATCACCAACATATTTTTATTTTATAATATATATTTTGTTTTTTCACTGGTAAATCGTTTGTTGTTTAAATACTTTTTATTATTTTCTAGTGTAAAATTTACTGTTTTTATTTTTTATCTATTTTTCGTTTGTTTGTTTGTTCTCTCTACTTATTATATATATATCAATCCTTCAATTCGTTCATCAGCCTTTTATAATCGTGTTTATTCAAAACCTTCTGCCTCAACAGTTCATCGCATATGCTCACTATCTCATTATCTAATCCAGTATTACAAGCGCGTCGATTTGCCATCAACAATCTCAATCTCTGAGACAGAGCGTTAGAATCGCTCCGAAGAAAAGTGGTTCTCACCCCTTTGCCAATCACCGATTCGACGAATTTCTTATTCATATCCCATATGGGTTTCACCACCACCTTCGTCCACTTGTAACCTCAATTGGCTTTGGGTCTCGTTTCTCTGGCATCGTTATTTCTCTTCATGGCATGGGTCTGAACAAGAATGTTGCTGTAATTGTCAAAAGCCTGATCCGTGTAATCTCCAGGCTTGTCGAAAAGGAGAAATTTGCGCAGTCCAGGAGTTAATTCGTACCTATTCGAACTGACAATTAAATTATCATCATCCTCTTGCACTTCAGTGTCGCCTACGAAAGTTCTACCGTCAGAATCTTTATAAATTCCATACAACTGATCTCTCTTACCACCATACTCGGACGACGCGACACTATCAGTGGTGATAGTCGAAGCCGCATCATCGCTTTCGCTCACGTCGGTTTCGATTCTCATGGGAACGTAATCCGGCGATGATCTTTGAAAGGAAAACCCCCTCGTAAAACTGCCAGGTGACAAACCCGTTCTCAAAGAACTTTCTTTATGGGCTTCAATTCGTCAACGATCTCCTTCTTACTTCATTCCTGAACCTCCATCACGGGTTTAAATAATTTTGTGGTTTCGCATCTTAATTCCATCTCTCCAAGTTGCCTGCTTTTGTCAGTGGATTGGATGCTTTTCTTGAGTCTTTGATATTCGTTGAGAAGCTGATCTCTCTGCTTGGAATCTGTGATGTGTAAAAACATTTTTTCGTTTTCTAAAATTATTAATATTTTCTTTAGAGTATGGTAACGTGAGTTATTTTATTATTCTCAAAAATTAAATGTATAATTATTTTTATGTTTTATGTTGTAAGTAATCTTCTGTCTTTAATATATAATAACTAAAACCAATTGAGCATTACGTGTACAGTCCATTTAAAATATTCTCTCCTCTCCACTGGTCGATTGCATAATAGGGTGTCTAAAAATAGGATAAGCTAATTGGCTTTGAGGGGAACTTTTTAGTATTCATGGTAATTACTTCAATAATAACAAGTGCAGTTGTCAATGATGATCTTATGGACAGTCAGCTGTGTTGACCGATTATATGGGACAGATGATTTTAACAAACAATACTTTATTAAGCATTTTTTTTATTAATGATATCTGACTTTAATGCTTTATCTACAAACATTTGCACACACGAATAACAGAACATGTTATATTTTTAAAAAATGTATACGCAAGCACTCTTTCAAAGCACTATAATATCGATCGGGTTTTGTGATTAATGATATCTGACTTTAATTCTTTACAAGTATCTATAAACATTTGCACACATGAATGACAGAATATATTATCTTTTAAAAATATATATATACACAAGGACTCTTTCAAAGCACTATAATATCGATCGGGTTTTGTTTGCACTTTTGAATAGAAAATCTCTACTAGTATTCCATGGAGTTAGCACTCAACTACTAATGGGTAAAAATACACAGTACGTGACAGGTGGACTACTACCAAATCACTTGTCAAGTGAATGTTTTACAGAACTCATATTTTTTTGACACAAACTGATTTTTTATGGGCCACCAGATTTATCTACACATCCATCAAGAGACAATTTGCTTGCTTGTCTGCTGTTTATCGGCGCCTGTAAGTTGAAGTTGAGTGGATAATTCACTCTGTGTGATTTAGTTGTAATCCACCCTGCACTTATCTACACACACGAAATAAATTGTGTGAACAAACTAGACACCTTGAAAGAAGCATTAGCTATTTATTTATCTATTTATCGGTGTTTAAGGTCTCTTTTCATCAGCTATGGCTAATTGTGCCCATCGGTCGCAATTGGCCATAGTTGCAGAAAAGTGACATTAAACACCAATAAATAAATAAATTGTGACCACAACAAATGTCTAAAGTCAAGTTTAGCCGATCGTTTAGCCCTTTGGTGCCCATTTTAGTGGACATCCATCCCAGGCACTGGTGACTGTGTCCTATTTCACCAGTAAAGCGGAACTTTCTTACCATAGTAAATAAGCACTGCTCCCCCTCCACCCCCCCCCCTAGTGCCGCCACTGCACGTGCAGTATGCCTTAGTACCCAGTATCATCATGTCTCCTTGTGGGCAATCGGGGTTAAGCGTCTTGCCCAAGGACACAATGCAGGAGCACGAATCAGTCGCTGAAATGGCCACCCATCCTGACCCATCCAACTACTAACTGTACTCGACGTTTCTTAACTTCGGTGATCTGATGAGAACCGGTTACCGCGACACCACCACGCGCCCCGGGTGTCCGTCAGTGGCATAGATGGCTTTCTGCTGGCATTGAGGCAAGCCAAAATTTTCCCGACAAACTTACCCCCACCCCTCCACAAAAACCTTTTCACTGCAAATGTACTGTAAATTGGTTAATGGCCTGAAAATTCGCCACAATAGCTTTGTTTTTACAACAACCAAGCCTCCTTCCCCCCTCTCCGAAGAAACAAGCCTGTATTTTAATGCTATTAGACATAAATTCGCCCAAGGGTACCAATAAATTTCGGACGGGGCTACAGATTTTCCGACAAAATTGTTGGGATGTGGGGGGGGGGGGGCATCGCCGGCTTGCCCCCTCCTCCGTATCTATGCCACTAATGTTCGCGTGGCTAAGGACACTTGTTTTGTATTACGAGTACGATTTGGATATTTACTGACTCGGCAACAAGTTCGTTATCATAGCCGTGTCGCGAATGTTGGATAGGGTCAGCCTCGTGATCCGTACATGTGGAGCTCTATTTGAGAGACTTCCGTCCTTGACAATGATAGCTTTTTCCTATTGTGTTGGTGGTCCGGAATTTAATTGGGCATGCTAAGTGAAAGTCGCACAGCTTCTTGGTGGTTTGCACATGGATGACATCACCATGCTTTTGGTGAGTTCTATCTGTCTGTCTTGCCCCCCCCCCCCCCTCTCTCTCTCTCTCTCTCTCTCTCTCTCTCTCTCTCTCTCTCTCTCTCTCTCTATCTATCTATCTATCTATCTATCTATCTGTCTATCTATCTGTCTTTCTTGCCCCTCTGTCTGTCTGTCTGTCTGTCCGTCCGTCCGTCCGTCCGTCCGTCCGTCCGCCCTCACGAGAGTACACTTATGAGTTGTGTTTCCAGTAGGCGTCAGACTTGTGGGGATTTTTAGCACTTATGGGGTGCAACTCGGAAGTACACCTTCACAAACGAGTCCAGAAGATATTTCTGAGGTTTTAAAACAAAAAGGTCTCTTGCACCCCACAGTGTTTCGGACACACATTTTCCGTCCGTTCTTGGACGGCCAATCATCGAACGGACAAAGCCTCCCGCTGATCGTCTAAAATTGACAGCCATCCTGAACCAACCAATCAAATCTCTCGATTCTATTACATCCCATAAGTTGGCAGTGTACGCGTTTCTCTTTTTGTCTTGAGAGGGAACCAGTTTTATCATAATGATTTATTTTTCTTACCCGCAGTTTTCATGCCAATCGTCTATGGAACTTGGAAGAGTTCGAAACGTAAATTTAAAGTAAGTTACCATTTAAACGAAATGTGTTGAATTTTGCGTGTAAAAATCCAGTCTTAACGCCTGAGACGTCCGAGTCTTTCATTTTTCGATACATCCAGATGAAGTTATGCAAGCATGCGTAATTTATTTTGCCTAATTTCGCGGCACTGCAACCTACCTGAATTGTCGAGTGTTGCAGAAGCAGTGAAACCACAGGTTTCAGTGAGAACAAATCAACTCAGTGCTTTCATTTTCACGGGGCCGCAACAATAGTTAAATCTAGGGCCCTGGGAATCGAGAATTTTAGTTCGAATCGAATCATGTCAGAGATTCGCGAATTGAGATTTTCTACAGGCCTTTTGACTTTTGCTTGCTTCCGTACGGCATCCTTATTTTGAACATGTTGGGTTTTAACTTTTACCCATGGGCTTTGAATAAACAACAGGGCTACGATTAGCACCGGGAAATAAATTAAAAACATGTGAGCAACTATTTCTTAGCTTTGGAAAAAAATCACACTCCTAAATCTTTCACATTAGTAGTTCAGCGATCTGAACGTAGTGGCTACCCATCTACATTTAGATTCCTCCCGAGTCCCTTTCAAGTCTGAACCCGTCGAAGCGTCAACCATCGCTTCGATATCGTCCATGTCAGTTATTGTCATTATACGCCTGTATTGGCTGTAAAATAATGTTGCGTCCGAGAAAGTCAGCTTAACATTAGCTGCGCCATAAGATTAAAATTTTAAAAAGAACAATTTTATAGTCAGGAGCCCGACACCACCCGTGCTTATTTAAGGCCCTGTGATACCTTCTAAACCATCATGGGAAGGCGTAGTCTAGTGTAGTCACTAGTACAACAATGAGCGATTAGCCCAGTGGTGTGATGCCAACGGTGCACAGGGGGGGGGTTCTCCCCACATATTTTCGGTGAAGGCCTGGGAAGTGCCATTTCCGGCAACATGGGAGGCATTTTTGCCAAATTTTTTGGGCACGCTACGCGCCAAACGATGGTGACGCTCCGCTTAGAAGGTTACCGATCCGCTCCCCCCTCTCTCCCAGATTTTTCTCTAGCATGACGCCCCTGGCTCAGCCAATTAATAATGGCCCGCTTCACAAGTTCTAGTACTAATATGATCTCACCCCGAGGTTTCTAAGATCGCATGCCCTTGGGTAGGCAGTAATAAGGGGGGTAATCCTGGATAATGAAAGTGGATGGATGAAACAGGAGCTGTAACCAAGGTGGCAATTACCAATAAAGCATGTTTTTAAAAGAAGACACTGGAAAACTTAACTTATTTTTATTAATGATAAATTACTTTAAGCCATTATGTTTATCTTGAACACAGTTGATAAATAATATCTCGTTATAAATGAATGATAGAATGACATTCGACTTGTACAAACTACAGGATGTGGCAAGACAAATTTTCACAAATAAAGGAGCAACAGAACCCCAGTTAAATTTGGGTTATGTTTCTCCCATATGGGTGATGGGATTATTGGAGAAATTCCACCCTCGGGCTTCAATATCTCCTATATGGGGGAAACACTCAATCAGTACTGTGTAAAGGTGAGTCTTCAACTGAAAGAGATGAGAACTCACCTGAATATAATAAGAATGACCAAATTTACATAAGAGATAATAGAGCTAATAGAGGACAGCTACAGTTAAAACTAGAAGTCCTGTCATGAAATGCGCACAAATAGCACGTTGATATGCGCGTTAATGTGTGCGTTATGGCCCAATTAAAGCTATTATATTCTGTACATATGGCCTGTGCACAGGCAATGTTTCAGCCAATGGACCTCCGGGTAACCCGGAGGTCCATTGGCAGAAACACTGCATGTGTTTGCTATGAGGTACCAGGAGAACCTGCCGTGCTTTGGATGCCATTCGATATGGCAATTGCGCGCAATTCCAACGTGCAATTAAGCCTAGATAAACGCACTATTCGTGACAGGACTTCTAGGTTTAACTGTATTCTCGGACACACTGTTACTAAGGGTGATATTCGCCAATATGGAAGAAATATTCTCCAGCAGGCCTCAACTGAGGGAGGAGTAACCTGTGGGAGGGGATTTCTGCTATATTGATAGAATACGGGCAGGCCTATACGCGTCTTTAACTTGTCTTGCTAAGTTTGATCGGAAGGGTTAGTTATATCTGGTATACAAAGGATCGCGGTGACAAGTGATATCCCTTATTATTATTTAATATTTATTGATGTTTAAGGTCACATATTTATGCACAATAACTAATCACGACCGTAACAGTTTTACGGGTGGAGGAAGCCGGAGTACCCGGAGAGAACCACCGAGCAACGACGAGCAGCTGCCAGCTCCACAATATCGTAACTCCGCACTGCAGCACAGGCAGGGTTAGATTGGTTGAAGACATGCGTACCATCGACGTGCAGTACGCCTTAGTACGCGGCGTCATCGTGCCCCCACAGTGATATGCCTTAAATTTCTGCATCACAATGTGAGGGAGAAATTTATGAAAAGGCCCTGTTACCATTTCGGGTTATAACTGAGAAGAAATGTCCTAGATAAAATGAAGAAGCTCCAACAGTTAAAATTTCTTGTCTTTGGAGAATGTAAAGATAAATCTGTAAAATTAACCCTTTACCCGAAGTAACGGGAAAAATCGGCCAGCTGGCGCTATTCACAAAAATCACCAATTAATTTTCATTATTTTTTTCATTTTTGTGTCAAAAACGTACGTTATGACCCTCTTTGGAACGAGCTCGTTTCAACGAGGGTTCGTAACCTATGTGTTTGACACAAACAAAAAAAATGAAAAAAATAGTTATTCAAGAATTTTGTTGAGGAGTGTCGTCTGCTTTTCATGTTAAGGGTTAAAATGAATACTGTTCCATTTTTATGCTTAAGTTATACAATACAATTTATGGAGCTGACGTTCAAATGTAGTTTCTTGCAAAATGGGTTAAAAACTTAGATAACTGATGAGGCAGGGCCCATCCACCTAACTTTCTAGCCTATTGAATACAAACATTACTACATAATCAGACGACTCACCGCAGTCATATTTATAATTCTCTTCTAATTCAACCCCCTCCACCTTGCACCGTGTCAGAGTAGGTGAAATGTAGCAAAACAAACTGTAACTTATTTTGGTGGGTCCCGTACGGAGCAGAAGTCTCGGTATTTATAGTAAAAGGCCAGCCAATGAAATTGTAGCACCTACATTGGAAAACCCGATTCCAAACTGTAATTGTAAACACGGAGTAAATCTGAAATGGCACTCGCTTCAAACTTGAATAAATCAAAATATATGTTATAAACATTTTGATCAACGATCATATGAAGATAATAGAACCTTGATGCATGGCTAAGATGAAATTCTGTAGAATAATGATATGGGATACAGTAGTTACGTGATAATAAATGCCGAAATGTGAGAGCACGTTTATTTTATACATTTATCTTATACCTGTTGAAGATATAGCCCATGTGTTATAGATTATCTATAACACATACCCCTATGTCATATAGATTGGAGACTCCAGATGAGTCGACATTTTGACACGAAATCATCCCCAAAACCCTTTTAAAAATGCAGAAAAGAACAAAAATGGTCGATATAAGATAAATACAACAATACCATAGTGTGTTTTGATATGTTTGATATCTCAACTCGTTGAAAGTGAGTTTTTTTCGCTCGGCAAGCCTCGCGAAAAAAACTCACTTTCAACTCGTTGAGATATCAAACATATCAAAACACACTATGGTATTATCGTATATGTAACTGAATCTGACCAGAGCAAAATACGAGGCAGAACAAATTGACGGTTTCTTGAGAATTACAACATGTTAAGACGTGGAAGATATAAAATATTTTTTTTTAAACAGGGTAGGGAATTGAGTGATATACGTTGCAGATGATTTTAATTTCGCAACAATGACAAGATGAATACTTGGTTAATGAGTTGCCTAAATCCGTGTAATATTACGAATGGGTAATTACCGAAATGAGAATAAAATATGTCAAGAAGTGATATAAACAATCAAAGGGGAAAATTTTCCTGATAGATAGTATTACACAGAATATGAAGGTAATTGTTAAATTGCCTCGTCCTCTGGAAAATGGGGGTTCAGGCTGAGACAGCATAACAATAATAACCCGAAGTTGCATCTGAACAAAGATCGATGCGGAAACAGGCATACTCGTAATCACATTCGGGGAGAGGAGGTCGATTATGATCATTACCGGGTAATTTTTCTAGGAGTTATCGTTTCCACATCAATATTCTTTTCGGGCAGCAACTCGGGTTGCACAAAAACAGGGACCGACCCGGGCACGCGCCAGTGCATATTTGGTTCTGAAACATCAGGACCTGTCTCTTAAATCTCAGAAATAGGCTTCTCAGTTGGCGCGTAACTTCTCAGATCATATTTTGATATTCTTTTGATGGATAATCGAGAGAGACACTCTTACATGTATTATATATATGATTATCATTTATCATTGTTGTAGAGTGCTTAAGTTAATACTTCAAGTCTTAATTACCAAGCATTAATCTTCACTGTGGTTTCTGATCAAGTCTTGGCTGCCTAAATAGGCAGTCAAGACTTGATCAGAAACCACAGTGAAGATTAATGTTTGCTATAGTGTACTAAATGAAAATGATGAGAGCTATTACATACTTGCAGTGTGTGTTACAAACAGCAGTGTGACTCTGTAAATTGAAATCTGGCGCATGAATTGAAAAAATAGGCTCCGAGGCTAGAGTGTATTTTAAATAGTCCTGATCGGTCCCTGAAAAACATGGACGATATCGAAGCGATGCTTGACTCTTCGCAGTGTCTAGTCTCAATAAATAAAGAATAAAACACAGTTTGGATCAATAAACACAAATGTAAGGAAATATGTGTACTACCAAATGCAGCCAGTGATAAGGGTGAAAGCT
The DNA here is from genome assembly GCA_031216915.1 of Pictodentalium vernedei. Lineage (NCBI taxonomy): Eukaryota > Metazoa > Mollusca > Scaphopoda > Dentaliida > Dentaliidae > Pictodentalium > Pictodentalium vernedei. The sequence goes on along the minus strand of CM062291.1, from coordinate 7,115,172 downwards.
TGCCCGTGTTTTGAGTTGCCATTTAAACTTGTTGGGGAATTTTACTACAGATTTGAATGGGAGGAATCTGAACATTGAGGGGTAGCCACACTGCATGTGTGATTTTTCACACCTCTGCAATTTTCCGAGGTGTCACTGTGTTGTGTTATTCATAAAATACCTTTGGACATTTGGAAACAGGTCAATCCCGCCCCAAAGATGATCCATCCCCAGATGATCTGTCGTTTCCTCAACCCAGACGATATGACCCCAGTCATTCCGTCCCCAGACGAGCTGGTCCATGCACAATTCATTAGCTGTGACAGCGTATTGATTTTGGGTTTAAAAAATATAGAAAAAAAACCCAGAATGAATGCATGCATGGTGAAGAACTGAACGAATGGGTCACTGATGACTTTGAAAGTGTCGTCAGTGATACTGGTCCCAAATTCATTTTATGTTTCCATTTCATTTTTAGCTTACTTGACAAAGTCAAGATAAGCTATTGCCATCACACATGCAGAAGTCTGTGAGTCACTTCACATTTCCTTTATCACAGGCTACACTCCCGTAGTTCTTATCTGATTGTCACAAAATTTCATATGCATGTTTGAGGTCATGTTTAAATGAGAACGTCCCCTTTTGGTCGCGATACGTCAAACGTGACAGCTGCCTGAGGTGAAAACCCAAGAAACTTCAGCACAGTCTACAGGTCATATTTATGGAGAGATTTCATGGTAACTTGGTGGGATGACTCTGTTTTATATCTAGATGAGAAAGTCCCCTTTTGGTGATGATCTGTTGACTGTGATGGCTGCCCAAGCCAAAAACCCAAAACATTTAGCACAGTCTACAGTCTGTATATATGAAGGGATTTCATTGTAACTTGAGAGGATGACTCAGTGTTACTGTGTAATGACTACATGAGGACGTCCCCTTTTGGTTGCGATCGGTCAGCCATGATGGCTACACAGAGCACCTTTAGCACAGTCTTCAGGCATAATTTATGAAGGGATTTCATTGTAACTTTATAGGATAACACGTTTTTGAATAATTTCACTGTAACTTGGTAATTTTGGTTGACATACATTAACTGTGAGGGCCACATTAAGCAACCCATCACTTCTTTAGTACAGTCTGCACCTCAAATTATTTTTTATTGAAAACATAGCATCCAGGGAACTGAAATTAACATATTCCCAATTATCACAATTCTTGTCTTATTTCATAATCCTTTCATAAACATTGAACATTATCCTTTTCATCAAACACAACACACAGTCAAGTTAAGCTACAGTGTCATTGACACTTTCATTATTTTTGTATTTATTTTTTCGGAGGGGGTGGGGGGATGGGAGGGATGTGGGTCCACGTCACTGGTTATGGTGACTAATTGTTACAGTATCGGGGTAAAATCTAAGGAACCACCCGCAACCATTGAAAAGACTTTTGCTAATCTATTAAACTTGTAAACTTGTTTTTTTTTTCCAATTTTTTACAAACAAACATCCATACAAAAAAGTCACTATTCATTGTAATGAGCACAATAAATTTGTGCCATTGAGATGTCGCCTGAAATGTTTTTGTAGAATGTTTTTGAAAAATGATTTTTTAAAGCCCAATTTATAACTTGTGTGGAATAGTGCAGCAGGTTTGTAAATAGAGGGTCAACCCACAAACAAGTCAGACAAACGGCAATGCCACATCATGATTTTCAATATTGCGGATGTGTGAGAAATCTTCTTCACAACAGGCTGAGTATATATGGTCAGTTACTTGCCTTAATGTTTGAAGCAACATCCAACATATACCTCAGTATTATTTATTTATTGGTGTTTAAGGTCACATATTTATGCACAATGGCTAATCATGAACGTGACAGTTTTACGGGTGGAGGAAGCCGGAGTACCCGGAGAGAACTACCAAGCAACGGTGAGCAACTGTCAGCTCCCCAACATAGTAATGCCACACAAGTAGGGTTAACATTGGTTGAAGACAAGTGCACCTTCGATGTGCAGTACACCTTAGTACACAACGCCACCATGCCCCCACGTGGGCAATGGAGATGAAGTGTCTTGCCCATGGACACAACGCGGTTGCCACAGGTGGGATTCGAACCCAGCCTGCACCTCTACCTACTGAGCCACCGCGCTCCCATATAACTCAGTAAATGCTGTTAATTTGTTTTATACATTATCTTTATCTTATGGGTTTTGTTTATACAATGAGAAAGGTGGACTGTTGGGGCAAAATGTCAAGGTCAGGATGAGTGAGAACACCATTTTTATTTTGAACTACCATGCCCACATATATATTGTGACTGTATGTGACAAGTTCCAAACATTTATTTTTGTTATTTTGTTGAGTTGAATAAGTATAGATAAGGCCACACAAAACATGAAAATTGTTTGAGATCTTCTATTTCTCAGGCCATTATTTGTAAAATTTCATGTGGGTGAGCATTTTATTTTTCTTTTATTTTTAGCTCACCTACATCTGTAAGATGTGGTGAGCTATTGTCATAACCTCGGGCGTCAGCGTCCGGCGTGTCCAATATTGTAATATTTAATGTTAAGGTTAATTTCTCAAACATCAGTGGGCTCAGGCCTTTTATATTGCATATGTAGGTTGTAGGGGACTATCAGAACAGTATTTAACCCTGATACTATGACTTTTTTCCAAATTTCACCTGAAATTTTCTGCCAAAAGTTGTTGTAAGAATTTGCGTTTAGGTGTTGTAAGAATTTGCGTTAAAGTCAGCTTTTGTGCAGATTGTGCTGCTTTAACTTCTCATTACTGTTGATTTTCATATTTCAATAACAACTGTAGGTATTATCCCTACTGTATGCAGAAATTTAACGGAAATTTTCTTTTTTTTCAGTCAAAATTTTCATGTTTTTCTCGGACTTAGTAAATTTTAAGTTGTAAAACTTGGTGTTTAAGTGAGTTGTGTTTCTATGTGTCTTTCCAGGTGATTAATATTCTACACTTGGGTTACTGAACTCCATTACAGTAATATTTAACCCTCATTACATGCATATTTGAGGCTGATTTTCTGCCAAAACTTGTTGTAAGAATTAGCATTTAGGTGTTGTAAGAATTTGCGTTAAAGTCAGCTTTTGTGCAGATTGTGGTGCTTTAACTTCTCATTACTGTTTATTTTCATATTTCAATAACAACTGTAGGTATTAACCCGACTGTATGCAGAAATTTAACGGAAATTTTCTTTTTTTTCATTCAAAATTTTCATGTTTTCTCGGACTTAGTAAATTTTAAGTTCTAAAAGTTTGTGTTAAGATGAGGTGTTAAGGTGAGTTCTCAAAGATCAGTGGGCTCAGGCCTTTGATATTGCATATGTAGGTTGCAGGGGACTATCAGAACAGTATTTAACCCTGATACTACGACTTTTTTCCAAATTTCACCTAAAATTTTCTGCCAAAAGTTGTTGTAAGAATTTGCGATTAGGTGTTGTAAGAATTTGCGTTAAAGTCAGCTTTTGTGCAGATTGTGCTGTTTTAACTTCTCATTACTGTTGATTCTCATTACTGTTGATTTTCATATTTCAATAACAACTGTAGGTATTAACCCTACTGTATGCAGAAATTTAACAGAAATTTTTTTTTTTTCAGTCAAAATTTTCATGTTTTTCTCGGACTTAGTAAATTTTAAGTTGTAAAACTTTGTAAACTTTGTGTTTAGGTGAGTTGTGTTTCTATGTGTCTTTCTAGGCGATTAATATTCTACACTTGGGTTACTGAACTCCATTGCAGTAATATTTAACCCTCATTACATGCATATTTGAGGAATTTGAGGCTGATTTTCTGCCAAAACTTGTAAGAATTAGCGTTTAGGTGTTGTTAGAATTTGCGTTAAAGTCAGCTTTTGTGCAGATTGTGGTGCCTTCACCTCTCATTACTGTTTATTTTCTCAATTCAGTAACAACTGTAGGTATTAACCCTACTGTATGCAGAAATTTAACTGATTTCTTTTCTTTTTTTCAGTCACAATGTTCACGTTTTTCTCTGACTTACTCAATTTTAAGTTCTAAAAGTTTGTGTTAAGGTGAGGTGTTAAGGTGAGTTCTGTTTCTATGTGTCTTTCCAGGCAATTGATATTGTATGCATGGGTTACTGAACTACATTGCGGTTACGTTGCGCCCTTATTACATGCATATTTGAGTAATTTGAGGGGTATTTTGGGGACTTATATTCACTTTCTTCCAAAAAAATTTTTTTTAACTTTTTTTTTTTATTTAATACTTTCTCATACTTGTTACTAGTAACATTAAGGCTTATTTTAGTTGTTGATGTGATGTATTTTTTTGTTGGGACTTATAGTCACTTTCTTGAACGAATGTTTTTCCGCATCTCCTCTTTAACCAATGAATGTACTTCAATTACAATTTCAGTGATTTATGAAAGCCTTTTCTAATTCTTATTTATGATTTTATATCTGGCCTCACGATTCATATTCTTAATCATAAACATTTCTAAAAGAAAAAAATGCTTTTATATCCAATGATTCTATGTTGAATTGATATATAATAAATGCAGAAATATAGACTTTCCAAAGCCATCACATAAACCACATTAATCATTTGATGCCTAGTTAATGATTTATATTAACTAAATATTAGACATGTTACATTGGAACGACATTATCAAGCGCGAATGTAGGTGAGCGTTGGGATGTAACATCCCTCTTGTTTATTTCTGCAATTATTTCTCTGCCATCAAAAGTTTGTGTTCTAATGTATGGAAGAAAATGGGTGGTGGTGTATTTTGTCCCTTGAGTGCAACAAGACATTGCAATGCTAATGCTAAAGCATTGCAAAGCCTTCTTGCTCTAAGGAGGCAAATTTATCAATTTTTTTAACTAGGGTAAAATATCAAACATAAACCTTTTAATAATTATTTTTTAAGTTTACATTGGTTGTCAAAGGATAGCATGCTGGTTGCAGGCCTGGGGTGGAAGAGGGTAACCCCTTCCTGTAGGTGGGGGCCTCCACCAGGAATATTTGGAAAATTGGATGCCTCAAGAGCAAATCTAGGGGCCTCTGAGTCAGCATTTTAAACTTTACCAAAAAATAAATTTGAACAATTTTTTGAGAATGGATTTTTAAATTTCAAGATTTTTTTTTTTATAGCATATTCATGGCAATTTTGATAAAAACAACCCAAAAATAAAGTTCCACTGGTTTATTTGGGATGATGAAATCTCAAAAGCCATAGTGTCATGAATCAGGCAATTTTGTGTGTGCTTTCATTGAACTGTTGATGAAGAAAATGTTTTTTTATTTTTTTTTTTGGAGGGGGGGGGGGGGGGGGCAGTTTAGATGTCCAAACTGGTTACTGGTAGGAAAACACCCCTGAATTCAGCACGGGGGTTAAATGTCAGATGGGGAGCACGGTGGCTCAGTGGTAGACTGTTGGACTTCCCGTATGGGACGACCCATCTTGTGTCCTTGGGCAGGCACTTTATCTCGATTGCCAACGTGGGGGCACGATGACGCCGTGTACTAATGCATACTGCATGTCGATGGTGCACATGCCTTCAACCGCTGTAACCCTTCTTGAGTGGAGCTTGAACAGAGTTAGAATGTTGAGGAGCTGACAGCTGCTCGTCAATGCTCGGTGGTTCTGTCCGGGTTGTCTGTCTTCCTCCACCCATAAAACTGTCACAGTCACGATTAGTCATTGTTTATAAGTATGTGACCTTAAACACCAATAAATAAATAAATGTCAGATGAGCTGAATATTGCTCTCCATCATTTTCCAAAATCGAAGGACTGCAATAGTGAGGCAGTATTTTGGCATTATTAACACCATACATGTAATGTTGCCAAATGGTACACTTTGTTATAGGTTGCTCTGTAGGAGGAGCTGAAACATGGGGAGCATAAACTGATCGAGTCATAAACATACACATATGCATAACAGAGGGACACACCTAGGACATTAACAACATGTCAGGAAGGTCAAAGAAATCACGCTTCCTTCAATTAGAATATTGCAATATCCAGAATTGCCATAAAAAAGTTAGTGAAATCAAAACAATGATGGAGGGGGAGGATTTTGAAATAATGGGCTTAAGTGAGACATAGATCAGGCAGGGCAAGCGTGTTGAAGTTGGGCAAACTTAAGGGGAGAGAAAACCATCTTAATGGCTGTTACATGTACATTAAATTTTTCCTTGTTAACATTATTGGTTGCTGGATGAATGATTCCAAGTTAGCATGTTGTATACATTGTAGTAGGAGCAGGGTATTTTTTTTTAAAAAACAACTTGGTTCGCAGTTTTCATCTTGGTTTCAAAAAGTGATGATAAATAGTGAATATAAGGTGAATATGAAGGAAAAATGGTTAGCATTTGGACATTTTTGTACAGAATTTTGCGATGCAAATCCAGCCATCAAATACCATGAGGAGCTGAATATGTTAGGGTACAGATGTCTGTAACTTACAGGAAATGTCGACCAACATTATGGGTTGCACGATGGATGATTCCTATTAGAATGTTATATAGTAAGAGCTGAATAATGTAGGGTACAGATGTCTGTAACTTACGGGGAATGTTGGCCAACATTATGGGTTGCACGATGAATGATTCCAAGTTAGCATGTTGTATAGTAGGAGCTGAATAACATGGTGTGCAGATGTCTGAAACTTAAGGGGAATGTCGGCCAACATTATGGGGTGCACGATGAATGATTCCAAGTTAGTGCATTTATATTATGAGCTGAATAACGTGGGGTGCAGCTGTCTGTAACTTACGGGGAATGTTGACCAACATTATGGGTTGCACAGTGGATGATTTCAAGTTAGCATATTGTATAGTAGGAGCTGAATAACGTGTGGTGTAGATGTCTGTAACTTAAGGGGTATGTCAGCCAGCATTATGGAGTGTACATTGAATGATTCCAAGGTAGCATGTTGTATTATAGTAGGTGCTGAATAATGTGGGGTGCAGATGTCTAACTTACAGGGAATGTCAGCCATAAATGTAGGTTGCAGATTGAATTATTCCAAGTTTGCATATATTGTATATTGATATATATCGCATTACTCACATTTTGAAAATAATATTACCGAATAGTACACTTTGTTATAGACTGCACATGTACATACCGTACAGTAAAATATGAGAACATTTAAAACTTTTCTTGATTGTTCCAACTTTACATAGGATGTTAAATGAAAATTCGGGAAACGCAAATTATATTTTACTTGTATAATAGCACCCTGTATCCAATGCCTGTAGTGGATGTCCTCCATTTAAAGTGGGCAATGACTTTAACTGGTTGAGTACTGGAAGTCCATATGTGGGCTTTACTCTGAAGTTCAGGTACCAGAACTGTCCCAATGGGAGGCTTGAAAGGCTGGCCTTAATCAGCTTCGTACGAACATGAATTGTATGAGCTGCAGTGTGACTAACTGCTTCGAAGTAGACTAGCAGCGAACTGAGAGGGAAATTGTCAACTCTTTCAATAACATGTTGTTGATTAAGTTCAGTGGTCAAAATTATTCAAGGTGGGCTTCTACTGCTGGCTGCAAAATGTAACTGTAACGTGGTGAGGAGGGTGTTTACCACCCATGGTAATTACACTATTTGAGTGTAGGTCTGCAGTTGCTTGTGTCCATGTAAATCTTCCTTGCAGACTGGCTTGCAGTACGTGGAGGATGGATTGCAAATAAATTGCTGTTCTGATTTTCCTTAATTTTGTTCAGTTCCACCAGTGAAAATCTTTTAATATTTGGTATACAACATCTCAAGGGGGAGGCAGATTCCATTTTGTTCAAATCGTGTCCCAGTGTTAATTTTAGGGCTCTCTGTTGGAGCCAGAAATTTAATTTAGCAATACGACAATGAGGAATATTTAAAACTCTTCTTCTTTAGATCCACCACTGACAATTTTAATATTTGGTATACAGCATCTCTTGGGTGGGGAGGGGGATTTAACTTGTTTTAAATTGGGGCTCTTGATAAATATTTAGGCTTTCTATTGGAGCTCAAATTTCAACTTCAACTAATACAATATAAGGAAATTTCTTTAAAAAGCTTCAGATCCGCAAGTCAGACTCCTTTCATCGTATTTGGTATCAACATATCTAGGGTGGCTTAGATTTAAGTTTGTTCAAATAAGTCACTGTGCTGATATTTGGGCTCCCTGTTGGTGCCCTGATTTAGTGCTGTATGATGAAAATTCCTCAAAAATCTTCAAGTTTACAAGTGAAAATTTTTCGATATTTTGTGTACATCATTCATAGCTGGTCACAATCAGGTTTGTTCAAATCAATTCTCTGAATTCCTATTTGGGCATCTTGTGAGACCCCAAACTTTAACTTATTATCATAGGGCAATATGAGGAACAGTCTTTAACCATCCTCGTTAGATCAACCATTTTGAATCCTTTGATATTTGGTAAACAATATTCAGGCAGATTCAAGTTTGTTCAAATCCAAGCCCTAGTGTTTTTCCATCAATAATGTCTTTCAAACTGCAGTGGCATAACATCTCTTTGAAGTTTTGTAGTGCATGTCTGCAGTTGGTAGAGTTGGATCCAGTCGGAAAGACCTATGACAATAATCACTGACATGGACACCAGAATGTTGTTATGACTTCTTGCCACTGTAGTGTTGATGAGCCATGACTAGCTGAATGTGACCTAAAATACTTCTTTGATCTAATTTGTTAGGTGACTGATTAAGGCCCCATGTGGCCTCTTGTTGTTTACATGAAAGAATTATCAATGATTTTTTTTTATTTGGAAGGAAGGCAGTAGAGTAAGCTTGTGGGAAACTTGTAATGAGCTCAGCAGTTTTTCAAGCTCACACTGCAAGCATGTGCAGGCTAACACTGATATTGCAAGCCTATTGAGCTTTTACAGTCTTGCAATTTCATTTTTTACCATATTTTTATCTTCAGCATTTCCTAAACACAGGCTGACCTCACATTATAATCACTATAAGTATTGTAATGTTTCTGTGTAATTAGTCTTTTCTCTTCATTCATCATAATGTGTCTTTGGATTTTAACAAAAGTGTCTTTAACAGCAAAACTATTTTATCGCCAAGATATGAACTTAGTTATTAATTTGCTGATCAGCACTAATAAATCATAAATAGCAAACTAACAATGCAAGCTAAATATAGAAGCCCGTGGAAACCTTGCCGAGTTAGCTTGCACTAAGCTATACATTATACTTGTGTTGTTGTTGTTGTTGTCATATTAGCCTATGCAGCTAAAAGTAATCGTAAACACCAATAAATGAACAAAAGGCTTGGCGAGCATGCATAAGGTAACACTGCATGCTTGCACAAGCTAACAATTGAGTTTGCAATGTTTCATGTACATTTGAAAGTTAGCTTGTGCAGGCTTATTATCTTAGAATAAACTTGAACATGAAACATTGCAAGCTTATTTTAAGATAACAATTTTGTGAGTCTGTAAGTCTGTTCACATTTTCCTTTAGCACAGGCTACACTCTGTAGTTCTCATCCGATCGTCACTTAATTTGATATGCAGGTTTGGAGTCATGTCTAGATGAGAACATCCCCTTTTGGTCACAATTGGTCAACTGTGATGGCTGCCCAAGCCAAAAACCCAAAAACTTTTATCACAGTCTGCAGGTCATATTTAATATGGAGGGATTTCATTGTAACTTTGTAGGAAGACTCCATTTGATGTCTAGAGGAGACTCGTTTTCAAATAATTTCACTGTAAATTGGTAACTTTCGTTGATATATATTAACTGTGAGGCCACATACATTAACTGTGAGGGCCACATTAACCCACCCCTCAATTCTTTAGTACAGTCTACACCTCATATTATTTTTATTGTAAACATAGTATACAGTTAACAAAACTTAACATATTCCCTATTATCACAATTCTTGTGTTATTTCATAATCCCTTCATAAACATTGAACATTATCTTTTTCATCAAACATAACACACAGACAAGTGTCATTGACACTTTCATTTGGTGTCTGCGGAAAATTTTATTTTAGTTGAGAACACGATTTTGCCATCTTTTATAGTCGCCAGATGTAAAATATGTGGAACATTTTATGTTTCTTACATTCAGTTATGCCTTCTTTTGAAGGCAATTAATTATTTTTGGATAGAATTATAAAATCTTTGCACAGTGCTAGGTTGTTAGTATTGGCTTCATGCTATAAAAAGGAAATTTTGGTGCCATTTATATCAACCCATGTAGTAAGAAGGCTTAGTAAAGAGTCTCCAAGTCCTGAATTTACAGTGAGACTCACAGAATGAGTTCAGTAAAATATAGTTGGACCGAGCCTCTGGAGAGGTACATGCTTAATTTAACCCATATGTTTCATAAATTTAGCATTCAACTGGGGACAAGTTGAGTCTATTTATCATTTGATCCCTATTCCAATACAAGATGCTTAACTATTCACTCAAATACAGACAGTGCTGTAAATAAAATAAAAAAAAAACATCTTTTGTAGGCAACTCAGGTTACTTAAAGTGGTAATCCAGCATGTCATTGAATGATAGGGCTTTACAACTTTTAAGTTTTCAAAAGTTTTATCTAGGTTAAAGCATTTTCATAGCTTACTGTAAATTATTTTAAAAAGATTTTTTCATTGTGTGGTCATATATAGTGACAACTGCTGTCAATTACCTTAATAAACACTAATAAATAACAAAATAGTTTTTCTCAAAGTTTCCTGAAGTAAAAAAAACTTAAATTGAAAACTCAGGTAAAGGTAAATTACTTTTTTTAATCTCAATTTTCTCAAATGCACTCACCCACCCAATCACACCAACCCACCCCACCCGAGGACAACCAGGAAGTGAAGGTCATCATGTCTGCTGAGGTAGATTTGTTTTCCTCCACCAGTGAAATAGAACCTGGTAACCAATGCTGCTTGGGTGCAATCCCTCAGTAAATGGGTAACATAAACATAAATGATTCACAAAACTTGTCTTTATACTTATGTCATGGTCCTCTAAAATGGGCAACATGTTGATTAACGATTGTCTAAGCTTGACTTCATCTCCATGTTGTGTCACGATTAGCCATGGTGCATAACTATGTGACGTTAACCACCAACAAACAAATACTTATGTCATGTCATGATATAGCTCAGATGCTGACATTAAACATCTATATATAAATATTTTTTTCCAAACCCATATTCTCATTCTCCATAGGCATTCATTAATTATAGAGAGTTTGGCATACTAGCTTGACTCTAATGGATTTTGACTGACCAAATAATTACTTTTTGACAATCTAGGGCACAAGAAAATGATTTTCACAAAATCTTATTTACCTGCATTTACAGGGCTACAGGAGTAGGGGTTAAAGAGTTCAAGAATGACGTGAAGTATCCCTAGTGTTTGGAGAACTTTTTCTACTAAACCATTCAGTCAAATCTTTTGATACAGTGGAACTCCTGTTACTGGAATAGCCACTTGGTTACTTTCCTATATTCTACAGATAAATTGGGCATTTATTCAATTATATCTTAAGGGAAGCTGAATAACATGGGGTGCAGATGTCTGTAACTCAAGGGGAATGTCGGTCAACATTATGGGGTGCACAATGAATGATTATTTATTTATTGGTGTTTAAGGTCACATATTTCTGCACAATGGCTAATCATAACCATGACGGTTTTATGGGTGGAGGAAGCTGGAGTACCCAGAGAGAACCACCGAGCACTGGTGAGCAACTGTCAGCTCCCCAACATACTAACTCCACACAAGCAGGATTAGCATTAGTTGAAGACAAGTGCACCATCGATGTGCAGTACGCCTTAGCACACAATGCCACCATGCCCTTCATGGGCAGTGGGGGTGAAGTGTCTTGCCCAAGGACATAACATGATAACATGATTGCCGCAGGTGGGATTCAAACCGAGGACCTCTCGGCTTGCAGCCTGCACCTCTGCCTACTGAGCCACCATACCCCCACAATGAATGATACCAAGTTAGTGTGTTTGTATTATGAGCTGAATAACATGTTGGTGCAGATGTCTGTAACTTTTGGGGAATGTTGGCCAACATTATGGGTTGCACAATGAATGATTCCAAGGTAGCATATTGTATAGTAGGAGCTGAATAACGTGGGGTGCAAATGTCTGTGACTTAAGGGGAATGTCGGCCAACATTATGGGGTGCACTATGAATGATTCCAAGTTAGCATGAAGTATTCCAAGTGTTTGGAGAACTTTTTCTACTAAACCATTCAGTCAAATCTTTTGGTACAGTGGAACTCTGTTACTTGAATAGCCACTTGGTTACTTGAATAGCCAACTGGTTACTTTCTTGTATTCTACAGATAAACTGGGCATTTATTCAATTATATATTGCTTGACAGAGCTCTGTGATCTCTGTCAAACAATATATAATACAATGAATGACTGTATTGGACGTACTGAGGCAAAAAGCTCCATAAACAAGGGAAATTTGTTGTTTATCAGAGCAATTTCTCAACATATTGCAGTATTTTTTATTCAGTTAACAGGAATCTGCTCCATAACCTGTAAGCAATTAACAGGTCAAATTTGTACTGAAGGTATGGTAAATGAATTTGTGTTTGTAAATATTATTCAGTTAACAGGGGTATTCAATTAAGAGAGAACCAATTAAGTGGGCTTCATTGTATTTGCTATTTAGCATTGGAAGGTGCGCCAAATTACATTTCTTCAAGGCATGCAACTTGACTGGTTTTCAGGATCACCAGAGGAGGGTGTTGGAGTGGTGGTGGAGTCAGAAAATAACGCTTGACCCAATATATTCTCTTTTCAGTCTTCCTTGGCCAATTTTTTTAATAACATTTCCAAAAGAAATCAACAGAAACATATCATATCAGACCTCACAGGAACAAGCTCACTGACACTTTGGAAGGAGCCCCAAATTTTATTTGTTTCAGGGATGCAACTTGAATGGTATTTGGTTGAGGTCACCAGATGAGGGGCGTTGGGTGGTGTTGAAGTCAGAAAACATGTCACCCCTTAATTCTGTTTTCAGTCAAACTTGGCCTGTTTTTTTTTTTTAAGTTTCAAAAAATGTCAGCAAAAAGTATCTCATATTACACCTGACAGAAATGAGCTCATCAGGATTTCCTGCTCTTATTGTATTGTTCTTCATGGGAACCCTGGGAAATGAATCGGTGCTCATTTACTGAGGTGAACAAATTATGTTTTACTAGTAGAATAGGTCCTGGTAACCTAAACCGCTGGGATGCAGTCCCTCATTCAGTGGGCAACATGGGCATAAACGATTAGCAAAACATCATTTTATGCTTATGTTGAGTCATCATATAGCCCAGAGATGCTGACACCAATAAATAATTAAATGTATGTGTCTGTTGTACTGAAGTAATTAATGATGGAAAAACTTAGACATGCAAATTTTATATGATCATCATAAATCCATTCTGACAATGTAAAAGAGGTGGGCATGACTTATCAGATGAGCATTCTGGCCCTGTCGGAGCCTCTTGTTTTTAAATGTGGCTGGCTGCTATTTTTAATTCAGTTTTTTCTCTTCTAAACCTCTACTTATAGTTTGGCTAGGTTGGCAGGCATATGCTGTTGTATGGCGTTGACAGCCATAACTCAAGAATGGCTGGATGGATTCTCATGATACTTGGTAATCTGAGTTATTTGGCCAAGTTGGACGGAGCTAATCAAGAATTCCACCTTGATCAAAATTTCTTGGCAGAATTATGCCCCTTAGTTAATGGATTTTCATGAATTTTGAGTTTGTTAGTATGAAAACTCGGAACAAACATTGTCCATTGACCAATCTGGCTGATTTTTAGCTCACCGAAGGGAGCTAAACTTATCACTTTCCGTCCGTCGTCCGTCCGGCACCGTGAACATTTTTCAAACGACTTATCCTCTGAAACCGCTAGGTCGATTTGCTAGAAACTTGGTATGGATGTTCATTACCATATGTCAATTCAAGTTGTTCAAATGAAATGGCCACGTCCCTTGGGGGCTCTGTATGGGGCATAACTCTGATATCACCGTATGAATTATAGAAAAATTATTAAAAAATCTTCTCCAGAACCAGTGGGCAGAATCTTTTGATACTTGGTATGCAGCATCTTGGTATGGATCTGATTCACGTTTATTCAAATTGCCCCCCCCCCCCCCCCCCTGCCCCTGGATTCATATTTGGGCTCACTGTAGAAGCCCAAATTCGAACTTAGTGCATTTCAGGCAAATTTCTTAAAAAATCCTCTTCTCCAGATCCAGCAGTCAGAATCTTTTGATATTTGGTATGCAACATTGTGGGGTGGATCTGATTGAAGTTTGTTCAAATCGGCCCCCTGGATTCACATTTGGGTTCAGTATAGAAGCCCGAATTCAAACTTAGTACATTTCAGGCAAATTTCTTAAAAAATCTTCTTCTCCAGATCCAGCAAGCAGAATCTTTTGATATTTGGTATGCAACATTATGGGGTGGATCTGATTCAAGTTTGTTCAAATTGGCCCCCTGGATTCATATTTGGGCTCAGTATAGAAGCCTGAATTCGAACTTAGTGCATTTCAGGCAAATTTCTTAAAAAATCTTCTTCTCCAGATCCAGCAGGCAGAATCTTTTGATATTTGGTATGCAACATTGTGGGGTGGATCTGTTTGAACTTTGTTCAAATTGGCCCCCTGGATTTATATTTGGGTTCAGTATAGAAGCCTGAATTCGAACTTAGTGCATTTCAGGCAAATTTCTTAAAAAATCTTCTCAAGATCCAGCAGGCAGAATCTTTTGATATTTGGTATGCAACATTATGGGGTGGATCTGATTCAAGTTTGTTCAAATTGGCCTCCTGGATTCATATTTGGGCTCAGTATAGAAGCCTGAATTCGAACTTAGTGCATTTCAGGCAAATTTCTTAAAAATCTTCTTCTCCAGATCCAGCAGGCAGAATCTTTTGATATTTGGTATGCAACATTGTGGGGTGGATCTGATTCAACGTTGTTCAAATTGGCCCCCTGGATTCACATTTGGGTTCAGTATAGAAGCCCGAATTCAAACTTAGTACATTTCAGGCAAATTTCTTAAAAAAACTTCTTCTCCAGATCCAGCAGGCAGAATCTTTTGATATTTGGTATGCAACATTGTGGGGTGGATCTGATTCAAGTTTGTTCAAACTGGCCCTCTGGATTCACATTTGGGCTCAGTATAGAAGCCCGAATTCGAACTTAGTGCATTTCAGGCAAATTTCTTAAAAAATCTTCTTCTCCAGATTCAGCAGGCAGAATCTTTTGATATTTGGTATGCAACATTGTGGGGTGGATCTGATTCAACTTTGTTCAAATTGACCCCCAGGATTTATATTTGGGTTCAGTATAGAAGCCTGAATTCGAACTTAGTGCATTTCAGGCAAATTTCTTAAAAAATCTTCTCAAGATCCAGCAGGCAGAATCTTTCGATATTTGGGATGCAACGTTGTGGGGTGGATCTGATTCAAGTTTGTTCAAATTGGCCCCCCTGGCTTCATATCTGGGCTCACTATAAAAGCTCGAATTTGAACTTAGTGCATTTCAGACAAATTTCTTAAAAAATCTTCTTCTCCAGATCCAGCAGGCAGAATCTTTTGATATTTGGTATGCAACATTGTGGGGTGGATCTGATTCAAGTTTGTTCAAATCGGCCCCTGGGTTCATATTTGGTCTCAGTATAGGAGCCCAATTTGAACTTAGTGCATTTCAGGCAAATTTCTTTAAAATCTTCTTCTCAAGATCCAGCAGGCAGAATCTTTTGATATTGGGTATGCAGCATGCTTAATGGGGTCAGATTCAAGTTTGTTCAAGCCAAGTCCCTGAGTTCATATTTGAGCTCACTGTGGTAGCCCGAATTATAACTTAGTTCAAAATGAGGAATTTTCTTTAAAAATCTTCTTCTTCAGATCCAGCAGTCGGAATGTTTTGATATTTGGTATGCAGCATTCTTACGGGGGAGGGGGGGGGGGGGGGATTCAAGTTTGTCCAAGCCATGTCTCTAGGTCCATATTTGGGCTCACTGTGGGAGCTTGAATTAGTTTGAAATGAGGAATTTTCTTAAAAAAATCTTCTTCTTCAGATCCAGCAGTCGGAATGTTTTGATAAGTGGTGTGTAGCATCCTTGGGGGGGGGGGGGGGGGTGAGATTCAACTTTATTAAAGCCAAGTCCCTGGGTTCATATTTGGGCTCCTTATGGGAGCCTGAATTATAACTCAGTCAATTTGAGGAATTTTTCTTCAAAAATCTTCTTCAGATTCAGCAGGCGGAATATTTGGATATTTTGGATATTTGGCATGCAGCATCCTTAGGGGGTGAGATTCATGTTTGTTAAAGCCAAGTCCCTGGGTTCATATTTGGGCTCACTGTGGGAGCCGAATGATAACTTAGTTCAAAATGAGGAATTTTCTTTAAAAGTCTTCTTCTTCAGATCCAGCAGATGAATGCTTTTGATATTTGGTATGCAACATCCTTAGGGGGGTAAGATTCAAGTTTGTTCAAGCCATGGCCCTAGTTCCATAAAATTTATCTCTCATGACTTCATTCCTTTGTAGTGTTGATGAACCACCACTTTGGCTGGTGAGCGATTAAGGCTCCTTGGAGCCTCTTGTTGTTATGAGTTGATCTCAATAATATCTTGATCAAGTTTGGTAACCATTCCTGTCTGATTTTTCCATCCACAGTTATCCTAACTTAATAGATTTGTATGAATATTTAGCTCATTCGTGTGATAACTTGGAACAACATAGAGAGCAATCTGGATGATTTTTTAAAAAATGTTTGGCTCCAAAATGAGTTTTGGAGGATTTAGATTGATTTTATGCGGAAAATGACCATATGATCCCTCGTCCTGCTCAGATGATATTTTTTGTTCCAAAATGTGTTTTGAAGGATTGGGGGAGGGGGGGGGGGAGGGGGGGGGGGGGGGGCTTTTAGGTGATTTTTCTGTTCCAAAAAGCATTTTGGAAGGATTTAGATTGATTTTATTTTCCTATAAAAAAGTGTCTTTTGCTTTTGTATTCAGTACCCTCTAGGGGTGTGTAACTAAGATTTACTAAGATAGGTTGTATCAAGCGGTTTCATAGGGGAGCTTTACATTTTACATTATCATCAACTGAAGAAGAGGCATGATGCCTGGATTATTTTGTCGCTCCTGAGGGATTCAAGGTTTGAGAGCGTATCCTATGGAGATGGATTGCTTGATGTAGACTCATTCTTGGACCCTGTTTATATTGTGTTCTGTTCAAGATGAGCGAATCAGGCCTCGTGGGGCCTCTTGTTTATATTTTTATATCTAATTAAAAGGGTTCAAAATCTTCATATCAAGCTTGACTTGAAAATGTTTTCATTCATGCCCAAATTGAAGTGCCTGAAAACTGTTGCTCTGTAAATTCCCGAAGAGTGACTTCATGTTGGCTTAGTAGCATGAAATATGTTGTATCAGGCCAGGCTTCTTGCTGGATTTCAAGTTGTTCAGTCAAGTTGGACTAATTGGATCAGTGCATGTTTATTGTTGTACACAAGTTCTGTTTTAGTGGTACAATAGGATGCGGTAACCAAGGCATCTGGTTGTCAGTATAGATATTACCATTGGTGAAGCTTGACTTTATACTGATAGTGTAGCCATAGATGCTGGAAGTTACCTCAAACACTCATAATTAAATTGCAGGTAATATAATAATAACACTTTGGCTGGCCGCTGATTTGTCGCGGTTCTCGGGTGAGGAGGCCTTGGTTACCCCTGTACTCCCAACTGCCTCCCTCTTCCCACCCTTCTTCTCTCCTCCCAACACTCGGAGGCGAACTGCTTGATAACACCCCTTACCTCATTCATTCATCCCAATCTCTCCGATTAGCATATTAACCCTCTCCGTTGAGTCTCACACTAACCACTCTCCTCTCATTCTCCCATCCCACTTCCCCATTATACTCTAAGTGAATCTTATTCTTTTAGACTTTTAGACTGTTATTTTCGGCATTCTAGTAGAAAGTGTTCTAGGGTCTCCACCACGCCTAAATTACACACCTGGCACTCCTTTTCACCGTTTTCCCCATTTTCCCCTCAGCTTCAGGGACCGCGACCTCAGCTGGAACAACAGTGACTACGCAAAGATGTCATCAAGGTACTTTTCAAAACCAGGCTTCTCTTTATCACCCATGCTACCCAGAGACCTCTTTGATCTGACTTCCCCTCGCCAGTTAAAGTTACCATCCTCCATCACCCTTTCTCTGACGATTTGTTTTACCCTGGTTTGCCCCTATTTCTTGGTCCAAAATCTCCAATGAGTAGTTCTCTATTAGCTCCCTCACTTGGACCATCCACCCTGTCTTTATATTTGAGTCCTATATACTCTAGAACAATACTTTACACCATCGGCTGGCGGCGAGATTTATCAAATAATTAAGGTACATGCAACCGAGTTCCAATAAGTCTATCCTGTCCCTGATCCTCATCCACCCAAGCCCCCCCCCCCCCCCCCCCCCCGGTCGCGGTCGCGGCATTACTCGAGCCAGTTATCCATCGGCCTGCAGGTTTCCAATCTCTTTACAGCCGTTTGGTTTAGGGGTACCACTTCTGTACCATATATTATTCTGACAGACCCACCATTTCCCAAATTATTTTGCCCACGAAAACCTTATTGAATCTGTTTCTCCCTATAAGTTCCATTTTGTGAAGCATTCACCTCCCCTTCAAAATCAATTTATTTGTGTGGCTTCGGTAGATGCCTCTTCCTGTTATGTTTATATTTACCCCCAAATACTCGTAGTCACCTGTCTCTCCTACATTAAGAAGTTGGCTGCTACCTTTCGCAATATAGAACCCCCCCCCCCCCCCCCCCCACACACACACACACACACACACTCTCCACCTTCGAGTGGTATAAATTTGCTCTTGCTTTCATTAAGTTCGAGTCTCCATTTGTTCCCATATTTCGATAGTCCCTCTTCGCTTTCTGACACTAGCACCAACTCGTCTGCAAAAAATAGACCTGGGATCTTCAAGTCAACTGCTACCCCATCGTCGCTACGCAGGAGTGCCGGTATAATGTAGAACCAATGCCCGTGATCATTCGCCAGTCGGGAGTGATCTAGAAGTGACCGAATGCTGGCAGAATAAACTTTGCTTTTTAATGGTGTATTTCGTGATATTTCACGATATATTTTGAGATTTTGGAGTATTTCAGTTGGTAGTGTGACCCACCCTAAGGGATTTGCTGATTAGACGTGAGTAATAATAACACTTTGGCCAGCCGCTGATTTGTCGCAGTTCTCGGGCGAGAAGGCCATGGTTACCCCTGTACTCCCAACTGCCTCCCCATTCCCACGCGTCTCCTCTACTCCCAACACTCGGAAACGAACAGCTTGATGATATCCCTTGTTCCATTCTTCCCAAGCTCTCCGATTAGCATATTAACCCTCTCCTTTGAGTCTCCCCCTAACCACATGTCCTTCATTCTCCCATCCCACTTCCCCATTATACTCCCAGTGAATCTCATTCTTTTAGACTGATACTTTGGGCATTCTAGAAGAAAGTGTTCCAGGGTCTCCACCATGTCCAAGTTACACATCTGGCACTCCCTTTCACCGTCTTTCCCAATTTTTCTCCTCAGCCCCAGGGATCGCGACCTCAGCTTGAACAACAGTGCCCCCCCCCCCCAAAGGTGCCATCAATGTACTCTTCAAAACCTGGCTTCTCTTTATCACGCAGGCCACCCAAAGACCTCTTTGATTTGACCCCCTCTCGCCAATTACGGTTACAATCCTCCATGACCCTTTCTCTGACGATTTTTTTACCCCGGGTTTGCCCCAACGTCCAGGTCCGAGATCTCCAATGAGTAGTTATCTACTAGCTCCCTCACTTGGACCATCCACCCCGTTTTGATATTTGAGTTGAAAATTCTCAGGAACATTACTTTACACCATCGGCTGTCGGGGAGATTTACCAAATAATTAAGATAACCGAGCCTCAACAGGTCTATCCTGTCCTTGATCCTAATCCACCCAAGCTCACCCCCTGATTGCTTCTAGCGCTGCGGCATTACTCGACCCCGTTATCCATCGGCCTGCATCGTTCTGCAGGATTTCCAAGCTCTTTACGGCCGTCTGGTTTAGGGGTACCACTTCCGTACCGTATGGTATACTTGGCAGCCCCACCATTTCTCAAATGGTTTTCCCCACGAAGTGAGTGATGCGATGGAGTAATAAATAACATTTTCTCTCCTTCTTGTGCAATTTTGACATTGTGATGCCTCTAAAGTGAGTCTTGTCGAAGTACAAAGATAAATATTAACTATTCCCTGTGGGAAGTGGAGCACTGTTGGTTCACCGTGGTAAGCAAGCTCTATTTTATTTGTAAAATAGGACCCGGCAACCAACACCTGGGGTGAAAGTCCCCTACCGCGTGCAGCGTTGTAAACGTCAGGTAGTCTTGCCATCATACTTCTTGTGATTATATTTAGAAACAGATGCAGAAACAGAAAAAAACACTTAAAAATATCGATTTGAAGGGTCCTGAGTCGAATTTCTAGTGCAAGCAACAGGAAACTTATTGAGTCCTCCCCCCCCCCCCCACACCCCCTCATCGCACAGCATTAATGGAAAACCTAATATCATTTAGAAATTAGTCCCTCCCCACCGATGAGGAGAAATCAGGCGCCACCACTGAACATTAGGCAGCATTCTGCTGGAACTTTCCGTCTTTATCCCTATCATTACGGGAAAAATAGCAGTCATCATTCACAAAAATCCCCATGTCCTGCTGGACGTGTTTTATACAGGCATTACAATAAATGAATATAAACCGTACACGTATTTTTAATATTATCGAGATTTTGCTTCGCTGTGAAGAGATATGGTACATACTGAACCTAAAATAAATAGATAACGCTGATAAAATTCGAAATTATTTGTGGAAATTTTGTTTTATACTCTATTTAGTTTGGAGATATTAATACAGGTTTGCAATGACTGATATGTTTGTTTTCATCACACTGTCAATGGCAACCAACTCGTGACGTCACGTCTGACTTCTCTATAGACTGGAACCCTGCTGCGCACCCCAAACGTGATGGACAAAAACGACCACTGCACCCCACCTCAAAATAGACAGAAATGCCCACAATAACGGCCAGCTAGGGTGCTACCCACAACACCAATTCATACTCTTAACACACCCCACGAGTCAAAATTTGCACAAGTGTATATATACCCGTACGTCCGTCCGTCCATCCATCCATCCATCCATATCCATCCATCCATCCATCCATCCATCCATCCATCCATCCATCCATCCATTCATTCATTCATTCATTCATTCATTCATTCATTCATTCATTCATTCATTCATTCATTCATTCTGGGTGGTTGGATGGATGGATGGATGGATGGATGGATGGATGGATGGATGGATGTGTGGGTGCTTGACTGATCGAGTGTGTGGATGTGTGACTGACTGGCTGTTTAAGGTAACAAATTAAAGTACCTCCACCTCGTTTATTTTTTATCAACCCGTTATTTGCAGTTCATGATTTCCTTACTTTTGCATCGGAAATAAGGCTTTGCCTCCTCAATGGAACGAGCGCGTGTCGGTGGGGGTTGTGAGCTGTGCTTCTGTCGCAAGGGACGGAAGATAAATTTGTCTCTCAAGAACTTTTCTTATAAGAGTCGTTTGTTCTTTGTGCTCGAACAAGGGCTGTTATGTTTGTCAATTATCAGTTATTAAATTGTACACTCCATGATGTAATAAAGTAATATTATTCATTAACAAGTCAACGAGCGCGTGCCGGTGGGGGTTGTGAGCTGTGTTTCACACGCAAGGGATGGAAGATAAATTTGTCTCTCAAGAACTTTTCTAATTAGAGTCGTCTGTTCTTCGTGCTCGAATAGGGCTGTTCTGTTTGTTAATTATCAGTTATTAAAGTGTACATTCCATGATGTAATCAAGTAATACTATTCGTTAACAAATCAGTGAAAATATACCTTGAAGTATAGCCAACGCTAGTTCGTCAATGTAGTACCAGTGAAATATCTGAGACAGTTATTTCGCTGGTACTACATTGACGAACTGCGCAAGTTCGAGCAAGATAGCTTTAGCCCACAATAGTTTTTAAAGGGTATTCACCAATCGTCGGTTCCGCAAACGATCGTCATCACCACATGCAGTGCTTTCCGTCCTTGATCGTCAAGCTAGTTCGAGCAAGATAACTTTAGCCCACAATAGTTTTCACTCGGCTATTCACCCTTTGCTCTGCGTGGCGTCCAAAACCGACCAACGCTTTTCACAAATAACCACCGAATCTTCGTGATTTCTTTCTTGTTGTTGCCTTGGAGATGTGGTTTATGACCCCTTATTGGAACGAGCAGGTGTGACCATGTGGATGTGGCTTATGACCCCTTATTGGAACGAGCAGGTGTTTTTTTTTTCTTTCTCGAAAATGAGGATTATGACCACTCATCAAAGTGAGCTCTTTCCAGTAGGGGCCGTGGGCGGTGTATCTCTACATAATGGATAGAACAAATAGCATAGAACTTGCTTGCTATTTACTAGTGTCATATAACATCCATGCCGGATGAAGGGTCATTCATTCATTCATTCATTCATTCATTCATTCATTCATTCATTCATTCATTCATTCATTCATTTGTTCTGGGTGGCGGGACGGATGGATGGATTGATGTGTGGGTGCTTGACTGATCGAGTGTGTGGATGTGTGACTGACTTGCTGCTTAGGATAACAAATTAAAGTACCTCTACCTCGTTTATTTTTTATCAATCCGCCATTTGCAGTTCATGATTTCCTTACATTTGCGTCGGAAGTTTGGCTTTTGCCCCCTCATTGGAACGAGCGCGTGCCTGTGGGGGTTATAAGCTGTACTTCTGACGCAAGGGATGGAAGACAAATTTGTCTCTCAAGAACTTTCTTATTAGAGTCGTCTGTTCTTCGTGCTCGAATAAGGGCTGCTATGTATGTTAATTATCAGTTATTAAAGTGAACATTCCATGATGTAATTAAGTAATACTATATTAACAAATCAACTTTTAATCGGTGAAAATATACCTTGAGGTATAGCCAACGCTAGTTCGTCAATGTAGTACGAGTGAAATAACTGAGACAGTTATTTCGCTGGTGCTGCATTGACGAGCTAGTTAAGTAAGTTCGAGCAAGATACATTTAGCCCACAATAGTTTTTACTTGGGTATTCACCAACCGTCGGCTCTGCAAATGATCATCATCACACGCAGTGCTTTCCGCCCCAGTTCGTCAAGCTAGTTCGAGCAAGATAACTTTAGCCCACAATAGTTTTCACTCGGCTATTCGCCCTTTGCTCTGCGTAGTGTCCAAAACCGACCAACGCTTTTCACAAATAACCACCGAATCTGCGTGCTCATCAAAGTGAGCCTGTTCCTATGGGGCCGTGGACGGTGTATCTCGACATAACGGATGGAACAAGTAGCATAGAACTTGTTTACTATTTCCTAGTGTCATTCATTCATTCATTCATTCATTCACTCGTTATTAGTGTTACTAGTGTCATTCATTCATTCATTCATTCATTCATTCATTCATTCATTCATTCATTCATTCATTCATTCATTCACTCATTCATATATAGTGTTACTAGTGTCATTCATTCAATCGTTCAGTCAATCGTTCTCTCATTCATTCGGTCGTTCGTTCGTTCCTTCGTTCCTTCCTTCCTTCTGGGTGGACGATCGGATGGATGGATGTGTGGGTGCTTGACTGATCGAGCGTGTGGATGTGTGACTGACTTGCTGTTTAGGGTAAAAAATTAAAGTACCTCCACCTTATTTATTTTTGATCAAGAGCACTTAAACAATTCATCAGATAATTTATACCCTGTAGTGCCCTCTTGCGCTAAATCGTCAATTTAGCATCATTGGGGTCGTGAGCTGGAAGACAAATCGGTCTCTCAATAATACTTCTTATGAATGTCGTCTGTTGGTCGTTTTAAGGGCTGTTATGTTTATTAATTGTTAGTTATCAAAGTGTACATTCCTTGATGTAATTATGCAATATTATTCATTAACAAATGAACTTTTAATTAGTGAAACTATACCTTGAAATACAGCCAACGCTAGTTCGTCAACTTAGTACCAGTGAAATAACTTTAATCCCAAATTCTCACCCGGTTGATCATTGACCGTCTGCCGTCTGCCAAGTGTAACGTCAAAACTCTCAGCGCCATTGACAACTATTCAATTTTCAAGGTCTGTACACTTTTGTCTGTACACTTTTGTTTGTTTTTCGGGATTTTTTTTTTTTTTTTTTTCTCTGAAATAAGGCTTATGACCCCCTCGATGATGATAGTTCATTCATTCATTCATTCATTCATTCATTCATTCATTCATTCATTCATTCATTCATTCATTCATTCATATTACTCCACCTCGTCTTTTACAAATTGACTCACTCATTCTCTATCCTCATTGAATCCATTGTTTTACTGTAAAGTCCTTTAATTGTAAATTTATTTGTTCAACCATTCATCCAAGATACCATATCACTTTGATGTGATGTTAGGTAGGGTGATGTTGCACCCGACGTACTTGTATATAAACTACAGTGTTTTTATCCTGTTTGTACAGAAAATTTTCGTTTCTAAACAAACTCCCAATTACATACTATTACCGCAACAGACTGTGACTAGAAATGGAAAAGAAATAACGTCTCAACCCGTCCAACAGTTGAACATTATCTGGGACTTAACCTCCTTTTATCTTCATCTTGGAACAATATATGTAGTTATGTTTTATATATTTGTCCAGCGAGAAAGGATGGTAGTATGTTGGTGAATTATGGCGGGTAACATTACACTCGACGAGGTGCAGGTAGACGCGGAGTACGACTTTATTCAGCTCTATAATGAGAAAATATGTTCCTTGACAGAAAATGATGAATCCCCATATAAAAACCACGCAACTGACTGCAACTACTTTTCGCCTAGAGACTTTCAGTCAATGGTTTGTAAAATAGACGCAGGATTCTCAATATTCCATCTCAATTGCCAAAGCCTGAAGGCCCATTGGGATTCCTTTCAAAACATGCTATATGACCTACAAACAGGAAAGAACTTCTTCGACATAATAGGACTTACCGAAATTTTCCAAATTCCTCCAGAGATGTCGTTCAGTCTGGATGGCTATGCCCCGATTATTAAACGTATGAGACACGAGAATGATGATGGTCGAGGAGGGGTTGGTCTATATATTAAAGAAGGAATACCCTACAGAGTTCGTAATGATATTTCGTTCTTTATTCCCCATGTCTTCGAATCTCTGTTTATTGAAACTAAAGATAAATACCAACCCAGAATTATTGGCGTTATTTATAGACCCAACACTCCTCCTAAAGCCGACATCAACCTTTTCTTATCAAAATTAAATGAAATAACGAATGTTTTAAATGCCGAAAATAAAAAAGTTTATATTATGGGGGATCTTAACCTGGACCTTTTAAAAGCAACTACACACTCAAAAACGGAAGAATTTGTTAATCTCATGTTCAGTCAAGGCTTTCTGCCGTATATCACCAAGCCAACGAGAGTAACCTGTCGTTCTGCTACTCTGATAGATCATATCTTCTCTAATAATGTTCCACAAGCAGCATTACCTGGAATAGTCATATCTGACGTGTCAGATCATTTTGGTGTTTTCTATATTGAGGAAAACCCCAAACCAAAAGATACACCACACTTTACACTAAAAAGAATAATAAATGCAGAAAGAATAGTTGAATTTAAAACACTTATCTCGCAAAGTGATTTTAATCCTGTAATGCAGTCGAATTGTCCCAATGAGTCATATGAAACCTTTCTAAACATCTATATGGAAGCCTATGAAAGAGCATTCCCTCTCAAACGTGTTAGCCAGAACAAAAAATTTATTAAAAAACAGCCATGGATGACAAGGGGGCTTGTAATATCCTCCAACAACAAAGAAAAATTCTACAAGAAAAAACTCCATGCTCCCACCGAAAGGAACTCAGAAAACTATAAAAACTACTGTAGAATCTTCAACAAGGTAAAAAAACAATGTAAAGCTACCTATTATAGAGATATCCTAAACGAAAACAAAAACAATATGCGAAGAACGTGGCAGATTTTAAACGAAGCCATCAATAAAGGAAAACTTGAAGCCAGATTACCCTCATTCTTCATCCAGGACAACATCGAGTTAAACGAGCCCCATGCCATCGCAGAAGAATTCAACAATTTCTTCATCAACATTGGAAAAAACACATCCGAACAGATTCAGAAAACTAATAAGTCCTACACAGATTACATGGACAACAATGTCTCCAATAATCTCTATTTAATACCCACAAATCCCACAGAAGTCAACCGAGTAGTAAATAAAATGAAGCCAAAATTATCTAAAGACTGCGATGACATCACAACCTGTCTTCTTAAGCATACGATAACCGAAGTATTGGATCCTCTAACACATGTAATTAACAACTCTTTCCTAAACGGCAAAGTACCAGACAGGATGAAGATCGCGAAGGTGATACCCATATTTAAAGCGGGTGACGAGCACAGCTTTACAAATTACAGACCTATCAGTATACTTCCGGTATTCTCAAAAGTAATGGAAAAACTCATGGAAGTGAGGCTAGAGAGTTTCCTCAATAGGTTTAATATTTTATACCCTCACCAATATGGGTTCCGAAAGCGACATAGTACTATTCATCCAGTTCTTCAGCTCCTTAAAAGCATTGCAATAGAAAATAATAAAGAAGAAAAAAACAGCACCTTAGCACTGTTCCTGGATTTGTCAAAGGCTTTTGACACCATAAATCACGAAATACTATTAGGTAAACTGGAAACATATGGCATCCGAGGTGTCACCAACAATTGGTTTAGAAGTTACTTGTCCAACAGGTCTCAATATGTCACGTACGGAGAGCACAAATCGAACTTAGCCAAACAGAGTTGTGGTGTACCACAGGGCTCGATTTTAGGCCCTATTCTTTTTCTTTTATATATAAATGATATAAGTAACTCAACATCACTCAATCTTTTATCATTTGCCGATGACACCACAGCACACTGCCCGGGCTCCGATAATAATCCCATTACATCGTATTTCAATGACGAGCTCCAGAAACTATTCGAATGGTGCTCTGTGAACCAGTTAATGCTGAATGCTAAGAAGACCTCGTACATCATACTTAATCCAAATAAAGGTAGGAACAAAAATCTTTGTCAAGAGGTAAAAATAAATAACCAAAACATTAACAAAGTTGGGGCCACCGAAACAGAAAAATCTGTTAAATTCTTGGGAATTAGCATTGATGAACATTTATCCTACAAGGCTCACATATCCCGATTATGCTCGAAAATAGCACGCGCAAACTATAGTCTAAACAAAGTTAAAAATATCCTCCCCCACGGAGCTATGAAAACTTTGTATTACGCCCTCATACATAGCCATGTGGTATACGGAATCCAGGCATGGGGCAACTCAAGAGCTATCAAAAAACTAGCTGTCCTGCAAAAACGTTCAATACGAATAATTAATAACAAAAAGTACAATTCTCATACAGATCCCCTGTTTAAAGAAAACCAAATACTCAAGGTTGATGATTTGTTTAGGCTACATGCACTACTGTTCGTGTTTGACTGGCAGAACGGCAGATTACCGGTGTCTTTCAATGATATATTTAAAATTACTGACAATCCATCTGGTAGGAGAACTAGACAGTCAGGCCTCCTATACATAGAAAAAACACGGACCCAAACTCTGGATAAATTTCCTTTATACTCCTTCCCGAAACTATGGAATGCTCTGGACGACACAACTCGTAATATTAGCGATAGAAGCATGCTTAAGAACAAGCTAACTTCCACATTCATTTCCTCATATTCCAGTTATGTCAGCTGCAACAATCCCTACTGTCCTGATTGCACTTCGTAAACTTCGTAAATTGTCAAAGTCGTGGTCCGCGTCTAAATCTGGAATCCTCGTCTTGTGCAACCTGTCGCGCTTCCTCCTTACAGTGGTGCTATGTAAAATACTATATGGATATAAGTATGAACTTGCAAATAAAAGTCTACACAAATAAATCAATAACATTCGTCATCCTACGATGATGATGCAGCTAACGTAGACACCACACCCAAACATCATGACCAACCTCCTTGTCGCCCTCATGTGTTATGATAAGTAGTGGAGGGAGTCCTATAGGCAGGTTGCTTCTTGCCTACCTTGAATCACCGTCTTTCCGCTGGCGAAAATGAAACACTAATACTCTAATATCAGAAAAGTAATGATTCGATCGTCATTCTCCATCATGTGTCACATAATTGGCTCTCTGTTCATTCTTTCAGTCACAGTCTGTTTGCAATCACCCCATCTTCTTCCAGGGGGTGGCAGGTAGACAGCCAATCTGGCTATGCCACTTCCTACGGTATACTTCACATTACATTTGTGCAATATGTTTATTTGTAACCATTTTACATGTATGTGTACCGTGAATAAAGAATCTGAATCTGAATCTGAATCTAATTTTAATTCACGTCATATGGACTGTGAGGAAGCCATGGGATTCATGCTGAGTCTTAAGGAGTATTTGGAATGTTATATACTATTCCAAAAAGTAGGGGATATCCAACCTGATGTTCATGTTTTCGGAAAATGGTATTGGATACACGTGATTGGACACATCAATATGTAAAGTTTAATGTGGATCATGAATATCACTGGCCCACAAAACCTTCGTGCAGATTTTTCGCACAAGCGCCGCGTTAAAGTGTGTGGGGTACGTTTTGAAATTTTCATTTGGACTGGACGGGCTTTTTCGAAGGTCCCATCGTTCCTTTCTTGGTATAAACTCGACAGACGTCGGTCAGGTCACCCAAGGGCGACAACTGCTTACCAGGATCGTTTCATCCGAACCACAGCATCACGCTCCCGCCACCAAAGTGCCTCAGAAATTGGACAGAAGCTGAACCGATCGACAGATGTGCGAGTTAGAGGTCAGACTATCCGAAATCGCCTACACAGCTGGAATTTGCACGCTCCACGACCTCGAATAATTCCACGTTTGGCTGGACGTCACATGGCAGCAATGCGTAATTGGTGGGGAGCACGACAGCACTGGGACAATCGTCGGTGCAGCAACGTCATGTTTTTCCGATGAATCGAGGTTCACTCTCGAATTCTACGACAGGAGAAGCAAAGTGTAGCGGCGGCGGTGGGACGAACGATATCATGACGTAACCGTCAGGCAGCACGATCGTTTTGGTGGTGGATCGGTTAATGGTGTGGGATGGCATAACCATGACAACAGAACAGCATCACATGTCACCCAAGGGTGTGTCACAGGACAGTACTGCCGTGACAACATGTTAGCAGCTCATGTGGTGCCATTTGCGCTACATCACGACCGTCGATTCATTTTCAAAGATGACAATGCAAGAGCATACAGGGCCCGTGTCGCTACAGAGCTCCTCCGGGAGCAGAACATCACTACACTGCCTTGGCCAGCATTAAGTCCAGATCTTTCACCAATCGAGCACGTCTGGAATATTCTTGGCAGGCACCTATGGCAAAGCCAACAGACCCCTACCAATGTTCACGACCTCACCGCTGCACTGTAGGAAGAATGGAATAACATCAGTCAAGCTGATATTGGACGTTTGGTGAGGAGTATACCACGTCGGGTCCGCGCTTGTCTCGCGAACCGAGGAGGATTTACAAGGTATTGGGGCCTTGGACTGAATGTGGTAAATTATCTAACTGACCGCCCATGTCCTCTACAGCTCAGTGCGTGGAACCAGATGTCACAGTGCAATGCCCCAACTGTCTTTTTGATGAAAATATAAATATATTCCTTCATATATCTCACTCTTGTCAAAAATCCCCTTCTTTTTTAAATAGTATAGTAACAGTATCGTATAGTGATAACGTCAGATTTGATAGTTTGTTTATTACGGTTTAGTGGCACCTTCAGTAGCCAGAAGTAGGGAAACAGAGGTCTGACCACAGTACCCTACTACCAGGACGCACACTCTAATCAAATAAGATTGTGGTCCTCGCTTTCGTCTGTTGTGGATTCGTAAGCAAATAAAGTTATTCGGGTCGCAAGGGTTTTCAAATCCCACATCGTCCCTGTTTGCCTTCGAAGCTGTGAAACTTTTCATTCATTCATCATTACTGTGTAGTAATTACACGCGTTCATCCCCAAAACGGAAAAAATGAGATTGATAAAGCCCTATCAAGAAGCTCGTGTGAGAGATTAATCTCTAAAGCTACTGGCAACCCTACTTGGAAGATTAAAGTTAAAAACTCTGATAGAGCAATGAAATTAAATTTTATGAGCAAAAGTGTAAACATCAACGGCAAAGAAAACCACCCCAAAACCACGAAACTGGGGAATACCGTGTTCTTCCACAATCCGTTCAGTGTCACAAGTGTCAGAAATTTGGGCATTTGTCACACAAATGCAACGGGTAGCAGTGGTGCATGAAATGTGGCGACAAAACATCTCAAAGGACGAGCAGTGCCACAGCAATAAAATGCCCCAGTTGCAGGGGACTACTGGTTTCCCATCTATAACTTTAGTTTTAATCAATAGGAGGAACAAACTCACAGGATACAAATACGTACCACATTGGAAGGGAAAGAACCTTTTCTATTTTTATACCAGCACTAAGAAGAATGTGTTGTATAATAATGGTCTCTTTTCATCTATAGATGAAAGTTTTCTGTTTTTTTTACAGAATTCGTAAATTTGTATCCATTTTCTGATTGAATCGGATTTTAGCGAATATCAGGCCTGGTGTGGCAAGATACCCCCCACCCCAGAATCTTCCCCCGGGGAAGTTATCCTCCACCCTGGATATATTACCCTACCAGAAAATAAATAAATAAATAAATAAATAAATAAATAAATAAATAAATAAATAAATAAAACTACTTATAATAATAACATCACATTTATTTACTGAATTTTCATCACATTAACATTGAAAAACTTGTTTAAATTCATGTCAAAATATGATTACCCTCCCCTTCACCCATTTCCATAGCAACCATTTGAAAAAAACTAGGTTTTATTTAAACTCTCACCCAACCGTAACAAAGACCGAACAGCGGTTGTAAAGGTCGTATGAATGTCTACAGGACTTTGACCCACCCATGTCAAAATATAATGTGGAAAGCTTGAAAGAAAGGAAATTCTTCCAATCGAATACTGTTAAATAACGAGAGCAGTGAATAAGAAATAGTCAATTTGAGAACCTTTCAGCAATGTTTTAGACAAAAATGGAAGGGGTGGAGGGGAACATGTCCAGGCCTGATTATTTTCTTTCTAACCCATTCCAAAACCATAGGATTTTATTTGAAAGAAAAAAAAAGTTTTATTTTTTTTTACACTCACACCCATCCATAACCAAGTCCAACCAATGGTTGTAAAAGTCGTACGAATGTCTACGGGACTTTGGCAAGGTGACAGGGGGGAGGGGGAGATATCCAGGCTGGTTACCCCCCCCCCCCCCACACACACACACACACACTTTGTCATATTATATCACATATAAATATTATGTGGAAAAAAATTGTCCCAATCTTATACTATTAAAAAATGGCAATGAACTAGAGAAACAGAATTTGCTGCATCCAACAATTTCAAGTCTTTTTGAAAAGAGTTAAAGTATCAGGAAAAGCTCTGTAGAGAGAGAATTTATGGAGGCTTATTTTCGGGAGTAAAATAGTTTTAAAGAAATCAGAAATGGATTTTCGTTAACAGTATTTACAGATATTCATATAGGAATCGAAACAATTTTCTAAGAAACCAGAAAAGGCCTATATGTGCAGAGAATTTAAAGGGTTCGACCAAGGAATCAGAAATTGACATTGCTGGCTCTGTCACTTATTTGAATACGATGAGATACATGTATAATCTTCAGAACTGCATTAGTTGTTATAAAATGCAATTCCTAATAGTTCTGAAAAATATGCACTTAATGACTTATGCTGAACGCATTGAAGTGGAAAACGGTTTAAACCTCCAGAAGGTTTAAACTCATTCGGTGTTGGCACCATGTCTATAGGCCATACAAAGCCTGAAGTATGAGCACTAACCACTTTAAAAATATTGGCTCCGCTAACTCCGGATCTGCCATATTTGTATTGTAGATGATATCAAATATTCATATTAGCTAAAAATTGTTAAGAAACATGGTACCTCTGGAAAATATATTGCAAGTAAAAAATTCAGTAACGTTGGAATATAGACCTAAAAAGGACTTAAATGCCCCCCAAAGCCTATCTGAAGACTTATTGGCATAGGCAAAATACCGAGGTCCCATCCATTCCCACGTGTGTTTAGAGCAACATTGTGAGAACGGAAAGGGTTATCATGATTCTTGTTTTGCATAAAATAAAATTTGGGGACCCATATTAAGATCTTGAGAGGATTGCAATACAATGGTAGACTATTTTATTGCATGACCAGAAGTAATGGTTCAAGAAGACAATAGTATTGGGGACTGCTCTAGAAGCTAATGACATATTCTAGAAACTATGGACAAGTCAGTAGTAGTGGCCTTGGAGCTATGAAGGTGATGGATGGTCGAGAAGCTGTATACTGTTCATAGCTATCTTCAGATAGATATCATACAAAAGGTATCCTATAAAGGGTGTCCCCTCATAGTACAATACCATAGGTATCCCCAAATTCCGAGATGAAGCTAAGAGAGAGAGTAAATTAGACCTTAGAGATTTTCTCATGACGCTCGTTTCCTCATACGACAAAATGGGTTACCGAAGGTCAGGTATTTTCCAAAAAGGGATTCTCAAAAGAACGTGGCCATTGGATACCGAGATGAAGCTAAGAGGGATAGTAAATTAGACCTCATTGAGGAATTTTCTCGTGACCTTCATGGTCTCATTTCAGAAAAAAGGGATTCCATAACCAGACATTTTTCAAAAAGGGATTCTCAAAAAGGGATTCCATAGGATGAGGCTGTTAAATACCAAGAAGAGGCTAAGAGGGATAGTAAATTAGACCTCACTGAGGGATTTTCTCATGGTTCTCATGGTTTCAGTAAAAAGGGATTCCATTACCAGACGTTTCCCAAAAAGGGATTCTCAAAATGGGATTCCATGGGATATGGTTGTTAAATGCCTAGATGTTGCTAAATGGGATTTTAAATTAGACCTCACTGACGGACTTCTTTTGGCCCTGATGGCCTCATTTCAGAAAAAAAGGATTCCACAACCAGACATTTTCCAAAAGGGATTCTCAAAAAGGGATTCCATGGGATGTGGCTGTTAAATACCTAGATGAGGCTAATTTAGTAAATTAAACCTCATTGGGGGATTTCTCATGGCCCTCATGGCCTCAGGTGATAAAAGGGCAGATATTTTCCAAAAAAGGATTTCAAAAAGGGATTACATTGGACATGGCTGTTAAATACCTAGATGAGGCTAAGGGGGACAGTAAATTAGACCTCATTGAGGGACTTCTCGTAATCCTCATGGCCTCATACAATAAAAAGGGGTGCCGAAGGCCAGTCGTTCGTTATTTTGGGGTGCTGGAATTTGGGTTCCACGGGTCGTGATGGTAAAATGAACTGATTGGATGATCTAGATAAATTAAACAAGAACAAGAGTACTCGAAATAGGATCAGAACTAGCCAAAACAGGCCAGAAAAGCTAAATATAGCAACAAAACTGTTCCAACTGATAGGCTCTTCTACTCTACTGGAGTATACACCGACTGAACCGACTGAATCGAACGCGCCTTATAACACTATATGCTACTATTAGAAGTAGGATTCTTGAAGAATCCTTAGTGAATAAAAGTAAATTTGGGGTACATTTGGGGGGGATTGTCGGGTAGTTTGTGGTAATTAGATATACTCCAGTTCAAATGAACTTACATCCGGACTACATGTTACTATTATATGCCCAAAAGAGGGGCTTCGCTACGTCCGTTTCGATAGTTTGGGGTGCGTTTGGTGATTTGGGGGAAATTGCCGGGTTTATTTGGGTAATTAGACTTACTCTTATTCAATCGAACACACCCTCCGAACACATCCTTATCCTATAAGAAGGTTTTGGGTCTCATGGCAACCACGTGCTAGAAACCAAGATAATGGCCTCCAGTATACAAAATGGCCGACGGAAACACTGTCACCCTAATAACACGCGCTGCACATGCGCACTAAGACCACGTATCACTATAGAGATGAGGTCACAAGATGGACGCTCACGCGGGCTACCATGACAACTAAACATGAGATCACTAGGTCGCATGACTATGTCGCCATTTCCTAGGTCCCCCAATGAGGGTCATTTACCGCATCTACTACTTCTGTTGGGGAGCAGACAGTTGCTTGCTGTTGCGCGGTCGTTCTCTCCGGCTTCCTCCACCCGTAAAACTTTCAATAAATAAATATTAACCCTCTCGTGCATTCGCACATTTCCCCTTTCTCACAAATGTGACATATCTGTCGTGCCTTTTTCCGTGCTATTTTTGCCACGTCCTGTTGTGTAATCACCCCCCCCCCCCCCACCACCACCACCCGCCCTCTCCCCTCCAGTGGCGGATCTAGGATTTGTATAAAGTAGGGAGGGGACTACCATACACGAGCACTAGGGGGCGAGGGCATGCTTCACCGGGAAAATTTAGAAAAATTTAAATGATTTGAGCGCCTCTAGGGATGTATTTCCAACGTTATTTTGCCGCACTTTTCGTTCGAAATTCTTGGTATTCTGTACATCGAAACTTGAGTTTGCATTCAATAAATGAAAGTGACGGTTCAAACGGACACACAACAAGCCATACTGCTGCAATTTTCCATTCGTTTCTAAGTTATATTTGCGTGTATATGTATTGACTTTTAAAATCATAATTCATATTGCGATATTATGGGCCGAAATTTACACTCGATGTTAGGCATGGATAGGTCGAGGTCTCGTAGAGGGGGTGCATTCATGTCTATTTTCTCCCTTGAAGTATAACCTGGGGTCTTCAACAGCACATTTGCCGAAAAAATCTCAAAGCGTGTGTTGCATTCCAGTGGCCTTGCCCCCCCCCCCCCCCCCCTCCCAAGAAAACAAATGCCCAATGCAAGTTTCACAAAACAGAGCCCGTGTGGTCTCCAATATGAGGGGCTGCACACGCTACGCTGTTCGGACACTCATTTTTTCTCTAAGGGGGGGGGGGGGGCTAGTCTTAACTAGGATCCTCTGGTCCTTGCCCCTCCTCTCATTTCTCTAAGGGAAGTTGGAGGAGGAGGCAACCACCGTAGTTGGATCTGTGGGAGGCCCCCGAAACCCCAGGCAATGACCTTTCTACCCCCACCCCCTCTCCTCCGTCACAAAAAAAAAAAATGGTTTGAGCACCCCCAATTAAAGAATCCTGTTGCATTCTGACAACACAAACAAATTAGAGTGCACTCCAGGCCACGATAAGAAAGTTTTTCCAAAGCCGGTATCACGTTCGACGAGATCATTTCTTTTGTGGGAGAAAGAGAAGTTATTCAGTTCTGAACAGCAGTTCACCTCACAAATTGCATCTTGACCCCACAATGCTCACGCACATCGAAACCAGTACGGTAACTGACCCACAATTGACAAAACGGACACGGTGTCCGCTTCTTTTTGTTTTATTGCACATTCAGAATTAGGCTTGAATTCAGCTACTGCAGAGTGTAAGATTCGTCTCGTGTAAAGTTTAAAGGAATTTGCTCGATCATTAGAAAAATAATGATTGCAAATTCTAATAATTTTCTATTTATTCCAGTTATCTGTATAAACAAACTGACACATTTTGACAGTTCCAATGACCTGATTAACATACGGAGCTGTTTGTTTCCGTTTTGTCGGCTTTTCGTAACTAAGTCAATTCGGAATCAATCATCTTCTCTCTTAAAAAGAAATAACAAATCAACATGTATACGGTTAGTACATCACTGAAAATAGCGTAAAATTATTTCGTAGAGAAGGTAATTAGTTTTCAACCTTTTGATTTTTTCAAATGGTAAAAATTCGAATCGGCACTCCTACTCCTAGCTCATGAAAATCATCATAAAGAAATGTCACTTCCAGTTCCACAGATAGAACCAGTTGTTCTAATTAGAG
Source organism: Pictodentalium vernedei (assembly GCA_031216915.1). NCBI lineage: Eukaryota > Metazoa > Mollusca > Scaphopoda > Dentaliida > Dentaliidae > Pictodentalium > Pictodentalium vernedei. The sequence goes on along the minus strand of CM062291.1, from coordinate 7,079,085 downwards.
TGAAATAATGCATGTAGGTTCGTGATCAAAGAAGAAAAATGAAATCTCGAAACAGTCTCAAAGAAAGCCGCGACAACAGCTAAAAGATGCGACACTGTTTACCAAACTGGAGACTGCATACAGCATGTTTGACATGGATTTTCACATTGCTGTTAGTGCAGTCATACAGTAAAACAACACAAACATGTAAGTAAAACCAATGACAATATCCGCAGCCACAGGCTCACATTTTCGATGATGAGTAAAGGTTGTGTTGTCCAGGAATTAATGAAGACCTGTGGTCGTCCACCACCCATTTTCTTGCACCAAGAAAGAATATCCACACATTCTTATACCACCCCCCCCCCCCCCACCCCCAGGTAAATTATGGTTTGTGTGGTACATTCTGCTGAGCCAATTTTGATAGGACTCAGGAGTATGGACAGTATGGTGCACATTTATTTGCTAAACAAATTGGAAACCAAACAGGGGTGGTGGAACGATTTTCAAAGTTGTGTGTGGGTGGGGGGGGGGGGGGGGGAGGGGTGGAGTGCTGGATCAGGCAATGGATGGTCGTCGGTATGAAAATTTTAAATTCCAGGGTCCCAAAACACCCATTTCCATGCGTCTGAGTGGATATTTTGTGATTTTTCAGGAGATGTATTTGAAAGATTTCACACTTTGAGAGCCATTAAAAAAATATCAGTAAAGGATACAGGTGAGGTCTATTTATCAGCTTTGGTTGTAATGACCATAGCTGATAAGTAGACCTCACCTGTATGCTTTACCAGACGTTTACAGCAATTATACTGTCTGACAGTGTCTGTGGATTATCTTGTCTGGGGGTGGATTTGGTACTTGTATGTCTGTAAGATTACGATTAAATTCAGTTAACCGATTTATTAACAGACGGTATACATTTTAGCGTTTGTTGCCATTTACTGCAAAAAATGATCCAAAATCCACTGAAACTGAACCAGTATGAGAGAAACATAGCTGGCGAAAATATGGGGGAGGCTCTGGATCCACCCCTTGTTCCACCAATCATTGGCTGTGTTAAAATATATGCATACAAAAAAACATGGCCCGGTAAAAAAAGTGGAGGGGCTGAAGCCCCCCGGTTCCACCGCCCCTGTCAAAATAGACTAATAAAGAACTACTAAAGGAGGAACAGGCAAAAAATGAGAAAGAGACAGAGAGTACAAAATATCTAGTGCGGGGTCCGCCGTGGGCGAGGAAAATAATAAAAGTCAGAGCATCCTAGATCACAGCCATCAAAACAACATTACTGTAGATAAGTTAAAGAAAAATGTAAATGCATTCAAGAGTTTGAAGCACCAGACCCACCTTAATGTAATATACACAAATTATGCTGATAGTTTGTTGAACAAATTGAATGAGCTCAAGAAGCGTTTTTTTTAAGCTGGTGAACCAGATATTGTAGCTACATGTATAACAGAAGTACTTCCTAAGAACAGTCGATACAAGATACGCCAAGCTGAGTTAAGTATTAGTGTATATGAAATTTTCTCATCAAGCTTCCCAATGAACAAAGGACGAGGAAACATAATTTATGTGAAGGAAAGTCTAAAAGCAGTGAAGTGAGTATTGATGAAGGATTTGAGGAGAGCACATGGATGAAAATAAAATTAACAGGAAACAGTAATCTACTTTTTGGAAACATCTATAAAAGTCCTTCATCAAGCCTTGACAACGAAAGAGAGACTAAGTGCACTTATAAACATAACTGGAAAATTCGAGGGCAATTTCAGCCGCATGGTGATAGTAGACAACTTTAATTTCCCAGACACTAACAGGACAAACTGGACTATAAAAGATGAACAAAATGAGGATTTTGTTGAATCTCTGTGGGATAATTACTATAGTCAGTTAGTGGACCAACCAACAAGATCAAGAGTCGACCAGAAACCATCAGCACTGGATTTAATCATAGCAAATGACAATAACATAATCCCAAATATAGATTACTTGGATAGTCAGAGGAAAAGTGACCACTGTATTTTAGAATTGAAAATGTTGTCAGGGCTCAAATTAATCTGAAAATTTTGAATAGCAATTTACTATTCACCCAGGAAAATTGATTAGCAATTGATTCAAAAGCACTGCAGTCTGATAATTATTGAATAGCGAAAGTCAGAAATTGCATAGCAAAATGCTATGCTAATCCAGTTAATTTGAGCCCTGGTTGTGCATGACAGAACAACAGAACCAAGCCAATACTATGAAATATAACTTCAATAAAGTTATTATGACAAGATGCATACAGAACTATGTTTAGATTGTGAGACAGTACTGAATGGCCTTGACACTGATGGAATGCTAACAAAGTTCATAGAAATACTCAACAAATCAATGGAAAGTAATATTCTCAAAAAGAAAGCCAGTCCCAAAAAAGTGACAGAGACAAGAAGTTACAAAGTAGTTGAATACATCAGACAGAAACATTGAGCAAGGGAAAAATACCTCAAAAATAGAACTCAGGATAACTACAGAATTTACTGCAGAGCACGAAAGATGGTGACCAAAATGATTAGAAAGGAAAGAGAGATCGTAAAGAAGAACAGTAAAAACGTTTGGCAGTACGTTAACTCCAAGTGGAAAACAAGAACAGGTGTATCTGAGCTACAAACAGAGAACGATGCCAACACGAAAACCTTCACTACAGACAAAGACAAGGCAAATATCCTGGCAGAATTCTTCAGTAGCATTTTTACAACAGAAGGCGATGAAGGTGTACCTACAGTTAAAACTATAAGTCATGTCACGAACTGTGCGCTTATCTAGGCTAAATTGCGCATAGGAATTGCGCGCAATTGCCATATTAAATGGCAGCCAAAGCACGTCAGGTTCTCCTGGTTACTCATAGCAAACACAAGCAATGTGTCTGCCAATGTTACCCGGAGGTCCATTGGCTGAAATATTTCTTGTGCACAGGTCATATGTACAAAATTTGATAGCCTTACTATGGTCATAATGTGTAGATTAACATGTAGATTGACGTGCTATTTATGTGCATTTCATGACAGGACTTCAAGTTTTAACTGTAACATCAATGAAGAATATGAATGTGAATACCCAGGTACTGATGAAGCCTTCAGCTCTATAGAAATAAAACAACAGTTAAAAAACTTGAATACCTCAAAATCACCAGGCCCTGATCAACTTCATCCAAAGATGCTGAAAGAGCTTGCGGATGTACTGGACAAACCTCTTTGTATCATTTTTAATGATTCATTCAAGACTGGAATAGTACCGCAATCATGGAAAATTGGACAAATTACACCAATATTTAAAAAAGGAAATAAACAAGAGGCCCCAGGGGGCTCAACTGACATGGTAGCCTAAATATCAACCCAGAGAGTTGATTTCAACAAGTTGCATCTGCTCCTCCTAAGCAAAGCTTATACCAAATATCCAAAGATTCTGACCAGTGGATCTAAAAAAAAAGATTTTTAAAGAATATTTCTCATATTGAACTAAGTTATAATTCGTGCTCCCACAGGGAGCCCATATATTAACCCAGGGACTTGGCTTTAACAAACTTGAATCTCACCCCCCTAAGGATGCTGCACACCAAATATCAAAACATTACGACTGCTGGATCTGAAGAAGAAGAATTTTAAAGAAAATTTCTCATTTTGAACTAAGTTACAATTCAAACACCCACAATGAGCCCAAATATGGACCTAGGGACATGGCTTGAACAAACTTGAGCCCAAATATGAACCAAGGGACTTGGCTTGAACAAACTTAAATCTTAGCCCCCTAAGGTTGCTGCATGCCATATATCAAAACATTCCGACTGCTGAATCTGAAGAAAAAGATTTTTAAAGAAAAATTCCTCATATTGACTAAGTAATAATTCGGGCTCCTACAGGGAGCCCAAATATGGACCCAGGGACTTGGCTTTAACAAACTTGAATCTCCCCCCCCCCCCCCCCCTCCTAAGGATGCTACACACCACATATCAAAACATTCCGACTGCTGGATCGGAAGAAGATTTTTCAAGAAAATTCCTCATTTCGAACTAAGTTACAATTCAAGCTCCCACAGTGAGCCCAAATATGGACCTAGGTACATGGCTTGAACAAACTTGAATCTCCCCCCCCCCCCCCCCCCCCCCCCCAAAGGATACTGCATACCAAATATCAAAACATTCCGACTGCTGATCTGAAGAAGAAGATTTTTAAAGAATATTCCTCATTTTGAACTAAGTTATAATTCGGGCCCCCACAGTGAGCCCAAATATGAACCCAGGGACTTGGCTTGAACAAAATTGAATCTCCCCCCCCCCCCCCCCCCTAAGCATGGTGCATACCCAATATCAAAAGATTCTGCCTGCTGGATCTTGAGAAGAAGATTTTCAAAGAAATTTGCCTGAAATGCACTAAATTCGAAATCGGGCTCCTATACTGAGCCCAAATATGAACCCAGGAGGCCAATTTGAACAAACTTGAATCAGATCCACCCTACAATGTTGCATACCAAATATCAAAAGATTCTGCCGGCTGGATCTGGAGAAGAAGATTCTTTAATGTTCTTCCCATTCCCTACAGTGTTAAAAAGTGCTGACTCAGCACTTTTTTTTCAAAAGTTCTGAAACTGTACCCTATGATAAAACCGATGGCAATTTTTTTTTACCAATCCTTTCTGTTGGTCCTAAGGAAGCTTCACACCAAATAAAAATTCTCGGTGCCGTGCAGTTTTGGAGATATGGGCGTTTTAATTTTTTCTATTTTTAGCTCCTGCGGTTCCCACGGGGCTGCAGGAAATTTTTTTTGGCATAAATCAAGTACTTATAACCCAATGATACCTCATATTAAATTTGGTTCAAATCAGCCTCTGGGTTCAGAAAATAGAAATTTTGGGCGGGGCAAAAATTCTTGCCCCTCTCAGAACCAAGATAAATATTGCCCGTCAAACTTCTCTTGAACAAACTTGAGTCTACACCTCAAATGGAAGCTGCATACCAAATATCAAGTCTCTGCTATGGCTGGTTCATGAGAAGAAGATTTTTAAAAATTTTGTGCATTTTGGCCCCACCCCACTCCACAATATGAGCAGAAATCCAATTTGAAGAAAAACACAAATGCCCCTATATAACCACTACTTACATGAAATTTAATTAAAATGTGGCCAGTGGTTCAGGAGGAAGAGGCTCAAACACCACCTTCACGCAGGACGACGGACGAAGAGTGATAAGAAAAGCACACCCTGACTTTCAGTCAGGTGAGCTAACAATCACCAGAAAATTACAGACTAGTTAGCCTCACCATTATAGTTGGAAAATTGCTTGAAAAACTAATCAGAAAAAGATTAATAGAACACATGGATTTAAATAACCTACTTAGTGATAAACAGTTTGTATTCATGGGGGGCAGATCAACAATGTTACAACTCATAAAAGTGGTGGATGAATAGCCAGCAACTATAGAAATGGGTGGCAAACTGGATTTAGTATACATGGATTTTATGAAAGTGTTTGATAAGGTACATCATGGCAGACTTATACGCAAGATGGAAGGCTGCAAAATACACCCCAAAATATGCAAATGGGTCAAGGATTTCCTGTCTAATCGCAAACAAAGAGTTTTTCTAAATGGTGAGCACTCTGAATGGCACTCAGTTACAAGTGGCAAACCTCAAGGCTCTGTACTTGGACCAATACTATTTGTGATTTTTACAAACGACGTCCCAAGATGCATCTCATCAAATGTGTATATGTTTGCAGATGACACGAAGAAATATAAAGAAATAAGAACCCGAGAAGATGAAGAAATTATTCAAAGCGACCTCACACATCTGTTTGATTGGAGCAGTAAATGGTTTCTCAAATTCCACCCGTATAAATGTAAAGTAATTCATATAAATGACAGAAAACAGGAAGGAGTCATATATACGATGTCAACATATGATGGGAGAAAAAACACCCTAGAGAATGCTGTAAGTGAAAAAGATATTGTCCTAACAATCAATCCACTATTAGATTTCCAGATGCACATGCAAAACCAAATCAACAAGGCAAACCAAATGATGGGAATAATCCAAAGATCTTTCAAAAACCTTGACATGGAAATATTCTGCCTTTTATTCAAAGCCCTAGTCAGACCACATTTGGAATATGCAAGCCATGTGTGGAGCCTCTATAAAAAGAAGGATATTGAAGCTATTGAAAATGTACAAAGAAGAGCCACTAAATTAATACCAGTGCTTGGCAACTTATCATTTGGGGAACAACTGAAAAAGCTAAAATTGCCAACTTTGAAGTATAGAAGACTTAGAGGGGATATGGTGGAAACATATAAAATAATCCATGGTATATATGACTCTAGGATTACAGCCAAACTATTCAACCTGTCCCCTGGCATCTCATCAACAAGAGGTCACCGATTCAAGATAAGAAAGAAGCTTTCTAAAAAAGAACAGAGACAAAAATTCTTCACCAAGTCGTTAATAATTCGAATAGATTACCAAAGCATGTTGTCGAAGCCAAAGATGTGAAAAAATTTGAAAGACTGCTGGATGCATGGTGGGACACACACCCATTAAAAATTGACTACAGAGAGGAATATGACAACATATATACTAACAAAATCAGAAGGACAAGTCAGAAGTCACAAGACAATGAATTATGAAGATGATATAGAAGCCAAATATAGAAGAACAAACGAAGCTCTTTCGTTTGATAAAATGTAGGTAGACTTAGGTAGGTAATATGGAACCAAAACTGAGCAGAAAGCAAATTCTACTCTTAAGGTGCTATATAAGTAATGGTATTTTGTTTTTTGAAATTCCAACCCCTGATATTCCTTAAATTCAAATTAAATTTACATAAATTATACATCAAAATGAAGGTTGGGATGTATAGAACACAAAAAATTTATGAAATCAACTCACAGAGTTGACAGCAGGCACCACTGGTTCCTGAAAGTCGGCTACCATATTTATACCAGAGCTGGTGATAATACAGTAATATTTCCTTTGAACAACTTGTGGTCATATTTCCTTTACATATCCAAGAACAAAACTAGGCATTCAGAACACTTTAGGATGCAATGATGGGACTGCATTTGGGAAAAGGACAACACTGACAGCATTTTTTATTAGCTCAACTTGACAAAGTCAAGCTGAGCTATTGCCATCACTTCTCGTCCGTCGACGTACATACGTACGTATGTACATACATACGTATGTCCACAATTTCCTTTGGCTCACCTCACAGGTTGCATTTATGATCAGATCGCTTTTAAACTTGGTATGCTTGTTTGGGGTGACCTCTAGATGGGAGCTATCAATTTTCTTCAATTTCCGTCAAGAAATGTTGCTGCGGCCAATGTTCTTAGAACTTGGTGAAGTCAAACCTCAATATTTCCCTTTGGCACACCCTACAGGGCACATTTATGATTGAATTGCTTTGAATCCTGGCATGCTTGTTTGGGGTGACCTCTAGATGGGAGCTATCGATTTTCTTCCATTTCTGTCAAAAAATGTTGCCACGGCCAACGTTCTTAGGACTTAGTTCAGTCAGACCTCAATATTTCCCTTTGGCACCCCCAACAGGGCACATTTATGATCGGATTGCTTTGAAACCTGGAATGCATATTTGGGGTGACCTCTAGATGGGAACTATCGATTTTTAGCTCAACTTGACTAAGTCAAGCTGAGCTATTGCCATCACCTCTCGTCCGTCGCTGCACGTACGTACGGTTGTACATTAGAAAGTACGTCCACAATTTCCTTTGGCACACCTCACAGGTCGCATTTATGATCAGATCGCTTTGAAACTTGGTATGCTTGTTTGGGGTGACCTCTAGATGTGAGCTCTCAATTTTCTTCAATTTCCGTCAAAAAATTTTGCCGCGGCCAATGTTCTTAGAACTTAGTTTAGTCAGACCTCAATATTTCCCTTTGACACACCCTGCAGGGCACATTTATGATTGGATTAGATTGCTTTAAAACCTGGCATGCTTGTTTAGGGTGACCTCTAGATGGGAGCTACCAATTTTCTTTAATTTCCGTCAAAAAATGTTGCCGCGGCCAATGTTCTTAGAACTTAGTTTAGTCTGACCACAATATTTCTCTTTGGCACACCTTACAGGGCACATTTATGATTGGATTGCTTTGATACCTGGTAAGCTTGTTTGGGGTGACATCTAGATGGGAGCTATCGATTTTTTTCCATTTCCGTCAAAAAATGTTGCCGCGGCCAACATTCTTAGAACTTAGTTTAGTCAGACCTCAATATTTCCCTTTGGCAATGACCTTCGATGAACTTAGTAAAAACTTAGTGCAGTTAAGCATCAATATTTCCATTTGACACACCCAGCAGGGGACATTTAAGATTGGATCGCTTGCAAACTTGGTGTGCTTGTGTGGGGTGACATCTATATGGGAGCTGTCGATTTTTTTCCATTTCTGTCAAAAAATGTTGCTGCTGACCTTTGAACTTAGTTTTGTCAGACCTCAATATTTCCCTTTAACACACCCTTCAGGGCACATTTATGATCGGAGCACTTTGAAACTTGGTATGTTTGTTTGGGGTGACCTCCAGATGTGAACTATTTTTTAATTTCCATAAAAAGTTATTGTCGGTATCACCAGCCTTTGAACTTACTGCATTTGTGCATCAACTTATCCCTTTTGCACTCTCTGTAGGGTATATTTATGAATTTCCACCCCCCCCCCCCCAAAAAAAAAACATTGCCACAAGGCAGTGACCTTCTACATAGTGCATTTGTGCATTAACATCTTCCTTTGGCATGCCTGAGAGGGCACATTCATTATCAGGTTGTTTTGAAACTTTGTATGCTTATGCAGGGTGAAAAGATACAAGCTATTGATTTTCTTTTAATTTCCATCAAAAACTGTTGCTGTTAGCAACAATAAATGAATTTATTGCATTTGTGCATCAACATTCTTTGACATGGCCTACAGGCCACATTTATCATAGGATTGTTTTTGAACTTGGGGTGCCCATTCGTCAAGTACTCTAGATAAGAGCTGTTGATTAGCATTCATTTCTGTGAAAAAAACTGCCATTTACAATAACCTCTGAACATACTGCATTTGTGTATCAACATTCCTCCTTTAGCCAGTCTTACAGTTTACATTTAAAAATGTATGGATTACCCTGACGCTGTGCACACACAATGCTGTTATGTTGAAATTTCATCAAATAACATTGGTACCAAAGATCTTCAGTTTTACCATTTCATTTATAATTTAAGTTCAAGTTTGTCAAGTTGAGCTACAGTGTCATTGACACTTTCATTTTCCATTTCCGTCAAAAATTGTTGCCACGGCCAATGTTCTTAGAACTTAGTTTAGTCAGACCTCAATATTTCCCTTTGGCACACCCTACTCGGATTGCTTTGAAACCTGACATGCTTGTTTGGGGTGACCTCTGGATGGGAGCTATCGATTTTCTTCCATTTCCATCCGTCGAAAAATGTCAATGATCTTTGAACTTAGTTTAGTCAGGTATCAATATATTCCTTTGGCATGCCCTACAGGTCACATTTATGATATGATCAGTTTGAAACTTTGTATGCTTCTTTGGGGTTACCTCTAGATGGGAGCTATCGATTTTCTTCCATTTCCGTTAAAAAATGTTACCACTGGCAATGACCTTCGATGAACTTAGTAAAAACTTAGAGCAGTTAAGTATCGATATTTCCCTTTGACACACCCTGCAGAGCACATTTATGATTGGATCGCTTGCAATCTTGGCGTGCTTGTGTGGGGTGACATCAATATGGGTGCTGTTGATTTTCTTCCATTTCTGTCAAAATATGTTGCCGCTGACCTTTGAACTGAGTTTAGTCAGACCTCAAAATTTATGATCGGATCACTTCGTAACTTGGTATGTGTGTTTGGGGTGACCTCTAGATGTGAGCTATTGCTTTTTTTCATTTCCACAAAAAATTATTGTCATTATCACCAGCCTTTGAACTTACTGCATTTGTGCATCAACTTATCCCTTTTGCACTCTCTGCAGGGTATGTTTATGAATTTCCATAACCCCCCCCCCACCCCCCCCCCCTCCCCCCCCCCCCAAAAAAAAAATGCCACAATCAAACACCTTCTACCTAGTGCATTTGTGCATTAACATCATCTTCCTTTGGCATGCCTCACTGGCTCAAGAGGGCACATTCATTATCAGGTTGTTTTGAAATTTTGTATGCTTATCCAGGGTGACAGGGGGCGCGGTGGCTCAGTTGGTAGAGGTGCAGGCTGCAAGCCGAGAGGTCCTCGGTTCGAATCCCACCTGCGGCAATCGCGTTGTGTCCTTGGGCAAGACACTTCACCCTCATTGCCCACGTGGGGGCACGGTGACGTTGTGTACTAAGGCGTACTGCACGCCGATGGTGCACCTGTCTTCAACCAATGCTAACCCTGCTTGTGTGGAGTTGGTATGTTGGGGAGCTGACAGTTGCTCGCCGTTGCTCGGTGGTTCTCTCCGGGTACTCCGGCTTCCTCCACCTGCAAAACTGTCACGGTCATGGTTAGCCATTGTGCAGAAATATGTGACCTTAAAACACCAATAAATAAATAAATAAATAAATAAATCCAGGGTGACAAAGATAGGAGCTGTTGATTTTCTTTTCATTTCCATCAAAAACTATTGCTGTTAGCAACAATCTTTGAATTTATTGCATTTGTGCATCAACATTCTTTGACATGGCCTACAGGCCACATTTATCATAGGATTGTTTTTGAACTTGGTGTGCTCATTAAGCAAGACCTTTAGATAAGAGCCATTGATTAGCATTCATTTCTGTGAAAAATGTTACCATTTACAATAACCTCTTAACATACTGCATTTGTGTATCACCATTCTTCCTTTAGCCAGTCTTACAGTTTACATTTAAAAATGCATGGATTACTCTGACATTGTGCACACTCAATGCTGTTAGGTTGAAATTTCATCAAATAACATTGGTACCTATGATCTTCAATTTTGCCATTTCATTTATAACTTACCAAGTTCAAGTTTGTCAAGTTGAGCTACAGTGTCACTGACACTTTCATTGAAGATAGAATCCATGTTCGACAGACATGTGCAAATCACTCGATACCATGAGTTTCCATCAAAAAACAAAATCTTAATTCCAAGAAATTTCTCCAGGTGGCGTGATACCATGCATAGAATATGGCAACTGTGCAGTCTCTATATAATAATAGTATGCATTATTAAGGCGATCTTTCTCATTAGATGATTTAAGACAGAGTTGTTTTTCGATGCTTTTTCCGTTCAATGACATTTACTGGGAATTGAAAATAAGAATATATGTAAACAATGCCGTCAATTTTGGAATTTACCCCCATGCATCTCTGCCGCTGTGTTTTGATGGATTTTGATGCCCTAGCTTTGTTCTTGGATATATATGAAGGAAATATGGCCAAAAGTTGTTCTTGGGAAATATTGTTTTATTTGTTCTAGTACAAATACAGTAGTAGACTTCCAGGAACCAGTGGTGCCTGCTGTCAACCCTATGAGTTGATGACATACATGTTTCGTGTTTTATATGTCTCAACCTTCATTTTGATGTACAATTTGTGTAAATTGAATTTGAATTTAAGGAATATCAGGGGTGGGAATTTCAAAATAAACGCAATTCCATTACTTGTATAGCACCTTAATTAATGACAATAATGTGTTTTAAAGAGATTTATTCTGAAATGATATTGATACCCATCATTATGTTTTCAACCCATATATAGATGGTTCAAACTGCTCGAAGACAGGTTAGAGCCCTGAATATACCAGCTGACAAACCGATTCTTTGGGATAGGGGTTCTGGCATTATTTCTACAATAATCTTGTCTATGATATCCATACTTATCACATTGCTTGTGTATAACCTGGTTTAATGATTCATTAAATGGGGGAACAAACCTACTTGTATTAAGCTGTGCAAGCACCATTGCAAACTTTCATTCTGTCTTGCTTGTCAGCATCAATGAGTTTCTGAAGTCCACTTTTGCCCCACAATCTGGACAAAGGCTAGTCACTGACAGCATTCCCCCCCCCACCCCTACCCCCTTCTCCAGTGACATGAGGCAGGTTGAATGGCACGTCTTGGGCTGGGCATTGTCACCATGGTGTACTGTTCATGTAACTACAGTGTTCATGCACACAGCTGTCGCTGCATGAGGATATATTGTACTGATTTTAATAATGTCATACAGTGGCATTTTAGTGCACCATCTCTGAGAGAATTATTTTTATTTTTACATGTACATTGTACATGATAAATGCTCATCAGATTCTTTCATTCGTCAGGTAAATCAACCTTCTTAATGTGTTCTAAATTGTTTTTATATTTTTAATTAACATTCTACTTGTGTCTTCGAAGTTTTAGTTTCTTTCAAACATCAGGTTGGTTTTACACCATGTCCAGTAGACTGCAAGTATCATTTACTTATTATTGTTATCACAACTTCTGTACAAGCTCTTTTTTCTCACATTTCTGTGTCCTCATTTCTTGTTTTTAATGAATATTTTTAATTTTATTTTCTCACAGATAATTACCTCTTTTACAGATAAATAATAAAATTTATTGCCACAGTATTGCCTCAGCTGATCAATCATAGGCCAAGCACAATTGCTTTTACAGTGCATACTACTGAACAGACTGTACTTCTGAAATGTTTCTCTAATTGTCAGACAAGCTGCAAAAAATTAAGCTGCACTTGCAGACAAAAGTCTATTTCTGTTTGAGGTGTCAGGAAAGGGAATGAGAAGTGTGATGGGAGGCTTGGGAGCCAGGGTGACTGTAACAAGCCTTTCAAAAAACTCTAATTGCACAGATGACAAACACTTTCTGATGCTAGACTTTTTTGAGTAAACATTTCAATACTCCAGCTAATTTCAGCAAATTTCAGGATAGTGAATACCACTCTGACATAGAGTCCAGGATCATACTGTAAGTTACAAGACATGTGGAAGGTGGTGGGGGATTAGGACGATAGGTTAAAACATATTTGTTTTTTTTATCTTCATATGATATAAAAAAGTAAATTTGGGATATTTTATTTTGCATTTCCCATTTAATTGATTACACAATACATATACATTGAAATAAGCAAGTAAAATCATGGGGGTGGGGGCTCATAGTCAGTTTAAAAAAACTGTTGTCATTATGACAGGCACAAGTGAATTGGTGCTTGTCAAACATGTAAGTTGTCCCTGTCAGTGACATGACAGGCTTCTTTTATACAGACTTGCCCTCGGTAGGTAAGTGGTCAATATGAATGGTGTACATGCAGAGTCACCCCCACCTCCTTTGCCCCCCCCCCCCTGCCTCTCCCATAACAGGCTTTGCATTGGTCATTATTGTGCGATGACAAGTTTACCCTCTCCCCCACCTTGAAAAAACCCCAACCCCAAATTTTCCACCCAGTGCTTCCATATAGTTACTTGAAAAATATACGAGTAAGAGTACACATTTTACACACATTACAAGTACAGTGGAGCTCACTTAATTGGATATCTCTTAATTGTATATCCCTGTTAATTGAATATAATTTTCAAACACAAAACTATTTGCCATTCCTTCAGTACAAATTTGATCTGTTAATTGCATATGGGTTGTAGAGTAAACTCTGTTAACTGTATATAAATTTTTGTAATATGTCAAAAAAATTACTGTGACACGCACCACATTCCCCTTATTTATCAACCTTTTTGGCCTCACTACATTCAATACAGACATTTACTCTATTATATCTTGTTTGAAAGAGCTCTTTGAGCTCTGTCAAACAAGATATAATAGAATAAATGCTCAGTTTACCACCTCAACACAGGTAACTGACTAAATCCTGTTAATTGTATACTCCTCTTAATTGAATAATTTTCACTGGCAAAATGGATATTCAATTAAGAGGATTCTACTGTATTTTGAAATGTACATGTTTGAATACATGTACATATATGAGTATGAATACATTGCAGGGCTCAAGAATAAGTTCTGCCGTTAAACATGAACAACATCAAACACAACCAAAAAAACTCCAAAGACAGGCAATATGTTATTATTTAATATTTATTGTAATAAAGGACAATGTATCAACCAGGCTTGGCTTTTTGAAATCTCCTAGTCGACAAAAAAGTCACTCTCCTGGGAGCTTCTTAATTAAGGAAATTGCCCCTCTTAACTATTTTTGATTGTTTTGCTTCACAAACATCCTCTAAATGCCTAGTAAATGGGTGCTCTCCTATCTCCAAGGAATTCATACAAGCCAATCATTGCCAATAAACTGTTGTTGAACCTGTTTTTTTTAAAACTCGTCTACTTAGTACTAGTGTCACAGTGTGGGCCAATACACAAGATGTTCTGCCTGGATTCAAGACAGGACTTCTTACCTAGTTGGACCATACTGGCGCAGATGGTTTTGTAAAAATTCAAACAAATTCTCCTCTTGAGAACAGATGCTAAAAGCCTGAAAGAATGAAATACTGCCATTTTAGATAATATTACAATTAATAACATGATTTTGAGAGGCATTGCAATTTATTAATGGGCCAACAGGAATGACTAATAACCCCACTCAGAGTAAATTTTCTTTTATGACGGTACAAGACCAAAGGCAGTCTTAATGCCACTCCTGTTTTATCTTTCGTGATGGCAGTTCTCAGAGTGTCTGAGATCCGTGTCACCGGAATACTGAATACAAATACGAATACCCCAACCCTGTCTAAATGATGTCATTCAAACATGGCAGAAAGTAGGTGAATCAAAAAATGGCCAAAATGCTCAATGCAGGATTAAAATTGCGCAAGTAGTAGGTAAACACAAAAATTGCCTGTGTCAGATTCCATTACTGTTGAATCAACCAGTACTACTGATCAGGGACCAGCCTAGGGGGGAATTTTAGGGAGACTTCAAGTCTCCCTCCAGAAAAAATAGGGAGACTGCAGAGTCATGTAGGGAGACTTCATAGGCAAGTGGGGAAAATTAAGAATATTCATGTACCACCCCTGCCACCCCTTCATATTTTCAATTTATGGTCCTCCATTAACGTACAAATAATCCAGGTCCAGTTGTCTATGATGCATCTGTGCCAGGTTAAAAAAATCACAATGTAATTATTGACTGAAAATCCCCCACTGCTACCTTCTCCTTCATGACCCCTCACCTCTTCTTCGTGCCAATCCCCCATCACCCTCCTGTGGTTGCCTTTCAACAAAGTGTACTAAGCTAATAATTTCCTGAGTCTGAAAGTGTGAACAGGACCAGATGTAAGAAGGTTGCTTGGGAGGTACTTTGTTAGTTAATAAACAAAATACATTCTGGGGTCGAGTATTTTGTAAAAGAAATGTCATTCCGCGTCATTTCATGTCATTCCGATGTTTAGGAGGGGTCCGGGTCTTTTTGGCCTTGGGAACATTCGGCCCCATGTATTTTTCTGGGAACATTCGGCCTCAGTCGAGGCCGAATGTTCCCACTTTTGAGGCCGAATGTTCCCACTTTTGGTAAAAATTTTCGGAGTTTGGGAGTTGAAAAATAACTTTAAAAAATAATTTTTTAGTTCATTTTGTTTGTTTTTTATTATATTAGGAGGTTTTCTAGAATATTTTTTTAAAGAATAATATATACGGCGTACCTACCTTTATTCCTAAAGTAGAAATATATTAAGCACAAGACCAGTCCATAATGAATAATGAAATATAAAATCCATTGTATAAAATCCACTGAACTGAATAACAGAATGACAATATATGTGTTCCATTGCCAACATGCAAACCCGAAATGATATGTTTCTTCTTGGATGTTGTTTGGCACAACTCAACTTAAAAATGTGTTTTCATAAGTTCTTCTGCATGAAGTTGTGATTAAAGTTTTGGCCTTTGATGAGATACTGATACAGAGTTTTTACAGGGCAACTGAATCTTGATTGATTTAATAGCACTTGATTAGGAGAACATATACTGTTTTTACAGTTTCTACGGACCCTTAAACCTTTTATGTGGACTGTAATTGTCCTTTATGAGATTATCTTATACTGTTTTTCACGGTTTCTTTGAACATTTATTTGAACACTTCTAGCGTAAAAACAAATCCTCACATGTATAAGGGTATCATGGAATGAGTCCAACATCACGGAACAGAACTCTTGTAGTTATGCAAAATTCCTAGCCATCTTCCATTTTGAGGTAGCAGGGGATATCAATCCCACATCGTCCGTGTGTGTCTTCGGTGCGCAGAAACTTTTCATTTCATTCGTCCAACATCAATCTGACTCTCTTACTTACTTGCTGATACCTACCTTATTAGGCGAGGCCAAGATTGCGAGGGTGAATGTGGTTGACGGCGATTTTGGAAATTGTAACAACAAAGATATCCAAGAAGTTAGAGGAAGCATGGGAGAAATATAAAGTCTCCCTAGTTTAAAACGGAGGCCGAATGTTCCCAGGCCGAATGTTCCCAGGCCGAATGTTCCCGAGGCCGAATGTTCCCGAGGCCGAAAAGACCCGCTCCCTTTAGGAGGGCCCTTTTTCAAGATCGTCCACATGCACACTTGTGTCCTGTACAAAGCTTTTCTTGACATCACTAAAGCTTTTTTTCATGTGTTTCAATTCCATTCGTGTTTTTCTGGGAATAGACAGCCCAACAGTTAACAGTCGTCAGCAAATCGAAATGAAAATAATGTGTTATAAAAATACGTCCGTTGTGTATACATTTTTGGCATCCTAAGCGACGTAACCTACTTTCAAACTGGGTTGTTTTTTTGAGTCGCGTAAGTCACCTATTTTCGTTTCGACACTTGAAGCTCTGACTGGAACGCAACAAAATAGAAATAAAAAAATCCGCCAAAAGCGACAATGGACAATTGCTTGTCGTGTGATTTCAAATAAATGGACGTTTATTTGACGAATTAAAATGCCCATTTATCACACTCGAGCACATTCGATTTTTGAAAATACTCGTTTTCATGTAAACCTCGCATCACTCAGTTCCGGTCTCCCTAATTAGCGACAAGAAGCGTCAAGAAGCGACAAGAAGCGTCAAGAAGCGACAAGAAGCGTCAAGAAGTGCCAAAATTCCTATATAGCGTCAAGAAATTAAAAATAATATTGATTACATATTTATAATTTATATATTTATAAATGAAATATTATATTCGTTGTTGATAGAACTCTTAGCCACGCCTATCTCGGCGTGTTTCCAGATTCCACGACGAGGACGTAGTTCTACACCGGGATCCACATTTTTTTTTTTTTTTTTTTTTTTTTTTTTTGCAACTTATATACAGTATATACAGAGTGTACAATGTGGTAGGAGTTGGCAGGTTTATTTGGTTTTTAGTCGTTTTGTTGACATCGTTTTTTCACTCCTGACCCTTTTTCTTTGCCCGGGTTTTCGTGCAAAAGCACTCGTTTTGGGAATAGTGAGTGCGCCATCCGTTGATGTAGTAGATTCTGGCTGCTTGGGATTTTTAGCGCCATGAGTTAGAAATTTATGCAGAGTTGCTTGCTTTTCTTTCTCAGATTTACCCTGCCAAAGAGCCTTTGAGCACTGCAAGTGGACAACGGACGGGTTTAATTCAAAATCCCCATGACCGTATAAAGCACCATATATTAAACTTTCCTGTAATTTTATTTCTTTATATATTTTATTCAACAGCTCTGGTAGCTTTTCAGGTTTCCACTCCTGATTAAGTTTCAAAATGTGATTCATCGACTCACAGTTGTTATTCTTCCAATGCAAAGGAATTCTCGGGTTGGCCCTGCGAGCCTTATACACATGTTCCCTTATTGTAGGAATGACCTTTTCAGTGAGATATGGACCTACAAGCTCCTCGTATTTTCGTTCGATATCAGACGATTTGGAAGTGAAATCTACAGTAGTATCTGCCTCTATTAAACCACTCTCACCAAACAAGTCTGATACTATTTGTTTGGAATTGCGGTCATTCATGCCAACCTTACACCGCAGGTATCTAGAAACATTTTCACTCAAGTGCCGTGTACACAATGTCAATTCAGAGCCCGTAAAGCTTGACTTTATTGCTTTAACTAAAGCTTTTTCTTCATCTGAGCCAATTACTAAATCATTCAAACTTAATAATGTGTCAGTTATCCTGGTGTCCAGCACTGCAGCGATATGAGTGAAAAATCTTTGGTAGGTGTGATATGCACCGTCCCAATGCAGATATATTGGACCCATTATTATTGGAGCAGTACTTTTGCCTTTCCGTCTCAGTTTATGCTCTTGAAATACTGTTTTTGTCACAAAACAGGCTCCAAGATTAAATGTCCTACCTACACCAATTATCGATGATTTAC
Source organism: Pictodentalium vernedei (assembly GCA_031216915.1). Classification (NCBI taxonomy): domain Eukaryota; kingdom Metazoa; phylum Mollusca; class Scaphopoda; order Dentaliida; family Dentaliidae; genus Pictodentalium; species Pictodentalium vernedei. Next base: position 7,060,793 of record CM062291.1, on the reverse strand, counting down.
ATGCACTTGCAAAGTGTTTCATTTGAAAATCTGTATAACATATAACATTTGGAGGTTTGCCTGCAGTCTGAATAACTTCCTTCAAAAATGGGTGTTTGTCAGAATTCATACTGATCACATTTTACATATGATCGGCAATATTTTGTTTGTTGCCTGGATTTTTTCCTTATTTATTGCGTACTTTGTATTCTCCACATACTTAGAGTCGCGCGGCTGGTGCTCTGAGTTAAAGAGGTCTTTAAAAACTTGCTTAACTGATTTACCAGAGTTTATATCTTCTTTTATCTGCAACTTTGTTTCTGGAGAAGTTCTTATATATTCATGGCTTGTTACCTTCGCATTGCCATGTTTGCACACAGTTTCAACAGGATATGTGCCTATATATTCAGCAATTGCTTTTGTCGTTGTTTCTGTGCAATAGCCTGGCATTTTTTCGAACCAACTGATTCTTTTCTTGTATGTTTTATCTCTTTTGAGAGATGCATAATAACGTTTTAAAATATGCAAATTGGAATCATCAGGCTGTGGTTCCAAAGGAATAAAAAAAATTTTCACTTCTTTGCAAAAAATACCATTTTTTTTTACACAGGATGCCAATATACCATTTTCATGTCGCACAAAATAAGTGGTTTTTGTGGAGGTTAATTTGGAATCCCATGTTCCACAATCATCCCAGAATTCCATTTTCTTCGAATTTTTCTTTCTATTAAGATTGGACTCATGATTTAATACAAAATATACATTTTCTTTAATTTGTTCTGGAACTTTTGTACAGGTTGGTTTTGTATTAACCAAAATATCTATAAGCCTTTCTGTAGATAGAAATTTCCCATCTAAACGGTCTTGTTCAGTAAAACTAGATTTTTCAGCGTCTTGCGTCTCTTGACTGTGATCCTCATGTAGGGGATCGTTCATAGAGATATCACTTTCTATATCAATTTGATCTAAAGAAGCGTCACAAAGTATCTCATTTTTTGACATGTCTCGAGTCTTGTCATTTCTACATTGATCTACATCAAGTAGATCATTAACAATACTTTTAAAAGACTCACGTCGCTCTGACATATTTGTTGTGTCAAATATAGTTGGGCAGGCTAAATTTGACTCATTTCTTGTACTATTTAAAGGTGGAAATTCATCCATGTCATCAACATCGATAATAGATATTGGTTTGCCAATGTTGACTTGAACAAGTGGCACAAAATGGTTGGGCGTCCATGTTTTATTGAACCCAAAAGACGTACTCGTCCATAAAAGTACGATGGGTTCTTTCGACTTGCCATGAGCGGGGTGAAATGTGGTATTTAAAATACCTATTGTTTGGTCCATGAAACCATTTCGGGGTGGATAAACAGACTTAATTGGGCAACCCAACACCGTTGCTGCGGCAAGAATTGTCCACGCCGACGAAAAAGCTTTATTAGTAGCGGCACTTTTACACGCATCATCAAAAGAATTAGAGACAAAGCTGAGACTATTATGTTCAGTCGTATCGTAGCACTGTTTGTTGCTGACCATTTCTGTACAAGTCAAAACTCTAAGTCTTGTAGCAAGAAGCTCGTTTCCAGTTATATCTACAGACAATGCATTAAACAAACAATTGCCATCAGTAGAAACCTGAATAGGGCTCCTATTTGCAATAGACATATTGTATTTATCCAAAATTTGTCTGGACACTCTGTCCTCCACTAAACACTCCTGTGCAGTGTACAAGTGATCTGTCTCACTAATTATTTTTGTCAAGGACTCTTTTCTTAATAATATCTTTTCTACATCAACAGCCTCAGACAATAAGTTTTGTCCAGAATATGACTCCAGTCTTCTCAGAGAGAGACTATAGTCAAATTTGTTATCTTCAGTTCGACAACATTTCATACAGACATAATCACAGTTTTTACTTTGTGATAATATAGCGAACTGTTGTTTTGTCAAATTTTGACATTTGTTGTGAAACCACATTTCACATTTTTCACAGAACACGCACATTCTTGTGCAATTCTTTTCACAATTTCCACAAGGATAAGCCATTTTCAACGAACGCCGACTTTCAATAAAAATTGCAACAGAATTTTCCCTTGCCTAAGGGGAAAATGACCCTGTTCCTAAGGGTTTTTATTCTCAATCAAGATATCAAGATTTACTACAGAGTAATAATAAGCGTGTGAATTACACTGTTAGAGAGATTCCGACAACCGTACAGATTGAGTACTTTTGGAAGAATCCGAAGAACACAAAGTCGATGCTGAATTTATACTCGAGTGTGGGTTATAACTGAATAAACAAATTGAGTGTGATTTTTCTGATCTATTATGCTGGATTAGAGCCATGTAATTCCATTGATCATCTGTCATTTGATGACACAGTCATCACACAGTTAACTAGAGAAGTGTTGTGAAAACATTAAGGTTAAACAATTCTAACAGCCGCTGTGATCAGACACTTATCCAAGCCCAATCACAATAACCGCGGTCATCAAATAATTTATATGCAAACTACAAAGTTATAGCTGGATCCAAAGAAAAATGAGATAGAGAGAGTGTATATGAGAGAGAGAGAGAGAGAGAGAGAGAGAGAGAGAGAGAGAGAGAGAGAGAGAGAGAGAGAGAGCGAATAATTAAAGTAGTTAAAAATCATAACATTAGCAACAAGGGCGACAACATACACAATTTGTAAAAATTAAAAACAAATTAAAAACAATTAGGAAAGGGATAAAAAGTACTTTATAAATTATTATTTTTAATTTCTTGACGCTATATAGGAATTTTGGCACTTCTTGACGCTTCTTGTCGCTTCTTGACGCTTCTTGTCGCTAAATAGGGAGACCCCTCAGTTCAGCCTTTTCTCATTTTGGCCAATTTTTAGAGGGCGACTTGTAATCGCCCCGACAATTTTTCTAGGCGACTTTGGGCTTAGAAGGGCGACTTAATCACCCTAGTCGCCCTCACGGCTGGTCCCTGCTACTGATCACTATTTCCATTGGGCCTTTGTATCTGCTAATGATTTTTATACATCAACATGTACCTACAAATCTGAAAATAAGCAGGGCTTATATTTCGTCTAAATTTGTGAGAATCCATTTGGATTCTCGTGAAAGTGGTTGAGAGAATCCATACCTACTATGAGTTTTCCAGGATTCCATGAGGCCACCATGGTTGAACCACTGTTGTATACTGATAACACATGTTATCCTTTTACCCAACGCACCTTTTTAATTTTTAAAACTAAATTTGATAATTTTTAAACAATAAATAAATTATAAAATAATTAAATGAACAATATTTACCAATAAAATCTTACAAATATGGCTGTTGTTGGAACCGGCTCAATGAGCCGGTTCCAATGACAGCCATATTTGTAAGATTTTATTGACAAAGTGTCAGTATATTTCAGGTCATGTTAGACTTTTATTGGTTAAATTGTTGCCCTTGTGTTAGTTAAAGGGTTAAATTGACTTATTTTTTTCACGCGAATCCTGGCAGATGTGCAGCAAGAATCTTCATGGATTCTCGCCGGTTTTATTGCCCAAATCTTTGTGCGAATCGATTCTCGGATTCTCGTCAATATATTAGCCCTGATACATTGTAAGGCACCTCACGAAAGGGTTTCTGTGAGGTCTTTCAGGCAACCCATGATAAGAACCCATGCTTTTAGATTAGTCTGATTTGGACACAATGGAAAATATGGACCCTCTGTATTGTAGCCTCATGGGAGAGGAAATCCCCCATATTTTTACCTTCTCAGCATCTATTTCATAAACTCCTCAGGCTTTTTTCCTCTTAGAATCATAGTTTACGGCCTCTTTTATGTCTTCACCGTTATTGTTGTCTCTCAGCTTTGCACTAAAATTTACTCAAGTTGGCTTCTTAGTTTTCTGATGTCAAGCTCAAATCCTGTTTACACATAAATTATGCAAGACGTTGAATAGGGAAAGGCCATGAATATGCACATATCAGATCGCAAGTTTCAAGTACATGCTCAAACAGAGTTTGCCAGTGAAAAACAATCTGCATTGACAGTGTCAGTGTCATGGTGTGTGTTAATAATAATGGTAACAAAGAAATCTGAGATCCAGCAACAGTAACTGCAATTTAACTTGGGCTGTCATGATTAATCGAAAATTCGATTGGCAATCGGTCACGCCGGAATCGATTAGTATATTTTTATACTATAACCCATTGGCCCAGACTTAGCTTGGCTGGTGGTAACTCAAAAAAATCTAGGGCCAAACACAAATTTTGCCTCCCCAATCCCCCAAATTTACATGCAAAACCGAAAATTAGAAGTCATATCTGGCCCTCCATACATTTACTTTGTGCGCATGTGCAAACGCCAGGAAGTGATTGGAATTGGCGCAAACATCATTCTTTGTTGGCCCTCAGTCAGATAACAACAAACTGACATCTGTGCTTTTGATAACAACAAACTGACATCTGTGCTTTTAAATCTCAGTTTTAATGATGCCAGACACAAATCAATGATTAATTTGGTGGATCCAAGGACACAACTGGATGAAGGAAGGAAGAAACGGTGGTTTGAAACGTTCAGGGCTGTAACTTTATAATTTTTAGCTCAACTTTGTCGTAAGTCAAATTTGAGCATATGCCATGACCAGTCGTCCATCTGTCCATCAACAATTCAATACGGCTCGGGCTAGAGGCCGTATTTATGAACCAATTTTTACTAAACTTCTTGATACCTTTGTTATCACCGTGGGACGAGAACGAGTGTTTTTGGGTCCGGTCCGAAATTCAAGTTAGCCGCTGGCAGCCATTTTGTACAAAATTAGGTGCAATCAGATTTTGGTGCAGAACTTCCATTTGAAAGCTCTGATTTGAATAATTTTTTGTATGAATGTTTATTACCCTGTGATACATCACATATAATACGGTTTATTTCTTGTGCTTAAATTATGCAAATTAGACTAACTTTGATGTATTTAGTGTTACTTTCACCACTGTAAGTGCAAATGCAAATATGGCTCAGGCTAGAGGCTGTATTTATGAACCGATCTTTACTAAACTTCTTGGGTACCTTTGGTATCACCGTGGGACGAGAACGAGTGTTTTGGGGTCCGGTCTGAAATTCAAGATGGCCACTGGCAGCCATTTTGTACAAAATTAGGTGCAGTCAGATTTTTGTGCAGAACTTCCGTATTAAACAGTATGAAACCTCTGATTTGAATAATTTTTGTGTGAATGTTTAGTACCATGCGATACATCACATCTGATACAGGGTTTTTTCTCGTGCATAAATTATGCCAATTAGAGTAACTTTAATCTATTTAGTGTTACTTTCAGCACCTTAACTGCAAATGCCAATACGGCTAGGGCTAGAGGCCGTATTTATGAACCGATCAGTCCGATCTTCACGAAACTTCTTGAGTACCTTTGTTATCACCGTGGGACGAGAACGAGTCGTTTTGGGTGCGGTCCAAAATTCAAAATGGCCACCAGCAGCCATTTTGTACTTTAGTTAGTGCAATCAGTTTTTTGTACAGAACTTCTGTATGAAAGTTCTGATTTGAATAAATTTTGTATCAATGTTTAGTAACATTGAATACATAACATATAATACAGGTTTTTTTCTCGTACAGAAATTATGCAAATTAGATGAACTTTGATTTATTCAGTGCTACTTGTACACAGTAAGTGCACATGTGAATACAGCTCGGGCTAGAGTCTATATTTATGAACCAATCTTCACGAAACTTCTTGGGTACCTTTGTTATCATCTTGGGACGAGAACGAGTGTTTCTGGGTGGATCCAAAATTCAAGATGGCTGCCAGTGGCCATTTTGTACCGAAATTAGGTTCAACCAGTTTTTTTTACACAACTTCTATACGGCTCAGGCTAGAGGCTGTATTTATGAACCGATCTTTACAATACTTTACATGTACCTTTGTTATCAGGTCATTACCTAGATGTTTGTCATTGCTGTGTCATATACTATACATGTACATGTCTTAAACAAATTGAGCTACAGTGTCATTGACACTTTCATTATAAAAATTATTTCATGTTCCCCAATTTCGGGACATGGGCCTGATGTCATCATTCTTGCTAATGATTTTTCCTCTGTTCGTTAAGTGTTCCTTCCCCCTTATCATTCCTTGAAGCCCCCCAGTTAAACTCCTAAGCTTTTTGGCTTGTTTTATTGAATTTTTTTGTATAAATTTCTTGGGAGTTTAACGTATTACACGGAATGTTTATTCTGTACATCCCCATGGTTACATCCTCACCCCATGGGTGTTTAGGCATTTTGGTCATGCATCATACATCTGATGTATCGTTTTTTCTTCTGATGAAGATCTTGCTTTACATCGGATAGTTCAAATCTGTTACTGACTTCGTGCCGTGTTGCCTGGGGCCTTGTTTTCATTCGGACGTTGTTTACATTGACAACGCACTATTTATATATGTAGTTTTTCTATTTATTATTATGGTAGGACTGTTGTAAGATACATTATATATTCCGGTAGTGTAGCAAATAATTTTTTGGATAGTAAAATAATTTTTGTCCACACTTAGGCTCTATTGGGATACAATTACATATGGGCTCACTGTTCCCTTTGGGGACTTTGGCTCTTGTCAAAATTTTTCAAAAAATCTTTTTGTGTAAATTATTATTCGATTTATAGTTTGAATGTTATTTGTTATGTATCTTTTTCTAATATTTAATGTGGAGTTGGTGGGAGTACGATCGACTTTATTTTGCTTTATTATGAAAGCATATTGCTCAAATGCAAGTCGAGGAAGCCTTTCCTCTGATTACATTTTGATTGCCTTGCTTGTAGTCGATGTACTCCCACTAATTCTTGCTCAACTTGTGTCAGATGGGATGACAAATGTTGGAGATGGGTGTCACGGTACGTTGTTAGAGGCGAGAGGCCACTGCCGGTCCTCTCGCGGTGAGAGGCCACTGACGGTCCTCTCGCCACAAAGTCACTCTAGTTTTTCAGTTTCTATTTCCGAGGAATAAGAATATGGTGATGTTTACGTGACGCCATCAGAGAGTGTGCTTCTGTCGTCGCATTTAGATAGTCTAACAGAGCTAGCGGCAAAAGTGCTCTTAATATTAGGCAGGGCAATAAACCACACACCCATGGTTTCAGCTCCCTGTCGCCAGCTAGCTCGACAGATGAAGCGGTTACTTCGTCTGTGGGTACCGTGTCCATTTCGGTTGAGGAGAGTAGAAAGGGTAGAGCGAGCACTATAAAGTAAAAACAGACTCACCCTGCGACGACGGAGAGGAAGAAGCTGGCAAGTTCAGCGGGAAGCTAGGCGAGGTCTGAAGGACCTCGAGCGAGAGAGCCCACCTCTCTTTCACAACAACATCTGGGGCCAGATGTTGTGGTTCGGAACTTGCATCAGTTGGAGCTTATGTCCATGCCTCCCGTCTGGGATGCTCTGTTCAGTTCATAAACGAGGTCGGCTACAGTTACGGCTTCTTCAGCGTCTACCAAGCACACACGACAGCACCTTGGCTACATGACTTCTGATATTCAGCCTGCATCGCCGAGAAAGGACCACTCTTCGGGATATCCGCAGAAAGGAGCCATCTCGGACACATTGTCCCAGGAGCAGCTGGTGGCCAAGCAACAGAAGACCGCTGCTCCTCAGGCCTCCGTAACCAACTTGCTGTCGCAGATTGCGCAGCTCATCGCAGCTTCCCAGCAAGTGCAGAAGCAGCCGACAGCAGTCTCAGAACCTGAGCTGTCGGATGGTGCTGGATCGGTCCATTCATCTTTGCCTTCAGATGCCGATGACCGTGAGTCTAACCTGATTCAGTTGAATCGTGAAAGGGATTTGGCAATGGATCTAATTCATCAGTACTTCCCTGAGTTTGTTCCTGAGAATCAGAATGCTGCGACTGCTCGAAAGAAGCACTATTCAGTAGCTAAGGTGACGAGGCCTCATTTATTGGGACGTCCGGAGAAAAGAGCCCTCTCAGACACACCGTCCCAGGAGCAGCCCGCGGTCAGGAACAGAAGTCTGCTGCTCCTCAAGGTCTCCGTAACTGACCTGCTATCGCAGATTGCGCAGCTCATTGCAGCATCCCAGCAAATGCAGAAGCAGACAACAGCAGTCTCAGAACCCGAGCTGTTGGATGGTGCTGGGTCAGTCCAGTCATCTGCAAGTTCAGATGCCGCTGACCGTGAATTTCAACTGATTCAGACGGATGGTGAAAGGATACAGAGGATTACCCTTCCCTTTCGGAACAGCACATGGTTACGATGGATTTAATCCATCAACACTACCCTGAATTTGTTCCAGCAAATCAGAATACTGCGACTACTAAGATGAAACTGCTGGTGTCGTTGGACGCTGACTTTATCTGGACAAAGAGGAGTTCATGTCTTTTCCGGTTCAGTCTAGACAGGTGTTGCAGGCCTTCGGCCATTCAGATGACGCCATATTGAACTTTCCAGTGGGAAGAAGAAAGGCGGTTTCTTGTCATTATCTTCCGTAATTTTATCGATTGTGGAACTACGTTCATTTAAAATGGTCGGGGAAGATGTATAGAGAGTTTCTCTGCATTTGGATGAGCAGGCTGAGGACCTAGTCATGGCCTTACCTTTGTCATTCACTATTAGCTCGGACACAATTGAAACGGCGATTTCTTCATTCAGAGCGAATTTAGACGCAGTATCTTACGCAAATCACCTTTAAGAACTGTGGCACAACATCTCAACGGAAAGGAATTTGAGGATGTTTGTTCCTCTTTGAGAGTCCTTTCCAGGGCTATTATGTTTATCACGTATAACTCCATCTCAACAGTGGCTAATTTGGAGTTAATCAGATGTGACAGAGCTCTTGCATCGTCAGCTTTAATAGATGACAAGGTGAAAAACTCTCTACGGGTCGCTCCAGTATCCGGACACTAAGTTTTTGATGATAAGCTTTCATTGGTTTATGACCAAGCTACAAAGAAAGCATCAGTACTCTGCTCCTTAAGTCGGCGTCTAATCGACCCACAGCAGCAGAAAAGAGTAAGGGAGGACGTCGTAGACAGAAAATTGTCTAAAAAGGACTCCTCGTGAGGGTATAGGAACCCTCTTATAATTACTCTAGGGATTGTCAATACAGCGACTTGGAAAAGGGGCGTAGGTCTGATCGTGACTACCGGTCAGATGCCCCTAAGCCTGTGGGTCGAGGCTCTTCATGAGTGGGACGTGTTTCCTCCTCCCGTAAGCCTCGCAGATACTACAGGTGAGGGTTAGGACCTCTATTGCTTAGCAGTTCGCAGAGGGTTATCAAGACTCGCACCAAACTGGATAACTATTACGGAAGACCAGTAGGAGAGAAGTGTGGTCACTGACGGCCTACGGCTATCTTTCCGAGGGAAACTACCACTAATATGATGTCCGTGATGGACAAAGCTTCCATCAAATCCTTGCATAAGAGTCTCTCCAATCGGAGGTAAAGGTTCTCTTGATAATGAAAGTAATAGAGGTCATCGAGAATCAAGATTCTCTGGGATTCTACAGTCACCTGTTCCTCGTACCGAGGCCAGACAGCTCGTTCCGACCGGTAATAGATTGGAGCTGGATAACAAGTTTATCATGGCTCTAAAAGTTTATTTATGGTAATCATTCAGTCAGTTAAAGCGAGCATTTGAGTGATCGACTGTGCGGCAAGCATAGATCTAAGGATCCGTTCTTTCATGTCCTCGTATATCCAGCATTTAGAAAGTACCTACAGTTCGTCGTCCAAGGGATAGTATTTAAGTTCCGAGTGATGTGCTTCGGTCTGAATCTACTAGTAGCGCCCTGGGCGTTCACTCGAATAATGAACTCGGTAATGTCTCCCAACAATCTGGTTCATCTGCTGTTACCCAGAGCAAAATTAATCAGTTGTTATGCTTGCTTTTGTCTACACGAAGATGCATTAACAGCGCGGGATTTTATGCAACTGAGGGGTTTGCGGGGCGACTGCAGATCTTATTCTGATGTGTCGCTTACGCACACATCCCCTCCAGTTATTCTTTACCCAGAACTGGAGTGAGAAGACGCATTCGCTGAAGACCAGTATTGTTTTAGTGGATCTAGTAAACAAAATGTCCAGATTTGGGCAGATATTCAGTGATGAACTCAGGGAGTTCTGCTGCAGCTAACAGATCCTGCTTTCACGATTATGACGGATGTGAGTCAACAGTTTGGGGCGCGATTCTGAGTCCTACAGACTGGAGATGCAGGGGTCTTGGGACCCTCAGTTTCTGGAGAAACACATAAACATCAAAGAATGGATGTCAAAAAAGTTAGCGCTGCATCAATGGATTCACATTATTATGATTATAGCAGATGCGTATGTTCAGATATTGTTGGATAACTCGACAGTGGTAGCATACATCAGGAACCAGGGCGGCACTCATTCATTTCCATTATGCCAACTAACGGAGAAGATTTTTCTATTTCGTCATATATCATCATGTTCATCTCTCTATCCATCATATACCGGGTCATCTGAACATATTAGCAGACTCGCTCCTCGGAAAGGTCGCCTGTTGCATTTGGAATGGATGCTCAACAAGCGAGTATTTGGATACTTTTGCTACCAGTGATGGATCAGTTTGCAATGCACCGGAACATTTAGTTACCGTCATTTGTGTCTCCATGTCCAGACCATTGAGCGGATGCAGTTGACGCCCTGCCGATCTCATGGTGTTAGATGAAGGGATAAGCGTATTCTCCAATTCATTTGATTCCGTAGAGTCTTGTTGTGAATCTTATTAGTAGCATAGCACCTCTTTCGTCACAGAAACCTTGGATCAGTTTTCTCAAGTGTCTGTTATGGGACGCCCCCCAGAAGCTTCCTCCACGAGAGGGCCTTCTTTTTTCAGGGGAAGGTTTTGTTCTTCACGTCCTTCTCCTCCCATAGTGGCATTATGGAGTTGGTTAGACGTGAGGGAACCATCATGGTTCCTTTATTATTTGATGACTGGCACAGGAACGATTAAGTAACACGGGCAAGGAGATTTTGAGATGACTTTGAATCCCCCCTGCCCTACCCCACACACACTGCCTATGTGTTTAGAGGCAATTACCAGGCAAGACATAGTTTTCTTCCTGCAAGCCTCGTATAATTTAATACATACATACTATGCATTTGGGTCATGTTCGGTATCCAGTGGCCTCGACCCATGACGATCTCGTCCCAAAGTGACCTCGACCTGATTTGGTGACTTCAACCATTTTTGGTGATCTCGACCCAGAGTGACTTCGACCCACTTTTAGTGATCTCGACCCACTATTTTTCCTGTCCAGGGGGGTGATCTCGACCCACTTTGGATATTATAATCACAGGGGCATGTTACAAACGATTTTTATGTACAAAATATTATTTGTTAAAAAATCGTAACTGACTACCCCGATCATAGTATAGTATGATGGGGGTATCCAGTTATGATTTTGCTATTTTAAATATTATTTTGTTCTTAAAAATCGTTTGTAGTGTGTTCCTGTGACTAGATATGGTAATGTCGGGAGTGACTAGATATATATATGGCAATGTCGTGAGTTCAGACAAAATATAGCACCAATTATCTTTGAAGAAAATCAAGGCTTTATTCATGTCGATACATTCGATTTTTATAAATATAGATGGTTGCACAGGGCACATTACAAACGTGCCACTGTGCAAATATTTTTTAAATTTTTGGACACAAATATAGTTTGTAACGTCAATGTTTTACATTGTAGGTCTGTTTAAGTTGAAACCAACTTTTAGCAATTGTTTTGTGTTCACCTCACCATGAATGTAACTGTTCCATGCCTTGAAGAGCTTACTTTGTATTTGTCTATATTGCTTTCTTTGACGCTTTTGCAGTTTCCTTTTCGATAACAATGTGGTGTTCAATGACACTAGAAGACTTTCTGTGTGTAGAGTATTCACAAGAGTATAAAATGGTGCATTACAACCTGATCGACCATTCATAAGCCGGTCGCTGATTTTGATTTACAGGTTGAAAGTGTGAAACCGATTAGGTACCAGTTGTTGTTTTTATTCATCAACGAATGAACCATACAATTCGAAAATCAAAACACGATTAAACTAATTAAATCAAAAGAGTAGTCCGTGATTAGATACTCAGTAGGTATTTCTTAGACCCATTGAACTCATTGATATGTTAGTGCCGATGTTTGTTTTAAATGATTTTTTTTAATAAACGTCATGAACTATTTGACTTTTAGAAAAAAAGGACAGCTTCCACCTGGCATTTCCACGAGTATCCAAAGTGGGTCGAGATCACCCCCTGGCCATTACCGAACTTCTGGACGGGAAAAATAGTGGGTCGAGATCACTAAAAGTGTGTCGAAGTCACTCTGGGTCAAGATCACCAAAAGTGGGTCAAAGTCACCAAATAGGGTCGAGGTCACTTTGGGACGAGATCGTCATGGGTCGAGGTCACTGGCATTCGTCGTGTTCTATGGCAACCTCATGGGCACATCTGCTTTTTAGTTGGATTAGTTTCCTGTGTTTATTTGTTGATTTGTTATATATGGACGCTTATTAAAAAATCATCATAATTAAATTGCTACTCTTTGAGTACCTCGGATGGTGCATAACCAGTTAACTGGTATTCAGATGATTACATGCTGGCTTTTAATGCTCTCGCGCATTATAATTATTAGGCTAATGCTTTATTGTATTTTGTGGACCTTAAAATTATAATCTATTTCGGGGCGGTCCATGTCGGAGCCTGTTAATCATACCTACTTCCATTTCTAGATCCAGGTTTTTATTATGTCACTACTCAAATCGCATATTCACATGTGTTTACAGACATAGATATTGGATAGTACATGTTGGAGAGTGTTGTTACTGAAATTTATTGTACAGAGGTCCTCTTTGGGTTACCTTGGAAGTGTGTTTTCTCTCCAGAGATTGTTCAGTGTGGCTCATTTGGACATGTGTATGTTATATTTTATATCATCAGTTTTCGCCGTATCTGTGTACGTCGTCTGCAGTGTATGTTATATAGTGTGCAATATTAATTACCAGGCTCGTTGCTATAGCTTTAACTTCTGAAGTGGCCATAAGCACCATTTATTAATAATGGATTAATACCTGAGTGCCTGTTCAACGATTATTTATATTGTTTTTTGGTACTGCTCTTATTGATTCCAGAGCTCTCCCATCTTTCTTTTGAAGATTCCTTCAAAAGAAAGGGGGGGGGGATTTTTACCTTTTCTCTGCCTTGATAGGTATGTAACTATGAAGGAAGCTGTTTTGTGCGTAATTATATCCTGCATACAGCTGCAGTGTTATAGCGTGGCGTATGTTTGTGGGGATTTTCCTTCATTCTCAGACATGCCATCCTAATTTTGGGGGCTTAGTCCGGACTAGTCTTAAAAATTAGGAACTTGTTGCATCCTAATTAGCATAGTCTTCATGCTCAGAATAAGGAATTACTTAAATTGGGCTCCTTATTTACATGTAGGATATGTCTCCTCTATTACTGTATAGAGAGACATACATGTAATTCCTAATTATTAGCTCACCTGGCCTAAAAGGCCATGTGAACTTTTCTCATCACTTGGCGTCCGTCGTCGTCCGTCGGTCGTTGTCTGTTGTCCGGCGTCCATATAAACTTTTCACATTTTCATCTTCTCTGTAACTGCTGAGCCGGCGTGTCTATGGGAGGTCCTTTACAAACGATCCTCATTTTGTTCCCGTCGGATGAAAAACATGGCTTCTGGAGGCATTCTTTGATTCTGGTTGGTGGATTTTCAAAAATCTTCTCCTCTGAAACTGCCACTTCATGTGTTTCGAAACTTCATATAAATGATGACTGGGACCCCCTCTACAAACGATCCTCATTTAATGTTGATCGGGTTGTAAACATGGCCACAATTGCGGCTTTTATTTACTATAGAAACCCTATGGGAAATCACATTTTCTTCTTCTCTGGAAAAACCAAGACGATGTAAAAACAAACCTGGCAGGGATAGTCTATGGGAAGTCCTCTACAAACGATCCTCATTTTGTTCCCGTGGGTTGAAAAACATGGCCGCCAGAGACATTCTTTGATTTTGATTGGTAGATTTTCAAAAATCTTCTCCTCTGAAACTGCCAGGCGAAATGTTTTGATACTTCACATAAATGATGACTGGGACCCCCTCTACCAACAATCCTCATTTAATGTTGCTCGAGGTGCAAACATGGCCACAATTGCGGCTTATAGTTACTATAGAAACCCTATGGGAAATCACATTTTTATCTTCTTCGGAGGAACTACTGAGCTGACGTGAACCAAACCTGGCAGGGATGGTCTATGGGAGGTCCTCTACAAACGATCCTCATTTTGTTCCCGTGGGTTGAAAAACATGGCCACCAGAGGCATTCTTTGATTCTGATAGGTGGATTTTCCAAAATCTTCTTCTCTGAAACTGTCAGGCCAAATGTTTTGATACTTCACATAAGTGATGACTGGGACCCTCTCTACCAACGGTCTTCATTTAATGTTGATCGAGTTGTAAACATGGCCACAATTGCAGCTTATAGTTACTATAGAAACCCTATGGGAAATCACATTTTCATCTTCTTCTCTGAAACTACTGAGCCGACATGAGCCAAACTTCGCAGGAATGGTCTATGAGAGGATGGAAATTGTGGCCACCAGAGGCTATATTCTAATGCTTAACCCAATGCCTCTCTTGTCTGCATGAAGATCGGTACTGTCAGCAATAATACTAGTTTTTTGAGAATCTGGTAAGGGTTGGTTCCAGTTTTCTCCACTGAGAACTGAGAAACCCCCCCCCCCCCCCAAAAAAAAATATTGTGTATACAGTACAAGTCAAAATAAGCTGTAGCATAACTGCAATAAACTAAGTAAACTGCTGCTCCTGCCCCAACAAGATCAGAATCTGACATGATGTCAGCTTCTGGTCTTATCAGTGTAGGAAGAGAAAAAGATACACAGTTTATAGGATTATCCTACAACTTATTTTGACTTTAACTGTAAACTATTGGAACTGTACATGGATGCTGATATATGCTCGTTACTCATGTTACTTATCAGATAATCTTGGTTGTTGACAGGTGTTTGGAGAAAATAGGAGAAGATTTTGCTTACATTCTTGCAATCATGTCAGCTTAGATAACAGTAATTATTGTATATCTTTTTTAAGATTTGACCAAAAATTGGAGTAATGTGTTTCCTGTAACCCTTTTACCTATCCAAAGCTATTTTGAAAGAGAATACTGTCTGAAAAAAGTTGTAATTTTTCAAAAATATTTAAACTTCTTTTACTGATTTTTTTGTTGAAAACAGAATTCATAAATGTGTGCATTTTCAAGAAAATCTTCTTTGAAACTACAAGGCCAAATGGTTTGAAAACTTAGTGTGACCTGATGACTGTAACCCCCTCTACCAATGATCCTCATTTTAATCTTCATCGGGTTGCAATTATGGCTTATAGTTACTATAGAAACCCTATGGGAAATCACATTTTCATCATCTTCACTGAAAGTACTGAGCCAATGTGAACCAGACTTGGCAGGCATTGTCTATGAGAGGTTCTCTACAACTGTTAATCATTTTATTCCTGTTGGGTGAAAAAATGTGGCCGCCAGAAGCATTCTTTGATTCTGATTGGTAAAATTTTGAAAACTCTTCTCCTCTGAAACCACAGGGCCCAAATGTTTTGAAACTTTGCATGGTTTGATAACTGGGACACCCCTCCACCAACGTTCCTCATTTTAATGTTGATCGTATTGCAAATATGGCCACAATTGCAGTTTATAGTTACTACAGAAAAAAACTATAGGAAATCACATTTTCATCTTCTCTCTGGAACTATTGAGCTGACATGAACCAAAAACTTGGTAAGAATGGTCTATAGGAGGCCCTCAACAAACGATCCTCTTTTTGTTCCTGTTGGCTGGAAAATATGGCCACCAGAGACATTCTATGATTCTGTTTGATGGATTCAAATGTTTTGAAACTTCACGTGATTGAAGACTGGGACACCCTTCTACCAATGATCCTCATGTAATGTTGATGTAATCTTGCAAAACATGGCCACAATTGCAGCTCATAGTTACCATGGAAAGCCTCTGGGAAATCACATTTTTTGTATGTATTTCCAGGTGAGCGATTACAGGCTCTGTAGCGCCTCTAGTTCTAATTTCCTTTCATCTTGGATTGCAGGATTGGAACTATGTTGATCTACTATTTCGGAAGTCCAAGGCCCTCCACCTTTTTATGATTCAGCTAAGTCTGGGCCATTGGGTTATAGTATAAAAATATTAAATATTTATTTTTTTATACTTACCAATGGCCCAGGTGGAGATGGCCCTCCCATGAGTGGGCACTCATACCTCCCAGCTGAATTATTATGTAATACTCTCTTTTACAAAGAATGATGTTGGCGCCAATTCCGTTCACTTCCTGGTGTCTGCGCATGCATGGAGAGTAAATGTATGGAAGGCCAGAGAGGACTTCTAATTTTCGGTTTTGCATGCAAATTTTGGGTATTGGGTGTGAGGGGGGGGAGTGGGGGGGGGGAGAAGTTGTGTTTGGCCCTATCTACTTTTGAGTTAGCACCAGCCAAGCTAAGTCTGGGCCATTGGTAAGTATAAAAAATATAAATATTTTTTTAATTTTTAATTTTTCGTTGTCGAATCTGTAAATTTTACCCCGTTTTGATGAAAAAACTATTGTTTCAAAAGGAAAAAATGTCAAGAACGTCGACGTTAAACCTCAAGAAGCTGTTAGAAGCATTTGTCTTTTAGGTACATTCAAAGCTTTGATGTTCTGAAATTTTGAACCGCCTGTGTAATAATCAAGACTGTTCGACAGTTGCGAAGTTCGCAACTGCCGACCAGTCTTGATTATTACACTGACAGTTCAAAAGTTCAGAACATCAAAGCTTTGAATATACCTAAAAGAGGATTGTCTTCGTTGTTTACTTGAGGTAGGTCAACTGACTTGAACTTCATTTTTAACGACTTCAAAGAGAGAGGGGAGGGGAGGTGGGGGGGGGGGGGGGGTCATCCAGGTACGATTAATTGATTATTATTGATTGTTTGGGACAATTAATCGATTCCTAAATTCAAAAGCTTTATTCTAAAATTTAATTAAAAAATAGTAAAAGAAAATAGTACAAAATCTTTTGCACTATTTGGGGGGGGGGGGGGGGGGGGGGCGGTGGCATTGCCGTTGCGGTAACCGGTTCTCGTAAGATCACTGAAGTTAAGCAACATCGAGCCCTGTTAATCCTCAGATGGGTGACCGTCTGAGCGAGATTGATTTGGATTCCTGCGCTGTGTCCTTGGGCAAGGCACTTAACCCCCATTGTCCACATGGGGGCAAGATGATGCCGTTTTCTAAGGCGTACTGCACGTCGATGAAGTGCATGCCTTCAACCAATCTAACCTTGCCCTGTGCTGCAGTGCGGAGTTACGATGTTGGGGAGTTGGCAGCTGCTCATCTTTGCCTCAGTGGTTCTCTCCAGGTACTCCGGCTTCCTCCACCCGTACTGTCACGGTCATGATTAGCCAATTGTGCATAAGTATGTGACCTTAAACACCAATAAATAACACTATTTGGTTTACAGAAAAATAAAGCAGAAATACTTACCAGTTAGTCCAAAACAGAGTTTAACCCTTTACCCAACGTAACGGCCAAAACCGGCCAGCGCTATTCTCAAAAATTGCCAATTAATTTCATTATTTTTTTCATTTTTTTGTCTCAAAAACATAGGTTATGACACCTCATTGGAACGAGCTCGTTGAGCTCGTTCCAATGAGGGGTCATAACCTATGTTTTTGAGACAAAAAATGAAAAAAATGAGTTATTCGAGAATTTTTTTTGCATGTGTCGTCTGCTTTTCATGTTAGGTAAAGGGTTAATAGAATCCAGTAATCCAGTGATAATGAAACTCTCTGGCTGGTATTATAATGTTCAAGAATGTGTCTGCAGATACTGTATCCAATAACTTGTACTGAAATGTTTGCTCAAATATTCAGCAGTCTCCAATAAATTCCAATAAAGCATTCAACAAAATTATAACAGAATTAATATCCAACAAGTATTGATTCCACAGGTAGTTTGTAAATAATCCAGTTGAATTCTGGTTTTCCAGGGAGTAAATTCTGGTTCACACAATAATAAATTCTCTTCCAATTTTGGAAACACTTCTCCAATACAATATGATGCTCTGATCACAAAATGGTATTCTGTAGAATATATATTAAACTCGGCTGCTATCTGTACTATTAAAAAAAAGTAGGGGATATTTGATAAAAGTGAGATATATGAAGAAATATATTTATATTTTCATCAAAAAGACAGTTGAGGCATTGCACTGTTAACATCTGGTGAATGATTTCAGCGATAGTTGGGTGTCTGACAAGCACACATTACACGCATTGAGCTGTAAAAGACATGGATGGTCAGTCAGAGAATATACCACATTCAGTCCAAGACCCCAATACCTTGTAAATCATCCTCGATTCATGAGACAAGTGCATATCCGACGTGGCTTTGTCCTCACCAGACGTCCAATATCAGCTTGACTGATGTTATTCCATTAATCCTTCAGCGGCAAGTTCCGGACATTGGTAAGGGACTGTTGGCATTGTCATAGGGCACCTGCCAAGCATATCCCAGATGTGCTTGATTGATGAAAGGTCTGGACATAGTGCTGGCCAAGGCAGTGTAGTGATATTCTGCTCCTGGAGGAACACGGGGTCCTGTGTGCTCTTGCATTGTCATCTTGGAAAATGAATTGACGGCTGACACGTCGCACAAATGGCACCACATGAGCTGCAGACATGTTGTCACGGTAGTACTGCCCTGTGACATGCCCTTGGATGACAAGTAGTGCTGTTCTGCTTGTCATGGTTATGCCTCCCACACCATAACTGATCTACCACCAAAACGATCGTGTTACCTAATGGTTACGGTCATGGTATCGTTCATTCCGCCGCCTCCACACTCGTTTTGCCTGTCATGAAAGTCGTGAGTGAACCTTGATTCACTGGAAAACATGATGTTGCTGCCCTGACGATTGTCCCAGTGCTGTTGTGCTCCACACCAATTACACCTTGCTGTGATGGTATGTTCAGTCAAACATGGAATTTTTCAAGGTCGTCGAGCTTACAAATTAGAAACTTTGTTGGCAGTTTCATATAATCTGACTACTGACTCGCACATCTGTCACTTGGTGCAGCTGCTGTCCAATTTTTGAGGCACTTTGATGGCGGTTACGAAATGCTGTGGTTGGGATGAAATGATCCTGGTTAGCAGTTGTTGCCCTGGACGACCTGATTGATGTCTGTCATCAACATTGCCTGTCTGACAGTATCGTAACCACAACCTGCTAATCACCGATTAAGTAACGTTGAGAAGTTGAGCCACTGCAGTCTGTCTGTTGCCAGCTGCCAACATGTCAGTGGCACGTAAACGTTGATCATGTGTCAGTCCTTGCGTACCTCAAAAGTTACGTTTCCACCACACACTATTGATGAACAAGTTTATACCAAGAAAAGAATGATGAGACTTCTGAAAAAGCCTGTCTGGTACAAATGAAAATTTCAAAATGTACCCACAGACAATAACATGGTGCTTGTACGAAAAACCTGCACAACGTTTTTGTGGGCAAGTGACATTCATGAGCCACACTAAACTTGGGAACATATTGATATGTCCAATCACACGTATCCAATACCATTTTCCAAAAATATGAACGCCAAAAATATCCCCTACTTTTCTTGAATAGTATATAATAATGCACTGTCCTGTAATAATAATCTCCAATGTTCATTGAATGCTGAATGCACAAATGGTAGTCACTATTCAGTGCTGTATGAGATGAATGAGTTGAAGTTGATTGACAGAGGTTATTTTATACATGCAGACATCAAAGAGAAAGTTCTAAAAGAGAAATTTCTCCAATCTTCTTTTGTTCCACTAATTTCAGATTGGCTTACCTCATGAAGTTTCGGATGATTCTGTCTAATTTCAAATAAACTAGTGTGACCCAAATAAACAATTAGTGAGCTAAAATAGGTCCTATTCAAGAATATTTGTAATTTGTAAACATGTTGATAGGTACATTCAAAGGTCACACAGTGCAAATAAGTGAACACACTAGTCAGAGTCTGCTTATTAGCTCACCTGACTGAAAGTCAGGGGGGTGAGCTATTCTGATCACTTTTTGTCTGTCGTGCGTCGTCTGTCGTGCGCCGTCTGTCGTACGTCATGAAGGTGGTGTTTGGGTCATTTTCTCCAAGCCACTGGCTGCAGTTCATTGAAAATTCACATGAGTAGCGGTTATATAGGGGCATTTGGGTTTCTCTTCAAATTGGGTTTCTGCTCATATTGTGGAGGGGGTGGGACCAAAATGCACAAAATTTTAAAAAATCTTCTTCTCATGAACCAGCTGTAGCAGAGACTTGATATTTGGTATGCAGCTTCCATTTGAGGAGAAGACTCAAGTTTGTTCAAGACAAGTTTGACGGGCAATATTTGCCTTTCTTCTAAGAAGAATTCAAGAATTTCTGTTTTCTGAATTGAGAGGCTAATTTGAACCAAATTTAATATGAGGTATTATTGGGTTATAAGTACTTGATTTATTCCAAAAAATTTTTTTCCTGCAGTCCTGTGGAAACCTCAGGAGCCAAAAATAGAAGAAAACGTCCATATCTCCAGAACTGCATTGCACTAAGAATTTTTATTTGGTGTGAGGCTTCCTTGGGACCAACAGAAAGGAATGGTAGAAAAAGATTGCCATCGGTTTTGTCATAAAGTACTTTTTCGGGACTTTTGAAAAAATGCCGAGTCAGCATTTTTTAACACTGTGGGCAATGGGAAAAAATTAAAGAATTGTTTGCTTCCAAACCACTGCTCCAAAAGCTTTCATATTTTACATATAACATCTTTGGAACATTGATTCCCATATTTGTTGAAATCAAATCCCTTGGTCCATATTTGGGTTCCCTATGGGAGCCCAAATGTTCAAATTAGTGCAGTATGCGGAATAGTCTTTAAAAGTCTTCTTCAGATCTACCAATAAGAATCTTTTGATATTAGGTATGCAGCATGCTTAGGGGGGTGAGATTCAAGTTTGTTCAAGCCAAGTCCCTGGGTTCATATTTAGGCTGAAAATTTGGGGCCTTGGTCTGGACTTTTTTGGACCAAAATCCAGAAATGAGTTTTCTGGTTTTTTATGCGTTTCGGTGAATTTTAAGACAAAATTTTTTTTTTTTGTACACCGAAAATTTGAGGTCCGGGTGAGACTTAGAAATTTTGGACCAAAATTAGTTTTTTTTGTTTTTTTATGCGTTCTGGTCAATTTTAAGACAAAATTTTTTATTTTTTTTACACTGAAAATTTGGGGTTTGGGTGGGACTTGGAAAATTTTGGACCAAAATCCGGAAATGAGTTTTTTTGTTTTTATGCATTTTGGTAAATTTTAAGACCAAATTTTTTTTTTTTTACACTGAAAATTTGGGATCTGGGTGGGACTTAGAAATTTTGGACCAAATTCCGGAAATTAGTTTTTTTGGTTTTTATGCGTTTTGGTAAATTTTAAGATGAAAAAAAATTTTAGTCTGAAAATATTTTGTTTGGGACTTTTCCGAACAAAAATAAAAAAAAAAAATCAGTTTTTTATGCGTTTATCTCAATTTTGGAACGTAAAAGTGCAGTAATTGAAAATAGAAGGAAAATCCTGTGTATATTGTGTGGGCAAAATCGCTTCATCTAGTTGGTATATGCTTTTCTTAGGATGGGCATATGCCACTTATTGAAGTCAAGTCCCTGGTTTGATATTTAGACGACCATGTCAGGTGAGCGCCCTCAGGTCCCCTGTGGCCTCTTGTTCTAATTAAAAGAATAATTTTCGAAATAGTAATTGTTTATAATTTTTACCCAGAGTCATATCAATTCTGATATTTTAATTATGGTACATGTGCATGTATACAAGTTCCTTCTACATGTCATGATCAGTTTGGTACCACTGTGGATGATAAAAGACAAAAATTAGAACACAATTTTGAACTGGCTTTTCTAAATACACTGTTTTTATGGAACATTGCATGTGCAATATACATTCTTCAAAATTATTTTCATATGTTTGTTCTCTTTTTTTTTTTTACAGATTTTATGCAAGGTGCCGACTGTTGGGATGTGAAACATATTAGTGGAGCAATTGTTTTTTCACATAACAAAACAGACCATAGTTTATATACAGATGGCAAAGCATGTGAATTGACATTTAAAGCCGAATATAAAGGCTGGAGATTAATGCTAAGAATTTTAGAGTTAGATATACCAGACAGAAATAAACGTGGAATTTGCAATGATGTTCTTTATATTTATGATGGTATATATTCTGGTCAGCAAGGAATGGTGAGTTCAAGTTTGACTGTTAAGCCATTTATGTTATGATAGCCGATGGGATATGTACAATTCTAGGGATTTTTTTGGGTGTCTGCAGAGGTTGAATATGGGACCCTTTCCCAATGACATTTGGGCACAATTTCCAATCTCAGTCCCCACTTTAAGAAAATCTACATGCACAAATAGTGATCTGAACTGGGTGCTCATAAGACCACACAGTACAAGAGGACGGATTGTACATTAAATTTAAATTGCATGCTTAACAAAGTCTCTTAATTCAAAGGCAAATCCCCAATTGCTTGCTTAACAAAGTCTCTTAATTCAAAGGCAAATCCCCATTCAAACAAACATTTCCTGCACAATTGGTGTTTCTAAGGCCTTATGACCACCCAGTTCAGGACACAACTCTTGTATTAAATTTAAATTGTTTACTTAGTGAAGCATACAAAGTGTCTGAATTCAAAGCAGGGAACGACCTGGGCATGCACCAGTGCGTATTTGGTTCTGAGACATCAGGACCTGGCTCTTAAATCTCAGAAATAGGCTTCTCAGTTGCCGCGTAACTTCTCAGATCATATTTTGATATTCTTTCAATGGATAATCGAGAGAGCCACTCTTACATGTATTATATATGTGATTATCATTTATCATTGTTGTAGAGTGCTTAAGTTAATACTTCAAGTTTTAATTACCAAGAATTAATCTTCACTGTGGTTTCTGATCAAGTCTTGGCTGCCTAAATAGGCAGCCAAGACTTGATCAGAAACCACAGTGAAGATTAATGTTTGCTATAGTGTACTAAATAAAAATGATGAGAGCTATTACATACTTGCAGTGTGTGTTACAAACAGCAGTGTGACTCCGTAAATTGAAATCTGGCGCATGAATTGAAAAAATAGGCTCCGAGGCTAGAGCGTATTTTAAATAGTCCTGATCGGTCCCTGCAAAGTCAAATGAAAAGTAGTTCTTTAATAGTATGACTAATATAGTTTAATAGAGACTACAGAATCTAGGGTGAACATGATTCCATGTGACTATTTGTTTTAAAACTTACTTGTAGTATACATGCAGTTGCTTACATGTAGGTATCAGTCGTAATGTTTTTTGTTCAGTTCTGGCATAAAATTTCTTTGTATGTTTCTTCCCACTTGTAGTATGCATGCAGTTGCTTAGGTATCGGTTGTTCTTTGTTCAATTCGGGTTTAAAATTCCTTTGTATGTTTCTTCCCCTCCAAAACAAATTCCCAGTTGGAGCCCTCATGACACAAATTTTCACAATGGCATGGGCCCTGGGCCCTTTTCCAAAGAGGGCAGAAGAATCCTTGATAATACACAAACTGTTTACATGTAGATGCCCACCCTTCTTCCACTCTGTCAGAGGAGTTTGCATGAAAAGAATAAAATCACCTGCAGCCCAAAAAATTAAAATATATTCTCATTCACTCACTTTCTGTCTATTCGAGTCAGCAAGGAATGATGAGTTTAAGTTTGCCTGTTGAGCCTTTTATGTTATGGTGTCTCATAGAAGACAGTACAGTGATTACACAGCTTGTCTTTTATCGTGTTCTAATCATGATTTGATCGCAACACACCAGAGCTGAAACAGTTAAAGGTTTTTCTTGATTGATTAATCATATGGATTAAGGCCACACAAAAGTAGATCTTCTGTTTCTCAGGCCATTATTTGTGAAATTGCATGCGGGCGAGCGGTTTTTTATTTTATTTTTTATTTCAGTAATTACTTTTTTGCCATCAAAAGTTCATGTTCTTGGTTCAAGTTTTAGGCCTCATAATCTACAAATAGGGTGGTGGTGTATTTCATCCCTTGAGTGCAAGAAGACTTTGCAATGCTAAAGCATTGCAAAGCCTTCTTGCACTCAAGGGACAAATTCATCAGTTTTTTTATCTTGGGTAAAATATCAGACATAAACCATTTAATTTTTATTTTTTTTAAGTTTAAATTGGTTATAAAAAGAGAGCATGCGGCAGCGAAAAGGACCATGCGAGAGGGCCTGAGAAACTGATTTGTTATTTTTTTAGGCCTAACACTGGTTAACCGATTAATCACTTGACTTGCCCTAGTAGGTAGATGAATAATTGCTGTACCTTTGGTGATTTACAGAATTAACTTTTTACCCAATGCAAGGGGAAGAACCCCTCAGCGCTATATACAACAATCTCCATTCCACTTTTATTGTTTTCAATTTCTTGTCTCAAAAATATAGCTTATGACCCTTCAGTGGAACGAGCTCTTTGAGCTCATTCCAAAGAGTGGTCATAAGCTATGTTTTTGAGATTTAAATGGAAAGTTTTTCACTAATTCAAGAATTTACTTTGCAAGTATCGACTGTAACCCGCATTGGATAAAGGGTTAAGAATGTTCATTTCCAGCTACTGATACAGTATAATGGTCATGCAAGTCAACAAGTATGTCAGAAGGTAACTTGCATGCTTTACTCTGTCGCCTGTAAATGATGTGAGTCAGTGTGACAATGTTTGCCTGTTTTGGAGCAAGTTTGTTCCTTTGTTAACCCATCGAATATACAGTTAAAACTAGAAGTCCTGTCACGAATAGTGCGCTTATGTAGGCTTAATTGCGCGTTGAAATTGCGCGCATTTGCCATATCGAATGGCATCCAAAGCACGGCAGGTTCTCCTGGTTACTCATAGCAAACACATGCAATGTTTCTGCCAATGGACCTCCGGGTTACCCGGAGGTCCATTGGCTGAAACATTGCTTGTGCGCAGGCATCCAAAGCACGGCAGGTTCTCCTGGTTACTCATAGCAAACACATGCAGTGTTTCTGCCAATGGACCTCCGGGTTACCCAGAGGTCCATTGGCTGAAACATTGCTTGTGCTCAGGCCATATGTACAGAATTTGATAGCTTTACTTGGGCCATAACGTGTGCATTAACGCGCATATCAACGTGCTATTTGTGCGCATTTCATGACAGGACTTTTAGTTTTAACTAAACAGTAGTTCAAAAGTAACGGTTAATCGATCAATTACTTTTTTGGTCGATCAAGATGTTGATCATTGGTTAATCGATTAATCGATTAACCGTTTCAGCTCTACAACACACTCACACTACTGACACCAGTGGGTCGAAATTTCCTAAATGAAATAATATATAATCAAGCAGCTAAAAATATACAAATGAAAATAGCATCTCGGATTCAATTTTCTTGCATTTCTTTTTCGACAGGTGAGACCCTACATTGATACAGTGAGGAAAGATTACGGCAAATTCTGACTGGATGGATCTCTGTCCTCTTTTGTGATGACAGTAATTCATGTACAGTACACAGACTATTTAGATACTCAGCCACATTCCACTGTATTAGTGGAGCTTCAAGATGGGCGATATTGGAATTTTGAGTTCAGAATCGGCTTCGGTTTTTTTAAGGGGGAGGGGTGTCGCTGTCTTCTTCTGTGATGACAGTAATGTATGCAGTATTGGTTCAGTATTTGGTACAGAACGGCTGCCGTGGACTGGTTACTTTCCACCGTTGGGCAATATTTCCACAGACATAATATTAGATTCCAAACACTAATTAAAGGAATAATCATCAAAAGTTTAATTAATGAAATACTGAGTGCAACCCAGGTGCTTCATTAATTAACATTTTGCTGCTGCTGATTTTTATTACCTGCTAAACACACATGTAGACATCATGCGTGAATTATGACCAGTCCACGGCAGCTATACTGTATCTGACCTCACTGAGACTTGACGATAGTACCAAAGAGGAATTCACATCAGGAAAAACAGAATAAGTTGTTGTGGTATCATTCTACCACAAGGCTATAAATGACACTGCCAATGAGCTCAACAGTGGCATTTTTTATGACCACAAATCATATCTACAGTAATCTTGTTTGTGACTTGTCCTAAAGGCACCTTAATGTTTAAAGACCTATTTCAGGCTTTTGCGATCTCAGAGCATGTACCCTGACAATGCCATCTTTAGGAGGTCCCGCTGACATTAGACAAAACACCTTTCAGTGATTTCTAGTCAGGTCTTGGTTGCCTTAAATTGGTAAACAATTGGACATGTGCAGTCTGTATTCTAGTGGAAATTCAGGACAGTTGTCCAATACATTGAGGGTTAACAAAACTGAAAAAAAAATCAGTCACTTCTTTCATGAAAAAGAACCTTTCAGCTGTTATCAGGTCTCAACAGGGACTTAAATAGCGAATGTAGGAAAATTTGAAAATTCAGATGGTATCGGTATTCAACGATTGGTTTGGTTCGGTTCTTCGGTGTACCCATGGTATAGTGGTCGCACTGCACATGCCTTAATACTGTTAACAGCATAGTTATTTGGACGTGTTTCCATACAATCAAATTTCTTTTAATGTGAAATACCCACTGCAATCATGATATATTTCCAAATTGATATTTTTAGTCAAATTGTGACGAACTCAAACTCGACTTATAGTTTGATGAATGGCTGGCTGGCCTTCGTAAACAATTGGTTTCCGGATGATAACTTGATAATGGTTCAACCCATGTTCATGAAACTTCAAAGGTAGGTTGGTATCGGTAAGGAAGAACCCTATTAATTTTGAACTTGCTTGGTCAAAGGTCAAGGTCACAGTGACCTGAAACATAGTAAATTGTAAACAATTGGTTTCTGGATGATAACTTGACTACGCTTCAACCCACATTCATGAAACTTCATATGTAGGTTGGCCTTTGTGAGAGGATGAATATTGTTTATTTTGGACTCACTAGGCCAAAGGTCAAGGTCACAGTGACCATGAACATAGTAAATCAAAACAATTGGTTTCCGGATAATAACTTGATAATGGTTTGACCCATGTTCATCAAACTTCATAGTTAGGTTGGCATCAGTGAGAGGAAGAACCCTACTTATCTTGGACTCGCTAGGTGAAAGGTCAAGGTCACAGTGACCTTCAGCATTGTAAATCATAAACAATTGGTTTCCGGATGATAACTTGATAATGTTTTGACCCACATTCATGAAACTTCATAGGTAGGTTGGCATCAGTGAGAGGAAGAACCTTTTTATTTTGGACTTGCTAGTTTAAAGGTCAAGGTCACAGTGACCTTCAACATAGTAAATCGTAAACAATTGGTTTCCGGACGATAACTTGATAATGGTTTGACCCACATTCATAAAACTTCATAGGTAGGTTGGCCTAGGTGAGTGAGTGGAAGACCCCTATTTATTTTGGACTCACTAGGGCAAAGGCCAAAGTCACAGTGACCTTGAACATAATAAAGTGTAAACAATTTGTTTCCTTTTGATAATTTGATAATGGTTCCACCTATGTTCATAAAACTTCATAGGTAGGTTGGCATTGGTGCAAGAAAGAGCCCTATTTATTTCGGAATCACGAGGTCAAAGGTCAAGGTCACAGTGACCCTTCACATATTAAATTGTAAACAATTGGTTTCCGGACGTTAAGTTGATAATGATTAAACCCACTTTTGTGCTGTCTCAACTCAATATTGGATCGGTGAACCTATCTTCATTTTTTTAGAATGTCATGTCTTACAGTTATAGGCCTTTAGATTGTCCCAGTTTCACACTGTTTACAGGTGTACCCAAATTAGAGAACGTGTGACGACATCAAGAAAATTGCCTCTTCTACATTTGAGAATAACTTCCATCGTAATATGACACAAAACACAAGAAAAGCACGGCAAAAAAATATAACAGGATAACACTATTATTTCTGATTAATTAACCTAAAAGCACCTTAAATTAATGTGCCCAAATTAGGGCTAAATGGTGTGCCCAAAATAAATTAATTTAAATGCCTGCACAGTTAAAACATTCTACATTTATTTTCTTTCAGAAAGAGGCTGGTGGAAATGGAGGATTGTGTGGGGATATTTTACCATCAACACTGTATTCTTCTGGAGAGTATCTGACAACACATTTCAGGTTATTTGAATAAACTTGAATAAATTGAGCCTTCAGATGGGCAGATCGTGGAATTAAAATACGGGGTGGGGGGGGGGGGAGGGGGGGGGGACTGATGTGATCTGACAGAGACCTAGCATCAGTCATGAAGGCAACTGCTGCACATGCCGAAGGAACATGCATTTGAGTGTGGGGGGGGGGGGGAGCATCTCCCCCCTCCCCCCCCCCACCCCAAAATTTTTTGATTTTCAGGTACTCTGAGGTGGCTTCTAAATGCATTCTGGCCTCCAATTGAATATGATGAAAGGAAATTCAAAACACACATTTTTCGTTGTAAACGTTAAAGTTATCAAACCATACATCACATACACTGTCACATACTGCTTTTGGCCATATAGCTAGTCTGTCGTGGACAAAATATGACAGTCACCTATTTGTGAAAGTGACTTTTGCGAATAGGTGACTGTCATATTTTGTTCATGACAGATTAGTGATCTTTGACATCATGGGAACACATTCGTCAGAAACACAGAAACAAGAAAC
Source organism: Pictodentalium vernedei (assembly GCA_031216915.1). NCBI lineage: Eukaryota > Metazoa > Mollusca > Scaphopoda > Dentaliida > Dentaliidae > Pictodentalium > Pictodentalium vernedei. The sequence goes on along the minus strand of CM062291.1, from coordinate 7,031,998 downwards.
CTCTTTTACCTAACACATTTTCTGGCTGTTTTATAGCAACAAAAATTTGGGAAACTGTTGGCATTCTTGGTCTATTGGGTCAATATTGCCACTGACTCTTTTGGTGCTGATTTTCAGATTGATTAAATAATGTTAGATTTTTTGACAAATTATGTCACGACTGCTGAGAAGCAGCCATGACATAATTTGAAAAGGAACCCAAGGGATAATAATTTTTTCGGATTTTTGGTATACTTCAAGTAAATGTGTGTGTGTCAGATTGACGGACAAATGCAATCCAGTATACCCCATTTTTTCAGAGAGTGGGGGTATAATAAATTTAAAGATTGTTGTAGGCACTGCGATGTGCCACAGTGAGAACCCGACCGGTCAACTGAACTGACCATTCGCAAATTCGGGCGAATGGCCAGTTGAGTTGACCCGTCGAATGCCAGAAGCCCTCAATAAAATTAGAACTGGGAAACATACACGACTGGAAATATTGGCTCCCCATTAACATTAACTTCAAGTTTGGGGTATGCGATGTTAAAATAATGATACAAGGAACGTACCATTTCTTCGGCCTTGTGGTGACAAAATATTCTTTTATACTTCGCTTCATTGCGTCCTGCTTTCGACTATCGATTTTGCAGTGGATACTTGCAGACGTGACTGTCATCAGTTCTATAAATAACCGATATTCTGTGAATTCTAAAAGAGGATCATGTCCCTTATTTAGCATGTGATGTCATTAGTTAAGGAGGGGCGTTATAGGACAAGAATGTGTGGAATAAGAGCATGACTTTTTTTAGTTGGCCCGGGGAGGGGGGACTAGTCCCCACCCCCCCCCCCCCCCCCCCCCCTCCCCCCACCACCACCACCCACCACCCCCACCCCCTCTGGATCCACCCTTGCTTCATATATATTTTTGTTTTTCCTATGCATTTGTATATGTACATATTGAATGACCGGTACAAAGGGTATCTGATGTTTTTAAAAATTTGATTAGCTGTTTCCCTTTTGGCTTTCAAAAAGTGATGAGAAATAGTGAATAGAAGGCCAGTATGAAAGAAAAATGGTTAGCAATTGAACACTTTTGTATAGCATTTTGCAATGTAGATCCAGTTATCAAGCATCCTGGTATGTGTAGGAAATGTGGAGAGTGGATTACTGTTAACTCTTAGCACACTGATGTCAAAATACCAGAATTTTAAATCGGAATTTTTCCAATAATGCAACTTTGAATTTAACCAATTCAGTCTTGTAACAGAGCTTTATGAGCTCTCTCAAACAAAATTGAAATGGTTAGGCCCCAAAAAGTAGATCTTCTGTTTCTCAGGCCATTTTTTGTAAAATTGCGGGCAGGCGGTTTTTAGCTCACCTTCACAAAGTCGAGCTGAGCTAATCTAATCGCTCTCCGTTCATCGTCTGTCAACACCAAGTTTTGGTCTTCTCAAAAAAAAACACTGGGCCAATTCAAGTGAATGTTTGTGTGAGTGATGGTCATTGCATTTTTGTTCAACTCAACATGCCCAGCCCCATAGGGAGGGTGGGGGAAATTGCTCCAAAGTATTTTTAAAATCTTCTTCTTAGAATCAAATTTGTTAAAACGAAGTTCATGCAGCAATATTTGGCTTTGTAATGGGAGAGGTAAGATTTTTTACCCTGCCCAAAATTTCTATATTTTTATACTATAAACCAATGGCCCAGACTAACTGGTGCAAACTCAAAGTTGTTAAGGGCCAACACAAATTTTGAACCCCCAAATCCCCAAAATTTGCTTGCAAAACCGAAAATTAAAAGTCTTGTCTGGTCCTCCATACTTTTACTCTCCATGCATGCGCAGCCATCAGGAAGTGACCGGAATTGGTGCAAACACCATCTTCGTTTAGCCCTAAAGTCAGCAACAATGAACTGACATCTGTGCTTTAAAATCTCCTTTTTTGAGGATGCCAGACACAAATCAGTGCAAGAATTGGTGGATCCAAGGCTGCCATTGGGTGATGGAAGTGTTCAACAGTGGTTTTAGACGTTCAGGGATGTAACTTTATAATAATTATAAAATTATTTTATGTTTCCCAATTTAGGGACATACGCCTGATGTCATCATTTTTAGTCCCCTACCGGCATCGCCGGAGGGGACTATAAGTTTGCACTCTGTCCATGCGTCAGTCTGTCAGTCCGTCAGTCTGTCAGTCACACTTGAGTTTTCCAGACTTTTTTTTGGAAACGCTTCAACAGAATGATTTAATTTTTGGTAACCTACAATAGAACGATGACTTACAGATCAAGTTTCATTTGCACTCTGTCCATCCGTCAGTCTGTCAGTCACACTTTAGTTTTCCAGACTTTTATGGAAATGCTTCAACCGAATGATTTCATTCTTGGTAACCTACTATAGAACGATGACATACAGATCAAGTTTCAGTTTCATGCTGATTGCATTATTCTTGTGTAAGTTATGGGCCTTGGAAATATGGAAAAGTGCCAAAATATCAGTTTTCCGGACTTTTTTAGCTCACCTGACTTTCAGTCAGGAGAGCTATAGTGATCACTCACCGTCCGGCGTCCGGCGTCCGTGAACATGGTGTTTGCGTCTTCTCCTCCCAAACCGCTGAACCAATTTAATTGATATTTGAGATAATAGTTTGTTATGACATCGCAATTTGATTTTGTTCAAATCAAGTTGCCCCACCCGTGGGTAGGGCCACACCCAAAAAGTGTGCTGAAATCTTAAAAAATCTTCTTCTCATGAACCAGCAGTAGCAGAGACTTGATATTTGGTATGCAGCTTCCTTTTGAGATGTAGACTCAGATTTGTTCAAGAGAAGTTTGTGGGGCTATACTTGGCGTTGTTATGGGAGGGGCAAAATTTTTGGCCCCGCCCAAAATTTCTATTTTCCAAACCGAGAGGCTGATTTGAACCAAATTTTATGTGAGGGCTTATTGGGTCATAAGTACCTAATTTATGCTGATTTTTTTTTCCCCGTAGCCCCATGGGAACTGCAGGAGCTAAAAGTAGAAAAAAATTAAAACGCCCATATCTCCAAAACTGCACGGCACCGAGAATTTTTATGTGGTGTGAAGCTTCCTTAGGACCAACAGAAAGAATTGGTAAAAAAAATTGCCATCGGTTTTATCATAGGGTACAGTTTCGGGACATTGAAAAAGTGCTGAGTCAGCACTTTTTAACACTGTAGGCAATGGGAAAAACATTAAAAAATCTTCTTCTCCAGATCCAGCAGGCAGAATCTTTTGATATTTGGTATGCAACATTGGAGGGTGGATCTGATTCAAGTTTGTTCAAATCAGCCCCCTGGGTTCATATTTGGGCTCAGTATAGGAGCCCGATTTCGAACTTAGTGCATTTCAGGCAAATTTCTTAAAAAATCTTCTTCTCCAGATCCAGCAGGCAGAATCTTTTGATATTTGGTATGCAACATTGTGGGGTGGATCTGATTCAAGTTTGTTCAAATCGGCCCCCTGGGTTTATATTTGGGCTCAGTATAGGAGCCCAAATTTGAACTTGCTGCATTTCAGGCAAATTTCTTTGAAAATCTTCTTCTCCAGATCCAGCAGGCAGAATCTTTTGATATTGGGTATGCAACATTGTGGGGTGGATCTGATTCATGTTTGTTCAAATCGGCCCCTTGGGTTTATATTTGGGCTCAGTATAGGAGCCCAAATTTGAACTTAGTGCATTTCAGGCAAATTTCTTTGAAAATCTTCTTCTCAAGATCCAGCAGGCAGAATCTTTTGATATTGGGTATGCAACATTGTGGGGGTGGATCTGATTCAAGTTTGTTCAAATCGGCCCCTTGGGTTTATATTTGGGCTCAGTATAGGAGCCCAAATTTGAACTTAGTGCATTTCAGGCAAATTTCTTTGAAAATCTTCTTCTCAAGATCCAGCAGGCAGAATCTTTTGATATTGGTATGCAACATTGTGGGGTCGATCTGATTCAAGTTTGTTCAAATCGGCCCCTTGGGTTTATATTTGGGCTCAGTATAGGAGCCCAAATTTGAACTTAGTGCATTTCAGGCAAATTTCTTAAAAAATCTTCTTCTCCAGATCCAGCAGACAGAATCTTTTGATATTTGGTATGCAACATTGTGGGGTGGATCTGATTCTATTTTGTTCAAATCGGCTCCCTAGATTCATATTTGGGCTCACTATAGAAGCTCGAATTTGAACTTAGTGCATTTCAGGCAAATTTCTTCAAAAATCTTCTTCTCCAGATCCTGCAGGCAGAATCTTTTGATATTTGGTATGCAACATTGTGGGGTGGATCTGATTCCAGTTTGTTCAAATCGGCCACCTGGATTCATATTTGGGCTCACTATAGAAGCCCAAATTCGAACTTAGTGCATTTCAGGCAAATTTCTTTGAAAATCTTCTTCGCAAGATCCAGCAGGCAGAATCTTGTGATATTTGGTATGCAGCATCCTTAGGGGGGTGAGATTCAAGTTTGTTCAAGCCATGTCCCTAGGTCCATATTTGGGCTCACTGTGGGAGCTTGAATTGTAACTTTGTTCGAAATGAGGAATTTTCTTAAAAAATCTTCTTCTTCAGATCCAGCAGTCGGAATGGTTTGATATGTGGTGAGTAGCATCCTTGGGGGGGAGGGGTGATTCAAGTGTGTTAAAGCCAAGTCCATGGGTCCATATTTGGGCTCCCTGTGGGAGCCCAAATTATAACTTAGTCAATATGAGGAATTTTTCTTTAAAAATCTTCTTCTTCAGATTCAGCAGTTGGAATGTTTTGATATTTGGCATGGAGCAACCTTAGGGGGCTGAGATTCAAGTTTGTTCAAGCCAAGTCCCTTGGTTCATATTTGGGCTCACTATGGGAGCCTGAATGACAACTTAGTTCAAAATGAGGAATTTTCTTTAAAAATCCTCAGATCCAGCAGATGAATGCTTTTGATATTTTTTATGCAGCATCCTTAGGGGGGTAAGATTCAAGTTTGTTCAAGCCATGTCCCTAGGTCCATATTTGGGCTGATTGTGGGAGCTCGAATTGTAACTTGGTTCAAAATGAGGAATTTTCTTTAAAAATCTTCTTCTTCAGATCCAGCAGTCGGAATGTTTTGATATTTGGTGTGCAGAATCCTTAGGGGAGTGAGATTCAGGTTTGTTAAAGCCAAGTCCCTGGGTTCATATATGGGCTCCCTGTGGGAGCCCGAATTATGACTTAGTTCAGTATGAGGAATATTCTTTAAAAATCTTTTTTTAGATCCACTGGTCAGAATATTTGGATATTTGGTTTCAGCTTTTCTTAGGAGGAGCAGATGCAACTTGTGGAAATCAATTCTCTGGGTTGATATTTAGGCTACCATGTCAGGTGAGCGCCCTCAGGCCCCCTGGGGCCTCTTGTTTGGAAACTCTTCAACAGAATTCATGCTGATCACATCTAGGTTATAACATTTGTATAATTATTAATGCTCATTAGTCTGGTAGGGGACATTGTATTGCTTCATCGATACGTCAGCTCTTGTTGATAACGATTATTCCACTGTTTGTTAAGTATTCCTTCCCTATCCTTCCATGAACCCTTCCTGTTAAACTCTTAAGCTTTTTGACTATTTTTTTTGAAATTTTTTATTAAATTTCTTTGGAGTTTAACATGTATTACAGAATATTTATTTTGTCTTTCCCCATTGTTACGTCCTCAGCCTAGGGGTGTTAGGTCGTTTAGTCTTGCATCTTTTATCCGATGTATCGTTTTTTCTTTGTATTAAGATCTAGCTTTGCATATTAGTCCAGGCACATTAAACATAAAAATGAGAAAGTAAGGAAAAAAATCGGAGAAAGCTGATTTTTTTATATGTTTCCGGGACACACATTGCGGATAAAGTGTGAAAAGTCCCCGCGAATCCGAGTTGAGCTTTTTTAGTTATAGCGTTTTTTTCATGAAAAAAAAAATTAAAAAAAATATTCGACCCAGCTCCATATTTCTCATTCTTATTCGCCTTAGTAGGGTGAGAATCATAAATATCGTGCTGAATTGTATTGAGAATACATATCCCCAACAGAAAATGCCAACTTTGTACCAATCTTCACACTCAATGGTGAAATATTCACGAAAATGTACAAAATTACGAAAAAAAATTTATTGTTTTCATACACACAACGGTACACAACGTCCATTAAATCAAATCTACGACTACTTTGGGAGTTAAATTATATAGCAAAAATTGCAGAAAAGCAGTGGCTTTATAATGATATATAACAATAGTCATTTATTCCATAATGAACTGGTGAAACGTGTGAAATATTAACCAAACCTCCTAAACTCAAATTCAAACGGCATCGACTTTTCTCATTCAAATACCGTATTATAGCATCATTGTTTCAATTTCCATGTTCGATTAAATCACATAATGTGGTGTTCGCCTACACTCAAGATGCATTGGCATGTAATGTGTGCACGCCCTTGATGTGTACTCATAAACAAATTTGTATTGTACAGACAACGCTCTTTAATTTGATGCAAAATAGCCTTGAACGACTTTCATCAGGAAACGCTGTTTAATTCCGCATTCCAGGTCTTTATGTACAGACAACGCTCTTTAATTTGATGCAAAATAGCCTTGAACGACTTTCATCAGGAAACGCTGTTTAATTCCGCATTCCAGGTCTGTCCATTGCACAATTTGCTCTGTTCAGTATTGGACACTCCGCATTTGATGCCTAGATATTGAAACCAATGATCCCTTGATAGATATATATGTAATTTTGCCTGTTGTTGATTATTAGAGTCTTGTGTTATTTGTAGAACTGATCAGTTATGTTGTTGGCATATCACTTAGCGTTACCTGTTGATACCTTACGGTGACAACGAAGCAGGTCCGCACATTGATATCTGTTCTGTGGTATTGTACTTGAGTTTCTTGTGTCTATCATCTTTTTCTGTTGTGACTTTGGCAATGGATAAATGTATCAAATGTAACGATGAGTTGACCGGCTCGTCCGGAATAACTACACTTGGTGAGCGGGGTATAGAAAAGTTGGTTGCTGTAAGCGTCAAGCTTGGCGATAATCTTTTTGCCGGTTCGAAGAAACCCACAGTTGGTGAGAAAATTCACAAATTCTGCTACAAGAATTATACACGGGAAAGTTCTGTAAGAAAAAGTAAGAGAATGTCTCTAGATGCAGCTGAATCTGACGAAGCTGGTCCATCTATGACAAAAAAATTGCGCTCTGATCAAGATGCTTTCAATTTTAAACTCCATTGTCTGTTCTGTGGAGAATCCGCCGACAAACAAACTCATATACCCGTTCAACGTAGAAGAGAAGTCCACACCGTTGAAACATTGACTTTTGTTGATAGTATCAGAACCCGTTGTTTGAAACGTAGTGATGAATGGGGTGAGTCTGTACTTACTCGGATCGGTCGTGCTATCGATCTAGTGGCCGAGGAAGGTCGGTATCACCATGATTGCTGGACAGGATTTGTCAGAGCTAAGCCTGAGCGAACTCTTTCACGGGGTAGGCCTGTTGCAGACAAGAAAGCACTTGCATTCCATGAATTGTGTACCTTTATGGAGAACAGCGATGAGTGTCAGTTTTCCTTGAGCGAATTGGCAGAGACGTTTGAATCGTATCTTGGTGACGAAGTCGGTTACACAATTAAACATCTTAAAACCAAACTGTTTGAGCATTTCGGTAGTAGAATCTCTATTACAACACTGAGGTCCCTAAAAAATGTTGTCACATTCAGAGATTCATCAGACAAAATACTATATGATTCGTGGTACTCAGACAAATGTACCAATGAAACTGATGAACGTATGCGCATCGTCAAGAAAGCATCGGCTATAGTCCGCGATGATATTCGGTCAGCCATTTACGAGTGTGACGTTTATCCCAAACCCGATTCGTTATCTGTATCTAGTGATCTACTACCCGATACACTCCAAACCTTGTTACAAGGGATTGTTGCTCCGTCGCAGCGTGGGCAAAACATCCAAGCCAACCAGAGACGCGTGACAGCCATAGGTCAGTCTCTAATAAGTTCTTGTCGGCCCCCGTTCATTCTTGTCACCAGTATTATTGTCGGTAGCAGTTTACATACATAGGAAATTCGCATCTCGGGAATTGATCGACATTCTGAATGGACTAATGTTCTCTTCTAGCTACCGGGAAGTTCAACAATACGTTCATTCTGTCATGATAAGCAAAGGTCCGTCGCCTAGACTTGCGAACTTCACACAATTCGTTTTCGATAACGCCGATTGTAATGTGCGCACGCTAGATGGCAAGAATACTTTCCATAGTATGGGAGGCATCGCCTGTATAACTCCAAGCAGAGATCACACAGAAGAGTCTCCGATAAAACGACTAACTGGTGATCATTCGAATATTGGCTCTGGTGAATTCGGGTACATCCCTTTGAAAGGTTACAGTAAACCAAGCAAATCGGGTCTTGACGAAATTGTGATGAAGGATTTATCAACTTTGGGTGAATCTGATCCGAAAAATTTGAAACTCGCAAAAACAGTCGACAGTCTTTGGTCTTTGACGCATGTACTGAGAGTACCTTGCCCATCTTGGGCTGGATATATGCACATTGTCACATCATCAGATGATTATGAAACAAGTGATGTCGAGATACTTCCCTTTATTAATTTTGATCCATCCAACCCGAGCACAATTTACACTGCTCTCATGTTTGCACAAACTGAATGTGAGAAACAGGGACTGAACGTTTGTCCAGTGACGTTTGACCAACCACTTTATATCAAAGCAGTGGAGATTGTGTCTTCGTCAGATAAGTTGACAAAAGTTTTCGTTAGACTCGGCGGCTTCCATATGATTATGTCATATTTAGGGGCAATTGGTTCGATCATGGCTGGTAGCGGCTTGGATGAACTTTGGGGGACTGTTTATGCTGGTGGGTCAATCCATCATTTGATCAGTGGTCATGCATATTCAAGAGCAGTTCGTGCCCATTTGCTAACACAAATTGCCATTACAAAACTTGTGTTTGAAGAAAGCCGAACACTAGATAACATAGACTGCACAGAAGTCAATAAAATATTCTGTGGACTTGCCAGAGGTGACTACAACAGCTGACGCTGTCAGTCAAAAAAGTGTCAACCATCTACTGTCAAAATTACACGAACTGCTCCAGAATGCGTCCGTAGGATGCACAGGAAAGCTTTGGGTACAATACTACGAGCAAATAGGTCTTCTCCAGTTGTTCTTGAGAGCAGAGCGCACAGGCGACTGGGAACTCCACACATATTGTGTTCGCAATATGATTCCAGTATTTCACGCAGGTGGTCATTTTGCATACGCAAAAAGTTCTCATCTCTATTTGCAGCAGATGAATGAGCTAACAGAAATAATACAACAGGATGATTTGAAGTTGTTCACTGAGAAAGGTTACTTTACCATAAGGCGCTCAGATAAATTCTGGGATGGGATATATTCTGATCAGACCATAGAGCAGTGTTTAATGAGAATGTTCAAGCTCCCTGGTGGATTCACACATGGCAGGGGAATAACCGATAGCACTGTTGCGAAATGGGTACATGGACTACCTCATTGCCTTCCGATATGTAATGCTCTCGAAAATTTTGTTCATGTTCACACTGGTCATGGCGAACAACATCGGGATCTCCGTCGAAGTTCACAATTGACTGATGCCAATGATATCACCAAATTATTGAACTGGCTCAGAGTGCATTCCCCCTTCCAGAATAGAGATCCACTACAATTAGTCTCTATAGCGACCGGGCTTGTGGCCGACGAAACTGTGAACTGTGACCAAGTTCGCAAAATTGGTGAATGTTGCGTATCGAATGTTGTAAGCAAAACGTCCAACAGCATCAAACTACGACGTGTTGACACTGTGAAGTCTTTCGCATCGATGGCAAATAGCATCAAAGTCCGTGGAAGTAAGGTAGTGATTGACCCTACAATTCTGTTCAACCGCATCACATGTGTTATTCAGTCACAAGCAGAGATGGAAGAGTATCTCAAATATGAACTCGCCCCGAAACCACCAGCATTGTTTGATTCTGCTGGAATGAGGAAGACACAGAAAAGCACGCTCGGTAAGATCCTCAAAACATACGGTTCCGAGCAAACTAAAATCCCAGAACATTCTCTGTTTGTTGTAGATGGTGGATTTTTATTGAGGGCAGTTGTATGGCCTAAACAGTCGTCATATAAGGACATATGTACATCATATTCCAATTATCTAGTGAGACATTTTGGGGCGAACGTTGTGGTTGTTTTTTATGGTTATGCTTGTACAATGTCGACAAAGGGCATGGAACAAGCCCGTAGATCTAAAGACAGGTATTCCATTGATATCAATATCTCACCCGAGTTACCAGCCACCACACCCCAATCCGATTTCCTTGCAAATGCCAAGAACAAAACCCAACTGATCGATCTTCTAATGCAGGAGCTATCTGCTATCAATATTCAGTCCAAGCAGGCTGATGCTGATGTACTGATAGCCGAAACTGCACTTGACATCGCTCAAGATGACAACAATGTTGTCGTTGTGGGAACAGACACAGACTTGTTAGTCATTCTTACCTCTCGAGTTCAACCGGGATGTAATATTCACATGATGTATTCCATTACCCCAAACTTACTAGTTTCAGTTAGTGAAATAGCAACCAAAATGGGTGACCATAGAAGCAACCTCCTTGTAGCACATTCTATAAGTGGTTGTGACACTACTTCTGCACTCTTTCGAGTTGGTAAGAAGAAAGTATTCAGTACAATTGTCTCCGATGTTACTAGCGACTCACAACAGTATGTCAACACAATTTTGGCGGATGACAGTACACCAAGTGCAGTAGCCGCTGCCGGGGAACAACTTTTTCTGATCTTATACGGGAGTAAAACTGTTTCCTCTCTCGACCAATATAGATATGTCACTTACAAGCGTTATGTAGCAAAATCTAAACTGAATAAACCCATCGACCTAGCCTCACTCCCACCAAGCAGCGATGCTGCACAACAACATGTCTACAGATGTTATCTCCAGGTCCAACAATGGCTGAGCACTTCGCTACCTCCGACGGATTGGGGGTGGTCGCTAGACAATGGACTTCTTGTACCGACTGCAGCCACAAAGCCATGTGCCCCCGATAACCTACTGAATCTGATCAGTTGTGGTTGCAAGAGTGCTTGTACAAAAAGGTGTGGGTGTAAGAAGGCAGGACTCTCTTGCTCAGGTTTGTGTAATTGCAGTTCGGATTCTTGTAACAACCACAGAAACACTGTCCTGTCGGAAATTTCTGAGTTCGATGAATAATATGTATATAGGTCATGTCATTTCTGTATATAGCGTTGATAATAGTCAATGTAACTTAATCCATGTTGATTGATTTGTACATTCTGTAAATATTATTTATTGATTTTTGTACATTCTGTAAATATTATTTATTGATCTAATGCTGCCAGACACAGACGTGTCTGTTCGGTCCCAAGCCCGAAAATAGTTGAGTTCTCATGCTGACGAATTTTATGCCAAAAGGGGAACTCGGCCAGAAGCAGAGGGGGTCTTCCATAATGTCTATTTTGTAAGCAATGATAAAAGTCTTCAAATGGTGGTGGATTTTTTATCGTCTGTCCAACTAACATCCCGTTCTGTACTACGACCCTTTGGGCAAATCCGTTAGGAAAATCGTAATTTTTTTGCGTAAATCCGATACTTTTTTGTGAATTTTCAATAATTTTTCGCAGAAATTGTCACAGAATGCACATTTTCCTCTATGTAAATGTATATTAGACATTATGTAGCTCGAAACACGCGTAAACCAAAAATACAGTTGGATCAATTCGAGGTTACAAAGTTCGTGCGATTTTTTTTTATTTTTTTCAAACGCGTTTTCGAAAAAAGGCTGTAGAAAAAAAAGCTCAACTGGGATTTTAGGGGACTTTTGTCTAATCATTCAGTGACATGTACTCGACATTCCCTGAAAAAATCAGCTTTCTCCGATTTTTTTCCCTAGTGAAACCTAATGTTCTTGGGCTATATGATAGCATTTCAATTGGTTCTGACTTTGGGCCTTTTTGTGTGCCGGATATCTTGTTTACATTAACGTTGTTTACATTGTCAACCGTCCGCATATATAGGTAGTTTTTTATATTCTATTATGGTAGTATTACTGTAGGATACATGGATTATTATTCAGGTAGCGTAGCTCAAAAAATTGGATTTTGTCCACACTTAGGCTCTATCGGGATGCCCTTGGGCTCTTTTCAAACTTTTTTGTTTGCAAAAAATATTTTGAATTTAATTATGATTGCTATTATTCATGTATCTTAATTATATATATATTTTGTTGTGGAGTTTGGAGGACTGATAGCGACTTTAGTTGATGCACACCTGCAGACTCTTGTCATTCTTGTGTTCACTAGGATGACTGATGTTGGAGTTGGGTGTCAGGGTATTCGGTGGCGGCGAGGTTCTGAGGACAGGCCTTTCACTGCATTTTAATTCATTCTGTCATTCTGTTAGTTTCTATTTAAGAGGAACATGAACATGGTGATGATATTCTGACACCCATCCAAGTTTGCTGCTGTCGTCGCACTCCGTGGAGCATACAGAGCTAGCTGCAGTGCTCATTATTGCAAGAGTTAGGGCCTTTTGTTAAGGGTTTTAATCTCTTGCAAGCAGCTACCTCGACCAGTGAAGCGGTACTCCGTCCGTGGGTGCCGTGATGCCGGGTAAGTCTGTTGCAGTCATAAGAAATGGATGTGGGAAGAGTGAGCACTTTAATATAAATAGCTCACCCAGCGACGACGGAAATAGGGAGGAAGTCAGCAAGTTATTGTACTCGGTGAGGTCTGATAGACCGCGAGCGGGAGAGGGCCTCCTCTCTAATCTAGCAACGTCTGGGGCCAGATGTTGTTTTGAGAAACTTGAACAAGCAGGAGCATATGTCTGCCCTTCACTCGGGACAAGCTGTTTAGTCTACAGCCAGGGTAGGCTTCAGTCAAGGCTTCCTCTGCTACGTTTCACAAGGCCAAAATGATGTTTTTTGGTGGGAAACTTGCACGAGACGGACCATATGTCCATCTGCCGCTCCGTCTAGTCTGCAGCCGGGGTCGGCTTCAGTCACGGCTTCCTCCGCCATGTTATTTAAGCACACATTGTGCCATAGCTCTGGCATCCTAGCTACCCGACTTCAGATATCCAGTCTGTTGCACAAAGAAGGAACCCCTCTTTGCTTGTGAAGTCAGACCATCTGGTAGCTAGGGAGACGAGGCCTCGATCACTGGGACGTTCGGAGAAAGGAGAAACGTTATTGAGTCAGAACGTGCATCAAAACGTTCCTTCCACACTGCATTCGGGGCCAGCGGCAGTTATGGCTTCTTCTACTTACATGGAGATCTGGGGACAGATCGAGAGTGCATAGCGTTTTTCATCCCGTTAACAGTCGGGGACAACTGTTTTGTGTTGTAAGAAACTTTAATGAGGAGGAGCATCTGTCCTATGTGACGAGTCTGGATGCTTCTCCCGCATTTCAGCCGGGCTCGGCTGTGGTTACAGCTTCCTCTTCTTCCATGGATATGCATGATAAGGGATAGATGCCTAAAAGTTTCTAACGGAATGTTCAGCGACGTCTGGAGCAGACTGCGAGCTGGAGAACCTTCTCCTTTCCATCAGCAGTCGGGGTCGACTGTTTTTGGTGTGAGAAACTTTAGTGAGTTGTGATGCCCGTTCACGCTTGCAGTTTGGGATGCTTCTTCAACACAGCAGCTGGATTTGGTGGCAGCTATGGCATCTTCCCTTGCTTCATTAATGAAGCGCATTGACTACAGACTAGCTATCTGACTTCGCAAGTTGTTTGCGACTAGTACTACTGTTTAACAGACTCCGATGGTGAGCTGTCGGTCGGTGCTGTGTTGGTCAAGTTATCCGTTTAGTCGGATGGAGTTGACCATATTTGCGGATGGAACATTTGGATGGTGAGAGGGATATGGAGTGTTAGTTTGTCCGCTATAAAAATGAATATGGGGCCACACCGAGTGTCCAAAATGGGTCTACTAGGAGTACTTTTTTATGGCAGAGGTCATCGTCAGATTTAAAAAAGTGTGTGGGGTGGGGGTGGGAGTGTAGGGGGCACCAAAAATTATGATCAAAATTCTTTAACGATATATGGCGTCAAAGGGGTCCACTAGGGGTACGTTTTTATCAGGAATCTAATGGTGAGGTTTAAAAAAAGTATCGGGGTGGGGGAGTAGAGGGGCACAAAAAAGTTATGACCAAAATTTTTCTCACCTGTATACGTCTTCAAAGGGGTCTACTAGGGGTAATTTTTTACCAGGAATCTAATGGTGAGGTTTAAAAAAGTGCCAGGGTGGGATGGGAGTTTAGAGGGGCACCAACTCAGCCTGATCAACGCCGGGTAACCCTGCTAGTTTAATATATGCTCAGAAATAATGGAATGTGCTATTTCATTGAAAAGAGCAAATCTGGGTGCAATGCCCTAAGCAGATCACCTTACCAGAGCTATGGCACAATGTCTCATTGGAAAGAAATATGAGGACCTGGTTCCTCGTTAGAGTTCTTTCCAGGGCAGTCATGTATGCCATGTACAACTCCGCATGGACAGTGAATTTGGAGTTGGTAAGACGTGATGCTGCCCTTGCATCATCACTTATAGATGACAAGATGAAAAGCTCTCTCTGAGTCGCTCTGGTTACTGGAAATATACTATTTGACGACAAGCTTGTGTTGATGTATATGCAGGCCACAAGAAGCTTCAGTGTCTCATCAACACACTTCAGCAGACCGGAGTAAGCGAGACTGTTCTGCTTCTATGAAAGCATCATGAGAATGTCTCGCGAGGGTACAATAACCCTGTTATATTTACTCTGGAAGTCATCATTATAGTGACACGGGAAAGGGGTATAGGTCTGATCTAGGCTATGGATCAGACAACCCTAGGCCGAGATTAACGGAAGGTTATCATCTTCACGAGAAACTGGGCGTTAATCACGGAAGTGCCTTTCAAAAACAGTTGCTTTTAATGGAGGTAAAGACTCTCTTATTGGAGGGAACAGTTGAGGTCGACGAGACTAGCTTCTTCACTGGGAGGACGTAGTTCCTCCTCCTGTAAGCATTGTAATTTGTACAGGTGATGGACATGACCTCTATTGCTTGCCATTTGATGGAGGATTATCAACTTCACGAGAAACTGGGCATTAATCACGGAAGTTCCTTTCAAAGAGAGTTGCTTCTAGTGGCGGTAAAGGCTCTCTTATTGAAGGGAATAATTGAGGTCGACGAGACAAGCTTCTTCGCGGGGAGGACGTAGTTTCTCCTCCTGTAAGCATCGTAAGTCGTACAGGTGATGGACATGACCTCTATTGCTTGCCAGTTGACGGAGGATTATCAATTTCATGAGAGGCTGGACGTTAATCACGGAAGTTCCTTTCAAAGAGAGTCGCTCCTAGTGGAGGTAAAGGCTCTCTTAATGAAGGGATCAATTACAATCAATAACAGCTCTTCATTCCCTATTAGTTCGGTTCCTAGCTCGTCCAGGTCCATCCGGGCTGCAAGCGAGAGAGATCCCTCTTTCGTACTATAACATCTGGGCACAGATGTTGTGGTACAAAAAGTTTCTCAGTCGGGGCATGCGTCCACCATTCGGGACGCTCCGTTATATAGACAGTCCAGAGAGACTGCTCTTTTGGCTTCCTCATCCTCACGGCAGCACACGCGACCGCACCTTGACTACGTGACCATTCATATTCTACTAACATCACCGACCAGGGATTCTACGGCGACCAGGTCACTCCATCCGGTAGCCAAGGATAGGAGGCCTTCATACTCCGGATGTTTGCATATAAGAAATATGCAGGAGTCAACATCCAAGGAGCTTCTAGTGGCAAAATTCTGTAAGACCGCAGCTCCATAGGCCTCCGTTACGGACGTGCTATAGCACAAATTATCGCAGCATCCCAGCACCCGACAGTAACTGTCGGATCAAGAATTATCTGAGGAAGCTGGGTTGGTATGTTCCGCTGCAGGTTCAGGCACGAACGACCGAGAATTACAAGTGGTCCGACAGGATGGCGAAAGGGATAAGGATGAGTTGTATTTTCCCTTTCGGAACAACATAACTGCCGTAGAGTGCCTCCGGCATTATCTTATGACGTTGTTCCTCCGGACCAAAAATTGCTGCGTTGCCTGATAAGAGATTGATAGTGCCACTGGACTCAGAATTCTTATCGGTTTAGGGACATCATCCCTCAGTTTCCGACATAGTCCAGATATGTCTCACGGACATTTGATCTGTTGAATGACGCTATATTTATATAACTTGCAACCTAAATGGGCAGGTCAGGTTTCTTATCGGCAAATGCTCTACATCTGCCTTTCATCATTTCAAGGAATAATTTGAAACAGCGGGACAGAGCATTCTGAGAGTTCTCTGCATCTAGATGACCAGGCCAGGACCTAGTATTGTTTATACCGTCGTCAATGTCAATTCCAACCACGATGTTGGAAACGACAATATCGTCTAGCAGGGTTAGCTTAGACGCATCACCATACGCAGATCACCTTACTAGAGTGTTATCATTATGTCTCAAAGGAAAAAGAATTCTAGGATGTACAACCTCCTTAAGAGTTCTTTCAAGGGCCTCACGTAAAACTCCGCCCTTTTAGTGGCAATATGGAGTTGGTAAGACATGACGCGGCCCTGGCTACATCCACGCGTGTGGATAGTAAGGTGAAAAACTCTCTCAGAGTCGCTCTGGTCTCCGGAGAGTTTTCTTCGACCGCAAGCTTTCCACAGTCTATGATCAGTTAACGAAGAAAGCTTCAGACTCTCTGCTATTCAAATCCGCTTCCATATAGTCTGATTCAGCAGAGAAGTACGACAGGCACTTCTGGGACGAATACGTCCAAGAGAAGTTCCTATAGAGGTTCCTGTGCGTCCTCTAGGTCTTACTCTAGAGACCGTCAGGGTAGCGACTCAGGTAGGAGCCATAATTCTGGCCGAGACATCCGGTCAGACGCCCCTAAGTCGACGGGGCGAGGTGCGGGCTGTGGAGGACATGATTAACCTCTATCATGTACTAGTGACCGGAAGACTTTGAGTTTCTCAATTAATTGGGAGTAGATTACGGACGTCCCTTGGATTCGAGAGGTGATTTCGGAAGGACTAAATTGTCCTTCAAACTAGAGCTGTAGGTTAACCGAAACCGAACCGAGGTTTTTAGTTTTTTTTAAAAACCGAAACCGTCGACATCCTGTAATCTGAGGTTTTTCGTTTTTTATTATATACTCTCTTGCTGCAGAAATTCACAGAATGTAGCCATCTCAGAGTAGTGAGAGTACCCAGACACTGCCAATGGCAGTGTCTGGGTACCCTCACTACTCTGGGAAGGCTACATTCTGTGAATTTCCGACATTTCAGTTTAGTTGTGTTTGCAGCTTTCCTCAAGTTGCGTGTAGGTGTCAGACCTTGAAAATGGCCAAGCACAATAAAAGTTCTGTATATTTAGGTAATTATTATATTGGCCTTCCTGATTCTTCATGTATTATAGCTTATTTCGGGCATTCATTGAGTTTCACTCAATTTCACTGCCATTCAGTTATGACTCCGGACATAAGAATGAGTTTTATTGAATTTTATTTGGCTTCATGAGCAAACCGAAAACCGAACCGAACCAAGGTTTTACTCCTCCTGAAAAACCGAAACCGAACAAGAAATTTAAAAACCTACAGCTCTACTTCAAACGAAAACCTCCGTTAACTCGAAGTCCAAGATGGACTCAACTTCCGTCAAGTCTGCAGGAAAGAGGCTCGCTTCCATCAGAAGTCTAGTCTCTTCTGGAATGATCGCGATAGAGATCGTAGAAATCCAGGAATTTCCAGGTTTCTACAACCATCCTTTTCTGGTTCCAAAACCAGACGGCTCGTTCCATCCACTCATAAACCTGAGCTGGATAAACAAGCTGATCGTGGCTCCAAGTTTATATATGGGGTTCATCCGATTGGTCAGAGCGAGTATTCGAGTGTACGACTATGCTGCATGCATATATCGCAAGATGCGTACTTTCACGTCATGGTACATCAGGCGTTCAGAAAGTATCTTCGCTTCAACATCATAGGAGTCGTGTATCAGCTCCGAGCAATGTGCTTCGGTCTGAATCTAGCCCCCTGTGCTTCCACTCGAATAACAAACTCGGTAATGACTCATTTCCGAGCTCATTTGTCTGCGATAACGTCGGCCTACCTGGACGACATTCTTTAGAGGTACGGCAATGAGTTAACGCTTCAGAACGATGTGCAGAATCTGCTTCTATTGCTCCGACGTCTCGGTTTCATAAGTAAACGAGGAGAAGTCGGATCTGGTATCATCCAAGTCATTCACCAACCGGGGGATGAGCTTCGAAACGCACAACATTCTTGTTCACCTGCTGTTACCCAGAGCGAAATTAATCAGTTGTTATGCTCACTATTGTCTTCACTGAGACAAGGTCTCAGCGAGAGATCTTGTGAGACTGATACGTTTTTGCGGAGCTGCCGCAATTTTATTCCGATGGAGCGGTTACGCACATGTCCTCTCCAATTTCTTCTGATCCAGAATTGGAGGGTGAAGATTTTTTCACTCAATACGGACATCTTCTTGTCAATCAAGTGAATAAGAGATTCAGACTTGGGCAGGTTTTCAGTGGTTAACTCAGAGAGTTCCACTGCAATTGCCGGATCCAAGTTTTACAGTTTTGACAGATGCCAGTCAAACAGGTTGGGTCGTATCATTGAGCCCAACGGATTTGAAGGGCCAGGGTCTTTGGGATCCATAGTTCCTAATCAAGCACATTAACATCAAGAATGATGTCATTTTGGCTTGCGCTACGTTATTGGATGAATGTATTCAGAATGCTCAGGTGCTAATTCTGTCCGACAGTTCGACAATATTAGCATATTTTCGGAACTAGGGCGACACTCATTCCATTCTGTTATTCATGTTAACGGAAGGACTCTTTCTGTTTGTACTAGAACATCAAGTTCTATCGGTCCATCATATTCCGGGTCGTCTGAATGTATTAGCGGACACCCTTCACAGAGGAGCCGCTTGTTGACTCCAGAATCCAGAATGGACTTTCAACAAACGAGTATTCAATCAGATTTGCTACCAAGGAGAGCGGCATATGATCGACTTATTCATGACGCATCTCAACAATCAGTTACAGACGTATGTGTCACAATGTTTGGATCTTCGAGCGTTTTCAGTAGACGCTCTATCGATCTCGTGAGACGGAATAATAGGATATGCATATCTTCTAGCGCCGTTGATTCAGCAGATATTGCTCAAGTTATATATCTCAGTGCAAATTCTGTTGGTAGCATTTCTAGCTCCACAAAGACCGTGGATTAATCTACTCAGGCGTCTGTTGTGGGACATGCCGTGGAAACTTCCTCCACTTTTCGGTCCATTCTATGGTCAGATGGATTCAATTTACTGTCAGTACTGCTTATGATATCTTCAATCAGCAGTCTGTGCTTTAGTTTTAAGTTCATGAAGTAAGAGTTCTTTCTACATCATGGGCTTACGCTAATAACGTTGCTATTACAGATCTAATGAGGGCTGCATATTGTTCTTAGCCCTCCACTTTCTCGAATTTATATCTGAGAAATATTCAGTCCTTTTCTGCAGATCTGCATTGTTTAGGTCCGTTATTTTTCACTCAGAATTTCGTCCACTAAACAGTGGCAACTATATATATGTAGGCTTTCGGTTCTGGCAGTGACTCTGTCCTGCTGCCCTCTTCGCTCTGGAGTATTTGATCCAGGGCAAGGGGAGGGGAGGGGGGTGTTCCCTTAAGTCACCTGCTTTATAGTGAAAAGCAAGGGAATACCTCCCCTAAAGTCAGTAATTCCAAGTCGGTACCGGGATGGTTTTAAAGTAAAGCTAATGTTTACTCATTTACTCATCTATGTAATATTTTTTAAGTGTTGCTTGGTGTGAGACATTTGTATATATCACGTATTAATCGGGCGTTAATATACAATCCTCGGACACTTTTAAATGAGTATATAGAGTCTCATTTTGCTGGACTTCCTTATTTATTGGCTTTCCTTTAAAAAATATTAGTATAAAGGGTTATATTGGATGTTAATAGAGATCATTGATGTTATTGCGCTCAATTACAGAATGGTGTTGTGTCTTTCTTTTGGATACAAATAAGAAAGATACATGTAAAGCCTATCTCTCATTTTCTCCTTCAGGGGATAGTTCTGTTATATGTAATTGAGTCTATTGGATTTTCCTTTATGTCCTAGGCCCTCCAACCTTTTTACTATTCAGCTAAGTCTGGATCATTGGTACAGTATAAAAATGGTAAAAAATCTTTAGTAATTTATATATTTTTTATACTTACCAATGACCCAGACGATGATGGCCCTCCTATGAGTTGGGAACTCTTACCTCCCCGCTGAGTACACAACTCTTACCAGGCACTGGTTGTAAAAATGACATTTGACGCCAATTTCGAGACTTCCTTGACACTACGCATGCGCAGTGGAGTAAAAGTATGGAGGACCATATAGGACATGTAATTTTCGGTTTTAGATGCAAATTTTGGGAATTGGGGGGTAAAATTTGTGTTTGGCCCTAGATATTTTAGAGTTAGCACCAGCTAAGTCTGGGTCATTGGTAAGTATAAAAAATATATAAATTACTATAAATGTTTTAATTTTTCTGAACTGATTGTCCGATTTGAACCAAATTTGGCATGTGGTATTATTGAGTCGTAAGTACTTGACTCATGCAAAAAAAATAAATTTTCAAATGCCCATATTTTCCAAACCACCGGGAACAGAGAACTGTTAGTTGGTATAAAGCATCCACAAGACCAGTAGAAGTGAATGGTAAAAAAAAATGCCCTCAGTTAAGTTGGGGTGTTCTGTAGAGGCTTCCAAAAAATGATGAGTCTGTATATTTCTAAATTAAAAAAAAAATCTTTTCTTCATAACCAGCAGTCAGAATCGTTTGATATTTGGTATACAGCATCCGGGGGGAGGGGGGGGGGGGGAGGGGGGCAAATTGAGGGTCAGATACAAGTTTGTAAAAATGAACCCATTGGCTCATATTTGGGCTCAATACAGGAGCTCAAATTTTTAACTTTGGGCAATATGGGGAATATTCTTTAAAAATCTTCTTCAGAACCACCAGTCAGAATCTTTTAATGTTTGGTATACATCATTATTATGAAGGTCAGATTCAAGATTGTTCAAACCAAGTCCCTAGGTTAATATTTGGGCTTCCTATGGAAGCCCAAATTTTAACTTAGTGCAATATGGGGGATAATTTTTAAAATCTTCTTCTTCAGATCCACCAGTCAGAATGCTTTCATATTTGGTTTACAACATCTCTAGAGGTGGTCAGATTCAAGTTTGTTCAAATCGGGTCCCTAGATATATATTTTTTGGGCTCGGTATGGTAGCCCAAATTTTAACTGCAATATTAAGTGCAATATAAGGAAATTTCTTTAAAAATCTTCTTCTTCAGATCCACCAGTCGGAATGATTTCATATTTGGTATAAAACATCTCTAGAGGGGTCAGTTTCAAGTTTGTTCAATTCTTGTGCCTGGGTTAATATTTAGGCTCCATATGGAAACCCATAATTTAAATAAGTACAATATGAGGGAATCGTCATCAATTTTTCACAGACTTCAAAGTATATACCTTTAAAAGCGATTGATGATTGCGAGATGTCTGAAAATTGAAAACCTTTGAGAATCTTTTTTGATTGAGCATTGTTCAGAATGCCTCAACTTGAAAAGTCAAAGGGGTATCTAGTGGAGACATCCATCCATCCATCCATCCATCCATCCATCCATCCATCCATCCATCCATCCATCCATCCATCCATCCATCTGTTTGTCAGTCCATCTGTCAGTACCAACATTTTCCCTTGTATCTCAGCCACTGCTACTCTGCTTTGAATGATATTTGGTGTTGTGATAGAACATCATGGGGGAACGATACCTGTATAGTGTGAGTTTCTTCCACACATTTTTTTCAGAGTTATTGTCCCTTTTCACTCTTTCGACTTAGAATTTTTTTGCGGTCAGAGACATTAGAAGTGCTTTGTGATGCAGGCCTCTTGTTTATAGCAGCATTTACCCCCATTAAGATTTCTGTATTTGACCAATACTTTTGTGTATGTGAACATTCTTACAATCCACTTGTATAGAGATCAGTAGTTTTCAGAAATTAAACTTTTTGGGGGGCTTATTGTCATTTGATGTTTATACCCTTGGTAAATATATTTTGAGAAAATTGACAACTTTTCATTAATAATCTACCTTACTAAGACCTAAAAAAGTAAAAAATCTCTTTTCTCAGGCTCTCTCGCATGGCTCTTTTGGCTGCCACGTACTCTCTTTTTATAACCAATGCAAACTTTAAAAAATAATAATTCAATGGTTCATTATTTTATCAAAGTTAATAAAATTGATAAATTTGTCCCTTGAGTGTAACAAGGCTTTGCAATGCTTTAGCACTGCAAAGCCTTCATGCACTGAAGGGATGAAACACACCACCATCCATGCTGTTCTGCAGATTAAGAGGCCTAAAATATAAAACAAACCAAGAACATGAACTTTTGATGGCAAAGAAATAATTACAAATATAAAAAATGAAATAAAAAACAGCCCGCTCACATCCAATTTTACAAAAAGTGGCCTGAGAAGCACAAGATCTACTTTGTGGGGCCTAATATGTCAAATCTACGAAGCACTTTTACATAAGAGAGCGCCATTCAAATTTTATTGCATGTGCTGGGTGAGTAACCTGCAGTACCCATTATATTTATTGTTTCAAAGATGACATATTGAGCTTCTCAGTCCAAATGGTTGAATACATCTACTGAATACTAGAATAATACCTCTGTAATGATAAATGAGAAATAAAAGTGATTTGCATTCAAATTTTTTTATTTAAATAAAAATAGACTCCTTGTCAAAATTATTTAAAAATCACCTATTTTAAAATGAAAAGAATGAACACTGAGTTTTGTTGTAAAATATTTGGTTCATCAAGACATTTTGAGGCCTTTTTTGACCTGTTGAGTGTGGCTTTATGTTTGTTTTTTGAGAAGTCATAGTTATGGGTTTTATTGCCTGAAGGGTAGATAAAAGTGTTATGTGCTCATTTTGCTTGTATACAATCTTTTATCGTGACTCAACTCGTGTTTTGGGAGGTATGGCTAATTGTCGCACATACGCTGCTTGTAACTATACATCCCCAAAAACGAGTCTCATGATAAAAGATTCTGCACAAGCACCATGTGCAATAAAACATATTTGTCTTACACAAAAGTATATATACTTCCCTACAAGAAAAAGCTTCCAGACTAAATACAACTGTTTGAGGGTAGCATCACACCATGCATGTGCAGATTTATGAATGAAACATTTTGGACATGCACTTGGCAACAAAAGTAGTCAAATACTTCAATTTGTACACAAGCTTTGTTCACTGTTTTTGTTAACACTAACTGAGTCAATACAGGTAACTGATTAACCCTTTACCCAACGTAACGGCCAAAACCGGCCAGCGCTATTCTCAAAAATCGCCAATTAATTTTCAAAATATTTTCATTTTTTTGTCTCAAAAACATAGGTTATGACCCCTCGTTGGAACGAGCTTGTCGAGCTCGTTCCAACGAGGGGTCATAACCTATGTTTTTGAGACAAAAAATTAAAAAAAATAGTTATTCAAGAATTTTTTTTGCAAGTGTCGTCTGCTTTTCATGTTAGGTAAAGGGTTAAATATGCATAACATTAACCCTTTGGATCCTGGTTGTATCTTGCATGTCAGTTTATATGCAGCAGTTAGAAGAGCCCATATTCATTATTTGGGGGTAGACCAATCAATATTTTCAACGTGCAGCCTTAGGGCTGCACATTGAAAATATTGATTGGTCTATCCCACCATTAACTTAGCAGGCATCCTACTTAATGAAGGTCTGATGTGCCATGTCCCTGGGCTGGTAAAAAGGCCTCTGGTATTTAAAGAGTTAAGCACATATGGAAATCAATTGTTTTATTCTCAATCGAAAAAATGGAATCTCTATTGATGATCATGTTATTTTTAATCCTGTGAATCACTCATGGCAATAACTCTGCATTTTGTTGTGTGCACACTATAATACATGTAGTTCCTTGTTTAAATGATGAGTTGGTCACTTTTTAGGGAGAACATTGCGAGGAGATAAATTGGTCATAACCACCCTTGAAATTATGAGATGGTGTATTGAAGTCTCAACCTCATTTCTGGGTCATATATGCCCAGAGATGAGGTATCAACTTCAGTGCACTGTCTTGGAACCCCCAGGTTGGGAATAACCTATATAATGATTGCATCAAGGGACAATAAATGATGATAATAAAGACAGCTCATCACCAAAGGCAAAAATAAATCAAATTTCTTCTGTGCTGTAGTCTCTTAATAGTCCTACAGTTAAATCTGTAAATGTATGTTTCAAGTAATTTTCTTCCAGGACAAATGATGATGGACCACATGGTACAGGATTTGTATTCACAATCACAGCTTTCAGTGAAGGTAAGGTTCTTTTGGAACGAATTTTCCTTTTTTCAAAGTAGACCACTACATATCATACTCTCTCTGAAAACAGTTTAGTGAAAAAAATGAATCATAGTCATTGGCTTCTTTAATTAGGGAAAACTATAGAGGATATCTACGCTTTTTAGTGAATATCACAAATTTTCTCCCCCACTTCCTATGCAAGGTATGTGTGTCTCATGTGAGAAGGCCATGTGTGATAGATATCTATCTCACATGACCCACGTGACCGTATCTTATGTTTTATTGATGGTCAAAGTATTGTTGTTGTACAGTAGAATCCTCTTAATTGAATATCCATTTTGCCAGTGAAATTTATTCAATTAACAGGAGTATACAATTAACAGGGATTTGGTCAGTTTCTTGTGGTCTGGAGGTAAACTGAGCATTTATTCCATTATATCTTGTTTGACAGAGCTCATAGAGCTCTGTCAAACAAGATATAATAGAATAAATGCCTGTATTGGATGTGGTGAGGCCAAAAAGGTTGATAAATAAAGGGAATTTGGTGCGTGTCACAGTAATTTTTTGACATATTACAAAAATTTATATACAATTAACAGGAGTTTACTCTACAACCCATATGCAATTAACAGTTCAAATTTATACTGAAGGTTTGGTAAATGGTTTTGTGTTTGAAAATTATATTCAATTAACAGGGATATACCATTAAGAGATATCCAATTAAGTGGGCTCCACTGTACTTGATGTTAATAATAACAGTATATTGTATACAGTTTGTTCAATTTCTTAACTTAATTGCTATCACTACTGCATCCATCGATCGATTGATGCACACACCCAACTGACTGAGGTCATTGGAATGTGTCAGTGTTCAACCCATGTCTTGTTGACATTGGAATTTAATTTCATGGGATATACCTGTGGTATATACATAACTTTTATATGCTCCTTCTGATTAGCAAATCAATTTTTTTTCAGAAATGGACAACAGAATTGTTCGATATTGCTGCACATGCCCCTGGATTACTTATGATGACGTTAAGAGTGTTTTG
The DNA here is from genome assembly GCA_031216915.1 of Pictodentalium vernedei. NCBI lineage: Eukaryota > Metazoa > Mollusca > Scaphopoda > Dentaliida > Dentaliidae > Pictodentalium > Pictodentalium vernedei. The sequence goes on along the minus strand of CM062291.1, from coordinate 7,006,413 downwards.
GTGGGGGGAGAAAAATTATCCCTGATGGGTTGGGTGTGAGATGGGGAAATCTTCCCCCTCGGGACAAGATATTTGGTCCAGACACTCGGCAAACCTCGTGTCTGGCCCAAGTGTATTTCCCTCGGGTGAGATTTCCCCATCTCACACCCTCACCCATCAGGGATAATAATAATCTCATGAGTGTGAACCTGAAAGTTTTATTTTTCACGAGCCCTTGCACGAGTGAATAATAATTCTTTCAGTTCCACACGGATGAGATAATCCCAGATATTCACTAAAATAGCGTAGATTTTCTTTTTATTATATGCTATGTGACATTTTACTGCACAATATTAAGCCCAATTCGACTGCAAACAGTTTCAAGACAATAAGAAAGATCTGCTGATCGTTCCTTTAAGGCGACGTTCAAGGCGACGTAATGCACCAAAGCGTGACTTCATTTAGGAAGCTACTGAGGGATATGGATATTGAGAAATATCTTTTAGATATTTTGTGATAATTCACAGGCTAGCATATAATAAAAAAATATGTTTATCTCTTTTGACTTCTTTTATACAGAGATACAACTCTGCAATAGGAAAACCTGCAGATTTGCAGTGCGTCATGGTCATTAACTTGTTACAATCTGGATGGCCATATTCAGGCTTTATCCTGAAGTAAAGGTGACACAACATAAATGATTCATATTTTGTGTGTGTGCTTCATATTATCTTTGAAGGGAAATTATTTAGTCTGCATGGATTTGCCTTATTCCAGTTGATCGGAGAGTGCCTACAACCACTCCGTCATAAATTGTAACCTGACAATGATATGTGAACAAATTTTGACAACCAAAAATAGATTTGTACTCTGCCAGTTAAGAGACACGATTTGTATGTTTGGCATGCACTAATTTGCTTGTGCCTCACATTTTTTATTGGGGTTTTAATGATACTTTCAAAAGCCAGGGTGATATTGTGTTGGACAGTTTTACCGGGAAAGGTGGCCAGAGAGAACCAGTGAGCAGCACAGAGTAGCTGTGAGAATCTCCATATTAATAACCTGCATAACATAATCATCTTCATCAACTTCCTTGAAATAGCATCACATGATCTAAACATAACCTTGACTCATCATGTGTAGGAATTCCATGTCAGATATGGTTAACCATGTAACTAGCTCTGTCTCTGACAAAAAATCGTTTCTTCATTCAATTTCGTATAATTTATCCTCTATGCTGAAACATATTTGTTTGAATAAAATGTTCCTGTTGTTTCTTATAATATTTTGCCTGTGAGAAGTTGTGCACAGTGTAAAAATCATATTAATCAAATGTTTCTGTTTGCCAAATATGGTAATCACTTTAGACAAGTAAAGTGTTTTTCTGGACTATGTTGTGTGTGGAATTGCTACCTATATGAAGGCTGTTCAGCAAAAAGAGAGGCTCCTGAATAATTTCAAAATATTCAAATTTTCTGTTCCACCACAAACCCTAGGTCAGTGCTGTTGATTTAAAAATATGAGGAGAGCTGAAAAAACTTCTAAAAATCGCAAGAAGCGTTATTACACTTACTCTTCTTAATTTTTCAAGAAGAGTGAAAATATTTTCTATAAGCTTTCTGATTATAATTTATCTTGCTGTAGTGTCTAGAAGAAATTCATCAACATTCTGATTGATGACTTTATATAGAATATTTTTCATAAGCTTTCTGATTAGAATATACCTTGCTGTAATGTCTAGAAGAAAATTCATCAACATTCTTGATTCATGACTTCATCCTCTGCCAAGGCAAAAAATATGCTAATGAAAATTGTGTCTCGTTCAGCAATTTGAATAGCAGTGTGGGAGTTTATTTATGATGGCCTTTACTCAGATTTAGAGAAAGAAAAATGTGAGAATTGTGAGATTTATCTCCTCAAGCTTTCCGGGGATGTATAAATCGCTGGAACCTCAAACCAGCCGAATGCAGAACATGCATATTTTTATACTGTACCAATGACCCAGACTTAGCTGGTGCTAACTCCACAAAAACCAGGGCCAAACACAAATTTTGCCCCCCAATCCCCAAAATTTGCATCCAAAACAAAAAGAAATCATGTCCTAAAGGACCTCCATAGTACGACTCTACTGCGCATGCGCAGCGACGCAGTCGTCCCGAAATTGGCGCCAAATATCATTCTCTGTTTGGCCCTTCATCAGTCAACATCTCACTGATCTTTGTGCTTGTAAATCTCAGTTTAAAGGATGCCAGACACGTAATTCTTGGAGAAAATGTGATTCTAAGGAGGATAGAAGGAGGAGAGGAAAAAAGAAGTGGCAAAAAATAATCAGGGCTGTACTTAAAATTTTTTGTTAAAATTATGTTAAGTTGCCTATTTTCGAGGCAAACGCCTCTTGTTGTCATTCTTGCTAATTGTTGCACTGCTTATTCAGTGTTTCCTCTCCCCTAACCTTCTAAAGTCCCCCCTTGCAATTCTCCCATGCTTTTGGCATATTTTTGAGAAGTTTCATTTCTAAAAATTCCCTGGGAGAGTTGCTTGGTTACAGAATGTTTTCTGTTATTTTCCCCATAGTTACGTTTTCACCCATGGGTGTATAACGTTTGTGTTCTGCATCTTCCATCTGATGTTCTGCAGATTCTCCCCTGGGAGTCTCTGTTTTGCATCAGATAGAGTGTAATTGATGACTGATTCCGGGCCAGTTTTTTCAGTGCCTGGAGTCATGTTTTCTTCTGTGTTTACACTGTTTGTTTTCATTGGCAACAGCCTTTTTTGAGGGGGGCTGTTTGCCTTTGAGGTAGTTTATCTCATTATAAGATACATTTTTATTATCCGAAAGTGTCTCATTAATTATTTTATATAATTTTAAAATTTTTGACCACACTTTGCCATCGGATCCATCGGGGCTCAACGTTACTTTTCAGCAACTTGGGCTTCTCTGAAAAAATATTTTTTCAAAATTATTTTGTTTTGCAATTGTTTTTTCATTTATTAATGGATCATGTTATTATGTATCTTTGTGTCAGGGGTTTTTGCGAGTAACTAGGACTTATTGTTGTTCTTTCACAATGAAGGGAACTTGTTCAAATTGTAATAGGAAGAAATCTTCCTCTGACTTTCATGATTATTGCATTAATTGTAGTCAGTGTTCTCGCATTAATCCCTGTCCTGTATGTGAACATTGGGATGAGAAACATTGGAAACGTGTGTCACGATATGTTGTTTCTGGAGAAAGAGCGATGCCGGCTCTTTCTCCACAAGGTCACTCTACTCTCTCAGTTTCTATTTCAGAGGAACCAGAACAGGGTGATGTTTCCATGTTATCTTCTTCAAGTGTGCGTCCGTCGTCACAATTAAATACAGAGCTAGCGGCAAAAGTGCTCATGGAGATTAGACAAATGTCGTCCGCTAGCTCGCCCGGTGTAGCGTCCATTCACCGAATGGTTCGGCAGCCGGGTTCGTCCGATGCGGTCCAAGAGGAAATTTTGGGTGATGCGAGCACTATAAAAATAATAGATGCACACCCAGTGACGGCGGATAGTGAACGAGAACGGAGGAAGCCTTTTAGTCCGGTTCCTAGCTCGTCCAGGTCCAGCCGGGCCGCGAGCGAGAGAGGCCCCTCTCTCGTACAACAACATCTGGGACCAGATGTTGTGGTACAAAATGTGTCTTTAGCGGAGCATACGTCCGTCGCTCGGGACGCTCCGTTGTATAAGCAGTCCGCAGAGACTGTTAAGGCTTCCTCTTCTCGCCGGCGCACACGACCGCACCTTGGCTGCGTGACCTCCGATATTTTGCCAGCTTCGCCGATGAAGGATTATTCGGCGACCAGGTCACACCATCCGGCAGCCAGGGATTCGAGACCGATGGACTCCGGACGTTCACATAGGAAAAGTATGCGGGAGCCATCTGATGCGGAGCTGCCCTCGGCAAAGCAGCGAAAGACCGCTCCTCCGCAGGTCTCGACGTCGGACATTCTAGTGCAGATAGCACAGCTTATCGCAGCATCCCAGCAGCCGACAGAGACGGTGTCGGATCGAGAATTATCCGACGGCGCTGGGTCGGTACGCTCCGCCGAAGCATCGGGGGCGGACGACCGGGAACATCGGGAGGTCCGACCGGATGGTGAAAGGGATACGGATGAATTGGAGCTATCCCTTTCGGAACAACACAAAGCTGCCGTAGACTTCATCCGGCACTTTCTTCCTCAAGTTGTTCCGTCGGGCCAGACTGCTGCGCTTCCGGACAGGAGAATTATAGCGTCATTGGACTCTGATTTTTTCGAGCGGTTCAGGGACATCGCTCCCGAGTTTCCGTCGCAGTCCAATAATGTTGCAAGAACATTTGAATTATTGAACGACGCTATTTTTAAACTTGCTTCCAGGACAGGGAAAGCAGGCTTCTTGTCCGCAAATACTCTCAACCTGCCTTTCATTAATGCAAGGAATAAATTCGTCACGGCAGGTCAGGGTATACCGAGAGTTCCTCTGCGTATGGACGACGAGGCGGAAGACTTAGAGCTATCATTACCGTCGTCAGCTTCTATTCCAACCGCAGTGTTGGAAACAGCTATTGCGTCTAACAGAGCCAATTTAGATGCCTTATCTTATGCAGATCACCTTACGAAGGCGTTATCACTGCGTCTTCAAGGGGAAGAGTTTCAGGATATACAATCCTCCTTAAGACTTCTTTCAAGGGCAGTAGCTTATTCCACGTGTAACTCCGCCCTTTCAGTGGCAAATCTGGAGTTGGTTAGACGTGACGCAGCCCTGTCTACATCCACACTAGTGGATTCTAAGGTGAAGAACTCTCTTAGAGTCGCTTCGGTCTCAGGAGATCTTCTCTTTGACGGCAAGCTTTCCGCTATTTATGATAATATTAAAAAGAAAGCTAGTGATTCTCTGTTGTTTAGATCTGCTCCTAAAAGGTCGGATTCAGCAGACACGAATAAGGCGGGCACTTCTGGGTCTTATCCGCCCAAGAGAGGTTCCTATAGAGGTTCCGGTGCGTCCTCTAGCTCTTATTCGAGAGACCGTCAGGATAGCGACTCTCGTTCGGGACGTCCTTCAGGCCGGGACAATCGGTCGGACGCCCCGAGGTCGACGAGGCGAGGTGCGGGTCGTGGAAGACGTGGTTTCTCCTACCGCAGGCCTCGCAGATCCAGGAGGTGATGGCTCAAACCTCTATCGCGTTCCGGTTGGCGGAAGGTTGTCGAGTTTTTCTCAAGAGTGGGCGTCGATTACGGACGACCCGTGGGTGAGAGGAGTGACTTCGGAAGGTCTAAAGATATCCTTCAAACGAAAGCCTCCATTAACTCGAAGTCCAAAGTGGACTCATCTTCCGTCAAACCCTCAGAAAAGAGACGCTCTGCTATCAGAGGTGCAGTCTCTTTTAATGAAGAACGCGGTAGAGGTCGTAGAAAACCAGGAATCGCTGGGATTCTACAGCCATCTGTTTCTGGTTCCGAAACCAGACGGCTCGTTCCGTCCAGTCATAGATTTGAGCTGGATAAACAAGCTGATCGTCGCTCCGAAGTTTTATATGGAGACGATTCGATCGGTCAGAGCGAGTATTCGGGTGAACGATTATGCAACGAGCATAGATCTCAAAGATGCGTACTTTCACGTCATGGTACATCCGACATTCCGAAAGTATCTACGCTTCGCAGTCCTAGGAATGGTGTATCAGTTCCGGGCCATGTGCTTCGGATTGAATCTAGCACCCTGGGCTTTCACTCGGGTAATGAACTCGGTAATGATCTACTTCCGAGCTCATTCGTCTGCGGTAACGTCGGCCTACCTGGACGACATTCTTCAGAGGTACGGCAACGAGTTAACGCTTCAGAACGATGTTCAGAATCTTCTTCTATTGCTCCGACGTCTCGGTTTCATAGTAAACGAGGAGAAGTCGGATCTGGTGCCGTCCAAGTCATTCACTCATCTGGGAATGAGCTTCGAGACGCACAACAATCTCGTTCGTCTGCCGTTAACCAGAGCGAAATTAGTCAGTTGTTACGCTCGCTATTGTCTAAATACAGACAAAGTCACAGCGAGAGAATTTATGAGACTGATAGGTCTGTGCGGAGCCGCCGCGGATCTCATTCCGATGGGACGGCTACGCACACGGCCTCTTCAAATTTTCCTGACTCAGAATTGGAGTGTGAAAATTCATTCGCTCGATGTAGACGTTCTCTTGTCAGATCAAGTGAAACAAGAGATTCAGACTTGGGCAAACATTCAGTGGTTAACTCAAGGAGTTCTGCTGCAGTTGCCGGATCCGAGTTTTACCATTATGACGGATGCCAGTCAAACAGGTTGGGGTGCATCATTAATCCCAACGGATTCGAGATGCCAGGGTCTTTGGGATCCGCAATTCCTGTGCAAGCACATAAACATCAAGGAAATGATGTCAATTTGGCTTGCGTTACGTCACTGGATGGACATTATTCACGATGCTCATGTCCAAATCCTATCCGACAATACGACAGTAGTGGCGTATATACGGAATCAGGGAGGCACTCATTCAGTTCCGTTGTTCAATCTAACGGAAAGAATCCTTCTGTTTGCGTTGGAACATCACGTTCTTCTTTCGGTCCGTCACATACCGGGTCGTCTGAATGTGCTAGCAGACTCCCTTTCACGAAAGGGTCGCTTGTTGCCGTCGGAGTGGACTCTCAACAAACAAGTATTCAATCAGATTTGCTACCAATGGGAACGGCCAATGATAGACTTATTTGCGACACATCTCAACAATCAGTTGCAGACGTATGTGTCCCCGTGTCCGGATCCAAGAGCATTTGCTGTAGACGCTCTATCGATCCCTTGGGACGGAATGATAGGATATGCGTATCCTCCAGCGCCGTTAATTCAACAAGTATTGCTAAAGATAAAACAATCTCAATGCAAGATTCTGTTGGTAGCATCTCTGTCGCCACAGAGACCGTGGATAAATCTACTCAGGTGTCTGTTGTGGGACCTACCGCGGAAGCTCCCTCCACGAGAGGATCTTCTTTGGCAGGGGATATCGCGCCAACTGCATCACAACCCGCAAGGTCTCAACCTTCACGTTTTTCCGTTGTGCGGTCCTTCTTGCATGGCAAGCACTTTACAGGACGAGCAGTGGACGCGATTTCTAACTGTAGGAGGACCTCCTCTTCGCTAAACTATGCGGCTAAGTGGAAGGTTTTCCGTCGTTGGTGTAGGGATCATTCTGTTGATATATTTGATCCCTCTATACCAGACATTGCTAACTTTCTAGTATACTTGTTTGACGAAATCAAACTGCAACCTGTTACTATAAAGGGTTATAGATCTATGTTATCTGATACCTATGCACATCATGATAGTTTACAAATTGGATCTAATGTCTCTTTATCGAAATTGGTTAGAAACTTTTCGATAAATAGACCCAGAACTCTTAGATTAATTCCTAAGTGGAATTTAGCTTGGGTTCTCCTTAAATTGAAGGAAAAGCCATTTGAACCTCTTGGGACAGTAGATTTCAAATTCTTATCTTATAAGACAGCTTTTCTCTTAGCTTTCTCTTCTGCCAGAAGGGTCAGTGAGCTTCATGCACTATCGGTGGATGATTCTCATTATCGTAGTGTTGGGAACACTATCACCTTCACTACTAATGTCGGTTTTTTAGCTAAGAATCAGGCTCCTAATAAATATCCGGAACCTATTGTTATTAAGGCTCTTCCGTCTTCAGACGGGCGTAGGCCTTTACTCTGTCCTGTTAGAGCACTACGTATCTATAAACAGAGATCTCAGTTCATCAGAAAGGGACGGAAACGTTTCTTTCTGTCTTTGATGCCTAATAGAAAGGACATTTCAGTCCATTCTATTGCTAGATGGATTCAGTTAACTATCCGTACTGCGTATGAAGATTTATCTTCTTCTCAGCAGTCTGTGCTTAAGATTTCTGCTCATGAAGTAAGAGCTCTTTCTACTTCCTGGGCTTATGCTAATAGTGTTGCTATTTCAGATTTAATGAAGGCTGCTTATTGGTCTCAGCCATCCACATTTACTAATTTTTATCTCAGAAATATTGAGTCCATTTCTGGAGACCTGCATTGTTTAGGTCCGTTATCTGTTGCTCAGAATGTCGTCCACTAAACAGTTGCAACTATAGTTATGCAGGCTTTCTGTTCCGGCAGTGACTCCGTCCGGCTGCCCTCTTCGCTCTGGGCTATTTGACCCAGGGCAAGGGGAAGGGGGGGGGGGGGGGCGGGTGTTCCCTTAGGTCACCTGCTTTATAGTGAAAAGCAAGGGAATGCCTCCTCCAAGACAGTATTTCTGAGTCGCTTCCGGGATGGTTTTAAAGTGTAATATTAATGTTTAATTTCATTCATGTCTTATTTTTAAAGTGTAGCTCGGTGTGAAGCATTTGTATATGTCAAGTGTCAAACGGGCTTTAATATACAATACTCGGACACTTTTAAATGATTATAAAGAGTCTCAATTCTCTGGACTACTTTATTTATTGGCTTGTTTTAAAAATAATTAGTATAAGGTTATACTGGATGTTAATAGAGAACATGAATGTTATTGTGCTCAATTATTAAGGGTAGTGTATCTTTCTAATTTAAATATTAAATAAGAAAGATACATGTAAAGCCTAATACTCCTTTTCTCCTTAAGGGGTTACCTCTTTATTTTATAATTGAGCTTATTGGATTTTCCTCTATGTCCTAGGCCCTCCAGCCTGTTTACTATTCAGCTAAGTCTGGGTCATTGGTACAGTATAAAAATGTTAAAAAATTTATAGTAATTTATATATTTTTTATACTTACCAATGACCCAGACGGGGATGGCCCTCCCTGAGTTGGGAACTCTTGCCTCCCCGCTGAGTACATAGCGCTGACCAGGCACTGCCAGTAAGAATGATATTTGGCGCCAATTTCGGGACGACTGCGTCACTGCGCATGCGCAGTAGAGTCGTACTATGGAGGTCCTTTAGGACATGATTTCTTTTTGTTTTGGATGCAAATTTTGGGGATTGGGGGGCAAAATTTGTGTTTGGCCCTGGTTTTTGTGGAGTTAGCACCAGCTAAGTCTGGGTCATTGGTAAGTATAAAAAATATATAAATTACTATAAATTTTTTAACTTTTTCACTTTAGAAAGCTTACCAACTCCCATAATAAGAAAGGCTTCGGCACGAAGATGCTCTGGGTTCGATCTGTTGAGCATTCTAATAAAAGACAACATAACTGTATTTGATGGAATTGCAGATGGCAGCGGTGTTCAAAGGTGTGAATTGTCATTAAAGAAAAGTATTTATCGAATAAAAATAAAGCAAAAACGAACTTTCCTCGAAAATTCCCTTGTATATTGAGGTCTAATAAACAATTTATGCACTTTGTTATTGTGCTAAAAAACTTTGAAATCAGAAAACATGTGACAGAAGTGAACTCTGATGACGCGATTATTCCATGACCTGCACAACTTAATCAACCCCCTATGAAAAACTAAATACACTATAAACAATAGCCTCATTGAATGTAAAATGAATCATCTGACCAAACAGTGTGATACATTTGGTCAGTATGTGCACTATGTAATGCGAGTTGCAAAACTTCATTCAGTAGTAAATATCATTATGTGACGTTTTCTTTTCTGACCAGTCTTATTACTGCAACATTTACCCAAAACAAGAACGTCTCGAAAAAGCATGAGCTTCTGTAGATGTACTACCACTGTCAGTGCTAAGTAAAATTACAGAACAGTTTGCAAATTGCATGTATATTGTGCACACCTGATTTGTGTGTTTTACTCAGTGTAATGGAATCTTGAATCTTTGCCCAGTAATTTAATCTAATTTCTTTTCAGAGAAGCGTGAAAAAGAGAGCTTCTTGTTTCCAATTCAGAAGTGTAAAGAAGTGCGAGTGCAATAGAGCTCCTCAAACCGACAGCACTGCTAGGTCGTCAGGTGGTTAACCCCAACTTGGTTAACAATGCATTGTGACACATGTTAATGGCTATGTAGTTAATGGCTATGTAGCAACTTATATTACCTATTTAATTTTACAACTCCCTATTGGCCCAACATAAATGGATTTGATTTTTACTTTGTGAAATTGGCTTGGATCAGTTAGAATGGTGAAATGCCAGTGTCCAAGTTTAACTCTTATCTTTTGGGCACACAAAGTAGTGTAATGCCATCACAAAAGTCTTAACCCTTCTTGTTCAGTTTATGAATGGCAGAATGCCATCCATAATTTAACCATTCCGTCCAAAATATTTCAGATATTGAAATATTTAATGGTTGTATTTTTACACTGTAAACCAATGGCCCAGACTAGCTGGTGCTTAACTCAAAGTATGAAGCTGATGTTGGCATCGCCAAATATCGGCAGGCCAACTTCGCAAATGTTAGTAGGAGGGCTTCATAGTCTCTCTATGAAATCAACAGGTCGTCTTTAATTGATGGTCATCTAAATTTTTCGTATTCAGTTTCGTCGAATGGCGCAAATTTCGACCTCATTGGCACGTTCGATCCGTCTTGGGTAAATACAAGATAATGACGCAATGCTACATATAGATGTTTATTGACATTGTTAGTTTCTGAGTTACTTATGTCATCTTGTTCATGTAACTGATATTGGGTGCGGCAATGTTGACTGTTGAAGCTATCATATATGAAGTTATCCACGGCATGACTATGAAAGGGACGACAATGCGACACAGTTTAAATTAACCGAGGCATACGAAAGAATAGATGACCTATACATATACTTTAGATGAGTCACGATGAGTACAAAATCATTCCTGATGCACCCAATGAAACTTCAAATTTAAACTTTAATAAATAACTTAGTTAAAAATATTTTAACTTTGTTAAAATAATTTAAACTGTTAACGTTTGAAACATTAACTGCTCCCAGCCCTGCATCTTTTGAATACAATCTTTTAGTGAAACACTCTTGACCAGTTTTTCAAAAATTTGTAGGTGGTTTATGAGACAAATTGGCTGCGTAAAATTTAGTATATTGCCATCGTTGTGCAGAGTGTTAATAAAATGAATTAAATACACCACTGCCCATGTTATTCTGTAGATTATGAGGCATAAAACATGAAACAAACCAACTATATCGTGGGTCTTCTGTATTTAGTTGAATCATCGACAGCCCATCCACAAATGTCGTCGTCAACAGTTATTTTTATTTGCTGAGTCATCAGCGAATTTGTATGACAGTGCATTTATCACTATACTGTGCTCGAAACAGAGTCAATGACAAAGAACACAAAAAACAGTACCAGGGCCGACACCAAAATGCATTAAATAGGCAGTTAGATGCAACACTGTGGAAACATAACTGCATTGAGTAATGTTCTTTGAATTTTGGTGAATGATAATAGTCCAGAGCTGTTTGAATGTCCACCTATTGCAAACAATCAGAAATTGAGAGGTGACTGGTAAAATAAAACATACAGTACCTGTCACACTTGACAGATTAGTTAGTTGTCAATGAATGATTTGATTCAGAAATCAAATCATCAAAATCATAGAAAATTAATCATAATCCTTGGTTGGAAGTAACCAAACACCTGGCATCATGATAAAAATATCACACGTATTCATTTCTCTTTCAACTTGATACACTATCAGGCACATCAGGAGAGCTTGCTATAACTATTCAGGTCAGAAGCTGTGAATACATTATAATAAATTTCTTCGCAGTTGACCATGGCATTTGTTATAGAATGCTCTTTCGGGTGATCATTGTTAGTAAAACACGATAATCTCCAGCACTGACATTAAAAACAAAATAGTATCAAATAGTTAACCCTTTACCTAACATGAAAAGCAGACGACACTTGCAAAAAAAATTCTTGAATAACTAAATTTTTTCATTTTTTGTCTCAAAAACATAGGTTATGACCCCTCGTTGGAACGAGCTCGACGAGCTCGTTCCAACGAGGGGTCATAACCTATGTTTTTGAGACAAAAAAATGAAAATATTTTGAAAATTAATTGGCGATTTTTGAGAATAGCGCTGGCCGGTTTTGGCCGTTACGTTGGGTAAAGGGTTAATTAATATTATTCTCACTACATCACTGTATTCACATGTTAAAATTAGCAATTTTGGTAGTGTGGATCATCGTGTGAGGGGTTCTCTTGCAGTGAACACAAATCTCATACCATTCACTGGGGTTCATCTCGGAAGTATTTTGCTGTTTGCTCTTTATGTTATATTAGGTAAATACCAAGCCTAGAAATAAGCAGACTTTCATCTGCAGAATGAGGTCCCAAGAGGGTGAATTTGCTGATACTACCCTGCACAGCAGGGTAGCATTACTAAATGTACCCTCTGTGAACCTCAATCTGAATCAAGGTCTCGAGCCTAAACAGAAAGAGAAAACTCAGAGGATAAATTGAGGGGTTCTAGCCCACTGCATCAACAAATTCACCCTCTGGGGACCTCATTCTGCAGTTGACAGATTGCTTATTTGCAGACTTGGTACATATTATGGATGAATAATTTCTTAACTAACTTATTTGTTTTTGAAAACTGATAGTTGTGGCAATTCTGCTATATGGATGGACCACTGGCGTAGAAGAAATAAGCATTTAAAAACAAATGGTCCTGGAAACAGGAGATCTACTTTGTATAGCTTCATCTTCTGTCTTCAGAATTTGAAATATGTTTGAAATTAACTTTATTAATCTTCTTGTAGAATATGAAGAAACTAAAACTTGTGGATCCAATTTTCAATGTGACATGAATAATTATTGCATCGATGTCGATCTGGTTTGTGATAATGTCAACCATTGTGGTGATTACACTGATGAAATGGCCGAGGGAAGATCAAAATGTAACAAGAAGGGTGAGTATCCTACACAGTCATAGTTTGCACTGATCTTGAAAATCCTGAAAATTTTAAAATTATTTTTCCATTTGTACAGTTTTGTATTGTTCAGGGTTCCCATTTCTTCTTGAACTCTTTAAAAGTCATTGAAATTATAAATTCTCTGCCATGGATCCAGAAAGTCCTTGAATATTGGAATCTTCCTTGAAAACCCTGGAAAATGTAGGTTATTACCACCATGTGGGTTTCTGAGGTGTTGTATTGAAGTCGAAACCTTGTCTCTGGGCATATATCAACGAGTCCATTAGGAGGAGTCCATCTATGACCCAGAGGTAAGTTCGAGACTTCAATACACCATCTTGTAAACCAGCTTGATTGTAACAACCAATTTATGTTACAATATTCCTCCCTTTCTTGACTTGTTCGCATATATTTCAACAATCATTCAGCATCTTTGAACTGATTTTTTTATGATTGAAGGTCATGACGTCATGGTGTTACATATTTTTATACTGTACCAATGACCCAGACTTAGCGGGTGCTAACTCCTTAAAATCTAGGGCCAAACACAAATTTTGCCCCCCCCCCCCCCCCAATCCTCAAAATTTGCATCAAATCTGAATATATTTTTATACTGTACCAATGACCCAGACTTAGCTGGTGCTAATTCTAACAAAACCAGGGCCAAACACAAATTTTGCCCCCCAGTCCCCAAAATTTGCATCCAAAACAAAAAGAAATCATGTCCTAAAGGACCTCCATACTACGCCCCCACTGCGCATGCGCAGTGTGACGGACATCCCGAAATTGGCGCCAATTATCATTCTCTGTTTGGCCCTTCATCAGTCAACATCTCACTGATATTTGTGCTTGTAAATCTCAGTTTAAAGGATGCCAGACACGTAATTTTTGGAGAAATGGTGATTCTAAGGAGGATAGAAGGAGGAGAGGAAAAGAAGTGACAAAAAAAATAATCAGGGCTGTACTTAAAATTTTTTGATGAAATTATGTTAAGTTGACTATTTTCGAGGCATGGGCCTCTTGTTGTCATTCTTGCTAAATGTTGCACTGCTTATTCAGTGTTTCCTCTCCCCTAGCCTTCTAAAGTCCCCCCTTGCAATTCTCCCATGCTTTTGGCATATTTTTGAGAAAGTTCATTTCTAAAATTTTCCTGGGAGAGTTGCATGGATACAGAATGTTTTCTGTTATTTTCCCCATAGTTACGTTTTCACCCATGGGTGTATAAACGTTGTGTTCTGCATCTTCCATCTGATGTTCTGCAGATTCTCCCCTGGGAGTCTCTGTTTTGCATCAGATAGAGTGTAATTTTGATGACTGATTCCGGGCCAGTTTTTTCAGTGCCTGGAGTCATGTTTTCTGGTGTTTTACACTGTTTGTTTACATTGGCAACAGCCTTTTTTGAGGGGGGCTGTTTGCCTTTGCTGTAGTTTATCTCACTATAAGATACATTTATATTATCCGTAAGTGTCTCATTAATTATTTAATATAAATTTAAAATTTTTGACCACACTTTGCCATCGGATCCATCGGGGCTCAACGTTACTTTTCAGCAACTTGGGCTTCGCTGAAAAAATATTTTTTCAAAATTATTTTGATTTGCAATTGTTTTTTCATTTATTAATGGATCATGTTATTATGTATCTTTGTGTCAGGGGTTTGTGCGAGTAACTAGGACTTGTTGTTGACTTTTCACAATGAAAGGAGTTTGTTCAAATTGTAATGGGAAGAAATCTTCCTCTGACTTTCATGATCATTGTATTAATTGTAGTCAGTGTTCTCGCACTAATCCCTGTCCTATTTGTCAATATTGGGATGATAAACATTGGAAACGTGTGTCACAGTATATTGTTTCTGGAGAAAGGGCTATGCCGGCTCTTTCTCCGCAAGGTCACTCTACTCTCTCAGTTTCTATTTCAGAGGAACAAGAACAGGGTGATGTTTCCATGTTATCTTCTACAAGTGTGCGTCCGTCGTCACAAATGAATTCAGAGCTAGCGGCAAAAGTGCTCATGGAGATTAGACAAATGTCGTCCGCTAGCTCGCCCGGTGTAGCGTCCATTCACCGAATGGTTCGGCAGCCGGGTTCGTCCGATGCGGTCCAGGAGGAAATTTTGGGTGATGCGAGCACTATAAACATACTAGGTGCACACCCAGTGACGGCGGATAGTAAGCGAGAACGGAGGAAGCCTTTGAGTCCGGTTCCTAGCTTGTCCAGGTCCAGCCGGGCCGCGAGCGAGAGAGGCCCCTCTCTCGTACAACAACATCTGGGACCAGATGTTGTGGTACAAAATGTGTCGCAAGCGGAGCATACGTCCGTCGCTCGGGACGCTCCGTTATATAGGCAGTCTGTGGAGACTGCTAAGGCTTCTTCTTCTCGTCAGTGCACACGACCGCACCTTGGCTGCGTGACCGCCGATATATTACCAGCTTCGCCGATCAAGGATTCTTCGGCGACCAGGTCACACCATCCGGCAGCCAGGGATTCGAGACCGATGGACTCCGGACGTTCGCATAGAAAAAGTATGCGGGAGCCATCTGATGTGGAGCTGCCCTCGGCGAAGCAGCGAAAGACTGCGCCTCCGCAGGTCTCGACGCCGGATATTCTTGTGCAGATAGCACAGCTTATCGCAGCATCCCAGCAGCCGACAGAAACGGTGTCGGATCGAGAATTATCCGACGGCGCTGGGTCGGTACGCTCCGCCGAAGCATCGGGGGCGGACGACCGGGAACATCATGAGGTCCGACCGGATGGTGAAAGGGATACGGATGATTTGGAGCTATCCCTTTCGGAACAACATAAAGCTGCCGTGGACTTCATCCGGCACTTTCTCCCTCAAGTTGTTCCGTCGGGCCAGACTGCTGCGGTTCCGGACAAGAGGATTATAGCGTCATTGGACTCTGAATTTTTTGAGCGGTTCAGGGACATCGCTCCTGAGTTTCCGTCGCAGTCCAATAATGTTGCTAGAACATTTGAATTATTGAACGACGCTATATTTAAACTTGCTTCCAGGACGGGGAAAGCAGGTTTCTTGTCCGCTAATACTCTCAACCTGCCTTTCATTAATGCAAGGAATAAATTCGATACGGCAGGACAGGGTATCCCGAGAGTTCCTCTGCGTATGGACGACGAGGCGGAAGACTTAGAGCTATCATTACCGTCGTCGGCTTCTATTCCAACCGCGGTGTTGGAAACAGCTATTGCGTCTAACAGAGCCAATTTAGATGCCTTATCTTACGCAGATCACCTTACTAAGGCGTTATCACTGCGCCTTCAAGGGAAAGAGTTTCAGGATATACAATGCTCTTTAAGACTTCTTTCAAGGGCAGTAGCTTATTCCACGTGTAACTCCGCCCTTTCAGTGGCAAATCTGGAGTTGGTTAGACGTGACGCAGCCCTAGCTACATCCACACTTGTGGATTCTAAGGTGAAGAACTCTCTTAGAGTCGCTTCGGTCTCCGGAGAACTTCTCTTTGACGGCAAGCTTTCTGCTATTTATGATAAAATTACAAAGAAAGCTTCGGATTCTCTGTTGTTCAAATCTGCCTCTAAGAAGCTGGAGACAGCAGACAAGAATAAGACAGGCACTTCTGGGTCTAATGCGCCCAAGAGAGGTTCCTATAGAGGTTCCGGTGCGTCCTCTTGGTCTTATTCGAGAGACCGTCAGGGTAGCGACTCTTGTTCGGGACGTCCTTCGGGCCGGGACAATCGGTCGGATGCCCCGAGGTCGACGGGGCGAGGTGCGGGGCGTGGAGGACGTGGTTTCTCCTACCGCAGGCCTCGCAGGTCCAGGAGGTGATGGCTTAAACCTCTATCGCGTACCGGTTGGCGGAAGGTTGTCGAGCTTTTCACAAGAATGGGCGTTGATTACGGACGACCCTTGGGTGAGAGGAGTGACTTCGGAAGGTCTAAAGATATCCTTCAAACGAAAGCCTCCATTAACTCGAAGTCCAAAGTGGACTCAACTTCCATCAAATCCGCAGAAAAGAGACGCTCTGTTATCAGAGGTGCAGTCTCTTTTAATGAAGAACGCGGTAGAGGTCGTAGAAAACCAGGAAACTCCGGGATTCTACAGCCATCTGTTTCTGGTTCCGAAACCAGACGGCTCGTTCCGTCCAGTCATAGATTTGAGCTGGATAAACAAGCTGATCGTCGCTCCGAAAATTTTATATGGAGACGATTCGGTCGGTCAGAGCGAGTATTCGGGTGAACGATTATGCAACAAGCATAGATCTCAAAGATGCGTACTTTCACGTCATGGTACATCCGACATTCCGAAAGTATCTACGCTTCGCAGTCCTAGGAGTGGTGTATCAATTCCGGGCGATGTGCTTCGGATTGAATCTAGCACCCTGGGCTTTCACTCGGGTAATGAACTCGGTAATGATCTATTTCCGAGCTCATTCGTCTGCGGTAACGTCGGCCTACCTGGACGACATTGTTCAGAGGTACGGCAACGAGTTAATGCTTCAGAACGATGTTCAGAATCTTCTTCTATTGCTCCGACGGCTCGGTTTTATAGTAAACGAGGAGAAGTCGGATCTGGTGCCGTCCAAGTCATTCACTCATCTGGGAATGAGCTTCGAGACGCACAACAATCTCGTTCGTCTGCCGTTAACCAGAGCGAAATTAGTCATTTGTTACGCTCGCTATTGTCTGCACACAGACAAAGTCACAGCGAGAGAATTTATGAGACTGATAGGTCTGTGCGGAGCCGCTGCGGATCTCATTCCGATGGGGCAGTTACGCACACGTCCTCTTCAAATTTTCTTGACTCAGAATTGGAGTGTGAAAATTCATTCGCTCGACGTAGACGTTCTTTTGTCAGATCAAGTGAAACAAGAGATTCAGACTTGGGCAAACATTCAGTGGTTAACTCAGGGAGTTCCGCTGCAGTTGCCGGATCCGAGTTTTACCATTATGACGGATGCCAGTCAAACAGGTTGAGGTGCATCATTAATCCCAACGGATTCGAGATGCCAGGGTCTTTGGGATCCGCAATTCCTGTGCAAGCACATAAACATCAAGGAAATGATGTCAATTTGGCTTGCGTTACGTCACTGGATGGACATTATTCACAATGCTCATGTCCAAATCCTATCCGACAATACGACAGTAGTGGCGTATATACGGAATCAGGGAGGCACTCATTCAGTTCCGTTGTTCAATCTAACGGAAAGAATCCTTCTGTTTGCGCTAGAACATCACGTTCTTCTTTCGGTCCGTCACATACCGGGTCGTCTGAATGTGCTAGCAGACTCCCTTTCACGAAAGGGTCGCTTGTTGCTGTCGGAATGGACTCTCAACAAAAAGTATTCAATCAGATTTGCTACCAATGGGAACGGCCAATGATAGACTTATTTGCGACACATCTCAACAATCAGTTGCAGACGTGTGTCTCCGTGTCCGGATCCAAGAGCATTTGCAGTAGACGCTCTGTCGATCCCTTGGGGCGGAATGATAGGATATGCGTATCCTCCAGCGCCGTTAATTCAACAAGTATTGCTAAAGATAAAACAATCTCAATGCAAAATTCTGTTGGTAGCATCTCTGTCGCCACAGAGACCGTGGATAAATCTACTCAGGTGTCTGTTGTGGGACCTACCGCGAAAGCTTCCTCCACGGGAGGATCTTCTTTCGCAGGGGAAATCGCGCCAACTCCATCACAACCCGCAAGGTCTCAACCTTCACGTTTTTCCGTTGTGCGGTCCTTCTTGCATGGCAAGCACTTTACAGGACGAGCAGTGGACGCGATTTCTAACTGTAGGAGGACCTCCTCTTCGCTAAACTATGCGGCTAAGTGGAAGGTTTTTCGTCGTTGGTGTAGGGATCATTCTGTAGATATATTCGATCCGTCTATACCAGACATTGCAAACTTTCTAGTATACTTGTTTGACGAAATCAAACTGCAGCCTGTTACTATTAAGGGTTATAGGTCTATGTTATCTGATACCTATGCACATCATGATAGTTTACAAATTGGATCTAATGTCTCTTTATCTAAGTTGGTTAGAAACTTTTCGATAAATAGACCCAGAACTCTTAGATTAATTCCTAAATGGAATTTAGCTTGGGTTCTTCTTAAATTGAAGGAAAAGCCATTTGAACCTCTTGGGACAGTAGATTTCAAATTCTTATCTTATAAGACAGCTTTTCTCTTAGCTTTCTCTTCTGCTAGAAGAGTCAGTGAGCTTCATGCACTGTCGGTGGATGATTCTCACTATCGTAGTGTCGGGAACACTATCACCTTCACTACTAATGTGGGTTTTTTAGCTAAGAATCAGGCTCCTAATAAATATCCGGAACCTATTGTTATTAAGGCTCTTCCGTCTTCAGACGTGCGTAGGCCTTTACTCTGTCCTGTTAGAGCGTTACGTATCTATAAACAGAGATCTCAGTTTATCAGAAAGGGACGGAAACGTTTCTTTCTGTCTCTGATGCCTAATAGAAAGGACATTTCGGTCCATTCTATTGCTAGATGGATTCAATTAACTATCCGTACTGCTTATGAGAGTTTATCTTCTTCTCAGCAGTCTGTGCTTAAGATTTCCGCTCATGAAGTAAGAGCTCTTTCTACTTCTTGGGCTTATGCTAATAGTGTTGCTATTACAGATTTAATGAAGGCTGCTTATTGGTCTCAGCCATCCACATTTACGAATTTTTATCTCAGAAATATTGAGTTAGTTATGCAGGCTTTCTGTTCCAGCAGTGACTCCGTCCGGCTGCCCTCTTCGCTCTGGGCTATTTGACCCAGGGCAAGGGGAAGGGGGGGGGGGGTGTTCCCTTAGGTCACCTGCTTTATAGTGAAAAGCAAGGGAATGCCTCCTCCAAGTCAGTATTTCTGAGTCGCTTCCGGGATGGTTTTAAAGTGTAATATTAATGTTAAAATTCATTCATGTCTTATTTTTAAAGTGTTGCTCGGTGTGAAGCATTTGTATATGTCAAGTGTCAAACGGGCTTTAATATACAATACTCGGACACTTTTAAATGACTATAAAGAGTCTCAATTCTCTGGACTACTTTATTTATTGGCTTACTTTAAAAATAATTAGTATAAGGGATATACTGGATGTTAATAGAGAACATGAATGTTATTGTGCTCAATTATTAAGGGTAGTGTATCTTTCTAATTTAATATTAAATAAGAAAGATACATGTAAAGCCTAATACTCCTTTTCTCCTTAAGGGGTTACCTCTTTACTATATAGTTGAGCTTATTGGATTTTCCTCTATGTCCTAGGCCCTCCAGCCTGTTTACTATTCAGCTAAGTCTGGGTCATTGGTACAGTATAAAAATGTTAAAAAATTTATAGTAATTTATATATTTTTTATACTTACCAATGACCCAGACGGGGATGGCCCTCCCTGAAGTTGGGAACTCTTGCCTCCCCGCTGAGTACATAGCGCTGACCAGGCACTGTCAGTAAGAATGATAATTGGTGCCAATTTCGGGACGTCCGTCACACTGCACATGCGCAGTGGGGGCGTAGTATGGAGGTCCTTTAGGACATGATTTCTTTTTGTTTTGGATGCAAATTTTGGGGATTGGGGGGCAAAATTTGTGTTTGGCCCTGGTTTTGTTAGAGTTAGCACCAGCTAAGTCTGGGTCATTGGTAAGTATAAAAAATATATAAATTACTATAAATTTTTTAACTTTTATACTGTACCAATGACCCAGACATAGCTGGTGCTAACTCTTAAAATATAGGGCCAAACACAAATTTTGCCCCCCAATCCCCAAAATTTGCATCTAAAACCAAAGAAAACATGTCCTGAATGGCCCTCCACACTTCACCTCTACTGCGCATGCGCAGTGTCAAGGACGTTCCGAAATTGGCGCCATTAATCATTCTAAGTTTGGCCCTTCATCAGTTAACATCTGACTGATCTTTGTGCTTGTAAATCTCAGTTTAAATGATGCCAGACACATAAATATTAGTGAAATGGTGATTCTAAGGAGGATAGAGAAGGAGGAGAGGAAAAATGTGTGACAGAATATTTTCCTCTCTCCCTTTCCTTTAAGTCCCCTCTTGCTATTCTCCCATGCTTTTGGCATAGTTTCTGTAATTATTATTACTAAAATTTCTTGGGAGTTTTAGCTGAACAACAGAATGAATTCTGTTCTTTTCCCCATGTTTACGTCTTCACCTACGGGTGGTTAGGCGTTGTGTTCTGCATCTACCATCTGATGTTCTGCAGTTTCTTCCCTGGAAGTCTCTGTTTTGCATCAGATGGTGTATTTTTGGTAACTGATTCCGGGCCTGGGTGCCTGGAGTCTTATTTTAGTGTTTTTACACTCATTGTTTACATTTACAACAGCCCTCTGTGTGAGGGGGGGATTTCTTGAAAATAATATCTTGATGTTATTTTAATCATAACTAGATACATTATTATTGTTCGTAAGTGTTGAATAAATTGTTTAAAATATTTTTAAATTTTTGTCCACACTTAGGCTTGGGATCCATTGGGGCTCAACGTTACTTTTCAGAAACTTGGGCTGTTCTGATATTTTTTCTATATTAATGGATCATATTATTATTATGTATTTTGATTGCCAGGGGTTGGTGCGATTACCAGGACTTTGTTTTCTTTTCACATTGAAAGGATTTTGATCAATTGTAATAAGAGGAAGTCTTCCTCTGACTTTTATAATCATTCTATATGTGGTCAGTGTACTCGCATTAACTCCTGTTCTGTATCATATGATTTCGATGACAACATGGGAAGCGTATGTCACGGTATGTTAGTGGGGAATTGGACACTCCGGTCCTTTCCCCGCAGGGTCACTCTACTTTATCAATTTCTATTTCAGACGATCAAGATTAGGATGATGTATCTGTGATGTCTTCCAACAGTGTGCCTCCGTCGTCACAATTAATGAAGGGCTAGCGGAAAAGTGCTCATGTAAATACGCCAATTGCCTAAGAGGACCCTAGTAGGTTCGACGGCCTTTGACGTCCGCTAGCTCGCCCGGTGTAGCGTCCATTCATCGAAAGGTTCGGCAGCCGGGTTCGTCCGTTGTCGTCTAGAAGGAGTTTTGGGGTGATGCGAGCACTATAAATCAACCAAATGCACACCCAGTGACGGCGGATTAGAGGGAGAACGGAGGAAGCCTTTTAGTCCGGTTCATAGCTCGTTCTGGTCCATCCGTACGGCGAGCGAGAGAGGCCCCTCTCTCGTACAACAACATCTGGCCGAAGATGTTGTGGTACAAAATGTTTCGCATTCGGAGCGTACGTCCGTCGCTGGGGACGCTCCGACATATAGTCAGTCCGGAGTAGACTGTCAATAAGGCTTTCTCATTCTCATGGTAGCGCACACGACCGCTCTTGGCTACGTGACCTCGGATATCCAGTCAGCTTCGCCAGTCAGAGAATCATCGGCGACCAGGTCACTCCATTCGGTAGCCAGGGACACGAGGCCTGCAGACTCTGGACGTTCGCATAGGAAAGTGTGCGGGACTCAACGTACACGGAGCTTCCGGCGGCAATGCATCATAAGACCGCTACTGCACAGGCCTCGGGAACGGACGTGCTTTCCTAAATAGCACAGCTTATCGCAGCATCCCAGCATCAACTGAATCTGTCGCATATTTTTTATCCGACGATGCTGGGTCGGGACGCTCCGCGGAAGCGGGTACGGACGTCCGAAAATTTCATCCGGTCCGACGGGATACCGAAAGGGATTCGGAGGATTTCGAGCTTTCCCTTTCGGAACAACATATGCTGTTGTGTATGTCATCTGACTTGATCTTCTACAGGTTCTTTTGTCGGACCAGAATGCTGCAATGCCGGATAAGAAACTGATAGTGTCGGTGGACTTAGAAATTTTTGGTTCGGTTCAGGGACATCGTCCCTCAGTTCCGACATAGTCCAATAATGTCACACAAACTTTCGAATTATTGAACGACGCTATATATATTATTATTATATGCTTGCTATTACCAAGCATTTCTGGTTTCTTGTTCGCAAAGTTACGGAGATGTCTTTCAAAAGTGTGCCTCTGTCGTCATAGTTAATGAAGAGCTAGCGGCAATAAGTGCTCATGGAATATGTCTATCGCCTAAGAGGTCCCTTGTAGGATCGACGGAGTGACATTCGCTAGCTCACCCGATGTAGCGTACATTCATCGAATGGTTCGGCTGCCGGGTTCGTCCGTTGCGGTCTAGGAAGGAGATTTGGGTGATGCGAGCACTATAATTACTTTAGTACTCACCCAGTGACGGCGGATTGAGGACAGATCGGAGGAATCCTGTTAGTCCGGTTCCTGGCTTGTCCAGGTCCGTCTGGGCTGTGAGCGAGAGAGGTCCCTCTCTCGTCCAACAACATAGGGGACCGCATGTTGTGGTTCAGATATTTTACATTCGGCGCATATGTCTGTCGGTCAGGACGCTCCGTTATATTGACAGTCCGAGAGACTGTCGATAATGCTTCCTCATCCTCACAGCAGGGCACACGACCGCACATTGGCTACATGACCTCGAGTATTCGATCAGTTTCGTCATTCAGTGATTCCACGGCGAATAGGTCACGCCATCCGGTAGCCAAGGGACACGAGGCCTATACACTCCGTTCGCTCGCATATTAGTAGTATGCACGGGGTAACGATCACGGAGCTTCCAGTGGCAATGCATTGTAGGACTGCTTCTCCACAGGCCTCAGTGACAGACGTGCTATCCGAGTTAGCACAGTTTTTTCGCAGCATCCCAGCAATCGACAGTTTCTTAGTCGAATCAGGAATTATCTGACGGCGCTGGGTCGGTGCGGTCCGCGGTTGCATCAGGTACGGACGACCGAACGCTTTATAGGGTCCGACAGGATGGCGAAAGGGAATCGAAAGATTTCGAGTTTTCCCTTTCGTAGCATCGGAAGCTGCCATTCATATCTTCTGGCATTATCTTCCAGTGATTGTTATTTCGGACTACATTGCTGCGATGTTGGATAAGAGACTTATAGCGTCATTGGACACGGAATTTTGGATCGGTTCAGGGACATTGTCCCTGACTTACCGACACAGTCCAATAATGTCATTAGAACATGTGTATTATTTATCGACGCTATATATGCATATAAGCCTGCTACCAAGCATGATAGTTTAGTTTATTGTCCGCAATGCTCATTTCTGCCTTTTTATCATTTATACGAATAATTTATTTTGGCAGAGCAGAGCATACCGAGAGTTCATATGCGTCTAGACGGCGTGGTTAAAGACTGGAAATATTCTTTTTCGCCATCTATGTCTTTTCCAACCACAATGTTGGAAACGACAATGATGTCTAGTAGACTTAACTTAGACGCTTTATCATACGTAATCCACCTTACTGAGGCGTTATCATTACGTCTTCAAGAAAAGAATTACGGGATATTATCCTCAATGTGATTTCTTTTGAGGGCAGTAGTTTGTTCTCGTATAACTCCGCCCTTCAGTGGCTGATTGGAGTTGGTTAGATGTGGCGCAGCCCTAGCTACATCCACGCGCGTGGATAGTAAGGGGAAGAACTCTCTCAGAGTCGCTTCGTTCTCGGAGAAGCTTCTCTTCGACGGCAACTTTTCAGCAATCCATGAATTGCTCGATTTACACGTTCTCTTGTCTATCTAGTGTTGCAAGAGATTCAGACTGTGGCAAACATTCGGTGGTTGACTCAGAGAGTGCCACTGCAGTTGCCGGATCCGAGTGTTATAATTATGACAGTTGCCAGTCAAACAGGTTGGGATATAATATTGATCCCAACGGATTCGAAGTGCCAGGGTCTTTGGGTTCCGCAGTCTCTAAGCAAGCACTTATCTTCCACGGAATAATGTTTTTTAGGCTTGCTTTATGTCATTGGATGAACATTATTCAGAAACGCATGTCCAAATCCTGTCCGTTAATTCGACAGTAGTGGCGTATCTCCGGAACCAGGGAGGCACTCATTCGTTTCCGTTATTCAATTTAATGGAAAGAATCCTTCTGTTTGTTATAGTACACCAAGTTCTGTTTCGGTCCGTCATATTCCGGGTCATCTGATTGTTTTACCGGACTCCCGTTCACTTATGGGTCGCTTGTTGCCGTCAGAATGGACTCTCAACAAACAAGTATTCAATCAGATTTGCTATCAATGGGAGCACCCAATGATAATTTATTTACGACACAGCTTGCTAATCAATTGCAGACGTATGTGTTTGCTTGTCCGGATCTCTGAGCTAATGTTGTTAACGCTCTATTGATCTAATAGGACGGAATGATAGGATATGCGTATCCTCCGGCGCTGTTGTTTCAGCAGGTATTGCTAAGATAAACAACCACAATACATTTCTGTTGATAGCATCTCTGTCTTCACAGAGACCGTTGGTAAATTTACTCTGATGTCTACTGTGGGACTTAAGTCGAAATCTTCCTCAATGAGAGGATCTTTTTCGCTGGGTAAAATCGTGTCATCTTTATCACAACCCGCAAGGTCGCAACCTTCACGTATTCCGTTGTGTGGTCCGTATTGCATTGTTAGCATTGTACTGGACGAGCTTTGGACGCGATTTCTTACTATAGGAGATCCTCTTCTTCGCTATTCTATGTGGCTAAAGTGGAGGCTCTTCCATCGTTGGTGTAGGGATCACTATGTTCATATTGTTCATCCCTCCATACTACTCATTGCAACTTTTTAGTATACTTGTTTGACAAGATCTACTGCAGCCTGTTATTATTAAGGTTATAGGTTTATGTTACCTCATACCTATGCACTCTATGTTAGTTTACAATTGAGTCTTATGTCTCTTTATCTAAGTCAGTTAGTAACTTTTTGATAAATAGACTTAGAATCATGAGATTAAATTCCTATATGGAATTTAACTTCGGTTCTTATTTAGCTAAGTAATCATTTGAGCCTCTGGAAACAGTAGTTTTCAAATTCTGACCTTTTAGACAGTATTTCTGTTGGCTTCTCTTTTACTGAAGAGTCAGTGAGTTTCATGCACTATCGGTGGATGATTTTCACTTTCGTAGTTTCGGAATCACTACTTCCTTTACTATTTAGGTTGGATTTTTGCATAAGAGTTAGGCTCCTAATATCCGGAACCTATTGTTATTAAGGTCCTTCCGTCTTCGTACGGGCATAGGCCTTTACTCTGTCCGGTTAGAGTTTATGTATTTATAAACAGATATCTGTTTATTACTACGGGTGTAAACTTCTTCTGTCTTTGATGCCTATTAGAAGGACGTTACGCTCCATTCTATTGCTAATGGATTCAATTAACTATCGATACTGCTTATGGTATATCTTTGACTCAGCAGTTGTGTTTGAGATTTCGGCTCATGAAGTAAGAGTTCTTCTACATCTTGGGCTTACATTAATAGCGTCGCTATTATAGATTTTTGAAGGCTGCTCATTGCGCTCAGCCATCCACATTCATGAATTTTTTATCTCAGAAATACTGAGTCCATTTCTGGAGGCCTCTATTGTTAGGTCTATTATCTACTGCTCAGAATGTCATTCACTTAACAGTTGCTACTATAGCTAGGTAGGCTGTCTGTTTCTGCTGCCCTCTTCGCTCTGGGCTATTTGACCCAGGGCAAGAAAAATGGGGGGGGGGGGGGGGGGGGAGGGTGTTCCCTTGGGTCACCTGTTTTACTATGAAAACAAGGGGATACCTCCTCCGGAGTTAGTAATTCTGAGCTGTTATTGGGATGGTTGTTTAGTGAGAAGTTTATGTTTTAAAAATTCATTCAAGTCTTAGTTTTTAAAGTATAGCTTTTGAATATAGCATGTGTCAACGGACATGATTATGCAATCCTCAGACACTTTTAAGGAGTATAAAGAGTCTCTATTCTCTAGACTTACTTTATTTATTGGCTTACTTTAAAAATTATTAGTATAAGGATTATACTAGATATTAATAGAGTACATGGATGTATAATGCTCAATTTTGGAAGGTGTTGTATCTTTCTAATTTATCATAAATAAGAAAGATACATGTAAGGCCTAATACTTCTTTTTCCCTAGAGGGGATGACTCTATTTTATATAATTGAGCATATTCCATCTTGCTCTATGTCCTTGGCCCTCCAGCCTTTTTACTATTCAGCTATGTCTGGGTCATTGGTACAGTATAAAAATGTTAAAAAATTTATAGTAATTTATATATTTTTTATACTTACCAATGACCCAGACGGGGATGGCCCTCCCAGGAGTTGGGAACTCTTACCTCCCCGCTGAGTACATAGCGCTTACCAGGCACTGGTTATTAGATTGATTAATGGCGCCAATTTTGGAACGTCCTTGACACTGCGCATGCGCAGTAGAGGTGAAGTGTGGAGGGCCATTCAGGACATGTTTTCTTTGGTTTTAGATGCAAATTTTGGGGATTCGGGAGCAAAATTTGTGTTTGGCCCTATATTTTAAGAGTTAGCACCAGCTATGTCTGGGTCATTGGTAAGTATAAAAAATATATAAATTACTATAAATTTTTTAACTTTCAATGTCCTGTGTGGTCTTCCACACCTTTTATCCACTGCGCATGTGCATTGTCAAGGAAGTCTCGAAATTGGCGCCAATTGTCATTCTTTGTTTGACCCTAAATTCAGTAACACCTCACTGACATTTGTGCTGTAAATCTCAGTTTAAATGATGCCAGACACATAATTATGAAAGAAATGGTGGATCTAAGGAGGAAATAGAAGGATGAGAGGATAAAACAGTGGCAGGATATGATCAGGGCTGTAACTTATAATTTTCTTACGAAATTATTTCAAGTTCCCTAATTTCGGGGCATGGCCCTGATGTTGTCATTCTTGCTATGAATTTACCATTGTTTGTTCAGGATTACCTCTCTCCCTTTCCTTTATTCCCCCCTTGCTATTCTCCCATGCTTTTGGCATAATTTTGGAATTTTTTTTACTAAAATTTCTTGGGAGTTTTGGCTTGGTAACAGAATGATTATTCTGTTTTTCCCCATGTTTACATCCTCACCCTTGGGTGGTTAGGCGTTGTGATCTGCATCTACCATCCGATGTACTGCAGTTTCTCCTCTGGAAGCCTCTGTTTTACATCGGATATTGTTTAAATTGGTGACTGATTTTGGGCCATGTTTACAGTGCCTGAGTCATGTTTCCGGTTTTTGTACACTTTTGTTTATGTTGACAACGGTTACTTCTGATGATTACTTGTCTTCTATTTAGTTCTGCTTATAGCCAGATACATTAATATTGTCCGTTAGTGTTACATTAATTTTTAAAACTATTTTAAAATTTTTGTCCACTCTTAGGCTTTTTTGGGCTCATTGTTCCCATTGGAAACTTGGGCTTTTTTGAAAATTTTAGTGCGAGTACTATGACTGTTTATATTTTTTCATGATGAAAGAATATTGTTCAAATTGTAATGTGAGGAAATCTTCCTCTGATTCTCATGTTCATTGTGTTTCTTGTAGTCAATGTACTCACACTAATTCTTGCTCAGTGTGTGCTAATTGGAATGACAAATGTTGGAGACGTGTGTCACGGTATATTGTTAGCGGTGAGGGGTACATGCCGGTCCTCTCTCTGCAAGGTCACTCTAGTTTATCAGTCTCTTTTCAGAGGAACAAGAACAGGGTGATGTTTCCGTGATGTCTTCAACAAGTGTGTCTCCGTCGTTGCAGTCTAATGAAGAGCTAGCGGCAAAAGTGCTCATGGAAATACAACAATTGCTTAAGAGGTCCCTAGTAGGATCGACAGCGTAGTTGTCCGCTAGCTCGCCCGGTGTAGTGACCATTCATTGAATGGCTCGGCAGCCGGGTTCGTCCGTTGCGGTCCAGGGAAGCAGTTTGGGTGATGCGAGCACTATAAACATTGAACGTGCACACCCAGCGACGACGGATCCGAGGATGGTACAGAGGAAGCCTGTCAGTCTGATAGCTAGCTCGTCCAGGACCACCCGGACCGCGAGCAAGAGAGCCCCCCTCTCTCTTACAGCAACATCTGGGACCAGATCTTGTTGTACGTGATGCTAGTCAGACGGAGCATACGTCCACTCCATCTGCTTGGGATGCTCTGTTACATAGACAGTCTGCAGCGACTAGTCTATCGGCTTCCTTATCCTCACAGCAGCATACACGACTGCACCTTGGCTGCATGACCGCTGATATCCAGCCAGCTTCACCGACCAGGGATTCCAGGTCGACCAGGTCACGCCATCTGGTAGCCATGGATACGAGACCTTTACAATCGGGATGTGCGCATAAAAGAAGTATGTGGGATTCAACGTCCCAGGAGCTTCCAGCGGCTAAATCATGTAAGACCGCGGCTATACAGGCATCCGTAACGGACTTGCTATCGCAGATAGCTCATCTTATCGCAGCATCCCAGCAGCCGTCAGAAACCTGCTCCGATCAGGAATTGTCTGAGGAAGCTGGGTCGGTTCGTTCTGCTGCAGAGTCAGCAAGGGACGACCGAGATTATCAAGTGGTCCAGCCGGATGGATTAAGGGGTTCAGAGGAGTTGGAATTTTCCCTTTCGGCGCAACATAAGGTAGCCATAGATTTCATCCGGCAATACCTTCCTGATGTTGTACCTCCGGACCAAAATGCTGCGCTGACAGATAAGAGACTGATAGCGTCACTGGACACAAACTTTTTCGGCCGGATTAGGGACACCGTCCCTGAGTTTCCGACCCAGTCCAGGAATGTCTCACAGACATTTGAACTTTTGAATGACGCTATATTCAAACTTTTCTCCATGACGGGCAAGTCCGGTTTCTTATCGGCCAATGCTCTACAGCTGCCTTTCATCAATTCAAGGAATAAATTTGAAATGGCAGGACAGGGCATTCCGAGAGTTCCTCTGCGTCTGGACGTCGTCTATGTCTATTCCAACCACGATGTTGGAAACGACAATCTCGTCTAACATGATCAGCTTAGATGCATTATCGTACACAGATCACCTTACCAGAGCATTATCATTACATCTCGAAGGGAAAGAATTCCAGGATGTTCAAACTTCCTTAAGAGTTCTTTCGAGGGCCATAGCATACTCTACGTATAACTCCGCCCTTTCAGTGGCAAATCTGGAGTTAATTAGACGTGATGCTGCCCTGGCTGCATCCACTCGGGTGGATCGTG
The DNA here is from genome assembly GCA_031216915.1 of Pictodentalium vernedei. Taxonomy (NCBI): domain Eukaryota; kingdom Metazoa; phylum Mollusca; class Scaphopoda; order Dentaliida; family Dentaliidae; genus Pictodentalium; species Pictodentalium vernedei. Next base: position 6,976,537 of record CM062291.1, on the reverse strand, counting down.
AGGTGAAAAACTCTCTTCGAGTCGCTCCGGTCTCCAGAGAGCTTCTCTTCGACGGCAAGCTTTCCGCAATCTATGATCAGATTACTAAGAAAGCTTCAGACTCTCGGAGTCCGCTTCTAAAAAGTCGGATTTAGCGGAGAAGAGTAAGACAGGCACTTCTGGGACGAGTACGTCCAAGGGAAGTTCCTATAGAGGCTTATAAGTCCTCTAGGTCTTACTCCAGAGACCGTCAAGGTAGCGACTCAGGCAGGGGCCGTAATACTGGCCGAGACAACCGGTCAGACGCCCCTAGGTCGACGGGGTGAGGTGCGAGTCATGGAGGACGTGGTTTCGCCTCCCGCAAGCCTCGCAGGTCCAGGAAGTGATGGTGCAAACCTCTATCGTGTTCCAGTGGGCAGAAGGTTATCGAGTTGCTTGACCAATTGGTTGTCGATTACGGACGACCCTTGGGTTCGAGGGGTGATTTCAGAAGGGCTAAAACTGTCCTTCAAAAGAAAATCTCCATTAACTCGCAAGTCCGAGATGGACTCAGCCTCTGTCAAATCCTCTGAAGAGAAGTTCGCATCTAATAGAAGTCCAATCTCTTCTGGAGAAGAATGCGATAGAGGTCGTAGAAAACCAGGAATCTCCAGGTTTCTACAGCCATGTGTTTCTAGTTCCGTAACCCGATGCCTCGTTTCGTCCAGTCATAGATCTGACCTGGATAAACAAGCTGATCGTGGCTCCAAAATTTTATATGGAGACCATTCGATCGGTCAGAACGACCATTCGAGTGAACGACTATGCTGCGAGCATAGATTTCAAGGATGCGTACTTTCACGTCATGGTACATCCGGCATTCAGAAAGTATCTCTGCTTAGCTGTCCTAGGAGTCGTTTATCAGTTCCGAGCAATGTACTTCGGTCTGAATCTAGCACCCTGGGCTTTCACTCGAATAATGAACTCGGTAATGACTCATTTCCGAGCTCATTTGTCTGCGGTAACGTTGGCCTACCTGGACAACATTCTTCAGAGGCTCGGCAATGAGTTAACGCTTCAGAACGATGTTCAGAATCTGCTTCAACTGCTCTGACGTCTCAGTTTTATAATAAATGAGAAGAAGTCGGATCTGGTGCCGTTCAAGTCATTCACCACCTGGGAGTGAGCTTCGAAACGCACAACAATCTCGTTCGTCTGCCGTTAACCAGAGCGAAATTAATCAGTTGTTACGCTCGCTTTTGTCTTCACTCCTACAAAGTTACAGCGAGAGAATTCATGTGACTGATAGGTTTGTGCGGAGCCGCCGCAGATCTTATTTCGATGGGGCGGCTATGTACTCGACCACTCCAAATCTTTCTGACTCAGAATTGGAGTCTCAAGATTCATTTGCTCAATACGAACATCGTCTTGTCAAATCAAGTCAAACAAGAGATTCAGACTTGGGCAGATATTCAGTGGTTAACTCAAGGAGTTCCACTGCAATCGCCGGATCCGAGTTTTACAATTATGATGGATGCCAGTCAAACAGTTTGGGGCGCAACCTTGAGCCCAACTGATTCGAAGTGCCAGGGTCTTTGGGATCCGCGGTTCCTAAACAAGCACATAAACATCAAAGAATTGATGTCAATTTGGTTTGCGCTACGTCATTGGATGAACATAATTCAGAATTCACATGTGCAAATTCTGTCCGACAACAGTTGTAGCGTATATTCGGAACCAGGAAGGCACTCATTCCATTCCATTATTCAACCTAACGGAAAGAATCCTTCTGTTTGACCTAGAGCATCAAGTTCTTCTATCGGTCCGTCATATTCGGGTCATCTGAACGTTTTGGCAGACTCCCTTTCACGGAAGTGTCGCATGTTACCGTCAGAATGGACTCTCAACAAACGAGTATTCAATCAAATTTGCTACCAATGGGATCGTCCGATGATAGACTTATTTGCGATGCATCTCAACAATCAGTTGCAGACGTATGTGTCGCCGTGTCCAGATCCTCAAGCATTTGCAGTAGACGCTCTCTTGATCTCTTGGGATGGATTGATTCAGCAGATATTGCTCAAGATAAAGCAATCTCACTGCAAAATTCTGTTCGTAGCATCTCTGTCACCCCAGAGACCATGGATAAATCTACTCAGGTGTCTGCTGTGGGACATGCTGCGGAAGCTTCCTCCACGAGAGGATCTTCTTTCACAAGGGAAATCGCGCACACTGCATCACAACCCGCAAGGTCTCAAACTTCACGTATTTCCGTTGTGCGGTCCTTCTTGCAACGCAAGCAATTTTACAGGACGAGCAATGGATGCTATTTCTGACTGTAGGAGGACCTCCTCTTCGCTAAATTATGCTGCTAAGTGGAAGGTTTTCTATAGGTGGTGTAGGGATCATTCTGTTGATATTTATGATCCCTCCATTCCAGACATTGCTAATTTTCTAGTCTGCCTGTTTGATGAGATCAAACTGCAGCCTTTTACCATTAAGGGTTATAGGTCTGTGCTATCTGATACCTATGCACATCATCATAGTTTACAGTTTGGATCTAATGTCTCTTTATCTAAGTTAGTGAAAAACTTTTCGATAAATAGACCTAGAACCCTTAGATTAATTCCTAAGTGGAATTTAGCTTGGGTTCTTCTTAAGCTAAAAGAAGTGCCATTTGAGGCTCTTGACGCGGTGGACTTCAAATTCTTATCTTATAAGACAGCTTTTCTCTTAGCCTTCTCTTCGGCTAGAAGAGTTAGTGAACTTCATGCACTATCTGTTGATGATTCTCACTATCGTAGTGTAGGTAATACTATTACCTTGACCACTAATGTTGGATTTTTGGCTAAGAATCAGGCTCCTAATAAGTATCCAGAACCTGTTGTTATTAAGGCTCTTCCGTCTTTAGACAGGCATAGGCCTTTACTCTGTCCTGTTAGAGCAATGCGTATTTACAAACGTAGATCAGAGTTTATCAGAAAGGGACGTAAACGTTTCTTTCTGTCTCTGCTGCCCAATAGAAAGGACATTACGGTCCATTCTATTGCAAGGTGGATTCAATTAACTATCCGTACTACTTATGATAAATTATCGTCAACTCAGCAGTCTGTGCTTAAGATTTCAGCGCATGAAGTAAGAGCGCTGTCTACATCTTGGACTTATGCTAAAAGTGTTGCTATTACCGATTTGATGAAGGCTGCATATTGGTCTCAGCCTTCCACATTCACGAGTTTTTATCTTAGAAATATTGAGTCCATTTCTGGCGACCTGCGTTGTTTAGGTCCGTTGACTGTTGCTCAGAATGTCGTCCACTAAACAGTTGCAACTATAGTTATGCAGGCTTTCTGTTCTGGCAGCAACCCTGTCCTGCTGCCCTCTTCGCTCTGGGGTATTTGACCCAGGGCAAGGGGAAGGGAGGGGGGATAGTGTTCCCTTAGGTCACCTGCTTTATAGTGAAAAGCAAGGGAATACCTCCTCTGGAGTCAGTAATTCCGAGTCGGTACCGGGATGGTTTTGAAGTGTAAAGCTAATGTTTAACTCTTTCATGTAATATTTTTAAAGTGTAGCTCGGTGTGAAGCAATTGTATATGTCACGTGTCATACGAGCGTTAATATACAATCCTCGGACACTTTTAATGAGTATAAAGAGTCTCATTTCTCTGGACTTCCTTTATTTATTGGCTTTCCTTTTAAAAAATTAATATAACAGGTTATACTGGATGTTAATAGAGATCATTGATGTTATTGTGCTCAATTACAGAATGGTATTGTGTCTTTCTTTTTTGATACAAAAAAGAAAGATACATGTAAAACCTGTTCTCTTCTTGAGGGGATAATTCTTTTTACATGTAATTGAGCCTATTGGATTTTCCTTTATGTCCTAGGCCCTCCAGCCTTTTTTCTATTCAACTAAGTCTGGGTCATTGGTACAGTATAAAAATGTTGAAAAATTTATAGTAATTAATGTATTTTTACCTGCATTGCCAGCAGCAGAGCAGGTCTAGTAACCGCTCGACTCCGTCTGTCAGTCCGTCATTCCATCAGTCCGTCAGTCCGTCCGAAACACTTTTTCCATCAAAGTTTTCTTGGCTTCTATGAAAGGGAATGATTTTATATTTGGTCTGCTGCTTCATAATGATGAGTTGTATCGTGTAAGCAATTTTAAGATCTGCCGTGCAGCCACTTCCTGTTTGCCGCTACTTTGAAATTTTACTGTACCCACTGAACATGGAAATTTTCCATCAAGGTTTTCTTGGCTTCTATCCAAGAGATTGATTTTATATTTGGTCTGCTGCTTCATAATGATGAGTTGTATCGTGTAAGTAATTTTCAGATCTGCCGTGCAGCCACTTCCTGTTTGCCAATACTTTGAAATTTTACTGTACCCACTGAACATTGAAATTTTCCGTCAAGGTTTTCTCGGCTTCTGTGCAAGGGATTGATTGTATATTTGGTCAGCTGCTTCATAATGATGAGTTGTATCATGTAAGCATTTTTCTGATCTGCCGTGCAGCCACTTTCTGTTTGCCGATACTTTGAAATTTTACTGTACCCACTGAACATTGAAATTTTTTGTCAAACTTTTCTTGGCTTCTATGCAAGGGATTGATTTCATATTTCATCTGGAGCCTGATAATGATCAGTTGTATCGTGTATGCAATTTTCAGATCTGCCGTGCAGCCACTTCCTGTTTGCCAATTCAATTGCATGCAGCGACGCAGTTCCAGACCCGGTATTGGTCTTGGCTTGTTTATACTTACCAATGACCCAGACAGGGATGGCCCTCCCATGAGTTGGGAATTCTTACCTCCCCACTGATTACATAACACTTACCAGGCACTGGTTGTAAGAATGACAATTGGCACCAATTTCGAGACCTCCTTGACACTGCACATGCGCAGTGGATAAAAGGTATGGAGGACCACATAGGACATTGAAAATTCGGATTTGATGCAAATTTTGGGGATTGGGGGGCAAAATTTGTGTTTGGCCCTAGATTTTAAGGAGTTAGCGCCAGCTAAGTCTGGGTCATTTCTAATTATAAAAAATATATAAATTACTATAAATTTTTTAACTTTTGAGCTGTGCATGACGTAATCTCGATTCCTTGTTTTACTTGTACTGTAGCCACTGAAGTTTATAGTATTGTTTCAGCTGTGTGTGTCTTTGTTTTAGTTTTCAGGTTTAATGCATGGTTGGCCTATACAAATATATCATCATGGCAAAAAATGATCTAGTCGAATTTATTTCGCTGAGTTTGTGATTTATTTATCATTTAATAACTGTTCTCAAGACCTTGGCCTTTACTTATGTAATCAATGAGTGCAGGTGAAAATGTTCTCTTTCTGCATTGGATGTTTGCCTGTGTAGTTGCTACCCTCATAGTGCTAGAATGGATCTTCCCTGCCTAATAGAATGAGATTCGTGCATCAGACAGGGTTGTCACAGGTTCTTGAAAGTCCTTGAAGGTAAAATTTATTTTCAAAGCCATAAGAATGGGCACAAAACCCCAAAAGTCTTTGGAAGTACTTAAAATGTTTGCGGTTAGCTGGTACTTTAAAGCCTTTCATGCTGCTGGCGTATGTTCCTGCCCTGAACAGGATTTGTCTTGCCCCTTGAAATAAGTATAATTTGTGCACATTTAATTAAATTTTCTCCCTGTAAATTGAATAGATTTTTTCATCAATGATTCCGTCAGTCAAATTTAGATAAATTATCTTGAAAATACTCAGCAGGTTAAGAATAAAAGCCTTTCTAGAAACAACTTTAGTAGCACCAACAAAGAACAGATAAGAGAGAAATATTCTAGTGGTCATCCTGAAACTTATCTCAGCTGATACTGTACATGTCCCCTTCTGCTGTAATTCATATGTAAAAAAGTCTAGAAAATCCTTGAATTTGATGCAATGTGCTCCTTGAAAATCCTTGAACTACAGAAGGCCCTTGGATGAACTTGGCAAAATTGAATATAAACTCCCTCAACTGTACAGTACAGCCACCGTGCACTGGTCACTTTCCACGGGTGGGCAATATTTCCAGGGATGCAATAATATTAGATTCCAAACACTAATTATAAGAATAATAATCAAAAATTTAATTAATGAAGCACCGGGTAGAAGCCTGTGCTTCATTAATTAAAATTTTGCTGATGATGATTTTTATTACATGGTAAATGCATGCGTGAACATTATTGCCCGCACATGAATTGCAACCAGTCTATGGCGACTGTACATGCATCTCATTGCAGCACTTGGAGAGGGATTCCTTTGTTTTTGATCTGGAATCTCCATGGATTTCCCTACCTCCTTGACAATTTTAAAAATGATCAGGAAGGTCCTGGGAATTCTCTGAAGTAACTACTCATTCAGGTGCAGGAACCCTGTTTTTGTCATTCTATGAAGAAAACCATGGCTTTTTTTAAGCTTTTACTCGAGTTAATTGATTACAAACTTCTCTGTTGCAAAGACTGAGATGATAACCAAGAAAATTGCAGATTATTTCTTAAATTTTATCTTCGAGCTATTGATCCACTGTGATCCAATTCACTGTTTAACAAAAATAATGATCTCACCCACCCCCCTCACCCACCACCCCAAAACTGCAAAAAAGAAGAAAAATACAGACTTAATGGGTTCAAGACATAGTTCATATGGTTACCATGTACTACAGAAACAAAGCATTAGTTATATAATTCTTGAAAATTTTTTATTGGTAATATTTAATCCTTGGAAGCATCCGACTATAATCATATTTCACTGTAACAGAACTGGTGCCCTCTCTGCATATACTTGTAAGTTACATTCTAATAACCTTAGCAGTTCTTTCTAGTTTGGTCTTGGCTGCCAAGACCTGCCAAGAAACAGCTGCACAGTCACAAGATGTAGGCCGTCAAAGTGTAGCAAAATTGTATAAAATTTCCAGGCCTCTGAGGCAAATGTACATTAAAACAATGTGAGCATGTACAAAAATGTTTGTCAGTTTGTTGTTTCCAGTTTTCATGTAAGATTATTTCTGGTTTTTGTCATTTCAGATGATGGCTTCTGGAAAAAATTCCTCTCTCTTGGTGTTTCTGCATTGATAGCAATTTGTGTTGGCAGTGTTGTTATTTTAGTTGTGTGCTTAACTTCCATCATATGTTGTTGTAAAAGGAAATATTGTCGTCATGCAGATACTACAAATATTACATCGACACCATCAGGAGCTCACATGAATGGTGCCTTACCTTATTCAAAAAACACGGGTAATTTTTATTTTTAGTGTATTTTATCTTTATTCTCAAAAGCGATTTCACCTTGACAAACTTGTATTTTTTCAGTAGTCCTTCTTAGATTCTGAGATGTGGGATTGCATCTTCATGCCTATCCCTCTCCTCTTCAACCAATGCTAACCTGGCTTTTGTGGAGTTACTATGTTGGGGAATCTGGCTGTTGCTTGCCATTGCTTGGTGATTCTCTCTGGGTACTCCAGCTTTTTCCACACGTAAAACTGTCCGACATGAGTTGACCCTCGCTTTTGAAAATGTTGTTAAATCCCAATAAATAAGTTAATAAATAAATAAATCGCTCTCTTCACATGATCATGTGAAGTGTAAAAGTGAGCACACCTCAACACATAACTGGTTGAGTGCTAGAAGCCACTATAAGGGCTTTCAAAAAAAATTAGGGTACCAGAGCAAAAGCCAATGTTTTAGTTGCTCAGGTTTCATATTCAGTCCGGTTCGTATCCCACCTGCAGCAATCGCGTTGTGTCCTTGGGCGAGACACTTCACCCCATTTGCCCACATGGGGGCACGGTGACGATGTGTACTAAGGCGTACTGCACGTCGATAGTGCACCTGTCTTCAGCCAATGCTAACCCTGCTTTTGTGGAGTTAGTATGTTGGGGAGCTGACAGTTGCTCGCCATTGCTCGGTGGTTCTCTCTGGGTACTCCGGCTTCCTCCACCCGTAAAACTGTCGTGGTCATGATTAGCCATTGTGCAGAAATATGTGACCTTAAACACCAATAAATAAATAATAAATATTCATATTCAGTCAAACGCAAATAATAGTTTGTTGATATAAATATGTTCTATTACAAATTATTGGAGATTTCCTATTGGCACTCTCAAATAAATTGTAATAAAACAACTTCTGAATAGCAAATTCAGTCCATGAAAAATAATCTAGCCCTCAACACTTAAATTAGCATGCCTCTCAGTGATAGAGGACTGTATCCTAGTATTTATATTTTTATTCTGTACCAATGACCCAGACTTAGCTGGTGCTAACTCTTAGATTCTAGGGCCAAACACAAATTTTGCCCCCCTCCCCCCCCCCCCCCCCCCCCCCCCCCCCCAATCCCCAAAATTTGCATCTAAATTCAAAAAATAAATGTCCTATGTGGTCCTCCATAATTTTATCCACTGCGCATGCGCAGTGTCAAGGAAGTACCGAAATGGGCACCAAATCTTCATTCTTTGTTTGGCCCTTCAATCAGTAACATCTCACTGATATCTGTGCTTATTATCTCAGTTAAAATGATGCCAGACACAAAATCATGAAAGAAATGGTGGATCTAAGGATGAAATAAGAGGATGAGAGGAAGGAACAGTGGAAGGATGTGTTCAGGGCTGTATTAACTTATAAGTTTTATGCAAAATTATTTCATGTTCCCTAATTTCGGGGCATGGGCCTAATGTTTTCATTCTTGCTATGAAATTTTCACTGTTTGTTCAGTGTTTCCTTTCTCGCTTTCCTTGATACCCCCCTTGCTATTCTCCCATGCTTTTGGCATAATGTTTGTAATTTTTTTACTGAAATTTCTTGGGAGTTTTTGGCATGGTAACAGAATGTTTATTCTGTTTTTTCCCCATGGTTACGTCCTCATCCTAGGGGTGGTTAGGCATTTTGGTCATGCATCTACCATCCGATGTACTGCAGTTTCTTCTCTGGAAGTTTCTGTTTTACATCGGATAGTGTTTAAAATTGGTTACTGATTTCGGGCCATATTTTCAGTGCTTGGAGTCTTGTTTCCGGTTTTTATTCACTTTTGTTTACGTTGACAACGGTTACTTCTGACAATGATTCCTTGTCTTCTATTTAGTTCTGCTCATAGCCAGATACATTAATATTGTCCGTAAGTGTAACATTAATTTTTAGATATGTTTTGGGATCTATTTGGGCTCATCGTTCCATTTGGGAACTTTGGCTCATCTTGAAATTTTTTTGAAAAAATTTTTTTTTTAATTATTTTTCGAAATGTTTGTAATGGTTATATTATTATTATGTATCTTTGTTTTTCAAGGGTTAGTGCAAGTACGATGACTGTTTAATATTTTTTCAAAATGAAAGAATATTGTTCAAATTGTAATTTGAGGAAGTCTTCCTTTGATTCTCATGTTCATTGTATTTACTGTAGTCAGTGTACTTGCACTAATTCTTGCTCAGTGTGTGCCAATTGGGATGACAAATGTTGGAGACGTGTGTCACGGTATATTGTTAGTGGTGAGAGGTCCATGCCGGTCCTCTCGCCAGAGGGTCACTCTAGTTTTTCAGTCTCTTTTTCAGAGGAACAAGAACAGGGTGATGTTTCTGTGATGTCTTCAAGAAGTGTGCCTCCATCGTCGCAGTCAAATGAAGAGCTAGCGGCAAAAGTGCTCAATGAAATTCGGCAAGTGACTAAGAGGTCCCTAGTAGGATCGACGGCCTTGTCGCCCGCTAGCTCGCCCAGTGAAGCAATCATTTGAGAAATGGTTGTGACGCCGTGTTCATCCGTTGCGGTCCAGGAAAGGAGATCGGGTGTTGCGAGCACTATAAACTCGGATCGAAGAGAGGCCCCTCTCTCTTACAACAACATCTGGGCCCAGATGTTGTTGTACGTAACGTTCGTCAGTCGGAGCATACGTCCACTCCTCCTGCTCGGGACGCTCCGTCACTTAGACAGTCCGGCACGGCTAGTCTAATGGCTTCCTCATCCTCACGTCAGCACACACGACCGCACCTTGGCTACATGGCCGCAGATATCTGGCCTGCTTCGCGACCAGGGATTCCACTTCGACCAGGTCACGCCATCCGGTAGCCAAGGACACAAGGCCTTACCAGTTGGGATGTTCGCATAAGAGAAGTATGCAGGAATTAATGACCCAGGAGCTTCCAGCGACTAAATTACGTAAGACCGCGGCTCCACAGGCCTCCGTGATGGACTTGCTATCACAGATAGCTCAACTCATCGCAGCATCCCAGCAGCCTTCAGAAACTTTTTCAGAACAGGAACTGTCTGAGGAAGCTGGGTCGGTTCGCTCCCCTGCAGAGTCAGAAAGGGACGACCGAGATTCACATGGAATTTTCCATTTCCGAACAACATAAGGTGACCGTAGATTTCATCCGGCAACACCTTCCGGAAGTTGTTCCACCGGACCAAAATGCTGCGTTACCTGATAAGAGACTGATAGCGTCACTGGACACAGACTTTTTCGGCCGGAATAAGGACATTGCGCCTGAGTTTCCGACCGAGTCCAGAAATGTCACAGGGACTTTTGAACTTCTTAATGATGCTATATTCAAGCTAGCTTCTAAGACTGGCAAATCCAGTTTCTTATCGTCTCATGCTCTACAGCTGCCGTTCATCAATAATAGAAATAGATTTGAAATGGCAGGACAGGGCATGCCGAGAGTTCCTCTGCATTTAGACGACCAGGCAGAAGACTTGGAGTTGTCATCATTGCCGGCGTCTATGTCGATTCTCTCCAGTACATTGGAGATGACAATCTCGTCTAACAGAGCCAGTTTAGATGCCTTATCTTACGCAGATCACCTTACCAGAGCGTTATCACAACGTCTCGAGGGAAAAGAATTCCAGGATGTTCAAACTTCCTTGAGCGTTCTTTCGAGGGCCATAGCATATTCCACATATAACTCCGCCCTTTCAGTGGCAAATCTGGAGTTAGTCAGGTGTGATGCTGCCTTGGCTGCATCCACAATAGTGGATACTAAGGTGAAAAACTCTCTTCGAGTCGCTCCGGTCTCAGGAGAGCTTCTCTTCGACGGTAAGCTTTCACTAATCTATGATCAGATTACTAAGAAAGCTTCAGACTCTCTGCTTTTTAAGTCTGCTTCGAAAAACCGGACTCAGCAGAGAGGAGTAAGGCAGGGACTTCTGGGGCTAGTACATCCAAGGGAAGTTCCTATAGAGGATCTAAGAAAGCCTCTATGTCTTACTATAGAGACTGTCAGAGTAGCGACTCAGGTAGGGGTTGTAATGCTGGCCGAGACAACCGGTCAGATGCCCCTAGGTCGACTGGTCGAGGTGTGGGTCGGGGAGGACTTAGTTTCTCCTCCCGCAAGCCTGGCAGGTCCAGGAGGTGATGGTCTAAACCTCTATTGCGTTCCAGTGGGCGGAAGGCTGTCGAGTTTCTTAACCAATTGGTTGTCAATTACGGACGACCCATGGGTGCAGGGGGTTATTTCCGAAAGTCTAAAACTGTCCTTCAAGGAAAAATCTCTGTTAACTCGAAGTCCACTTTGGACTCGGCTTCTGTCAAATCTTCAGAAGAGAGATTTGCTTCTATCAGAAGTCCAATCTCTTCTGGAGAAGAACACAGTAGAGGTCGTAGAAAACCAGGAATCTCCAGGTTTCTACAGTCACCTGTTCCTGGTTCCAAAACCAGATGGCTCGTTTCGTCCAGTTATAGATCTGAGCTGGATAAACAAGCTGATCATGGCTCCAAAGTTTTATATGGAGACCATCCGATCGGTCAGAGCGAGCATTCGAGTGAACGATTATGCTGCGAGCATAGATCTCAAGGATGCATACTTTCACATCATGGTACATCTGGCATTCAGAAAGTATCTTCGCTTCTCTGTCCTAGGAGTCGTTTAACAGTTCCTAGCAATGTGCTTCGGTCTGAATCTAGCGCCCTGGGCTTTCTCTCGAATAATGAAATCGGTAATGGCTCATTTCCGAGCTCATTCGTCTGCGGTAACGTCGCCCTACTTGGACGACATTCTTCAGAGGTACGGCAACAGGTTAACGCTTCAGAACGATGTTCAGAGTCTGCTTTAACTGCTCCGACGTCTCGGTTTCATAGTAAACGAAAAGAAGTCGGATCTAGTTCCGTCCAAGTCATTCACCCACTTGGGAATGAGCTTCGAGACGCACAACAATCTGGTTCGTCTGCCGTTACCCAGAGCGAAATTAGTCAGTTGTTATGCTCGCTTTTGTCTTCACTCAGATGTAGTAACAGTGAGAGAATTCATGCGACAGATAGGTTTGTGCGGAGCCCCCCTCGGATCTTATTCCGATGGGGCGACTACGCACTCATCCACTCCAGATATTTTTTACTCAGAATTGGATTGTGAAGATTCATTCGCTCGAAACGAACATCGTCTTGTCGAATCAAGTGAAACAAGAGATTCAGACTTGGGCAGATATTCAGTGGTTAACTCAGGGAGTGCCACTGCAACTGCCGGATCTGATTTTAACGATTATGACGAATGCGAGTCAAACAGGGTGGGGCGCAACTTTGAGGCCAACAGATTCGAGGTGCCAGGGTCTTTGGTATCCGCAGTTCCTAAACAAGCACATAAACATCAAAGAGATGATGTCAGTTTGGCTTGCGCTACGTCATTGGATGAACATTATTCAGAATTCGCATGTTCAAATTCTGTCCGACAGTTCGACAGTAGTAGCGTATATTTGGATCCAGGGAGGCACTCATTCCATTCCATTGTTCAACTTAACGGAAAGAATTCTTCTGTTTGTCCTAGAGCATCAGGTTCTTCTGTCGGTCTGTCATATTCTGGGTTGTCTGAACTCGGAAAGGTCGTATGTTGCCATCAGAATGGACTCTCAACAAATGAGTATTCAATCAGATTTGCTACCAATGGGATCGTCCTATGATAGACTTGTTTGCGATGCATCTCAACAATCAGTTGCAGACGTATGTGTCGCCATGCCCAGATCCTCAAGCGTTCCCAGTAGACGCTCTCTCGATCTCTTGGGACGGAATGATAGGATATGCTTATCCTCCAGCTCCATTGATTCAACAGATATTGTTAAAAATCAAGCTATCTCACTGCAAGATTCTGTTGGTAGCATCTCTGTCACCCCAGAGACCATGGATAAATCTACTCAGGTGTCTGTTGTGGGACATTCCGCGGACGTTTCCTCCATGGGAGGACCTTCTTTCGCAGGGGAAATCACGCACATTGCATCACAACCCGCAAGGTCTCAACCTTCACGTATTTCCGTTGTGCTGTCCTTCTTGCACAGCAATCATTTTACAGGACGAGCATTGGGCGCAATTTCTAACTGTAGGAGGACCTCCTCTTTGCTAAATTATGCTGCTAAGTGGAAGGTTTTCTCTCGTTGGTGTAGGGATCATTCTGTTGATATTTATGATCCTTCCATTCCAGACATTGCTAATATTTTTATACTGTACCAATGACCCAGACTTAGCTGGTGCTAACTCCAACAAAACCAGGGCCAAACACAAATTTTGCCCCCCAATCCCCAAAATTTGCATCCAAAACAAAAAGAAATCATGTCCTAAAGGACCTCCATACTACGCCTCTACTGCGCATGCGCAGTGACGCAGTCGTCCTGAAATTGGCGCCAATTATCATTCTCTGTTTGGCCCTTCATCAGTCAACATCTCACTGATCTTTGTGCTTGTAAATCTCAGTTTAAAGGATGCCAGACACGTAATTTTTGGAAAAAATGTGATTCTAAGGAGGATAGAAGGAGGAGAGGAAAAAGAAGTGGCAAAAAATAATCAGGGCTGTACTTAAAATTTTTTGATGAAATTATGTTAAGTTGCCTATTTTCGAGGCATGGGCCTCTTGTTGTCATTCTTGCTAATTGTTGCACTGCTTATTCAGTGTTTCCTCTCCCCTAGCCTTCTAAAGTCCCCCCTGGCAATTCTCCCATGCTTTTGGCATATTTTTGAGAAATTTCATTTCTAAAATTTCCTGGGAGAGTTGCTTGGTTACAGAATGTTTTCTGTTATTTTCCCCATAGTTACGTTTTCACCCATGGGTGTATAACGTTTGTGTTCTGCATCTTCCATCTGATGTTCTACAGATTCTCCCCTGGGAGTCTCTGTTTTGCATCAGATAGAGTGTAATTGATGACTGATTCCGGGCCAGTTTTTTCAGTGCCTGGAGTCATGTTTTCTAGTGTGTTTACACTGTTTGTTTTCATTGGCAACAGCCTTTTTTGAGGGGGGCTGTTTGCCTTTGTGGTAGTTTATCTCATTATAAGATACATTTATATTATCCGAAAGTGTCTCATTAATTATTTTATATAAATTTAAAATTTTTGACCACACTTTGCCATCGGATCCATCGGGGCTCAACGTTACTTTTCAGCAACTTGGGCTTCTCTGAAAAAATATTTTTTCAAAATTATTTTGTTCTGCAATTGTTTTTTTCATTTATTAATGGATCATGTTATTATGTATCTTTGTGTCAGGGGTTTTTGCGAGTAACTAGGACTTATTGTTGTTCTTTCACAATGAAGGGACGTTGTTCAAATTGTAATAGGAAGAAATCTTCCTCTGACTTTCATGATCATTTTATTAATTGTAGTCAGTGTTCTCGCATTAATCCCTGTCCTATATGTGAACATTGGGATGAGAAACATTGGAAACGTGTGTCACGATATGTTGTTTCTGGAGAAAGAGCGATGCCGGCTCTTTCTCCACAAGGTCACTCTACTCTCTCAGTTTCTATTTCAGAGGAACCAGAACAGGGTGATGTTTCCATGTTATCTTCTTCAAGTGTGCGTCCGTCGTCACAAATGAATTCAGAGCTAGCGGCAAAAGTGCTCATGGAGATTAGACAAATGTCGTCCGCTAGCTCGCCCGGTGTAGCGTCCATTCACCGAATGGTTCGGCAGCCGGGTTCGTCCGATGCGGTCCAAGAGGAAATTTTGGGTGATGCGAGCACTATAAACATAATAGATGCACACCCAGTGACGGCGGATAGTAAGCGAGAACGGAGGAAACCTTTTAGTCCGGTTCCTAATTCGTCCAGGTCCAGCCGGGCCGCGAGCGAGAGAGGTCCCTCTCTCGTACAACAACATCTGGGACCAGATTTTGTGGTACAAAATGTGTCTTTAGCGGAGCATACGTCCGTCGCTCGGGACGCTCCGTTGTATAAGCAGTCCGCAGAGACTGTTAAGGCTTCCTCTTCTCGTCAGCGCACACGACCGCACCTTGGCTGCGTGGCCGCCGATATATTACCAGCTTCGCCGATGAAGGATTCTTCGGCGACCAGGTCACACCATCCGGCAGCCAGGGATTCGAGACCGATGGACTCCGGACGTTCGCATAGGAAAAGTATGCGGGAGCCATCTGATGCGGAGCTGCCCTCGGCGAAGCAGCGAAAGACTGCGCCTCTGCAGGTCTCGACGCCGGACATTCTTGTGCAGATAGCACAGCTTATCGCAGCATCCCAGCAGCCGACAGAAACGGTGTCGGATCGAGAATTATCCGACGGCGCTGGGTCGGTACGCTCCGCCGAAGCATCGGGGGCGGACGACCGGAAACATCGTGAGGTCCGACCGGATGGTGAAAGGGATACGGATGACTTGGAGCTATCCCTTTCGGAACAACATAAAGCTGCCGTGGACTTCATCCGGCACTTTCTCCCTCAAGTTGTTCCGTCGGGCCAGACTGCTGCGCTTCCGGACAAGAGAATTATAGCGTCATTGGACTCTGAATTTTTTGAGCGGTTCAGGGACATCGCTCCCGAGTTTCCGTCGCAGTCCAATAATGTTGCTAGAACATTTGAATTATTGAACGACGCTATATTTAAACTTGCTTCCAGGACGGGGAAAGCAGGTTTCTTGTCCGCTAATACTCTCAACCTGCCTTTCATTAATGCAAGGAATAAATTCGATACGGCAGGATAGGGTATACCGAGAGTTCCTCTGCGTATGGACGACGAGGCGGAAGACTTAGAGCTATCATTACCGTCGTCAGCTTCTATTCCAACCGCGGTGTTGAAAACAGCTATTGCGTCTAACAGAGCCAATTTAGATGCCTTATCTTACGCAGATCACCTTACTAAGGCGTTATCACTGCGCCTTCAAGGGGAAGAGTTTCAGGATATACAATCCTCTTTAAGACTTCTTTCAAGGGCAGTAGCTTATTCCACGTGTAACTCCGCCCTTTCAGTGGCAAATCTGGAGTTGGTTAGACGTGACGCAGCCCTAGCTGCATCCACACTAGTGGATTCTAAGGTGAAGAACTCTCTTAGAGTCGCTTCGGTCTCAGGAGAACTTCTCTTTGACGGCAAGCTTTCCGCTATTTATGATAAAATTAAAAAGAAAGCTAATGATTCTCTGTTGTTCAGATCGGCTCCTAATAAGTCGGATACAGCAGACACGAATAAGACAGGCACTTCTGGGTCTAATGCGCCGAAGAGAGGTTCCTATAGAGGTTCCGGTGCGTCCTCTTAGTCTTATTTCGAGAGACCGTCAGGATAGCGACTCTCGTTCGGGACGTCCTTCAGGCCGGGACAATCGGTCGGACGCCCCGAGGTCGACGAGGCGAGGTGCGGGTCGTGGAAGACGTGGTTTCTCCTACCGCAGGCCTTGCAGGTCCAGGAGGTGATGGCTTAAACCTCTATCGCGTTCCGGTTGGCGGAAGGTTGTCGAGTTTTTCACAAGAGTGGGCGTCGATTACGGACGACCCTTGGGTGAGAGGAGTGACTTCGGAAGGTCTAAAGATATCCTTCAAACGAAAGCCTCCATTAACTCGAAGTCCAAAGTGGACTCATCTTCCGTCAAATCCACAGAAAAGAGACGCTCTGTTATCAGAGGTGCAGTCTCTTTTAATGAAGAACGCGGTAGAGGTCGTAGAAAACCAGGAATCTCTGGGATTCTACAGCCATCTGTTTCTGGTTCCGAAACCAGACGGCTCGTTCCGTCCAGTCATAGATTTGAGCTGGATAAACAAGCTGATCGTCGCTCCGAAGTTTTATATGGAGACGATTCGATCGGTCAGAGCGAGTATTCGGGTGAACGATTATGCTACGAGCATAGATCTCAAAGATGCGTACTTTCACGTCATGGTACATCCGACATTCCGAAAGTATCTACGCTTTGCAGTCCTGGGAGTGGTGTATCAATTCCGGGCGATGTGCTTCGGATTGAATCTAGCACCCTGGGCTTTCACTCGGGTAATGAACTCGGTAATGATCTACTTCCGAGCTCATTCGTCTGCGGTAACGTCGGCCTACCTGGACGACATTCTTCAGAGGTACGGCAACGAGTTAACGCTTCAGAACGATGTTCAGAATCTTCTTCTATTGCTCCGACGTCTCGGTTTTATAGTAAACGAGGAGAAGTCGGATCTGGTGCCGTCCAAGTCATTCACTCATCTGGGAATGAGCTTCGAGACGCACAACAACCTCGTTCGTCTGCCGTTAACCAGAGCGAAATTAGTCAGTTGTTACGCTCGCTATTGTCTGCACGCAGACAAAGTCACGGCGAGAGAATTTATGAGACTGATAGGTCTGTGCGGAGCCGCCGCGGATCTCATTCCGATGGGGCGGCTACGCACACGTCCTCTTCAAATTTTCCTGACTCAGAATTGGAGTGTGAAAATTCATTCGCTCGATGTAGACGTTCTCTTGTCAGATCAAGTGAAACAAGAGATTCAGACTTGGGCAAACATTCAGTGGTTAACTCAAGGAGTTCCGCTGCAGTTGCCGGATCCGAGTTTTACCGTTATGACGGATGCCAGTCAAACAGGTTGGGGTGCATCATTAATCCCAACGGATTCGAGATGCCAGGGTCTTTGGGATCCGCAATTCCTGTGCAAGCACATAAACATCAAGGAAATGATGTCAATTTGGCTTGCGTTACGTCACTGGATGGACATTATTCACGATGCTCATGTCCAAATCCTATCCGACAATACGACAGTAGTGGCGTATATACGGAATCAGGGAGGCACTCATTCAGTTCCGTTGTTCAATCTAACGGAAAGAATCCTTCTGTTTGCGTTAGAACATCACGTTCTTCTTTCGGTCCGTCACATACCGGGTCATCTGAATGTGCTAGCAGACTCCCTTTCACGAAAGGGTCGCTTGTTGCCGTCGGAGTGGACTCTCAACAAACAAGTATTCAATCAGATTTGCTACCAATGGGAACGGCCAATGATAGACTTATTTGCGACACATCTCAACAATCAGTTGCAGACGTATGTGTCTCCGTGTCCGGATCCAAGAGCATTTGCAGTAGACGCTCTGTCGATCCCTTGGGACGGAATGATAGGATATGCGTATCCTCCAGCGCCGTTAATTCAACAAGTATTGCTAAAGATAAAACAATCTCAATGCAAGATTCTGTTGGTAGCATCTCTGTCGCCACAGAGACCGTGGATAAATCTACTCAGGTGTCTGTTGTGGGACCTACCGCGGAAGCTTCCTCCACGAGAGGATCTTCTTTCGCAGGGGAAATCGTGCCAACTCCATCACAACCCGCAAGGTCTCAACCTTCACGTTTTTCCGTTGTGCGGTCCTTCTTGCATGGCAAGCACTTTACAGGACGAGCAGTGGACGCGATTTCTAACTGTAGGAGGACCTCCTCTTCGCTAAACTATGCGGCTAAGTGGAAGGTTTTTCGTCGTTGGTGTAGGGATCATTCTGTAGATATATTTGATCCCTCTATACCAGACATTGCAAACTTTCTAGTATACTTGTTTGACGAAATCAAACTGCAGCCTGTTACTATAAAGGGTTATAGATCTATGTTATCTGATACCTATGCACATCATGATAGTTTACAAATTGGATCTAATGTCTCTTTATCGAAGTTGGTTAGAAACTTTTCGATAAATAGACCCAGAACTCTTAGATTAATTCCTAAGTGGAATTTAGCTTGGGTTCTCCTTAAATTGAAGGAAAAGCCATTTGAACCTCTTGGGACGGTAGATTTCAAATTCTTATCTTATAAGACAGCTTTTCTCTTAGCTTTCTCTTCTGCCAGAAGAGTCAGTGAGCTTCATGCACTATCGGTGGATGATTCTCATTATCGTAGTGTTGGGAACACTATCACCTTCACTACTAATGTGGGTTTTTTAGCTAAGAATCAGGCTCCTAATAAATATCCGGAACCTATTGTTATTAAGGCTCTTCCGTCTTCAGACGGGCGTAGGCCTTTACTCTGTCCTGTTAGAGCACTACGTATCTATAATCAGAGATCTCAGTTTATCAGAAAGGGACGGAAACGTTTCTTTCTGTCTTTGATGCCTAATAGAAAGGACATTTCAGTCCATTCTATTGCTAGATGGATTCAGTTAACTATCCGTACTGCTTATGAAGATTTATCTTCTTCTCAGCAGTCTGTGCTTAAGATTTCTGCTCATGAAGTAAGAGCTCTTTCTACTTCCTGGGCTTATGCTAATAGTGTTGCTATTACAGATTTAATGAAGGCTGCTTATTGGTCTCAGCCATCCATATTTACGAATTTTTATCTCAGAAATATTGAGTCCATTTCTGGAGACCTGCATTGTTTAGGTCCGTTATCTGTTGCTCAGAATGTCGTCCACTAAACAGTTGCAACTGTAGTTATGCAGGCTTTCTGTTCCGGCAGTGACTCCGTCCGGCTGCCCTCTTCGCTCTGGGCTATTTGACCCAGGGCAAGGGGAAGGGGGGGGGGGGGGGGGGGCGGGTGTTCCCTTAGGTCACCTGCTTTATAGTGAAAAGCAAGGGAATGCCTCCTCCAAGTCAGTATTTCTGAGTCGCTTCCGGGATGGTTTTAAAGTGTAATATTAATGTTTAAATTCATTCATGTCTTATTTTTAAAGTGTAGCTCGGTGTGAAGCATTTGTATATGTCAAGTGTCAAACGGGCTTTAATATACAATACTCGGACACTTTTAAATGATTATAAAGAGTCTCAATTCTCTGGACTACTTTATTTATTGGCTTGCTTTAAAAATAATTAGTATAAGGGTTATACTGGATGTTAATAGAGAACATGAATGTTATTGTGCTCAATTATTAAGGGTAGTGTATCTTTCTAATTTAATATTAAATAAGAAAGATACATGTAAAGCCTAATACTCCTTTTCTCCTTAAGGGGTTACCTCTTTACTATATAGTTGAGCTTATTGGATTTTCCTCTATGTCCTAGGCCCTCCAGCCTGTTTACTATTCAGCTAAGTCTGGGTCATTGGTACAGTATAAAAATGTTAAAAAATTTATAGTAATTTATATATTTTTTATACTTACTAATGACTCAGACGGGGATGGCCCTCCCTGGAGTTGGGAACTCTTGCCTCCCCGCTGAGTACATAGCGCTGACCAGGCACTGCCAGTAAGAATGATAATTGGCGCCAATTTCGGGACGACTGCGTCACTGCGCATGCGCAGTAGAGGCGTAGTATGGAGGCCCTTTAGGACATGATTTCTTTTTGTTTTGGATGCAAATTTTGGGGATTGGGGGGCAAAATTTGTGTTTGGCCCTGGTTTTGTTGGAGTTAGCACCAGCTAAGTCTGGGTCATTGGTAAGTATAAAAAATATATAAATTACTATAAATTTTTTAACTTTCTGGTCTACTTGTTTGACGACATGAAACTGCAGCCAATAACTATTAACGGTTATAGGTCTATGCTATCGGATACTTATGCTCATCATGCTAGCTTACAAATTGGATCTAATGTCTCTTTATCTAAGTTAGTTAAAAACTTTTTGATAAATAGATCTAGAACCCTTAGGTTGATTCCTAAGTGGAATTTAGCTTGGGTTCTTCTGAAGCTAAAAGAAGCGCCATTTGAACCTCTTGACACAGTAGACTTCAAATACTTATCTTATAAATCAGCTTTTCTCTTAGCCTTCTCTTCTGCCAGAAGAGTTAGTGAGCTTCATGCACTATCTGTTGATGATTCTCACTATCGTAGTGTTGGTAATACTATTACATTGACTACTAATGTTGGATTTTTGGCTAAGAATCAGGCTCCTAATAAGTACCCTGAACCTATTGTTATTAAGGCTCTTCTGTCTTCAGACGGTCATAGGCCTTTGCTATGTCCAGTTAGAGCTATGCATATTTACAAATGTAAATCTGAGTTTATCAGAAAGGGACGTAAATGTTTCTTTCTGTCTCTGCTGCCTAATAGAAAGGACATTACGGTCCATTCTATTGCAAGGTGGATTCAGTTAACTATTTGTACTGCTTATGAAAAATTATCTTCAGCTCAGCAGTCTGTGCTTAAGATTTCGGCACATGAAGTGAGGGCACTATCTACATCTTGGGCTTATGCTAATGGTATTGCTATTACCGATTTGATGAAGGCTGCATACTGGTCTCAGCCTTCCTCGTTCACGAATTTTTATCTTAGAAATATTGAGTCTATTTCTGGCGACCTGCGTTGTTTAGGTCCGTTATCTGTTGCTCAGAATGTCGTCCACTAAACAGTTGCAATTATAGTTATGCAAGCTTTCTGTTCCAGCAGTGACTCTGTCCTACTGCCCTCTTCGTTCTGGGGTGATTAACCCAAAGCAAGGGGAAGGGGAATGGGGGGGGGAGGGGTGGTGTTCCCTTATATCACCTGCTTTATAGTAAAAAGCAAGGGAATACCTCCTCTGGAGTCAGTAATTCCGAGTCGGTGCTGGGATGGTTTTAAAGTGTAAAGCTAATGTCTATCTCATTTATGTAATATTTTTAAACTATAGCTCGGTGTGAAGCATTTGTATATGTCACGTGTCATACGAGTGTTAATATACAATCCTCAGACACTTTTAAATGAGTATAAAGAGTCTCATTCTCTGGACTATCTTTATTGGCTTTCCTTTAAAAAATTAGTATAATGGGTTATACTGGATGTTAATAGAGATCATTGATGTTATTGTGCTCAATTACAGAATGGTATTGTGTCTTTCTTACTTGGTATAAACAAAAAAGATACATGTAAATTCCTGTTTCTCCTTTTCTCCTTGAGGGGATAATTCTGTTTATATGTAATTGAGCTTATTGGATTTTCCTTCATGTCCTAGACCTTCCAGCCTTTTTTCTATTCAGCTAAGTCTGGATCATTGGTACAGTATAAAAATGTTAAAAAATTTATAGTAATTTATATATTTTTTATACTTACCAATGACCCAGATGGGGATGGCCCTCCCATGAGTTGGGAACTCATACCACCCTGCTGATTACATAACACTTACCAGGCACTGGTTGTAAGAATGAAGATTTGGCGCCAATTTCGGTACTTCCTTGACACTGCACATGCGCAGTGGATAAAAGTATGGAGGACCACATAGGACATTTATTTTTTGGATTTTGATGCAAATTTTGGGGATTGGGGAGGGGGGGGGGGGGGGGTGCAAAATTTGTGTTTGTCCCTAGAATTTAAGAGTCAGCACCAGCTAAGTCTGGGTCATTGGTATAAAAGTATAAAAAATATATAAATTACTATAAATTTTTTAACTTTGGCAATGCTTTTGTTTATTTTAGGTGCCTCATTTTGGGCTTGTATTAAACATGTTTTGTGTGCTCTATTTTTCGTCTAAGGACTTAGAGCTAGGTGATGTTTGTGTGCAAACAAACAACCGATCATTTTGGAATAATTAATAAAATATGAGGAATCCCTTGTGATTTCCCAAGCAATCCATAGCTCTTTCTGTAAATCCCAGGAATGTCATGGGTTGAAAGGTCTAATGTGACCAACTGTGCCTGTTTTCATGTGTCCTCTTGCCGAAACTTCTTTCAATTTCAATGTAACCAATATTTAATTGCTTTTGTTATTATGGTGATTATTAAAACAACGCACTTGGAACAGTTTGGAAAGAAAACAAACAGTTCAAGGTCTAGCAATTACTGCAACAGAATGTGTTGGGCTAGCTAGCTCACCTGACTGAAAGTCAGGTCACTCCCCATCTGTCATCCATTGTTCATCGCCTGTCGTCCATGAAGATGATGTTTGCAACTTCTTTAAAACTTGCAGTTAAATTTGAGGTGATTGTTTGTTTTGACATTGAATTTTGGTTTTGTTCAAATCATCTTGCCCTACCCCAAAGAGAAGGGGTGGAGGAAAATGCTTGCAAAGTTTACTAAATCTTCTCATCAACTGATGAGTGGTATTTGATACTGAGCTTCCTTTTGAGGTGTAGAATTAAATTTGTTGAAACAAAATTTGTAGGGCAATATTTGCCTTTGTAATGGGAGGGGCAAGATTTTTGGCCCTGCCTGAAAGTTCTATTTTCTGAATTGATGAGCCAATTTGAATTAAATATGGTATGTGGCATTATTGAGTCATAAGTACTTGAATCATGCAAAAAAAAAAAAAATAATTTTTTTGCCCTGTGGGAACCTTAGGAGCTAAAATTGAAATGTTTCACACAGCCATATTTCCCACACAGCATGGAACAAAGAACTTTTATTTGATATGAAGCATTCTCAGGACTAGTAGAAAGAAATGGTAAAAAAAAACTGCCATTGGTTGTTAAAATCAAGTCGCTAGGTTAATATTTTGGTTCCCTATTGGGGCCCAGATTTTTAAAAAACTAGTTCGAATCTTTTGGCATAGAGCATCCGTTTCAGTTTGTTCTAATAAAGTCCCAATGTTGACATTTGTGTTCCCTATTTGGCATACAACATCCTTGGGGTGGCCAATTTCAAGTTGGTTCAAATAAAGTCTCTGGGTTAATATAAAGTCCCCATTGGTGTAAAAAGGAATATTCTTTAAAATCTTCTCGAGAATCACCACTCGGAATGTTTTGATATTTGTAGCTGGGTTCATATTCAAAACAAAAAGTTTGTTCAAGTCAAGACCCTGGATCATAGTAGGTTCCCTATAGAGGTCCAAATTTTAACTTGTGTAATATGACAAGATTTGTTTAGCACAGTCTACAGTTCATATTTATGAATTGATTTCATCGTAACTTTGTAGGATAACTATGATGTCTAGATGAGACTGCCCTACTTTGGTCATGATCGGTCAGCCGTTACTGCTGCTTGGGCATGTGATCTACATTCCTTTAGCACTGTCTACAGGTCATATTTATACCCCCCCCCCCCCCCCCCCCCCCCCCCCCCCCCCGCAAACAACTGTTTGAAGAATTTTCATGAAACTTTACACAATGGAAGAACTCCATATGCAGATGTGCATGAAGCAATATAATTCCGTTCTGACATTTCCAAGGGGAGATAATCTAACTTATACCGTCTGTCCATCCTTATAAGCGCAACTCCTCCTAGACCGTTTGAAGAATTTTCATGAAACTTTATACAATGGAAGAACTCCATATGCAGATGTGCATGAAGCAATATAATTCCGTTTGGACATTTCCAAGGGGAGATAATCTAACTTATACCGTCTGTCCAGCCTTGTAAGCGCAACTCCTCCTAAACCGTTTGAAGAATTTTCATGAAACTTTACACAATGGAAGAACTCCATATGAAGATGTGCATGAAGCAATATAATTCCGTTCTGACATTTCCAAGGGGAGATAATCTAACTTATACATTTCAGGCGTGGGGGGGGGGTATCACTTTGTGAGTTTGCTCACAGTACCTCTAGTTAAGAAGGGATTTCATTGTAACTTGGTAGGATGACTTGGTATGATATCTAGTTATTTCATCCTGTGGCCCTATTTTGGTTGAGATCGATCAACCATGAGTGCCACATGAGTTCGAGTCCAAATTCCTTTATCACTCTCTACACCTCTTATTATTGTTGAATGCATAAACAAAAAGATTCAGAACTTAACGTATTGTCAATTGTCACAGTTTTTGTCTTATTTTATACAGTAATCCTTTCATAAACATGGAACATTCTTTTTGTATGATGTCTAGATGAGAACATCCTAGTTTGGTCATGATCTGTCAACTATGACAGTTTTGCAGGTTCAAATCTTAAAATCTTTATTTTCCACAGTCTACAGGTCGTATTTATGAAGCAATTTCATTGTAACTTGGTAGTATGAGTTGGTCTGATGACAAGGTGAGAACATCCTGCATGTATTTTGGACTAAATTGGTCATATTGGTCAACAGTCAGGGCCTCAAGAGTCCTTGCTCTTAAAAGCTTCGACACAGCCTAAAGGCCGTATTTATGAGGTGATTTAATTGCAACTTGGTGTTGTGATGTCCAAATAGATATTTTTATACTGTACCAACCAGCTAAACTCTTTAATTCAGGGCCAAACACAAATTTTGTCCCCCAATCCACAAAATTTGCATCAAAAACCGAAAATTACATGTCCTATATGGTCCTCCATACATTTACTCCTCTGCACATGCGCAGTGTCAAGGAGGTCCTGAAATTGGCGCCAATTATCATTCTTTGTTTGGCCCTCAAAACAGTTACACTTCACTGTTTTTTGTGCTTCCAAATCTTAGTTTTCATGATGCCAGACACATTTTGATGAGAGAAATGGTCGAAATAAAGAGGAAATATAAGGAGGAGAGGAAAAAATAGTGCAAGAAAATGTTCAGGGCTGTAACTTATAATTATTTTATTTTACGAAATTATTTCATGTTGCCTATTTTCGAGGCATGGCCCTGTTGTTGTCATTCTTGCTATGAATGTACCATTGTTTGATCAGTGTTTCCTCTCTACCTTCCTTATTCCCCCCTAGCTATTCTCCCATGTTTTGGCTTATATTTTGTAATGTTTATTACTAACATTTCTTGGGAGTTTTGGTTTGGTAGCCGAATTTTTTGTTTTTTCCCCATGTTTACGTCCTCACCCTAGGGGTGTTTAGGCGTTTTGGTCTGCATCTACCATCTGATGTTCTACAGTTTCTTCTCTGGAAGCCTCTGTTTTGCATCAGATAGTGTTTTAAATTGGTAACTGATTTCGGGCCAGGTTTTTTCAGTGCCTGGAGTCATGTTTCCGGTTTGTTGACACTTTTGCTTAGATTGACAACAGTTACTGCTGATAGTGATTACTTGTCTTCTCCATCACTTATTTCATAGCAAGATACGTTAATATTGTCCATAAGTGTTACATTAATTTTTCAAAATGAATTTAAATATTTTTATACTGTACCAATGACCCAGACATAGCTGGTGCTAATTCTCAAAATCTAGGGCCAAACACAAATTTTGCCCCCCAATCCCCCAAATTTGCATCTAAAACCGAAAATAACATGTCCTAAATGTTCCTCCATACTTTTCCTTCACTGCGCATGCGCAGTGTCAAGGAGGTCTCGAAATTGGCGCCAATTATCATTCTTTGTTTGGCCCTTCATCAGTTCACATCTTACTGATATTTGTGCTTGTAAATCTCAGTTTAAATGATGCCAGACACATAAATATTAGAGAAATGTTGGATCTAAAGAGGAAGTAGAAGGAGAGGAAAAATTAGTGGCAGGAAATAATCAGGGCTGTGACTTAAAATTTTTTCATGAAATTATGTTATGTTACCCAATTTCAAGGCATGGGCCTGTTGTTGTCATTCTTGCTATAAAGTTACACTGCTTGTTCAGTGTTTCCCCTCTCCCTTTCCTTTAGTCCCCCCTTGCTATTCTCCAAGGCTTTTGGCATATTTTCTGTAATATTATTACTAAAATTTCTTGGGAGTTTTAGCTTGGTAACAGAATGAATTCTGTTTTTTCCCCATGTTTACGTCCTCACCCATGGGTGTTTAGGCGTTGTGTTCTGCATCTACCATCTGATGTTCTGCAGTTTCTTCCTGGAAAGTCTCTGTTTTGCATCAGATAGTGTTGTAATTGGTAACTGATTTCGGGCCATGTTTATCAGTGCCTGGAGTCATGTTTCCGGTTTTTATACACTTCTTGTTTACATTAACAGCGGTTTCTGTTGAGAGTGATTTCTTGTCTTTGTATTAGTTTAATCATAACAAGATACATTATTATTATATGTAAGTGTTGCATTAATTTTTTTGAAATATTTTAAAAAATTTTGTCCACACTTAGGCTTTTTTGGGATCCATTGGGGCTCAACGTTACTTTCAGAAACTTGGGCTTTTCTGAAAAAATATTTTTTAAAAAATTTGTTTGATTTCAATTATTTTTTCTATATGTTAATGGATCATGTTATTATGTATCTTTGTTTTCAGGGGTTGGTGCGAGTACTAGGACTGTTTGTGTTCTTTTCACAATGAAAGGATATTGTTCAAATTGTAATAAGAGGAAATCTTCCTCTGACTTTCATAATCATTGTATTAATTGTAGTCAGTGTACTCGCACTAACTCCTGCTCATTGTGTGTCAATTGGGATGACAAACATTGGAAACGTGTGTCATGGTATGTTGTTAGCGGGAAAAAGGCCATGCCGGTCCTTTCTCCGCAGGGTCACTCTAGTTTTGCAATCTCTTTTTCAGAGGAACAAGAACAGGGTGATGTTTCCGTGATGTCTTCCCAAAAGTGTGCCTCCGTCGTCACAGTTAAATGAAGAGCTAGCAGCAAAAGTGCTCATGGAAATACGTCAATTGCCTAAGAGGTTCCTAGTAGGATCGACGGCATTGGCGTCCGCTAGCTCGCCCGGTGTAGCGACCATCATCGAATGGCTCGGCAGCCGGGTTCGTCCGTTGCGGTCCAGGAAGGAGATTTGGGTGATGCGAGCACTATAATAACACAAAGTGCACACCCAGTGATGACGGATCAGAGGATAGAACAGAGGAAGCCTATTAGTCCGGTTCCTAACTCGTCCAGGTCCATCCGGGCTGCGAGCGAGAGAGGTCCCTCTCTCTCGTACAACATCTGGGACCAGATGTTGTGGTACAAAACGTTTCGCATTCGGAGCATACGTCCGCCACTCGGGACGCTCTGTTATATAGACAGTCCGGAGAGACTGTCAATATGGCTTCCTCATCCTCACGGCAGCGCACATGACCACACCTTGGCTACGTGACCACGGATATCTAGCCAGCTTCGCCGATCAGGGATGTCTTCAAGGGAAAGAATTCCAGGATATACAATCCTCATTAAGAGTTCTTTCAAGGGCAATAGCTTATTCCACGTATAACTCCGCCCTTTCAGTGGCAAACCTGGAGTTGGTTAGACATGACGCGGCCCTAGCTACATCCACGCGCGTGGATGGTAAGGTGAAAAACTCTCTCAGAGTCGCTTCTGTCTCTGTCCAGTCATAGATCTGAGTTGGATAAACAAGCTGATCGTCGCTCCGAAGTTCTATATGGAGACAATTCGATCAGTCAGAGCGAGTATTCGGGTGAACGACCATGCTACAAGCATAGATCTCAAGGATGCGTACTTTCACGTCATGGTACATCCGACATTCAGAAAGTATCTACGCTTCGCAGTCCTAGAAGTTGTATATCAGTTCCGAGCGATGTGCTTCGGTTTGAACCTAGCGCCCTGGGCTTCTACTCGTATAATGAACTCAGTAATGATGCATTTCCGAGCTCATTCGTCTGCGGTAACGTCGGCCTACCTGGACGACATCAGACTTGGGCAAACATTCAGTGGTTGACTCAGGGAGTTCCACTGCAGTTGCCGGATCCGAGTTTTACTATTATGACGGATGCCAGTCAAACAGGTTGGGGTGCAACATTGATCCCAATGGATTCGAAGTGCCAGGGTCTTTGGGATCCGCAGTTTCCAGGCAAGCACATAAACATCAAAGAAATGATGTCAATTTGGCTTGCACTATGTCATTGGATGAACATTATTCAGAAAGCACATGTCCAAATCCTGTCCGACAATACGACAGTAGTAGCGTATATTCGGAACCAGGGAGGCACTCATTCCATTCTGTTATTCACTTTAACGGAAAGAATCCTTCTGTTTGTACTAGAACACCAAGTTCTACTTTCGGTCCGTCATATTCCGGGTTGTCTGAATGTATTAGCAGACTCCCTTACACGGAAGGGCCGCTTGTTGCCGTCAGAGTGGACTCTCAACAAACAGGTATTCAATCAGATTTGCTACCAATGGGAGCGGCCAATGATAGACTTATTTGCGACACAGCTCAACAATCAGTCGCAGACGTATGTGTCTCCATGTCCGGATCCTCGAGCATATGCAGTAGACGCTCTATCGATCTTGTGGGACGGAATGAAAGGATATGCGTATCCTCCAGCGCCGTTGATTCAGCAGATATTGCTAAAGATATAACAATCTCAATGCAAAATTCTGTTGGTAGCATTTCTGTCTCCACAGAGACCGTGGATAAATCTACTCAGGTGTCTGCTGTGGGACATACCGCGGAAGCTTCCTCCACGAGAGGATCTTCTTTCGCAGGGGAAATCGCATCAACTACATCACAACCCGCAAGGTCTCAACCTTCACGTATTTCTGTTGTGCGGTCCTTCTTACACAGCAAGCATTTTACAGGACGAGCAGTGAACGCAATTTCTAACTGTAGGAGGACCTCCTCTTCGCTAAACTATGCGGCTAAGTGGAAGGTCTTTTGTCGTTGGTGTAGGGATCATTCTGTTGATATTTTTGATCCCTCCATTCCAGACATTGCAAACTTTCTAGTATACTTGTTTGATGAGATCAAACTGCAGCCTGTTACTATTAAAGGTTATAGGTCTATGTTATCTGATACCTATGCACACCATGATAGTTTACAAATTGGATCTAATGTCTCCTTATCTAAATTAGTTAGAAACGTTTCGATAAATAGACCTAGAACCCTTAGATTAATGCCTAAATGAAATTTAGCTTGGGTTCTTCTTAAACTAAAAGAAAAACCATTTGAGCCTCTTGAGACAGTGGACTTCAAATTCTTATCTTATAAGACAGCATTTCTCTTAGCTTTCTCTTCTGCTAGAAGAGTCAGTGAGCTTCATGCACTATCTGTGGACGATTCTCACTATCGTAGTATCGGGAACACTATTACCTTTACTACTAATGTTGGATTTTTGGCTAAGAATCAGGCTCCTAATAAATATCTGGAACCTATTGTTATTAAGGCCCTTCCATCTTCAGATGGGCATAGGCCTTTACTCTGTCCGGTTAGAGCTTTACGTATTTATAAACAAAGATCTCAGTGTATCAGAAAGGGACGAAAACACTTTCTGTCTCTGATGCCTAATAGAAAGGACATTATGGTCCATTCTATTGCTAGATGGATTCAATTAACTATCCGTACTGCTTATGATAATCTATCTTCAACTCAGCAGTCTGTGCTTAAGATTTCGGCTCATGAAGTAAGAGCTCTTTCTACATCTTGGGCTTACGCAAATAGTGTTGCTATTACAGATTTAATGAAGGCTGCATATTGGTCTCAGCCATCCACATTCACAAATTTTTATCTCAGAAATATTGAGTCCATTTCTGGAGACCTGCATTGTTTAGGTCTGTTATCTGTTGCTCAGAATGTCGTCCACTAAACAGTTGCAACTATAGTTATGCAGGCTTTCTGTTCCGGCAGTGACTCTGTCCTGCTGCCCTCTTCGCTCTGGGCTATTTGACCCAGGGCAAGAGGCAGGGGGGGAGGGAGGGTGTTCCCTTAGGTCACCTGCTTTATAGTGAAAAGCAAGGGGATACCTCCTCCGGAGTCAGTAATTCTGAGTCGGTACCGGGATGGTTTTAAAGTGTAAAGCTAATGTTTAAATTCATTCATGTCATATTTTTAAAGTGTAGCTCGGTGTGAAGCATTTGTATATGTCATGTGTCAAACGGGAGTTAATATACAATCCTCGGACACTTTTAATGAGTATAAAGAGTCTCAATTCTCTGGACTTACTTTATTTATTGGCTTACTTTAAAAATAATTAGTATAAAGGATGTTAATAGAGAACATGGATGTTATTATGCTCAATTATGAAAGGTGTTGTGTCTTTCTAATTTGTCATAAATAAGAAAGATACATGTAAAGCCTAATCCTCCTTTACTCCTCGAGGGGATAAGTGTATTATATATAGTTGAGCTTATTGGATTTTCCACTATGTCCTAGGCCCTCCAGCCTTTTTTCTATTCAGCTATGTCTGGGACATTGGTACAGTATAAAAATGTTAAAAAATTTATAGTAATTTATATATTTTTTATACTTACCAATGACCCAGACGGGGATGGCCCTCCCAGGAGTTGGGAACTCGTACCTCCCCGCTGAGTTCATAGCGCTGACCAGGCACTGCTTGTAAGAATGATAATTGGCGCCAATTTCGAGACCTCCTTCACACTGCGCATGCGCAGTGGAGGAAAAGTATGGAGGACCATTTAGGACATGTTATTTTCGGTTTTGGATGCAAATTTTGGGGATTGGGGGGCAAAATTTGTGTTTGGCCCTAGATTTTTGAGAATTAGCACCAGCTATGTCTGGGTCATTGGTAAGTATAAAAAATATATAAATTACTATAAATTTTTTAACTTTTATTGAAATTTTTTATTAAATTTCTTGGGAGTTTAACGTGTATTACAGACTGTTTGTTCTGATTATCCCCATGGTTACGTCCTCACCATAGGGGTGTTAGGTCATTTTGTTTCTTGTATCTTCTATCCATTGTATCGTTTTTCTTCGTATGAAGATCAAGCTTTACATCTGATAGCATTAAAATCTGTTACAGACTTCCGTTTTTTTCCTTTGACGTTGTTTCATTGGCAACGTCTTCAATATATGTAGTATTTGGTATTATATTACTGTAGGATTATTGTAAGATACATTGATTATGTTTCCGGTAGTGTAGCTCAAAAAATTTGGATTTTGTCCACACTTAGGTTTTATCGGGACGCCCTTGGGCTCATCATGTTCCCTTTGGGAACTTAGGTTTTTTAAAAAAAAAATTTGGATTTAATTTTTCGAATTTGGTTTTGCTTGCAATTATTCATGTATCTTTATCATATATTTTATTGTGGAGTTTGTAGGAGTGCTATCGACTTTGTTGAATCATAAAAGCTTACTGTTGTTTATGCAAGGCGAAGAAGTCTTCCTTGGATTTACATGTTTGTTGCCTTGCCTCTTGTCGATGCACTCCTACGGAATCTTGTCCTACTTGTGTACATTGAGATGACAGACGTTGGAGACGGGTGTCATGGTACGTTGTTGGTGGTGAGGTTCCTATACTGGAACTATCACTGCAGGATAATTAGAGTTTTTCAGTTTCTATTTACAGAGGAACAAGAACATGGTGATGGTATTGTGACATCCATCCAAGTGTGCTTCCATTGTCGAGCTCTGAGGTGTAGAATAGAGCTAGCTGCAAGATGCTCATGAATATAAGCAAGGGATAAGGCCTCTCATTAGTGTTCTTAATCCCTTGCAAGCAGCTAGCTCGACAGGTGAAGCGGTTACTCCGTCCGTGGGAGCCGTGACACCAGGTATGTCTTGCGGTCAAAGGAAGTGTAGATTTGGGTAGAGCAAGCACCTCAAAATCAAAAGCTCACCCAACGATGACGGAAATGGAGGAAGTCAGCAAGTTTCTTGTTGGAAGGCTCGGCAAGGTCTGACAAGGCCGTGAGCGGGAGAGGTCCCTCTCTAACCCAACAACACTTGGGGCCAGATGTTGTTACGAGAAACTTGCACAAGCCAGAACCAAGTTTTCTTTTCAGGAGGCTCGGCGAGGTCTGATAAGAGCTGGAGAGGTCCCTCTCTAACCCAACAACATTTGGGGCCAAATGTTGTTTTGAGAAACTTGCACGAGTCGGAGCATACGTCCGCCCGCCGCTCAGGATGCTCCGTCTAGACTACAGCCGGGGTCCACTTCAATCACGGCTTCCTCCGCTACGTTATAAAAGCACACACAGCTGCATGCTAGCTACCCGACTTCAGATATCCAGCCAGTTGTGCGAAGATGGAGCGAGTCTTTGCCCGTGAAGTTGGACCATCCTGTAGATAGCGATCCGAGCCTTCGTTCATTGGGACGTTCAGAGAAAAGATCTATCTCTTGGGAATATCAAGCGGCAAAAAAACAAAACCGCTACTCCTCAAGCCTCGGTAACTGACTTACTGTCGCAGATTGCGCAGCTGATCGCAGCATCCCAGCAAGTGCAAGAGCAAGAGCAGCCTCCCACAGACTCTGGTGGTGAGTTGTCGGGCAGTGCTGGGTCGGTCCAGTCATCTGTACACACAGATGCAAATGACCGAATGTCACAGTTGAATCAGTCGGATGGTGAAAGGGACAAGGAAGAGAATTACCCTTCCCTTTCAGAACAGCATATGGTAGCGATGAATTGTATTTATCAGTACTATACTGACTTTGTTCCACCTGATCAGGAAGCTGCGACTATATAGAGAAACCGCTGTCGCCTCTGAAGCAGATTTCGTTTGGAGGAAAGAGGATGTTCTTTCCTTCCCAAAACAGTCTAGACAGGTGTTGGAGACCTTCAGCCATGTTATTGATGCCATATACACTTCTCTTGTGCTAAGAGGAAGGCGGTTTCTTATTGACATCTTCAATAAACTTACCGTTCCTTGGACTACGTTCATTTAAAAATGGTTGCGAAGATTCGAGAGAGCTCCTCTGCGTTTAGATGAGCAGGCCAGGGATGAAAATATGTCCCTACCTGCATCATTCAATATATGCTCGGAAGTGACGGAATGTGCTATTTCATCCAATAGAGCGAATCTGGCGATGTCCAACGCAGATCACCTCACCAGAGCTATGGCGCAACATCTTAATGGGAAGGAATTTGAGGACGTTTGTTCCTCGCTTAGAGTTTTTTTCCAGGGCAGTCATGTATACCACGTACAACTCCACCCTGACAGTGGCAAATTGGGAGTTGATCAGATGTGATGCTGCCCTTGCGCCGTCATCACTTATAGATGACAAGGTGAAAAGCTCTCTCCGAGTCACTCTGGTCTCCAGATATACTCTATTTGACATCGAGCTTTCGTAGTCTATGAACAGGCTACAAGAAAGCTTCCAGTACACTGCTACTGAAGTCTGCACCTCAACACGCTTCAGCAGACCGGGGTAAGCGAGGCTATTCCACTTCATCAGCTAAGGGAACTCCTCGCGAGGGTACAATAAACCCTCTTATACTTACTCTGGAGGTCGTCAGTATAGTGACTTGGAAAAAGGGCACAGGTCTGATCCAGACTATAGATCAGACTCCCCTAAGTCGACGGGATGAGGTTCTTCGT
Organism: Pictodentalium vernedei; assembly: GCA_031216915.1. NCBI lineage: Eukaryota > Metazoa > Mollusca > Scaphopoda > Dentaliida > Dentaliidae > Pictodentalium > Pictodentalium vernedei. The sequence goes on along the minus strand of CM062291.1, from coordinate 6,942,627 downwards.
GGGGAGGATGTAGTTTCTCCTTCCATAAGTCTCGTTAGTCGTGCAGGTGATGAATAAGACCTATATTGCTTACCAGTTGACGGAAGGTTGTCATCTTTGCGAGAAACTGGATTTATGTCATGGAAGATCAGTGGGTTAAAGTGTTGTCTCGGACGGCCTACATCTATGATTCCGAACATAACCCCCACTTACAAGATGTCCGCGTTGCACAAATCTTTTGGCGGTTTCTTTCAAAAGGGAGTCGCTCCTAGTGGAGGTACAGGCTCTCTTATTGAAGGAAGCAATTGAGGTTGTCGAGAATAGACTTCTGTTGCTTTCCACTTAGCGGAAGGTTATCAACCTCGCAAAAAAGTGGATGAAAATTGCGGAAGATCAGTGGATGAGAATGTAGTATCAGCAGGCTTGCGGCTATCAGTCCGAGCAAAGCTCCACTTACTAAAAGTATGTGTTGGTCAAATCTTCCAACGAATTCTTCCAAGAGAGTCTCTCCTTGAGGATGTATAGGCTCTCGTATTGAACATTAGCAATAGAGATCGTTGAAATATTCTCCAGGTTTTTTCAAATTACCTGTTTTTCGTCCTGAAGTCAGACGAATAGTGCATAGATAGGCTGAGACATCTGTCTTGTTTGGAATAGAGCCGTTAGAGGGAATAGGTACGTCTTTTCGCTCTCGGTGTTGTATTCCTTGACATTGAATGTCATTGTGGACACCATAGTAGCCTTATGTACTATTACAGTGGTCTTTTCTTCGTGGCTGGTGTTGTAAGTCTCCATTTTGTGAGCTTTCAAGGCTGCAAGTGACACAGATATGTCTTCAAGTAGACGAAGACTCATAACTGCGTAGCTACCTTGAGATTACTGTCTCTTCGGGAATTACAGCTGTTAGAATAGCGGCTTGTCATTCTCTACTTTGCCTGGCGATGGTTGTAAGTCTCCGTTTAGTGAGCTTTTAAGTCACTAGTTACACCAAGATATCTGTCTTCGGAGAGGAAGACGTCTATCTACTTTAGCCAGGCTCTGACCGCTGTCTTTTGGGAATAAAACCAATAAGGTACAGTGCTTTTTGGTTTGTTTTCTTAGGTGTCATAGACTTGAGTCTTATTGTTTACACCATAGTAGCCTAGCTAGAATCATGACCGAGATTGTTTCAGTAATTATGCAGTGACATAACTGAATTTATTATCTCTTGGGACTGGTGTCCATTTGGGAATTTAGAGCTGTTAAATAGCGGCTCTTCATTCCCTACCTTGCACGGCGATAGTTGTAAGTCTCTGTTCAATGAGCCTTCAAGGTCACAACTTGCACCAGTATATCTGTCTTCATGGAGATGAAGACTTATAAGCTATGGCTAACATTGTAAGTCTCCTTAGTGAGCTTCTAAGACCGCAGTTATCAGCCTTTTATTGTCTTCACGTATAGGAAGACATTTAGCTGCTTCAGCTAGGCTGAGTTCGTTGCCCCATCGGGCATGATTCCGTACGTTAGAGGAGGTTATTCTCTTCCTACCGGTATGGTTTGGTGTTAGTTATATGAGCCTTAAAAATTGGGGGCTTGTTACACCCAATTATCATAATCATTCATATATGAATTCAGAATATGGAATTACTTGGACATGGCTCCTTATTTATGATATGTCTTCTCTATTATTGTATAGAGAGACATGTGTGTAATTCCTTTTAAATTTAACTTCCTTTCACCTTGGAATGCAGGCTTAGGAGCTACATTTTGTCTGCTAATTCTTAAGTCGTAGACGCTCTGCCTTTTTATGATTCAGCTTGTCTGGGCAATTGGTTGTCGTATAAAAATATGATAAATTTTAAGTAATTTGTATATTTTTTATACTTACCAATGGCCCAGATGGGGATGGCCCTCCCACGAGTAGGCACTCATACCTCCCCACTGAGTTATTATTAGTACGCTCATCTACAAAGAATGATGTTGGCACCAATTTCGGTCTTTTCCTGACCACTGTGCATGCGTAGAGAGTAAAAGTATGGAGGGCCAGATAGGACTTATAATTTTCAGTTTTGTATGCAAATTTTGGAGTTTCGGGGGGTTCAAAATTTGTGTTTGGCCCTTGATAATATCGAGTTTGCACCAGCTGGTCTGGGCCATTGGTAAGTATAAAAAATAGACAAATTACTTAAAATTTATCATTTTTAGCTCACCAACTTTAGTTGTGTGAGCTTATGGCATGGCTCGATCGGTCGGCGTATGTGTCCAATAATGTTAAAGCTTCTGTTTAGGTTACTTACTCATCCTTTTTCCATATCATGGCCATTATAATGCTGCTATATGATGATTATTATCATTCTACCATGATTTAACCCCTCATACCCTGCATTTTAAACATTTTTCTTGACGTTTTTAGTTGCGTTTAGTTTTCTGTTTAGCTCAGAATTTCATGTTTAACTCCTTGCATGCTGCTGGCGGATATTCCTGCCAGGACAGGATTTCTATTGCCACTGAAATAAGTATAATTTGGGTGCATTTAATCAAATTTCCCCCCCCTATAAATGGTATATTGATTTAAATTTGCATGAATTTTTCATCAAATCTAGTCATGGCTGCTTCCCATCAGCCATGACTAGATTTGATGAAAAATGTCATGAAAATACTCAGCGTGTTAAGAGTTAACTAAGTGTTTAGGTCAGCTGCTGTGCTTCTTCTCTTCCCCTCGCACATATATTCATCATGTATGTTCCTCAGTATCATTGTTCTATTATTAAATCCTCATACGCTGCATTTTAAACATTTTTCCTGACATTTTTAGTTGCGTTTAGCTTTCTGTTTAGCTCAGAATTTCATGTTTAACTAAGTGTTTAGGTCAGCTGCTGTGCTCCTTCTCTTCCCATGGCACTTATATTCATCATACATGTTCCTCAGTATCATTGTTCCATGATTAACCCCTCATACCCTGCATTTTAAACATTTTTAGCTCATCTTGACAAAGTTAAGCTGAGCTAATCTCATCGCTTCCCGTCCGTCGTCTGTCGTCCGTCAACACCATGTTTTGGTCTTCTCCTCCAAAGCCACTGGGCCAATTCAAGTGAAAGTTTGTGTGAGTGATGGTCCCAAAGGGGCATTTCATTTTTGTTCAACTCAGCATGCCCAGCCCCATAGGGAGGAAGTGGGGGAAAATGCTCCAAAATATTTTTAAAATCTTCTTCTCAAGAACCAGTGTGTACAATGACTTGATATTTGCTATGGAGCTTCCATATGAGGTGTAGAGTCAAGTTTGTTCAAACGAAGTTCGTGAAGTAATGTTTGGCTTTGTAATAGGAGGGGTAAGATTTTTGGCCCCGCCCAAAATTTCTATTTTCTGAACCGATGGTCCGGTATGAACCAAATTTGCTTTGTGGTAGTATTGGGTCATAAGTACTTGACCCATGCAAAAAAAAAAAATTCCCGCATCCTCATGGGAACCCTGGGAGCTAAAAATAGAAATATTTTCAAACGCCCATATTTCCCAAACCCCACGGAACAGAGAGCTTTTATTTGGTATGAAGTATCCTTATAACCAGTAGAATTGAATGGTAAAAAAAAAATTGCCATCGGTTATGTTAGGGTGTTCTGTAATGGGCATCGAAAAAATGCTGAGTCAGCATATTTGCAAAAATTAAAAAAAATCTTTTCTCCCGAACCAATCATCAGAATCTTTTGATATTTGGTATACAGCATTCATAGGGGGGTCAGATAAAAGTTTGTTGAAATAAAGCTCATTGGTTCATATTTGGGCTCTCTACAGGAGCCCAAGTTTTAACATAGGGTAATATGGGGAATATTCTTTAAAAATCTTCTTCTTCAGAACCACCAGTCAGAATCTTTTAATATTTGGTATACATCATTGTTATGAGGGTCAGATTCTAGATTGTTCAAACCAAGTCCCTAGGTTAATATTTGGGCTTCCTAAGCCCAAATTTTATCTTTGTTCAATATGGAGGGTAATTTAAAAAAAATCTTCTTCTTTAGATCCATCAGTCAGAATGCTTTGATATTTGGTATGCAACATCTCTATGGGGGTCAGATTCAAGTTTGTTGAAATCAGATCCCTAGGTATATATTTGGGCTCACTATGGTAGCCCAAATTTTTACTTAGTGCAATATGAGAAAATTTCTTTAAAAATCTTCTTCTTCAAATCCACCAGTCAGAATGCTTTTATATTTGGTACATAACATCTCTAGGGGGTCAGATTCCAGGTTGTTCAATTCGAGTGCCTAGGTTAATATTTGGGCTCCATATGGGAACATGAAATTTAACTTAGTACAATATGAGGGAATTTCTTCAAAAATCTTCTTCAGATTCACTTGTCAGAATGCTTTCACATTTGGTATAAAACATCTCTAGGGGGGTCAGATTCAAGTTTGTTCAAATCGGATCCATAGGTCAATATTTGGGCTCGCTATGGTAGCCCAAATTTGAACTTAGTGCAGTTCGAAGAAATTTCTTTACAATTTCTCTTCTTCAGATCCAACAGTCAGAATGCTTTCATATTCGGTACACAACATCTCTAGGGAAGTCAGATTTAACTGTGTTCAAATCAAGAGCCTGGGTTAATATTTGGGCTCTCTATGGGAGCCGGAATTGGCCATTTTGCTGAAGAATTAAAAATTTTGTATTCAGTACCCTCTAGAGGTACTAAGATTAATCCACATAGGTTATATCAAGGGGCTTCATAGGGGAGCTCTACATTTTACTTATGATCAACTGAAGAAAAGGCATGATGCCCGGATTATTTTTGTCACTCCTGAGGGACTCAAGGATTGACAGTGTAGCCTATGGAGATGGCTTGCTTAATGTAGACTCATTCTTGGACTCTGTTTAAATTGTGTTCTGTACAAGATGAGCGCTTCAGGCCCCGTGGGGCCTCTTGTTCTTGACATTTTTAGTTGCGTTTAGTTTTCTGTTTAGCTCGGAATTTCATGTTCAACTTAGTGTTAAGGTCAGCTGCTGTGCTCCTCTTCCTATGGCACTTATATTCATTATACATGTTCCTCAGTATCATTGTTCCATGATTAACCCCTCATACTATGCATTTTAAACATTTTTCTTGACATTTTTAGTTGTGTTTAGTTTTCTGTTTAGCTCGGAATTTCATGTTTAACTAAGTGTTTAGGTCACCTGCTATGCTCCATCTCTTCCCATGGCACTTATATTCATCATACGTGTTCCTCAGTATCATTGTTGCATGATTAACCCCTCATACCCTGCATTTTAAACATTTTTCTTGACATTTTTAGTTACGTTTAGTTTTCTGTTTAGCTGGAGATTCATGTTTAACTAAGTGTTTAGGTCAGCTGCTGTGCTCCTCCTCCCATGGCACTTATATTCATCATACATGTTCCTCAGTATCATTGTTTCATGATTAACCCCTCATACTATGCATTTTAAACATTGTTCTTGACATTTTTAGTTGCGTTTAGTTTTCTGTTTAGCTTAGAATTTCATGTTTAACTAAGTGTTTAGGTCAGCTGCTGTGCTCCTTCTCTTCCCATGGCACTTATATTCTAGAGATGAGCCGATTAGTAAAGTGCCCCATCAGACGAATGTCGATTATTTTAGACCACAATCGGCCGATACCGAATGCCGAAGTCAGATGGTTTCTTTATTATTCAAGCTTACTGCAGAAGCTGGCTGATTTACAGTAATCAGAATTTAATTTACATGCCATTAATCCCCATCAACCCAGAAGATAACACACTTTTAATACTCACTTAAATAAGTTAAATAACAGACATCAAAGGATTAATTTTATGTCATTGAAGCACCATCAGTGCAGTATATTTTCGATTTAAAGTTAACAGCTAACAACTGGGTTGAGAACTCATCAAGGGCATCATCACGGTAATTGTATTCTGAACTTTTGATGTGATTTACATCAACACTGGCAACAATTCATTTCAAAGTCAAGTCTTTGCCAAATCGCCCCCTACTTGGTCTTTGAAGCTGACTATCACAGACAAACAGTCTTTGAAGTTAACTATCAAAAGTATTCAAAACGCAGCTGGAAAAAAATCAGAGAACAAAGAACACAAGTGTGTTTTTGTTTTTTCCGAATTAATGTCAGTACCACATTTTCCCATTTTAAAGTGGGAGTTTCTTTTCGGTAAACCCATATATGGGATTGTTTCACATGAGTCATGACGTTGCACTTCATTATCTATTTTTATCACATGCTCCACACATTTCAACATGAAAAATTCAGCGGCTTCGTGTTGATAAATCCCACCACGAATGGCCTGATATTAAACTTATTGCAGGGAGCGCGGTGGCTCGGTTGGTAGAGGTGCAGGCTGCAAGCCGAGAGGTCCTCGGTTCGAATCCCACCTGCGGCAGCCACGTTGTGTCCTTGGGCAAGACACTTCACCCCGATTGCCTACATGGGGGCACGATGACGCTGTGTACTGAGGCGTACTGCACGTCAATGGTGCGCATGTCTTCAACCAATCTAACCCTGCCTGTGCTGTGGTGCAGAGTTCAGAATTACGATGTTGGAGAGCTGACAGTTGCTCGTCGTTGCTCGGTGGTTCTCTCCGGGTACTCCGGCTTCCTCCACCCGTAAAACTGTCACGGTCACGATTAGCCATTGTGCATAAGTATGTGACCTTAAACACCAATAAATAAATAAATAAACTTATTGTACCCAAACCTCTCACTTAACACAGATTACTAATATGGAGAAATTATCTGTCCAATATGGAAAAAAAGAATGCCATTATATATTTAACGAGACGATGAGCCTGGTTGAAAGAAATATTATGACATTTTGCAAAATGCAGTATAGTTTGGACGGTAAAGAGAGTCTGTATTCACATGATGGATAAAAAACAACTCTGTACACAGTTACACAATCAAGATCTTTAATATAATATTCTGCCTTTTCTTTCACGAACCATCACATACCTGATATCAGTAACAGACGAGGGGGAAGAAAGTTCATTACAGATCATCCATAATACTTTCACTGAGTTTTAGACAATTGGCGAGGGCCGATGTTAAACCATTGAGTGCCGATGGTGAACCGATGAGTGCTTATCAGCTGAATGCCGATGTTACACCGATTAATCATCCCATCTCTATTATATTCATCATACATGTTCCTCAGTATCATTGTTCCATGATTAACCCCTCATACCTTGCATTTTAAACATTTTTCTTGACATTTTTAGTTGTGTTTAGTTTTCTGTTTAGCTCGGAATTTCATGTTTAACTTAGTGTTTAGGTCAGCTGCTGTACTCGTTCTCTTCCCATGGCACTTATATTCATCATACATGTTCCTCAGTATCATTGTTCCATGATTAACCCCTCATACTCTGCATTTTAAACATTTTTCTTGACATTTTTAGTTGCGTTTAGTTTTCTGTTTAGCTCAGAATTTCATGTTTAACTTAGTGTTTATGTGAGTTTCTGTGTTTTACTTTTAAGAGGTTGTGATTAGGTCAGCTTTGTCGCATGTTATGAGCCTGTTTGATACAGTTCTTGTGTTTGCCAAAGTTACCATAAAAGAGGAATGTTGGTGAGCTATAGGGCGTTGGCATCCTTGTTAAACATTGGAGGCTTAATTCTGACTTTCATCATTGGTTTATTACAACCAAACAGGTGCCCTTACATGTGATCTAGAGATGAGACGATTAATCGGTCTAACATCGGCAGTCAGCCGATAAGCGCCCATCAGCACTCGATGGTTCAACATCGGCCCTCGCCGATTGTCTGAAACTCATTGAAAGTGAAAGAATTATGGATGATCTGTAACAAACTTTCTTACCATTCATGAGACAATCAGTGGCAAGCGATCGGTACGTCACTCATCTGTTACTGATATCAGGTAAGTGATGGTCTGTGAAAGAAAAGGCAGAATATTATATTTAAGATTTAGATTGTGTAACTGTGTACCGAGTTGTTTTTTATCCATCATGTGAATACGGATGTTCTTCACTGCCCAAACTGTACTGCATTCTACAAAATGTCGTAATATTTCTTTCAACCGTGCTCATCGTCTCATTAAACAGGGTTTCTGCTATACAGACGTGGGATCCCATCAACGGCCCTAATCCCCTTGTTGACTTTCCCCTACCCAAAAGGTCCTCGTAGGGCTCTCATCACAGACACTCTTAAGGCTCGCATCAAAGGTAGAGAATTATAGGGAAAAAGGAACAGCAAAAAATCAACCAGATTCAATTTTTAGTCGAGTTGTGACGAAGTCAAACTCGACTTATAGTTTGGTGAATGGCGGGCGGGCGGGCGGGCGGGCGGGCGTAAACAATTGGTTTCCGGATGATAACTTGATAGTGGTTCAACTCACATTCATTAAACTTCATACGTAGGTTGGTCTTGGTGGGAGGAAGAACCCTAGTGATTTTGGACATGCTACGTCGAAGGTCAAGGTCACAGTGACCTTGAACGTAGTAAATCTTAAACAATTGGTTTCCGGATGATAACTTGATAATGGTTCAACTCACATTCATGAAACTTCATAGGTAGATTGGCCTTGGTGTGGGGAAGAATCCTATTGATTTTGGACTCGCTACGTCAAAGGTCAAGGTCAATGTGACCTTCAACATTGTAAATCGTAAACAATTGGTTTCCGGATGATAACTTGATAATGTTTCGACCCACGTTCATGAAACTTCATAGGTAGGTTGGCATCAGTGAGAGGAAGAACCCTATTTATTTTGGACTTGCTAGGTGAAAGGTCAAGGTCACAGCGACCATAAACAATTGGTATTTTTATACTGTACCAATGACCCAGACTTAACTGGTGCTAACTCCACAAAAACCAGGGCCAAACACAAATTTTGCCCCCCAATCCCCAAAATTTGCATCCAAAACAAAAAGAAATCATGTCCTAAAGGACCTCCATAGTACGACTCTACTGCGCATGCGCAGTGACGCAGTCGTCCCGAAATTGGCGCCAAATATCATTCTCTGTTTGGCCCTTCATCAGTCAACATCTCACTGATCTTTGTGCTTGTAAATCTCAGTTTAAAGGATGCCAGACACGTAATTCTTGGAGAAAATGTGATTCTAAGGAGGATAGAAGGAGGAGAGGAAAAAAGAAGTGGCAAAAAATAATCAGGGCTGTACTTAAAATTTTTTGTTGAAATTATGTTAAGTTGCCTATTTTCGAGGCAAACGCCTCTTGTTGTCATTCTTGCTAATTGTTGCACTGCTTATTCAGTGTTTCCTCTCCCCTAACCTTCTAAAGTCCCCCCTTGCAATTCTCCCATGCTTTTGGCATATTTTTGAGAAGTTTCATTTCTAAAAATTCCCTGGGAGAGTTGCTTGGTTACAGAATGTTTTCTGTTATTTTCCCCATAGTTACGTTTTCACCCATGGGTGTATAACGTTTGTGTTCTGCATCTTCCATCTGATGTTCTGCAGATTCTCCCCTGGGAGTCTCTGTTTTGCATCAGATAGAGTGTAATTGATGACTGATTCCGGGCCAGTTTTTTCAGTGCCTGGAGTCATGTTTTCTACTGTGTTTACACTGTTTGTTTTCATTGGCAACAGCCTTTTTTGAGGGGGGCTGTTTGCCTTTGTGGTAGTTTATCTCATTATAAGATACATTTATATTATCCGAAAGTGTCTCATTAATTATTTTATATAATTTTAAAATTTTTGACCACACTTTGCCATCGGATCCATCGGGGCTCAACGTTACTTTTCAGCAACTTGGGCTTCTCTGAAAAAATATTTTTTCAAAATTATTTTGTTTTGCAATTGTTTTTTCATTTATTAATGGATCATGTTATTATGTATCTTTGTGTCAGGGGTTTTTGCGAGTAACTAGGACTTATTGTTGTTCTTTCACAATGAAGGGAACTTGTTCAAATTGTAATAGGAAGAAATCTTCCTCTGACTTTCATGATTATTGCATTAATTGTAGTCAGTGTTCTCGCATTAATCCCTGTCCTGTATGTGAACATTGGGATGAGAAACATTGGAAACGTGTGTCACGATATGTTGTTTCTGGAGAAAGAGCGATGCCGGCTCTTTCTCCACAAGGTCACTCTACTCTCTCAGTTTCTATTTCAGAGGAACCAGAACAGGGTGATGTTTCCATGTTATCTTCTTCAAGTGTGCGTCCGTCGTCACAATTAAATACAGAGCTAGCGGCAAAAGTGCTCATGGAGATTAGACAAATGTCGTCCGCTAGCTCGCCCGGTGTAGCGTCCATTCACCGAATGGTTCGGCAGCCGGGTTCGTCCGATGCGGTCCAAGAGGAAATTTTGGGTGATGCGAGCACTATAAAAATAATAGATGCACACCCAGTGACGGCGGATAGTGAACGAGAACGGAGGAAGCCTTTTAGTCCGGTTCCTAGCTCGTCCAGGTCCAGCCGGGCCGCGAGCGAGAGAGGCCCCTCTCTCGTACAACAACATCTGGGACCAGATGTTGTGGTACAAAATGTGTCTTTAGCGGAGCATACGTCCGTCGCTCGGGACGCTCCGTTGTATAAGCAGTCCGCAGAGACTGTTAAGGCTTCCTCTTCTCGTCGGCGCACACGACCGCACCTTGGCTGCGTGACCTCCGATATTTTGCCAGCTTCGCCGATGAAGGATTCTTCGGCGACCAGGTCACACCATCCGGCAGCCAGGGATTCGAGACCGATGGACTCCGGACGTTCGCATAGGAAAAGTATGCGGGAGCCATCTGATGCGGAGCTGCCCTCGGCGAAGCAGCGAAAGACCGCTCCTCCGCAGGTCTCGACGTCGGACATTCTAGTGCAGATAGCACAGCTTATCGCAGCATCCCAGCAGCCGACAGAAACGGTGTCGGATCGAGAATTATCCGACGGCGCTGGGTCGGTACGCTCCGCCGAAGCATCGGGGGCGGACGACCGGGAACATCGGGAGGTCCGACCGGATGGTGAAAGGGATACGGATGAATTGGAGCTATCCCTTTCGGAACAACACAAAGCTGCCGTGGACTTCATCCGGCACTTTCTTCCTCAAGTTGTTCCGTCGGGCCAGACTGCTGCGCTTCCGGACAGGAGAATTATAGCGTCATTGGACTCTGATTTTTTCGAGCGGTTCAGGGACATCGCTCCCGAGTTTCCGTCGCAGTCCAATAATGTTGCAAGAACATTTGAATTATTGAACGACGCTATTTTTAAACTTGCTTCCAGGACGGGGAAAGCAGGCTTCTTGTCCGCAAATACTCTCAACCTGCCTTTCATTAATGCAAGGAATAAATTCGATACGGCAGGATAGGGTATACCGAGAGTTCCTCTGCGTATGGACGATGAGGCGGAAGACTTAGAGCTATCATTACCGTCGTCAGCTTCTATTCCAACCGCAGTGTTGGAAACAGCTATTGCGTCTAACAGAGCCAATTTAGATGCCTTATCTTACGCAGATCACCTTACTAAGGCGTTATCACTGCGTCTTCAAGGGGAAGAGTTTCAGGATATACAATCCTCCTTAAGACTTCTTTCAAGGGCAGTAGCTTATTCCACGTGTAACTCCGCCCTTTCAGTGGCAAATCTGGAGTTGGTTAGACGTGACGCAGCCCTGTCTACATCCACGCTAGTGGATTCTAAGGTGAAGAACTCTCTTAGAGTCGCTTCGGTCTCAGGAGATCTTCTCTTTGACGGCAAGCTTTCCGCTATTTATGATAATATTAAAAAGAAAGCTAGTGATTCTCTGTTGTTTAGATCCGCTCCTAAAAGGTCGGATACAACAGACACGAATAAGGCGGGCACTTCTGGGTCTTATCCGCCCAAGAGAGGTTCATACAGAGGTTCCGGTGCATCCTCTAGCTCTTATTCGAGAGACCGTCAGGATAGTGACTCTCGTTCGGGACGTCCTTCAGGCCGGGACAATCGGTCGGACGCCCCGAGGTCGACGAGGCGAGGTGCGGGTCGTGGAAGACGTGGTTTCTCCTACTGCAGGCCTCGCAGATCCAGGAGGTGATGGCTTAAACCTCTATCGCGTTCCGGTTGGCGGAAGGTTGTCGAGTTTTTCTCAAGAGTGGGCGTCGATTACGGACGACCCGTGGGTGAGAGAAGTGACTTCGGAAGGTCTAAAGATATCCTTCAAACGAAAGCCTCCATTAACTCGAAGTCCAAAGTGGACTCATCTTCCGTCAAACCCTCAGAAAAGAGACGCTCTGCTATCAGAGGTGCAGTCTCTTTTAATGAAGAACGCGGTAGAGGTCGTAGAAAACCAGGAATCGCTGGGATTCTACAGCCATCTGTTTCTGGTTCCGAAACCAGACGGCTCGTTCCGTCCAGTCATAGATTTGAGCTGGATAAACAAGCTGATCGTCGCTCCGAAGTTTTATATGGAGACGATTCGATCGGTCAGAGCGAGTATTCGGGTGAACGATTATGCAACGAGCATAGATCTCAAAGATGCGTACTTTCACGTCATGGTACATCCGACATTCCGAAAGTATCTACGCTTCGCAGTCCTAGGAGTGGTGTATCAGTTCCGGGCCATGTGCTTCGGATTGAATCTAGCACCCTGGGCTTTCACTCGGGTAATGAACTCGGTAATGATCTACTTCCGAGCTCATTCGTCTGCGGTAACGTCGGCCTACCTGGACGACATTCTTCAGAGGTACGGCAACGAGTTAACGCTTCAGAACGATGTTCAGAATCTTCTTCTATTGCTCCGACGTCTCGGTTTCATAGTAAACGAGGAGAAGTCGGATCTGGTGCCGTCCAAGTCATTCACTCATCTGGGAATGAGCTTCGAGACGCACAACAATCTCGTTCGTCTGCCGTTAACCAGAGCGAAATTAGTCAGTTGTTACGCTCGCTATTGTCTGAATACAGACAAAGTCACGGCGAGAGAATTTATGAGACTGATAGGTCTGTGCGGAGCCGCCGCGGATCTCATTCCGATGGGACGGCTACACACACGGCCTCTTCAAATTTTCCTGACTCAGAATTGGAGTGTGAAAATTCATTCGCTCGATGTAGACGTTCTCTTGTCAGATCAAGTGAAACAAGAGATTCAGACTTGGGCAAACATTCAGTGGTTAACTCAAGGAGTTCCGCTGCAGTTGCCGGATCCGAGTTTTACCATTATGACGGATGCCAGTCAAACAGGTTGGGGTGCATCATTAATCCCAACGGATTCGAGATGCCAGGGTCTTTGGGATCCGCAATTCCTGTGCAAGCACATAAACATCAAGGAAATGATGTCAATTTGGCTTGCGTTACGTCACTGGATGGACATTATTCACGATGCTCATGTCCAAATCCTATCCGACAATACGACAGTAGTGGCGTATATACGGAATCAGGGAGGCACTCATTCAGTTCCGTTGTTCAATCTAACGGAAAGAATCCTTCTGTTTGCGTTGGAACATCACGTTCTTCTTTCGGTCCGTCACATACCGGGTCGTCTGAATGTGCTAGCAGACTCCCTTTCACGAAAGGGTCGCTTGTTGCCGTCGGAGTGGACTCTCAACAAACAAGTATTCAATCAGATTTGCTACCAATGGGAACGGCCAATGATAGACTTATTTGCGACACATCTCAACAATCAGTTGCAAACGTATGTGTCCCCGTGTCCGGATCCAAGAGCATTTGCAGTAGACGCTCTGTCGATCCCTTGGGACGGAATGATAGGATATGCGTATCCTCCAGCGCCGTTAATTCAACAAGTATTGCTAAAGATAAAACAATCTCAATGCAAGATTCTGTTGGTAGCATCTCTGTCGCCACAGAGACCGTGGATAAATCTACTCAGGTGTCTGTTGTGGGACCTACCGCGGAAGCTCCCTCCACGAGAGGATCTTCTTTGGCAGGGGAAATCGCGCCAACTACATCACAACCCGCAAGGTCTCAACCTTCACGTTTTTCCGTTGTGTGGTCCTTCTTGCATGGCAAGCACTTTACAGGACGAGCAGTGGACGCGATTTCTAACTGTAGGAGGACCTCCTCTTCGCTAAACTATGCGGCTAAGTGGAAGGTTTTCCGTCGTTGGTGTAGGGATCATTCTGTTGATATATTTGATCCCTCTATACCAGACATTGCTAACTTTCTAGTATACTTGTTTGACGAAATCAAACTGCAACCTGTTACTATAAAGGGTTATAGATCTATGTTATCTGATACCTATGCACATCATGATAGTTTACAAATTGGATCTAATGTCTCTTTATCGAAATTGGTTAGAAACTTTTCGATAAATAGACCCAGAACTCTTAGATTAATTCCTAAGTGGAATTTAGCTTGGGTTCTCCTTAAATTGAAGGAAAAGCCATTTGAACCTCTTGGGACAGTAGATTTCAAATTCTTATCTTATAAGACAGCTTTTCTCTTAGCTTTCTCTTCTGCCAGAAGAGTCAGTGAGCTTCATGCACTATCGGTGGATGATTCTCATTATCGTAGTGTTGGGAACACTATCACCTTCACTACTAATGTCGGTTTTTTAGCTAAGAATCAGGCTCCTAATAAATATCCGGAACCTATTGTTATTAAGGCTCTTCCGTCTTCAGACGGGCGTAGGCCTTTACTCTGTCCTGTTAGAGCACTACGTATCTATAAACAGAGATCTCAGTTCATCAGAAAGGGACGGAAACGTTTCTTTCTGTCTTTGATGCCTAATAGAAAGGACATTTCAGTCCATTCTATTGCTAGATGGATTCAGTTAACTATCCGTACTGCGTATGAAGATTTATCTTCTTCTCAGCAGTCTGTGCTTAAGATTTCTGCTCATGAAGTAAGAGCTCTTTCTACTTCCTGGGCTTATGCTAATAGTGTTGCTATTACAGATTTAATGAAGGCTGCTTATTGGTCTCAGCCATCCACATTTACTAATTTTTATCTCAGAAATATTGAGTCCATTTCTGGAGACCTGCATTGTTTAGGTCCGTTATCTGTTGCTCAGAATGTCGTCCACTAAACAGTTGCAACTATAGTTATGCAGGCTTTCTGTTCCGGCAGTGACTCCGTCCGACTGCCCTCTTCGCTCTGGGCTATTTGACCCAGGGCAAGGGGAAGGGGGGGGGGGGGGGGCGGGTGTTCCCTTAGGTCACCTGCTTTATAGTGAAAAGCAAGGGAATGCCTCCTCCAAGACAGTATTTCTGAGTCGCTTCCGGGATGGTTTTAAAGTGTAATATTAATGTTTAATTTCATTCATGTCTTATTTTTAAAGTGTAGCTCGGTGTGAAGCATTTGTATATGTCAAGTGTCAAACAGGCTTTAATATACAATACTCGGACACTTTTAAATGATTATAAAGAGTCTCAATTCTCTGGACTACTTTATTTATTGGCTTGCTTTAAAAATAATTAGTATAAGGGTTATACTGGATGTTAATAGAGAACATGAATGTTATTGTGCTCAATTATTAAGGGTAGTGTATCTTTCTAATTTAAATATTAAATAAGAAAGATACATGTAAAGCCTAATACTCCTTTTCTCCTTAAGGGGTTACCTCTTTATTTTATAATTGAGCTTATTGGATTTTCCTCTATGTCATAGGCCCTCCAGCCTGTTTACTATTCAGCTAAGTCTGGGTCATTGGTACAGTATAAAAATGTTAAAAAATTTATAGTAATTTATATATTTTTTATACTTACCAATGACCCAGATGGGGATGGCCCTCCCTGAGTTGGGAACTCTTGCCTCCCCGCTGAGTACATAGCGCTGACCAGGCACTGCCAGTAAGAATGATATTTGGCGCCAATTTCGGGACGACTGCGTCACTGCGCATGCGCAGTAGAGTCGTACTATGGAGGTCCTTTAGGACATGATTTCTTTTTGTTTTGGATGCAAATTTTGGGGATTGGGGGGCAAAATTTGTGTTTGGCCCTGGTTTTTGTGGAGTTAGCACCAGCTAAGTCTGGGTCATTGGTAAGTATAAAAAATATATAAATTACTATAAATTTTTTAACTTCCGGATGATAACTTGACTATGGTTCAACCCACATTCATGAAACTTCATATGTAGGTTGGCCTTCATGAGAGGAAGAACCCTATTTATTTTGGACTCGCTAGGTGAAAGGTCAAGGTCACAGTGACCTTCAACATTGTAAATCGTAAACAATTGGTTTCCGGATGATAACTTGATAATGGTTTGACCCACATTCATGAAACCTCATAGGTTGGTTGGCCTAGGTGAGTGGAGACCCCAATTTATTTTGGACTCACTAAGTCAAAGGCCAAGGTCACAGTGACCTTGAACATAATAAATCATAAACAATTGGTTTCCCGATAATAATTTGACAATGGTTCCACCTACGTCCATGAAACTTCATAGG
The DNA here is from genome assembly GCA_031216915.1 of Pictodentalium vernedei. NCBI lineage: Eukaryota > Metazoa > Mollusca > Scaphopoda > Dentaliida > Dentaliidae > Pictodentalium > Pictodentalium vernedei. Next base: position 6,926,405 of record CM062291.1, on the reverse strand, counting down.
TAGGTTGGCATTGGTGCAAGAAAGAGCCCTATTTATTTTGGAATCACTAGGTCAAAGGTCAAGGTCACAGTGACCCTTCACATAGTAAATTGTAAACAATTGGTTTCCGGACGATAAGTTGATAATGATTAAACCGACTTTTGTGCTGTCACAACTCGACATTGGATCGGTGATCCTATCAGCATTTTTTTTAACAAGTTGCAATAACCTTGACTATGGAATGACAGGATCTGGTGATAGGTTAGATGGCATATGTGCACGATTTGGGTTGGGTTCCATTGGCCCACATTAGTAAATTTTGTGTACACTCTGAGGTCAGCCATTTTAACATGCACACGACATAGCTCCTCCACTTGGGCGTCTCAGATGTGCATTTCAGACAGATGAGATCATGAGGCCGGTAATGGTGAACCTAAGGATTCGACGGGGCGACCATGGTCGGATCCTTGGATTCCCCATTACCGGCCTCAACATTTTTTTCCTAGCGGAAAGCCTTCATTAAATATATAATGGCATTCTTTATTCCCATATTGGACAGATAATTCCTCCATATTAGTAATCTGTGTTAAATGTGAGAAGTTTGGGTGCAATAAGTTTAATATCGGGCCATTCAGAGTGGGATTTATCAACACAAAGCCACTGAATTTTTCTCATGTTGAAATGTGTGGAGCATGTGATAAAAATAGATATGGCAGTGTAACGGCATGACTCGTGTGACACAATCCCATATATAGGTTTACCGAAAAGAAACTCCAACTTAAAACGTGTGGTTCCAATGACGGCTTTTGATTTTAAGTTCAGACCACAATTTACCTTGACGATGCACGTGATGAGTTCTCGACTCAGTTGTTAGCTTTTTATTTTAAATCGAAAATATACTGCACTGATGGTTCTTCACTGGCATAAAATTAACATTTTGATGTCTGTTATTTAACTTATTTAAGATTTAAGTGAGTATTAAAAGTGTGTTATCTTCTGGGTTGATGTGGATTAATGGCATGTAAATTAAATTCTGATTACTGTAAATCAGCCAGCTTCTGCAGTAAGCTTGAATAATAAAGAAACCATCTGACATCGGCATTCGGTATCGGCTGATTGTTGTCTAAAATAATAGGTATTCATCTTATGAGGCATTTTACTAATCGGCTCATCTCTAATGTGATCTGGGGAAATTAGAAAGGTATGCTCTAGGTAGTTTGTCAGTTGTTTCTTGGCATGTCTTGGCTGCCTATAGAGGCAGCCAAGGACTTGCCTAGAAATAACTGCAAAGCCACAGTATGTAGACAGTCAAAGTATGGCAAATGGGGGATGTCAATAGGTACCAGAACCATTAGCGGTACCATTGGTAATCAAGAGCTTTCTCGGTACTAGTACCAAAACACCTGTACTTACGGATCTGGTACTTGATTTAATCTCTTTGAAAAAACAATTAAATTGATGTTTTTTGTCCATAATTCCAATCTTTGTGAGCATTTTAGAGAATCAATGAAGCTGCTGTTATCTTTTTATCTTTTAACAAAAAAAGAGAACAATTCAAAAAGGGTATGAATGTGCTGCAGTCACAAATGTATAATGATGAAAACACTTCTTGAGGGGTCATAACCTATGTTTTTGAGACAAAAAATGAAAAAAATAATGAAACTTAATTTTTAGCTCAACTTTGACGTAAGTCAAATATGAGCTTATGCCATGGCCAGTCGACCGTCGTCCGTCTGTCCGCCAACAATTCAATACTGCTTGGGCTAGAGGCCGTATTTATGAACCGATCTTTACGAAACTTCTCGGGTACCTTTGTTATCACCATGGGACAAGAACGGGTGTTTTTGGGTCCGGTCCGAAATTCAAGACGGCTGCTGGCAGCCAATTTGTACAAAATTAGGTGCAATCAGATGCTTCCATATGAAAGCTGTGATTCGAATAATTTTTTGTATGAATGTTTAGTACCATGGGATACATCACATATAATACGGGTTTTTTTCTCGTGACTAAATTATGCAAATTAGACTAACTTTGATTTATTTAGTGTTCCTTTCAGTACTGCAAGTGCAAATGCCAATACGGCTTGGGCTAGAGGCCGAATTTATGAACAGATCTTTACAAAACTTCTTGGGTACCTTTGTTATCACCATGGGACGAGAACGAGTGTTTTTGGGTCTGGACTGAAATTCAAGATGGCCACTGGCAGCCATTTTCTACAAAATTAGGTGCAATCAGATTTTTGCGAAGAACTTCCATATGAAAGCTCTGATTTGAATAATTTTTTGTATGAATGTTTAGTACCATGGGATACATCACATATAATACGGGTTTTTTTCTCGTGCATAAATTATGCCAATTAAACTAACTTTGATCTATTTAGTGTTACTTTCAGCACTGTAACTGCAAATGCCAATACGGCTCGGGCTAGAGGCTGTATTTATGAACCGATCTTTACAAAACTACCTTTGTTATCACCGTGGGACGAGAACGAGTGGTTTTGAGTGCAGTCCAAAATTCAAGATGGCCACCTGCAGCCATTTTGTACTTTAGTTAATGCAATCAGTTTTTTGTTCAGAACTTCTGTATGAAAGTTCTGATTTGAATAAATTTTTGTATGAATGTTTAGTAACATGGAATACATCACATAAAATGCAGGTTTTTTTCTCGTTCAGAAATTATGCAAATTAGATGAACTTTGATTTATTCAGTGCTACTTGTACACTGTTAGTGCACATGTCAGTACGGCTCGGGTTAAAGTCTGTATTCTTGAACTGATCATCACAAAACTTCTTGGGTACCTTTGTTATTACCTTGGGACTAGTGTTTCTGGGTGCAGTCCAAAATTCAAGATGGCTGCCAGTGGCCATTTTGTACCGAAATTAGGTCCAATCAGTTTTTTGTACACAACTTCTATATGGCTCAGACTAGAGGCCGTATTTATGAACCGATCTTTACGAAACTTCGTGGATACCTTTGTTATCACCATGGGACAAGAACAAGTGTTTTTGGGTGCGGTCCAAAATTCAAGATGGCCGTAGGGTAAAGGGTTAAGGGAATAAGACCCTTACGGCCTTACAAGAATAGATGAATTCTTGTAATATCTTTAGATATTAACTGGTTGAGTGCTGGAAGCCCATATTTGGGCTTTATTCTGAAGTGCAGGTGCCACAGCTTGAAGACTCATATTCAGTGGATGTGCTTTGTATTAACTTTGAAATGATATTATTTTTAGACTGTGAGGGTTTGCCTTGTTACAATTTATGGGAGAGTGCCCATAGGCACTCTCCCATATATTATAACAAGGCAAAGACATGTGTACAAGATTTGATGACCAAAAATAATTTAGCACTCTACCAGTTAGATTAGTATTGATGCACAATGAGAGAATTAATTTGAAAATTCCTTTTTTTTTTTGCAGTTCCCCAGCCAGTACAGTATGGGTGCCAGCCATACATGCAACATGGTTATTGCCAGATGCCACAGGTTGTTCCGATGCACCAAGGATCAGTGTACTCACAGTTTACAAGAGACAACTTAACACACTCATCTAGTCCATATTCATCCCATCCACCATCATATCATCGCTCATTCACTCCATCAAGCAGTAAATCCGGAAGGTCAAATAAATCAGACAATAACAGTACCAGTGTTACATATAGTCAGGGAACAGATCATGTGACATTTCCAGTCAATCTTTAGACATATTTTATTGTTTGTTTACCCTAATTATTTTATTGTGCCGGCCAATTTTACACATTTTTAAAATGTTTATGTGAGATTTACTATGGTATTTAACATCTGAAGTTGCCCTTTTCCAGATAGAAACAAATACATCTTTAACAAATAGAGTTCTAAATTATTTTTGGTTATTATATTTTGTACAGATCTCCAGTGCTGGGAGTTTCTGATTTTTTAGATTCGGCTTCAGTTTTGATTCGGTTTCAGGAATAAAACCTTGGTTTCTTTTCGTTTTTTCTATGTGGTAAGAACAGATAGTAAATAACACTTCAGGCTCCTCAGCTTGGAAAAAATCTGCAACAGTTTGGATGACACCACTCACCACAAAAGCTGTATTAGATTCTGTCTAACTTCCCTTTAATCATTCTTATGGGTTCTTGCGGATTAGTTGCTAAGTCTGTTTAGTCAGAAAAAAACATAAATTAGAGTTAACAAATGAATAAAGTGCATCTGAAGTATGTTATGTTTTCATTGTTACAGTTTCTCCCATGACTTATCAATAAGTAAGAAAATGTGAAATTGAGCACACGATCTCAGGGACCGACCTGGGCATGCGCCAGTGCGTATTTGGTTCTGAAACATCAGAACCTGGCTCTTAAATCTTAGAAATAGGCTTCTCAGTTGGCACGTAACTTCTCAGTTCTTTCGATGGATAATCGAGAGAGACACACTTACATGTATTATATATATGATTATCATTTATCATTGTTATAGAGTGCTTAAGTTAATACTTCAAGTCTTAATTACCAAGCATTAATCTTCACTGTGGTTTCTGATCAAGTCTTGGCTGCCTAAATAGGCAGCCAAGACTTGATCAGAAACCACAGTGAAGATTAATGTTTGCTATAGTGTACTAAATGAAAATGATGAGAGCTATTACATACTTGCAGTGTGTGTTACAAACAGCAGTGTGACTCCGTAAATTGAAATCTGGCGCATGAATTGAAAAAATAGGCTCCGAGGCTAGAGCGTATTTTAAATAGTCCTGATCGATCCCTGGATGTATTCACCCCTTTGCCAGATAGACTAATTGACAGCAGTCCATAGTTGTCATTAGTCCAGTTCTCTCTCAGTAAGATAGTTTGATCAGTTTATGCACAAACACAGTAAAGGCGTATGGCCAGTTTTTGCTGGGTGTTGCGGATTGGTTTTCTGGTTTGCTGCAAAAACTAGAACCAAACTGGAAAACGCAAAAAAAAAAAAATGCCCAGTCCTAAAGATCTCTTTGCCTTGTTACAATTTATGGGAGAGAGCCTAGTGGCCCTCTCCCATATATATTAACAACACAAATCCATATAGACTAATTTTACTTAAAAAATAATGTGGTGCACATTCACAGGAGATGAATCCTTAGTTGCAGTACCTGCTTTTTAGAGTCAATCCCAAATGTGGGCCTCCAGTACTCATCCAGTTAAAGGAGACCTTTGTGTAGTAGTAATTACTCTAAATAATAGAAGAGTAATTTTTACATCAACAGTTATTTTACATTATCTGAAGACAAAGCACAAGAAGCACCAGAAAATTTTGTATTCATAACTCGGTGTCCCTTGTGACCAATGGTGCAACGATGGTATATTACTTTTAAATTTTCAGTGGGAGTGTTTTTTCACCCAACAATTATTTACATTTTCTGAAAGCAAAGCACAAGCACCAGCAAACTCCGAACTTTTGGACCATTGGGTTAAACCATGGAGTCTCAAAGACCAGCAAACTTTAGCTCATGACTTCCTTGAGATCTACCGTATTGCATTGGCAAAATTCTAATAAATTGCAGTGAGTGTTTTTTTTCCAATCCAACAGTTATTAACATTTTCTGAAGACAAAGCACAAGCAGCAGCAAACTTTGACAGGGTACATTGTAGTCCTTGAAGAGCTTGAAAGACATTGGAATTGCAAAATAGGCAGGGCTTAACATTCCAGCGAGAAACATAATCGATTCTCGCAAATGATTCTTGCTAGGAAAACAATGAGAATCAACTTTGATACTTGCAAAATGTGCATTTGATTCTTGTCATAGATTCTAACATGTTCGTAAAGGTGTGGAGAATTCTACTTCTTTTTTGCTCATAATAATGGACCTCGAATTATTATAATAAATCGGATAATTATCGCTCGTAATCCACTTTTCACTGTGCACTATCTTGTCCAACTAAATGTTTTCCGGCCTTTGCGAATTCTCCCAGTTATCATGAACAACCCAAGAACACCCAACAGTCGTGTAATACACCACTGTAAAACTTATTCATTCCCCTTTCCACTGATACCGGATACTATTGGATACGTTGTGTGAATCAAATTTGAGGGGGGTATAACGAAGATGTGTGCTATCGTTTTCGAAAAGCAAGTTGTGTACCTTGTTAATATTTATATACCATTATAGGGGCACATCAGCATCGATTCAAAAATGGTATCAAATATCATTTTTCTTTCGATTTCCCAGCTTGTGCCGAGTACCTGTGATAAGGTAACACATTGTTTTGGCAGTGGTGTCTACCGAAGTCTTTGCTCCCTTTACAGCAGCCAAGACTTCAATAGACACCACTGCCAAGGTACTATAACTTCCATTAGTAAGACCACCAAAAGCTGGAATATACGTGTATATGTTCTAATGTTCATACAAGACAAGAAACTCACAAAAATTGGAACTAGGTCCTTATGGATTAAACTGTAGTTAATATATGAATTAGGTTAGACCTAGAAGAGAATGCAGTCGCAAATGACTCGATTGTATCGTAAAATTGAAAGAAAATTATTCTTGCTACCGCCCGTAGTTCTATCAACTTCTGATATTGGCAGTAAACCTAAAGAGAAAAGATTCCTGGTCAAAAGTAGGATTTTAAAATTTTCAGCTAACAAAAATCAATTTAACACTGAATTCTAGGAAGCCAGTGTTCAAGTTAAAAGAAATAATAACGTCATTTATTCAGAAAAATTGATGCAGCCAACACACCGTGCATTCTCTTGTTTTTGTTGCTATTTTCATTTTCAACTATCCCAGAATTCAATATTGAACGAAAAAATGGCTGCCCCCGAAGGGCAAACCGGAAGACACAATTTTCAGTTTTTTAGATATACTGTTTTCATTGGAAATTATGTGTTTCTCTACATACGCAGGTGTGTTACCTATAAAGCTCACTTTGTGAGTCGCGTTTCCATGGCCCTGACTGTGTTCTCTATAAATATGAGGATTTTTCCTTAGGGATTATAAACTGGTTGCACTTACAAGGATAAGGGTGTAACAGTACTCTCAAATTCCAAACTGAGAACTGAAATTGATTCTCGTGGTAGAGTTCATGAGATTCAGAAGTGATTCTCGCAAATTGAAACAAAATTTAAGGCCTAATATGTTTTCAAGGCCTTGATAGGTGTGCTATTGTTGAGTCCTGAATCGGAAAATGTTTTTAAAAAAACAGTGAACATCTGCACACTGTTCACTCCACTGGTGCACAGTAAGTAGAGATTCCAAATACATTATCCAATTTTTCGAATAAGATTTTCTCAGCAATTATCAAATTTATTTGAGTTTGATTTATATACAGAACCACACTTATGTTTGAATGGGTTAACGATCACTGGACGAGAGCGAGTGGCGCAGGGATAACACGAGAGCCGGTAGGCTCGAGTGGTTATCCCAGCGCCACACGCTCAAGTCCAGTAATCGTTAACCCATTCAAACATAAGTGTGGTTCTGTATTTATTACACACCCAACCATGAAAAAGAATTTACTATAATTAATTGCTAATTTAATTAAATAGTCGACAATTTGAACGATTGAAAGAATTTTAGAGAGAAACGGGCAATTTTGTCAGAGAACCAGTCTCAAGTCTTTGACCTTGCCATCTGTAGAATCGCTGTTGATTCATTTTATTCGCAAAAAATGTCGATCCGAACACTCAAAACTCAAACGATTGCGTTCAGCATATCAGACATCACAAATTATGAGGTCTCAAATGTGTTTTCAAAATTGTGTGTGCAGGCATCATTATATCTGGAGGATGGAAAATGTATAAGGATTTTAATTTGAATACGGTGCGAACTGGCCGCTCTGTTTAAATTTCGTGCTTTTTAAACTGAGTGATATTAAAAATACAAGTTTGAACTCGGCTTGACGATACATGTACTACTGCCACAAGGCTATCGCATGTGGACTGTATGTCGGTCATTTCTGTTCTGCACTGTAACAAACGTAAACACTGGACAAGAAAAGACATTTTGCACAATAAATAACCTACTGGGGCAGTCATTCGATCATTTGGAGTAACTGAACCTGAGGGCAGTGAGGCAGTTTGAGATTCCATTCTGACTCTGAGTGAACTCTGCAGTCTTGGTAAGTTTGCACTTTATTTTTCAACATTATAAAGTTTCTGACTTGAAATTTAGCCTCCTTTTTATTTTACCTCAAGTCTTGATAACCTTTGTTTGAAATGGGCTGCACTTACAAATAAAAGCTTTAGGCTGTCCACATAATACTACAGTACACAGATATACAAAGGGAGAAATATATTGCATGATAACTGCAAGAAAATGTCATGTCTCCACAGCACAAGTAATTTAGTTTGTACACCTTTTTTACAACCAACCCCCCCCCCCCCCCCCCCACCCATCTATAACCTGACAGCATTTTCTTGAAAGTTCACAAAATGAGTATCCAGCAGTCTTAGTCAGAGGCTGAAAGAGAAATAAGGGGTGGGGGGGGGGGGGGTGTGTTCTCACCAGTAAGCTCCAACCTATTTTGGTTAATAATATTTTCAAAGATTGATTAATGTTTACATTATTTTGTACTAGTAGTACTATACTTCACCAGTTATCTGAACGGTTCTGTCAATATTTTTTTCTTGGTATCTGGTTCAAAACAAAATAATTTTTTATGTGTCTGCTCCAATATCTTTTCAGTGTCTTAAATTTGGAATTTGGTATTCTGAATTTGCATTTAGTAAGTAGTTTTAAAGAGGATTGATAGAATGTGGCTAAAATGATAGGCTTTTGGAGAACATTTTTGGGGGGATGGGGGCTGAACAATCAAACTGCCCAGAACTTTTGTTTCAAAATCAAAATGCAGGCCCTTGCCTCGAATTTGCCTGTGAAAATGCTCCTCCCACTGCCCTGATATGTGCCAAAATTATAAAAATACCCCCTCCCTCTGAACACTCTGTTCTGAAAATACCAGTCCTTTTCAATGAAAACTGCAAAATTAACTGCTTATTGGTGAAGGGGGTGAGAGTGCCTCAACCCCCTCCCCATCTCATACACCCATGTAACTAAGTCACATAGGTGGCATTCGATTTAAGTTTTGTTGCTGAGAATTAAAGCAAAATAAGAAATATCCTTGTATAAAACAGAAATACTAGCAAAAATCCTAAATTAGTCATTTAAAAATACACATCAATCTGTGTCTGGAAAATATTGTCATATTGTCTATGTTTTAAATATTCTAATAATTATTTTTGAATTTCAGGGAAGTCATCTCATAAAACTGACAATATATTGCATTCATCAGACCACATGTATTTATCACCCCTTCCCTCTTCATGGTCTCATTCCCACCCTACTCGAGATTTTTCAGAATTTCTGTAGTGGGTAGCTGGTAACACTTTTTAATTTCCCCAGTACAATCTCCAGAAAGTCATATTTTAGCAATACTATATCCCCCTAAAAAAGCCCTTCCACCCTGCCCCCACAAAAAAAAAACAAAAAAAAAAACCTGTTGCCCCAACACCCACTAGCACGTAAAAAGCATTGGTTCCACAAATGTAAAATACCGAGTTTTTCTTATAAAACCAGGCTTTTCATTCTTTCGAATTCATTTTCTTTATTCAGCTAGAGTGGGGCGGGGGTGGGGGTGGTCATCTAGTAAGGGTGGAATTGGAGGTAGTTAATTAGTAACCGCATGTTCTAGCTGTCAAACATCTCCAGGCGCTGTCGGCGTGTCGTCGTCTGTTTTTCCACTTCATGTTAACCAGTATTCAAGATTCATTTAGTCTTGCTTCAGGAGGACAACTTCACCTTAACATGCTTTTCAAAGTATGTTTGCGTTAGCAAACGTGCTGCTTCATTGCCGAAGTGTGAATCGAGTAAGATTACAGTTACGCGGTAGGCCCCGTGTCGACTCGCCGGCAGCACGCAGGGATGAGGGCAACATTGTAAAAAAGTTTTATAGGAACTGTATTAGTGGCTGGCTGCAATATCGAACCCAATTGGACTTTTGTGCACTAAAATTAATTAAGTTTTCCTCGATTTTCAATAACGAAAGCAAAGGTTGAGTTTCACTGTTCAATTTCTTGGCAGAGATCATGTGTCTTTCATGACTTTCAACAGTTTTTAGCATAGTTGTGCATCAAACATTTTGTGATGAGAATCGGTAATTCCGACAGATAAATATAGCCGATGGTTCTCATTGGTTATATTCCACTGAACGCTGCAAACTATAAGAACCAGTCTAACGAGAGAACTTGTGCACGCGAAGGGTACTTTTTATCTGATTGCACTAGAGCTTTCTGGTTAAAATTACCGTATGCCCCTAAAATCCATGTGATCGTGACAAATACAGTTACGGGTGTGTAATAAAATTCATGAAATGCAACTTCAACGGAGCAATCGTAAGTCAATCAGATGATTCTTCATGGAATACATAAGTGAAAAGACAGTGAGTAGCATTACTGGCCTTTTAAGTTTGTCAAAATAGGTTCTTTACGTGCCAATTCTTGGAAAGTGAAGTTTGCTTAGTCTGAAGTCTTAGAATGCTACAGTTTATAACTTGTGGTGTATTGTTCATACTTTGTGCACAGATTGTATCATCAAAATTTGTTATTATACCCCTGCAATGACTTGTGGGGGGTATACTGGAATCGCTTTGTCTGTCCATCCATCCATGTGTCATACTGTCTGTCCATTTGTCTGCCCGTCCGGCCAGAAAAAAAACCCACAAGTAAGAACGTGTAAGAACGGCCATTCTTACCCGTTCTTACTTGTGGTGTTTTTCCCATGTTAAACCCTAACCCCACAAGGTCAAAAAAATAACTTCACAAGTGGCTACTGTACTAACCCAACCCCACAACTATCACGGACCCTAAATTGTAAACCCCACAATGTACCTCTGCTAAACATGTCCACCCATCTGTCCATGGACATAATTTTGTTCAGAGATCTTCTCAGATGTTTTTATGTTTAAAACTTGGTATGGATGTTTACTACCATGGGAACCTGTGCACCTGCGATTATAGTTTCGATCAGGCTTTTTTGCCAGAGTTATGCCCCTTTTCATCTTAGACTATAGTGGCGTGGGGGTATCGACAGGCCCATCTGAGACAGTCACACCTCTAGTTTTAATTTTTTTACCCCATTTTTTAAAAAAGAAATCATCAAAATCATATGTGACCCCTTACTGGAACGAGCTTGTTCCATTGGGGGTCACATGATAGGGTTTTTTTGAATTTTTAAAAAAATTTCTATTGTACATTTTGTATATTGCAGCCAATTTCTCAGGTAAGGTTTAACCGCTTGCTAGGCGGAACTGAGATGCACTATTGTCTACTCACAAACAGTAAAAATTGCATGTGCAACAGATCACCTCAAAATCGAAAGACTGAGTAACAGTGGTCCACAAACTCAAACATGACTCTTTGTTTCAAAGATGAGATTAATTCAGGGACTTGTGAGTCATGGTGACCCATTACCTGAAAATTTACTATTGCTTCTCCAGGCTTTTTCAGAAATCAAAAATGATTATTTAATGGAAAATCGATTTACACCATGATTTAGTAGTAATCCATCCATCTATTGGATCTCTGCTTTAGTTTTAGTCAGAAAAACATATTTTTGTAGACATGATTCAAATGGATCACAAGCTCAGACCTGTAATTTCCATGTTTTTAGTTTGTATTCTGTTCATTTTATTATTTTCTTAAGATCTGTTGGAGAGACAGTGGTTTAGTCAAAATATTGTGTGAAAATAATTTAATGAACAAAAAAGCTTGTGTTTAATAAGAATACCCCAGATTTAAGAATGATGCTCTGAAGCCAAAATACAGGTCAAATGGGGGTAAAAATGTTCTTAGCAACCTGGTAGACTGAACATTGGCCAACACTCTTATTTGCTGGGCTACTAAAAATTTCAGGACTCAACAAGCCAGTTTGCAAAACCAGCGTTTGGTAATTTTGCTTCATTCTGGCTACATATTGATTATTTATTGGTTTATTTTCCCTGTCGACCGAGTTGGAGGGGATATTGAAATCGTGTTCATTCATCGGTCCATCCACAACATACTTTGTCCACTTAACTCCTTCTACAGTTTTCAGTGGATTTTTTACAAAAAAATGGTCAGCAGTATCAGTATCAAGTGTAGATGTGCATGTGGTCAGGAATTTTTGATGCGACAAATTTTGCATGGTTTTGGCTCTTGGAAATGGCAAACTTTCCATCACAAAGGTTGTATGCTTAACTCGTACATTTTTAGTCGAGTTGTGACGAAGTCAAACACGACTTGTAGTTTGATGAAAATCGGGCGGGCGTAAACAATTGGTTTCCGGATGATAACTTTATTATGGTTCAACCCATGTTCATGAAACTTCATAGGTAGGTTGGTATCGGTGAGAGGAAGAACGCTATTAATTTTGGACTTGCTTGGTCAAAGGTCAAGGTCACAGTGACCTTGAACATAGTAAATTGTGAACAATTGGTTTCTGGATGATAACTTGACTACGGTTCAACCCACATTCATGAAACTTCATATGTAGGTTGGCCTTTGTGAGAGGAAGAACCCTATTTATTTTGGACTCGCTAGGTCAAAGGTCAAGGTCACAGTGACCTTCAACATAGTAAATCATAAGCAATTGGTTTCTGGATGATAACTTGATAATGTTTCGACCCACATTCATGAAACTTCATAGGTAGATTGGCATCAGTGAGAGGAAGAACCCTACTTATTTTGGACTTGCTAGGTGAAAGGTCAAGGTCACAGTGACCTTCAACATAGTAAATCGTAAACAACTGGTTTCCGGATGATAACTTGATAATATTTCGACCCACATTCATGAAACTTCATAGGTAGGTTGACATCAGTGAGAGGGAGAACCCTATTTATTTTGGACTTGCTAGGTGAAAGGTCAAGGTCACAGTGACCTTCAACATAGTAAATCATAAACAATTGGTTTCCGGACAATAACTTGATAATGGTTTGAACCAAATTCATGAAACTTCATAGGTAGGTTTGCCAAGGTGAGGGGAAGACCCCTATTTATTTTGGACTTACTAGGTCAAAGGCCAAGGTTACAGTGATCTTGAACATAATAAATCGTAAACATTTGATGATAATTTGACAGTAGTTCCACGTACGTTCATGAAACTTCATAGGTAGGTTGGCATTGGTGCAAGAAAGAGCCCTATTTATTTCAGAATCACTAGGACAAAGGTCAAGGTCACAGTGACCCTTCACATAGTAAATTGTAAACAATTGGTTTCCGGACGATTTGTTGATAATGATTAAACCCACTTTTGTGCTGTCACAACTCGACATTGGATCGGTGATCCCATCGGCATTTTTTATTGGATTTTTACAAAAACTTGGTCTGAAGTAACAGTATCAAGTGTAGATGTGCATGTCGTCAGGAATATTTGATGTGACAAATTTTGTGTGGTTATGACCCTTGGAAATAGCAAAATTTCTATCACAAAGGCTTGTCCACGTAACTCCTCCTACATTTCTTATTGGATTTTTACGAAACTTGGTCTGAAGTATCAGTATCAAGTATAGATGTGCATGTGGTCAAGAATTTTCGATGCAACAAATTTTGTGTGGTTGTTGCCCTTGGAAATAGCAATATTTCCATCACAAAGGCTTGTCCGCTTAACTTCTTCATTTTTTACTGGATTTTTACAAAATGTGATCTGAAGTATCAGTATCAAGTGTAAATGTGCATGTGGTCGAAAATTTTCCATCACAAATGCTTCTCTGCTTAACTTACTTCTCCTGCATTTTTAATTGAATTTTTACAAAACTTGGTGTGCAGTATCAGTATGATATGTACATGTGCATATGGAAAGGAAGTTTCAATTCGAATAATTTTTCCAGAGTTATAGCCTTTTGTCAACTTTGAATTTACTAAAATTGCAGGTTTTTGGAAGATATCTTCAGTTGCGGTCGATATGGTTTCTTCAGTTGCAATGAATGAAGTCCATCCACCATCTCAGTGTTTGTTCATCCATCTTTTTGTTTGTCTTGATCACCTCATATACTTATTCATATCATAACATAAATGTCGGAGGAGGGACTCGAAAAAATTGAATCTTGAGACTGGTTTTGGATCTCGAAGCAGATGTATGGTATAAATATGGAATCGAATCTCAAATGTTCCCAGGACCCTAAATTTGACTTTTATCAAACACTGCCATAAAAGTCAAATTTGTGTAATATTGTCATTTAGTGTGTTCATTTTTTGTGCAGTGTACTCAGCCATACAGATTACAGATTTAAACTGTACCCAACTATATAGCCAGCACCAAGCCTGGAAAAAAGCAGACTGTCATCTGCAGAATGAGGTCCCCAGAGGGAGAATTTGGTGATGCTACCCTGCAGTCATTACTAAATTTACCCTCTGTAAACCTCAAACTGAATCCAGGTTTCAAATCTGAGCAGAAAGAGGTACCCAGAGGATAAATTGGGGGATTCCAGCCCACTCAACTACTGGGGACCTCATTCTGCAAATGACAGACTGCTTATTTCCAGGCTTGGCCAGCACATTTCACAAAAATCTCCTTTCAAATTTTATCATTTTTGCCTAAAAATATAGCTTATGACCTGTCAATGGAATGAGCTCAGTGAGCCATTTCAATGATTGGTCATAAGCTATGTTTTGGATGCCAAAAAAAAATGTAAAGTGTTTGTGAATTAATTAAACAAATTCTGTGCAATGTCATCTTCTGGCCGAGATGGGCAAACAAAAATTTTTAAAAAAGATGTTTGTGTTGATTAGTTTTATGTTTTTAATAAAACTTTTTTTTTTATCATTGTCTAATGAAAATACAGTCCTGGGATTACAACAGCAGTCTCTCTTTCTCTGTTTGATCGTGATTCAATCCCCCCCCCCCCCCCCCCCCCCAATGGGAACCCCTGGAAGTGAAGCAGGGCTTGTTCACTGTGGTAAACAAGTTCTGTTTTATTGGTAAAATAGGACCCAGTCACCAATATTTGGGTGGAAGTCCCCTAAAATGGGCAACATGGCTATAAATAAATAACTAAACTTGACTTTATCTCCATGTTGTGCTCACAATTAGCCATTGTGCAGAAATATTTTTTATTACATGCTTGTTCTATGAAATCCCCATCTACAGCAACACCAAACCATTCGGAAAATGAAAATCTGCTCTGCACTTGTGTGTGGAACGGAAATCATTGATGGACTATTTTTAAACAGAAGCGAAATTTCCCTGGAATTTTCTACAAATCGTACACCGCAATTACAATTTGAATCTCTAGCGATAGCTAAAAAATAGTAACATGTGTTCCCCTTGCAAATTTGGTTGACGATAAAATGTGTTATTTTTATTGATAGTTTGTCCCCTGAGTTTCAGTGTGTTCTATGTGCCTACTGGCACGTAGAACACATTGGAACTCAGGGCACGCATTGTCAAATGAATTGCTGAGTGTCCTTCCAATAATTGCTTTTTTAGACCTGAAGGCATGTAATAACACAGAATGACACAGCCGTGTGAATGGGTTAATCGATAAGTCACTTGTGCTATCGTGGAAGGATAAAACTCGAGGCCCGCGGCCTCTCGTTTTATCCTTCTGCTCACACTCGTGCCATATCGATTAACCCATTCACATGTGTGTGTCGTTCTGTCTATACTTTGACTAATAAATAAATTTGGTGCAGACTGGAGCTGGGAGGTTCTGATTTTTTCGATTCGGTTTCAGGATAAAAACCTTGGATTCGGTTTAGTTTTTCTTTGTGTCAAGAACTGGAACTAAAGCACAAAACGGAAAAAAACTCCCAGCTCTTGAGCAGATTCACTCACTCCAGTTGATCATGATTTTAGAAATAAAATATTGCAAAATCAAGACTAAATAAATAACAAAAAAATAAGTAAAAGTTTCAGAAATTAAATTTTTCGCATTTCTTTTTCAACAAGTGAGATGTTTTGTGAGAAAGAAAATTGAGGGACCATTTTGACCAGATTGCAACTCAGTCAAAAGCTGATCAAAATTCTCATCTGCTTCAGTAATCACAATCAGTGCTTGTGATCAAGCCTGCAGAATGAAGTTCCCAGGGGGTGAATTTGGTGATGCTACCATGTACAGCAGGGTAGCATTACTAAATTTTCCCTCTGTGAACCTCAATCTGAACCAAGGTCTCAGGCCCAAACAGAAAGTACCCAGAGGATAAATTGGGGATTCTTGACCACTGTATGGGATAGCACCAGCAAATTCACCCTCTGGGGACCTTATTCTGAAAATGACAGATTGCATATTTTGAGGCTTGGTAGTGTATGACCTCTGCTGTCTATATTGGTAAAATAAAATCTTTTTTCATGAATTATAAAAAAAACTTCATCAATCAGACTTCATCAATCAGAAAAGTTGTTACTCCTCTTCAACTATCCTTTAGTGAATGAAATTTCTCGCTGCAATTTATTTTGAGAACACAGTGTGAAAAAATTGCACAATGTAACATCGCTGTCTACATTTAATATTTGTCTGACATAATAGCAAGTCTGATAATGGGATTCTGGCAGGCTAGCCACAGACAGAGTATTTTTGGGGGGGTTTTATCTATATGGGGTGGGGTGGGGGATTCGAGGGGGGGGGGGGACAGATATCTTTATGTGTATAAGTGTATATGTATGTGGTAAGCATATCACAAAGATGAAAGTCTTCATTATACCACCCACTTCAAAAGTGGGAGCTATATAGTGTTCGCTTGGTCCGTCCGTACATCCATCCATCCATCCGTCTGTTATGCTTTAGGGGGTACACATCTGCTATCCGCAACTCCTCCTAAACCAGTGAATGGATTTCATTGAAACTCTCAGACATTCTTTTACATACACTGAAGATGTGCATCTCCTATTTTTCTTTCAGATATTTTCATATTCCGACATACGTCCGTCCGTCTGTTATGCTATAGGGGTGTTATGCTTTGGGGGGGGGGGGGGGGGGGTACACATCTGCTATCCGCAACTCCTCTTAAACCAGTGATCGGATTTCATTGAAACTCTCAGACGTTCTTTTACATACATTGAAGATGTGCACCTCCTATTTTGTTTTCAGATATTTTCTTTTTTACAGTTTCCCATATTGAAAAATGAACTTTGTCAAATTCAATTGACATTCTGTACAGATCTGCTATCCACAACTCCTCTTAAACCATTGAACAGATTTTATTGAAACTTTCAGATATTCTTTTACATATATTGAAGATGTGCACCTCCTGTTTTGTTTTCAGATATTTTCATTTTTAGGGTTTCCCATATTTAAAAATGGGCTTTGTCAATTCAAGCTTGCGTGGGGAGGGGGGGGGGGGTGACATTTGCTATCCGCGACCTCTTTTAAACTAGTAAATGTATTTCAATGAAACCTTCAAACATTCTTTTACATACATTGAAGATGTGTACCTTCTATTTTGTTTTCAGATATTTTCATTTTTACAGTTTCACATATTGAAAAATGGGCTTTGTTAATTCAAGCTTCGGGGTGGAGGTGTGGGGAGGGGGGAGGGTGTCAGTGTTTGTGCTCTCTACATTAAACACACTTTTACTGTTGTAAAATGTTTCTTGGTGGGAGTGGGTGGTATCATTTAGTGAGCAGTGCTCACAGTTTTTCTAGTTTAGGGAAAGGTATGGAGACTCTCGTGTTGGTGGGGCCAGTGTGGTACATTTTCAACAAATTACTTTGGGATTACTTGGAGACATTTTGAGGCTCAAAAGGATGTCACTTTTTACCAAGGATGGTATGTCTTGAATAATTTCCTTAGTTGACATCCCAAGAAGTTACAAAATTCAAGAGTTTTAGGGGTGCTAGAGGTGGGGGGTGTCCCAGGGTACTACCGTGGCTTTGTTCCTGGGTTTTTTTTTGTAAAACATTGACACTATTTCTTCCCTTGAGTGCAACAAGGTGCTATCTGCAATGCTAAAGTATCAATGATGGCACTTTGTTTTGCTGGAGAGACTATTTCATAAAAGAACACTGGTAAACAGTTGACAATCAGATAGTTAATAACCTTGTATTAATTCTCATGCATATTTTGTTTTAGAACATGAAGAATATTAGTATTTTTATGATGCTCATTGTAATCTTTCATATGGTTTGTCTCGTTTCCATGACGGTTGTTTTCAGCCTGAATTTTCCCTTTTATTCAGCAATGGTTGTGTCTTTAATGTTTATATACAAACTTGTACAAACATCAAAAGTCAGTATGTTGTTACTTATCTCAGTGAGACATAAAAATTTAGTATATCTCAATAATTGTTGTTTTTATTATTAATTAGGTACTGAAGCATATGAGTCATAGAATCTTAGTAATTTAAATTTATTTAAAACAAGAGGCCACATGGGGTCTGAGGCACTCCCCTGACAATGTTGTCTGAAAAAGGATTTAATTATTATCTATGACTAGTAAACATTACAGACGAATGAAGTCATGTAACTATTCAAAAACTCTGTTGTCCAGTAAGATGATTTTTTCTGGTATTGAGATGTTACCACACAAATAATGCCCAGATTTCCAGTATTGGAAAATGGGGAACCCAAATATTAACCAAGGGACTTAACTTGAACAAACATGTATTGTAATGACTAACTCGCTCCACCAAATCTGAAGAAGCAGATTTTCAAAGATTATTCCTCATATTGGACCAACTTAAAGTGTCCACATATTAACTTGATTTCTAAAACTTGTATCTGACTCCCTTCAGGATGGTGTATACCATTTATCAAAAGAGTCAGATTGTTGTTTGTGAAAAGATTTTTAGCTCGCCTGACTTTCAGTCAGAAGAGCTACAGTGATCACTCACCGTCCGTCGTCCATGAACATGGTGTTTGCATCTTCTCCTCCCAAACCGCTGAACCAGTTTAATTGATATTTGAGATAATAGTTTATGACATCGCAATTTGATTTTGTTCAAATCAAGTTGCCTCACCCATTGGTAGGGCCACACCCAAAATCTTCTTCTCATGAAGCAGCAGTAGCAGAGACATGATATTTGGTGTGCAGCTTCCTTTTGAGGTGTAGACTCAGATTTGTTCAAGAGAAGTTTGTGGGGCTATATTTGGCGTCGTAATGGGAAGGGCAAGAATATTTGCCTCTCCCAAAATTTCTATTTTCCAAATCGAGAGGCAGATTTGGACCAAATTTGATATGAGGGCTTATTGGGTCATAAGTACTTATTTATGCAAAAAAAAAAAAATTCCTGTCGCCCCATGGGAACCGCAGCAGCTAAAAATAGAAAAAAATTAAAATGCCCATATCTCCAAAACTACTCGGCACTGAGAATTCTTATTTGTTGTGAAGCTTCCTTAGGACCAACAGAATGGAATGGTAAAAAAAAAATTGCTATCGGTTTTATCATGGGGTACTTTTTGGGGACTTTGAAAAAGTGCTGAGTCAGCATTTTTAACACCGTGGGTAATGGGATAAACATGTAAGACTACTTTTCTCCCAAACCACTGTTCCAGAAGCTTTCAAATTTGACATATGACATCTTTGGAAGATTGTTTCACATGTTTATTGAAATCAATTCCGTGGGTCTATATTTGGGCTTTCTATGGGAGCCCAATTGTTTAAATTAGTGCAGTATGAGGAATATTCTTTAAAAATCTTCTTCAGATCTACCAATAAGAATCTTTTGATATTTGGTATGCAGCATCCTTGGGGGGGTGGGGGGGTGGGGGGGGTGAGATTCATGTTTGTTCAAGCCAAGTCCCTGGGTTCATATTTAGGCTGAAAATTTGGGGCCCCGTTCCAAACTTAGAAAATTTTGGACCAAAATCCAGAATTTTTGTTTGTTTTTATGTGTTTCAGTCAATTTTAAGACAAAAAAATTTTTTTTTTTTTTTTACACTGAAAATTTGGGGTCCGGCTTGGACTTAAAAAATTTTGGACCAAAATCTGGATTTTTTTTTTTTTTGTTTTTCATTCGTTTCGGTCAATTTTAAGACAATAAAAAATTTTTTTTTTACACTGAAAATTTGGGGTCCGGGTGGGACTTAAAACATTTTGGGACAAAATCCAGAAATTTGTTTTTGTTTTTTATGCGTTTTGGTAAATTTTAAAGACAAAAAAAAAATTTTTTTACACTGAAAATTTGGGGTCCGGGTGGGACTTAGAAAATTTGGGACCAAAAACGGGAATTTTTTTTTTTGCGTTTCGGTCAATTTTAAGACAAAAAAAAAAAAATTTTCACTGAAAATTTGGGGTCCGGATGGGACCAAAATCCGGAAATTCTTTTTTTGTTTTTTATGCGTTTCGGTCAATTTTAAGACAAAAAAAAATATTCTTTTTTACACGAAAATTTGGGGTCCGGATGGGGACTTTGAAAAAGTGCTGAGTCAGCATTTTTAACACTGTGGGTAATGGGATAAACATGTAAGACTACTTTTCTCCCAAACCACTGTTCCAGAAGCTTTCAAATTTGACATATGACATCTTTGGAAGATTGTTTCACATGTTTATTGAAATCAATTCTGTGGGTCTATATTTGGGCTCTCTATGGGAGCCCAATTGTTTAAATTAGTGCAGTATGAGGAATATTCTTTAAAAATCTTCTTCAGATCTACCAATAAGAATCTTTTGATATTTGGTATGCAGCATCCTTAGGGGGGGGGGTGGGGGTGAGATTCAAGTTTGTTCAAGCCAAGTCCCTGGGTTCATATTTAGGCTGAAAATTTGGGGCCCCGTTCCAAACTTTGATAATTTTGGACCAAAATTCAGAATTTTTGTTTGTTTTTTATGTGTTTCAGTCAATTTTAAGACAAAAAAAAATTTGTTTTTTTACACTGAAAATTTGGGGTCCGGCTTGGACTTAAAAAATTTTGGACCAAAATCTGGATTTTTTTTTGTTTGTTTTTCATTCGTTTCGGTCAATTTTAAGACAAAAAAAATTTTTTTTTTTACACTGAAAATTTGGGGTCCAGGTGGGACTTAAAAAATTTGGGGACAAAATCCAGAAATTTGTTTTTGTTTTTTATGGGTTTCGGTCAATTTTAAAGACAAAAAAAAATTTTTTTTACACTGAAAATTTGGGGTCCGGGTGGGACTTAGAAAATTTGGGACCAAAAATGGGAAATTTTTTTTTTGTTTTTTTTTGTGTTTCAGTCAATTTTAAGACAACAAAAAAAAAATTTTTTTACACTGAAAATTTGGGGTCCAGGTGGGACTTTGGACCAAAAGTCGGAAATGTTTTTTTGTTTTTATGCGTTTCGGTCAATTTTAAGACAAAAAAAAAATTTTTTTTTTACACTGAAAATTTGGTGTCCGGCTGGGACTTAAAAAATTTTGGACCAAAATCTGGAATTTTTTTTTTTGTTTTTCATTCGTTTCGGTCAATTTTAAGACAAAAAATTTTTTTTTTTTTTTTTACACTGAAAATTTGGGGTCCAGGTGTGACTTAAAAAAATTTGGACCAAAATCCGGAAATTTGTTTTTGTTTTTTATGCATTTCGGTCAATTTTAAAGACAAAAAAAAATTTTTTACACTGAAAATTTGGGGTCCTGATGGGACTTAGAAAATTTGGGACCAAAAACGGGAATTTTTTTTTTTTGCGTTTCGGTCAATTTTAAGACAAAAAAAAAAAAAATTTTCACTGAAAATTTGGGGTCCGGATGGGACCAAAGTCCAGAAATTCTTTTTTTGTTTTTTATGCATTTCGGTCAATTTTAAGACAAAAAAAAATATTCTTTTTTACACGAAAATTTGGGGTCCGGGTGGGACTTAAAAAATTTTGGACCAAAATCCTAAAATTTTTTGTTTGTTTTTTTCGGTCAATTTTAAGACAAAAAAAATTTTTTTTTTTTACACTGAAAATTTGGGGTCCGGGTGGGACCAAAATTCAGAAATTAGTTTTTTGTTTTTTTATGCCTTTTAAGAAGCAAAAAAAAATTTAGGCTGAAAATATTTTTGTTTGGGAAAAAAATCTGTTTTTTATGCGTTTATCTCAATTTTGGGACGTAAAAGTGCAGGAACTGAAAATAGAAGGAAAATCCTGTGTGTTGTGTGGGCACAATCGCTATCTAGTTGGTATATGCTTTTCTTAAGAAGGGTGTAAGCAGCTTATTCAAGTCCCTGGTTTGATATTTAGACTACCATGTCAGGTGAGCGCCCTCAGGCCCCCTGGGGCCTCTTGTTAAAGAATATTCCTCATTTTGAACCAAGTCAAAATTCAGGCTCCAATAGGGAACCCAAACACTGATTGAGGGACATGATTTGAACAAACTTTAATCTGATCCCCATAAGGATGCTGTATCCCAAACATCAAACGATTCTGATTGGTGGATCTGAAGAAAAAGATTTTTCAAGATTATTCCCCATATTGCACGAAGTTGAACTTAAGGCTTCCACTAGGATTCATTTGGTCAAATGTAAATCTGACCCCTTTGAGGCTTCTGTATTCTATATATCAAAAGATTCTGGCCAGTGGTTCTGGAGAAAAGAGTTTTAAAGATTATTCCTCATATTGGATTAAGTTCAAATTCGGGCTCCAATAGGGAGCACAAATATTAACACAGTGACTTGGTTTGAACATATTAAGATCCGACCTTCCTTAGGATACTGTATTCTGACTCTTGGATCTGAAGAAGATTTTTAGCTCAACTGGAAGTATGCATGTACGTACATACATAATTTCCTTTGGTACACAGCACAGGTCACATTTATGATCGGATCGTTTTGAAACTTGGTATGCATGTTTGGGGTGACCTCTAGATGGGTGCTATCACTTTTTATGTGTACCCATACAATGTATGGTACACATAATGCTGGCATCCGGGGTGGCTCTCCATCGTTCCTCCATCCTTTGTCTGTCCATCCATCCGTCCGTCCGGCATCCATATCCATTTCTTTGGCGTTTGATAACTTGAAAACTACTGCTTAGATTGTCATGATACTTTATATTTGTGTTCAGGTTACTAATGCGCCAAGCTGTATAGTTTTTGTTGTAAATCTGATTATTCAATACTGAGATATTAACCCTTTACCCATCCAATTAAGAATTATTCCAATCCATTTCTTTGGCATGCGACAACTAAAAAAATATCAATCCTATTGTCATGTTACTTGATAGATATGTTTAGGTAACTGATGTGCCGAGCTGTATAGTTTTTGATGTAAATCTGACGATTTGATTCTGAGATACTAACCCTTTATCCATCAAATTAAGTATTACTCCAATCCATTTCTTTGGCATGCGGTAACCTAAAAAATATTGATTAGATTGCCTTGTTACTTATATGTGTGGTCAGGTTTTTGGTGTAAATCTGATAATTTGATCCTGTGATATTAACCTTTTATCCTTCAAATTGAGAACTCCTCCAATCCATTTCTTCGGCATGTGATAACTCAAAAAATATTAACCTGATTATCAGGTTACTTTATATATGTATTCAGGTTACTGATGTGCTGTGCTGTATAGTTTTTTATGTAAATCTAATAATTTGATATGGAGATATTAACCCTTTATCCATCATACTTAGAGAACAGCTTTCTACTAGTTGCGCGTATGGGTACAGATCTGACGATTCAATCGGCCTATTTTTTTCCATTTCCGTCAAAAAACATTGCCATTGTCAATGACCTTTGATGAACTTAGTGCAGTTATGCATCAATATTTCCCTTTGGCACACCCTGCAGGGCAATTTATGATCGGATCACGTTGAAACCTGGTATTCTTGTTTGGGGTGACCTCTAGATGGAAGCTATCGATAAAAGCATTTCTGTTGGCAACGGCCTTTGAACTTCGCTTAGTCAGGTGTCAATATATTCCTTTGGCACACCCTACAGGCCAAACTTATGGCTGGATCACTTTGAAACTTGGTATGCATGTTCGGGGTGACCTCTAGATGGAGATGGAAGTTATTGATTTTCTTTCATTTCCTCCAAAAAACGTTGTTAGCACCAGCCTTTGAACTTAGTGCATTTGTGTAGCAACTTATCTCGTTTGCACTCCCTACGGGGCATATTGATGAATTTCCATCAAAAAAAGAAATTAAAAAAAAATCCAGCAAGAGGATCACAGATCCAGAAGTCGAGTTTTGACATTAAATTCTGAAGAAATAAGCTATTTGTAGCAACAGTGACCTTGACCTTGGAGTCCCAGACTCCGAAATCAATAGGTGTCTTCCCTTCCTATAGGGTAACCTCTGGTATAAGTTTGGTAAAGGTGCTTCAAATAGAACTAAAGTTATTGCCCAGAAACCAATTTGTCACAAAATATTCTATTTATAGTAACAGAGACCTTGACCTTGGAGTCCCAGACTCCGAAATCAATAGGTGTCTTCCCTTCCTATAAGGTAACCTCTGGTATAAGTTTGGTAAAGGTGCGTCAAATAGAACTAAAGTTATTGCCCGGAAACCAATTTGTCACAAAATAGTCTAGTGATAGTAACAGTGACCTTGACCTTGGGATCCCAGACTCGAAAATCGATAGGTGTCTCCCCTTCTTATAGGATAACCTGTGGTATAAGTTTGGTGAAGATACAGGGAATAGAACTAAAGTTATTGCCCGGAAACCAATTTGTCACAAAATATTCTATTTATAGTAACAGTGACCTTGACCTTGGAGTCCCAGACTCCAAAATCAATAGGTGTCTTCCCTTCCTATAGGGTAATCTCTGGTATAAGTTTGGTAAAGGTGCTTCGAATAGAACTAAAGTTAATGCCCGGAAACCAATTTGTCACAAAATATTCTATTTATAGTAACAGTGACCTTGACCTTGGAGTCACAGACTCCGAAACAAATAGGTGTCTTCCCTTCCTATAAGGTAACCTCTGGTATAAGTTTGGTAAAGGTGCGTCAAATAGAACTAAAGTTATTGCCCGGAAACCAATTTGTCACAAAATATTCTATTGATAGTAACAGTGACCTTGACCTTGGGGCCCCAGACTCCGAAATCGATAGGTGTCTTCCCTTCCTTTAGGGTAACGTGTGGTATAAGTTTGGTGAAGATACACGGAATAGAACTCAAGTTATTTCCCGGAAACCAATTTGTCACAAAATATTCTATTCATAGTAACAGTGACCTTGACCTTGGAGTCCCAGACTCTGAAATCAATAGGTGTCTTCCCTTCCTATAGGGTAACATCTGGTATAAGTTTGGTAAAGGTGCGTCAAATAGAACTAAAGTTATTGCCCGGAAACCAATTTGTCATAAAATATTCTATTTATAGTAACAGTGACCTTGACCTTGGAGTCCCAGACTCCGAAATCAATAGGTGTCTTCCCCTCCTATAGGGTAACATCTGGTATAAGTTTGGTAAAGGTGCGTCAAATAGAACTAAAGTTATTGCCTGGAAACCACTTTGTCACAAAATATTCTATTTATAGTAACAGTGACCTTGACCTTGGGGCGCGAGACTCTGAAATCGATAGGTGTCTTCCTTTCCTATAGGGTAACCTCTGGTATAATTTTGGTAAAAGTACATCAAATAGAACTAAAGTTATTGCCCGGAAACCAATTGTTGACGCCCGCCGCCTGCTCGCCATTTCATCAAACTATAAGTCGAGTTTGACTTCGTCAAAACTCGACTAAAAAATATTACCACCAGCAACGACCTTCAGACTTAGTACATTTGTGCATTAACATCTTCCTTTGGCATGCCCCAGAGGGCACATTCATTATCGGGTTATTTTGAAATTTGGTATGCTTATTCAGGGTGACCAAGATAGGAGCTATCGATTTTCTTTTCATTTCCATAAAAAAACTGTTGCTGTTAGCAACCACCAATGAATTTAGTGCAGTTGTGCATCAACATTCTTCTTTGACATGGCCCACAGGGCACATTTTTCATCAGATTGTTTTTGAAGTTGGTGCTAATTAGGCGAGACCTCTAGATAAGATCTATCGATTAGCATTCATTTCTGTGAAACAAAGTTGCCATGTACAACGACTTTTAAACATACTGCATTTGTGTATCAACATTCATCCTTTAGCAAGCCCTACAGTTTACATTTAAAAATGCATGGATTGCTTTGACGTTGTGCACACACAATGCTGTTTTGTTGAAGTTTCACCAAATAACATTGGAACCAATGATCTTCTGGTTTGCCATTTCACTTGTAACTTACCATTTTCAAGTTTGTCAAGTTGAGCTTCATTGTCATTGACACTTTCATTCAAAGATTATTCTCCATATTGATCTTAGATAAAAATTGAGCATGCATAGAGAGCTCAATTATTAACTGATGGGCTTGATATAAACAAACGTAAATTCGATACCTGTAAGGATTCCGTACACCATATATCAAAAGATTTTGACCAGTGGTTCTGGAGAAAAAGAGTTTTAAAGATTTTTCCTCATATTGAACTAAGTTAAAATTCGGTCTCCAAAAGGGAGCCCAAATATTAATGCAGGGACTTAGTTTGAACAAACTTAGATCTGACTTCCTCAAGGATTCTGTATATCAAATATCAAAGGATTCTGACTGGTGGATCTAAAGAAGAAGATTTTTAAATTAACTGGGAGACTTGATATGAACAAGTGATATGTGAATGTGACCCTTGTAACGATATTGTACACCAAATATAAACTGAGGGACTTAATTTTAACAAACTGGTATCTGACCCCGTGGATGCTGAATACCAGATATTAAAATATTCTGATCAGTGGTTCTGGAGATTTTAATTTTTGCAAATATGCAGACTCCGCATATTTTGAGTCGAGTTGTGACGAAGTCAAACTCGACTTATACTTTGATGAATGGCGGGCGGGTGGGCGGTTATCGTAAACAATTGGTTTCCGGATGATCACTTGATAATGGTTCAACCCATGTTCATGAAACTTCATAGGTAGGTTGGTATCGGTGAGAGAAAGAACCCTATTAATTTTGGACTTGCTTGGTCAAAGGTCAGGGTCACAGTGGCCTTGAACATAGAAAATTGTAAACAATTGGTTTCCGGATGATAACTTGACTACGGTTCAACCCACATTCATGAAACTGCATATGTAGGTTGGCCTTCGTGAGAGGAAGAATCCTATTTATTTTGGACTCACTAGGTCAAAAGTCAAGGTCACAGTGATCCTGAACATAGTAAAATCAAAACAATTGGTTTCCAGATGATAACTTGATAATGGTTCAACCCATGTTCATGAAACTTCATAGTTAGGTTGGCATCAGTAAGAGGAAGAACCCTATTTATTTTGGACTCGCTAGGTGAAAGGTCAAGGCCACAGCGACCTTCAACATAGTAAATCATAAACAATTGGTTTCCGGATGATAACTTGATAATGTTTTGACCCACGTTCATGAAACTTCACAGATAGGTTGGCATCAATGAGAGGAAGAACCCTATTTATTTTGGACTTGCTAGGTGAAAGGTCAAGGTCACAGTGACCTTCAACATAGTAAATTGTAAACAATTGGTTTCCGGACAATAACTTGATAATGGTTTGACCCACATTCATGAAACTTCATAGGTAGGATGGCCTAGGTGAGTGGGATACCCCTATTTATTTTGGACTCGCTAGGTCAAAGGCCAAGGTCACAGTGGCCTTGAACATAATAAATCATAAGCAATTGGTTTCCAGATGATAATTTGACAATGTTTTCACCTACGTTCATGAAACTTCATAGGTAGGTTGGCATTGGTGCAAGAAAGAGTCCAATTTATTTCTGAATCACTAGGTCAAGGTCACAGTGACTCTTCACATAGAAAATTGTAAACAATTGGTTTCCGGACGATAAGTTGATAATGATTAAACCCACTTTTGTGCTGTCACAACTCGACATTGGATCGGTGATCCTATCGACATTTTGCGCAGTATCCAGGAAGGTGCCGAAATTGGCGCCAACCACCATACTTTGTTTGGCCCTAAAGTCAGTAACAATGATCTGACATCTGTGCTTTAAATCTTTTATGAGGATGCCAGACACAAATCAATGAAAGAATTGGTGGATTCAAGGCTGAAAATGGATGATGGAAGTGAACAATGGAGGTTTCAAACGTTCAGGGCTGTAACTTTATAATAATTATAAAAATTATTTCATGTTTCCCATTTTCGGGACATACGCCTGACGTCATCATTCTTGCTAATGATTCATCCACTGTTTGTTAAGTGTTCATTCAATATCCTTCCATGAACCTCTCCTGTTAAACTCCTAAGCTTTTTGGCTGTTTTTATTGAAATTTTTTATTACATTTCTTGGGAGATTAACGTGTATTACTATTACAGAATGTTTATCTCCATGGTAACGTCCTCACCCTAGGGGTGTTGGATCGTTTTGGTCTTGCATCTTCTATCCGATGTATTGTTTTTTCATTGTATGAAGACCTAGCTTTGCATCTGGTAGCATTTAAATCGGTTACTGATTTTGAGCCTTTTTGTGAGCCTGTTGTCTTGTTTCTGTTTTTTTTCTATTGACGTTGTTTGTTCTCGTCAGATCACCGAAGTTCAGCAACGTCGAGCTCGGTTAGTCCTCGGATGGGTGACCGTCTGAGCGATCGATTCGGACTCTCGCGTTGTGTCCTTGGTCAAGGCACTTAACCCTGATTGTCCACATGGGGGCACGATGACGCCGTGTACTAAGGCGTAATGCACGTCGACGGTGGCATGTCTTCAACCAATCTAACCCTGCCTGTGCTGCAGTGCGGAGTTACGATGTTGGAGAGCTGGCAGCTGCTCGGTGGTTCTCTCCGGGTACTCCGGCTTCCTCCACCCGTACAACTGTCACGGTCATGATTAGCCATTGTGCATAAGTGTGTGATCTTAAACACCAATAAATAAATTGACGTTGTTTACATTTGGCAACGCCCTTAATATGTAGTATTCAGTATTATAATCCCTTAGAATTACTGTAGGATACATTGATTATGATTCCGGTAGTGTAGCTCAAAAAATTTGGATTTTGTCCACACTTAGGCTCTATCAGGATGCCCTTGGGCTCATGATGTTCCCTTTGGGAACTTAGGCATTTTCAAAAAAAAAATTTGAAATTTTTTTTACAATTGTTTCGAATTTAATTTGATTGCTATTATTCATGTATCCTTATCATGTATTTTTGTTGTAGAGTTTGTAGGAGTTCTATCGACTCTGCCTCTTGATTGTAATTATAAAAGCTTACTGTTCTAAATGCAAGGCGAGAAAGTCTTCCTCGGATTTACATGCTTGTTGCCTTGCCTGTAGTCGATGCACTCATACGGATTCTTGTCCTACTTGTGTATATTGGGAGGGCAGACTCTGGAGACGGGTGTCGCGGTACGTCGTTGGCGGTGAGGTTCCTATGCCGGAGCTCTCACCGCAGAATAATTTGAGTTTTTCAGTCTCTTTTTCAGAGGAACAAGAACATGGCGATGGTATTGTGACGCCCATCCAAAGTGTGCTGCCGTCGTGATAATCTGATGAGCAAACATAACTGGCTGCTTCGGTGTTCCTGAATATATATTCCAGCAACCAGTTCGACTGGTGAAGCGGCCAACCTGATAGTGGGAGTCGTAACACCAGGTAAGTCCATTGTGGTCAAAGGAAGTGTAGAACTGGGTGCAGCGAGCACCTCAAAAACTAAAATTCACCCAGCGACGACGGCAAAAGAGAGGAAGTCTGCAAGTTTCTCTTCAGGAAGCTCGGCGAGATCTGATAGACCACGAGTGAAAGAGCCGTCTCTAACCCAGCAACATTTGGGGCCAAATGTTGTTTTGAGAAACTTGCCTGTGCCGTAGCTAACGTCCACATCCGCCGCTCGGGACGCTCCGTCTGGACTGCAGCCGGGGTCGGCTACAGTCACGGCTTCCTCCTAAACTTCAGAAAAGCACACACGACCGCAAGCTAGCTACCCGACTTTGGATATCCGGCCAGCTGCGTGAAGACGGATCCAGTCGGACCATCCGGTAGCTAGCGATCCGAGGCTTCGTTCATTGGGACGTGCAGAGGAGAGATCTACATCCGGATCTCCGTCCCAGGAGCAGCAAGCGGCGAAAAAACAGAAGACTGTTGCTCCTCAAGCCTCTGTAACGGACTTTCTGTCGCAGATTGCGCAGCTCATCATAGCTTCCCAGCAAGTGCAACATCTTCCTTCCGCAGACTCCGGTGGTGAGCTGTCGGACAGTGCTGGGTCATTTCTGTCATCTGTACATACAGATCCGGTTGACCGAAATTCCCAGCTGAATCAGTCAGATGGTGAAAGGGACAAGGGAGGGGATTACCCTTCCCTTTCGGAACAGCATATGGTAGCGATGAATTTCATTCATCAATACTATCCTGGCTTTATTCCACCTGATCAGCAAGCTGCGACTGCTAGGCAGAAACCGCTGTCGTCTCCAGACAAAGATTTCTTGCGAAGGAAAGATGATGTTCTTTCCTTTCCGAAACAATCTTGGCAGGTGTCGGAGGGATTCGGCCATGTTAACGACACCATATTCAACCTAGCTAGTGCCAAGAAGAAATGCAGTTTCTTATCTGCATCTTCAATCAATATACCGTTCCTTGGACCACATTCTTTTAAAACGGTTGGAGAAGGTGCCCAGAGCGCTCCTCTGCGTTTGGATGAGCAGGCCGGGGATTTAGATATGTCCCTACCCACATCATTCAATTTACGCTCGGAAGTGAAGGAATGTGCTATTTCATCCAATAGCGTGAGTCTGGGCGCGATGTCCTACGCAGACCATCTCACCAGGGCTATGGCGCAACGTCTAAATGGGAAAGAATTTGAGGACGTTTGTTCCTCGCCAAGAGTTCTTTCCAGGGCAGTCATGTATGCCATGTACAACTCTGCCCTGACAGTGACAAATTGGGAGTTGATCAGACTTGATGCAGCCCTTGCGTCGTCACACTTATCGATGACAGGGTGAAAAGCTCTCTCCGAGTCGCTCCGGTCTCCGGACATACTCTATTTGACGACAAGCTTTCGTTAGTTTATGAACAGGCTACAAAGAAAGCATCCAGTGCACTGCTATTGAAATCTGTGTCTCAACAACACGCTTCAGCAGACCGGAGTAGGCGAGGTCGTTCCACTTCACAATCAACAGGGGGCGCGGTGGCTCAGTAGGTAGAGGAGCAGGCTGCAGGCCGAGAGGTCCTCGGTTCGAATCCCACCTGCGGCAACCGCGTTGTGTCCTTGGGCAAGACACTACACCCCCATTACCCACGTGGGGGCACGGTGATGTTGTGTACTAAGGCGCAGTGCACGTCGATGGTGCGCTATCTTCAACCAATGCTAACCCTGCTTGTGTGGAGTTAGTATGTTGGGGAGCTGACAGTTGCTCGATGGTTCTCTCTGGGTACTCCGGCTTCCTCCACCAGTCAAACTGTCGAGGTCATGATTAGCCATTGTGCAGAAATATGTGACCTTAAACACCAATAAATAAATAAATAAATAGATAAAATAAATAAATATTCACAATCAACTATAGGGAACTCCTCGCGTCAATATAGCGACTCGGGAAAGGGGCGCAGGCCTGATCGAGACTGTAGGTCAGATGCACCTAGGCTGACGGGACGAGCTTCTTCGCGGGGAGGACGTAGTTTCTCCTCCCACAAGTCTCGTAAGTTGTACAGGTGATGGTCTTCACCTCTATTGCTTTTCAGTTGGCGGAAGGTTATCAAACTTCGCGAAAAACTGGATGGAAGTCACGGAAGATCAGTGGGTGAGAAATGTAGTCTCGGAAGGCCTGTGGCTATCATTCCGAGCAAAGCCCCCACTTACAAGATGTCCGCGTTGGACAAATCTTCCTGCGGATCCTTTCAAAAGTCTCTCCTTGTGATGGTGCAGGCTCTCTTATTAAAGAAAGCAATAGAGCTCGTCGAGAATAAAAATTCTCCAGGTTTTTACAGCCACCTGTTCCTCGTACCGAAGCCAGACGGCTTGTTCCGAGCTGTAATAGACTTAAGCTGGATAAACACTATCCGGTCGGTAAGAGCGAGCATTCGGGTGGACGACTATGCGGCAAGCATAGATCTAAAGGACGTACTTTCAAGTCCTGGTTCATCCGGGATTCAGAAAGTAACCGTGGTTTGCCGTGCAAGGAGAGGTTTATCATTTCAGAGCATTGTGCTTCGGCCTGAACCAAGCTCCTTGGGCTTTCACTCGAATTATGAACTCTGTAATGTCATACTTCCGAGCTCATTCATCTGTGGTAACGGTGGCTTTCTTGGACAACTTTCTTCAGAGATACGACAACAGAATTATTCTTCAGAACGATGTTCAGAGTCTGCTTCACTTGCTCCGATGTCTCGGTTTCATAGTAAAAGTCGGACCTAGCTCAGTCCAAGTCCATCATTCACTTGGGAATGAGTTTCGATACTCACAACACTCTGGTTCGTCTGCCGTTACCGAGAGAGGAAATTAGTCAGTTGTTATGCTCGCTTTTGTCTAAACTCTCCCGCAGTGACTGCGAGGGAGTTTATGTGACTGATGGGACTGTGCGGAGCGGCTGTGGATCTTATTCCGATGGGCCACCTGCGCACGCGTCCCCTCCAGACATTACTCAGAACTGGAGTGTGAAGACGTATTCGCTTGAAACCAAGATTGTTTTAACGGACCTAGTAAAACAAAAGGTTCAGATTTGGGCGGATCTCCAGTGGTTGACTCAGGGAGTTCCGCTTCATCTACCGGATCCGGCTTTGACTACTTGAAGTGTCAGGGTCTTTAGGACCCTTGGTTCCTAAAGAAGCACATAAACATCATGGAGATGATGTCTATCTGGCTAGCACTACAACACTGTATTGTTCAAATAGGGAACGTCCATGTTCAGATTCTGTCGGACAACTCGACGGTAATAGGTTACCCCAGGAACTAAGGTGGCACTCGTTCGATTCCGTTATGCGAATTAACGGAGAAGATTCTCCTATTCGTTCTGAGTCACCACGTTCATCTCTCGGTCCGTCATATTCCGGGTCGTCTGAACGTACTAGCAGACTCGCTCTCACGGAAAGGTCGCCTGTTACCATCGGAGCGGACTCTCAACAAGCGAGCATTCAGTCAGATCTGCTACCAGTGGTATCGTCCCATGATAGATCTTTTTCAGACACACCTGAAGTCACCGCCGTTTGTGTCGCCATGTCCAGATCATCGAGCGCACGCAGTAGACGCTCTGTCGATCTCATGGGACGGAATGATAGGATATGCATATCCTCCTGCTCCACTGATTCTGCAGATTCTGTTAAAAATCCAACAGTCTAACTGCAAAATTCTGCTAGTAGCACCTCTGTCGACACAGAAACCTTGGGTCAATCTTCTCAGGTGTCTGTTATGGGACATTCCCCGGAAGCTTCCTCCTCGAAAGTACCTTCTATGTAGGGAAGTCCCGTGCACTGCATCACAACCCGGAGGGTCTCAACCTTCACGTATTTCTGTTGTGCGGTCCTTCCTGCACGGAAAACATTTTACAGGACAAGCAGTGGATGCAATTTCTAACTGTTGGAGGGCCTCCTCTTCGTTGAATTATGCAGCGAAGTGGAGGGTTTTCTTCCTTTGGTGTACGGATCAGTCTGTAGACATCTATGATCCGCCATTCCACAGACTGCCAATTTCCTGGTCTACTTATTTGACATATACAACTTGCAGCCCGTCACTTTTAAGGGCTATAGGTCTATGTTATCAGACACTTTTGCTCATCATGATAACTTGGCTGTTAGATCAGATTCTTCTTTATCCAAACTAGTTAGAAATTGCTCTGTTAATAGACCTAGAACCCTCAGATTAAGTCCTAAGTGGAATTTGGCTTGGATTCTGTTGAAGCTTCAAAAAGCTCCATTTGAGCCGTTAGACGATGTAGAGTCCAAATTCTTGACCTATAAAACGGCTTTTCTCTTAGCCTTTGCATCTGCCAGAAGAGTTAGTGAACTCTTCATGCATTATCTGTTGATGATTCACATTACCGTAGTGTGGGTAATATTGTTACCCTCACTGCGGAAATGGGACTCTTGGCTAAGAATCAGATTCCGGATAAGCGACTGGAGCCTATTATCATTAAGGCTTTACCGTCCTCGGACAACCATAGACCTTTGCTGTGTCCAATTAGAGCAATGCGCATTTATAAACGTCGATCAGGTTATATTAGTAAGGGAAGAAAAAAATTCTTTCTTTCATTGATTCCTAACATAAAATATACATCTGTTCATTCTGTCGCTAGATGCCTTTGAAAGTCTGTCTTCGGATCAACGTTCTGTCAACAAGATTTCAGCGCATGAGGTTAGAGCACTGTCCACTTCTTGGGCTTATTCTAACAGTATAGCCATTACTGATCTTATGAAGACTGCATACTAGACACAGCCCTCTTCATTTACCAAGTTTTACCTTAGAAATTTAGAGTCCATCTCCGGTGACCTTAGATCTTTGGTTCCTATTTCTGTTGCTCAGAATGTCGTCCATTAATATTACATCTAGAAGGTGTTTATGCAGTCTGCTCGAGCACTGTTCCGCTGCCCTCTTCATTCTGAGGAATCGTCCTTCAGAACAAGAGGAGGGGCGGTTTTTCCCTTATGTTATCTGACTTTATAGTGAAAAGCAAGGGAATGCCTCCTCCAGAGACAGTAATCCAGCATCGGTGCTGGGTGGTTTTAATGTACAGCTCGGTGTGAAGCAATAACTATGTCTCATTTATGTACTGTTTTTAAAGTGTGGCTCACTGTGAAGCATTTATATACGTTACGTGTCAAATGGGCGTCTCTATACAATCCTCGGACACTTTTAAATAAGTATAAAGTGTCTCATTCTCTGGACTTGCTTTATAATTGGTTTCCTTCACCGAATTAGCATGATGGGTAATGCTGGCATTAAATGGAGAAATTATGTAATTCTCAATTACGTTGTTGGTGTTACGTCATTCTCTTTTCTTATAAAGAGAAGGGCATAGTGTTGTACTGGATGTCTCACTCAAGTGTGTACATAGACATCTGTTGGGTTAATGCATAGTTGTAGCAAATTATATCCCTTGATACGCCCACTGACGGACAATCTCCCTTTATTGTCATTCATTGACAGGAGCTGGTATTGACAAGACGTCTATTTTGGATAAGCTTAATGCTCCACGTAGTGTCACTAATCCAAAATGAATCATTTGGATCTACTTTTTAACCACATTTTACAACAATATGTAATTCCTATGTCTTCTCCTATTCTCCTGTAGAAGCTATTCTTTATCGAAGTAATTGAGAGATTGGATTTTCCTTTAAGTCCTTGGCTCTCAAGCCCCTTTACGATTCAGCTAGTCTGGGCCATTGGTTGTAGTATAAAAATATGATAAATTTAAAGTAATTTGTATATTTTTTTATACTTACCAATGGCCCCGACGGGATGGCCCTCCCATGAGTGAGCACTCATACCTCCCCGCTGATTATAACGTTTAGCAGGCACTATAGAAAGAATGATGGTTGGCGCCAATTTTGGTACCTTTCTGGATACTGTGCATGCACAGATAACAAAAGTGTGGAGGACCAGATACGACTTGAATTTTTCGGTTTTGTATGCAAATGTGGGGGATTGGGGGGTTCAAAATTTGTGTTTGGCCCTGAATTATATTGAGTTTGCACCAGCTAGTCTGGGCCATTGGTAAGTATAAACAATATACAAATTACTTTAAATTTATCATTTTTTTTTTATTTCCTCTACAGTACATTATGTCAGAACTGATGGCAATTGTTTTTCCATTCCATTGTACTGGTCCTAAGAATGTTTCGTACCAAATAACAGATCTCTGTTCTGTACGGTTTGGGAAATATGGGCCTTTTGAAAATATTTCTATTTATAGCTCCTGGGATTCCCACAGGGATATGGGATTTTTTTTTGCATGAATTAAGTACTTAGAACTCAATAATACCACATACCAAATTTGGTTTAAATCAGATCATCGGTTCAGAAAATAGAACTTTTGGGCAGGGCGCGTTCCAATGAGGGGGTCATAACCTATGTTTTTGAGACAAAAAAGAATGAAAATTAATTGGCGATTTTTTGAGAATAGCGTTGGCCGGTTTTGGCCATTATGTTGGGTAAAGAGTTAACATAACTTTTAACAGCCGGGGTCACATTGTGTTGGATAGTTTTTGGGGTTCAGGAAGCCACAGTACCCAGCGACAACCACCGAGCAGTGGCAAGCAACTGTCAGACTCTCCAGTGTACTAACACTGCACAAGTTGGGTTAGCAGCAGTTAAAAGCAAGTGCACCACTGGCATGCAGTACACCTTACTGCACATTGATATAAAAATCGACTGTATTTTGGATTTTTATTATAAAACCATGATGCAGGTTTGCCGTACCGTATTTATCAGCCAATGTGACATCACCTTCACTGAAATTCATGGTGAGCAAGACTGATCGTCTTGTCATTTGTCTGTCATCTTTCTGTTGTACAGGTGGTATTTGGGTCTTCTCTCCCAAATTGCTTGGCCGACTTTAATAAAATTCCATGTGAATGTTCATGTTGACAAGGGAGGGGCAATTCAGTTTTGTTAAAATCCTGCCGCCAACCCCCCAAAGGGGAGGAAGGGGTTAGAATCACCAAAATCTAAAAAAAATCTCCCCATTATCTGATGGACAGAATAACTTTATATTTAGTGTTCAGCTTCCTTTCGACGTGTGCACTAAAGTTTCTTCATGACGGGGAAGTTTGAGGGGGAATATTTTCAGTTGTTCTGGGAGGGATAAGATTTTTGACCCTGCTCAAAATATGTATTTTCCGGACCGATGAGCCTGTTCAAACCAAATTTGATCAGCTGTACTATTGGGTTATGAGAACTTCATTCATGCAAAAACATTTTCCTGTATTCCCATGGAAAGGAACACCACCAGGATCTAAAAAAATAGAAAATGTTTCAAATGCTCACATGTCCAAAATTGCAGGGATATTTGTATGAAGCATCCTTAGAACCAGTAAAATTGATTGGACAAAAAATTTGTAATTCGTTACATCATGGTGAACTGAAAAAATAAGCATATTTTTAAAAATTAAAAAAATATCCTTTTCTCCAGATGTACTAGTCATACATAATCTTTGGATATTTGATAAACAGCATCCTTAAAAGGATCATAGCTAATAGCACTCTCCAATAAATTGTAACCAAACAATTATTTATGAATAACATCTTGCTAAACTAAAGCTACTCTTGCTGGTTGCATGGTATCTTTGAAAAAGAATCATGTTTCAAATCGCCTTTAAGCCTTTACCTAACGAATCGCCCGCATCTGCCCGCGTAATTTGCAAATTGAGCAGTTGAAAAAAATTAATTTTTCAAAATATTTCAACAAAACCATATCATGTGACCCCTCATTGGAACGAGCTCATCGAGCTCGTTCCAATGAGGGGTCACATGATATGGTTTTGTTGAATTTTTTTTTTTTAAATTTAAAAAAATAGTAATTAAAATAATACATTTTGATATTCACTTCGTTGGGTAAAGGGTTAAAAAATAATTTAGAACCCAACCGGTTAAAAACTCCTAAACTGATAGAGTGCTGGAAGCCCATATTTGGGCTTTATTCTGAAGTGCCTATTGGCTTAGCCCTCTCCCATAAATTGTAACAAGGCAAAGATATGTGAAAAAGTTTGTTGACCAAAAATAATTCAGTACCCTACCAGTAAAATCACTTTGTGAAGAATCAATGGGCCTATGGGTTTTTTTTATTTTAGTTTAAGATAATGTACAGGTTTATTTCGCCTCCGACAGTATTTCCCCCACTCTATATTTATTAAAGTAACCCTTTGCCTAATACTCTCTATAATAATACCCCAGTATCTTTTCATAAAAAAGTAAAATTTTAAACCGTTTGCTTTCAAAGCGTAGCTTACAATCCTTCCCTGGAATAAGCTCAGTGAGCTTATAGCCATTCATTGGCTTGAGTTCAGTGAGACATACGAGGTGCAGTCAAAGCCAAAATTGAAGAAAAGAAAATTTGAATGATGATTTTTGTGTGTACCTCTGGAAAGATTTGGCTGCTCTCATAGGCAAAGTGTAAAACAAGGTTGTTAAAAACTAACAAGTCAATAAGTGATGGACAATCAAGAAATAGTCAGGGAATTTTATCTCTGAAAATGTCTTTAAACCCAGAGGCAGAGAACAGTGAAGGCATCTTGGTATACACTAGTTATATACTACTCAAAGTTTGCTAAGCACCAAGTAGATCCAACTACCTGTTTTACGTTTTAGTTGAAATATTGTAATGAGAAGTGTATATATTTTTTATTCAATTATATCTTTAATGATTTAAGTACAGAAATTAAGATTTTATTTGTGTTTGACATTATTAGCTCAACTTTGACGAAGTCAAATTTGAGCTATTGTCATGGCCCGTCGTCCGTCTGTCCGTCTGTCCGTACGTCAACAATTGGCTATGGCTCGGGCTAGAGGTCGTATTTATGAACCGATCTTTACGAAACTTCTTGTTTACCTTTGTTATGACCCTGGGACGGGAACGAGTGTTTTTAGGTGTGGTCCGAAATTCAAGATGGCTGCCATTGGCCATTTTGTACCGATGATGCAAAAATCAGTTTTTTTGTACAGAACTTCTGTATGAAAGTTCTGATTTGAATAAAGTTTTGCATAAATGTTTAGTACCATGGGATACATCACATATAATACGGGTTTTTTTCTCGTGCGTAAATTATGCAAATTAGACTGACTTTGATTTATTTAGTGTTACTTTCAGAGCTGTAAGTGCCAAGCTGCTATGGCTCGGGCTAGAGGCCGTATTTATGAACCGATCTTTACGAAACTTCTTGGGTACCTTTGTTATGACCGTGGGACGAGAACGAGTGTTTTTGGGTGCGGTCTGAAATTCAAGATGGCTGCCAGCTGCCATTTTGTACCGACGATGCAGAAATCTGTTTTTTGTACAGAACTTCCATATGAAAGCTCTGATTTGAATAATTTTTTGTATGAATGTTTAGTACCATGGAATACATCACATATAATACGGGTTTTTTTCTCGTACGTAAATTGTGCAAATTAGACTAATTTTGATGTTTTTGGGGGTTACTTTCAGCACTGTAAGTGCAAATGCCAATACGGCTCGGGCTAGAGGCCGTATTTATGAACCGATCTTTACGAAACTTCTTGGGTACCTTTGGTATCACCGTGGGACGAGAACGAGTGTTTTGGGGTCCGGTCCGAAATTCAAGATGGCCAATGGCAGCCATTTTGTACAAAATTAGGTGCAATCAGATTTTTGCACAGAACTTCCTTATGAAAGCCCTGATTTGAAT
Organism: Pictodentalium vernedei; assembly: GCA_031216915.1. Classification (NCBI taxonomy): domain Eukaryota; kingdom Metazoa; phylum Mollusca; class Scaphopoda; order Dentaliida; family Dentaliidae; genus Pictodentalium; species Pictodentalium vernedei. The sequence continues at coordinate 6,887,352 of CM062291.1, read as the reverse complement.
AATTTTTTTGTGTGAATGTTTAGTACCATGGGATGCATCACATATAATACGGGTTTTTTTCTCGTGCAGAAATTATGCAAATTAGATGAACTTTGATTTTTTCAGTGCGACTTACACACAGTAAGTACACATGTCAATACGGCTCAGGCTAGAGTCACTTGAGTCATCCTTGTATATATTTGCTGAAAAATATATAGCCTCATTGGCAGCTAGCAAAGAGTACCTGTATATTCATTTTAACTCTTAACCTGCTGAATAATTTCATATTTTTCATCAAATCTAGTCATGGCTGCTTTGTAGCAGCCATGACTAGATTTGAAGAAAAATTCATCTAAATTTAACACCAGTGGCGGCGCTACGGGGGGCATGGGGGGGGGCACTTGCCCCCCCCCCCCCAACGAAGGCTTCCCCCCCCCCCCAGTTGCCCCCCCCCAACCATCTCGCATGCATTTCCATCCACCCTCACACACAAACACATTCAGTCACTCTCTCACACACACACACACACACCACTCTCTTTTTTTATTCCCATGCACACTTAGCCCAAAGCCTCAGGCTAGCTGATGAACACATCCAGGCAGTAGAGATTTAAAGACTCGGATGCAGATACTTATAAGTTATAATTAAGTTATGAGCGAACAAAGGCATGTCTATCCACATCCCTTGTCTAAAAAAATTCATGGATTTCGCATTATGACAGACGGGCATTATCTCCCTTGCACTGTTCAATTATTTCTCTCTCTCTCTCTCTCTCTCTCTCTCTCTCTCTCTCTCTCTCTCTCTCACGCACAGACCCACCAGACGCGGATCCAGGATTTTTTGAAAGGAGGACCGCTAATTATCATTACATTTAGTCGAAACTTGGACCCAAAGTCCGTAAGATAATTTTTTGGTTTGGTACGTCCACAGGATGTACCAAACCAAAAAAGTATATTACGGACTTTGGGTCCAAGTTTGGACTACCTCATAACAAAGTAATGATATGAATCATATGATCCTTTACGTATTTGCCCCCCCCCCCTTTATGGGAGTCTGCCCCCCTAGTTGCCCCCCCCCCCCCCCCCACACACACACACACACAAATTTCTGGCGCCGCCACTGTTTAACAGAGAACATCATTGATGAAAAAATCCATTCTATTTACAGGGAGAAAATTGGACTAAAAGTTCCCAAATTATACTTATTCCAGTGGCAAGAGAAATCCTGTCCTGGGTAGGAATATTCCTCTTGCAGCGCGCAATGAGTTAAAGGTAACTGACGTGAATAGAATTATAGTCTACAGTCAGCCAACAACGGCGACACTAACCTTTCTGAGGTCACTGAAACCTTGACTTTGAATTGTTTTCCTCGTCCCATTACGATTCTCTTGGCCAGTTTTCACTTAGAGGTTAAAGAGGTGAGAGGAACACTATTTGTAATGGGTTTCAAGGTTACAGTGAACTCGAAATTCAAATCTGATTCCACTTGGTATCTACATGTAAAGACCCTCCTGACCAGTTTTAGCTAACTGATCTTAGCTGTACTTCATATTTAGGTTGGACTAAATGAGAATAACAACCCTATTTATTTTGGGGTAAGCGTGCTCCTCATTTTGGTCAGTGCTCCTCATCTAAAGATTTTCGAAACTGATCTTGACAAATCTATTTTTTTCAGTCGCCCAATGGCACCGGAAGCCAGTGGACCGAAACGGACTAGTGCCGCATTTTTTGGATCCACATCGTCAACAAAAGTTTTGTCTGCCTCGGGCTCGTTTTGGTAGTTGTAGAAGATTCTGGCTACGGAGCAATTATAGAGTTAATAACGATTATTGACGAGGAACCACCAACCCGAACTTCCCTGGTTCAGGGACATGTCTGCTACTTTCTTATCTGGGCGGACCCTATATGCGCTCTTGGAGCGTTTACAAAAAGGGACTGGACTAACTCTCGCCTCCGCGAAGGTGGTCGACCACCTCGATGGATGGAGTGAAGGATGATCGGATCCATAGCGATTAACATAAGTCCATACCGGTTATTATGTTTCCATAACGGTTATTTTTTTTTTTGGGGGGGGGGGGGGGGCATGTGATGTGTGTGTGAAGATCAGGTGTCTGCATCAAGGTCTCGTTGCGTCTTAGGCAAGTAGATTCTGCCACTTTGTCGTTCGAATGTTGGAGCTTGGCGAAAAGGGTGGTCCCCTAAGTAATATCTATACCACTGATTCAATTAAAGGTCATACTGAATGATATCGGTACATATACCAATTGTTACACTCAGATAATAACAGATTAATCGACTAATTACTGTTAATCTCAGCGAGTCGCGAGTCTTTATAAAAGGCTTTATTTCATAAGATAAATACTTCATAATAACTAATCTTTAATAGTTCATGAAAAAAATAGTGTACATTCCAGAGGTACATTCTCGGCATTATGTCATGATCCAAATAACTACATGGCTATTGCATCGAGCAGCTCCTTTGAAAAACTATTCAATAAAATACTCAATAAAAGACTTATATGCTTCTTAGAAGAAAATGGGATAATAAGTGACAATCAGTTTGGGTTTTCAAAAAATCGTAGTACCATTGATAGTGTTTTCATCAAGAAAACATTGGTTAACAGATACAGGCTCCAGAATAAACACCTGTATGTGGCATTTGTCGACTCGTAAGACATTTGATTCGGTGAATCGATGTAAAGAGAGTGGGGGTACGTGGGTCTATTTTGAAAGCAATTCAATCACTGTATGAAAATAGCTCTTGTGCTACACAAACAAGGGAAGGAATTGGTCCCCCATCCGTATCAAAAATTGATGTCAGACAAGGCTGTGTGGTATCCCCCACTCTATTCAAAACTTTTATTGATGATATAAAAGAAGAATTCAATCGAAAGTGTGCCCGGTATCTACTGATAATAAACTAGTAAATCATCTTCTGTTTGCAGATGATTTGGTCATGGTATCTCAAACAAAAGAAGGTTTACAAAACTGCTTACATGCGTTACACACGTATTCTCAGAAAAATAAACTGGCTATAAATACAGATAAAACTAAATGCATGGTTTTCCGGAATGGATGTCCAAAGCAACACCGTCATTCGCAATAGGCGGTACTGGTGTTGGTGTCGTCAATGAATATCCTTACATGGGTATAAAACTTTTCGCGAATGGGTCGTTCAAGAAGGCCCAAATGGAAATGGCCAATAAAGGCACGAAAGCATTATTTTCCTTGGTAAAATCTTTACGGGAACATTACATATCATCGATTTAAACGTGGATAAAATTATTTGATAAACTAATCAAACCTATCGCGTTGTATGGTAGCGAAATATGGGCTTCGTCGATTAATGTGAATAGAATTGATAGCGTGCCATGTGAAACGGTACACCTAAAATTTGGTATTTTCAGCCGCCGAGTCTCTAAAGTATCCTGTCGGCGACGCCAATGTTGTATTTTCAGTGTTGATTAACATTCAATGAATTTGGATGACATTTAAGGGCGTTATCAATTAAGAAAGACACGGAAATCATAACAGTCTTACCGCACACAGCAGTAAATACCGCACATATCAGTATAAAAGATAGCATACCGCACACAGCAGTATAGCAGACGGAATACCGCACACAGCAGTATTATAGATGTCATACCGCACACAGCAGTATAATAGACGAAATACCGCACACAGCAGTATAACAAACGGAATACCGCACACAGCAGTATCAATAAACAGAGGTTGACACAACGTCGAAATAAACGTCCGAACAGTTTAACATCCAAAGTCACACTCAAATTGCTCCCAAACTAAAACCTCAGTTACACTTAGAAACCAACCGAGCATTACTGTGAACACTGTTCACTGACTGGATCTTGGCAACTGATCTTCACTGAATCAATTAACTCCAATAAAACAACAATATGCATTAGGTGTAAATAAAAGGTCGTCGAATCATGCAGTGCGTGCGGAACTCGGTAGATATCCAGTTGTAATTGAATCACCGACTCGCGTTGTTAAATACACTTCAAAACTCCACGCAATTGATAAAGAATCGCTAACATTCAAGGCCGCGGCATTATGAAGTGATTTTGCAGAGAAACTGTCAAAAAAATTCGACATACCAATGATAAGCGAGATAATGAATAACGATGGTACACATTCTTTTATGGCCGATAGCATAGTCATTAAACTGGAGAATAACTATATTTCTAATTTCATGGCAAACATATTTGATGACGATAGGCCAAGTGGAAAGAACAAACTAAGAACATACAGAGAATTTAAATCTGATTATGAATTAGAATCATATTTGATAAATGTTAACCCTTTACCTAAACCGAAAAGCAGACGAAACTTGCAAAAATAATTCTTGAATAACTAATTGTTTTCATTTTCTGTCTCCAAAACATAGGTTATGACCCCTCGTTGGAACGAGCTCGACGAGCTCGTTCCAACGAGGGGTCATAACCTATGTTTTGGAGACAAAAAATGAAAAAAATAATGAAAATTAATTGGCGATTTTTGAGAATAGCGCTGGCCGGTTTTGACCGTTACGTTAGGTAAAGGGTTAAAGATGTGGAATTGAGAAAACTCCTCTGTGAATAACGAATCAGCAGCCATTTATTGGAAATTGAGAAAGGGCGACACAAGCAACCCAAAGTACCTCTTAATGACAAAATTTGCAAAAAATGTAATTCATAAGTTGAAACAGAAGAGCATTTCATCATGAGATGTCAAATGTATATTGAATACAGAAAGCTATATTTCGTGAAAATTGGGAAACTAAATCAAAACTTTACAAACATGAGCGACAAACAAAAATTCATATGTACAGTCTAAAATCAGTTGGGTTGAAAATGAACCCAAATCAACTTGGTTGAGTGAATATGAACCCAATTGGGTTCATATTCACTCAACCCAGTTGATTTGGGTTCATTTTCAACCAAGCTGATTTTAGAGTGGATAATGAGTAACAATAGAAGTGATACATGCAACGTCATCTGCAACATGGTTAGATCATTTCTTCGAAAAAGAAACGATTTACCTAATAAGTGTTGATTATATATACTGAACTGCATGGTTATCTTTATATTGTTTATTGTTATTATTTACTAGCATCTGTCTCATGTGGACGTTATTGTCATTAAACTATCTCTCTAACGTCGCGAGTGCCTCGCGACGGTATGAGGTATTTGTCTAATTAAAAGCTGTCGTTTGTTACATTTATAACCTTCATAGAAGAAACTACAATGCCTCGTTATCACAATTAACCTTTTGAACTCGTAAGACCGATTTTTCGGTCCAGGGCATAATTTCGTCCCATTTTTGTCTCATTATAAGAGGTCTACACACGGGGCATTGATGATAAAATAATAACTGCTGCCTGCAACCAGACGGCTGCACACTGCAGTTATCATTTTATCCTCCCTGTATATTGATATTGGTCTGCCCATCCCATTGTAAGTGTACACAAAGGCGATACAATTCCAGGAAACGAGGGTTGAAAGTATTAACGTTGAAAGTTTGTCCAAACACAATTTCCAACACCTTATCAAGTAATAATATAGGGCTTTCGTTTCTTCGTCGACCGCGCCCTTCACTGCCGCAATGGTTTTCCCTCACAAGTGAAAGAAACTTTTTTGATGCCAAAATTTTAGCCAACGAAGAATTGTTTTAGTGCCAAACCCAAATTTTGAGTGCAATTGGCTAAATTGGCACCCGACAGCGTGAACACTACTAGAAGTACGAAAGAGCAAGGGTTCCACAACTCTTGCGCGGGCACCTATTGAAGATTTACTGGGCATGCGACACTGATTGACATGATATCTAACCAAAATATGTAATTTGGACATTCCCTTCGCAAATCGTAAGCTCGAAAGCATACTGCCGAATCTACAACCTATTGTACCAAACTGTTGCATGATTATTTCGAAGTTTGAAATAAGCAGTGTTTAAACTAAGTGGGGGAGAAAGAATATAATTTTGATTCAGTCAATGATCGGGATGCAAATTTCATCACACAGGGTCTCATAGACCACTGAAGGGCTACCTTTTCGACAAAAAGTACTTTTGTCCAAGACACCACCGCCCCCCCCCCCCCCCCCCCCCCATGTGCCCACTGTTCCACTGTTATCTCATAGAGTCCGTCTGTCAGAGGTTGAAAAAACTTCATATTAAGGTTGGAAATCTGATGTGAGAAAAAAACCCGGAACAATCATTTGGGAATCACCATACTGAAGCTAAAAACCACATGACCTTGCATTTTAAAATTTATTTCCACCCCTTTAAGAGAGATTTCATCAACTAATTTCTAGTATTCTTCTTCCTAGCTTATTTTTGGTAGCCAGAATTTGTTCATCAATAATTGTTTTGCTGCATTTTATTGCTAAGCTCTCTCCAATACTATGTAAAAAACATATCCAGGTCAATAAAATATCATTCACATATTTTTTTAAACAATAATTTCATTTCCATAAACTGAAATAAGACTTGGCGAACAGGCAAAGCCTATATTTATTCCTCACCATGCCTCACCTTGCCTCACCATACACAATACAGGATGTGCAGTCGAAGAGAAAAACACAACATTGAACTATACACATTTTCTAATTATGCAAGACAATAAATTAAAGATTGTATTAGCTTTTCTACATATAAAAAGAGGTTTTCTTCCCGAAAAGGGTTGACCATGGAGTGACTAGAACACAGAGGCAGCGGACGCTCGATAAAGGTGGAGGGGCACAACTTTTCAAAGCTACCATAGTTCGGCCCAGTGGGAGAAAAGTTACAATCATATGTCAGTAAATGTACAGTGATATACTATAGCCTCTCAGTTTGATGAGCATGCCGTGGTGTGGTTACTGTCCTGTCCATTCCTTCTACTTCAACCATCTTCCAACCCGATTGCTAACCTTCTTGTCTGTGGAAAAAAGTGAAGGGGTAGATGTCCCCTGTGCACCGCCCCCTTCTCCCCCCCCCCCCCCCCCCCCCGGTTCAGTCGCCTCTGCTAGACCATCAAGTTGCAATATTCCATATATTTTGAATATTTGAAAGCGTACAAAAGGGAAGCAGCGACCATTTATTTAAAGGTACGCCAGATCCTACTGCTTACTATTATACTTGGACACTCTGACGCGCACAACATTTATATTCGTCATTTTCGTTGAGCTTAATATGAAGTTCTGCACATGCTCAGAATATTGTAACTTTAGTCCTAAAAAAGTAAAAAATCTGTTCCTCAAGCCCTCTCGCATGGTCTGTTTGGCTGCCAAGTGCTCTCTTTTTATAACCAATGCAAACTTAAAAAAATAAAAATTAAATGATTTATGTCTGATATTTTACCAAAGTTAATAAAGCTGATAAATTTCAGCGGTCCCTTGAGTGCAAAAAGGCTTTACAATGCTTTAGCATTGCAAAACCTTCCTGCAGTCAATGAACGAAATACACTATCGCCCATGCTGTTCAGTAGATATGAGGCCTAAAACATAAAACAAACCAATAACATGAACTTTTTATGGCAACAAAATAATTACAAAAATAAAAAATAAAATAAGAAACCGCCCGCCCATCATTAGTATAGCTCGCATGTTTCAAGGCCCAGTTGGATGACCCCGGTGGATGACCCCGGAAGTGACATCATGTCACGTGACCCAGTGGCGCCATGTTGTGTTGTCATGGTAACCCGCGTGAGCGGCCATGTTGTGACGTCATCTCCATAGTGATACGTGGTGTGAGTGCGCATGCTCAGCGCGTGTTGTTAGGGTAATACGTGTTTCCGTCGTCCATTTTGTATACTGGAGGCCGCCATCTTGGTTTCTATGGTAGCACGTGATTGCTATGTTACCCAATTTTTCTGCAATAAGACGGGGTATGTTCGGAGGGTATGTTCGATTGTAGAAGAGTAAATGTAATTACCACAAACAACCCGACAATCCTTCCAAATCACCAAAATCCATCCCAACTTTTACTATTTCGAATTCATTCAGAATTATCTGCTTCTGTCTATATATGCAATAGTTTTCGTCTATCTGGCCATGTTCCTTTGTTTTAGAGTATACTCCAGTAGCGTAGAAGAGCCTATTAGTTGGAACAGTTTACCTTATTATTACTATATTTAGCAATTTCTGGTCCATTCTTGTTAGTTCTGACCCTATTCCAAGTACTCTTGTTGTTTTATATCTAGATCATTTATAACCAATCAGATTGCTTAATTTCTCATAATCTGTATGCAGAGTTATCTCCCTTCTGTATAACAAAAACCTATATCCAATGGCAATATCCCCGGGCACCCCAATTTCGGCACCCCTTTTTTGAAAAACATATGGCCTTCGGCACCCCTTTTTCTGAAATGAGGCTAAGAGTCGTTTGAGGAGTCACTCGAACGAGCAATTTCCCGTTAGCTCATTTGCTCGATGGGATTCGAGTCATTCGAGCAGTATGTCGAGTCACTCGATCGAGCAATTACTCGATAGCTCATTTGACCAAAAAGGGATTCTCCAGAAGGCACCCCAATTTCGGCACCCCTTTTTGGAAAACATATGGCTTTCGGCACCCCTTTTTCTGAAATGAGGCTAAGAGTCGTTTGAGGAGTCACTCGAACGAGCAATTTCTCGTTAGCTCATTTTCTTGATGGGATTCGAGTCATTCGAGCAGTATGTCGAGTCACTTGAACGAGCAATTACTCGATAGCTCATTTGACAAAAAAGGGATTCTCCAGAAGGCACCACAATTTCGGCACCCCTTTTTGGAAAACATATGGCCTTCGGCACCCCTTTTTCTGAAATGAGGCTAAGAGTCGTTCGAGGAGTCACTCGAACGAGCAATTTCTTGTTAGCTCATTTGCTCGATGGGATTCGAGTCATTCGAGCAGTATGTCGAGTCACTTGATCGAGCAATTACTCGATAGCTCATTTGACAAAAAAGGGATTCTCCAGAAAGCGCACTCACACCACGTATCACTATGGAGATGACGTCACAACATGGCCGCTCACGCGGGTTACCATGACAACAAAACATGGCGCCACTGGGTCACGTGACCAGACGTCACTTCCGGGGTCATCCACCGGGGTCATCCAACTGGGCTCTGAAACGTGTGAGCTATACTACTATCATATTAAACTATTTCTTCTCCTGCAGTAACGGCCAGAATTTCAAGTTATCTCCCGTGATATTTCACGCTTCAAAGCGCACGCGATCATATTTTACATGTCGTCACTTGAGTTCCAATGTGTTCTATGTGCCTACTGGCACATAGAACACATTGGAACTCAGGGACGATGCGCATGTAATTGTCGTCGGAGCGTCAGAGACCTAAACCGTTCTCCACAATAGATCCCTGTTAACTTTTGTATCTTCATATTAGATGTTTTTCTCAATTTTGTTCCTACATAATAATATATACTATTATGTGGGAACAAAATAGATAAAAATACCTGCTTAAATACACAAATTAATAAGAGTTGGAATTATCAAGTAACTCACGTTTTCCCCCTTCTTTTCAGGGGGGTGGGGGGGGGGGGGGTCAGGCAAAAAATTACGGATACAAGGTGGACATTTTTACATTTTCAATTTTTGGGACCCACCACCCCCACCACCCCCCGGAATGCCAATTTTTACCAGTCATGTCTGGATACCCACCCCTCCCACACAGTTTTCCTCAAAGACAATTGGGGACCCACCCCCAATTTATAAAATCTGTTTAACGAAGTATTCAAATTACCTAAATCAAAATAAAATAAATAAATAAATACTTTTCCCAAACATGAAAGGTGCCGCAAACCAACTTGTCCGATATCCCAGCCCTGCTCTTGGGCATCCAAGGCATCCCTAGCCACAGATGGCCTCAAAACAATCTCCCTGCGTATAAAGCCACAACGGAAATGCAGCATCAGACCCCCAGGTAACCACTGGAACCCGCCTCCACCAACTGAATTGCAGATATACACCCATTCATGTTCCAAGCAACACAACCCTTACCCCGATGTACAACGTGTCTATGCTGTTCAGACACCAGTCGAATCCTACCACCAAGAAGCCCTGCCCAAAATATATTGTTCCCACCTGGATATCTTCAACTGTCCACAAGGAATAGTTGTTTTTCATTTCATTACTTTTCGGTTAAATGTTTAGTTTGTACAGCTGGTCTAAGAGAGACCTCATACTGAAGTTCTTTGACCCATGCCAGGGTGGCTTGTCTGAGATGAATTGCCTCTTATTTATTTTTTTATGTTAGTGTCACTAGAATCATATTTACCTTGAAATTTCCACAAGATTTTTATTCTATCAATCTTTCCAACTATTCCATACATGGAAGCACACTAGACCAATGGCATAAGGCACCCTGAGGCTTACAGAAGAATCAAATAATAGGAGCTACAAAGCACTAATAAGAGGCAACCTGCCTTAGTAGAAATATAAAGGAGTGAAAATCATTACCAAATAGCTGGGAATCACTTTTTTGTTTTGCAAATTTTTGCCAGACCCAGAACAGGACCCACCCCCTAATGAAGTGTAAAACATGGGAAAAAAATTCTAACATGGAGCCCCCAACACATTATCAATGCTCTATTCTGTTCTAAGTTATGAATCTAAGCACTTGAATTCACTTTGGTTGTAATTATACTTGTCTGTAAAATGAACCGGCAAAAAAACTGCACTTTGGGGCTCGGATCCACCCACCCACCCGGCTGGCATTTTTTGGCGACCCCTCCCCCCCCCCCCCCCCCCCCTGTTCTCTCTGGACAAAAGTCTTTCGACTTTATAAGTTGTGTCCAAAACTAATCTCAGAAGTGGACATTTTCATTCTATTTTCATCTTATTGATCTAAACACACATCCAAACTATAAGCATCAACTCGATTCTCCAGACATTGGAAATTAACCGTGCTAACTCACACTAGGGGAGGGAGGTATTATCTGTCACAAGGTCACAAAGATAGAATAACACCACTTTTCAAAGTTAAATGGAACCATTAAAACAATAACATATCCAATATATGTTTACAGAACAAAGAAAATTATTTTTTGCTTTTATCAAATCTATGTCCGTCCAAATTTTCTCTTGAGGATTTAGTACATTTTTAGGACTTTGAAGTTACCCGCATCAGTCTTTTCTAACAAATTCATACGGCGATGTACTGGGATAAAAAGTGAAAATTTTAAACAAAAATGGAACTATTAAAAACTACTTTTAACAAAAAGTATCTGATACCATTTTAAAGAATATGTTATGAAATATTTGATCATATGTCCGTCTATTATGTAAAAAAAATTAAATTTCTCGCAATTGAAAGTTTTTCGTTTTTCTCCCATAGGCCGCTATACACACTAAAAATTAAAGTGTTAAAACTGACACTTTCAAGGTGTTAAACCCATTCTAAATCTTAGGGTTTGATTTTAACACTCAAAGTGCAATGCTGTGAGCACTTAGACATTACAACCGTCAGACATCTGAAACTTGAAGGGATGGCACTTCCCACGTGTCTAGCATTAGTGGTTCTTCCAGAATCGTCCATAATTTGATTTGCGCTTGGTGGGTACATAATTAAAAGGACACAAGAGAGTTCGAGCCTGATCCGCGTCATCTGCGTTGTTTCCTTTTAAGTGTCGTGACATTACACTTGTCAAGTGGTATTATTGTAACACCTATTAAGTTCTGGGATATCTACACTTGAACAAAGTGCTAGTTCAGCACTTAGTAAGTGTTAAATACAGCACTTCAAGTGTAGTTTTTAACACTTTAGTTTTTAGCGTGTAGTAACTTAGATTGTAATCTTCACTGCTGTTTACACGCATGGGAGTGGAAATAGTTCAATATGATGCAATTTTACCAAAAAATGGCCTGATAAACAGAAACTCTACTTTGTGGGGCCTTATAGCAGCACCTGTACTTTTTTCTTATGAAACTCAAATATCAGTTTCTGGAACAGTACCAGCTGAGAAGTTTGGACATTATGAACAAACTGCAACTTATATTTATGTCTTTCCTCAGCCACATAGGCGCGTCCTTTGGAATGACACCTGTAGCGGCAATTCTTGGCCTCACTATTTTCTAAAAGCAAGTGGAAAACTTTATTAGTAGACTTGCATAATCGTTCAGACTTATGGACAGACAGGGTAATGACAGTGTAGAATCCACTCAGTGGCACAGATTGCATGTTGCTGTGGCTGGGCTGGATCATAATAATTTTTCTGAAGGAAGAGAGGTCGATACAAAACAGAGGAATGTATTATAAGTGTATATACGCCTCTTAAGTTAGGATTTTTGTTAACCCTTTACCAACGTGATGGCCAAAAAAACCGGCCTGTGCCACCCACAACAATCATCATTCAGTTTTCATTATTTTTTCATTTTAAGTCTCAAAAACACAGCTTACCACTCCTTATTGGAATGAGCTCGTTCCAAGGTGGGAGAGTCATAAGCTATATTTTTGACGCAAAAAGAAAAAAAAATGTTATTCAAGAATTTTGTTTCAACTGTCGTTTTCCTTTTTTGTTAGGTTATTATGTCGCTTGAAAATCATTTCCTTATCTTTCAACATGTTTGAGAACTGCGAATTGCCCCACAGAACAGGGATGGGGCGCTTACTGCTTCCCTTGTGTCCCTGACCCCCTCCCCCCCGGACATTTGCTCCTAACCCTGCCTTTTGGAAGTGGTGGGCTTATAATATGTTTTAGTACACTTCAAGGTGATTTTTATCATTAGGATTTTCTCGTCGGATCCCTGTTAAGTGGGAGAGTGCTGTAATAAACCAGTTCTGCTTTACTGGTAAAATAGGACCCACAAACAATGCCTGGGATGGAAGTCCTCTAAAGTGGGCTGCAAAGGTATAAACGATTTGCTAAACTTGACTCCATACCCATGTTGCGGTCATAAAGTGATCTTGAACACCGATAAATAAATCATTATAGGATTGGTAAGTAACTTGTACCAAGCATCCATTGCCTCTTTCCTATAGAGGAACCCCGATAAGTGCATGGAGCAGTGCTTAACCCTTTACCCAACGTAACCGCCAAAACCGGCCAGCGCTATTCCCCAAAATCGCCTATTAATTTTAATTATTTTTTCATTTTTTGTCTCAAAAACATAGGTTATGACCCCTCATTGGAACGAGCTCGTCGAGCTCGTTCCAATGAGGGGTCATAACCTATGTTTTTGAGACAAAAAATGAAAAAAAATAGTTATTCAAGAATTTTTTTGGCAAGTGTCGTCTGCTTTTCATGTTAGGTAAAGGGTTAAGTTTTTTATTCTGGTAACCAATGCCTGGAGTCCTCAAAAAGTGGCAACATAGGTATAAACGATCGACTAAACTCGGCTTCATATTTGCGTTATGTCATGATATAGCCATATATGCTAAAACTGACTCAAATAAATAAATGGGGGCGCGGTGGCTCAGTAGGTAGAGGTGCAGGCTGCAAGCCGAGAGGTCCTCGGTTCGAATCCCACCTGCGGCAACCGCGTTGTGTCCTTGGGCAAGACACTTCACCCCCATTGCCCATGTGGGGGCACGATGACGCCGTGTACTAAGGCGTACTGCACGTCGATGGTACGCTTGTCTTCAACCAATCTAACCCTGCCTGTGCTGCAGTGCGGAGTTACGATGTTGGGGAGCTGGCAGCTGCTCGTCGTTGCTCGGTGGTTCTCTCCGGGTACTCCGGCTTCCTCCACCCGTAAAACTGTCACGGTCATGATTAGCCATTGTGCATAAATATGTGACCTTAAACATCAATAAATAAATAATAAATAAATAAATAAAACTAAATTAATAAATAAATAATGTTAATGTCTTTCCTCGGCAAGGTGAACACGAGGTCACCGTGACTGTGACGGTTTTTAAAAAGGATAATGTTTAGTATGAACTTTTTATTCTCTTGATTTGACAAAAATGGTTGCACCAAAGAGGCCCCGGACTCGTTGGGTCGACCATAGTTCGACCCAATGGGAGAAAATTTTGATTTTTGGAAACAAAAGAACGCTGCTTCCTTGTATTTGGCCGATTAATGGCAGACTAGACTGCTGGTGTATCGAAATGCCCTCTATGTGGACTGCCATGCTATGCAATCAGATCCATTTCTTGTTTTGGTCATTTTCACGAAATTTAATACACACTAACGGGTGTTGTGCTGCATCAATTTTTTTTTTTTTTTTTTGGGGGGGGGGGGGGGGGCTAAGGGAGATCCCATAAGGAGAATGGACGCCGGCAAATTTTCCAGGGAACCATACGGCCAGTCCGCATCTGGAAATTACTATGGTAAAAATGAATCGGTTTTACTGGTATAATAGGTTTCTAGTTCAGCGACCTGAACGAAAAGCGACTACCCCTAGCGACGTTCAGATCGCTCAACTAAATAGGATTCGGTAATAAACGCCCATCGGTAAATCCCTCAAAACTGGGCAGCACAGTTGTAAACGACAGGCTAAACTTGACTTGATACTTGTGTTATGGTCAGGGTATAGCCACATATATGGCGAAAATGACTTTCAACACAAATGAACTTGAACACATCTGGAGCTCTGGACTTGCACAAACTTGGGGAGATGTGAAAATAATGAAAGGTATGTTGTGATTTTTTTGGAGTTGTTTCCCCTAGATTGATTCTTTGATCTGGTACGTTCGTCATTTCACCGTCTGTTTGTCCGACAGTTTTTTTTTTTACAAAGCTTGTTAAGTTGATTTTTCTAGAATTGGAAGGCGAGATGGAGTTTATTTGTCTCTCCAGCCTTATGTCAATTTATCCATCATCTGTCTGAAACTATGAAACGTGATGGAATTTTCACTGCAGTCGTTTTCCTTGGGTAAAAACATGTCCTTGCTTCTCGCAGGTTTGTTGGCTGACGCCCTAAATTTTTCATTGAATTTTCAGATTTCTTGTTTAGAGATAATAACGTGACAGTTGTATGTGAATTTTGTAAGGATATTCCGTTCGGGTGAGTTCTGGTTATTTTTTTTAAATATTTTATTGTGGTTCTTTTGTTGTTTTTTCTGGCACAAATCTTTGTCCGCTGACTTCCCCGTGCATTTTTCACCGTATATCAGCGAAAGCTGGTGATCATTTATTT
Source organism: Pictodentalium vernedei (assembly GCA_031216915.1). NCBI lineage: Eukaryota > Metazoa > Mollusca > Scaphopoda > Dentaliida > Dentaliidae > Pictodentalium > Pictodentalium vernedei. The sequence continues at coordinate 6,872,323 of CM062291.1, read as the reverse complement.
ATTGGTGTTTAAAGTCACATATTTATGCACACTAATTGTGACTGCATTCTGGAGAAAAAGTCAAGTCTATGTAATCCATATTGCCCATTTTAGAGGGCTTCCAGGCATTGGTTAAAGAGTCCTTTTTACCCATAAAACAGAGCTTGTTTACCACAGTAAACAAGCACTGCTTCGCTCCTCAGGGTCTCATGAGGAAAAACTGGTGGTAAGTGAGAATATGAAGAATACATCGGAGACGTCAGGTCTGCAATTCATAGACCGGACATACTCTCTGCTGTCACATCTCTCCACTAATATTCATCACTAACGTTTTGCCCCTTTTTATTATGCCCCGACCTCCGAAGGAGGATTCGGGGGTATCTAGTGAAGACCTCCGACCTTCCGTACAAATGTTTTGGATTTCAAAGCCATCTCCTTTGGTATGCAGAGAGACCTACATGGGGGAACGGATATACACAAGCAATGGATTCCGTCCAATAATTTTTCCCAGAGTTATGGCACTTTTTCACTCTTTCGACTTAGAAAATTTTTATATCCCACAATACTTTTAAGGTTACTTCGAACTTGTCTAAGGGTCGAAGGCAGTGGCCCACGTTTTGCGTAGTCCTTGTTACTGTTATTTCGAATCCAATACGGGTTTTGAAATTTCACTTGTAATAGAAATACCTTTTGTAGATTTCCATTTGCGGCAAAAATGAAACTGTAAACCGTAAGTTGCAATATCCTGGTGGCGAAAAATTCTATATGGCAAGTTTCAAGGGACGTCGGATGAAAAATGGCCAGTCGATGTAGGAAGCACTTCGAGGGGGGGGGGGGGGGGGGGGCTCAGGAAAAGGGCATTTTCTCTCACTAGCAGCCATGACATGTCGAAACATGCATGCCTCGAAGGCCAAATGCCCAATGGAAAGCGACATCCTCCCAAACTCCACCAACTCCCAATTGAATATTGAAAGCTCCTAGAACGGATTTGGGGGTGTATTTTAGCTTACTTCGAGAAAAAATCATTGAAAAATTTGAGTAACGAACCTGGGAAGGACTTTGTGTGCCCCCTCTCGCCCTCGTGGTCCGAAGGCAGCGAGGGTAGCTGTCTCCTCTGCCTCCGTATTTTCAGCATCCTGCATATCACTGACATGAAAAAATAAGAAGCTAACTTGAATACAAGTAACCGGTACAAGAGAGTAAAAACCCTCTTATGTTATATGTAGGATGCTTGTTCTTGTCAGTACCAAGCTTTATTCGGGAGCGTGGTGGCTCAGTGGTTAGAGTATCGAACTTCAAACCGAGAGGTCCGGCAAGGAGTAACTGCTTTGTGTCCTTGAGCAAGCACTTAATCCCGATTGCCCACGTGGAGATACAGTGGCGCTGTGTACTAAGGCGTACTGCACGTCGATGGTTGCACTTTGCCTTCAACCAAAGGTAAATCCTGCATATGCGAAGTTAGTACCTTGGGGAGTCTGACAGTTTCTCAGTGGTTCTCTCTGCTTACTCCGGCTCCATCCACCTGTAAAACTGTCCGACATGAGGTGATCCTGGCTATCGAAAGTGTCGTTAAAACCCCAATAAATAAATAGCCAATAATAATTATTGAAATACTTAGGCTTTATTTTCTTCTGATGTCGTAGATGTTTCCTCAACAATCACATGCTTCTTAAATGGACCTTCTCGCCCTTCTAATAATTTCTGGGGAGATAAGTTTATCGATACTCGATTTTCATGACGAGAAAAGAGGCACACTTAACCGTTTGTGGAAAGACTGGAACGAGGGATAAGACGCGTTGCCTTGTCGAAAGATATTTCCATGGTCTTTGAGGATTTTTTCGGGTGAACACAGATATGGATATTCAAAGTGTGCTTATGGCTTTGACATAGGGTATACTGCCTGCAATGTGAGCCTTGTTGTAAAAGGAACACAAACATTGGTTACACTGAAAAAACACCGAGAAAAAAAAAGAAACAAAACCATTAAATAAAATTTTGACGTGAGGACTCATTTCGTCAGAATTATATGGATTCTCTTTCTATATAAGAACACTATGGTGTATCTCCGAATATGCATTTCTGATTTTCATAGTTTTAACGTTTCAGATTACATATCCTTGAATCTTTTTTTCTGGAAATAGTCTAAGAAAACACTAAAGTCGTTTTGGTGGCACAGCCAAGTGGTACTTGGAAATTTTTTAATCATTGTGTACCTCTTCAGACCTATTGTCACACACGAGCATAGTTCTATTGCTTCAAATTACATACATTTGCACAGTCTCATTACTTTTAAGACGTTTCTTCTATCTCAGTCGAGAGATATGCATATTTTTTTGTGCCATATTTTACCAATTTCACCACCAAGCCAAATCATCGTTCAGATGTTGTTAAATATGGTGCCAAAATATGTGGACTGGGGTGACGTGGTGGTGTCACCGAGGCAAGAGGGCCACCGCTGATCTATATCAAGGACGCCGCAAGCACGAGGGCAGGGGGGGGGGGGAGAGAGGCTGTCCTTCCTGCCTTCGGACCACGGTGAGGAAAGGGGGCAGACAATGCCCTGCCCAGGTTCGTCGCTCAATTTTTTTCAATGATGTATTCTCTAAGTAAAGCAAAATACACCCAAAATCCGTTCTGAGAGCTTTCAAAATTCGGTTGTGGAGTTGGAGAGTTTGGGAGGAGTGCCCCTCCCAATGGGAGTTTAGTATTCCCTGGTTCTTTTAAGTGTTCAGTACCAAAAAACCCACAACAAATGATGAAAATATTGATAATAAAAAACCTAAAACTAACTAGAGAATTGTAATTTGTTGTTGTACAAATTACGGGCTTTCCCGATTTGTAATGTGAAAAGGCAGAGAGCATATAGCAAAGCAAAGTGTTCAAAATTAACCCTTTCCAAAATGATAGAAAAAAGCAAACAAAATTGGCTAATTTAGGTATTTTCAAACGGTACTCTTATTCTCGCCCTCATTGTGCTTGAGAGTTAAATCTGACGTTAAAAAGTAAACAGTAACTTTCTTCTGCACTCACTGTTGCATCTATCCATACAAAAATAATTGTTACAACAGCCCTGGAATTAGACAAATTTACCCTTGAAGTTAGTGAATTTTGAAGAAAAAATGCTATATTCATTTCATTTTTGGCCAATAGGGGTTAATTTTGAAATATTTGTGTGGTGATTTCGATGTGTCATATTATGCTCTAAATGTGTGGACATCAATCACAGACTGAGTGTCTGATAAGAGACATGGAGGAATATTGAAACTTGGTATTTGTATGAACATGTACAAGTTGAGGGCACTCCAATTCAAGGCCCGACAAGTGGGTGAGGGTTAAAACTTTGAATAAAACATATACCAGCGAAATTGTTCTTGGATGAATGTTCTATCTTTTCCTGGGAAACTTTTTGAGAAAGTAATGCTTCAGTGCTGAGAAATCGCATGTAAAGGTTGGCGAAAATAACAATTATTCCGTCAGTACCCTTATGGGAAGTCTCAAATCTGCCAAGGGTTAAACTTTTAATAATAACATATAGAACAAAATATTTCATACCTTGACTGCTGCATGCAGCCATAGAAATCATTCAGAGCTTAATCAATTAGAAATGGAGTAAATTGTCACTTAAACGTATCAAATTCTGAAAAAATGGGAGTTTATTTGGATGGTACCTACATTTATGCAACCAGAATGGGCATAGGGTTAAACTTTACAACCAAACTTACAACAGCACATATGCTCGGTAGTCAATTGTGTATATGGAGATGCAAAGAGTTTGAACTTAACCCTTTCCAAAATGATAGAAAAAAGCAACCAAAGCTGGCTAATTTTGGCATTTTCAAACGGTACTCTTATTCTCACCCTCATTGTGCTTGAGGGTTAAATCTGAGATTAAAAAGTAAACAATAACTTTCTTCCGCAATCATTGTTTCATCTATCCATACCAAAATAATTGTTACAACAACCTTGAAATTAGAGAAATTTGCCCTTGAAGTTGGTCAATTTTGAAGAAAAAAAGCTATATTCATGTCATTTTTGGCCAATGGGGGTTAACTTTGAAATATTTTTGTGGTGGTGTTGATATATCATGTTATGCTCTAAATGTGTGGGAAATTTGAGATTTGTAACTGTTAACAATTTTGAGACATTTGGCAAATGGTGAAATTTTGACGGTTTTTGGCAGAATATTTTGAAAATAAGCGTTTTCACAGACATGACGATACCTCATTTCACTAGATTTTATGACATTACATAAGTATGCCAAATTTGGTTGAAATGGTACAACTTGTTTTTGAAATTATCCATTTCCAAAGTGATAGACAAAAAGCATCCAAAGTTGGCTATTTTTAAAGTTCTATAACGGTACTCTTATTCTCACCCTCGCTTGGGGGTTAAATCTTGAGATTAAAAAGTAAACAGTAACTTTCTTCTGCAATCTTTGTTACATCTATCCATACCAAAATAATTGCTACAACAACCTTGCAATTAGAGGAAATGAGTACAGATGTTTGCAAAATTCACTGAAAATCAGTTTTTGTCATCCAATACTATTCTTTACGTGGCCAATGTATATGTTGGGTTAAGCCCCAAAGCATAACTTACAGCAGCGGATTTGTTCACTAAGCATCTCTACCTATAGCTAAACAAAGTATCTAAAATTAACCCTTTCCAAAATGACAGGAAAATGTAACCGTAGTCAGCTAATTTTAATTTTAGCATTTACGAATGGAAATCTTACCCTCATTGTGCTTGAGAGTTAAAGATGAGATTAAAAACTAAACAGTAACTTTCTTCTGCAAGCAGTGTTCCATCTATGCATACAAAAATAATTGTTACAACAACATTGAAATTAGAGAAATTAGCACTTGAAGTTAGTCAATCTCGAAGATAACATGCTGTATTCCAATCATTTGTGGCCAATAAGGGTTAATTTTAAAATATTTGTGTGGTGATTTTAGTGTATCATATTATTCCCTAAATGTGTGAACATCAAGCACAGACTGAGTTCTGATAAGAGATATGGCGGAATCTTGAATCTTGGTATTTGAATAAACATGTACAAGTTGAGGGTATTCCAAGTAAAGGCACGACAACTGGATGAGGGTTAAAACTTGGAATAAAACATATAACGGCAAAATTGTTCTTGGGTGAATGTCCTATCTTTTCATGGGAAAAGTTTTGAGAAAATATGGCTCCAGTGCTGAGAAATTGCTGGTAAATCTTGGCGAAAATAACAATTATTCCGACAGTACCCTTATAGGAAGTCTCAAATCTGCCAAGGGTTAAACTTTTAATAATAACATATAGAACAAAATTTGTAATACTTTGACTGCTGCAAACAGCTATAGAAAACATTCAGAGCTCAAGCAATTGAAAATGGAGTAAATCGCCACCTAAACCTACCAAATTCTGAAAAAATTGGATTTTTTTTAACGGTACCTACTTTTAAGAAGCCAGAATGGGATAGGGTTAAACTTTACAACCAAACTTATAACAGCAAATATGCTTGGTAGTCAATTGTGAATACGTACATGAAAAGTGTTTGAAATTAACCCTTTCAAAAATGATAGAAAAAGCAAGCAAAATTGACTAATTTTGGAATTTTCAAACGGTACTCTTATTCTCGCCCTCATTGTGCTTGAGGGTTAAATCTGAGATTAAAAAGTAAACAGTAACTTTCTTCCGCAATCACTGTTGCATCTATCCATAGCAAAATAATTGTTACAACAACCTAGCAATTAGATAAATTTGCCCTTGAAGTTGGTCAATTTTGAAGAACAAATCTATATTCATGTCATTTTTGGCCAGTGGGGGTTAATGTTGAAAGATTTGAGTGGTGATTGTGGTGTATCATATTATACTCTAAATGTGTGGAAAATTTGAGTTAAATAACTGTAAACAATTTTGAGACATTCGAAAAATGGTGAAATTTTGAAGGTTTTGGCAGAATATTGTGAAAATACGCTTTTTCACAGATATGACGATACCGCATTTCACTAGATTTTATGACATTACATAAGTATGCCAAATTTGATCAAAATCTTACAGCTTGTTTTTGAGCAGTTCAAGAGACAAAATTCAGGGAGGAAAAAAAAAAGAAAAAAAAAAGAAAATAAAAAAGAAAAATAAAATAGAGAAGAAAAATTTTGAAAAAGAAGAATAACAAGAGTCTTTCCCAAACTGGGTTTGGGAAAGCCTAACTAGAGAATTGTAATTTGTTGGACAAATTACGGGCTTTCCCAACGTTTTAATGTGAAAAGGCAAACTGTATTGTACACAAAACTATCAATCATTTTTGAAAACAGAATTTTTAGTGAAAATCAAAGTTTTTGTGATGCTACTAGTTTTTATGCAGCCAAAACAGATATCTGAGATACAGCGGGACACCAAAACATTTAACACAAAATTTTCTCTTCAATAATTACAGAATATTTTCATAGAAAGCAAAACAAGCGATGTCCTTTCTGCTTTGGAAAAAATAAGTAAATAATCGCACAAGTGCATATAAAGAGTTCTATCACTGCATATTACAGGAGCGCGGTGGCTCAGAAGGTAGAGATGATTGTTGCAATCCAAGAGGTCCTTGGTTCGAATCCCGCCTGTGGTAACCACATTGTGTCCTTCAGCAAGACACTTCATCCCAATTTTATTTCCCACGTGTGTGTGTGGTGGGGTGGGGGGGGGGGTGGGGGAGGGCATTATGGCGTTGTGTACTAAGGCGCACTAAGGGTGCACTTGTCTTCAACCAATGCTAACCCTGCTTTTGTGGAGTTAGTATGTTGGGGAGTCTGAGTCGCCCGGGGTACACTGGCTTCTACCACCTGTAAAACTGTCTCAAAAGTGTCATTAAACCTCCTTAAATAAATAAATTAACACTGCATATTACAGATAATTTTCATATTGCGCTTGAACATTACAACTTTTTAATTCACAGCTTGGAAATTGTGGTATTTTGAGTATTATTAGATTATTAATAGAAGGCATGTGAAATATAGAGTGAATATAAATCTCCATCTGGTTACTTACTGAATAATGTTGGTCGCAATCTCATAAAGTAAAAGAGAATTGTACTTTGTTAGACAAATTACGGGCTTTCCCAACTTTTTAATGTGAAAAGGCAAACTGTATTGTACACAAAACTATCGATTAGTTTTGAAAATAGAAAAATATAGTTGAAGCAAATTTTTTTGTGATGCTACTAGGTTTTATGCAGCCAAAACAGATATTTGAGATAAAACAGGACATCAAAACATTTAACACCAACTTTGCTCTTCAATAATTACTGAATATTTTCATGGAAAGCAAAGCGAGCCATGTCCGTTTTGCTTTGGAAAAAATAAGTACAGAGGAATCATGGACATACGGGCCGGGGTGTCTGGGAGGACTGTGCTTCCTCTCCCACCCCAGAGTCGGGAAGGAGCCGAAAATGTCGGGCAATTCAGTTGCTGGAAATGACCAAATCAAGCAGGCAGGGAGACTATTTTTCTTACAACAATGACGTGAATGGTGCATGGTTAATGTTGTGCAGGTGGGCAGGTAGGCAGGCAGGCAGGCCTGTATCACAACTCTACCGACTGTACTCTTTCACACTGGCATGCGCCCTTAAAGTTGGTCAGTTTTGTAGAAAAAATACTATAAATACTATATTCATGTCATTTCTAGACAATAGGGGATAAATTTGAAATATTTGTGTGGTAATTTTGTTGCATCATATTATGCTCTAAATATTTGGAAAATCGGAGCTAAATACCTGTAAACAATTTTGAGACTTTTGAAAAATGGTGAAATTTTGATGGTTTGGGCAGAATATTTTGAAAATACTGTTTTCACGTGTATGACGATACCTCATTTCACTTTCCAGAGACCTGTCATCAATCACGGCTTGAGTTTCCGGTAAGAGAGAAGGAGGAATCTTGAATCTTGGTATTTGAATTAACATGTACAATTTGAGGGTACGCCAATTCAATCAAGGCCCAACAACTGGATGAGGGTTAAAACTTTGAATAAAACATATAACAGCAAAATTGTTCTAGGAATAATGTCCTATCTTCTAATGGGAAGTGTTTTGAGAAAATATAGCTCCCGTGCTGATAAATCGCATGTAAAAGTTGGCAAAAATAACAATTATTCCGATGGTACGCTTATGGGAAGTCTCAAATCTGCCAAGGGTTAAACTTAAACTTTTAATAATAACATATAAAACTAAAGTTGTCATACCTTTACTGCTGCATGCAGCCATAGAAAACATTCAGCGCTCAATCATTCAGGAATGGAGTAAATTGTTCCTTAAACTTACCAAATTCTGAAAAATGGTAGTTTTTTTGGACGGTACCTACCTTTATGCAACCAGAATGGGCATGGGATTAAACTTTACAAGCAAACTTACACAGCAAATATGCTCGGTAGTCAATTGTGAATACGGACATGCAAAGTGTTTGAAATTCACCCTTTCCAAAATGATATAAAAATTAACCAAAGTTGGCTAATTTTGGCATTTTCAAACGGTATTCTCGCCCTCGTTGTGCTTGAGGGTTAAAACTGAGATTAAAGCGTAAACAGCAACTTTCTTCCGCAACCATTGTTGCATCTATCCATACCAAAACAATTGTTACAACAACCTTGAAATTAGAGACATTTACTCTTGAAGTTGGTCAATTTTGAAGAAAAAAGATATATTCGTGTCATTTTTGGCCAATGGGGGTTAATTTTGAAATATTTTTGTGGTGATTTTGGTAAATCATGTTATGCTCTAAATGTGTGAGAAATCTGAGCTAAATAACTGTTAAAAATTGTGAGACAGTTGAAAAATGGTGAAATTTTGACGGTTTGGGCAGAATATTTTGAAAATAAGCGATTTCACAGACATGACGATACCTCATTGCACTAGATTTTATGACATTACATGAGTATGCCAAATTTGATTTAAATCGTACAGCTTGTTTTTGAGCAGTGCAACAAACAAAATTGACAGCGAGAAAAAAAAAAAATAGAAGCAGAGAAGAAATTTTTTGAAAAAGAAGAATAACAAGAGTCTTTCCCAAACTGGGTTTGGAAAAGCCTAAAAGAAAAGAAAGAAAAAGAAAAAGAAAATAGGGAAGAACAATTTTGAAAAAGAAGAATAACAAGAGTCTTTCCCAAACTGGGTTTGGGAAAACCTAATGAACTTTTAATTGACAAATAGAAGATTGCTTTTTTGAGGATGGTGTACATAAAAAAACAGTTATGAACTTTTGTGGTGGTAAATATGATGTGATATGAACCTAAAAAACATATATTGACCTCAGCTGACGCCTCTGTCAATATTAGTTTTTTTAGGTTCGTATCATATTCACCACCACAAAAGTCCATAATTGTATAATATTATCCGTTAGCTATAGATTACATGACAGACGTGAATTCTTCCTCGCCTCTGCTGCTGTCAGACAACGATTTTATCGAAAACGACACACTGTAATAAACGGCAAAGCCTTTGTGACCTACCAAAGTATAATTTTGGTGGCAAATTTCTATGCCAAATGCTGTGTTTTTGGCGCCAGAGAATTTTTTTAGTGTAATTGGCACCCAGCAGCACGAACAATACACACTGCTCATATACCAGTGATTCGGGTTACTCTTAGCGTTTGTGTGTGGCTGTATCACTCTCACAAGTTTAAAATAAATTCAAAGCTAGCGCGTGAGTGGAGGGGGGGGGTCTATTTTTTCCGAACACAAGGCGGGAGGTGGTGGGTGGGTGGGTGGGTGGTTCAGCGTCTTTAAAAACACCGTTTTTTCCATGTCTTGAATCCCTATGAGCTCCTATCTTTCAAATTGATCAGAAAAGCTTGTGAAATCTTTTTGCCACTACTCCATCTCCTCTGGTTTAACGGGGGGGGGGGGGGGGGGGCGGGGGGGGGGGGGGCTAGTAGAATGGGAATGTGGACAGAAGTTCACCGTTCCCCGTCACACCATCAGTCGTTCACGATTTTGAAAAAAAGTTAAAGCAATTTAAACTATTTAGCATTTATGTAATCTAACATAAATGTAATCTAAACAGATCTGACAATACAAGGACTCTGCTCATAGCCAGATTTCTCAATAGTAGACATCATACAGTGGCATAACGCCATTTCCCAATGCGACTGACTACTTTCGTATACTCTCGATCATAATGTAATTATGAATTTCAAAGTCATTTACACGTGTGAGCAAACAGTAGGGCTGTTATTTTTTTCATTCAAGCCTTAGGCTCAGTGGGTAGCCTTCAAACCAATTCCCTTCAATGTTTGATATACTGTCAGAAAAGACTGAACCATCAAATAGTCAGGATATTATATCTCACTGACAGAGGGTTTATTGACAGTGGAAACTCTCTATCTAATTGATATGGAGTTTATTAACAGGGAAATTGATTCCCTGTTAACAAACTATTTATATACTCGCCCAAAAAAGAAAGTGTACATTGCAGAAATTGAGCAAACTCCAAAAAAAATAATTTCGTAGGTGTAAAGAGTGTTAACCTGTTCATGAATAAGTTATATTGAACACAAAAACAGCTTTCCCCGTTAAAATTGCATTAACGTTAAATGACGTGCTGCACGTTTGTGAAAAGGCATGTTTTGCACGTGGAGAGTCTGAAAATTCATGCAGCAGTGTGAATCCTTGGGTATTTAAACACTAAAGTAAGGCCTTCCTATCGTTCACATTCAAACTTGCGCTGCTGTTAACACGACTCCACATTAGCATGCCAAGATTGACAATGAATCAACGTCTCCTTGCCCTGGGTATGATTAGAGCTGGCAGAACACACAGAGAGGTTGCCCAGCATTTGAAATGCCACCGTAACACTGTAGACAGGCTAGTCCATCGATATGCACAACATGATGACGTTCGAGACCGACCCAGCTCTGGGTCACTGCCCGTAACAGAACTGAGCTGGTCATTATTGATGGCAATCTCAATGCAGCCAGATATCGTGATGAAGTGCTTACACCTGTTGTTGTCCCATTTCTGCAACGTCACGGCCCCGGCGTCATTCTACAGCAGGACAACGCCCGACCCCACGCAGCTCGTGTTGTTCAACAGTATCTGCAGCAACAACAAGTGGATGTTCTTCCCTGGCCCGCAAATTCTCCCGATATCCCACCCAATGAGCACGTATGGGACAAAATGAAACGTCAGCTACGCCGGCTTCCCTAAGCACCGTCAACGCTTGTGGAACTCCAAAGACAGCTTATCAGAATATGGAACAACATCCCACAACACTTCCATGCTAACTTGTTCGCTTCCATGAGGCGTAGATGCACAGCAGTAGTCGATGCAGACGGAGGTCATACCAGATATTGAGTGCGTGCCTTTTGTGTTTGACCCTTAGTGTCTTTGACTCTCCATGGCACCAAGAGTATTCGTCGTAGGGTAATGAAATTTCTCGTGTTGATCACAAATTGATTCATCTGTGATTGAATAAAATTTCAATGAATGGAAATGAAATATATCTTTTTTTAGTGTTATTTTTTAGCATGCACACTTTTTTGGGGGAGAGTATACAATGTTATAAACAGTTTGTCAACAGGGAATCAGTTTAGATAACATGAATTTCAGCCAATTACCCCTGGACCATACTGTATAACACATGTTGAGGAAGATACTGGATTTCCGGAGAGATACCTGGCATATGAGATCTGAAAACTTTGCAAACACATAGAAAACCCCTTGTTGGGTTATTATCTTATAATAGAAATAAAATTAACTTCTTAAAACTTAAAATCAACTATAGCAATCTGCCGTAACAAAGAATAAAATTAAATCATAGAATGATGTGTGTTGGGATCATCTGAGTCAGAAAGGATTGGCCCTACGCATGTGTATTATTTTTTCAGTGAGATCAGGCAATGTTGCAGAAAACGATTAGGAAAATGACTATCCTGTCACTGGTCCTGTAACAGATTTTGAGCAAATATGTTTCGAGCCCGAGTTGAATGAACAGCCTCCAATATATTGTTGGATAACACTGACATTCATTGTGTAAATACAGATTATCATGATTGTGTGCATGTCCTGTGATCTGTATCAGATTCGAGGTGGTGTCCAAAAAGGGATCTCAACGAGCCGGCTTTGCCGGCGAGTTGTGATCCCATTTTGGACACCACCGAGAATCTGATGCAAATCACAGGACATGCACATTATCATGATAATTAATTTTTCTAACAATTTTGTCACATAAACAGATTAAATTTTACATTATTAATACAGTTTTGAGACATAAAGTTGGGCAAGAAAAAGTTTTAAAAAAAAACATATTTTATGGAACTATATTGTTGTGCACTCTGACAAACAATGTGTAACGCGATCACCGCAATTGTCAAAGTTGTGTTGTCAAATTGTTCAATCTCAGTGTCAATTCCTATGATGATCCGCTTAAATTTACGAGTTTGCGACGAGGGCACATCCTCGGGAACCGGGTTGGTGTAATATTGAATTATGCAGTTTCTATTTATTGTAAAATTTCTAGCCAATCGCCCGCAACTGTCGCGTTACCGGAAACGAGTCGTCTATATGATACGGAATCAGAATGAGTCATCTATGTGATACGGAATCGGAACACATTATGTGATACGTACTGTTTCTCATGATTTTCAAGCCAAAATCTATATGATTGTTAGATAAAATGGAAATATTATATAAAGCACGGGTACGTCACTCGACTCAACAGAGCCAAAAAAATTCCATAATGCACCCTGACCAAATTTGGAGAGATATGGTAGACCTTTCTAACTCGTATGATCACCATTTCTTTCTCATCAGACTTGCTGAGATGAAACAACTTTGTGGGATTATTGATAGTATATGAAATACGTTCTTAGACTGAGAAGTCTGATTGGCAACATTTGAGACTCAGGGTGATTCTTTGGCAAAGTGTGTGACATAAAACAGACAAATCGAAAATCCATCCCCCTTAAACTCTGCGCTGGTTTACCCTGGCCGATATGAGTAATGCTTCATTTGACTTTGGACAGGCAGTAAAAGAGAGTCTCAACCATGTGGCCCTTTTACTACCGAGAGGGAAAACACCGGTAGGCCTAACGTGTGTGCCTTAAAATATCATTTTATGTTATGCCCGTGGCTTTTCCCCTCTGAAATAGTAAATGGGCCACATGGTTGGAAATACTGCGTGACCAAAGCTTACCAACCGCTCCATCAAATGAAGCACTAATATCGGACAAGGTGCAGCAGCGTCGAGTTTATGAGAGATGGATTTCCGATTCTAAAGAATCAACCCTCATCACATTAACTCTTGGCATGTTCAGTACAACATTGGGCTAATTGCCTCTTCGAATTCTGCTCTTATTAACCCTTTACCCAACGTAACGGCAAAAACCGGCCAGCGCTATTCTCAAAAATCGCCAGTTAATTTTCAAAATATTTTCATTTTTTGTCCCAAAAACATAGGTTATGACCCCTCGTTGGAACGAGCTCGTTGAGCTCGTTCCAACGAGGGGTCATAACCTATGTTTTTGAGACAAAAAATGAAAAAAATTAGTTATTCAAGAATTTTTTTTGCAAGTGTCGTCTGCTTTTCATGTTAGGTAAAGGGTTAACTGGTAGAGTGCTAAATTATTTTTGGTCATCAGAATTTGTTCATGTGTCTTTGCCTTGTTACAATTTATGGCAAATCCTAACAGACTAAATAATTTCACATCTAAGATAAAGCGAAGCACATCCACTGAATATGAAGCCTTTAAGTTGTGGTACTTGTACTTCAGAGCAAAGCCCAAATATGGGCTTCCAGCACTCTACCAGTTAAAGCTTAATAATTCAGATTAGACCGATGAAATTAAAATCGAGTGGAGAAATGGGTAGAAACAGAACGAAATCAGTAGAAATAGCAGCAAATACAGTGGTGAAACCAGGTAAAACATCAAATTTGTTAACATATTTCACACCTGTTCCTGCTACACCTGTTTTAATACTGTTCGGGTAGAATTCCAGTATATGCAGTATACTCTCCTGATTACCCATTTATACACTGACTGCCAGTGCATGTGAGAAAGTTTGAATATATTCATAAACTTGTCAAGAAAATGGGGCTAAATTCCAATTGCAAACTCTGGAGAATTTGTTTCACCTCCATTGGCAGGTTGTGCATGGGTACATTAAAAGCCGGGACTGGTTACTGGAACAATACAAACCATGTTCCAACAAAAATACCTATTGAAATTCCCAATCAAAGCAGTTTATGTGCAATTTACTCTAATTTTTCTTCTTTTTTGTAGCGGGGGGTCGGGTGGAGGCTATATCCAAAGTTAAAAATATACTGAGTCAAAAAGGAAAGTAGGCCTATAATAGAAATAAATGTGAAAAAATAGCATAAAGGATGAAATACAATAGTTTGAATGTTGCATGTTTGTGGATAAGAGGTCGTGCAAAGAGTTTAATGACATGTTGTTGTCCACCTAACCGTATACAATTTTGCTACGGAATTCAAAAAAGCACGTGCTACCCGAGAATGTCAAATTGAATGGGTGACCGACGATTTTCTCTGTGTTATGTTGTGCTAGAGAGCCTGGGTTATTGAGAAAACACGCTAGTTTTTGTCATCCGACATTTTAAAAAATTGCCAAGGTTAACCGAAAATCAGAGGTTGCGTGTCATTGGTATGCATGAAGATGGGATACCTCCAGATGAGCTCGCTGCTGAGTTCAGAGTCACTGTGGCCACTATTTACCGTCTCATTGTAAAGTATAGATCCACTGGATCTACTGCCGACCGACCGCGTTCAGGTCGACCAAGAATTATGACCCCTGCACAAGACCGACACATCAGGACGTCTCACTTGCAGGATCGCTTCCTTCCGGCGACGAGGACAGCAGCAATTACTCCTGGTAGAACTAATAGAATCAGTGCACAAACTGTCCGCAACAGACTCACTGAACACGGCATCCGAAGTAGGCGTCCGTACCACGGACCAGTCCTTACCCAACGTCATCGTACTGTCAGAATGGAGTGGGTACGTCAGCGTGTTCGCTGGACTAAGCAGCGTTGCGGCACTGTTCTTTTTAGTGATGAATCACGATTTTGTCCACGGTGCACTGATGGTAGGGCAAGAGTGTATCGCCGACGAGGAGAACGGTTTTCTGATGCTTGCATTCGGGAATGCGACCGTTTCGGCGGGGTAGTGTAATGGTTTGGGCAGGAATTTCCTTGCACCATCGAAAGCAGTTGATCTTCATCGATGGTAATATAACCGTTGGGATATGACCGTTGGTATCTGTTGTGTAATTCTGGTGTCCAACTGATCACCCAGAGACAAATTAAAGATGATAACAATTTAATAGCGAATCTAGTATTCCAAATATTTCACAGCAATAGACATTTAACAATTGGACTTGTTGGACATCCGAACAATATTACAGCAATAGCTCGTGGGATTTCCCAGTAAAACGAAGCAGAGTAACGTTTGGAAGTCCAAAATATAATTGAATTCTTACTTATGATCGACACTATATATACAGTACAATAAATGAGTCATGTCACAACAGGTTTACTGGTTTTTAAGATTAAAGTAAGCTTTCACCGCGTCTTATTCAGATGCCTGATTAACTTACTTAATACAGCTCAAATAAACAATGGAGGGAAACAATGAATAAAAGCAACTTGTTAACAACAGTTACTGCTACGAGAGAGGCTTGCTGCCACACAACGAATAAAGAAATATATCAAGTTTAAAACAATTGAAATTAAATTAGACTCAGTGCGAATAGTATAGATTGTCAATGCAATATAACAACAGTAAATTAGTATTTTGTATCAGACAATTATGCTCTGAAGATGCATCGGCGATAGTAATCTGAACGGACAGCGATATAGGGACGAAATTCTTAGCGCTGTTGTTGTCCCGCTGTTCACCGCTAACGTCGGTTTGCAGTTATTCCAGCAAGACAATGCCCGATGTCCCTGGCCCCAACTTTCGCCAGATTTGTCGCCAATCGTGCATCTTTGGGATCAATTGGACCGTCGGGTACGACTTCATAATCTTCAGAAGTTAGGCGCTTTACGTAATGTTCTAAGGCAGGGAGTGGAACGCATTACCACAGACAGGGTGACATCCAGAGACTTATCAGGTCCATGCACCGTCGATATCTTGCCACCCAAGAGGCAAACGGTGGACATACACGCTATTGATTGCATGTGTGAACTTTTCATTTCGCCCCATGTCTGAATTGCGACGTCCTGACGTGAAGCTGGCAACTGTAAGAACATGAAATTATGAAAATTCATACAGCTCGACTCGAAATATGAATTTACAATAATTTGTCTGGGATTAAAGTCGATAATACTAAAAAAATTGCTCTTCGAAGTTTATTATACTTTCTTTTTTGACTCAGTATAGAAAAAAATTGTTTCGTTCAAAAATGTAGTGGGTGAGTATCCAAGAATCGGAAAAAACAAAAACAACTGTTTGCGTCTTGTGTCCGCAAAATCCCACCCCCCCCCCCCCCTCCCTCAAGCTAGCCAATCATGTATGGTGATTTTTAAAAGAATGGTTACCCCAAGCATAAGCTGTTGGATCCTTTGATAAGATAACAAACAAACAACCCCCCCCCCCCCCCCCAAAAAAAAAAAAAAAAAAAAAATCAGGGTAACTTGTAGGTGATTAAGTGTGGTCTTCGAGGATTCGATTTTTCCTATTTCTAGCGTTCTCTTCATTTATAATTTTGATACGCCCCTAACAGATCTCTATATATCTTCCCATCACCCCACCTGGTTTCAATCACTCTATAGCAATGAACTATATTTTCGGTCTGGTTAGCCAATTTGAAAGATATTCTTCGACCATGTTCTTCCTGAAGCGGTATACTCATGTTCCCAAAATCTGCTCAATGTTGAGTCGTTGACATCATACGACTATGCTGGTCAACATTTTACCCACTTAACTGCTTTTAACTATAAACGAACCGTTGGTCACACTGGCTGCAAAAGAATCATTAACTCTTTAAGTGCTATGTGAAACATCGTTTTTAAAATATTTTTCTGGCTATCTGAATCCAGTGATAGCTATCAATTATTCACAAGCGGCCTTGATGCTTCTCCCACCTCCGTTCACTTTACAAACATATTCCTATTGAAACCACCGTTAACTGTGTATACATGATTCCCGTAACACAGAGTCACGGGAGCCCCCCCCCCTCCCCCCCTCCCATCATGGCAACAAGGAATTTCAAACCTTATTTGGAATCAAAAGCGCGAAAGTTAAATCTTTTAAGAATGGATATACCAGAAATTTGTTGGACTAACTGTTGATTTTCAAGGAATTTTATTACACTTCTGGTTATATTTATTACATTACTTTTTATTACACAACTATTTGGTTTCTATTATATTACTGGTTGATTGTTACACTATATATATATGAATGGTTAATTTCTAGTACATTAATGGTTAATATTTCAATGCAGGTTACAATACTGGTTGATTATTACACTACTGGTTACCAGGGGCGTCGCGAAGATAACCGATGGAGAGAGAGGGCGGGGTGGAGTGAGGTCGGCGACGGCCCTACTGGTTGTTACTGGCCTAGCTTAAGTTTCCACACCGTAAAAACAGATGTTGAACTTCTAAACACCAAGTTAAACACATTTCTGTTACACTTAATAAACACATTCTAGGTGTTTACGTGTTTAACTTATAAAAGAATGTGTTTAACTTATAAAAAGAGTATGTTTAACTTGTAACGGAATGTGTTTAACTAACTTGAACACATGACATCTTTATAAATCAACTAAAAGTGTTTAACCTTTCTAAACACATTGAATGTTTAACTTTTAAAGGTATGTGTTTAACTTTTAAAGGTATGTGTTTAGGTTTTAAACACGTCACGTGTTAAAGTAATAAACCTTTTATGTGTCGACTTTATTTTAGGTGGGTGGTGGGGTGGGATGGTGGGTAAATTTTGTGCGTGACAGTCTTTGTAAAATTAACGGCTAGTCATGTGCGAAAAAAATAAAACAATTTTGGTGCCAGGGCTTCAGTGACCGGAAATATATGAATGGTACGGAGAAGGGTGAGGACGCCCTCACCCCATCCCTAATGGATACATCAGTCGGTCAAATTCGGGTCATATTTGGGCAGGATTCGAGAAATTGTCAATAATTCTCGGACAATTATGTTCAGCACCCGTCCCTCCCCTCCCCCTACCACACACCATATAGTGCCTAAAATTCAAGCACCTATGCCCGTGACTTAAACTGTCACTTGCAACCATCGTTTGGTTGGAGTAGTAGATTTAGGTGGTCCAGGTCCTCTCCAGCTCGACCAGCGATGTTGAGAAAATTAAATACATATCTGGTGGATTTCCATCGCAAAAAAGAGGAATTATCTAATTAAAAACTAATTAAAGCAGAACTATTGTATAAATTTTGAAACAACAATTAAATCGATTGCAGATACAGTAAAAAAAATTGTATTAAACACATTCCACTTAAACACATTCATTTCTGGTCGATAAACCCGATGCGTATTGCTTACAAATACCACGGTTTAATCACTAAACATGTGACGCGTCCCATTTTTTACAGTGAACTGATCAAATATTCCAACTACATCATCAAGGTGTGCCTTCTTTGAAGGCATGCCTTGTTGATATAGTTGGAATATTGGACAGGCTGGATTATAATTTAAAAACTCAAGACTTCTTTGAAATTTATGTTTAGATATATTATTTTTTTCTTTTATTTATTTGTTTATTTATTTATTGGAGTTTAACGATACTTTCGACAGCTAGGGTTACCTCGTGTCGGACAGTTTTACGGGTAGTGGAAGCCGGAGTACCCGAAGAGAACCACCAAACAACGCCAAATAACTGTCAGACTCTCCAACGTACTAACTCCAAACAAGCAGGGTTAGCATTGGCTGAAGACAAGTACAACACCATGCATCGACGTGCAGTACGCCTTAGTACACAACGCCACCGTACCTCCCCCCCCCCCCCCCCCCCACGTGGGCAAACGGGATTAAGTGCCTTGTCCAAGGCCACAACGCAGTTACCCCTGGCGGGGACCGAGGCGTGGACCTCTCGTTTTGAAATTCAATGTCGTAACTACTGTGCCGCAGCGCTCCCTTGTTTGGATATATACTACTCAAAGCTTGTTAAGCACCAAATATTTGACACATCTTTGTGAAATTTGCTTGTGACATATTTGCGATATTTTTGGTGGATATGATTGAGGAACGTATTGAGATGGTCCCCAGTGTTTACATTAGCTCTCTTGACAGGCAGACTTTTCGTGACAGTCATGGAAAGCATGTACCCCTTGATTTTCATGATCTTTTCGTGTACTGTCTACATGTACATGACATGTGTAGGGTATTCAGTCTTCATTTCAACACAAACCCTTGTGATTTAATGATTGAATATTGCAAATGCAAATGTAAGAAGACATTTGTCTGAGGCAGAAATGTGGCGGGCTGTATGAATGGTGGAGCAAGGGGCTACCCATCGTCAGGTTGGTGAAGCCCTTGGTGTACACCATACGCTGATCACCAGAGCCTGGGCGAGATTTCAGCAGTATGGCACACCAGTAAGACTGCGTGGTTGTGGCAGAGACTGGGCAACATCTGCAGCTGAAGACCGGTTTTTGATCATTCAGGCCCGTAGGAACCGCTTTGCCATAGCAACCCAGCTTCGAAGAAGTGACCTTCAGAATGCATCCAGGATAAATGTTTCGACGCAGACTACCCGGGCAAGGTTGCACGAAGGTGGTCTCCGATCGACAAGACCATGTATTCGCATTCCGCTGTCCCAGAATCACCGCCAGACACGATATGAATGGACCATGGACCACGTTGGATGGACCAGAGAAGATTGGCGACCAGTCCTTTTTACAGATGAGTCAAGATATTGCCTAGACCACACATATATGCGTTCTAGGGTATGGAGAAGACCAGGAGAGCGATTCCATGCAGCCAACATTGCTGAGCATGACCGCTGTGGTGGAGGGTCAATCATGGTCGGGGCGGCATTAGCAGGGATGGACGCACAGAGCTCTGTGTCCTTGAACGTGATACATTAACTCCACAGCAGTATATTGATGAGATCCTGGATGCCCACGTCAGATTGTATGCAGGTGCAGTGGGTGATAGATTCATTCTGAAATCTGATGGACGATAATGCCCGTCCTCATGTTGCCCATGCTGTCGGGGAGTACCGACAGAGGGAGGGGATTGAGCGTATGGACTGGCCAGCAAGATCCCCTGACCTCAATCAAATCGAACATGTCTGGAATGAGTTGCAGCTTGCAATTTCGGCCCGTCCAGTCCAACCAAGAAGTGTCCAGGAGCTTGGTGCCATGCTAGTCCAAGAATGGAACAACATCCCACAAAAGACCACCAGGAACCTTATTGGGAGCATGAGAAGGCGTTGTCAAGCTGTAATTAACAGTAATGGGTCTCATACTCGATATTGAACCCATACCAGTTCGCTCCGTAAACTTTTTGGCAAATTGAAATATTTCTTATTTTACCAATAATATCCATTTTCCATGGTTATCGTATTCAAAAGCTAAAAAATAATGTCAAACACAAATAAAATCTTAATTTCTGTACTTAACTCATTAAAGATATAATTAAATAAAATATATATACACTTTTCATAAGAATATTTCAACTAAAACGTAAAACAGGTAGTTGGATATACTTGGTGCTTAGCAAACTTTGAGTAGTATATTATTATATATAAAATATGCAAGCAGTAGCCGTGACGCTACATCTTCTTTAATTAACAGGTACAATTAACAGGTACAATACTCCGAATTGGTCATGCCGGGTCCATCAGCCCCTGCCCGAATCGGGTACTGCAGACCTCCATTGTGTGACACAAGTCCAAGTATCAAATGTATTCTTTTAACCCTTTACCTAACATGAAAAGCAGACGACACTTCCAAAAAAAAAAATTCTTGAATGACTAATTTTTTTCATTTTTTATCTCAAAAACATAGGTTATGACCTCTCATAGGAACGTGGTCATAACCTATGTTTTTGAGACAAAAAATGAAAAAAATAATGACAATTAATTGACGATTTGTTAGAATAGCGCTGGCCGGTTTTGACCGTTACGTTGGGTAAAGGGTTAAGAAAGCACATGATTACTAGCAATAGAGAATTGATATTATCGACTCTGGTCCTGACAAAAATGTTCCAATTGGAAAACTTATTGAGGAGGGTGTCATCCACCCATCTGTGACGCCCTCCTAGTTGTTACAAGCCTGTGCCCACGCATGTGTTTCTTGGGCTTCGATTCGTACAAGCACTTTCAAACTTTTTAACTGGTTGCGTTCTAAATCATTTCTCAAAGGTGATTTGTAACATGAGAATTTTGTTTCAAAGATGCAATGCTGTCAGCAAGGGGAGCCTTTGTTTACCAAGAGTTTGCTCATCAATAATTATTTTGTTACTATTTATTGGAGAGTGCCTGTTGGCACTTTCCAATAAATTGTAACAAAGCAATTTTATATGAAAATTTCATTATCTACTACTGCACAAACAACAAGCTAAAGTGGCTTTCAGCACTTTTCAGTAGAGCTCTGACAGTGGCTTGTAGCACTCTACCAGTTAACTCTCATTACTGTGCATTCGCCGTAGCGCACAGAAGTGCTTATGTTTTGAATAAGGTCGAAGATGCGATATTGGTCAATGAATGAGTTAATATACTGACTTCCAACAACGCCCAGACAGATTAAGGCTATTAAGAAATTGTCTATGTTTAATTCATATTTTGTTCTGACTTCTAACAATAACTTCTTAGAGTGGTATAATGACACCCGATCATAGCACAGAAGGACAAATATTAGATTACATCTGCAAAGACACCGAAAGGAAACCAGTTCATTTCTTTTCACTTCTTTTCAACTTCTTTTATATTCGATCAACAACGAACGTCATATAATACAATATTATACGGGGTTTGAAGGTACTTGTAGAGATTTTAAAAGAAATTCGCAAACAAAAAGGATTAGGCAACATTGAAAGTTCATGCAGACGAACTTCTTTCTCAAAAAAACTATTTTGCTGGTGAATAATTGTGAGGAAACATTTGTTAAATATGACATGTGAACAATCCAGCACCTTGAGCGTGAATAAATGAACAGGTGAATATTTCATTGCAGGTGTCCTATATATAATGTAAGACTTGGATAAATAGATTTTCTTTGTATCGATCTTAAATGGTTTTGCATTTCCCCTTTCTCAATCTGTTTACCGACAACCAACGATTTGAAATGAGTATAACATATTTGGTGCAATGGCGAGATTTGACTTGCCAAAAAAAATGACAGGGAAAGATTATGACGAGATCTTCTAAAGCTCAGGGAAAAATATAAAATGGTTCCACTTTCCGGACCGATCCTAATTTTCATGCCTGACCCTAATCTTTTTATAAGCACTCAAGGCCAGGGAGAAGTGGGGGGCCCAGGGTAGGAACCCCGAGACTCGGGACTTTGGGGGTCCCCCCCCCCCCTCCCGAAGGTTCTGATCCCTGTGCCATTAGTTAAGAAGGGGGTTGTATCATGTTCGGCACTTGACCAACAGTTGTAATTTTGGGCTGCATGATTCTTGGAGTAATAAATTTATTTATTTATTTATTTGTTAGGGTTTAACGACACTTTAACAGCCAAGGTCGTATCGTGTCGGTGACAGTTTTACGGGTGGAGGAAGCCGGAGTACCCGGAGAGAACTACCGAGCAACGACGAGCAGCTGCCAGCTCCCCAACATCGTAACTCCGCACTGCAGCACAGAGAGAGTTAGATTGGTTGAAGACATGCGCACCATCGACGTACAGTGCGCCTTAGTACACGGCGTCATCGTGCCCCCATGTGGACAATCGGGGTTAAGTGCCCTGCCCAAGGACACAACGCGGGAGTCTGAATCAGACGGACATCCATCCAAGGACTAACCGGGCTCGACGTTGCTTAACTTGGGTGATCTGACGAGAACCGGTTACCGTAACGCCACCACGCCCCCAATATATTTATTAAACAAACTTAAGTCACAATTTTTGAACGGCACGACACAACAAATTGATTGCTATCCATTTACAAGGAGTAAAATGATGGACCAGGTCGAACTGCAACTTTCTCTTTGCTATTTTTCGACTCGAATCATCGAAATTCCAGAAAATAGATTGTCCTGGTCCACGTTTAATTATTTTTGAAAGATGGATATGCTGATTTGAAATTCGGAAAACCGACATACCCGACATGTAAATGTTCAAAGTACGGATTCAGTTCTGATTGATTTCATTTCCAAAGTTGAGAGTTCTCTTGAAGGATTCGAACTGAATTGGCACATTCGTGAAAAAAATATGTACTATGAGAGCGATGGATCGTCCCTTACTTCCGAACCTCGCCCCTTACCTTGGAAGTGACGTCATAGTCACGTGACCACGAAATTTTCCAAAAAGGATTCTCAAAAAGGGATTCTACAGAACGTGGCAGTTAAATACCTAGATGAGGATACGAGGGTTGGAGGTTAGACATTACTAAGGGATTTATTTCCTCGTGGCCTTATATGATGAAAGACGAACATTTCGTTCTTGGTACAACATGTAGTGGTAGTGGGTGGGGTGTTTAAGCTAAATGGAGTGATCTGATTGTTTGAGGTCAGAGGCCGGGAAAGGTCCAGAGATAGGTGGAAGAGAAGCTAAGACTAGATAAACTGCTAGGATAGTCGGAATAGTGTCAATAATAGGCAGAACAGGTCAGAGAATAGAAGAATGAGCCCCATAATAAAGGATTCTACAGGAATCCGAACCAATAAAGTAACTCTTATACAAAGGGACGTGTCTGTTATTGGAAAAAAGGAAGATTCTGGGGGAATCCGTACACATTTTCGGTAGTTTTGGGGGAAATTGTCAAGTCTGTTTGAGTAATTCCACGAAGTAAATGGGGATTTGGGGAAAATCCGAACATGCAAACTACTCGAGTTAATAGAATGCATCATCCGAACATACCCCGTCCTATTGTTGGCATCCCAGGCTCATTGCAAACACGTGCTATCATAGAAACCAAGTATACAAAGTGGATGACGGAAACATGCGTCACCCTAACAACACGCGATGCCCATGCGTACTAAGACCACCAATCACTATGGGGAGAAATCATGACAACCAAACATAAAGTAACTGGATGACGTGAGTATGAAGTTACTTCCGAGGTCCGGCCAATAAGAGACGATCCATCTCTCTCCTACTACTATCATATTTACAAGCGCCTCTGCCCGGGGATCTGCAATTTATAGGTCACTCACTTGTCTAAAGGAGATAATTCTAATTTTAGAACTATTGAGCATGGACAGACTTTTGCTTACGAGCGGCCCAACGACACATTGGATATTCGGGTAGCCAGATCTACCCACAAGTAGTACTTCTGCTCACCTTTCACTGAAATTCACTCACAGCTGGAAATACTGGTCACATTGCAATTAACCCCTTGAATTCGAAAAAACGCTTTTCCGGTCCATAATCGAAAGTACAACCCGAATTTAGTCTTTTTCAAAACTGCCATTTTGGCTTTTAATCTGTGCAAGGTAACAGGTCGCGAAGTGTAAACATTTCAAGAAAACACGTTGTAAGTAATGGGAGAAGAGAGCAGGTGAAGTGCGTCGGACCCCATTACGTTCATTAGTGCGAATTCAAAAAAACATTTAGCCAAGATTACCATTTGTTTAAAATAATGGCAATACTGTATGAGAACTTTAATTATTTCGAATTGCGTTCCTATCGACGTAAATGGTGTTTTCTGTGGCCATAGGCACTGTTTCGACAACTTTTGGGGATTTCCCAAGCAGAGAAACTTCGTGCAACGAGTGTTTCCACGTTGCCACTCAAAACACGCCATCGCCTCCGCAATAAAAAAGTATTTAAATCTACGGTATCCCATTGTTAAAAGTCGTCTAGGGTTGCCCCTTCAGTTAATAGAGAAAGCAGCCAGAGCCAAACGCAGCTCATGAAGTGAGCTCTACAGGTAACACACATGCGTGTGTAGAGAAACACGCAATTTCCAATGAAACAGTATATCTGACAAACTGAAAATTGTGTCTTCCGTTTGGTACGGAAATGGATATGCTCCACTCCCCAAAACTATAAATATTTCACAACTATATTTTGTAGGATCGTGTTTTTTCCTGTGATTATATAAGAACTGAAGTGAATTATCTGTCACTTTATCGGCGTGTGAATGTGGAATGGGCGTGTTAAGTTGGTATGGAAGTGGGATAGGCGTTGTATGAAGTGTGTAGCCCCTTCCTACTAATTCTCAATAAGACTGCAATTACGGGAGACCCAAAAGATAAATACAAGTATCTGGACTCTCTCTATTTCAACTGTTTCTGGAAAACATGGGGGTGGGGGAGGCGGGAGGGGGATGGGCTCCCGGTTTCTTTAAAGTGGAGTTCACGGTAGACCGCGTGAGCTACGATGGTGTGGCGTCATCACATGGAGATACGTGCAAGTCCTTTTATACTTCGAGTGTGTTGTGGGGGTGTGCTCATTTGATGGGCGCATATCCATCCAAATTGACCTGACAACTATCTAAAAACACCCCAAAAGACCCAATAGTCACCGAAGCGACCCCGACAAAGCCAACATTTGAGGGCACTTGGAACCCAAAGTGTAGGCCTACAATAACGTCGGGTTTTTTTTTTTTTTTTTTGGGGGGGGGGGGGGGGGGGGAGGTGTTCGGTTCGAAGGGGGAATTTTCGAACCAGTACCCTCAGATAGTGGATCACTATGTCATAAGTAGCCTAGACGAGGATATGAGGAACTTGAGGTTAGACCTCACTGAGGGATTTCCTCATGACAATCAGCCTGTGTAAAAGATGCCGACGAAGGACCATCGTGTGTTAGGTTGGGGTCCTAGAAGCGGGATGCTATGGGATGTGGCCGTCCATACCCAGATTGGTTTATGGGGGACTTGAGGTCTGAACTCATTGAAGAATCCCCCCCCCCCCCCCCCCCCCCAGTCTCCATACAATGAAAAGGGGGTGCATAATGACAATCGTTTGTTAGGTTCAGACACTAGAAGAGGAGTACCACAAGACGTAGCCGCCCAATACCCAGATCAGGTTATGAGAAAGGATAATAGATTATGCCTCATCGAGGGATTCCCCCATGCCCCATACGACGAAAAAAGGGATTCAGACACAGCATAGAAAGGATTCTGCGTAACGTGGCCGTTCAATACCAGATAAGGATAATAGGGAATAAAGATAAACTACACCGAGGAACGTACCCATGGCCCTCATCTCCCCACATTATGACTCGGCCTTGACATAAATTCACATTATATGTAGTGTTAGAGGGCGGGGCTTAGGTAAATGGAGTGATCTAACGGGATATTCTAAACCTTGGACGAGGGCAGAGGTCGGGCCTATGAACTCCTAAGGCTAAACACAATACTGGGGTGAAAGTAGACAGAATAGGGTCCATAATATGTAGAACAGCTCGAGGAATAGGCGGGATAGAGCAGAAAAACGAGGGCTCTGGAAGAATCTGAGGCCCCAAAAATACTCCCATCGAATCAAACACAGAACACACCCGGTAAATAATAATAAAATAATAAATTATAAACCTAAAATCCACAAAAGTGCACTTTGGCTTTACAGTTGCTAATAGAATGCCCGTTGAAAGAGATGTGTTTTAACGCTTTTTTTTTTAACCCTTTACCTAACGTAACGGCCAAAACCGGCCAGCGCTATTCTCAAAAATCGCCAATTAATTTTCATTATTTTTTTCATTTTTTGTCTCAAAAACATAGGTTATGACCCCTCGTTGGAACGAAAATATTAGTTATTCAAGAATTAGTTTTGCAAGTGTCGTCTGCTTTTCAGGTTAGGTAAAGGGTTAAAGGGTCTGAATGTTTTTTATACTTTTGGTGAGCGAGTTCCACAGAGTGGGAACAGCCACAGAGAATGCTCTATCAGCTGCAGTCTTCAGTTTCGCCATTGGCTGTGAAAGCAAAAAAGGCACTTGAAGTCCAGCAGACACAGTTTGTATTGAATTCTCTGACATACTTGCAGCCAATGTAATTCATAAAGGACAGGTGTTATGTGGCACGTTTTCCTGTTCCTTGTGACCACTTGGACTGCGTAATTCTGTATGTGTTGCAGTTTTACAATGTTGGTGTTTGTTAATCCAAAGAACAGTGAGTTACAGTAATCAAGCCGACCGAGTTGTCACAAAGACATACAAGTTGCTCAGCTGCTTTATTGTCTGTTAAGTTCCTAATTTTGCTTATGTTCCTCAGATGAAAATATCCACCTGGCAGATGTACTTAACATGTGTGTGAAGTGAAAAAAGCTAGGTTACGAACTGACTTGGATGATGAGATACATACATCCTGAATATTTAAATCAAGTTTGGGCAATTTACTTAATTTCTGTGGAGTTCCAAAGTAGATAATTTCTGTTTTGTCATGGTTCAATTTCAGAAAGTTAACAGTCATTCAAGATTTTATTTCCAGAATGCCCTGTTCAAACTGATGCACGGAGCAGGCTGCACCATCTTTATAGTAATGGAGATATAGCTGTGTGCCATCAGCGTAGCAACGATAAGTCCATGCTTTCTTCTTATGTCACCTAGAGGCAGGACATACATGGTGTAGAGAATCAGTTCTAGAACCGACCCCTGAGGAACGCCACATAACAGAGGGAGTTTTACAGAGCGCTCACCATCGATATCAACAGACTGAGTGCAACCTTGTAAATATGAGCGAAACCATTAAAGTGCTGTGCCTTTTATACCAATTCTATTTTCTAGGCGCATAATGAGGATCGTGTGATCAATAGTGTCGAAGGCAGCGCTGAGATCCAGAAACACGAGACATGATAGCAACTGCTTACATTGCTAACAGTAAATCGTTCTGGACTCTCAAGAGTGCAGTCTTAGTGCTACAACATGGTTTGTAATATGACTGAAATGCTTTACAAGGACTGTTGGATTTCAAGTGAGATCGGAACTGATCAGCTACATCCCTCTCCACAATCTTTGACAGAAAAGAAAGATGGGAGACAGGGCAGTAGTTCTTTAGACTGTTGGGGTCTAGGGAAGGCTTTTTGATTAGGAGAGTTTCAAGTGCTTGTTTCATCCCCTCGGGGAAAGAGCCAGTTGAAAGTGAGGCGTTAACAATTTTCAAAATGGCCTGGATGAGATTTGGATGACAAGCTCTGAATAACCATGTGGACAGTGCGTCAAGTGAACATTGTTTAGGGGGAGACTGCTGATGATATTCGATAGTGTTTTGATATCCACTCGTCCGGGACGACCAGCGTTGTGTCCATGTGCAAGGCACTTTATCCTAGTTGCCTACAATGGGGGGCACGATGACGCCGTGTACTAAGGCGCACTGCACGTCGATGGTGCAATGTCTTCAACCGCTGTAACCCTACCTGAGCGGAGCTTGAGTAGAGTTAGAATGTTGAGGAGCTGACAGTTGCTCGTCGATACTTGGTGGTTCTCTCCGGCTTCCTCCACCCGAAAAACTGTCACGGTCACGATTAGCCATTGTGCATAAGTATGTGACCTTGAACACCAATAAATAAACAAATAATATTTGATATTCACTGGTGTGAAGGAATTGAACAAAACATCTTCACAGCAGGTGTCGGTTGTGTTAACCCTATTCTGCTCGGACCCAAGATTAGTTCTTATGTTTTCAAATTTGTCAACAAAAAAATTGGAGAAGTCGTTTGCGAGGGTTGCCTTGGCAGAACCGACTTTTTCTTACGGTGAAGCAAACTTTCATTTATTTTGGTTAACATATGAGGTCGCTGGGAATTATCCGTGACCAAGTGGGCAATATATTGTTGTTTGGAAACGCGAATGAGCTCATTGACATGAATTTCGTTGGTGCATATACATTTCTCTGTGCACAACAAGTTTTGATTTACGCCACTGCAGTTCATATTTGCGGCGAAGCTTTTTTTTTTGCATTACGAATGTCATCATTAAACCATGGTGTATTTGGTCTGAGAACAACAGTTTTTGTTTGAAGGGGTGCAAATCACCCACTAATGCTTGTAAGGTAGTGCTGAAGTGTTGAGCGTCATCGCTCTCGCAAGATGACTTATGAATAGCTTCCATAAATGTCCATGCTGCGGAATTTGCGATAGGAGACTGTTTTTTCTAATAGGTTTTACAGAGGCGGCGGAACAGGGGAGGGGGGGGGGGGGGGGTTCAGTCCCTCCACTTTTTTGCCGGGCCATGTTTTTTGTATGCATATATTTTAACACAACCAATGACTGGTGAAACAAGGGGCGGATCCAGAGTCTCCTCCATATTTTCGCCAGCTATGTTTCTCTCGTACTGGTTCAGTTGGGGGCGCGGTGGCATTGCGGTAACCGGTTCTCGTCAGATCACCGAAGTTAAGCAACCTCGAGCCCGGTAAATCATTGGATGGGTGACCGTCTGCGCGATCAATTCGGACTCCCGCGTTGTGTCCTCGGGCAAGGCACTTAACCCCCGATTGTCCACATGGGGGCACGATGACGCCGTGTACTAAGGCGTACTGCACGTTGATGTGGTACGCATGTCTTCAACCATGCAATCTAACCCTGCCGGTGCTGCAGTGCGGAGTTACGACGTTGGGGAGCTGGCAGCTGCTCGCCGTTGCTCGGTGGTTCTCTCCGGGTACTCCGGCTTCCCCCCATCCGTAAAACTGTCGCGGTCATGATTAGCCATAGTGCATAAGTATATGACCTTAAAACACCAATAAATAAATAATTATAAATAATACTGGTTCAGTTTCGATGGATTTCGGATCATTTTTTTGCAGTAAGTGGGCAGCAAACGCTAAAAGGTATACAGTCTGTTAACTGAAGTAGATCGTAATCTTACAGACATACAAGTACCAAATCCACCCCCAGACAAGATAATCCACAGACAGTATAATTGCTGTAAACGTCTGGTAAAGCATACAGGTGAGGTCTCTTTATCAGTTTTGGTCGTTACGACCAAAGCTGATAAATAGACCTCACCTGTATGCTTTACCGACGTTTTTTAACGGCTCTCAAGTGTGAAATCTTTCAAATACATCTCCTGAAAAATCTCAAAATATCCACTCAGATGCATGGAAATGGGGTTTTGGGGACCCTGGAATTTAAAATTTTCACACCGACGATGATCCATCGCCCGATCCAGCAGCCCCCCCCCCCCCCCC